>CM060907.1:747474069-748808354 GCA_030737815.1 Allium fistulosum
TCCTTGCGTTTAAATCTAATTTAAACGTGTATCGATATAGTATATCGATTCGTGTTTATATAACTATCATATTAACACCATAAAATATTGTTCCATACAAATCAAATAAAAATTTATAATTAATATTTCATAAATTTTAATAAATTTAATTAATTTATACTAATTATAAATTAATTAAATAGGCCGATAAAATATGTATTCAACATTTTGGTTGTGTGGCTCTTAGGTGTATATCTAGCCAGCGATTAATATCGAATCATTCGAATATAAATATTCACTTATCACTTCGTGGGTGGTGTGACATTTTAGCCAAAATTTGTAGCTTACTTGGTTTTAGTAAAATCCAGTATACTTTGTTAAGCATTACCCGGTAGTGACAATTATTTACACTAATTCTCTTCGTCAAAACTATATCATTTGGACTTATGGAATTTGGTATTGGTAAAAATTTCAACATTGTCCTTATTCAGGTTTATATTCAAATACAAAGTCCTTGGTTCAATAATTATTATTATAATTAACCTAAATGCTCTGGCCAGAGACTTTGACTTTAAGTTGACTTCATATATAACTGAGGAGTCAAGTCCTCTCTTGAATAGTGGTTCACTTACAATGTTCCACTCCCTAACTGCAGTCGTTCGATAGACACTGTGCCATGAATTGATTATAATCAAAGTGGACCTTTCACCTAAAGATCAATGGTATTCTGAAGTCACGAGAACTGTCTAATTTTGTCACATCGATATTTTCTGTTTGACCTTGGTTATATTTACCAACAACTATCAGTATGTAACCCCTTGGTTCCCCCCACAGTCATCAGTAATACACTGCCTAACATTTGTAGAGCATTACATACTCTGTCTCAACAAATGTATTGATATCCAGTTTTGATACATTTTGACTATGAATATTTAAAATGTTATATTTATTTTATTATGATAATCACTCATTTTTATAACACATTGTAACTAAAATCTCAAAACATACCATTTATGGATTTTCTAATAAAATATACTTTTAATTAAATTAATTAATACATAACACATTATATGAAATATATAATACAAAGAAAACTCCTTTATTTCAGAAAAGACCGGTTATAGAGTTTGATATATGTAACAAATTACATAATTTTCCCTAGAGCATACCGATAACTCTATCAATCTCCCACTTGCACTTATGGCCAATTATAGAATCTCACTCCCATCCTTTCAATTAGTTTGATGAGAACTGATCTAGTTAGACCCTTTGTGAATGGATTTGCTATATTGTTTTAATTACCTACTCTGTCAATTAACTCTCTCTGATGTTGATAAACTACCTTTATCATGTGGAACTATTTGGAGTATGTTTCTCGACTTCTATGAGCTCTTATTATTACGTCGTTACTATATAACGATGATGTAGTATTCTCAATACTTGGAATCACCCTAACTCGGTTATAAATTTATGCATTTATGTTTACACATTGCTTTTACTATGGCACTATTCAAGGCGATATACTTAGCCTTTTTGTTGAATCAACCACAACCTTTTATATGGAACATGTCCAACTTAAATATCCTTAACTAAGGTTTGAACATGAATTTGATATGGACATATTATACTCGATGTCATTTATGAAATTTAAGGCTGAATACACCTTTATAAGGAGTTCGTTATTTTTGTAAACAATTCTCTAGTATTTTGTAAATACTTGAGAACACTCTAAACTATCATTTAGTGATCTTTAATTTGGATTTGATATTTTTCTCATACATCAAATACATAAGCAAATTATGATAATGAAGCAACACAACATGTTGATAATTCATATTGCCAGTACATAAGGAATCCATCATACATTTTCCATATTAAACATTTTAATAAGGTGTTTTTGCATATCGTTTATGATATTCCCAACATCTTTTACACTTATTGTAAAAGATATAATTTACAAATCTTATATCGAGTATTAAACAACCAAACTATTATAGATTTTAACATAAGTAAACTTAATAATCAGTAGTATGTTGTGTACTTATAGTCTAGAAATATCTATGTATCGTTTTAATTCTTTCTTATGGACACATGCTTTCTCTGTATTTTGACTAAAAATCAGACTATTCGATATTTCTATCAAAATACTTATATAATTTTGATGCTTAGAGAATGATACTTTCGTATCATTTTTTTGATCATATCCAAAAATCCACAAACTCAATATCGCTCCCACTAACTTCGAGACACTTCGGTTGTTATATGTAGATAGTCTATTCGAAATCATTATTTAGAATTTTCCATTTCAATACATATATATCAGAACACAAAGTTATACCAAGCAATAATTTTATGAGCAAATCCAAAATTTCTTAAGCACATTGAATAACAAAAGTATTACACTGATTTCAATAATTGAAATTAATGATTTCATTATTATCATTGTTCTTATTTTATTCCAACTGCGTTAGTCTTGCTCTTGAAGACACATTCGTAGTTAATGGATCATATCCCTTCGGGTACAACTACCAAAATCAAATTTTGATAATGTAATTGGAATCCTTTTGGATTTGTGCATCATATCATATGGAAGAGTCAATGCTCTTAATGGTTTACTTGACTACTGCGGGTTATCTATTCTTGATGTTGATAAGAAGCTCATAGTCTCTTTTCAATATGCGAGAATTACTCTCTAATGTGTTGTGTTCATATAGGTTAGGTTAATTTCATTTCATCCCACTGTAATTAGTTTGTTCTTTGGATCTTATCCAAATGCATTCTATTACCAATAATTTCTAAAAGAAATTCCATCGATATGAAGTTGGTATTTCTTGAAATAACAGTTGTTTCTCAATGTAATAGAACAGATATTCATGAACACTTCATTAATTGCCTTATATATATATATATAATTTACTTGGTTTCAGTTTACAAAACTTATGTTAACATAAATAGGTCATCCAATGACAATCGTTTCCAAAATTCCTTTAGGGTGATTCATATGAGATACCTAGCCTACAATTATTACATGTGGTCTTTCAACTCACACGACCTGCCAAATCCTTGCCCTAGGATGTTAGGGTTTCTTATAAATCCTTAGCTTGTATGATTTTTTAAACTATTCTTTAGATGAAATTAATTTTATCCTTTATGCTACTCTTAAGTATACGACCTTATAAAAAGAGGTTAACTCAATGTCACTCATCTTTATTCAATAAAGTTTGATTATTCCTTATCGATACATCATTATGTATCATAGGGAGGAGTAACTTTTAAGATTGAATCTTTATTCATTTTTAGGTACATTCAAAACACTTTCCAATATACTCACTATTCGATCAAATTGAATCAATTTTATATTCTATTGCACGTTATTTTATTCATTTTCGTTTTATACTCTATGGCTTATCATAGACATACCACATATGTATCAAATACACACGTCCATGTTTATGCACTACAAGAATTTTGATTTTTAGTAGCGCTCAAAAAACGCTACTAAAAGTTTTAGCAGCGTTTTGATAAACGCTGTTATAAAGCCCGCGACTAAAAATACCTAATTTTTAGTTGCACTTATTTCAACGCTGCCATAAATCGTTTTACTGCAGCGTTTATGAAACGCCACTAAATTCTTTTTTGCAGCGTGTATAAAACGCTACCAAAATGTACTTGGTCTGCTCAAAAATATTTTGGTAGCGTTTTTAGTAGCGTTTTTGAAACGCTACTAAAAATATTCCAGCTCTGCCTATACATTGCCTCCAGTTCAATCTTGTTCATAGCTTATAACATAATACATAAACACATACACATTAAACAACCGCAAAATACGTATACATATGCACATACACATTTAAAAACAACAAAATACATAAACAAAAGTACTAACATAAACAATATGTTAACCGTACATAGAAGTTTACACAACCGAACAGTGGTTTCAAGACAAAAGGTTAACCGTACATAGAAGTTTACACAACCGAACTACGTACCACAAACAATATGCTACTGCTGTAGTTAAAGTACCATAAACATCTGAAGTAAGCAAGTACAATAAACAACCAAACTACCTAACAAGTACGATAAACTAGTGCTGCTACTGCTCATTCTTTAGAAACGCCTACTTGTAGACAAAATATAATCTACAGCGAGACTCAAGTTATAATCAATACTGAGAGAATAATGATAGGACCATCAATACTGAGAAAACAATGAGACTAAAGTTATGCACAACTGAATATGTGCAATCTTATGTTCAACTGAATATGCACAACTGAATATGAAAACTAAAATAATGTGCATGTTAGTTTTGGCCAAGAAAAAAAGGAAAATGAAGATTTGTCATCAATGTGTTGTACATTTTATCTCTGCCTGTACATTTTCATATACTCGAACACAGATGAAAAATAAGTGTACATGAATTATTTTAGATAGTGAAATTAGGTAAGTGTAAGAAGTCTGCCAGACCCATATGTATACAGCCAAACATAGATTCAAAAAATTCATAACGATAGATGCATTTGTTGATAAAAATATGGGATAATAATATAATATGGTCCTAATATGTAAAATGACTGGAAACTTAGGATCATAAATTATCTTTTAAGTACGTACAATTAGTCGATATAACTTATGGCTACTGATGGATTAAACCACCGACTAATTACAGTTAATATATACAACATAAATACCATATTTTGATAAGCCTAATTATAGTAAATTCCAACATAAATTCTAACTTATTCACATTGTTGCATATTCACATAAATCATTCAAGTACAACAACTCATTCATTTCTGAATGAATTCTAACTTATTCACAGACATAAATTCTAACTTATTCAAGTACACATAAATCATTCAAGTACAACATAAATTCTAACTTATTCACAAACTTCACAATTTCTGAATGAATTTCATCCATATCCAATAATTCTGAATGATATATGCATGTACCAATTGGATGCTTAACATGTGACCTGTTAGAAGTGTAATTCAAATTTTGCAAATTAATTCTTTTGTATGATGTGCATGTTTGTGTTTTATTTTCAATACATACACACTTATAAATTAATGTTAGCATTTTTTAGAATAATCTTTAAATATAGGAAGCAAAACTCATGTTAACTATACACATTTATAAGTTAATTTCACCATTTTTTTAGAATAATCTTCAAATATATGAAGCAAAACTCATGTTAATAACTGCACTTATAAACGAATTACCTATTGTTATTTAGGTGTTGATTAACAATTAGATAACTGCACACCTAAAACCATACCTGATTTAAATCAAGAACTTGCTCCAGCTGCCCCAAAACCACCACCAGCATTATTAGTTGCACTACAGCCAAATCCACCACCCGGACCAAGACCAGCAGATCCACCACCCAGACCAAGACCAGCAGATCCACTACCCGAACCAGCTCTATTAAAACCAACACCCGAACCAGCTTCACCATATTCGCCTCTTGAAGTAAATGCCCCAAAACCACCACCATCGCTTGAAGCAACATTGGCAATTTTACTACAACAACAAGTCAAAAAACACACAGCCGACAAAATTTACAACAGTATATAACTCAATTTACATTAGAAAGAAGAAAAAAGCTTGTAACTCAATTTACAACAATTTCCATTTGACACGATTTTTTTCTTTCTTTTTACTTCAATTATGTCTTTGATTAGTAAAGTAGATTGGAAAACAAAATGTATGTGGTAAGAAATTAGCATTTCTATCGTATTTGTTATAGTACACTTTGTTTGAACTCATGAAAATTCTCACAATAGACTTGAAATTATATATGTGTATATAATGAAAGAATAAAGTTCATTATATTTTACTAATGCATGCATCTAGACTCTCTAGTAATTAATAGTTCTAAACAAAGAAGATAAATAATCTTCACTCTCAAGTATCAATTTCAATGTATCCTACATCCATAAAAGAAATTTAGATCTAGCTGTGAGAACAGATATCCCATTATGTGAAAGAGCATCATAGTATCATTACTGTACTTGTATTTCCAAGAGTATGTAGGAATAAGGATATGCAAATGCAATGTCTCCTAAGGCTTGTGAAACTGTCCAAACTTTTTGAACTGGAGTTTCCTGAGGAACTCCTCCTATTCCTCCACTAATCCTTCCATTTTCTGTAGTGAAATTACTGCATACATATGAAATTTTGAAGTTAAGGAAATGCATAAGAATTATTCTATAAGCATAAAATTGAGACCTATATGTGTTTATAGCACAAGAAATGCCTATTATATCCTTATATATCTCAGAAGTATGTTATATGTAAAACAAAATTGGGCTATTACATGAGAAAAACATAGAACATATGGGCATTACCTATAACTTTGGCTAAGCCAAGTCCTAGTCTGATTGAAGAGTAGCAGAAAGACATAATTGCGGCAATGATAGAGATCCATGTCATGCTGTGAAGATCTGGAATTTGGGATAAAATTATTTGAACACCTCCAAATAATAAAGTGAAATTTAGAATGCCATATGAACATGGTGCATCATGCCCTTCTTTATGAAAGCAGTTTGATTCTTGAATTGCCCTGGATTAATTATAAGTACTTTACGAATTTTAGTTTCTTCGGTTTTTGTTCTTAGAACTTCATAATTCAATCCAAATACCTAATACTGGTAGGTGTAGTGATAGCATAAGCAATACAATTGCCATAGAAGCTAATATACTGAATTGTACTGCATATCCATGTTTGCTTTTCACCTGAACTACCAAAAAATTATATGTTATACAAGTATGATGTTTGAAAGTAAAATATCTGCATAAACAAAAAGCTTGTGAAATCAAAATGTTAACCCAGATAAACTCTAACAGCATCCATATAGGAATAGTTCCGTGTTCCAGTTACAGGATGTGGAAATCTATAACAATCTGAAAGAAGAGAGGCAGAGACAAAAGTGACGAAGGAGAAGAAAATCATGGAGACTGGACCCACTATGTACCCTAACTGCGTAGTACTCCATGCAAGAGACAGAACACCAGATCCTATCACTGCAGTTATTATGTGAGCAATACAAGTCCATAGTGTTCATGTAGTTCCAATGATCATATCGCAGGAGTTAATAAAGATATTCTAATCTTCAGTAAATTAAACATGTAATACACTCTACTCTAATTACCCGTTCTTGTACGCCCATCGTCACCATTTACTTGGTCTGCTTCGTCATCCTGTATTTCCATTCAGTTCTATCATCACCAAGTATAGCTCTGCCAACATACATTGAGTTTGAGTTTCAGAATATTTTCTAATTCCTTCTTAAAGCAGATAAGTTAGATCATTTTCAGTACTTGAAACTGAATATGATGAAATGATCTCTCGGTTTTCATCTTAAGAAAGAGAGGCAAGATTCAAAATAAGAATTCAACTGCTCAACCATTCATTGTCATGCCATTGAAGGCTGTACATAATTCATTTGGAAATAGATGAATATAGTGCTACTCCACAGATGACAATATGACCAAACTGTGTTATACTAGAGATAATCCTATTATTCTACATCTAAAAAACTATTTAATTTTGTGTTTCAGATGCAATCACAGTGGAAGAAACTAGTTGATTGTAACTGCATCTTTTTATTTATATTTTTAATTAAAAATGGTCACGAATTTAAATGTATATAGATTATTTATGATTTAATAAAATATTCATAAAATACTTTTATGAAGATTTCAAAAATCTTAAATGCCTTTTGCTAAGTTTTCCAACCATTCATTAAAATGAGCAATAAATAAATATCTATATAAATAGAATTATGGAGTAAAATTTCTCCATAAACATATAAACAAATAACGATATAAATATCGCATGGCCTGAGTCGAGTTCCATTGAACTCTGGTCAGACATAAAATTAACACACATTGATATACAAATAAATATTTATTTTAGTTCGCAAACGGACATGATTCCGCTTGTAAGTTGACCCTTTCATCTTAATATCGACTGAGTACAAAATCATCACCCAACAATCAATCAATCTAATATCTAAACGAAACTATTCAACAAGCAATTCAATTGATGTTCGATATATATAACTTGCAAAGAATATAGATGCAGTTGTGAGACTTAACTCACTTAATATTACACAACACACACATACAACACACGCAATACACCATTTTGCACTATCTCGCAAATAGCGGTTCATAGGCAAGTATATAGATATAGCAATACAAAGTGTAGTGTAAATAAACATGCAAAGAAATTAAATGCAGCAACTAAAATAATACTCAAAAGGACGCATCCAAAGTCAGTTTAACAAAGGACGCACAAAACAAAATTAAACTAGCAATAATCATGCAAATTCAACACATATTTAATACATAGGCTCATGTGGCACATAATACTAGAGCTTCATTATCTAACTATATATACGTAAGTAATTGCAGTAGATGTCTAAGTATTGTACATGATATAATAATAAATGGCCCGCATTCTATTGTTTAATTTGACTTGCCCTCTTGTAAACATAGATTCATATACATGCACACTTTAATTTATACAGAAAACTCAGTTACTCTCTCACACACAATGCTCATACATATATACCAACACAACTCACATATCGGAATACTCAACGCACACATACACACCTGCATATACTTCACTGCTGTTCACCCATGAACACACGCCATACATGCATTCTCTCCTACACAAAATGCATATTACACATTCAGCCATACACTATACGCACGCACGCACTCAAGCAGCTCCCACGCTCATCCCATTCTCGCACTAACCCAATCAGCACACACACCTAAACTCACATAAAAGCACACACACAAAAGTGAATCGGTTTGGACAATATCCATCCTGACCAAATAAATGAGATGAAACCATCAATATGGAGTTTCAGATCATGCTTCTTCACTATATCTCCTACGCTTCATGTGTACTCTACCGATATAAATCTCCTATTGCAACTGTTAAATGAAGTATATATATATATATATAAATTATAGTCAAGGACCATATCTAAATTGTGTTCTAAGAATCTAAGGCAGGAGCCCTTCAAGCATCAAAATAAATGTTCTTCTAGAATAGATAAGTTATCCAAATGGCAGTTTATTTGGTCAAAGCACTAAGTTAGCAACTGAGATATAAAGGTCATTAATGGTACCAAATACTCAAAAAATACATTTAATAATGCTAAACAGAAAAATAAATAGCTTAGCAAATTTTGGATAACAGAAATCAACCAATTCAAGCAACTAACTCTAACAACATAATCTAAGAATCAACCCATTTACATTTTGGATAAACGGAAACCAATTCAAATAACAACCTCAAACAAAACTGATCTAATCCAGTTCAAAATGGCAACAGAGAAGAAAATTGGTTTTTAAATTACCTCATAAGAGCTTAATTGTGCAAGGTAGAGGACGAATTTTTCAGCCATATTTCAGGTGCTAGGGTTTTAGGAGGATAGATGAGTCGAATTTCGCGAGCTAGAAGATAAGGAATTTTGTGCCGAAGCATATCGACCAATAATTGATAAAAAAAAAGGACGAGAGAGATTCAAAGTTTCTTAACAAGTTTTTTTTTGGGGTTTTCATCGTCATTTGAGAAGGACAAAGAAAATGTTAAGGGTAAAAAGAGATATGAGCGGCCGCATAAAATTCCAGCAAAATTTTAGTGAAATGTTGGCGGGAGTCAATCAGTTGCGTTTCTTTATTGTTTTTTATATTTTAAAATGATCAACTGTTGCATATAACATTAAACGCTACTAACAAATGCAACCAATAACAACTTTTGTTGTAGTGATGATAACTCATCGGTGAATATAATGAAATACATTGAACCGTTTTGGTATTTATACACTTTGGATTGCATATATCTATATGTATCAATATGAAGAGTTCATCAACTCTTATCACACTTCCACTGAATGGGTATTTTGTCCTTGATTGTTTAAGAAATAATTAACTAGTATCATGTGATTCAAAATCATATAATCATATTATTTCTCAAAACCATGGCTTAATCTATAATTCCAGAATAATTGCAAATAAATTTAGATAATTCTATATTTCCAATGCATCACAAATACCACTATTCTAGTTTAATTTTATAATATTTACACTGAAATAAAATTATGTTCTTTTTTAGTCAACACTGAAAAATAGTTATTGTTTCATAAATAATGTTTGGTATGTTTTACGAAAATAATTTTTGTAACTTGGTGCGATCGATAAGTGTTATATGGAATGCTCCCAATATTTCCATCATTACTATAAGAGTGTATGAAATACAAAGCTCCATTCATCCACTTAATATAGGTTATTTATTTCATTTACTGTAACTGGTTTAAAAATAAAAAATTTCAGATCTAGTATCTTAAATTCAAAGAAATAAATACCATAGAAAACAATTTTCTATATGAAAATACTTTTGGAATAGAAATCATATTATCATTCCAATGTTAAGTATCTATTATTATTTTACAATTCTTATATCTGAATTTCTTTATAAAGCATAAATGACCATTCACTCTCTTCATCCCAACTATGTCTTAGGTTACATCCACTCTTATACATTCGCTTTCCTTTCTAAATGGTTGAATCATTCAAAGATAATCCTCACTACAGTATCATAATGAACTTTTTACCAAATTTCATTTGATTATCCTTAACTTTAAGGATATCAAAGAAATTGCACTTTTCGTAAACTGATCAAACATACATTTTAGTAATCAAATTCTTAAATCTATCTTGTAGCCCTTGGTCCAGTGTTACATTTAACACAACAAGATCACTTTGTAATCAATCGTGTTGAATACGCGATCTCATACTATAGTTTACTTGATTATTTCAATGAACTAATTTTATCGATTTTTCATACATTACGAATTGTGACCATTCACTATATAGTATTTATATGTGATCGTATATAGATGAAATATCCATATTTTTGTATTGCTTTTAGAGTTCAAAACTCATTAAAGACAATGCACATTCTCGGGCAAGTAACCCGCAAGTGATCATGTTACGAACGTATTTAATGGTTGTATAAAAAGGTGCTTGCATGGGTCAATATGCAAAAAATTATTGGTATGTATATTTTACATTTCTATTTATCAATATTAATTTATTTTATTATATATTCTAATTGATAAACATTTTTATCAATTATATTAGTTGCACAAAACAATCAATGTAGATCATTATAACTTTATATAGCATGTGTTCTTACAATATTAGAAAGATCAAATGTTACCATTTCATTTTTCTAATAAGGTTCCTACTAGTATTTTATGTTTATCCAAACCTTAAGATGAAATATAGAAGTCTTTGACTTCACTAATGGGTGTTATGGCTTGTATATCTTGGAATTTTGACCTTGGGGAAAGCTCAGCAAATCGTACTCCCATATAAGATGGATAACTCCTTATCGGTTGTACCATACATAATTCCTAGAAAAGTAAAAGGAGGTTATTCACTTGTACCCACCATTTCACGGTGGCTATACGTACCATAAGGAAAGCTCAATATTCCTACTGAGTAGGCGATATGCGGCAAGCCTTTGTATGTCGCTGGTATGCGACAACCTGCCCTTGCTATTACATTAATGAAGTGCGATATTGATTAAATGTGACATTGATTAAATGCGACATGGATGACATTCAATATCATTCTTTGATAGAATGTGGTATTGATAATAGGCAGCATTAGTGATTAGCGGCATAGAATAAGAGGCAACATTAATAAGAAGCAGTATTGGTAATGAGCGACATAGAATAAGAGGCAGCATCAATAAGAAGCGGCACGGGTAATGAGCGGCATGGAATCTATGTGGCATTGAATAAGTGTGGCACTGATGTTATACGTCATGGAAGTAGTGTAGTGTCATTTTCAGATGTATGCCTTCAATATCAATTATTCCCTTGCCTTAGCATCTGGAGCCGTGAACTTCAACATAAATCCTCATTTCCGACATCGATTCCTTTGCTTGACTCCCTTAGAAAATATGTAGATAACACTAGCGCTATCTCCAAATCCATCAATCCATACGACGTCATTGATATTCTCATGGAATTGATTTTATGCGGTATCGATAACATGCGATATTCATGAAATGCGGCATCGATATCATGCCGTTGCTATTCAATATTCCTATTGAATAGGTGATATACAAAATGCCTTTATATATCGCTGGTATGCAACAACATCCCTTTGCTATTACATTAATAAAGTGCAGCATTGATTAAATGCAGCATGTATGACATTCAGTATCCTTTTTCGATGGAATACGGTATTAATAATAGGCGGCATCGATAACGGGCGGCGTAGGTGATTAGCGGCATAGAATAAGAGGCGGCATCAATAAGAAGTGGCATTGGTGATGAAGGGCATGGAAACTATGCGGCATTAGTTAAGTGCGGCATAGATGTTATACGGCATAGGAGTAGTGCAGTGTCATTATCAGTTGTAGGACTCCAATATCAATTATGATCTTGCCTTAGCATCCGGAGCCTTGAACTTCGACATAAATCCTTAGACATTGATTCCTTTGCTTGCCTCTCATAGAAAATATATGGATAACATTTGCCATCCTCCTTATATAAAAGAAGCTTTTTACACTTTAGTGTAAAACCAAGAATTTTGCTATTTTTTCTCAATCTTTTGCAAGGTTTTTTTTCTAACTCTTTTTTCCTACAAAACACAAAGCAAGCCATGATTTTCATTGTTAATTTTCAAAATTTGATTTTGGGCAAATCTTTCAGGATTTTGACAAGATTATAAAGGATCTTTCGTTTGTAATCTAATGTTACTTTTGGAATCTATAGATTTACTTATAGAGGCCAAAAATATAATTAGCAGCAATTTACATGAATAAAATCCCATAGAATCGAGATTAGAAAACCATTTGGAAATAATGATTTTATGAATAGAAAGTTATTTAATAATTATAATTTCTTGAATAGAAAACTAGAAAATCATTTGGAAATATGATAGGAGGGAGGACCAAAGACTCTTTTGGCAATATCGTGAATAGAAGACGTCCAAATAATCATTTGATGATCATAATTTTTGAATAGAAGACTAGAAAATCATCTGAATGGAAGATCAGAAAATATATCTGGCAAAAAATTTCTAAATAGAAGATTATAAAATCATTTGGCAATAATATAAGACCGAAGATCTATCTAGCAATAATGATTGAAGACCAGAAACCATTTGGTAATAATAGAAAATCAGCAAACCACTTAGTAATAATAGAAGACAGAAGACCAAAAATCCAATATGGTAATAATAGAATAGAAGACCAAAGAAACATCTAGCAATAATAGTAAGGACTAGAAAATCCTTCTGGTGATAATAATAGAGGACCAGAAAATCCATCTGGTGATAATAATAGAAGACCAGAAAATCCATTTGGCAATAATAGCAGACTAGAAATCCATCTGCCGATAATAGAAGACGAGAAAATCCATCTGGCGATAACAGAAGACCAGAAATCCATCTGGCCATAATAATCGAAGACCAAAAATCCATCTAGCGATAATAATAGAAGAGCGAAATCCATCTGGCTATAATAATAGAAAACCAGAAACTCCATCTGGCAGTAATAATATAAGACCAGGAATCCTTCTAGAAATAATAACTTCTGAAACAAAAATCCAAAAAAAACATCCGGTAATAATATCTCTTGAATAGAGAACCAGAATATCATCCGTTTATATTACCACTTGAGTAGAAGACCTAAAAATTATATAGTAATAATATTATGATTTTATCTAAAAAGTAAAAGACCAGAAATTATATCTAGCAATAAGATTACTTGAAATAATAGACCGGAGATTTTCTGGCAAATCTCAACTTACTGGAGACTAATACTTTAAATAGCAACGGATTTTCTCATTATTTAACGGAATATTTCTAACTTAAAGATGCATGATCTTTAAGGTACTTATTTCTAATTATACTTTTACTTTTTCCTTAGAGCAAAATAGCTTGAAGTTAATTATTCTTTCCTTAGATTACTTTGACTTTTGCTTTGTAGCACAATAGCTCATATTTAATTAATCTTCCTCTAGAAGACTGTTTTGACCCATTCCTTTGGATAGAATTTTATTTTCTCAATTGATTTCATTATGATGGATGATGCCTTTGTCTTAGAGCGAGTCTCGAATACTGTAATAGGTAATGATTTTGATTGGTTCTTGATTACCACAATATGTAATAGTTCATACTTTAATTGATCCTTTACTACTACAATAGGTAAGGGTTACTTTTGCCTTTTCCTTAAGCTATGGACTTCTTCATCCCTTCTTACTATTTTGGTAAGGATTCAAACTTTATTGATTTATCTACATCTTCTTTGGGCGGTGGGCTCTTGCGTCCCTTTCTTTGACTGATTTTGTTTTTCCCTTATCACTCTCTTTGGTGATGACTTAGGCTTTGATTTGAATTCCTTATTACCATTTCTGGGTAACGATTTGTGTTTTGATCGAATCTTTTCACCTCTTCTTTGGGCTTTTCATAGGAATGCCTTTGCACTTGACTGATCTTCCTTTAGAAGACTGTCTTGATCTCTCTTTAGGATTGAGTTTGATTTGCCAATGGGCCTTGGACTTTTGCATCCCTTTTCTTTGATTGCCTCTGGGCTTTGGACATCTTAGTCTCTCTTTTCTTGTCACCTCTCTTCGGGCTTTGATTGAAACCCTTATCACCATCTTAAGTGATGTTTAGGTTTTGCCACTCTTTGGGCTTTGATTGAACCCATTGTCACCATCTTAGGTGATGATTTTGGTTTTGCCACTCTTTAGGCTATGGACATTTTTTGCCCCTTTCTAGGGATAAAGGTCCATAACTAATGATTTAGGCTTTTAATTTTTCGTCTCTTGCTAGTGATTTAGACCTCTTGCTAGGATACTATATCCCTTACTAGTGATTTAGGCCCCTAACTAGTGATCAGGCTACTATTTTTTGACCCTGGCTATTGATTTAAGCCCTTTACTAGTGATTTTGGTCACTACACTGACTTCTCATGCTACTAGCATTTACAATGGCTTCTTTCAACGTATGTTGTTGGGCTTCCCCTAAACATATGATACAGAAGGTACACCGATTGGGTGCAAGGTATGCCTTTGCTCAAGGAATTTTTATCAACGCCCTCAAGTTAAAAGTTTTGACAAGCATAGTGCGCCTGAACCGAGGGTTATTATTATTATAATTTTTGAGAAGGCTTTTCTTATCATGACTCTTACCCGCTAATTTAAATAAAGTCTTTGTAAAATTTGTTTGTGAAAATAATTTCATGGCTTTTAACCAATTGATACATTTAGGGAAACCCTTTTGAAAACTAAAATTTCAAGTTTTCTAATATGAAATTTCCCTTTGGAAGAAAGAAATTTTTTCTTGAAAAAGAACTATAAACTATGAAATATTTCCTTAAATCAGTCTTTTAAAAATGCTTTTATTAGTTTGGGTCGAGTCAACGAGTTGAAAGGTTTTCGAATATTTAAATCTATTAGCGGATAAGCCCCTTCTTTGCATTATTACTAAGAAGGGTTTACATACTAATCTCATAATAGAAATGTAAATCTCAAATATGAGACTAAGTGGTCATGATTCATGAATCAATAGTCCTTTAATCAAGAATAGACTCTTCTAATTAGATTTTTAGCGGCGCTAATGAGCCTCAATAGTTCTAAAAACTTTCTTTGGAAAGTATGTATAAGTTTCTCTTTTTCAACGATTTCTGGAAGCTTTGAGAGTGCTCTTCTCAACACAATTCAGATCAAAAGCTTTTATAAAAAATTACTAGTGTTAAGAAACATATTTTTTTGAAGATTTTATGAATCATTATTAAAATAGATAAATATATGTTTTCCCCGATCCATAAGGTAATTGGTAATAATCCTCTTGACTTTTGAAATATTTTTCCAAAGATTTGTTTAGTAAAACTTTTTTAATAAAACCGTTTGTTGAAAATAATATTGGTGCATTACTTCACTTTTGTAAGATATGTATAATTGTACCACTTGAGGTTTTGCTTAGTGAAAAAAAATGTCATGTTTGTAAGTCTAAAAAGTCATAATTCGTGAACTGATAGATTTTAGGGACAAGAACATACTTTTCTTTAAGAATCCAGAAGCTCACAAAGAAATCCATTATATTATATAAATCCAGGTCTTGAGATAGAGAATCATTTTATCCTGGATGTTTTAAACTATCTTCCTTTGTAGAAAACCAAAAATTATCCTCTGATAATAAAAAGACTAGAATATCATCAAATAATAAGAAATCTTGAAATCCATTTGATATAAGGGACTAAAGAATCATCTGGTAACGGAGATTGTCGTTACATTTTGATAAGAAAATCCAGAGTTTCTCGGATGTTTATTCATAGTAGATTAATCTTCATTTTATCCTGTAAAGAAGCTTGAATTCCATGTTAGTACGTGATGAATTTTAAATAAAAACTAAGTAGATCGGGAATTTTGATGAGTAGATTTAATCCATGTGGGTAATAGCTAAAATAATGCATAGTTGACTTCATTAAATTGCAAACTTATGTATAACATGCTTGCAAAACATTAACGTTTACATCTTAAAAGCAACTATAATAATTGGGATTTAAAGTGCAATAGCAATAATATAATATGGTTATATTTGCTAAGTAATAACAATAAACTCAGCACACAGGCAATAAACTCATAGTTTGAATATATGTCCATTCATTTTTATTTGGTATGTGCATTTGAAATGTCTTCCATTGCTGTGGGGAAAAAATTTCTTACTTAAGCCACTAGCATAAAATATTAGTTATGTATTATATAGACTTTGTCAACTTACTCGTATGTTATGCGTTAGCTAGTTTGTATAATAGTGTACTAATCTCGGTGGCCTATTGCTATAGCATTTGACTTTGCACCATGAAACATGTTAATGTGGATAAGAAGTTTTCCTACATGTCCTTCAGTGGCTCAATTTCTTTTATAAATATATTTCACTAATTAAAAGTAAAAATACTTAATCATGTTCATTGTCCTTTCTTATGCTACTGGGCAATATCACCTAATATACATACCCTTATATTTTCAAAAGGCTAACTCATTCCCTGATATATTCGATACCATGTATATACTGCAAAATTATATGTATTTATTTTAAAACTAACTTATTCAAAACTTTTATTTTCAAAGTTTATATATTTGTGGCCTTTATTTTTCGAAAACTAATTCATATAGAACTTTGTATATTACAGAATATTTACCTTCGAATCCATATACATATTCGGAGCTAAATACATATAAATAAAAATACTTAAAACTATATATTTCAAGAACTTATATGTTTGAACTTATAAAAACCTGACATAGCCATCACCTAATTCATATGGAACTAATATATTTAATGACCTATGCATATATTTAAATCTATTATATTAAGATATGATATATGTCTGAAACTTACATATATGAAATCTATATATACGAAGCTTTATATATTTGAAGTTTATTTTTTCAAAGACTAACACATATGTTCAAAGATTTTATGCTTATAAAATTCACATACATACATACATACATACATGAGACTGTATATGCAAAATTCTATATATTTAAAGCCGCATACTTTCAAAGTTTTCAACTTTCAAAAACCTGTTAGAGCATTTCCAACAGTTCGGAGTGCGAAAATTGGATTTTCCGCACTCTGAAATGTTGAAGGTCTCATTTCTGCCACAGAAATGAGGCCAGGCGCCTGTTGAACAGGCGCCTGGGCATCAGGCGCCTGTTCAACAGGCGCCCGTGTTTTTAAAACATCGGGCGCCTGTTGAACAGGCGCCTAAAGCCCAGGCGCATGTTCAACAAGCGCTTGGTGATCGCACCTATATCAGGCGCTTTCCCCCCACTCCCCCTCATTTCTACCTCTTCCATCCTCTTTTCAGTTAATTTTTTTTATTTTACTTTGCATTCAAATGCTGCCCCGTCCGGTCAAAACTGGTAGACGCACCGTTCGATATGCGACCGATGCCAATATCGGACCTGCTCATGTCCCTCCTGATGCTACCGTGACTCCAAACGATCTTCGATCCTTACATGACTTGCCTCCTACTATTTCGCATCGACTTACTGCAGCTATAGCGACGCCATAGGTATACGTTTATTTCTTTATTGCTTGATGAACAACCGTGTAACTGTATATGTATGATAATTGTTTGTTTATTTTAACATTAAATAATCATATATTTAGGTTCGTCACGTAGCGATGCAAGGTAGTTGGTATAGGTGTATGTCTGAGTATTTTGATCAGTTACTACAGCCGATTTTGGATAGGCTGCATGCGTCACCTTTTGGTGAATTTCTAGATTTACCTAGATTTGCACATGTAGATCGTTGCCTGGTAGAGGCCCTCACCGAGAGATGGTGGCCTACCACTCACACATTTCATTTCCCTGATTTTGAGCTAGGACTGACTCCTCTAGATTTTTATATGCTCACTGGCATAGAGGTTGGTCGATCGGACCGTCTCCCTGTTCCATTTGATAGTTCCTTTGAGGAGTTCGAGTCATATTCAGCTTATTTACCGACTTTGGCCGATGAGAAGGTTAGAGGAGGAGCTGTTACTCTCCATTGTTTGCAGCGTTATATTGTAGAGTACATGGCCGTTGAGGATATGCACACTCCAGTTATCCGTGCCTTCATATTATACCTTTTTGGGTCTACATTTTTTAGTGACAATAAGGGTACTATTATGCTTGGTTTTTTGGCTGGATTAGTAGATGTGGATGGACTACATATATATGATTACGGTACTGCTATTATTGGTTATTTGTACGTAGCATTATATACTTATGCGCTTCAGCAGTCTAGACAGATGTATGGATTTTGGTACATTCTTCCATTTTGGTACTATGAGTATACTTTCAATATGCACCCCCGACTTATTGTAGAGGCGAATGCCACACCTTATATTTACTTTCCTAGATTGTGTCGTTGGGGTCCTCCTATGCATTTGTCTCGTGTTGCACAAGGGATGCACAATGAGCTGATGGAGGCTAGACAATAAATGGATATGAGGCGGCGTGGTAACATTATCGTTCGTCCATGGGATCAGTACTTACAGTTCCTAGAGCCCGGTCCTGATCATCCACTCACTTTTCAGTTTTCCATGTCGCGACGTAGGATTTGCTTTCAGGTTCCTACATGTCCATTCATTAGCGTGCGGAGTGCGGAAAATCCAATTTCCGCACTCCGAACTGTTGGAGTTGCTCTAACACTCAGATTTATGGCATTGTTTAACCTAGGACATCAGATATCTTACGGCATTGGACAACTTACGGCATTGGATAACTTACGGCATAACTCTATTTACAGCATAACTTTTTTGCAATATCATTTATTATCCTATGTCATCAAAAGCTGCGATATTGCTTAACTCCGACATCAAGTTTTTTAAACTTCGATATGAAGCCTTTTTCTTTGATGTAGATCCGAACTTCGATATAAATCTGCAGCATTGACAACACAATCAATAACTCGTGACATAGCTTATTGGCGATATTAATAACTTTAGTATCTATGTCGAACACTTCGGCATTCATTCATAACTCCAGTACCAATGTTGCACACTTTTGCATTCATCCATAACTCCAATATCAATGCCGCACAGTTCGGTATCAAATCACTTGATTTCAACCATCATTGACTTTGATGTCTGATTACTACCTTGCGGCATCAATACTTATGACATCGATTACTTACGACATCAGCTGCTTACGACATGGATTGATATCCAGATGTAACCGAGATTACTTTGACATTTACAATATAACTCAATCCATATGATGTCAATGATTTCACCCAAATCCATCAACTCAAAATCGAAATCAACTGGCCCTACAAGCTTGGTGTCATAAATCATAAACTCAAATCAAAATCAGTTTATTTTATTAACTCGATTTATTTCAGATCTATAAGTTACAAATTCTTAGAGAGTAGAGATAAAGAACAGAGATGAAGACGAGAGTGAGATGGTGGTTATTGAGTATGGAATGGATATTAATGGTGTAGAAGCTAAATAGGATATTAGATGGTTAAGTGAGCTGTTGAGTGAGGTGAGCGGAGAAAATGATGGATGCCTTAAAGGATATTTCATGTTTTCGGTAAACGGAGGCTAGGAAGTTTCGAAATAGGTGAAATAAAGGACGTTGAATGAGTTGTCCAACCATTGGTGGCTTTTTACCTGCACATATAACAGCAGTAAGTTTTTAAAACTTAAATTTGAAAATTTAATAAAATTAAAATTCTAGGGTATTTTGGTCATTTTTTGAACGTTTGGAGGTTCAAGTCATCCTTCTAGGCCAAAATGTTAAATTGAAATTTGGTTTAACGTTCAAGATATATGTACAAGGAGGCATATTCGAAGAAATTTCAATAATACCCCTTGGTTTTATGATAATTCACAAGGCTGTTTAAAAAATCATTCATGAGTTAAAAAATAAAGCAAGTCAAAATAACAATAGACAATATGCACAAGCCATATTCCTTTATTCAATTGTGAACATATTACAAAATGTGCCAATATGCAATTTTCAAATTATTCAAACCCTTATTTATAAATATTGTATATATCTTCTTCTCCCTCATTAGCCTTTATACCATTAGTTTGTCTTAGAGCTCTCAGTGAAAAGAACTTGAAGAAGATCCTAATTGGACAAAGTGATAAGAGTGTGAAAGAGGTTAAGGGCTTCTTTCCATGCAGGGGTGCACCTTCATTTATAGTGGTTGGAAGGAGGTAGCCTTACTTCCATTGATGATGTAGGACTTTGGTTGTTATCTTGGTGATGGCTTCAACATGAATGCCTTTGAAGCTTTATGAAGGGAAATACACTAAACCCTCTTGAATTTGCTCTTGTGAATGATTTTAATCCCATTTCTTTGCATAGTCTTTGATATTCTCACGGCATTGATGTTGTGCAGTATCGATAACATGCGAAATTCATGAAATGCGGCATTGATATCATATCGCTGCTATTCAATGTTCATATTGAATAGGCGATATAAAAATGCTTTTGTATACTACTGGTATGCGACGACCTCCCTTTGCTATTGCATTAATGAAGTGCAACATTGATTAAATGTGGCATATATGACATCCAGTATCCTCCTTTGATGGAATGTAGTATTGATAATAGGAGGCATTGATAATAGGCGACGTTGGTGATTAGCATCATAGAATAAAAGGTGGCATCAATAAGAAGCGGCATTGGCAATGAGCGGAATAGAATAAGAGGCGTCAAGAGTAAGAAGCTTATTTTTCCTTATTAGTTCTTCAATGAGATCCCTCAAACGTCAGCACTCATTTATGTTGTGTCTACGAGTTTCATGGAAATGATAGAACTTTTCGAAGGGCCTTTCCTGCTCAATTGCCTCACTTTTGGGTGGCTTCTTTTGACGCCCCACCTCTATGCTCGCAATAACAAAGAATATTAAAAGAAATACTGTCTGTTATTACGAAGAATAAGGCTGGATAGGAGCGGCCATCCGTAGTTGGGCCTTACACTAGTATTGTTACCTCGATAGGAGTGGTATATATTTTTATTTTTCATCTCTTATTTATTTACACTCATCGACATACCCAATTCCAGTATAAAACGAACTGCGATGGTTCATAATAGTTTAGGACAATATATACAATAATAACACAGATAAGCTAAATGCGGAACACAGATAATAAAAGTCTCATATATATATATATATATATATATATATATATATATATATAACTGATGTCAGTTACAATACATTTGACACAATACATATGATACAACTACATTGTCGACTCTGGAAGTTATATATACAAGTACATTATCGAATAATATACATGAATACATATCATCCTATACTAGGAGACGACTACTTCAAAAGATATGAAGAGACTTCATAGCTCAAGCAACAACCCAAAGCAGGATATCTACAACCTGAAATAACTCGGTCTGACCCGAGTATTAAATTCAAAAGAAAATAATACACGGGTCAGTCTAATTCAAACTCGGTTATTAATGCACGGAAGCAATAATAATATAATAATCAAATAGACGACAGTCTCAGAAATCTCGTCTATCCAATCCTTTAACAAGGAAATCGGATAACGGCAGATATAACACTAAACAGTGTTAAACAATAAATCGGCAAATTCAACCATCAGCAAGGATTGGTAAAAAGATTATCAATGGAGATAATATGAAAACCACAGAATTGCCTAAACAGCAATTAACAACAAAAATATAATTATTAAATAAATAATTAGAAACTCATAATCTAATTATCAAATAGATAATTAGAAAAATCTCAAAATGATCAAATCAAACTAAATTTCTGTGTGGCTGCAGTACACGCACGCATGCACTGCCTCGCCACTACAGTAAGTCAAAACTGCAAAGGTCAAGTCACAGCTAGCATGACTCAACACAACTGCAACAAAATGAAACTGCAGAGGTCAAGTCAAATAAATGCACAAACTCAGGTTAAACCATATGCAAACTGCCTCAATGAATCGAGAGCAAATGGCACCAACATAATTCAAAATGAAAAGTGACATGCACTAGAATGCACACATCAATTCTTCATATGAACCAAGTTCATATATACAACAAACCCAAAGTCAACAAAATAGAAATAAAACAATGTCCACGACTGCAATGCTACGACACTACAAATGATCAAGCATCGGGTCAAAAGCAATGTCGAAGTCACAGCAGTTTCAAGCAAAGAATCGAACAAATCAAAACATCGAAGCCGAGGCCAACAAATAAAAATGCACTCTGTCTCAAAGAGTGATACCAGAAACCAGTTGCATGAGAACCGCATCAAATACGCAATTCAAATGCAAGCATACATATATACAGCAGCTCGAATACAATGCAAACTCAAATGAATACAAAGCCTCAATGCAATGCAAACCAACAAAGGAAAAACTGCAACACTACTGTTACAAGTAACCACAAACCAAAACATAACAATGTCAAATACCAGAAACCCAATGGATGCCAACTTCAAAAGTTATCAAACTTGAACAGAGACAAGTACACAAGGACCCCAAGTACCTCAGGTCAGAGACCAGATATGGTCAGAGACAAGACACCAAGCCTAGTGCAAAAGTGATCACAAACGTATAAAACCATATGCACCAGACTTCAAATTATGAACAACAAGCAAATGACACACATCAAATATGCAGTATCCAAGACATCAAGCCAGAGAAGACTGCACAGATATATACATGAAGACCAGACAACACAATGCAAGTGGACTCATGTGGAACAAGCAAAGACAACAAGTTTACACAATAGTAAGTATGAATGCCACGACATCAGAGGTGACTTCAACATAATAGTAACAGCAATGCAGACCTGACTACATGTGCAAATACAATATGACAACATAGGCAGTGCAATTTCAAGTTAAGCAAAAGTCATATGAAAGCGCAAAATGCCAAAGTCATGGAACAGCAAGTAATACAAAACTGTCAAGTAGACAGAGAAACAGTGTGACAAACAGTCTCATATATACTTACATGAATGCACATATATATATATATATGAAATGCAGCCACAAATGCAAACTGAATACAACATGGAGCCATAGTATGCTGCAGAGGAAATGTAACTGCAGTTTCAAGTCAAAGAATCGAGCCAATGTTGAAGTCAACCAAAACAAGTTCGAACAATATCAAGAGCCGAAGCCACAGTTTAAATGTCGAAGACATTATCAAGTCAGAGAAGAAGTGCCGAAGTAAATTTGCAAATCCAAAGTCAAAGCAAGGTGTAACCAAAGTCACAGTGAACAAAGCAAGGTATAACCAAAGTCACAGTGAAATCAACATCATCAGAAAAGGTCAAAGCCGAAGTCAAGGATGAACACGAATAACCATAGAAATCGCAAGTTCGAAAACAAACTTGAAGAAGTCTGATAAATCTCAAGCAAACAACATAAATCGAATCGGCGAACAATATGAATCGACAAACTCAAACAATTGAATACGAACAAAAATCACAGAAATCGAACCATAAATAAGCACGAGGCATGAATTAGATGTGAGTGGAACACTCACCTGTGTTTCGAAGCTATCCGAAGCAGCCGAGATGCAAATCGCCAATTCGATCGAAACACAAAAGTCGGCACGAAGCCCTAATTTCGCAAATAGGAGGAACGAACGATGTCGCCATTTTTCTTTTCGTTGTTTTAAGGTTTTTGCGAACGAATGAATACAAATGAAATGTGGACGGGTTTCCTTTGATAGTTATCACGGCACAACAAACAAATGAGAATGTGGCCCAACATTAAGTTTTAAAGCCCACATAACAATTAATGAATTTACAAAAGAAATTCAACCTGATAAAATCCCAATAACAATCAGCTATCGCCATTAATCATTTAATGACGATAATTAATTAATACGAAATCCCGGGTTGTTACAGACTCCCCTCCTTATAAAAATTACGTCCCCGCAATTTTCACAATTAAAGGTGTCAATAACAATTATTTTTCTAACATAAACTGGTTAAGCTAGAAAAATAAAAGTCGGGAATACAAACGCCAAAGAAATCTTTTAATTCCATAAAAGAAATTCACAAATTCTCAACAAAACCTAACTATCAATTAGATAATCAGAAAACAACAAAACTGGACAAACACAATTATCAACAATGTTCAATTATCAACTTGATAATTAAAACATAGAAAATTGCAAAACAGCTATATCTAATTATCGATACGATAATTAGGAAACAGCAAAATCTAATTACCAACAAGGACAGTTAGAAACACAAATCGCAAAACCGCAAAAATCTAGTTATCCAACAAATAACTAGAAAACACGAACTTCATAATCAGCAAACTCTAACTATCAACAGAGATAGATAGGAAACATCAATTCAATATAATCGACATAATTTAGAATCAACTAGAGACAAGGAAATCTCATAATCAGAAAAACTAGCAAATATCCAATTATCAAAACCGATAATCAGAAAACACAAATATCTAATTATCAAAACGATAATCAGAAATAACATATATCCAATTATCAAAAACGATAATCAGAAATCTCAAATCAACAAATATCCGATTATCAAAAACGATAATAAGAAATAACAAATATCCGATTATCAAAAACGATAATCAGAAATAACAAATATCCGATTATCAAAAACGATAATCAGAAATCTCATAACAGCAAATATCTAATTATCGATACGATAATTAAATCTCATAACAGAAAATATCTAATTATCGATACGATAATTAAATCTCATAACAGCAAATATTTAATTATCGATACGATAATTAAATCTCATATCAGCAAATATCTAATTATCAACAAAGATAATTAGAACTCAAATCAGCAAATATCTAATTATCAACAAAGATAATTAGAACTCAAATCAGCAAATATCTAATTATCTGCAGATAATTAGAAACAACAAATATCTAGAAATCAATTAAGATACTCTAGAAAATCAACATAAAAGGTTGGATCGATCCCATCAGATGGCGAGTTTTAGCTACGCCGCACGTGCAACAACATATGGCCGAAGCCTACCAAGTACTATAAAATTTTGGCGCCCATCAGATGACCCGAAGGTCCGTAGAGTGACCCGAAGGTCTAGTACTGGTATTTGACCCGAAGGTCCTCAGAGTGGCCCGAAAGCCAAACAAATGATCCGAAGGTCCAGTAGATGACCCGAAGGTCCAACATAGTGGCTCAAAAGCACATAAAATCATCAGAATCATCAAACAGCAGATGTTTCAATTAACGAGTCCGGAATTAACCGAAATAGCAAACGCACATGTCCCATACCACGTCTTTTACTAAATCGTTTGATTCTCTTCATCGTTTCCTTGAAAGTGCAAAATTGTGTATTTTAAATAAATAACATTTTACGTTCTCAAACGGTTAAGTCCGGAATTAAGTGAAACAGTAAAAGTGAGGGTTCATAGTCCTCAATTTTGCTGGAGCGTTTAAATCGCTTCCTCATTCTTTTGAAAGCGTAAACTGTAAAAAATTTAAAACAATTTTCAGAACACGTGATTAAAACAGCAACCTTAGTAGCAATTTCGAAAAGGAAATTGCACTTCCCAAAACATCGTAAAAACAAATCTCAAAATCAGCATTGCGGGCTAACCGCTTGAAAATCCACTTTAAAATTTGACGGTTACTGAAGCCAAAGCGACAGTAATTTTTATAGGTCAAAATCTCATCAAAATAATTCGCATCAAAATATAATACCAGTGAATTTTCATTCATCTAAAATGTCACAAAACACCATGCTTCAAAATTTTAGCACCAGTGTAAAAATCCCGTTATAAAAATAACGGCAACTAAATACGTTCAAACCAAACACCGGTTCAACGTAAAATTAATGTAGTAACGTGCAACTCAAATCTGCACGTACACTACAAAATGAACAAAGAAATCATTCGAATGTATCTTCAATGAAGATAATTCAAAACAGCAAAAATCTCAACAAAAATCACATAACAGCAATCGCTTCGAATCCTTAAATCGGATTCGAAATTTTCAAAGAAACAAAATAAACCCAGCAATGTAAACAACAAATGAAATTTATTTCAATTTCATATTTTGATTTTTAAATCAAAAAGGTTATCAGCTGTATTCAGTGAAGACAGTCTCACTATTTCCGCTGCGCACTCTGATAAACAGAACACAATTTATTCAATCATCAAAACACAGTTTCACTTTTATTTTTAAATAAAGATATTTAAAAAAATTATCATAATTTCAAAACTTTGGTTTTGACTCGAAGCACAAATGAAAACATCAACAATTAGTTGTAACACATGTTCCATCTAAGTTATGTTTTATATTATGCCCATAAACCCCAAGCTCTGATACCAACTGTGACGTCCCACCTCTATGCTCACAATAACAAAGAGTATTAAAAGAAATATTGTCTGTTATTACAAAGAATAAGGCTAGATAGGAGCGGCCATCCGTAGTTGGGCCTTACACTAGTACTGGTTACCTCGATAGGAGTGGTATATATTTTTATTTTTCATCTCTTATTTATTTACTCCCATCAACATACCCAATTCCAGTATAAAACGAACTACGATGGTTTATAATAGTTTAGGACAATATATATAATAGTAACACAGATAAGATAAATTCGGAACACAGATAATAGAAGTCTTATATATATATATATATATAACTGATGTCAATTACAATACATTTGACACAATACATATGATACAACTACAATGTCGACTCTGGAAGTTATATATACAAGTACATTATCGAATAATATACATGAATACATATCATCCTATACTAGGAGACGACTACTTCAAAAGATATGAAGAGACTTCATAGCTCAAGCAGCAACCCAAAGCAGGATATCTTCAACCTGAAATAACTCGGTCTGACCCGAGTATTAAATTCAAAAGAAAATAATACATGGGTCAGTCTAATTCAAACTCGGTTATTAATGCACGGAAGCAATAATAATATAATAATCAAATAGACGACAGTCTCAGAAATCTCGTCTATCCAATCCTTTAACAAGGAAATCGGATAACGGCAGATATAACACTAAACAGTGTTAAACAATAAATCGGCAAATTCAACCATCAGCAAGGATTAGTAAAAAGATTATCAATGGAGATAATATGAAAACCACAGAATTGCCTAAACAGCAATTAACAACAAAAATCTAATCATTAAATAAATAATTAGAAACTCATAATCTAATTATCAAATAGATAATTAGAAAAATCTCAAAATGATCAAATCAAACTAAATTTCTGTGTGGCTGCAGTACACGCACGCATGCACTGCCTCGCCACTACAGTAAGTCAAAACTGCAAAGGTCAAGTCACGGCTAGCATGACTCAACACAACTGCAACAAAATGAAACTGCAGAGGTCAAGTCAAATAAATGCACAAACTCAGGTTAAACCATATGCAAACTGCCTCAATGAATCGAGAGCAAATGGCACCAACATAATTCAAAATGAAAAGTGACATGCACTAGAATGCACACATCAATTCTTCATATGAACCAAGTTCATATATACAACAAACCCAAATTCAACAAAATGGAAATAAAACAATGTCCACGACTGCAATGCTACGACACTACAAATGATCAAGCATCGGGTCAAAAGCAATGTCGAAGTCACAGCAGTTTCAAGCAAAGAATCGAACAAATCAAAACATCGAAGCCGAGGCCAACAAATAAAAATGCACTCTGTCTCAAAGAGTGATACCAGAAACCAGTTGCATGAGAACCGCATCAAATACGCAATTCAGATGCAAGCATACATATATATAGCAGCTCGAATACAATGCAAACTCAAATGAATACAAAGCCTCAATGCAATGCAAACCAACAAAGGTAAAACTGCAACACTACTATTACAAGTAACCACAAACCAAAACATAACAATGTCAAATACCAGAAACCCAACGGATGCCAACTTCAAAAGTTATCAAACTTGAACAGAGACAAGTACATAAGGACCCCAAGTACCTCAGGTCAGAGACCAGATATGGTCAGAGACAAGACACCAAGCCCAGTGCAAAAGTGATCACAAACGTATAAAACCATATGCACCAGACTTCAAATTATGAACAACAAGCAAATGACACACATCAAATATGCAGTATCCAAGACATCAAGCCAGAGAAGACTGCACAGATATATACATGAAGACCAGACAACACAATGCAAGTGGACTCATGTGGAACAAGCAAAGACAACAAGTTTACACAATAGTAAGTATGAATGCCACGACATCAGAGGTGACTTCAACATAATAGTAACAGCAATACAGACCTGACTACATGTGCAAATACAATATGACAACATAGGCAGTGCAACTTCAAGTGAAGCAAAAGTCATATGAAAGCGCAAAATGCCAAAGTCATGGAACAGCAAGTAATACATTACTGTCAAGTAGACAGAGAAACAGTGTGAAAAACAGTCTCATATATACTTACATGCATGCATATATATATATATATATATGAAATGTAGCCACAAATGCAAACTGAATACAACATGGAGCCATAGTATGCTGCAGAGGAAATGTAACTGTAGTTTCAAGTCAAAGAATTGAGCCAATGTTGAAGTCAACCAAAACAAGTTCGAACAATATCAAGAGCCGAAGCCACAGTTTAAATGTCGAAGACATTATCAAGTCAGAGAAGAAGTGCCGAAGTAAATTTGCAAATCCAAAGTCAAAGCAAGGTGTAACCAAAGTCACAGTGAACAAAGCAAGGTATAACCAAAGTCACAGTGAAATCAACATCATCAGAAAAGGTCAAAGCCGAAGTCAAGGATGAACACGAATAACCAGAGAAATCGCAAGTTCGAAAACAAACTTGAAGAAGTCTGATAAATCTCAAGCAAACAACATAAATCGAATCGGCGAACAATATGAATCGACAAACTCAAACAATTGAATACGAACAAAAATCACAGAAATCGAACCATAAATAAGCACGAGGCATGAATTAGATGTGAGTGGAACACTCACCTGTGTTTCGAAGCAATCCGAAGCAGCCGAGACGTAAATCGCCAATTCGATCGAAACACAAAAGTCGGCACGAAGCCCTAATTTCGCAAAGAGGAGGAACGAACGATGTCGCCATTTTTCTTTTCGTTGTTTTAGGGTTTTTGCGAACGAATGAATACAAATGAAATGTGGACGGGTTTCCTTTGATAGTTATCACGGCACAACAAACAAATGAGAATGTGGCCCAACATTAAGTTTTAAAGCCCACATAACAATTAATGAATTTACAAAAGAAATTCAACCTGATAAAATCCCAATAACAATCAGCTATCGCCATTAATCATTTAATGACGATAATTAATTAATACGAAATCCCGGGTTGTTACAGACTCCCCTCCTTATAAAAATTACGTCCCCGCAATTTTCACAATTAAAGGTGTCAATAACAATTATTTTTCTAACATAAACTGGTTAAGCTAGAAAAATAAAAGTCGGGAATACAAACGCCAAAGAAATCTTTTAATTCCATAAAAGAAATTCACAAATTCTCAACAAAACCTAACTATCAATTAGATAATTAGAAAACAACAAAACTGGACAAACACAATTATCAACAATGTTCAATTATCAACTAGATAATTAAAACATAGAAAATTGCAAAACAGCTATATCTAATTATCGATACGATAATTAGGAAACAGCAAAATCTAATTACCAACAAGGACAGTTAGAAAACACAAATCGCAAATCGCAAAACCGCAAAAATCTAGTTATCCAACAAATAACTAGAAAACACGAACTTCATAATTAGCAAACTCTAACTATCAATAGAGATAGATAGGAAACATCAATTCAATATAATCGACATAATCTAGAATCAACTAGAGACAAGGAAATCTCATAATCAGCAAAACTAGCAAATATCCAATTATCAAAAACGATAATCAGAAAACACAAATATCTAATTATCAAAACGATAATCAGAAATAACAAATATCCAATTATCAAAAACGATAATCAGAAATCTCAAATCAACAAATATCCGATTATCAAAAACGATAATAAGAAATAACAAATATCCGATTATCAAAAACGATAATCAGAAATAACAAATATCCGATTATCAGAAACGATAATCAGAAATCTCATAACAGCAAATATCTAATTATCGATACGATAATTAAATCTCATAACAGAAAATATCTAATTATAGATACGATAATTAAATCTCATAACAGCAAATATTTAATTATCGATACGATAATTAAATCTCATATCAGCAAATATCTAATTATCAACAAAGATAATTAGAACTCAAATCAGCAAATATCTAATTATCAACAAAGATAATTAGAACTCAAATCAGCAAATATCTAATTATCTGCAGATAATTAGAAACAACAAATATCTAGAAATCAATTAAGATACTCTAGAAAATCAACATAAAAGGTTGGATCGATCCCATCAGATGGCGAGTTTTAGCTACGCCGCACGTGCAACAACATATGGCCGAAGCCTATCAAGTATTATAAAATTTTGGCGCCCATCAGATGACCCGAAGGTCCGTAGAGTGACCCGAAGGTCTAGTACTGGTATTTGACCCGAAGGTCCTCAGAGTGGCCCGAAAGCCCAACAAATGATCCGAAGGTCCAGCAGATGACCCGAAGGTCCAACATAGTGGCTCGAAAGCTCACAAAATCATCAGAATCATCAAACAGCAGATGTTTCAATTAACGAGTCCGGAATTAACTGAAATAGCAAACGCACATGTCCCATACCACGTCTTTTACTAAATCGTTTGATTCTCTTCATCGTTTCCTTGAAAGTGCAAAATTGTGTATTTTAAATAAATAACATTTTACGTTCTCAAACGGATAAGTCCGGAATTAAGTGAAACAGTAAAAGTGAGGGTTCATAGTCCTCAATTTTGCTGGAGCGTTTAAATCGCTTCCTCATTCTTTTGAAAGCGTAAACTGTAAAAAATTTAAAACAATTTTCAGAACACGTGATTAAAACAGCAACCTCAGTAGCAATTTCGAAAAGGAAATTGCACTTCCCAAAACATCGTAAAAACAAATCTCAAAATCAGCATTGCGGGCTAACCGCTTGAAAATCCACTTTAAAATTTGACGGTTACTGAAGCCAAAGCGACAGTAATTTTTATAGGTCAAAATCTCATCAAAATAATTCGCATCAAAATATAATACCAGTGAATTTTCATTCATCTAAAATGTCACAAAACACCGTGCTTCAAAATTTTAGCACCAGTGTAAAAATCCCGTTATAAAAATAACGGCAACTAAATACGTTCAAACCAAACACCGGTTCAACGTAAAATTAATGTAGTAACGTGCAACTCAAATCTGCACGTACACTACAAAATGAACAAAGAAATCATTCGAATGTATCTTCAATGAAGATAATTCAAAACAGCAAAAATCTCAACAAAAATCACATAACAGCAATCGCTTCGAATCCTTAAATCGGATTCGAAATTTTCAAAGAAACAAAATAAACCCAGCAATGTAAACAACAAATGAAATTTATTTCAATTTCATATTTTGATTTTTAAATCAAAAAGGTTATCAGCTGTATTCAGCGAAGACAGTCTCACTATTTCCGCTGCGCACTCTGATAAACAGAACACAATTTATTCAATCATCAAAACACAGTTTCACTTTTATTTTTAAATAAAGATATTTAAAAAATTTATCATAATTTCAAAACTTTGGTTTTGACTCGAAGCACAAATGAAATCATCAATAATTCGTTGTAACACATGTTCCATCTAAGTTATGTTTTATATTATGCCCATAAACCCCAAGCTCTGATACCAACTGTGACGCCCCACCTCTATGCTCACAATAACAAAGAGTATTAAAAGAAATACTGTCTGTTATTACAAAGAATAAGGCTAGATAGGAGCGGCCATCCGTAGTTGGGCCTTACACTAGTACTGGTTACCTCGATAGGAGTGGTATATATTTTTATTTTTCATCTCTTATTTATTTACTCCCATCGACATACCCAATTCCAGTATAAAATGAACTACGATGGTTCATAATAGTTTAGGACAATATATATAATAATAACATAGATAAGCTAAATGCGGAACACAGATAATAAAAGTCTCATATATATATATATATATATATATAAAACTGATGTCAGTTACAATACATTTGACACAATACATATGATACAACTACACTGTCGACTCTGGAAGTTATATATACAAGTACATTATCGAATAATATACATAAATACATATCATCCTATACTAGGACACGAATACTTCAAAAGATATGAAGAGACTTCATAGCTCAAGCAGCAACCCAAAGCAGGATATCTACAACCTGAAATAACTCGGTCTGACCCGAGTATTAAATTCAAAAGAAAATAATACACGGGTCAGTCTAACTCAAACTCAGTTATTAATGCACGGAAGCAATAATAATATAATAATCTAATAGACGACAGTCTTAGAAATCTCGTCTATCCAATCCTTTAACAAGGAAATCAGATAACAGCAGATATAACACTAAAAAGTGTTAAACAACAAATCGGCAAATTCAACCATCAGCAAGGATCGGTAAAAAGATTATCAATGGAGATAATATGAAAACCACAGAATTGCCTAAACAGCAATTAACAACAAAAATCTACTTATTAAATAAATAATTAGAAACTCATAATCTAATTATCAAATAGATAATTAGACCAATCTCAAAATGATCAAATCAAACTAAATTTCTGTGTGGCTACAGTACACGCACGCGTGCACTGCCTCGCCACTACAGTAAGTCAAAATTGTAAAGGTCAAGTCACGGCTAGCATGACTCAACACAACTGCAACAAAATGAAACTGTAGAGGTCAAGTCAAATAAATGCACAAACTCAGGTCAAACCATATGCAAACTGCCTCAATGAATCGAGAGCAAATGGCACCAACATAATTCAAAATGAAAAGTGACATGCACTAGAATGCACACATCAATGCTTCATATGAACCAAGTTCATATATACAACAAACCCAAAGTCAACAAAGTGGAAATAAAACAATGTCCACGACTGCAATGCTACGACACTACAAATGATCAAGCATCGGGTCAAAAGCAATGTCGAAGTCACAGCAGTTTCAAGCAAAGAATCGAACAAATCAAAACATCGAAACCGAGGCCAACAAATAAAAATGCACTCTGTCTCAAAGAGTGATACCAGAAACCAGTTGCATGAGAACCGCATCAAATACGCAATTCAGATGCAAGCATACATATATACAGCAGCTCGAATACAATGCAAACTCAAATGAATACAAAGCCTCAATGCAATGCAAACCAACAAAGGCAAAACTGCAACACTACTGTTACAAGTAACCACAAACCAAAACATAACAATGTCAAATACCAGAAACCCAACGGATGCCAACTTCAAAAGTTATCAAACTTGAACAGAGACAAGTACACAAGGACCCCAAGTACCTCAGGTCAGAGACCAGATATGGTCAGAGACAAGACACCAAGCCCAGTGCAAAAGTGATCACAAACGTATAAAACCATATGCACCAGACTTCAAATTATGAACAACAAGCAAATGACACACATAAAATATGCAGTATCCAAGACATCAAGCCAGAGAAGACTGCACATATATATACATAAAGACCAGACAACACAGTGCAAGTGGACTCATGTGGAACAAGCAAAGACAACAAGTTTACACAACAGTAAAGTATGAATGCCACGACATCAGAGGTGACTTCAACATAACAGTAACAGCAATGCAGACCTGACTACATGTGCAAATACAATATGACAACATAGGCAGTGCAACTTCAAGTGAAGCAAAAGTCATATGAAAGCGCAAAATGCCAAAGTCATGGAACAGCAAGTAATACAAAACTGTCAAGTAGACAGAGAAACAGTGTGACAAACAGTCTCATATATACTTACATGAATGCATATATATATATGAAGTGCAGCCACAAATGCAAACTGAATACAACATGGAGCCATAGTATGCTACAGAGGAAATGTAACTGCAGTTTCAAGTCAAAGAATCGAGCCAATGTTGAAGTCAACCAAAACAAGTTCGAACAATATCAAGAGCCGAAGCCACAGTTAAAATGTCGAAGACATTATCAAGTCAGAGCAGAAGTGCCGAAGTAAATTTGCAAATCCAAAGTCAAAGCAAGGTGTAACCAAGGTCACAGTGAACAAAGCAAGGTATAACCAAAGTCATAGTGAAATCAACATCATCAGAAAAGGTCAAAGCCGAAGTCAGGGATGAACACGAATAACCAGAGAAATCGCAAGTTCGAAAACAAACTTGAAGAAGTCTGATAAATCTCAAGCAAACAACATAAATCGAATCAGCGAACAATATGAATCGACAAACTCAAACAATTGAATATGAACAAAAATCACAGAACTCGAACCATAAATAAGTATGAGGCATGAATTAGATGTGAGTGGAACACTCACCTGTGTTTCGAAGCAATCAGAAGCAGCCGAGAGGCAAATCGCCAATTCGATCGAAACACAAAAGTCGGCACGAAGCCCTAATTTCGCAAAGAGGAGGAACGAACGATGTCGCCATTTTTCTTTTTCGTTGTTTTAGGGTTTTTGCGAATGAATGAATAAAAATGAAATGGGGATGGGTTTCCTTTGATAGTTATCACGGCACAACAAACAAATGAGAATGTGGCCCAACATTAAGTTTTAAAGCCCACATAACAATTAATGAATTTACAAAAGAAATTCAACCTGATAAAATCCCAATAACAATCAGCTATCACCATTAATCATTTAATGACGATAATTAATTGATACGAAATCCCGGGTTGTTACACTTCATATACTGTTTTGTTCGTTGGGTAGCTAGGTATATATTTTCCAATGCATCATTCAGAGGAGTGTAATCTTCCAGTTTCAAATTCCTCAGACATTTCTTATTGTGGTTACGCATACCGTCGGGGCCTTGATTCCATTTCTTTTGGTTTCTAGAGTTTCTAAAATTAGTTGCCATGGTACCAGCTGTTAAACTGAAATTTGGTTCAACGTTCAAGATATATGTACAAAGAGACATATTCGAAGAAATTTCAGTAATACCCCTTGGTTTTATGATAATTCACAAGGTTGTCTTAAAAACACCATTCATGAGTTCAAAAATAAAGCAAGTCAAAATAACAATAGGCAATATGCTTAAGCCATGTTTCTTTATTCAATTGTGAATATATTACAAAATGTACCAATATGCAATTTTCAAATTATTCAAGCCCTTGTGTGTGTGTATTGTATATCCTCTTCTCCCTTATTAGCCCATATGCCATTAGCTTGTCCTCGAGCTCTAAATGAAGAGAACTTGAAGAAGATGCTAATTGGAAAATGTGATAAGAGTGGGAAAGAGGTTAAGGGACCCTTTCCATGAAATGGTGCATCTTTATTTATAATGGTTGGAAGGAGGTAGGCTTGCTTCCATTGGCAATGTCGAACTTTGGTTGCTGTCTTGGTGATGGCTTCAACATGAATGACTTTGAAGCTTTATGAAGGGAAATACACTAAATACTCTTGAATTTGCTCTTGTGAATGGTTTTAATCCTCTTTCTTTGCATGGCCTTTGATATTCCCACGGCATTGATGTTGTGTGGTATCGATAACATGTGATATTCATGAAATGCGACATCGATATCTTGCCATTGCTATTCAGTATTCCTACTGAATAGACGATATGCGGTAAGCCTTTGTATGACACTGGTATGCGGCAACCTCCCCTTGCTATTACATTAATGAAGTGCAACATTGATTAAATGCGACATGGATGACATTCGTATCCTTCTTTGATGGAATGCGGTATTAATAATAGGGGCATTGGTGATTAGTGGCATAGAATAAGAGGCAGCATAAAAAAGAAGCGGTATTGGTAATGAGCAACATAGAATAAGAGGTAGCATCAATAAAAGGCAGCATGGGTAATAAGCAGCATGGAATCTATGCGGCATTGATTAGGTGCATCATAGTGTTATATGGCATGGAAGTAGTGCAGTGCCATTATCGGTTGTATGCCTTCGGTATCAATTATTCCCTTGCCTTAGCATCTAGAGCCTTGAACTTTAACATAAATCCTTAGTTTCAACATTGATTCCTTTGCTTGTCTTCCTTAGAAAATATGTGGATAACACTAGCGCTATCTCCAAATTGCTTCACTGCTACATTGCTTAGGATAATCTCATTATAATGTCCATCATCAGCATTGCATGTACCTAGACTTGCTTCTTCCAAGCGCAAAAATTGATTAGCCTTTCGATGGAACTCATTCATAGTTATAGGTTGCTTTATCTTCAGCCATCTACCAAATCCTCCATCGGATTGTTTACTTTAGTAACATCAATATTAAACCGATTCAAGAAACCTTTCAGTGACTCCTTAGGCCCTTGAGATAAGTTCGACAAGGACATCACGTCCTTAGGTCATGCAGTATGCAGTTGGAACTGCTCCATGAATTTTCTAGCCAGCTCATCGAAAGTCAATATGGATCTCGGCGCGAGCTTAGTGAGCCACATCTACATGACTCCTTCCAAGAAAATGGGAAAGAATCTACGTGAGCATCCGTCGTTCTAGCACTATCCATGTGTCATTCATATTTGAGTAAATATTGTCCAGGATCGATAGTTCCATTGTACGATGGCATAGTTAGCATTGTAAACTTCATGGGATTCTCTTCTCTCGTAATATTCTCCTTGAACGGAGTCCTTCTTGGCACGGAACCCCATCCTCATTCTTCCTACCTTTTCTTTCTTCAACCAACCACTTAACAATGTCTACTATATATTCCTTGTTAGCATGGTATTTCTAGGACGACCACCAGGGGCTACACCGAGCGTTTGGTTCTACAAATGACCTTGGCTTACTTGCTGATGTCTACATTCTCTAGTCTTCAGGAGAACCACTCCTCTGATATTCCATTAGCGTCCATTTATGTAACACCCCGAAAATTTAACGAAAAATTTAATAAGAAAATCAAATTTAAATAAAAAAAGGACTAAAATGAAATTTTCAAAAACGTCCGAATTTGGTTACAAAACTTACACCCTTGTGTTCATAGCAATTTTCTGGACAATTTTCTTATATAACACTTCAAAATCGGAGTTAGTACGGAAAAGTTAAGGATGTTTGAAATTTGGAAATATAATAATATTAAAAATTAAAAACTTACCAAATTTACCTATGAATGGTCAACCCCAAGGGTTTGATAGTCAACAAATTTAACAATCTATATAACAGGGTTATAACTGAAATAGAGTCAACAGGTACATATAACTGGAAATTAAATCACTACGATGAGAAATCCGGATTTCTCTACATATATTTCAATTTTAAATGAAAATCGCTTGTAAAGACGAATATTTAACCAAACAGCCAATAAGTTCAATCAAACATAAACAGTAAATTTTTATCTAATATAAAGGTCGACCAATGGCCATTAAAGGTCGTCCATTCACGTATAAATTCGGCAAATTGGAGTGTAATTGACGGTTGTGGTTGAACCAAATATGTTAATTCATTGCCAAGTTTCTATTATGCATACGGGATGAAAATGAATATTTTCCAGGGCAAATCCAACGCTCTACTAACCCTTATAAATTAATACTTAAGCTACCCTAATTTCATTACAAATCACCAGCATACCGAAAATCTTCCAAAATTTCTTCTCTCCAATTATAAAATTTCTCCAAAATTGAATTAAAACCAAATCAAAAGAACGCCGATAATCAAATTTAGGAGGGGGTAAACTTATGGGTGGCGATCTACGATGGAGCATAGGTTGTTAGAGCTTGGATTCGAGATGAGTGGGCATAAGTTTAATAAGTTGATTATCTACAACTAATTTTAACCTATTCTATCTAATCTAAGGTGTTAGAAATTAAACTATAAATTGTAAACCCTAATAGTTAAACTTGGAATTTTAATTAGAAATTGAAAATTGATAAACCTAGTTTCTAACGCTATGTTACCGAAAATGAAAACCCTAAAAATCCGTTAACCTGAATTAAACTAATATAATTAATTTGCTAAAATTTATGAATTTGAAACCAATAAAAAGTAGGGTAAAATCACATAGACCGGTTAATGTAAATTGCATGGGGTTCCCTGTGTAAACCGAATTCACAAATAATTAAAAATAAAATCTTTGGAAAATTAGAAAACCCTAATTTTACACTACGACCGACTGACAGTTCATCCTGAGTGGTCGACTGATAGGGTGTAGCGGTCGACTGGTGGAGGCCTGAATTGCTAAATCTAAACCTCGGCCTAAGGCCAAGGTTAGGAATAAATAATATAGTTGTTTGTATTAGCCTATTGTGCACATGTGTGGGTATGTTAGAAGCAGTAAGGAAGCTAGTTATCAATGAGATGACACAAGAACGGTATGGAATTTGGTAAATGCACATTACCCAATGGGGGTCGATTATTCGATTGAAGGCGTTTTATCGTAAATGGCACACACATGAGGTTCTACGGTGGATGCGCAACTCTGACAGATGCCTGATAAAGTATGTGGACCCTGCACAATAAGACTCCTTGGTATGCATGATTCTGATGCAGCATGATACAGTGTCGTAGATGGAGCCCGGTGTAGGCAATAAGAGGCGTATACTACGGTTGAGAGGTGGATACAGATGTAGACAATGGGACACTCCGGCCAGTTGGCATTATGGGCTCCCCCTCAATGTGTAGTTGGGTTACGTGTAGTCGTAGTTACGGGAAATTTGTTTCCATATAGCCTAGTGGCGGCGTTTTCGTATCGAATAGCTCAAGGAGTGATGGCCAATCATTAATTATTAAGGTTCTATCGGTAATTTGATCCTTGTAGTAGCTTGCACAAGTTGTAGTGTATGTGCGTGTTGGATAAAAAATCCCTTAAGTAACTGACTGTAGAAATGCATGGACACTTGTAGGACATCCTAAGACACTTAGAGTAGAAATAAAGTTAACTGCACATGATCACCACATATTAAACTTACTCATTCACCAAACTTTTGTCTGACCACCCCTTTTCACTTCCCCCCCCCAAAGGATGATAAGTTTGCAGTTGATTGGGCATAGTATGAGAAGAAAGGAGCTAAACGTTGGAGCTCTCACATTCTTTATTATTCCTCATGTAGCTCTTTATTGTACAAAATGTCTATTAAAGCTTATATTATACTTTGGAAACAGTGTATATGAAAATTAGTGTTCTGGAGACTGTTTTTATGAAATGTCTATTTTCAGTACTTATATGATAGTTCCTTTTGTTATGAGATCTAAAAGTGTAGAATATCTTAGAATTTACCCTTTTAATTATGCTCTGTAATGCTTTAAATACCCAACATCTTGTATTTCTTGGCATGACAAGGGCCCGAAAGTCATCCTAGGCTTTGGATCTATGTGTCGGAATGTGCGGATTGTTACGCTTGGTATCAGAGCTTAGGTTTAAGATTCCCTAGGATTTAGACACATATTGAGAGAATGTACTTGAAATTTTTTGCAAAAAAGTTTTCAAAATGGAATTTTGAAAGGTATATATGTATGTGTGTGTGTATAAGTCTTCAAAGGTTTTACATATAAAAGTATAACAAAAACTAATGCTATAACTTATCCTTGTCAGTACTACCTATAAGAAAGTTGAAAATAATTCCTGTAGAGACCCGCAGTTCCGTACACCTTTGAGTTGACAATAATTCACCCTTGTTTAATCCAAAGTGTACGGAAGAGCGAATAACTAGGGTAAAGAAAGAAAAGGTAGAAGAAAATAAACAATAGAAACAACAACACAGAATCGCACAGTCGCAGCGGAACAAAATATAATATATAATAACAGATTTTTATACAAAAGAATCTATAATTGTTTTATACTTACAATCATTAGAGTACAATAATCAATACATCAATCTGGACAGTTCTAACCACTTGTCCTCACACAGCGGAAATATAAACCAAGTACGGAAATACGTTCGAACTCCTCCAGCTCATCTCCTGAGCTCCATAGCATTCTAACCTGAAACTGTAATACTCGGTCTGACCCGAGTATTATAATAAAATAACACCCGAGTCAGTCTGGAAAACCAGCGTGAGAAAACACGCTCAATTTGAATTATTAGAGTTATCAAAATCCATTGAAAAACAAAGGTATCTCGTAAGACCGCGTCACATATAAACACGACGGGTTTTTCCCTTACGATAACCAAAACATTTTATAGAAAATCCAGTGATATTATAATAGTGTCTATAAACAAATACTTATTCAAATAACCGAAATTGTTACATTAATTAAATTCCAGCATACTAAGCTCTACAAACAAAACCATAAAGGCTTGTATTGGAGAATGGATTCCATACAATGACTGGGCCACTGGGGTACCGCACATCACAGTACACCTCTAGAACAATGTACCGAGGACCTCGCCGGGATCCCTTGCTACACAAGACCGGCCTACCCCTAACCTGGATGGACCGAATATGTTATCACCTCGGGTGTTCCCACCCTTAAAAATCGAGCGCTCGCTCTCTCATGCACAACTATATCCATAATTTATATATTTCCGAGGATATCTAGAAAGGTGATAACATACCCTAATTGGGTGCGACCCACTTAGCCTTGCTTCATCTTCCCTATTTTAGTCATTCCCGGTTGATGAGGCTTGAGGCTAAAGGTTACCTTTCAAGAAACAATTCCCCTTAGAATGCTCATCGTCCTCCAATGACAATGTTCTGATAGCATTCGTCCATACAAATTGTCCTGGGTCTGGACAAACCGAATCACCGTCTTCATCATCTTTACGGTATTCATTCGTAACGTTCAAACTGGATCGAAATGGTTTTCGGATAATTAAATTCGATCCCGGTCTCTTCGAAACGATTAACGAAATTGACCAATATTGATAGTCGGTTGTTTAACTATCACTAAAACATCCATAAGCAGACACTAGGCCTTATTTTATAATTCTTCAAACATTTATTTCAAAATATCTTTACTAAGATATATGTTCAAATCCCTTTCCATATTCCAATATTTGAAAACAATTTCAGATACTTAAATCCATAACAAGATATTTTCAAACCATCTCAACAGTTAGAAATATTCCCAAATTTCCATTTTTATACTTAGGAAAATATTATAAGTCTTATTTTCCAAAAAACTCTCAATATTAACGCTTCAGGGAATATTCCGTAACTTATTCCAAAGTCTCCGGAATCACTAATAAATTTTCTCTCCTTCAAATCATATTCTTTTATAACCCCTTTTATGAATCTCGAGAGAATTTATAAAATAAAATTTTCAATCACTTTAAAACTATATATATATATATATAATAAGTATTTAAAAGAATAATAATTTATTTTTAAAATATGTTCAAGTAATTATTTAAATATCGAAAACACTTTTATAAACATCAATAACTCATTTTTAGATAAACAAATAAATTTTCAAAGCTGATTTTAAAAGTTAGAATTTACTAAAATAAATACTTAATATTTGAAAATCTACTTACCGAAGTATTTCAATCCTAACTAGTTTAAAATTCCATAGTTTTTAAAAAATAAAATTTTCCTTTAAAAAAAACAAACTTAACTTCTTATAATTAAAAATATATTTTTAAAACCTCAATAATCAATTCAATTTTATAAATTCCTCTCGAATCACATCACATCACTTCCATTTCGATCTCCTTAACCATTTTTCACTTTTCAAAAATAGTATCCACTATTTTTTCTCACCATATTTCCATATTCTAATATAAATTCCCCTTGTAAATTTATATTCCCAATCTGATATTGATTTACCTTATTTATAAACATCATTTATAAATTTTATAACTCCTTGAGTTTCACTTTTTATAAAACTAATCTCGTTTATAAAACTTCTTTTTTTATAAATCCATTCCTTTATAAATCCCATTTATAACTTCCAATCTATCTTTAATATCGACTTCAACTCCTTTTATATTTCTAGAATATCATTTATAAATTCTTTTATATAATTCATTTTTAAAATCTCCATTTAATAATTCACAATAGTTAAGTATAACCAAAAATCAAATACATTTTTCTAACTCAATTTCTTTAAAATAATCCCAATTCCTATATAAATATTTTTATATCAAAAATTTCCTTTAATTCTTTCAATTTTAAATATATATTTGTGGAATTTAAAATATCAAAATTCAGGCCAGTGCTACAATAGCATCCAATAATTCCAATCACTACAATAATCTATAATAGATTATTCTACACAATCCATATATCACAATATATGAAATTAAATCCAACATTTTGAGGAATCCAATTGGATCCCTCCAACTTGTTTCTTTGCATCCAAATATATTAATACAACATAAAAATATCAATCCCACTTCGAAGGGGATATCGCGATATATAGGGTCATCCGCTATTATGCAGGGCGCATAGGGTCTCATCCGCTAAAATGTGTGGGAATATCACTCCAACTACTAATATATATACTACTATATATATATATAATATTCAACATATAATAATTTATAAATTCAAACAGCATCCAATAATTAATTTTAATTCTTTTAAAATTAACTCCAGCAATCCATAAAGAGTGAGATTTACTCACCTTGATTTTTAATTTACCAAATATCCAAATTTTAAACTAAATCGAACAACGTTCGATTAGATTTGAAATTCCAGCTGTCTCCGAAAAATCTCAAACCAAATTTGTTTCGTAGCCCACGCCATTACGTATCTAATGCCACCCGTTTCATAATTTTCCGACCTCGCATTAAAAGGTTATACAAATTTTAAACGTTTGAATTTAATAACTAATGTAACATTAAATTTTAAATTTACTGATAAACACTACACTGCCCTCACCTTGCACAACCGAGGCCCACCCTCAAATGCGACTTCGATCATCATCGCATGCGTTTCTCCCTCTGCTGCCACCAAGTCCCCTCTCCTCCAAATCGAGAACCGAATGTCGAGCCCCTCCCAAGCTATCGCTGAACCCATAGTCGCAGCCCCAACGCTTGAAACTGCCTCGCAACCACTCTCGCTTCCTCGACCTATGACTGTGCCTAACCCTTACGACCTCGTCACCACCCTCCATTGCAGCACCGGCCCCTCGCCAGCCTCACGCGCCTACCCAGCCTTGCGCATGCACACGTACGTGAATCGACGACCCCAAAATCGAACGTGATCGCCCAATCGATACGCGATTCTCAGCCTCCACGAAGACATCGGCCTCGACGACTCGCATCCATGCGAGCAACCCCTCTTCGCCACGCCTCTCCCCTCGCCGTAGCAGCAACAACCCATGCATGATTCGATCACGCGACCTTTCTTTCCTTTTTTTGTTGTGACGAAGTGACTTCGTTCGTTCCTTACTTCTTCTTTTTTATCTGATCGATTTCGTGAAGGAGAAGGGAATACGAGATTTCATTCTCGTTCTCCTTTTTTTTAAAGTTCGATTCGATTTGAATGAATGAAAAAGGTGGGACGTGATTTAACTTTGAAGGGAAAGGGTAGGTCTGCGTGTAGGGTGACTTTGGTTTTGATTTACCTTTATTATTATTATTATTAGATCAAAATATCTCGATTTACGCAACTCAAAATCCCAAACCTCTATTGAGGCGTGCCGCTAGGCGTTTATAATGTTATACCCCTATTCCGAACGCAATGGAAAAGGTTTCGAGTTCTAATTCGATCGTATGGAGAAGATAGCTTTTTGGACCCAATTATTATATTAAATTTCAATATTAATTTCAGCGCGTTTGTATCCCGTACGGTCAAACGATAATCCCAAACACTACGAAATTTGAAATCCGATAATAATACACTATTACGGACCCAATGGAACTCGTTTCGTTGAATTCTAAGACCATGCCCCGGATCGCTATTTTAACGCGTCGATTAAATCGACGATTTCAAAATTTTGTGAAATCTATTGAAATCCCAGTTTTAAAATCTTACTAATTAAACTATAATTCCAAATTCAGTATTTAAACCATTTAAATATTCAAAATCGAACGATGAAAAATTCAGGTCGTTACATTTCTCTCCCCTTAAAAGAATTTCGTCCCCGAAATTGCTAAGGCAGAAAAATGCTCCAAACCCATTAACTTATTCAAAACCCACTTAGTGAAACTCGATGATTCACTTTTCAAATCTTTCCGTTCCAACCAAAACAATTAGTTTTCAATTATAATTCCAAAACCCTTTATTTCAATTACACCTCGAAATCAAATTGTCGTTAACAAAAAAATTTCAAAATTTTTCAAAACACCCTAAATTTCCGAAATTTTTTGGCAGTCTCCTTTGTACGGAGGACCTTTTGCAATATGACAAGAGAAATAAATATATATACATCGACCCACACGGTCGGAAAACAAAATATATGTATCAATAGTTATAATTTGCAGTATTTAATTCGAAAACGTACCTTATTTAGCGTTTTTAAGCATTATTAAGCAAGCAAGTTTACTTCAAAAGCGATTTCGCAACCCAAATCTAGCCAAATAGTCCCTCTGTACCTGTACTTACTCAATTTTAAACACGCAAGTACCAAATCATGAAATTCTAATAACGTTTCATTTATTCAACTAGTTAACACATGAATTTCATAAGCAATGCATGCTAAACATATATTTATAAGCAATTATAAGGTTTCAACACCAATTTGATTACTTTCAATCGATCCACATACCATTTCGTTCAATTCAAATGATTTACAACTCCATTTTCTTGCATTCACTTCATAAACACACACATTATATTTACATCCATTCCAAATCAGTTCTAAACCAATTTATTCACTTTCTATTAACTCATAGAATTTTTATTTACTTCTATTTGCGTCAAACAAATTTTTTTACTGTGCAAATTCGACGATATTTATTTAATAGAATAACCATTCCAGTTTATAGCTATTTTAAATTGATTCCAAATCAATTTATATTCAATTCTATTCCATTTCAAATTTATTCTCAATCAATTCATTTATGTTTCATTAATATCCACATTTATTATATTCAAATCTAGTTTGTTAAGCTTGGAATCATACCATGCTATTTATTAAATAACCATTTCATAAATTTATTTAAGCCATGCTTCCATTCAAAATATTTACTTAAGTTAATCCGTTATTTTAAATTATTACCAACTTATAACTTAAGTTTATTTTCATTTCAACCAACTTCCATTTCGTTTACTAATTAATTAATTATTTCATTCACTTAGTCCACTTTAAATTCAGTTCCATATTCAAATTCATTTTTGAATTTATTTAAATGATATCAAGGCCATATTCAATTTATTTATGCTCAAATTGAAATTATTTATAACTTAAATCATCTCTATTTCAAACCATTTCTATTTTTCGACGGCATTTCAAAATATATTTAATTTGCTTACTATTAAGTCGAACTCTCTTTATAACTCATGTTTCAATTTCAACATTCAATCTACTAACTAATCCATCTAATTATTTAATTCCGTTTTCCATTTCACAATTAGATTTTTATTCCAAAATCACTCCATTTAATTTAATTGAGTTCAATTTCATTTTAAAATTCAAGTTTGGACTTTTTTTCTTCACTTTAAAGTATTACACCATTTTTATTTTGGGTTTTCTATTTCACTTTTCAATTTTATAACTCACACAACTTATTTTTCACATTTCTATCAATACTATACTCGAATATATTCACATTTTATTTTTAACTCGAGATTATACCTTTATTTATAGCCTAAGTATATTTTTATTCCATTAATTTCAATTTTTATAAGCTATTGCAATTTATTTATTCACAATTCCAAATTTTCACTCAAATTTTATTTCATTCAAGATTTATACCATATGGTTTTATAATATTTCAAAATTCAAAATTTATATTTACTTCAATTCGATATCATTACTAATCCAATTCAAATTTTATAACTTATAGTTATATAGTCACTTTATAATTCACATTTACATGTTTAATTCAATTCCATATGATTCAAATCCAATTCACCTTTTTATTTAAGTTTCAATTCCATTTAACCAACATTTCAAAACCAAATTCGAGTTATTCATACTTAAACTAATTTCACTCCAAAAATATTTATTTTTAATCCTTTCAATTTCATTATATATTCCAATTACTTTGCTAAGTTAACTCCCATTTCATTAATACACTATATTAATTCAATTCAAATCTAGTTAATTAAATTTCTAAAATTTAATTTACTCAACTTAATTTAAGTTGAATTCCATTTCAACCTTCTCACTTTAAATTTTATTCCAACTTCAATTTTTTTTCACACTTCTTTCCTTATAAATATCATCTTCCACTTATAAGTTTTAAAAGATTATTTTCTGATATTCTCTAGAACTTTTAAATAAGGATTTCTAGAATTCAAACACCCGGTATCTATTTCAAATCATTTTTGAAATTCTATATATATAGCTCCTTTGGCTAACAAACCATTTCATCGGAATTTTCAAAATTCACTTAGTTGCAAATTCAAAACAGTCTCTCTTTGGAATTTCCAAAACAACACTCGTTTTCACCAAAATCTCCATATCAATTTACTATGGTAGCAACCCTTACTTAGAAACTCGAAAATGAATACAGATGATGTCGCGATCATCATCGGAGTTATTTTCCAGCGACCGAAGTGGGTTCAGTGCTATATCTCTTCCAAAATCCATTAAACCCATTTTTATTTCAAAAATATTATCAAAAATAATACTATTTTAACCTTCACAATACTTCGGAAAATATTTTCCAAACTTCTGGGATTTAAATTTCCAAATTCTGGTTTGAATTAATTTTCATTTTTACTCATTTGTATAATTCATACTTATACAATCCCCCTTTGGTTATATATAACCATTTCCAATTTTATAATCTTATTTTGATTATATAATAACAACCAAACACACCACTATAATAATTTTCAGAAAATTATTCTCCTTTATATCAAAATATAGTTTGGGTAAAATTATTTCATTTACCCGCTTCAAAACCATACTGTGTCAGTTTATCGCGTTCAAGTGTTTAGAAACTCCTATCAACTTAAGTGGCGTCCCATTATTCGATCAGAATTTATATACCACTCGACCAATAAATCAACACAATACAAAACAATTTATATTCACTAACAAATACGCGCTCATATCTGTTAATACACTCAAACTCATTCTAGGGTACTACTGACCCTATCTCTAATGAGTAATCCCTACCAGAGCCAAGGTTCTCACTTAACCTTCAACTCTGATACCAAGTGTAGCGACCCGGTAGGCTTTTCAACCATCCCAGGCAGCGGCTAAAATCCATCGTGGCCTACACTGGTACCTTGAATATTCTTTTAAGGCTAGCCTCTCGACTGCAACCAACCACTCAGGGACATGTAGGGGTAAGAGTCTCCTGCTTGCCACCAAACACAAAGCAAGAACCCCCCCCCATCATGCGTACATGAACCTATCACCAAGCAAATCCGATCCCAGTCTCTATGAAATGATTAACGAACTTGGCCAATATTGATAGTCGGTTATTTAGCTATCAATAAAACATCCATAAGTAGGCACCAGTGTTGAATATGCGAGTATATGATTTTTGTTTGATGATAATAAACATATATATATTCATTTAAATGTATTTGTTAATGTACTATTTTATTTTTCACGTAATTAAATAAATATTTGCTGAATAAAATAAATAACACAGAATTTAAATTCAAACGGATATTCTATTCAACCAAATATTTATTACGATTTTGAATAGTACATATTTGAGCTCTCGCTATATATATACAATTTGCAATTACAATACATTTCAATTTACATAACTGTCCTCACTACATATCGCTCGTTCACTCGTATTTATCTTCAACTCCGTTCCAGATTGAATCCAACATCTGAGCAATCTGCAAAAATATACATTGGCGCAGTAAAATTGAAAATAAAATATTTTTGCAGTATAAAATAAAATGTAATTTTGAAAATATTATTTGCCTCGGTTATTTAGGTTGTTCGTCATCATTTAATTTTGAATGCATCATACACGAACAGCTTGCGACATGAACAGTGTATCACTGTACATGCCACAAGGCCGTGCACACTGATATACACTTGATAAATCTATAGGGACAGGTGAGCACAAGGTCATACCCAAATCAAAAGTCGGGTTCAACTCAAGTAAAATAAATATAAAGTCACGAAATTAGCACAAGGTCAAACCCGAGCTATTAGCTGGATTCAACACAGGTGCAAATCAAAACGAACAAGTACAAAAGGTAGCACAAAACTTAGTAGACTAGACAGTCAAATCAGACTCAAGAAAATCACAACCAGAGGCTGTCACTTCGACTACAAATGCACTTACAACACAACATTAATGAGCAAGTGCAGACTGAAACAAACTGCACTGTGCAGTCGAATGAAATGTCAAAGACCAGACAACACAATACAACATAGCAATGTAGAAGTGCAGACCATACATCAAACACAAACAACAGTGAAACAGTTGCAAACGAGCACACATGTAGTAGTTCAAAGTTTCAGCTGCAACACGACTCAAATGAACAAAGTGCAAACCCAGACCAACATTTACAACATACAAGCACATATCACCTATGGTAAGGAACTAGTCAAGGCAGCATATAAATGTCAAACTATAAAACAGTAATGTAACTACCAGACTAGTTCAAAAGAAACTCAACTGTATACAAGTGCAAGTAGCACAAGTTCAGACATGTACAAATATGCAAGACCAAGTGCAATCAGACCAACAGTGAAACAGAAGTGTCAAGTGAATGAGCTGTAGCAGTTTCAAATCGAGTCAATGCATCTGGAATATCAAAGTAAAAAAAATGGATACAACATGAACCAACTGAGTACACATGACAATATCATCGCTGAGACAAAATCAAATCGTAGCAGTTTCAAATCAATACAGCAGAACCAGCAAGTGACTACAATCAATCAACACAGCAAGAAGTCGTGGGTCAAAACATATAGCATATAACACAAAATTGAACAGAGTCAATGTCAAGCCGCAAGTCAATCAAGGAAGTCAAACAAGTCAGAAACCAAAACCGTGATGACTAAGGCAACAAGAATGAACCAAGTCAGAAATCAAACAAGCCGTGGTGGCCACGAAATAAATCAAGCCGTGAAAGTCAAGCAAACAAAATATACGAATTGGAACAAGTCAGTAATCATCTCAAGCATCCAAACGAAGATCAATGGCCAAAGCAAAGTAAATGACAAATTCAAATTAATGAAATTATAGGAATTTGATTCCTATTTAACCCGTAACATCATCGGCCATAAAAGAGCATCGAGTTCAAGCAAGCTAACGAGTAAAGCAGAAAAGCATAAATTACATACCAGATTTTCGAATCGAACTCGATCAAAGAAGTAGCCGAAGCTAAGCAACAAACGAACGATCGACAAAGCAAACGCAAGAACATCAATTGAATCGATCAAACTTAAATCGGCGCGCTTCATTTTAGGAACCCTAATTTTGTGAAAGAGGAACGAGCAGAAAGCAGCCATTTTTTCTCTCAAAGAACAAGGCCGAAGAAATAAACAAAAGGGGGAAATATTTTTACATAGCTTATTTTTACTTTGGGCCGGATTGAAAAGCATTGGGCTTGCTTTAATATTTTAAAATTAGGGTTTTTATTTTTGAATTGTTTTTACTTTTGTATTTCCCTTTTTAAACTCTTGTAAAGTCTAGTCGTGTGACTAGAGGACGAACTACGGTGGTGTAGTTCGAGAATTCTCAACTCGGTGGCTGAGTTGTGGCAAGGTTTTGAGCGTATAGTTAGGTTAGTCGATAGCGGGTGTCGCGAGTTACGTGTGTAAGCGTCTGACTACTTAATTTCTAGTAGAAACCTTGGGGGCAGCACGTAGGCAGGGTTTTGCCGAAGCTGGGTAAATCTGTGTGTTCTATTTTCTGTTTTTTATATTCTGTTATATCTGTGCTGTTATTATTCTGTTGTGATCTGTGTTGAAATTATTTTATATACCTCCGCAATAATTTTTTATAATTAATAGTATCACCCTATTCACCCCCCTCTAGGGTGAAATCGATCCTACAACCAGGCCTTATTTTATAATTCTTCAAACATTTTCAAAATATCTTTACTAAAATATATGTTCAAATCCCTTTCCATATTCCAATATTTGAAAACAATTTTAAATACCTAAATCCATAATAGGATATTTTCAAACCATCTCAACACTTAGAAATATTCCTAAATTTCCATTTCTATACTTAGGAAAATATCATAAGTCTTATTTTCCAAAAATCTCTCAATATTAACGCTTTAGGGAATATTCCGTAACTTATTCCAAAGTCTTCGAAATCTCTAATAAATTTCCTTTCCTTAAAATAATATTCTTTCATAAGCCCCTTTTACGAATCTCGAGAGAATTAATATAAGAAATTTTTCAGTCACTTTAAAACTCTATATATATAATAAGTATTTAAAAGAACAATAATTTATTTTTAAAACATGTTCAAGTAATTATTTAAATATAAAAAACACTTTTATAAACATCAATAACTCATTTTTAGATAAACAAATAAATTTTCAAAGCTGATTTTAAAAGTTAGAATTTACTAAAATAAATACTTAATATTTGAAAATCTACTTACCGAAGTATTTCAATCCTAACTATATGGTTTTACATGATGACATCATCCATATCATTCTAAAGTGGAATATGCGTCAAACAGAATATTTATGATTTTTGTTTGATTTTTTATTGAAATTTAATATTTATACTCGATTGAGTTTTAATGCTATATTAATGTCTATCACTTTATTCTCTATTTTTTCTGACACTATAACTCTTTTGCTGATAACAAAAGGGGGAGAGAAAAGTTAAGATTTTGGAAAATAAAGGTCAAATATTTTACATTTGCATCAAGGCTCATTTGAATATTTTTATGCATATATGAAGGGGGAGTTGTGTGTAGAGAGGGAGCATTCAAATAGGGGAGCAAATTGAATGATCAAATACATTTAATAAATTCAAAATCTTAAATATATGTTTGTTATCATCAAAAGGGGGAGATTGTTGAATATGCGAGTATATGATTTTTTTTTGATGATAATAAACATATATATATTCATTTAAATGTATTTGTTAATGTACTATTTTATTTTTCACGTAATTAAATAAATATTTGCTGAATAAAATAAATAACACAGAATTTAAATTCAAACGGATATTCTATTCAACCAAATATTTATTACAATTTTGAATAGTACAAATTTGAGCTCTCGCTATATATATACAATTTGCAATTACAATACATTTCAATTTACATAACTGTCCTCACTACATATCGCTCGTTCACTCGTATTTATCTTCAACTCCATTCCAGATTGAATCCAACATCTGAGCAATCTGCAAAAATATACATTGGCGCAGTAAAATTGAAAATAAAATATTTTTGCAGTATAAAATAAAATGTAATTTTGAAAATATTATTTGCCTCGGTTATTTAGGTTGTTCGTCATCATTTAATTTTGAATGCATCATACACGAACAGCTTGCGACATGAACAGTGTATCACTGTACATGCCACAAGGCCATGCACACTGATATACACTTGATAAATCTATAGGGACAGGTGAGCACAAGGTCAAACCCAAATCAAAAGTCGGGTTCAACTCAAGTGAAATAAATATAAAGTCACGAAATTAGCACAAGGTCAAACCCGAGCTATTAGCTGGATTCAACACAGGTGCAAATCAAAACGAACAAGTACAAAAGGTAGCACAAAACTGAGGAGACTAGACAGTCAAATCAGACTCAAGAAAATCACAACCAGAGGCTGTCACTTCGACTACAAATGCACTTACAACACAACATCAATGAGCAAATGCGGACTGAAACAAACTGCACTGTGCAGTCGAATGAAATGTCGAAGACCAGACAACACAATACAACATAGCAATGTAGAAGTGCCTACAATACATCAAACACAAACAAAAGTGAAACAGTTGCAAACGAGCACACATGTAGCAGTTCAAAGTTTCAGCTGCAACACGACTCAAATGAACAAAGTGCAAACCCAGACCAACATATACAACATACAAGCACATAGCACCTATGGTCAGGAACCGGTCAAGGCAGCATATAAATGTCAAACTACAAAACTATAATGTAACTACTAGACCAGTTCAAAAAGAAACTCAACTGTATACAAGTGCAAGTAGCACAAGTTCAGACATGTACAAATATGCAAGACCAAGTGCAATCAGACCAACAGTGAAACAGAAGTGTCAAGTGAATGAGCTATAGCAGTTTCAAATCGAGTCAATGCATCTGGAATATCAAAGTAAAAAAAATGGATACAACATGAACCAACTGAGTACACATGACAATATCATCGCTGAGACAAAATCGAATCGTAGCAGTTTCAAATCAGTACAGCAGAACCAGCAAGTGACTACAATCAATCAACACAGCAAGAAGTCGTGGGTCAAAACATATAGCATATAACACAAAATTGAATAGAGTCAATGTCAAGCCGCAAGTCAATCAAGGAAGTCGAACAAGTCAAAAACCAAAACCGTGATGACCAAGGCAACAAGAACGAACCAAGTCAGAAATTAAACAAGCCATGGTGGCCACGAAAGAAATCAAGCCGTGAAAGTCAAGCAAACAAAATATACGAATTGGAACAAGTCAGTAATCATCTCAAGCATCCAAACGAAGATCAATGGCCAAAGCAAAGTAATGACAAATTCAAATTAACGTAATTATAGGAATTTGATTCCTATTTAACCCGTAACATCATCGGCCGTAAAAGAGCATCGAGTTCAAGCAAGCTAACGAGTAAAGCAGAAAAGCATAAATTACATACCAGATTTTCGAATCGAACTCGATCAAAGAAGCAGCCGAAGCTAAGCAACGAACGAACGATTGAAAAAGCAAACACGAGGACATCAATTGAATCGATCAACCTTAAATCGGCGCGCTTCATTTTAGGAATTCTAATTTTGTGAAAGAGGAATGAGCAGAAAGCAGCCATTTTCTCTCTCAAAGAACAAGGCCAAAGAAATAAACAAAAGGGGGAAATATTTTTACATGGCTTATTTTTACTTTGGGCTGGATTGAAAAGCTTTGGGTTTGCTTTAATTTTAAAATTAGGGTTTTTATTTTTGAATTATTTTTACTTTTGTATTTTCCTTTTTAAACTCTTGTAAAGTCTAGTCGTGTGACTAGGGGACGAACTACGGTGGTGTGGTTCGAGAATTCGCAACTCAGTGGCCGAGTTGTGGTAGAGTTTTGAGCGTAGAGTTAGGTCAGCCGATAGCGGGTGTCGCGAGTTTACGTGTGTAAGCGTCTGACTACTTGATTTCTAGTAGAAACCTTGGGGGCAGCACGTAGGTAGGGTTTTGCCGAAGCTGGGTAAATATGTGTGTTCTGTTTTCTGTTTTTTATATTTTGTTATATCTGTGCTGCTATTATTCTACTGTGATCTGTGTTGAAATTTTTTCATATACTTCCGCAATAAATTTTTATAATTAATAGTATCACCCTATTCACCCCCCTCTAGGGTGAAATCGATCATGCAAGTGGTATCAAAGCTAGGAACAAAATCCATTTTTGTTTTAAAATTTTGATTTTTCAAAAATTGATTTTTGTTTTAAAAATTTGAATTTTTAAAATGGCTTCTTTTAATAATGCTTTTGCTGAGGGTCAGTCCATAGTTAGACCACCAATGTTTAATGGTGAATATGCTTACTAGAAAAATAGGATGAAATTTTTTCTGAAAAACATTGATGCTTGGAATATAGTTGAGATAGGCTATAGAGCACTAACTATAGTTGTAGATAATCAGAAAATAGATAAACCGATAGATCAATGGACAGATTTAGAAAATAGACTACAGAATGCTAATGCTAATGCTAAAGCTATGAATTCTATTATTAGTTCATTGGATCAAATTGAATTTAATCGTGTCTCACATTGTCTAACTGCGTAGGAAATATGGCACACACTCGAAGTGACTCACGAAGGAACTTCTCAAGTCAAAGAATCTCGCCTTGCCATGCTGAGTAGCGAATATGAGAATTTCACAATGGCCAAGGAAGAAAATGTCAAGGAGATGTACGGACGACTTTCCAATATCATATACAAATCAAAAGCTCTTGGAAAATCATACACAGAATTGGAAATAGTCCGAAAAATCCTCAAAGTCATTCCACAGAATTTTGAAGCCAAAGTCACTGCCATTCAAGAATCAAAAGATTTGAAACAAATCAAAGTTGAAGAACTCATCGGAAATCTCACCACTTATGAGCTAGAAATGAAATTCAAGGAAGAGCGTGAAGGAGGTAATACTCGAAAGAAATCAATAGCTCTCAAAGGAACAACCGAAAGTGAAGATGACGACGACGATGATGGTGCAGCAGAACTATCCCTATTAATGAAGAAATTCAAAAAGTGGAATCGCAGATATGGAAATCCAGCTCTAAATCAACAATTGAAAAGCAGAATAGCCAAAGCACTAGACAACTCAGACGAGCAAGAGATTATTTGCCACAAGTGCAATAAACCTGTCCACATCAAGCCCAATTGTCCTCAGAATAAACACGGCCAAGAAAAGAAATCAAAAGGAAGAAGTTTTGCAGCCACATGGAATACAAGTGATGAAGATAATAAAAGTACTAGCAGTGAGAGTGAAAAAGCGGATTTGTGCCTTCGAGGTGATATATCTGATAGCGATGATGACAAGCCAAACGAGGTATCAAAACTCACTCACTCAGAATTACTTATATATTTCCACGAAGTAAATGGCTGTTTTTAACGACTTAGGGAGAAATACACTAAAATTGAATCACAAAGAGATACTTTGATAGATTTAAATAAACAGCTTGATCAATTGGTTAAAAACTATCAAAGTAAGAGCCCTAAGTGTAATAAGTGTCCATCATTTGAAGAAGAGATTAAAAAATCAAAAATTAAAATCAAATCACTTGAAAATGAAATTCTGATTTTAAAAGAAAGTGAAAATACGAGGAGAGAAAATTCTATTAAAAAGTGCACTCAATTATTAAATGAAAACGAACCACTCAAAACACAAGTCCAACACTTGTCTACAACTTTAGGAAAATTTTCCAAAGGAGAAAGATCATTAAATATGCTATTAGGAAAACAAACTGTTAATACAGATAGATAAGGACTTAGATATAATCAATCAGAACGTGATAGAGGTGAAATTAAACAAGTCAATTACATGTGCACAATTTGTAGAAAATTTGGACACAATCAAAATAATTGTTGGTATAGACCCAAACACGTGAAAACTATTCCAATTTGGGTTCCAAAAGGCACAAACATAAAATCCCTCAAAGTCAAACAAATCTGGGTGCCGAAAGGGACATATATAAATAGTTTTGGGTCTCCACAAAATTATTTTTCAAAATTTGTTGCCACTAACAACCATGGAACTATAAAAACAAATAGGTCACAAAAATATTCTCTCGTGTAGGTGTGGTGGCAGGCTAAGGAACAACAATATTGTCATCTGGATTCTGGTTGTTCCAGGCACACAACGGGCGACAAATTAAAGTTCCTTAGCCTAGTATAAAGGTGACAGAATCACAATGGGCAACAACGAAAAATTATCGTAAAGGTAAAACAGGTAATGGTATATTTATTTTGAACGATATATTAAATGTGATAATCTGCACTGTAATCTGAATTAAATCAGCCAGTTATGTGATGATAAAATAAATGTTGATTTTGATTCTGACTTATTCTTATCTGATATATTCTTATATGACTTGTTCTTATTTTTGGTTCTGACTTGAGCAAAATGTTGACCAATCATTTTCATCTTTGAACTAGTTCATAAATTTGTTTGGTCTAATGATGTTGTTTTATTGATTGATGATTACTCATGAAAATATTTGATTATTTTACTGATTCTAGACTTGACATTTTGTTCACTGTTTGCACAGCTTCAATTCAATTCCATTTAAATGCTGTAAAAATGATTTTAAGGAATTTGTTGCAACTTCATGATCTGGTCTATAACATTCAACTAATGATAACCTTGAGTCAAAGGAAAATTCAGATGCAAATTACACTGGTAATCTAGTTGATAGAAAATTTTCTAGTGGAACGTGATTTATGTTGAGACATTCAGTAATTGCATCATTTTTCAAAGAAAATATCTGCATATTTTTCACTTGAAATAATTTTCAAATAGCAGACATTTTTCTATAACCCCTTCTGGAAAATCTTTGTTGACCTTGTTTTAGATTAGTCATTTTTTTGAAAGTTTGGTTTTATAATTATTTTTGAATCTGATTTTAAAATGACTACTTTGACTCCCTACTGATTATCAAAAAAATAAATAGTGATTGAAAAAGTGATGAGTGTTGATATTGATCATATATTATAACTTGAAACGGTATATTTAGTAAATTTCTTTAGAAGTTTAAACAAGAGTTATAAAAATGTTTTGTTTGGTAAAAGTTCCATGACCATTTCTATTTCTATCATACTTCTATCAACCATCACTCATAAAAATCCAATATAGTTGTCAATATGTGGTATTTTAAATGGGAAATCATTCGTTTTTCAATTGATTATATTTTTTAACAAATAAAAACATCATAAGTATTCACTCTCATTTAAAAGTCCTCATGGTTATGCATGTATGGAACGCATATCAAAATTAATTGATTAAATAGACAAGTTGATTCTAATCCCATTTAAAAGTCCTCATGGTTATGCATGGTTAGAAGATACTTGAATTCATTTTTTTTAATAAAAATCTGTAATACTACTAATCTCATTTAAAAGTCCTAACGGATATGCATGGTTAGTAGATATTCAAATTCTTGAAATAAATATACTGCAAATAGACACAACTATATGGTTTTACATGATGACATCATCCATATCATTCTAAAGTGGAATATGCGTCAAACAGAATATTTATGATTTTTGTTTGATTTTTTATTGAAATTTAATATTTATACTCGATTGAGTTTTAATGCTATATTAATGTCTATCACTTTATTCTCTATTTTTTCTGACACTATAACTCTTTTGCTGATAACAAAAGGGGGAGAGAAAAGTTAAGATTTTGGAAAATAAAGGTCAAATATTTTACATTTGCATCAAGGCTCATTTGAATATTTTTATGCATATATGAAGGGGGAGCTGTGTGTAGAGAGGGAGCATTCAAATAGGGGAGCAAATTGAATGATCAAATACATTTAATAAATTCGAAATCTTAAATATATGTTTGTTATCATCAAAAGGGGGAGATTGTTGAATATGCGAGTATATGATTTTTGTTTGATGATAATAAACATATATATATTCATTTAAATGTATTTGTTAATGTACTATTTTATTTTTCACGTAATTAAATAAATATTTGCTGAATAAAATAAATAACACAGAATTTAAATTCAAACGAATATTCTATTCAACCAAATATTTATTACAATTTTGAATAGTACAAATTTGAGCTCTCGCTATATATATACAATTTGCAATTACAATACATTTCAATTTACATAACTGTCCTCACTACATATCGCTCGTTCACTCGTATTTATCTTCAACTCCATTCCAGATTGAATCCAACATCTGAGCAATCTGCAAAAATATACATTGGCGCAGTAAAATTGAAAATAAAATATTTTTGCAGTATAAAATAAAATGTAATTTTGAAAATATTATTTGCCTCGGTTATTTAGGTTGTTCGTCATCATTTAATTTTGAATGCATCATACACGAACAGCTTGCGACATGAACAGTGTATCACTGTACATGCCACAAGGCCGTGCACACTGATATACACTTGATAAATCTATAGGGACAGGTGAGCACAAGGTCAAACCCAAATCAAAAGTCGGGTTCAACTCAAGTGAAATAAATATAAAGTCACGAAATTAGCACAAGGTCAAACCCGAGCTATTAGCTGGATTCAACACAGGTGCAAATCAAAACGAAAAAGTACAAAAGGTAGCACAAAACTGAGGAGACTAGACAGTCAAATCAGACTCAAGAAAATCACAACCAGAGGCTGTCACTTCGACTACAAATGCACTTACAACACAACATCAATGAGCAAGTGCAGACTGAAACAAACTGCACTGTGCAGTCGAATGAAATGTCGAAGACCAGACAACACAATACAACATAGCATTGTAGAAGTGCATACCATACATCAAACACAAACAAAAGTGAAACAGTTGCAAACGAGCACACATGTAGCAGTTCAAAGTTTCAGCTGCAACACGACTCAAATGAACAAAGTGCAAACCCAGACCAACATATACAACATACAAGCACATAGCACCTATGGTCAGGAACCGGTCAAGGCAGCATATAAATGTCAAACTACAAAACTGTAATGTAACTACTAGACCAGTTCAAAAAGAAACTCAATTGTATACAAGTGCAAGTAGCACAAGTTCATACATGTACAAATATGCAAGACCAAGTGCAATCAGACCAACAGTGAAACAGAAGTGTCAAGTGAATGAGCTGTAGCAGTTTCAAATCGAGTCAATGCATCTGGAATATCAAAGTAAAAAAAATGGATACAACATGAACCAACTGAGTACACATGACAATATCATCGCTGAGACAAAATCGAATCGTAGCAGTTTCAAATCAATACAGCAGAACCAGCAAGTGACTACAATCAATCAACATAGCAAGAAGTCGTGGGTCAAAACATATAGCATATAACACAAAATTGAACAGAGTCAATGTCAAGCCGCAAGTCAATCAAGGAAGTCGAACAAGTCAGAAACCAAAACCATGATGACCAAGGCAACAAGAACGAACCAAGTCAGAAATCAAACAAGCTGTGGTGGCCACGAAAGAAATCAAGCCGTGAAAGTCAAGCAAACAAAATATACGAATTGGAACAAGTCAGTAATCATCTCAAGCATCCAAACGAAGATCAATGGCCAAAGCAAAGTAAATGACAAATTCAAATTAACAAAATTATAGGAATTTGATTCCTATTTAACCCGTAACATCATCGGCCAAAAAAGAGCATCGAGTTCAAGCAAGCTAACGAGTAAAGCAGAAAAGCATAAATTACATACCAGATTTTCGAATCGAACTCGATCAAAGAAGCAGCCGAAGCTAAGCAATAAACGAACGATCGACAAAGCAAACGCGAGAACATCAATTGAATCGATCAACCTTAAATCGGTGCACTTCATTTTAGGAACCCTAATTTTGTGAAAGAGGAACGAGCAGAAAGCAGCCATTTTTTCTCTCAAAGAACAAGGCCGAAGAAATAAACAAAAGAGGGAAATATTTTTACATAGCTTATTTTTACTTTGGGCCGGATTGAAAAGCATTGGGCTTGCTTTAATATTTTAAAATTAGGGTTTTTATTTTTGAATTGTTTTTACTTTTGTATTTCCCTTTTTAAACTCTTGTAAAGTCTAGTCGTGTGACTAGGGGACGAACTACGGTGGTGTAGTTCGAGAATTCTCAACTCGGTGGCTGAGTTGTGGCAAGGTTTTGAGCGTATAGTTAGGTTAGTCGATAGCGGGTGTTGCGAGTTTACGTGTGTAAGCGTCTGACTACTTAATTTCTAGTAGAAACCTTGGGGGCAGCACGTAGGCAGGGTTTTGTCGAAGCTGGGTAAATCTGTGTGTTCTATTTTTTGTTTTTTATATTCTGTTATATCTGTGCTGTTATTATTCTATTGTGATCTGTGTTGAAATTATTTTATATACCTCCGCAATAAATTTTTATAATTAATAGTATCACCCTATTCACCCCCCTCTAGGGTGAAATCGATCCTACAACCAGGCCTTATTTTATAATTCTTCAAACATTTATTTCAAAATATCTTTACTAAAATATATGTTCAAATCCCTTTCCATATTCCAATATTTGAAAACAATTTTAAATACCTAAATCCATAATAGGATATTTTCAAACCATCTCAACACTTAGAAATATTCCTAAATTTCCATTTCTATACTTAGGAAAATATCATAAGTCTTATTTTCCAAAAATCTCTCAATATTAACGCTTCAGGGAATATTCCGTAACTTATTCCAAAGTCTTCGAAATCTCTAATAAATTTCCTTTCCTTAAAATAATATTCTTTCATAAGCCCCTTTTACGAATCTCGAGAGAATTAATATAATAAATTTTTCAGTCACTTTAAAACTCTATATATATAATAATTATTTAAAAGAACAATAATTTATTTTTAAAACATGTTCAAGTAATTATTTAAATATAAAAAACACTTTTATAAACATCAATAACTCATTTTTAGATAAACAGAAAAATTTTCAAAGCTGATTTTAAAAGTTAGAATTTACTAAAAATAAATACTTAATATTTGAAAATCTACTTACCGAAGTATTTCAATCCTAACTAGTTTAAAATTCCATAGTTTTTAAAAAATAAAATTTTCCTTTAAAGAAAACAAACTTAACTTCTTAGAATTAAAAATATATTTTTAAAACCTCATTAACCAATTCAATTTTATAAATTCCTCTCGAATCACATCACATCACTTCCATTCCAATCTCCTTAACCATTTTTCACTTTTCAAAAATAGTATCCACTATTTTTTCTCACCCTATTTCCATATTCTAATATAAATTCCCCCTGTAAATTTATATTCCCAATCTGATATCGATTTACCTTATTTATAAACATCGTTTATAAATTTTATAACTCCTTTGAGTTTTACTTTTTATAAAACTAATCTCGTTTATAAAACTTCTTTTTTTATAAATCCATTCCTTTATAAATCTCATTTATAACTTCCAAACTATCTTTAATATCGACTTCAACTCCTTTTTATATTTCCAGAATATCATTTATAAATTCTCTTATATAATTCATTTTTAATATCTCCATTTAATAATTCATAATAGTTAAGTATAACAAAAAATCAAATACATTTTTCTAAATTAATTTCTTTAAAATAATCCCAATTCTAATATAAATATTTTTATGTCTAAAATTTCCTTTAATTCCTTCAATTTTAAATATATATTTATGGTATTTAAAATATCAAAATTCAGGTCAGTGTTACAATAGCATCCAATAATTCCAATCACTACAATAATCAATAATAGATTATTCTACACAATCCATATATCACAATATATGAAATTAAATTCAACATTTTGAGGAATCTAGTTGGATCCCTCCAACCTATTTCCCTGCATCCACAGATGTTAATACAACATAAAAATACCAATCCCACTTCGAGGGGGATATCTCCGTATATAGGGTCATCCGCTATTATGCAGGGCGCATAGGGTCTCATCCGCTAAAATGTGCAGGAATATCACTCCAACTACTAATATATATACTACTATATATATATATAACATTCAACAGATAATAATTTATAAATTCAAGGAGCATCAAAAAATTAATTTTAATTCTTTTAAAATTAACTCCAGCAATCAAAAAAGAGTGAGATTTACTCACCTTAATTTTTAATTTGCCGAATATCCAGATTTTAAACTAAATCGAACAACGTTCGATTAAATTTAAAATTCCATCTGTCACCGAAAAATCCCAAACCAAATTTGTTTCGTAGCCCACGCCATTACGTATCCAACGCCACCCGTTTCATAATTTTCCAACCTTGCATTAAAAGGTTATAAATTTTTAAAATTTTTGAATTTAATAACTAGTTTAACATTAAATTTTAAATTTACTGATAAAAACTACACTGCCCTCACCTTGCACAGTCGAGTCCCACACTCAAATGCGACTTCGATCACCATCGCCTGTGTTTCGCCCTTTGCCACCACCAAGCCCTCTCCTCCAAATTGAGAACCGAATGTCGAGCCCATCCCAAGCCATCGTTGAACTCACAATCGTAGCCCCAACGCTTGAAACTACCTCGCAACCACTCTCGCTTCCTCGACCTACGACTGCGCCTAACCCTCACGACCTCGTCATGATCCTCCACTGCAGCACCGGCTCCTCGCCAGCCTCACGCGCCTACCCAGCCTCGCGCGTGCACATGTACGTGAATCGACGACCCCAAAATCGAACGCGATCGCCTAATCGATACGCGATTCTCAGCCTCCACGAAGACATTGGCCTCGACGACTCGCATCCACGCGAGCAACCCCTCTTCGTCGCGCCTCTCCCCTCACCGTAGCAGCAACAACCCATGCTAGGCGTTTATAATGTTATACCCCTATTCCGAACGCAATGGAAAAGGTTTCGAGTCCTGATTTGATCGTATGGAGAAGATAGCTTTTTGGATCCAATTATTATATTAAATTTCAATATTAATTTCAGCGCGTTTGTATCCCGTACGATCAAACGATAATACCAAACACTACAAAATTTGGAATCTAATAATAATACACTATTACGGACCCAATGGAACTAGTTTCGTCAAATTCCGAGACTGTGCCCCGGATCGCTATTTTAACGCGTCGATTAAATCGATGATTTCAAAGTTTTGTGAAATCTCTTGAAATCCCAGTTTAAAAATCTTACTAAATAAATTATAATTCCAAATTCAATATTTAAACCATTTGAATATTCAAAATCGAACGACGAAAAATTCGGGTCGTTACATTTCCCAAATACAGATAGCGAGAAAAACTAAATTTTTAGGGGAAATGGCTCTAGTAAAGCAACTAAGATTCTGGGCATGAACATTCCTATGTGGTTCCATCGATATCCATAAGCGATGAGACAAGATGAGCCTAACACAGCTAAGGGAGCATAATTATAATTTTTTGATATATGTATTAATACACGACAGCCTATACATTTTGACTCATGAGGTAATGGTTGGCTTATCCCTTATATAAGCAAACAGTTGTGGGTTAGATAAACGTTAAGGTTATAATAGTTAGGGTGAAAAATAAACCTTTCACGCTTATTATGATTTACTCCATAAAGTAATGCTAGTAGAGGCTTTCTATACCAACTAGTAGTAGCAAATAAATTATGGATTTAAGGGTGGGCGAAGAATATTAGTACCATGAGACCCATATAATAAGAATATGATGTCAATAAAGCATAAGAGAAACATGAAATAGGACTTTACAAACTTAACGCAAATTTCCCCAATTAATTTGGAAGCCCTATTCTCATATTGGTAGTGGTCGCAAGGACTCCAATTTACTTAAAGGTATGCTAAAATACTTCCATATTGAAGTTTGACACTATATTGGAAAATAAACAGGAGTTAACCATCTTTGAACAGAAACCTTATGCACTTAGAGCATAATTAGGTATAAGTGGGCTTAGGTAATGAAGTTTCTATTGTCTACTCCGATTTAAGTGATAAACATGGGTTTTCTAAAAGTTAGAAACAATAGGTGTTTGATATTTTAAATAAAAAAATATAAACTTTTGATTTTATATAAAACAATCAAACAAACTTTATGGGATTTGTTTAAAAAGGAGAAATTAGAGAATTTCATAAAAAGTGATTTATTAATAACTGTTTTAAAGCCTTTATTTTATCTTTTAGGCACATTGTTATGCTTACCCTCAATGTGCGCTTTGCTTTTAATAATAGAACCTTTGGAGGAAAAAAAATAAGAAACATGCAAGATCCAACTTTTGAACTTCTTTTATAAATAAGAAAGGTTAGTACTTGAAAATGTCTTTTATCGATGTTTTTGTCAAAATCTAAAAAAAAAAGTTAAAAATATCACATTTTCTTTTAAAATACAGTTTTTGAAAATTTCTTGTTATAAAAAGAAATTATTTTGGAAAGGTGTGTTTTTTGTCTGTTTTGCTAAGTTAAGCTTAACTGTGTTTGATAATTTAATTGAAGAAAAATGTCATGATCTTAGTTAGAAGGAAACACTTGTTAAAAAGAAAAAGGGAATGAATGGAAAGTTTTATAGTTTTAAAAACTTACTAGTTTTTTGGAAATGATGTTAAAATCAAAAGTTTTGATTAAAAATATAAACTGAAAATATTATGACTAGCACTTAAACCTAAAGAAAAAGAAATAGATCGGGATTGGATGAATAGGATTAAACAGCCCACTAGGACAAAAATTAACTTTGGAATTTAGAGGCATCGAAATAGTTGGGACAGAGATAAGAAGTAACATGGGAATTTCATGACCTTTTCAATCAACAGTTAAATTGGAAGGATATAGTACAGGTTGAACTTCCTGTAATATTGAAGAGTGAACGCCACCTTGTGTCTTTTTACCAAAGTATCGTTTAAACCGTAGAATTTTGCGTGAGTAAGTTTGGATAGTGTGATTTGGGTAAACATATTTCTGAATAAGGAAAGAGTAAGCCAAGATGCTTTATTATATCAAAGAATGTTGCAGATGTAAGAAGTTTTTGGTTTGCAGTGTAAGAGGGCCAAGCAGGGTCTACTTCAATCCTTATATAGTGCGTTAAGTGACATAGGGGTAATTCCTTGATTTCATTAGGCAATCTAGCTGGAATGGTAAGTGTCATCTTAGTGCTATGCCAGCAAGGTCGGTACCATATAGGTGAGGATAGGATGCTTGCGAGCTACGACTGGTCCAAGTATTGTGTTGTTTCTCTGAAGGTTGCGGGCAGATCAAGTGGATGTAAGTGGGAAAGTATATATTTTATATATGTTATTGGATTTATAGCATAGTAGATGTGTTTCACGTATGCCTATGTAAATCTTAGAATTATAAGGTTATATATTGCATGTATGTGAATCTGAAAAATATTAGGTGGTGGTAGTCCCTGAATTTAGTATTGGGTAGCAGTAGTGCCTGAAACATATAAATCATGTGATAGTTCTAGATTTGTAGATTTAAATGACATATGCAACTGAAATGTAAATTAAGTTATCATAGTAAATTGTAGGTTTAAATATTGCATATACTTGAGTATGGAAAATAAGGGGGAAGTAGTCCCTAGATTAATGAGGCAATCCATTAAGAAATTGCATGTTAGTTCCATGTGTTGTTGGGTAATTAATACAGGTTAGTAAACATAACTGGAAGTTGTTATAAATTGGAGTGGGATTTAAGTAGTATTTTAATTTATTGGAGTGAATGTGTGGCAATGTAAATTTTCATAACCTATACAGTTTTAGTCCAAAAGTGTATCATTTGAAATCACGAGGAATATACCCAAAAGAAAGAGATGTATAAAATATGGATGATTACCATATTTTGTACCGTTTATTTCATTAATAATAGAAAAGATAATTTCTTATAATTCCAGACATTACACAAATCCTCTTTTAGGTCATTTATAGAAAGTTACGGTGTTCACGATTCCTTTTGGGAAAAGATGTAATTCCAATGAATTAAAATGCAGAAATACCTAAGTATAAAGTATAAACCAAAGTATTGGTCATCATGTCTGTTGGATTAAAATGGCAAGGTGTCATTCCATACTGACTTGTCCCAACCATGAAATAGTTGGAATAAAGTGATAAGAGGTTATGTTTGGTAAAAAAAGGTCTCATTTATGGAAGGACATTAAGAAATGGTGAAAGTTTTGAAATCTCAAACCACAAAGGGTGTCCTAGATAAAATTATAGTCAAGGTTAAGCAAGGGCTGGTTAATTCAAGGATTTGGGTCTCCGTCAAGAAAATGATACTATTATTTGCATGCATTGAGAATGTAAATGCGATTTTTATAGAAAATAAGATCAGGAAATGTTTGGTAAGATTTGGAGAATGGATAATAGATTTCTTCTCAATCAACCCTCGAATTGGTAGAATGCTCTTTATATAAGGAAATTCATGGAAGACTGACTTAGGATGCATAGTTTGTGATGCATAACAGTTGAACATAACTAAGTATCAGTTAGAGAATTACTATCAAGTAATTCTTAGGTTAAAATTTCTTTTAAATTTAGGATTTCACATGGATTTAGGATTTTTATTGTTAGGTTTGAGTAGGAAATAAGCCAAGGTTAACTTGATAGATTATTTGAGTAATTACCCACTTGTAGAACTTAGGATAGATTCTTGCAGACTATAAAGATAATACTTAAGTACCACGATTGTTGAAGGATTGAGGAAATAAACCATAAGTGAAATGAGGTAGCTTAAGTTGAAGCCGAGGGGGAAAGAAATTTTGCTATTTTTCAACAATCAAGAAATCACCAAGTTTGGATACCCTTGGGTAAAATGGAGAAATGGCAAAGAGCTAAGTAGGAAGCACCATAGGAGGAGACGCCTTCCACTTTCGGGTTATCCCACCCAGTATAGAGAAGATGAAGCAATTAGGTATACTACTGGATGATTTAAGGCAGTTTTGTTATGCTTGAGAATTACATGGGGCTACAGTTTCATGAGAGCATACTTATGCTTGAGTTATTTAGTGTGGTGCAAGTTGACATCGTTTGAGTTTTTAGCAAGCATTGTAGAGGGTTACAATGCACATACATTTGGATTTGAGATACATGCCAGCGGTAAAGGTTGATAAGGGTAATTAGAAGGACGGTCCAGTTAGAAGTACATAGAGAGAGGATTCGATTTGTAGAAGGATAAGGACCGCACAAGATAGGCGGAAAGCATATATTGATAGGAGACACACAGAGTTGAAGTCCATGGTAGTGACATGGTCCGGGTGAACATCTCACCACCTAGATATGTACTAGGATAGTAGTTTGGAAAATTTAGTACCGAGAGGGTAGGACCTTTTCCAATTTTAGATAGAGTGGGGAAGTTAGCCTATGGGGGAAGCTTCCTGGAGGATTGGCGAGATTTCACAATGTTTAATTAGTTTCACACTTGCTGATTTGCTTGAATGATTTAGCTATTGCAGTCGAGTCATGTCAGCTTGAGGAGGTGGAGGTAGAAAGGGAGTTATTTGTTCACCATGCATCCACTTGTATTCTCGAGCATGAAACAAAGCAACTCCGCAACAAAGAAATCAAACTCGTTAAGGTCCGATGGTGAGACGATCCAGTGAAGAGTACATCAGAGCCTGAGAAGAAGATCCGAGCTACCCAACCAGAACTCTTTTCTGGTACGTTTCCATATCAGATAGAAAATTATATATTACTTTTATATTTAGCTTCTGGCTTAGGTAGAGACAGTTGGATAGTATGAATGGTTGCAAACGTGTCAATAAGACATGTTATGGATGATGGATGCTAGTGGATGTATTGTTTGGGTTGTTTCTTTTACACATTTAGAACAATATATCCTCTAGGTAGAACATACACTCACATTATCTCTTGTTTATTGTTTGTCTTGTTGAGCATTATGCATATGGATTAAATGCTTGCGCATACATGTAGAATTGCAAGTATATTTACTTAAGATGTCACATACATTTTGGATTCATGGCATGAGCACTTGCATGACAAAAGGCCGACTAGATCAGGAGACCACATACTATTTGCATTAGTATAGGTTCACGTGCATTTCATGCATGCGTATACACACACACATACTGCATTAGAAAAATTACTAAGGAAAATGATTGCCTATGGATGATGGATGAGTAGATGGTTGTAGCTATTGTTTGTTATGTGTACGAATTATTACATTCTTCCATCCTCGAAATTTTTGGGGACGAAACCCTTTTAAGAAGGGAGAATGTAACACCTTAGAAATTTAGCAGAAAATTAAATTTAAATAATACAAGGACTAAAATGAAATTTTCACAAACGTTCGAATTTGGCTACGAAATTTGTACTATTACATTCGTAGTGATTTTCTAGACAATTTTCATATACAACACTTTAAAATCAAAGTCAGTACGGAAAAGTTTACGGACATTTGAAATTTAGAAATGTAATAAAATTTAAAACTTACCCAACTTACACTATGAAGGGTCGATCCCAAGGGTTTGATGGCCGGCTAGTAGAGGTCGACCAATGGCTATTAAAGGTCCACCATCCATGTATGAAATCAGTAAACTGGAGCATGCGATTAACAGATGTAATCGAACCAAATATATTACTTCATTGCCAAGTTTATACTCTGCGTATGAGATGAAAACGAAGATTTTCTAGGGCAAATTCAATGCTCCAAATTGGTCACTAACCCTTATAAATTAACACCTAAGGTAACTCTAATTTCATTAGAAATCAATAGCATACCGAAACTCTGCTAAAATTTCTTCTCTACATTTATAAACTTTCTCCAAAATTAGATTAAAACCAGAGCAAGAGAACACCGGTAATCGGATCTAGGATGGGGCAAGCTTAGGGTGGCTATCTATGATGGAGCATAGGTTGCTAGAGCTTGGATTCGAGATGACTGGGTACAATTTTAATAAGTTGATTATCTACAGTTAATTTTAACATATTCTATCTGTTCTAGGGTGTTAGAAATTTAACATTAAATTGTAAACTCTGACTATTAAACCTGGAATTTAAATTAGAAATTGATGAAAATTATTAAATCTAGTTTCTAACCCTCTGTTATTGAAAATGAAAAACCTAAAAGCAGTTCACCTAAATTAAACCGGTATAATTAATTTGCTAAAATCTATGAATTTGAAACCAATAAAAAGTAGGGTAAAATCACGTAGACTGGTCACTGTAAATTGTTTAGGGTTCCCTGTGTAAACCAAATTCACAAATAATTAAAAATTGAATCGTTGGAAAATCAAAAGACCCTAATTTTACACTACGACCGATCGACCGTTCACCCTAAGTAGTCGACTGCTGGCCGTCGACCGATAAGGTGTAGTAGTCGACCGATGGAGGCCTGAATTGCAGAATCTAAACCTTGGCCTTAGGGCAAAATTAGGAATAAAATCAATATAAAATATTAATTGTTTATATGAGCCTATTGTGTGCATATGTGTGTATGTTACAAGCGGTAGAGAAGCTAGTTCCCAGTGAGATGACGCTAGGACGTTGCAGAATTAGGTAAATACACTTTACTCAATAGGGGTCGATTATTCGACTGGGGACGATTTTATCGCAAATGGCACTCACGTGAGGTTCTACGGTGGACGCGTAGCACTAATTGATGCTTGATGAAGTGTGTGGGCCCAGCACAAGGGGACTCTTTGGTATGCACGATTCTAATATGGTGTGATATTATATGGTAGATGGAGCCCGACATGTGTGATATGAGGTGTATACTAAGGTCGAGAGTTGGACATGGATGCAGACGATGAGACTCTCCAATGAGTCAGTATTGCAGGCACCCCCTCGATGTGTAGTTAGGTTACATGTAGTCATAATTATGGGAAATTTGTTCCCATATAGCCTAGTGGCGGTGTTTCCATGTTTAGTAGCCTAGTGGCGGTGTTTCCATGTCTAGTAGCCTAGTGGTGGTGGTCGATCATTAGTTATTGAGGTTCAATCCATAGTTCGATCCTTGTAGTAGTTTGTACAAGTTGTAGTGTAGGTGTGTATTGGATAAAAACCCTTAAGTAATGGATCCTAGGAATGCACAGGCACTTGTAGGACATCCTAGGACACTTTGAGTAGAATTAAAGTTAACTGCACATGATCACCGTATATAAACTTGTACTCATTCACCAGACTTTTATTTGGTGCACCCCTTTTCTTTTCACCTCCCCTATTATAGGATGACGGGTTTGTAGTTTATTAGGCATAGTATGAGGAGAAAGGAGATATACATTGGAGTTCTCATATTATTTACTATTCCTCATATAGCTCTTTACTGCATAAAATGTCTATTAAAGCTTATATTGTACTTTGAAAATAGTGTATATGAAAATTAAGTATTATGGAGACTATTTTTCTGAAATGTCAATTTTCGGTACTTATATTTCAGTCCTTCGACCATGAGATCTGAAAGTGTATAATGTCTTAGAATTTACCCTTATAATTATGCTCTGTAATTTTTTAAAAACCCAACAACTCGTATTTCTCAGCATGACAAGAGCACGAAAGTTACCCTAGGCTTTGGATCTGTGTGTCAGGAAGTGTGGGTTGTTACAAGTTGGTTCCACTACAGCTATTTGAACTCTAGCTCCATTAACTTCAATGCCTAGCTCACCATCACGTTGTAGGTCGTCTTTAGAATCAAATAAATCTATAGCATCTACATCCTGTCCCCCTTCCTCTCTAAAATTCCTCTCGGTAACGAGAGCAATCCTCTCGGTGCCAGGTTGTTTTCTTACGCGGGGAGCACTTTTGTTTCCTCATGCAGCTCCTTGCGCAACTCCTGCAACTACTCCCTTTTGTTTTCCCTTTTCCTTTCACTTATTCCGACCAGAAATAAATGAATTCTCTTCTTTAGATCCGGGGGGAGAAATTTCTCTCATGCTCCTCTTAGTGTTTTGCGGTTGCGGGGTTAGCAAGGCATCCATCTTATCCATCAAAGCTTTTTGACTATCCACCATCTTCTAGTTCAATTCCTGCAGCATCTTATCAAGCTCACCTTTGGTAACCACTTCTTGTTGAGCAGATGATCCCGGTATCGCTTATTGATTACTAACTTCCACTTGGTGAACATTTCCTTCATCGCTACTAGCTAGTGCTCCTATAGATCTATTGGATCTTCTAGGTGCCATTGAAATTCTTTCAGCAAGCTTTCAAATTTTTCAAAACAAAACTTTTGGATCTAACCACCGGACCTCTTCAAATCCAAAATAACAAGCTAGATTTAACCCCAAGTTCAATTCTCAGTGAAAGCACCAAAATGTTAATGCCAAAAGTGGCACGACACCTAAATTTAATCTATTATAGGATTAGATCTAGTAGAAACAATAGAAAATTGTAAAAAAAATCATAGAAAAGTAGAGAGAAACAAGATTTTAACAGTTGCTCGGCAATCTCTGGCCTACCACTTTATATTTTCATTGATTATGGATTTGATAGAGGTTTAGAGAGAGATCAGAGTCACTAGTACAAAGGGTTAGCTGGTTCTTAAGCCTAAAATTGCCAAAAGTATCTGCCTAGGTGACTATTTTGTAGAGAGACAGGAGATGAAGAAGATCTAGAGTCTGAAGCCCAAAAGAAAAACCCCTATTTGGTTGCTATATGGTTGGTATTTATAAGAGAAATTACTCTATGGGTCTACAGGGTGAAGTTACACAAGGTTCAGATGTAAGCTCACAAGCGAAGGGGAGGGCATGTAGGCCCACAACGCAAAACAGACCTCTCGGTACTAGTAGGTTTATTTGGGTGAAAACCAAAGTCCTTCCTCCTATGATGCCTTCCTATCTCTTACTTCTTGTTTTCCAAATTCTTTTCCATAGAGGTTGGGTCGTTCCTGACGGTTTTCTTGATAATGCTTGTAGTATCCTACTTTCTTTGCTTTATTCTCATCAATCCTGAGAATTACTTGTCCATTTCCTGAGAGAAGTACTTGGTTACAATCACTCGAGGTTGTATGTGAGGTATATGGAGTAGAGTCGGTTCAAATTGGAGGAAAGACCTCTTGATACCGAGAGCTTTCTTTTGCTTCATTTGGCTTATAACTTCTCAAGTTTCATCCTTCTAACTGTTTTTCCAAGTTCGCGGGTCGTTTCGTCTCCATTGAAAATCTACTTGGTTAAAATCTGGTTAAAAATACCGACCATTTATTATGCCTTTTATGGGGGCATGGAGCTATTGCACATGGATGGTTGGCTTGTGTGATCATGTATGTGTGCATTTTTGAGGGAATAGGCAAACAACTCTAAGGAAGTTATGAAGGAAAGCAAACAAGTACAAGTGATATCAAAACCTCTCATAAACAACATGATTTCTAAGGAAAAATACTTGAAGTATGACGAGTCGAAGTTAGAAGACTAAAGGAGGGAAGATAGAGTGACTTCTCCTCTAAAATTAGGTCGGTACTGACCACTCTTGGTCGGTATCAAATTGTTTTTATGGCTCCAGGGACTCCATCATTCCCTCCCGCTATTTGGATCTCAAGTAAGACTTAATATATTGAGATCCGGTGATTCTTCTAGGCGATTCTCCTATAAATACATCACCTATGCCATTTGAAAAAGGACTTTTGGTACTTTGCTTTCTTCATCTCCTTTCTCTCCTTAAGCATAGTCACTAAGGAAGCTACTCCTGGTTGTTCTAGGCTGTTAGATCCACCAAACCCTTGTACTAGTAACTAAAAATCTATTATTAATAACAATACAGTAGACCTATGCTATAGATTTACCGAACCACGATAAATTTCTGGTGTTTTTTTATTTACTTGTTGTTTTCTGCTAGATCTCCTTTATTTCGGTTTTCTTTGGTGTTGTGCCATTTATAGGCTCAATATTTTTGTGCTTTCACCGATAAAGGAGATTCTCGAGCATAGATCTAACTATCTCCTGTAGATTGAAGTGTCCAATGGTTAGATCCAAAAGATTTACATTAATGAATTTACAGAATTTGCATACAAGAATCAATGACACCTAGGAGATCTAAAAGATCATCTGGAGCAGTAGCTAGTGCAGATAAAGAAAATTCTCATCATATGAAGGTTAGCAACCAACAGGCAACAGCGTTGCCAAACCATCTACTCCTCGTGAGATGGTTACCAGAGTAGAGTTGACGAGATGATGATAGAACTGAATCAAAAGTTAGCTAATAGTCAGAAGACTCTATTGGAAAAGATGGATGCTAGAAAAGCTTTGCTGACCCAGCATTCACAGAGAACCAGGAGGAGTAGGAGAGAGATTTCACCTATTGAATCTGAAGAAGAGAACTCTTCTGTTTCTGGTCAGAACAAAAGAGATGGAAAACAAAAGAAGAAGGAAAAGGCTACCGGGGCAGCAGGAGGAGTTGCCAAAGGAAGTAGAAATACTCACTTAGTCCCTCTAAGGAGATTCAACTCGGTACTGACCATAATCATTTTGGTATTAAGAAGAATCTTGGACACTTAGGGGGACCGGAGCCAAGGTAGTCGATCTCTCTGATTTAGATGACGGATTGCAGCATGATGGTGATGGTTATGAGCTAGATGTTGATGTTAAGGAGCTAGTATGCAAAAAACCATCGTAAAGCCTATTAGGTGTCAGAAAAGGCCTGAAGGAGTGGTTCACCCGGAGACTGGAGAACCTAGACATCAACGAGAAAACCAAGACTGTTTGCAAAGTCACACACTCAGCATAGCTCCGATAGTCGACCTTCGGATTTCCATGCTAGCGAGGAGTACATAGCAAATATGGTTAAGTGGTTGGTCGAAGAGAATAAATAGAGGAAGAATGAGGATTAGGGTTCTGCCCCAAGCAATGCTCCATTCATGGAGAATATTCTAATAGAGTGTAGGATCGATTTCACCCTAGATGGGGGGGGTGAATAGGGTGATACTAATAATTATAAAAATTATTGCGGAAGATTATATAAAATAATTGTAACATAGATCACAGCAAAATAATAGCAGCACAAATAATAGCAGAATAATAAAAGCAGAAAATAGAACACACAGATTTACCCAACTTCGGCAAAACCCTGCCTACATGATGCCCTAAGGTTTCTACTAGAAATTAAGTAGTCAGATGCTTACACACGTAAACTCGCGACACCCGCTATCGACTAACCTAAATCTACGCTCAAAACCATGCCACAACTCAGCCACTGAGTTGCGAATTCTCAAACTACACCACCGTAGTTCGTACCCTAGTCACACGACTAGACTTTACAATAGTTTAAAAGAGAAATACAAATTAAAACAATAAAAATAACAATGAAACCCTAATTTATCAACTAAAGCCCAATCACTATCTATAATAACCGACCCAAAATAAACTTATCACAGAGAAAAAAATTGCCAGCCCAAAATAAAATAATAGTGAATTCCCCTTTCTATATTATCGGCCTTGTATTCTTCTCTGTGAAAAATCGCTCGTTCGTTCCTCTATTCATTTGCTTGAAAATTAGGGCTTTTGAAGTTGCCGCTTGGATGTTGGTCGACTTCAGTGGATATTGCTTTGTTTTGCTTCGACAGTCAACTCTCTATCTCTGATTTGCTATCGGCTACTTCAATTAGTCGAGATTGTTCAATGCTTTGAATCAGTACATTTGTCCCCTTTTCGATTTATATTATTCTCAACTTTGATTCGAGTTCCTGATTGATGTTATACTCTGTGATATTTCTTTGAACTCGAATGAATTTTCAACGCCAATGATGAATGGGTTAAATAGGATTCTAATTCCTATAATTTTGTTCGATTGAATTTGTCATTTAATTTAGCTCGGCCATTAATTTTGGTTTGGTTGGTTGTGATTGACCCTGACTAGTTCAATTCGTATATTTGCTTGTTGCTTGATTACCATGGCTTCATGAGTTTGCTTGGTTATCACGGCTTTGATTTCTGATTGTTCGATTCCTTGGTCACGATTTGAAATATCTGCTTTGATTGTGGTTCCGTTCATTTCTCTTGTGTTAGATTATTGTTATCATTATGTGTGTTGTTGAAATTGAGGGAAAAAAGAAAACTATCATGATAACAGTTCATGTACCTAAGCAGTAACTAAAATATAAAACGTGCAGCATCTTTCACTAACTCGTGTAAATTAAGCCCGTTTGTCACGTAACCGTTTCCCTTGCTTTATCTGAATCCATTTATTCTCAATATTTGAAACTTAATCATTTTTGGAGGAAAATTGGATTAAAAATTTGATTTTGGAATTATTTGCAAATTTTTTAATTTGCTGATATGTATTGTCGAAGAGAATTTTTAAAGAAACTAAAATTTACAGTGGATCCATTGATTACAAAATCTTTTATCAATGATAGCATTAAGTGACATAAAGATTATACATAAGCTCAGCCACCATCCAAGCAATGCACTTAATTGGTCTCTATTATTCTACTTACGGCCACAGTTGAAATTTTCTAAAAATAGCAGAAATTTTAGTGTTTGCATTCGAAGTACTAAATTGTACAATAAAGATCTTCCAAACATATTGAGTGTACATGCATAATCAAGCATATGAAGTAGAAAGTTTGAAACTTATACTACTCTATCATAAAAAAAGGTATGAAATTAACTTTATGGATTTATCTCCTTTCTAGGAAGATATTCATAATTTATACCCTTTGTGAAATGATAGAAAATACAAAATTTCTTTTGATGCATGTAGGTCATAATAATAAAACATGAAGATCGGTGCAAAAACTTATGATGACACAGTATGAAACGATAATAAGATGGAATGATAACAGCAGTGACATGGAATGATAATAGAATTTTAGTTTTACAGGCAATAACCTCCAAACTCTATCAAGTCATTTGAAACTGATGATGACGCGGAATGATAATAGAATTAGAAACTAATTATGAAACTACGTAACAGTAGGTTATTAGAAACTGATGATGACACTACATAACATAAATTCCATTGTTCACCTCAGTAGTAACAGTAGTGACAGTAGTGACAGTAATAATGATGCTATGTAAGCACTGCAAAAACAGGAATAAGGCCGACTTTAAGCTCGATTAGTACGTAACAATAGAACATTAGAATTATTTCCATTGTTATCGAGTTTACAGGTGAACAATGGAATGTTTTACATGTAATAACCTCCAAACTATGCCAAGTCATTTAAAAAAGGCATGGTGTGGACTGACGAACATAGGAAGGTTCAACGTAGAATTAAGCAACCGAAGTTGCAGTGGAGAGTAAAGGAACAAAGTTTCAGTGGAGAATAAAGTACCTGGAAGCGAAGCCTATTGGATATCATATCAATGATGGTTGAGCATAATCGTGAAGGTGCACAGGCAATTTAGGGAGTAGTTATTAATCGTCGCTGCTGTTGCACTCACTGAAAATCGATTTAACAGCTGAATCGTCAGGCGTCGCTGCTCGGACCAAATTTGAGTCAATTTCGTGGAAAATCGATAATTGTTGTCGATGGTGAATAGGCGAGAAAATTGATGTAGTTTTTTTTAACAGGGAGAGCGAAAGTGAAATTGGCATTACGTAGTTTTGGGAAGAGGAAGGAAAACGTGGATGTGAGATATGCAGATGGAAAACATAGAAAGGGTAAAATTGGAATTTCAAAAAGACACCATGCAAATCTATTCAATGAATTCTCTTTATTAGTAGTAAAGATATATGCTATTTTCAATATCTAAACTATTTAAGCCGGAAGTGTTATGATTTCCAAAGTGCTATGTTTTCAAAAGTGTTATGATTTCCAAAGTGTTATAATTTCCAAAGTGTTATAATTTTTAAAGTGTTGCGATTCTGGAAATGAATATTATTTAAAGTGAATAATGATATATAATTGATATGGTTTTTGAAATGAATATGATATTTTAATATGAAATATAAACTATTTGAATTATAAAATGACCATGGTGTGAAATAAGCGTTTGGTTGTTAAAGAGAGCGAGATCAGATATTGTCATACTCTCTGCCAATACCGAAAACCACTTTAACAACTGTGTACGTGGTGGAGATTCCAAAAATGAAGTATAATGGTTTGGCGAACGATTTCTGTATAAGGTATTGACGTGACCCTGGCTCCCGTGAGTCGGCTTAGATGTGACTAAAACAAGAGCTACACCTGGGCCAAGTGAGGTCATTCCTCCAATCGGACATGCTTCTTCGATACCATTCTATTGCTTTTGTGATTTGATTGGGTGCACCTTTGATTTGGGAGTGTGTTCCAAGGTGGGCAGTAGTAGCTGCTATGCGTTACCACCAGCCCAGTTCTGCAATTGGTAAATCTACCCTGGCATTGCCTCGAGTGCCGTGTTCACGTGCCCTATCGCGCCTTCTACGAGTTTGTTTTATACCGTACCTATGTGGTGTCCTCTGGGTAAACCACCGATTTGGTGGAGCGTACGACATTGTATAGACTACGAGAATATATAAAATGTGTTAGGGGGATATGTGTAATGCCTTAACGCTATTTTAATACTTTTACTTTACTATAGACATATTATAATAGCGTATATTACTACATAGTAGATAATTCCACGGATCCTTAGAGGATGGGTATTCCAAACATCTTTTAAGTTACTTGTATTTCAGTTGACATTTCACTTGAGTTGAATTGACTATATAAGAATGTTAATCCTGAATCGAGTATTTTGTATTTTGCTTTATGCTCGGGTCAGACTGAGTGTCACAGCATTTGAGACTCACCTTTGGAGTTGGAGCTTCACTTGGAGATCCATCTGTATCTATTTAGTTTTCAGCTATCTAGCGGTTTTGTTCAGACTTGTCATCTGTTTGTATTCGAGACTACATTGTATTTGAGATATTATGTCGTATTTTATTTCAAACTCTGTTGTTTATATAGCAGCTTCATGAACTATTATTCATCTATTCCGCTGCTTATTGTTACATTACTCTGGGTTTGTGATTCTGTGATTTATTTATTTGCTGTATATGCTGAGTTTTGCCAAATATAAATTAACAATCTGATATTTTGAGCTATTCAAGTCCGACATGTGCGAATGCGAATGGTTCGAAATACCGGGTCGTTACAAAAACCTTCGATATGGAACATTTAAGCTAGCCACTGTTAATGAAATATCGATTCCACATGCATGGAATAACGATCTATTGCAACGCTATTTCGTTTAGTTTTATCTTAGTTTATTTTATGAAACAAGCCATCCAAGGATTTAAGGGAAAATGTAATAAGGCGAACCTGCCTTTTTTTTCTTCCATTTATGAATAAAAATTAACTTCTCGAACCAATGAAACCATATTCTTGTAAGCAAATATCATATGCTGCGTGGTCGGCGGTATAGTTGGTTACAAATACTTTGGTCCAACATAAAGATCGGAGAGTGTAATTTCAAGGGTTGATAGGATTCAACCCTACACGTTTAGGTACTCGGAAAACAGTAACAACTTATTTGGTCCAGTATCAGGACCGGGAGGTAAAAGCAGGGGTCAATCAGATAATTCAACCTCAAACTTCAGGTATTAACGGTTGCCCGAAATAAGGCAATGTTAAGGACGAATGCCGAAGATAACGTGACTAAAGTGTCAATTTTTGAAGATAGAACTAGCTTGCAGTTGGATTTTTAATGACGCTGCTTTTGTGGAATATACCGTTAGACCAGGGACGTATTAAAACGTTAAAGAAAGAAAACTCAGACGAGCAAAGGATTCTAACTCATTAGCACAGAAACAAACACAATCCTAATCTATTTTTCCAATCCTAGCCAATAAGAAAACGTAAAAATGACATGGCAATCGGCGTTTAACCTAATTTTCAATCCAGACCGTTAAAAGAAACACACATTGACAACATCGCTACCGCTAAGTAGAACTCACGGGAGCTAATCTTCACCGTCCAGATGAAACACGCCGACTCGTCTTTTATTATAAATACCAATGGCCTGCAGCTAAATGCGGATACGATTTCATTTTTATTTACCAGGGAGAAAGAAGAACAAGCAAGAAAGAGGAAAAAGGCAAGTTCTTCCTAAATCTAATGTCCGGTTTTCGTTTCGATTAATTTCTATCCTTATGTAAATAAATAAAAATTATTTGAGTTATAATTAGGTTAAACAAATTTCTAGCTTATTGTTAGAATCTTAGATCTTAATCTATTAGTGCCGAAAGTTAATCAATTAGGGCTAACCTCGATCATAAAAGCAAATCGCTTCATATGTTTATATTTCTGACTTGTTAGTAATCGATGCCGTGTTTTGTTCGATTTCAACTTTGGATTTCGTAATTTATTTTATAAGTCCAAGATCTTAGGGTATCAATTTGATTTGTTTACGTGACAATGGTTATTTTATCGAGTATCTGTTAATGGTCGTCAAGAAGAAATCAAAAGTATTACCTCAAATTTAGTATGTAACAACAAAATCAGATTTATGTGTTTTTGGGAATTCGTAATTGTATCTGGAATTGTTTTAGTTTTCAGGGTTTGAGATTTGCAAATTTAATTGAGGTTGACAATTGTATTATAACTGGTCTTGATTTGACATACATCCAACCTCTTGTTCATTGTAACCAAACCATTGAAACCGTGGTATTGTATATTGCAACTGTCTCTTATATATCAATCTAATTGATGATCAGAACAATGGCCCGTACCAAGCAAACTGCTCGTAAGTCAACTGGAGGAAAGGCACCAAGGAAGCAGCTGGCCACCAAGGCAGCTCGCAAGTCAGCACCCACAACTGGAGGAGTGAAGAAGCCCCATCGTTACAGACCTGGAACTGTTGCTCTTCGTGAAATCCGCAAGTACCAGAAAAGCACCGAGCTTCTGATCAGGAAGCTTCCATTCCAAAGGCTGGTTAGGGAAATTGCACAGGACTTCAAGACCGATCTTCGTTTCCAGAGTCATGCCGTGCTTGCCCTTCAAGAAGCAGCCGAAGCCTACCTTGTTGGACTCTTCGAAGACACCAATCTTTGTGCTATTCATGCTAAGCGTGTTACCATCATGCCTAAGGATATTCAGCTTGCAAGGAGGATCCGTGGTGAAAGGGCTTAAGCTGTGAAGCCTTACTTTGTTTCTTTTTAATCATAATATATACTAGTAGAACTTTTTTTTTGAGTGTTATTTAAGCGTTTTTTGTTGAACGATTTATTGTGGACATCGTGACTGGTTTAGTAAATCTTATCTAGTTGTTTTAACATGTTTTGTTATGGGTGTATAAATGTGAATGCTTGATGTATCCGTTTATGTTTTCGCATGATCCGATGTTTTGCTTTTTTACCCTTGGTTGAAATGCACAGCAATTGCTAAAATTGAATCTCACGGATTTAATTTATACTTTTGGAATTTTCAGATTTACTTTTCAATCTCTTAGTGGTCCATGAATGTTATTGACCGTTCATATCCTTGATCGCTGTTCTTTTATTTAGCGTGTAACCTACCTGTGTGAAAATTTTCAAGTAACTGGCGTGTAACTTTTCGGAAAATTCACATATACTATGCAATCTCTCAGTGGTCCACGAATATTATTGACCGTTTATATCCTTGATAGCAGTTCTTTCGGTTAACGTGTATCCTTGCTAAAATTGACCGTTTATACCAATTTCGGAGTTTTTTTAAATAAAATTTCAAGGTTTTTTAATAACAAGAGTGACGTTCAACCAAAGCAACATCATTTAGCGCTCATTGTGATGTTCGAAGTTCTGCAAAAAACAAGTAGGGCTACTTTATTAATTTTTAGGATTTAATTATTTGCTAAGCCAAAATGAAAATTGTACTTCAGTGCTTCTAAAGGGTTAAATTTTGTTTGATTCCCCGTGGATTAATATTCACGTATGAACCGACATATTAAAGCATTTAACGTTATTAAAATGGGGAAGTTAGGCTAAAGGGCACTTTTAGGCCTGTTAATTTGTTTCAAGGCCCACAGTCAAAAAATAAGTTTGCAGGACAATTTTCTTTTGCGCGCAACAAAAAGCCTTCGAAAATTTAGGTTTTTCGTTCTAGCATTTTATACAACTCAGTTCAAAATTTCTCAACGCACCTTTTTCCAAATCAGTTCGAACGATTCATTAAATCGTCCAAAATTTACACAACTGCTCTTTCTTCCAAGTAGATTTGAACTCAAATTGCTTTAACCCTATATCTGTAGTCAATCGAACGAGTTCTACTGAAAATAAGGTAATTTTGTTATTTATGTTTAAATTTACTGCCTATACGATTGTAAAGTAACATTAATTCTCCATTTTGAGTTCGTTTCATACAATTATTGTTTATTCGAATGTTTCTTCTGTATTGGTGTCTCTAATTTCGAGTTGTGGTGTTGCCGATTTGAGTTACTCCATGGATAGTAACTGCATGTAAGTGAAATTGTTCCTTTTCAGATTAAATCAAGTTACCTCTGATGCATTTGCCTATATTTTGTAAATGTTTGAACAGTTCACTTAAAGATGGTATTTATCTTGGCCAAAAACTAAACAAACGTTTGTTTTCAGACCTTAACTGTTGGAATATGATTTTTTATGGAAAATGAACATAGATGTAGCTACTTAAGAGTATACTACAACTATTTATTGTTTGCTAAATGATAAAATATTTATCAGAAAACATTTCCTTCTAGCTTTATTCTTTATTAAATGATAAAACTATTTATCTTATGTCAAAAGAATTGCAGTAATCTTTTTATCTTTATGGAAAAATGACTGTATTAATAAAATTTTATTAAATGATAATTATGTTTATATTAATTTCAGAATAATTGTATTGATTTAATGATAATTCTTTTTATGTTTATAGCAAAATATTAGTATAAAATAATTTAATTATACATTGGTAATATATTTAAGTTTATGTATTATAATACATATAGATATATTTAATGATAATTCTTTTTATCTTTATGAAAAAATGATTGTATTAAATATTTTAATTTTTTTCTTAAACATAAATATTCTTTAATAAAATTAAGTTAAATTTGTTTCCCTTGTGTTAAGTGATAAAACTATTTATAGTCTAGTAAATGATAAAAATATTGATGTTTATCTGAAATGTGTTACAGTAGTCAATTTACAATTATTGATTATTAAATGTTGATTGTATTTATCTTTATGTCCAAATAATTTATAATTATTGAATTATAATTATTTTTATCTTCTTAAAATGATATTTTTCTTTTTAATTTAGTAAATGATAAAAATATTTATCTTTATCTGAAATATTTTGAAGTAGTCAATTTACATTTATTAATTATTAAATGATAATAGTATTTATTTTTATGCCAAAATGATTTATAATTATTGAATTATAATTATTTTTTCTTTATCTCAAAATGATAGTTATCTTTATACTTTAGCAAATGATAAAAATATTTATCTTTATCTGAAATATGTTGTAAAAGTCAATTTATATTATTGATTATTAAATAATAATTATACATATCTTTATCTCAAAATGATTTATAATTATTGAATTATAATTATTTTTATATAACTGATAGTTATCTTTTAATTATAAAATATAAATATGTTTATCTTTTATATATATATTCGTTAGTAAAGTTAAATGAAATATGTTTACCTTGTATTAAATGATAAAACTATTTTCAGTAAATGATAATAGTATTTATCTTTAATATAAATACTTTTTAATAAAGTTAAATATAATTTAATAAAGTTAAGTTAAATATGTTTACCTTGTATTCAAATAATAAAGTTATTTATTGTTTATTAAAAGAAAAAAAATTATTGTTAAGTCAAAATTGTTGTATTAATAATTTTAAAAGTATTGTTTTGTGTAATAAAATGTATGAACAAAGCTAAACCATAATAATAAAGTTAAAAATACAAAGCCAAACCATTTTAACTAAGTTTCTTTAATGATACATTTTATTTGAAATTCATTTTTTATTAAAAAAAGTATTATACACCTAGCTTGAGTAGAATAATCTGACAGTATGAATCAGAACATACTACTATCAATACACCTGTATGTAATTAGCCTGCATATATTTTCCTAATACTTTGCCAATTCGGCTGTTAGCATTACTTTGGATGAATGATTTTGCAGAAATTTTAATAAGTGTGACCATATATCGCAAACTAATTAAATAATTGCTTACAATGTTGAATGTTTAACTTTACTGCCTTTGTTGAGGTTTGATGATGTGCATATGTATGAATTTGACATTAACACTGAATTGAATATAAATACTCGCCTATGCATTTTCAAACATCTGGCACAGCAACTGCAACTTTAATGTCTAATTTGGCACTATATTTATCTTTATATCAAAATGACAAAATTTCCTTTTTAATACAGCTATAGTCATGCATACTAGAAAGACTTTCAAAACCGCAGAAAAGCAGAAATTAAACCAAACTAATTCAATGAAAACTGCGAACTGTATATTTATCAACATAAATGGTCAACAGTGTATCAACATGAGGCCTACGAGTAGTGCCTATTGTCAAAGACATAGCCAATCAACTACAGAATCTCCATCTACTCAACTGCACACAGCAACGGTATGTGAAGTTTCTTTATTATTAACACTTTTATTATGATGCCAATCATTTTTACTTGCTACTATAATAATAACTGATCGAGATTAATTCAAGTTTTACTTCAATCAATAGATCTAAACTGCTTAATGTACAATCTAATTAAGCACTGAAACTACTACTAGTTTTAGTTTCATTAATAAATCTTTCATTAATTCGGATATTTCTTGCATCAATAAATCTTGAATCAATTGCATTAATTCTTATTTTGTATCAGTGACTAAACACCTACTTGGTTTTCTATTAGTTCCAACATTGAAACTACTAAAATGGTAGTAGGCAACAAACAACAAAGAAATTGGTTCCTATTAAGAATTTATTAGTTAAGCATCGCAAATTTACAATGGGAATTTATTAAATAAGAATCATTACGGTATGTAAATATATTGTACATATATATCTTTGTACAAAAAGATAATTCTATGTATCTTTTTATACAGAATCTATAAAAATTTACCCTCATTTCATTTTCACATACTAATGTGTTATTTCCACTATTATAAAACACAAAACAGATCTCCACTGTAGAAGTAACCGAAGTGGAAGAAAGAAACATTGATTCTCAACAGCAAAGTCAACAACAAGATGACAGGGCAATTCAAAGTCATGAAATAAGTGAAGGAAAAGAAATTTATCTGACGAACAAAAGTGAAGACACTGAAACTGATGAAGACGTTGAAAAGTATGAAGTTCAACAAAAAGAACCAAAGCATTTTAGTGGAACATATAGGTGTAATTTAGATGTAGTTTTTAAAGTGATGAGCAGAATCAAAAAAAAGAATTTGTTATCAGCTTCAGGTATTTCATACCTGAGCAAAACTCCATTCAGAAATTTCTTTGAAATCTTTTTGGAAGACAAAATACAAAGGCAAGATTTTCGAAAAAGTGCTAAAAGTTTAGATGAAATTATAACTTCTTATGATAAAAATGAAAAAGCTTTTAGAATAGGAGGTTCATTGTTGAAACTAACAGATGAAGATGTTAGCTTGATTTTGGGAATGCCATTATTGGGTAAGGATTTATTCCCTATTGGAGTAATAAGCAGAGATAACTTGCCTGAGGAATTTTTTGATTTCGTGGATAGAAATTTTGAAGGGGGAGAAAGAATTAACAAAAAAACAGTTGGAAAGAGATTAAAGATTTTAATTGAAAGGGGAGATGGAGGTGTTGACTTGGTGAAATTGCTAATTTTGTTGATGATTATTACATTTTTGTTTCCAAATAATCAAACATATTTGCAATGGGGTTTTATTCCAAAACTATTAAATTTGAAAACCCTGAATTCAATTTCTTGGCCAAAAGCAATATACAATCATGTTTCAAAAAATGTTGATAAGTTTGCACAAGATCCAAGAAGCATGCCAGGCTGTTCTATGATTTTACTGGTATGTGATAATTCTTATTATAAAATAATTATGTACCAAAAAGAAAATAATTGTACAGAAAAGTAACACTATAATTTTTATTCAATAGTATTGGATATGCGAAAAGACAGGAATCATAGAAGAAAAAAAAGGTTTTCAAATGGCAAGCCCAAGGATGGTGAAATGGAATTTGTCAAAGCTGAAAAATGTGTCAGTTGATACGGTTGATGGAAAAAAGGTATAATAATTTTATTTTAGCCAAACAAGTGAAATAATTATTAATAAAGATAATTCATTTTATCTTTTTCAATTTTAGTAGTTTTCGCTTCCTGCCATGTCATTGTCTGCCATTAATTTAAGTAATGCCATCATTTTCCCTGTGCAATTTGCAACATAAATGAGAGACTCAATCATTTCTTACAATTTCTTCTTTCATCCCCTCCATTTCTTATGAAAATAAAAAAACAAAAATAATATTTTGTAAATATGTACTGAGATCATCTAGGTATAATTTCGAAACTTTCACACCTTCCAAAATTACAGTTCAAATACATATTTTGGATGTTTCATTTTAGTTTGAGATTGTGGAAAGTTTAAAAAATGGTTCATATTTTTTTTACATAAATGATCATAACACATTAGAAGCCAGAATAGTGTTCTCCCGTGAAGTCTCTTCACCAAGAAGAGAAGTTGTTATGTCTTCATTAATTTTTTTGCTGCATGCTTTTTGTTAGCTGTCTAGTGAAGATGTATATGTTGTTATCTATCTATGTGTTCTGCAGTGCAATATTGTTGCAGTAAAAATTAGTAATTACAGCCACTGTTTTCTATTAATTTGTTGCAGTGCAATTTTCACTTCTTATTTATGCATTTTTTTATTAATTTAACATCTTTCAACATTTGTTGACTCTTTTAACATATTTTGGCAGATTGTGAAAAGGTTCAGAAAAATATCACAAAATGAGAAAAAACTACTAACTGAAGTGAGTGAACTTGTTGAAGAACAAGTTCAAGATGAGAGCAACACAAAGAAGAGAGAAAATAGAAAAAGGAAAAGAGAAGAGAAAAAAGAAGAAGAAATATTATTGATGGAAAATGATGGTAAACAAAAGGAAATAGAAAGTCTAAGACAAAAAGTTTTGCAACTGGAAAAAACTCTTTTTTTAAAAGAAAAGAAATTGCAAGAAGAACAAATTTTGAGGAAAAGATTTGAAGCTAAATTGATAGAGTTGGGGGAAGAAGATATACATGAAACAATGGAAAGCAAAAGAAAACATGTATTTGTTGGGCACACAAACAGTTCATCAGAGTTTCCATGTTTCAAATTATTTGAATCTCAAGATTTTAAAACACCTGAAGATGAACATGAACTGAAAGAAGATGAAAAAGAAAAGGAAATGCAAACAGAACTAAAAAAAGCTGAAGTGAAAATAAAGCCAGAAGGAAAAAAGAAGACAAAAAGAGCACAAATAGAACCAAGTTCTATGCAGAGAAGAATAAAACAAAAGGTAAGGTTGCCAAAAAAAGATCCAGATTATATTTATGAAAAAAAGAATAAAGTAGTAGATGTGGAAAAGTGCAACATAGTGAAGAAGGAAGAGCAAAAAAAGAAGAGTAGAAACATAGAAAAATGTCCATTATTGAAGCATTTACCACACAATGAAGTGAAGATGATTATAGATTTCTTCAAAGTGGTTGGAGACATTGAGTAAGTGAAATTGTAAATATTTATTATACTATTTATATATTTATTTATATAGAATAATTGAAATAAACATTGTTATTGAAATTTTCAGCGAAGAAGCTTATAATTTGGATGATGAAAATATGATTGTCATATACAAAAGTATGATAGAAGAAATGCTTTTTGGTGGATTCATTACTGGGCAGGTTAGTCCAAATGTAAAATAAAAAACTTATATTCTTATTAAATTATTTTTAATATTAACTTATATACTTGATTTTTTGTATAGATTATTGATTGGTATTGGTTTAGGAGAGCGAAGATGTATGATAACAGTTCTAGCATAACATACATTAACACAACAATGACAGTAAGACCAATTTTATATAAGTAAATGCTATCCATCATTAATAAAATATTATTTACAGTATTTATTTCTCTTCACAGAAAAGTGCATCTGATAACATTGAGAATGTGAAAAATCAACTGTTCATTCCAGCAATAAGAAAGGCTCTTTCAAATCCTTTGTGTTGTACTATACTATTTCCAGTACATGATGAAGCACATTGGACGCTTTTGGAACTTGATAGAGAAACGTCATCATGGATACTTTATGACTCTTTGTATTCTACAGCAAGAAATAAAAATAGCAGCAGACATAAGAGGGCTGCCTTGGCAATAGTAAGAGTTTTTTTATTTCATCAAAATTTGCATAAAATCCTAAATTATTTTATATTTATTTTTAAGTTTTTTAATAATGTTGTTCTACACAGAAAACAATTGTCAACCAGATCATCAAGGAGTTCAATGCCATGAAAGCAGCACAAATTTGAAAGATTTAAGTACCCTTACATTGGGAACTTGTGCTCAGCAAGAAAATGGGTAATTATTTTTAAATTGTATTAAATTATATGTTCATGCTTATTTAACTATTGTTAATGCTTAATTACTTATCAATTAAAAGTCAGACAGAGCCAAGTTCAAATTTTATGCATGTAAACCACCATATGATACATTCTACTGTGTATAGAATTATTGTTTATTAGAAATTGATAAAAGAATTATCACTTTAAGTATACAAAATATAATCATTCATCATTTTGTAGATCCAAAATGTTCGTTTGTAATCAAAAGATAATACCATTTATCATTTTCTGAAATACATAAATTCTGTTATCATTTTTATAAAATTGCTACATTTTCACAAAGTGATAAAGGCATCTATCTACCAACTTAAAGTGATAAAAGCAGCCTTACTGGCTTATTATGTTACAGTAATATACATTTTTTATTAAAAAGATAACACCATTTATCTTTTTTAGAAATTGATAAAAGAATTTATCATTTTTCAGAAATTGATAAAAGAATTACAATTCTAAGTTTATAAAATATAACAATTCATCGTTTTGTAGAAAGCATTACAATATTGTTAACACATTTCAAAAATATTCATTTTTAGATAAAAAGATATTACGATTTATCATTTTCAGAAACTGATAAACTGTCTTATCATTTATATTAAATTGTTAAATTTCCATAAAGTGATAAAAGCATGTAAACACTTAAATATAGAAAATTTAATCAGTCATCATTCTATATAAGCATTAAATCAGCCTTACTGGCTTATTATGTTACAGTAATATACATTTTTTATTAAAAAGATAACACCATTTATCTTTTTTAGAAATTGATAAAAGAATTTATCATTTTTCAGAAATTGATAAAAGAATTACAATTCTAAGTTTATAAAATATAACAATTCATCGTTTTGTAGAAAGCATTACAATATTGTTAACACATTTCAAAAATATTCATTTTTAGATAAAAAGATATTACGATTTATCATTTTCAGAAACTGATAAACTGTCTTATCATTTATATTAAATTGTTAAATTTCCATAAAGTGATAAAAGCATGTAAACACTTTAATATAGAAAATTTAAACAGTTATCTATATAAGCATTAAATCAGCCTTATTGGCTTATTATGTTACAGTAATATACATTTTTTATTAAAAAGATAACACCATTTATCTTTTTTAGAAATTGATAAAAGAATTTATCATTTTTCAGAAATTGATAAAAGAATTACAATTCTAAGTTTATAAAATATAACAATTCATCGTTTTGTAGAAAGCATTACAATATTGTTAACACATTTCAAAAATATTCATTTTTAGATAAAAAGATATTATGATTTATCATTTTCAGAAACTGATAAACTGTCTTATCATTTATATTAAATTGTTAAATTTCCATAAAGTGATAAAAGCATGTAAACACTTTAATATAGAAAATTTAAACAGTTATCTATATAAGCATTAAATCAGCCTTATTGGCTTATTATGTTACAGTAATATACATTTTTTATTAAAAAGATAACACCATTTATCTTTTTTAGAAATTGATAAAAGAATTTATCATTTTTCAGAAATTGATAAAAGAATTTATCATTTTTCAGAAATAGATAAAAGAATTATCATTTTATACAAAACATTACAATATTGCTAACACATTTAAAAAATATTCATTTTTAGATAAAAAGATATTACCATTTACCATTTTCAGAAATTGATAAGCTCTTTTATCATTTGTATTAAATTGCTAAATTTTCATAAAGTGATAAAATCATGTAAACACTTAAATATAGAAAATTTAATCAGTCATCATTCTATATAAGCATTAAATCAGCCTTACTGGCTTATTATGTTACAGCAATATACATTTTTTATTAAAAAGATAACACCATTTATCTTTTGTAGAAATTGATAAAAGAATTTATCGTTTTTCAGTGATTGGTAAATGAATTACCATTTTTAGTATATAAAATTTTACAATTCATAATTTAATAGGAAGCATTACAATATTGTTAACACATTACACAAATATTCATTTTTAGATAAAAAGATATTATGATTTATCTTTTTACAAATTGATAAACTCTTTTATCATTTTTATTAAATTGCAAAATTTTCATAAAGTTATAAAAGCACATAAACACTTAAATATAGAAAATTTAATTAGTTATCATTCCATATAAGCATTAAATCAGCCTTACTGGCTTATTATGTTATAGCAATATTCATTTTTGTTAAAAAGATAACACCATTTATCTTTTTTAGAAATTGATAAAAGAATTTATCATTTTTCAGAAATAGATAAAAGAATTACCATTTTAAGTATATAAAATATAACAATTCATCATTTTATAGAAAACATTACAATATTGTTAACACAGTAGAAAAAATATTCATTTTTAGATAAAAAGATATTATCATTTATCATTTTCAGAAATTGATAAACTCTCTTATCGTTTATATTAAATTGTTAAGTTTTCAAGTGATAAAAGCATGTAAACACTTAAATATAGAAAATTTAAACAGTTATTCATCCTACTGGCTTATTATGTTACAACAATATTCATTTTTTTAAAAAGATAACACCATTTATCTTTTTTAGAAATTGATAAAAGAATTTATCGCTTTTCAGAAATTGATAAAAGAATTTATCATTTTTCAGAAATTAATAAAAGAATTACCATTTTAAGTATATAAAATATAACAATTCATCATTTTATATAAAATATTCATTTTTGGATAAAAAAAGATATTACCATTTTCAGAAATTGATAAGCTCTTTTATCATTTGTATTAAATTGCTAAATTTTCATAAAGTGATAAAAGCATGTAAACACTTAAATATAGAAAATTTAATCAGTCATCATTCTATATAAGCATTAAATCAGCCTTACTGGCTTATTATGTTACAGCAATATACATTTTTTATTAAAAAGATAACACCATTTATCTTTTGTAGAAATTGATAAAAGAATATCATTTATTGGTGCAAACAGTTTTTATTTATTTGTCAATGCATGTAACCTTAAAGACAGTTTTTAATATCTCTATAGCATTTTTGTTAATGCATAAAACTCAATTTTTGACCATATATATCCAGCATTTATCATTTATTATTTACTAACTAAATGTTTTACAATAGATATGACTGTGGAATGTTTGTCATGATAAACATGAGAAAAAAAGCAGGAGGATTGCCATTGATAGAAAAGATTTCAGAAGAAGATATTGCTAAGTTAAGAGCAAATATGGTAGCTGACATTATGACAGATGAACCATATTGTTGGACAATGGAAAAGTTCTGTAGTTCACAACAGAAGCTTGAGGAAGAAAACAAGCATGTTGAAAAAAGCAGTTGAAGCAAGATGAATACTAAAGCAGTTTGTTGACATTATTGAAAGAAAACATCTTACATTTAGTTAGTTTTAACTTGTATTTTGTATAGGAAAAGAACAAAATTGAACTTTATGTTGGAACAAAAAATCTTTATATTTGCACTGTACATATATTATATTTCATATCTTTGTTAGTTTTAACAGTCTTTTGCTTGATGATTTCTAACTAGACGCTGATTACTTCCAAAAAGGTTGTTGAGTGAATATTGTTGTTATTTATTTCTTAGGTTGGTATTATGATTGAATGTAGTTATGAGATGATGAATCAGTACTGGTGGTGGTTGATTTCGAATTGATGATACTTAATGAAACAAGGTTTGATTACTTATATATGAATCAAAGACTAATGATGTCGGATCTTGTGAGTTGTTAATGAGATAAATGTTCAAATTTGGTTTGCTGTAGTGGAGATGCTGAACTGATACTGAAGTGTCTGGTAGTTGAGAAATTTGGATTCCAGTTATGATGAAAATGTAATGAAGAAGTTGGTTTGCGATTGTGTTGGGTTTGGATAAATAAAACGCAAAACAAGGCTTATTACATGACACTATCATTTGTTCTAGTTCACAATTACATCATAAAGAATAATCAACTATAAAACTTGCAAATTTTAGAATGGAAAACTGATACGTAGCTACCAATAGCACTAATACTATAGTTCTCTGTTGCTTTAATAATTCAGTAACTAAAAATACAAACTGGACGATGTACACAACTTAATAAATAACAAAAAATCTTCACAAAGCTAAAAACAACAGAGTTCACATTCAATGACGATGCAAAAATGCTCGTTTTCAAGCAATCATGAGATCCACAATGAAATGGTAACAATGAATTTAACTTTCATTAACAAACACAGAAGAATAACTTCAGGTGTTAAACGTGAAGGTTCGTCTGAAATAAAATGTGTATCCGAAGCTTTCAAGCAAGTGCTGCTCGTAAGAAAACTAGAACCAAACCGATAGACTTGACAAAAATTTAAAGACAGAAACACAGAAACGAAAAAGGTATAAATACTTTTCACTGACCAGGTAAAACTCCATGGTAACAAAATTGATAATTGGAGAGAAGATCGTAAATAACCAACCATAGAGAATGAAAAGTATTGGAAGAAATCAAAAACTAAAATCAGTAGATAATGTGAGGAAATCTCTACAAGCAATATAAAAGGTTGCTAAATAATGACAGCAAAGTATGCACTGAAATAAGCAGTGCTAATTAATGACAGCAAAGTATGCACTGAAAAAGCAGATAATGCATATATTCCGAACACGCTTACCAGAAGGCACAAAATAACTATCAGAAAAAAACTGAACAATAGTTAATTTACAAACTGAACAATAGTTAACTTACAGAAAAAAAAAATTCATCAACAGTCCAGCCACCTATATATCACATACACTCTTCATCAACATACAACTACCATTTACAGCACCTTCATCATCAACATAGTGCCATACAAAACCAGTTGAACAATTCATAGCAAACACAAGAATAACCTAATATTAAAAGTAAAAGAATAACATAGAACAAAATTATATTTCAATACAACAACTTTTAAATTGTTGTAAATTGTAGGATCCAAGAATATCTCAATACAACAATGAAAGCAAAAACATAATTTTCTACAAAAATAAAAAAGAGAAAATGACATAAAAATTATAAAAACATTCAACCACTTAATGGACAACTTCTACGATTATGACCTAACTTCTTACACTTTCCACACTTATTTTGCTTCCCATGGAGAACATCCAACCCACCAAGTCTGTTAATTCTAGGTCTACCAGCTGCACGAATAGCCTTAGGAGGAAGAATAGGAGAAAACCCTTCAGAAACAATATCATTTTTATCAAAAGTAGGAATAGGGTTGATAACATGCGAGTAAGAAGCACGATAAGCCTTAGTTGTGAAATAATATTCAATAAAATCATAGACATTAAGTTTGGCCAGTGTAATGCACTTCAATGCATGTGCACAAAGAAAACCAGTAACTCTCCATTGGTTACAAGTGCACATCCGATTTTCAAGATCAACTTTGTGAGAAATAGAGGAATGTACTTCAAAAACATTAGTAGAAGAACGAGAAACATTCCACCCAAATCCTTCTTCTTTTAATTTCAATAAACGATTCTCCATTTTAGGACAAAGTACAGTAGTCCAACTAGATGCCTCTTCTCTACGCTTTGACATTTGAGCCATAAGCTTAATTCGAATTCCATCAAGGCAACATGTAATAGGAAGATGCCTTTCTTTCACAATCCAGGAGTTAAAACTCTCTGCGACATTTGATTTATTCTCACCATAGCGATTACCAGGAAAAAATAAATCAGCCCAATGATCAAATGGCTTATCTTTTAAGAATTCAACGGCATTTTCACCTCCAATTTGACTGTATTTTGTCATAGCTCTTTGAAATTCATAAGGAGTACACGCTAAGGCACAACGTTCCAATAAATGTGCTACACAAGGCCCCTTTCCACCCTTTACCATATTAGCAACATTACTTTGCATATGATATAAACAGTATGAATGGAAAGCCATTGGAAAAATTTTAGGAATACTTAAAAGCAAACCCCAATGTCTATCTGAAACAAAGACCAAAGCTCGATCAACTCCAATCGAACATTTCAAATGATCCAAAAACCAAGACCAATTTTCCTCATTTTTCTTTGCAACAATAGCCATAGCCAATGGAAAAAAACCTAAAAAAAACATTGTTAGTGAATATAAAAAACTGTATTGAAATTGACAATAAGCATGGAATCAATTGTCACTAAATATAAAAAAAACATTGTCAGTGAATATAAAAAACATGGAATCAATTGACAATAAATTGAAATGCTTATTACCTTACTTTTAGATAAAAGGTGTTATAGCAATATTCATTTTTTTTAAAAAAGATAACACCATTTATCTTTTGTAGAAATTGATAAAAGGATTTATTGATTTTCAGTAATTGGTAAATGAATTATCATTTTTAGTATATAAAATATAACAATTCTTAATTTTATAGGAAGCATTACAATATTGTTAACACATTAGAAAAATATTAATTTTTAGATAAAAGAATATTACGATATATCGTTTTAACATATTGATAAACTCTTTTATCATTTTTATTAAATTGAAAAATTTTCATAAAGTTATAAAAGCATATAAACACTTAAACATAGAAAATTTAATTAGTTATCATTCCATATAAGCATTAAATCAGCCTTAGTGGCTTATTATGTTACAGCAATATTCATTTTTGTTAAAAAGATAACACCATTTATCTTTTCTAGAAATTGATAAAAGAATTTATCATTTTTCAGAAATAGATAAAAGAATTACCATTCTAAGTATATAAAATACAACAATTCATCATTTTATAGAAAACATTACAATATTGTTAACACAGTAGTAAAAATATTCATTTTTAGATAAAAAGATAATACCATTTATCATTTTCAGAAATTGATAAATTCTCTTATCGTTTATATTAAATTGTTATATTAAATATACAAATACACATAGCTTCTATCTCAAATTATCATTGTTCATCATCCAACATAATAAAAAGTGGAGAATACTTATTTAAATGCTAGTGGGTAGTATTGTGCTTACAAATCTTATGCATGTTATCAATTGACAATAAATTAAAATACTTATTACCTTACGTTTATCATTACATAAAACTATAATGATAAAAGTAGGACATGCCCAATTCTAGATATATAACCTAAAAATATACACGGATTATAAAATTGATGGCACATGTTTAAAGATAATTTACCACGTACGATTTACTCTCATAAATGTTTTATTTGGTATCTTGATGGCATCTGACTCCTTATTGGTTCGTTGATTATCCATGGCGATATCTTTCTATGTCCTGTGTAAACCCATTAAATTATGTCTTTTAACAAATTGGTTCAGGATCTACAGGTTTTACATTCTGTTCTTTAAACATCCTAAATTATCAATACTTTTTGTACACATAATTCTAACAAATTGGTTCAGGATCTACTGATTTCTACATTTGATAATCCATGCTATGGTAGAGAATTTATAATTTTGTATACATGCATGAACAATATACAATAATCAGCAATGCAATTTGCACACATATTCATCAAAAATACGTGTGATTTGGTTTTTAGAAACAATGGTCAAAGAATTAGTTTATAAATATTAAACAGTAGAGATAACTAATTTAATAACTATCACTTTCCAATCACTAACAATACTAGCACAGAAATATCATCATCATCACTTTAAATTATTTATAAATATTAAAACGATAAATCATACCTTGGTTCCCATTTTTTGCAGTAGCAGCCATTAAACAACCATTCCTACCTTTTAAAAAGGTGGCATCAAGAAATATCATATGACGACAATGATAGAATCCATAAATACATGCTTCGTAAGATATATAGACTTTTTCAAATTGATTGGTATTTTCATCAACAACCATAGATGTATGACTATTAGGATTGCTTCTATCAACTGCTTTCAAATACCAAACCAAATCATTATAAGATTGTTCTTCATTACCAAAAATTTCCTTCAAAGCCATCTTCTTACCCGTATATGCATAGTAATAACTTAAACTAATATCATAATTTCTTTTAAAACTAGCAATAATATCACTAGTCTTTCTTGTTGGTTCATCGCGAATTTCATCTAAAATCAAGGTCTTCACAAGATCACTGTTAATTAAAGGACTGTTAATAGATCTAAAACCACCACCACATGAATGATTAGATTCAAACCTTCTAACTAAAAAATGATCCAATTGCTTAAACTTGCAAGAAGCATGAATTTTAAAACTACAACCTTCTACAGAACACTGCATGGTAATTCGCTCTTTACAATTCTTCAAGAACTTAGGTTTGAATCCATTTTTTGCACAATATGCAATGACAGTCTTACGAAAATCAGATGCAGACTGAAATTTTTGACCAACACCAGTAAAAAATTCTAAACTAGAACCTTTCTTCATCAACTCATTAAAAGCAATCTCTTTATCAGAAGAATATTCCAAACTATCAACCCCATCATATACACTACTCACACAATCTTCAATACCACGTGATTTACTGCTAGAGCAAGATTTACTACTGCAACCAATATTATTCTGAGACAATTTCTTCAATTTAACAAAAACAACCACAAATTCCTCTTTTCTAAAAAATGACAAGCATAAAATAGCTTGCAAATCACTGTCTGTCTCAATGAAAGTAGTCTTTGAATCTCGAACATAAAACATATCAAAGCATAAAGGAGAAAGTTGATCCCAAACTTCACATATTTTGTTTCGAACAGCAGAAATAGGAGAGTCCAAAACAAACCTAAAACTAAAGTTGTTTTTGTTGAAATCAAAAACAACCAGAACAGTTGCTGCAATGCTAAGACTGACAATAAAAAAAAATTCAGTATACAACAATATCAAAAAACAATCAAAAAATATAGTAAAAACATTACATACCTTTCATCATCAATATTTATCATCTTTCTGTAGCCAAAAACAAATCAGCATAATATTATCAAATCAGCGTAATTTTAACATATCACAAAAAAAAAAATATGGACACTGCTAAAAAAAAATACTAGTAATAAAAAAATGCAAATTCGACTTACAGTAAAAGGAAGGGAGAAGAGCGAAAAATGATATATCTGCTAGAACTTTTTCAATCGACAACGAAATAGATACTGAAATCAAAACTAAAAAGAAAACTCAGAGTAAGAGAAGTGGAAATTGTGATTAAGAGGAGCGAAGATCGAGCGGAAATTGAGATTAGGAGGAGCGAAGAGGAGCGGTAATTGACCGAAAATTGAGATTAAGAGAATCGAAAAGGAGCGAAAACTGGGATTAAGAAAGGCGGAGAGGAGCGACAGGAAGCCAGAGAAACGAAGAGTAGAGAAACGAAGAACGAATATAAACTGAAAAACGTAAACAAAACAACGGCCAAGATGTAGAAATGTCCTGGAAACATAATTTTTTAAACAACTGTCCTTAAAAAAAATAGGGTATACCTAATAGTCACTAAAACATAATTTCCAGTTATTAAAATAGTGTATTGCTCCGACCGAAAGTGTTTGGTCGTAGACAACCGCCAATCGTGGTGGTTCCGAGCACAAACTCAGATGCTTTGAACACGAATGTCAATGAAGCCCAAACTAAACCATGAAGCCCAAACTAACTCATGAAATAAAGCATAAATTCAATTGTTCATGCTTTACCGGGAAAGAGTTAACCCAAAGTAAATGAATAAAAATACCGATCATTTGTTAATATAAAACCCATCTAATTTGGTTCTACTGGAAATGATTAGATAGCTAAAAATTACATTTGGACGAAGGAGTGGACATGCTATTCAGAATCTCCAACAGAGGGGTTAGTCCTAACTAGGGGTCTATTTTGGACTCATTGGTGATTGCCAAGGCAGTCCCTGTGATAACATTATTAATTGTGATAACATTATTAATGCCCGATAAATAGCCGATATTAATAACGTCGGATATTTCAATAGGCAATGGTAAAAGAAACAACATTATTGTCTATTTATTCGTATAAAATGTGGAGAAAACCTTTGTACTTTTTATTAACTTTTTCTCTATCTATACAGTGACGAATATAGTACATATATATATATCATGATATACATTGATATTCAGATCCTATTTTACAGCAGTAACGTATATGTGCATGCAATGAGGATCTTGACTTGATCATTTCTTTTCCTTATTTGCTGGTGCTTTAACACCCTCCAACAAACCCAACGGCAGTGGCACAACGTTGAGTTTGGATCTTAGTTTGGCAAATTTAGCTCCAACAAGTGGTTTTGTCAATATATCAGCCGTTTGGTCTGTTGTTGATATATATCGAACATCTAAATCCCGTCGAGCAACTTTATCACGTACAAAATGGAAATCAACTTCTACATGTTTAGTTCTTGCATGGAAAACTGGATTTGCAGTCAAGTATGTAGCTCCAATATTGTCACACCATAACCTAGGTGGTAATGGAAGTTCCAGACCAAGCTCACATATTAGCGATTGCAGCCAGGTAAGTTCAGCAGTTGCATTTGCTAAAGCTTTGTATTCAGCTTCTGTTGACGACCTTGCAACTGTTGCTTGCTTGCGCGAACTCCATGAGACAAGAGCAGATCCAAAATATATTGCATATCCACTTGTAGATTTGCGATCGTTAATATCTCCAGCTCAGTCCGCATCACTGAAAGCTTGAAGTATATTTTGATTTGACGGGCTAATTAACAATCCATATCCGAGAGTATTTTTGAGATACCGTAAGATGCGCTTTACAGCAATCCAATGATCCATTGTTGGCTGATGCATGAATTGACATACACGGCTAACCGCGAATGCTATGTCGGGTCGGGTTAATGTTGCATATTGTAGAGCTCCACACACACTTCGGTACAACGAGGGATCATCCATTGGTTTGCCTGATGTTGTACTTAGTTTTGATGTGAAGGCCATTGGAGAAGTGACAGGTTTGGCACCATCCATATGTGTTTTAGTAAGCAAATCATGTATATATTTTCTTTGAGTTAAGAATAAGCCTTTGCTTCCTCGAATTGCTTCGACGCCTAAGAAGTAATGCACAGCACCCAAATCTTTGACTGCAAATTCATATCCAAGTTGTTTAATTAAATAGTCAATCATTATTTGATCGTTCCCTGTCACAATCATATCATCCGCATAAATTAATATGTAAATAATTATTCCGTCTCTCCGAAACATGAATAAAGACGTATCAGTTTTTGATGGCCGAAAATTAAGTTCTGAAAGTTTATCACTAAGACGTCGGAACCATGCACGTGGCTTTAGGCCATATAATGACTTATGAAGATGACACACATGATTAGGAAATGATGAATCCTTGAAACCTGGTGGTTGGCTCATGAAAACCGTCTCATCAAGATCACCATGCAAAAAGGCATTTAACACATCAAGTTGCTTAATATTCCAATTGTTAGAGACTGCTATAGCAAAAACAAGTCTAATTGTTGTAGGCTTTACCACTGGACTAAAAGTTTCATGGTAGTCGACTCCTTGTTGTTGCTTAAAACCTTTTGCCACAAGTCGAGCTTTGTATCGTTCAATAGTGCCGTCTGCTTTCCTTTTTGTTTTAAAAACCCATTTACAATCAATGACATGCATATGAGGAAGACGTGGCACCAAAGTCCAAGTTCCGTTTCGAATGAGAGCATTTAATTCATCATTCATAGCATTGCGCCAAATTGAAGATTTTGAAGCTTGAGTAAAGCTAGATGGTTCAGCCATGTCAAGTTCATGTAGTAATGCCCTGTGCAATGGATATTTGGTAGATAGAAATAGTCTTGGTTTTAATGTACCATCCTTGGATCTAGTTGTCATGTGATGACTATTTGAGTTATTTGATGTGACAAGTAAAGTGGATAAAATCCTACTTTCAGGAAGTTGGACTTCATTGTTGCATGTATTCTCAGCATTGATATTATGAGAATGATGCGATTCATGTGAAGGAGAATTATTTGTTGTGTCAGGATTTATAGATTGAGAAGGAGCAGCTACTTGTTCATTGTTAAAATGAGAGTTGGAGGTGTTAATCAGAGATGGAGATGAAATATACGTGGACTCATGAGTATCTGAAGTTTCATTTTCTGTAGGAATAGGAAGCACTGAAGTGAGATTAGAAGGCACTGAGATATAACTTCCATTTGAATTCACAATTGCAGAGGAGAACTTCTCAGAAAAAGGAAATCGTGACTCATCAAACACTACATGACGATTGATATAAATTCGATTACTGTCTAAATGTAAACACCGATACCCGCAATGATTAGCACTGTATCCCAGAAAAACACACAGAGAAGAACGTTGCTCTAATTTGTGATTGTTGTATGGGCGAAGAAGAGGAAAACATGCACAACCAAATACACGAAGTTTCTTATAATCTGGAGTCTCACCAAATAAGGTTTCATATGGTGATTTAAATTTGAGAAGACTTGTAGGCATTCGATTTATAAGATACACAGCAGTTGAAAAAGCATCGTCCCAATAAGTATGTGGAACTGAAGAAACAGACATGAGAGCAAGAGCTGTTTCAATAATGTGGCGATTCTTGCGCTCAGCTGAGCCATTTTGTTCATGTGTATGTGGACATGATACTCGATGAGCGATGCCAGCCAAGTCTAACAGACGGGAGACGCTGCGATATTCCCCGCCCCAATCTGATTGTAATGATTTTATTTTTCTTCCAAAATAATTTTCGACATGTCTACGAAAACGATCAAAAACATCTGATTTCTTATGCAATGGAAAAATCCAAGTATATTTACTGAATCATCCAAAAAATGAACATAGTATTTGAAACCATTAATTGAATTTATTGGTGCAGGTCCCCATACATCACTATATATCAAATCTAAAGGAGCAGAGGTTCTCAAAGAATGTTTGAATGGAAGTTTATGACTTTTGGAACAAGCACAAGAACTACAGATATTTGAACTAAATTTATTACTTGTAGAAGGCAAACCATGAGTAGATAAAACTTTCTGGACAATCTTCATTGATGGATGGCCGAGCCTTTCATGCCATTTATCAAACGAAGTACGCTCGCCTACAAAAGCTTGCTTTCTTTGTCCATTATTCAAATGAAGTTGATATAAACCTTCCTTATTCCGGCCTTGAAGAAGAGATTTCCCCATTTTGCGATCCTTAACAATCAGAAAATCAGGGTGAAATTCCATAATAACGTTATTATCTCGTGTAAATTGGTGGACAGGCAACAAATTCTTTGATATACTAGGCACATGTAAAATGTTATTCAAATATATAGGGGATGAAGTTGTATGAAATACAGAAGAACCTGTGTTATGAATTTTCAAACCTGAACCGTTACCCATTAACACTTGGTCTGTACCTTCATAAGGATCATGAATGTTGAGATTTTGGAGATTAGCAGTGAGATGGTGTGTTGCACCGGAGTCTGGGTACCAAGTTTGATCTACTGAGGGCTGTGCAGGCACATGGTTAGGCTGAAATGCATATTGTGGAGAAGCGTAGTTGACTGACGGTGGATTGCTAAACTGATTTGGATAGCCTGTGGATCGAACATGTTGGGTTGGATGGAAGGAATGATCGAATCGTCGATAGCATGTTCCAGCCATATGTCCTGGACAGTTACAGATTTGACAATGAACACCAACACCGTTACCTCGGCCACGTCCTCTACCACGACCACCATGACTTCCCCTTTTTTGTACATTTCTCATGCCGAAAGAAGTTTGTGGTTCGTTAGAACTATTGCCTTGACTTTTTGTAGCAACATGAACGAGAGGAAATGGAGTTGAAGATCCATTTTGCTTCGCTTGTCGAGCCAACCAAGCTTCATGTGCAAGAAGATGTCCATGTAATTCTTCTAATTTCATTGGTGTTTGGCGAGTTGCAGCAGCGGGTACAAATGCTTGAAATTCTGCACCAAGTCCACCAAGAACGTTACTAAGGAGTTCATGATCTGCTACCGGTTGGCCAATTGCAGCTAGGCTATCAGCTATTTGCTTGATACGTTGAAGATAATCGGTAATAGAATCTGATCCTTTAGAAATATTACGAAGCTCGGTGTGCAGTTCAAGTGCCCGCGCTTGTGCTTGGGAAGCAAAAGAAGCAGCAAGGGCATCCCATACTTGTTTAGATGTCCGAAGACCAACAATAAGCGGAAAAAGTTCTTCGGACAAAGATGACAACATCCAACTTAGAGCTAGTTGATCGCGTCAGAGCCATTGTGTATAGTTTGGATTTAAGCTCAACGACGAAGTAATTTCAGTGCTTGTTGCGTCCCTTGGAGTAGAGCTATCTGAGTTGATAGTTTTGGGTGGACAAGTTTCTGTCCCTTCAACAATACCCAACATATCATGACAGATAAGCAATGGAAGAAACTGTGCCTTCCACATTAAGTAATTGTCTCTTTTAAGTTTCAATGGAAGGAAGTGAGAAACATTTGATGTGGGGAATGTACTAGCAGAGTTAGTTGTTGTTGATGCCATAGGATCCAAAGCTTTTAAGCAAAAAAACAGCTCTGATACCATATAAAATGTGGAGAAAACCTTTGTACTTTTTATTAACTTTTTCTCTATCTATACAGTGACGAATATAGTACATATATATATATATATATATCATGATATACATTGATATTCAGATCCTATTTTGCAGCAGTAACGTATATGTGCATGCAATGAGGATCTTGACTTGATCATTTCTTTTCCTTATTTGCTGGTGCTTTAACAATTCGGCATTACTAGTGCCAGTGCCGAATAAGGAAACATTATTATTTTTATAGTCGCTATCCAATACACTATAAAATTCAAACAATTAACACTTTCAAATTCATTATTCCTCCTACCTTTTCTTCTTCATCATCCCATAAATCTAAATAAATTTATCACATTTCGATGCAAAAACGTCTATAATACATTTTTAGAGATAGCCCGCAAGGTAGTTTCAAACAAAATATCACCTCTAACAGAAATTTAACTTCTCAATTTGATGGAGACTCAATCAAAATCAAAATAAGTGTAGGTTTTATGGAAGATGAAATTTTATGCGATGGAAACAACTAGTTTAGACGGTAATCCCAATGGACCCAAAGAAGACTGAATTCAGGAGGAACTATCATAAACGAGTCACCAATTCCTGAAGTAAATGAAATTCCGTTTAAAATTATGCTTAAAAATCAAAGAAATGGTCAAAAGATGAACAAGAAGAACTTGTTGTTTGTTAGTTAGAGTGTTCTGGTGATAAGAAGAAAAGTACATCACAAACCGAGTTTGCTTTTTAGTCATCTATTACAAACCTATTCCATACTCGTCTACCAAATAGTATTCTTAGAACCGTTGGTTTTTTAAAAACTGAATAGAGACGTATGAATAAGGCATGCCAAAAATGGAATGAGATCGTTGTAGTCATGGAAACTAAAAAATAAAATGGGGTTTCATATGTTCATTTGGTACGTTTTTACCATCAAAGATCATTAGTATAATATGTATTGTTACAAACCCCTAATATTTTATTAAAAATTTAAGCTCGAACATTCTAATGAAGCATATGTAAAAGAAAACAAGGGTGTTGTTTTCAATCTTTTGTACGTTTACAATTTCCCCGAGGAAGACAAATGGAGCATGATAAAGATGGATTCCAGATTGCACCTAGAAGAATGAACCCAGATTCCAGTACATGAGATTCTGATATCCCTGAAGCTGTTGAAGAACAAGAAATTACTTCATTTCATAGTAACGACATTGGGAGGGCAATAGGAAAACATAGATTGAAGAATAAAATTGATTATAACGCCCATTATGATATAATAGTTAAACATATGACTTCATTACATAACAACACATGATTGATGGAGGAAGAAAAGGAGGAGATAAGACTGCAGAAATGGACCGAGAAAGTAGAAAAAAAAAGATAGGATGTACGTTTGCAAGAAGAGTATTTGGAACTTAAAATAGAGAAAATGAGGATGAAGAAACAAGAATCTATTACAAATGTTGGTAGCAGTTTACACCTTCATTACTTGAAACAACACGAACTATTCACATTAAAAAAAACCAAGGCAATTCAAATTTACACCATTTATGAATTCATAACTCCATTATAAATCATAACTAAAACCATAACATATGTCAATATGAGTACATATAAGTATTAATCAAAAGAGATAAATTTCTTGTGCCAAGCAACAATCATCCCAACCGCTTATCCAATAGTATAGACGTCTGAAGTACGCCTATATAGAATAGCTTCAGGATCCACCACCGAATCGAACCAAACCTTCCAAGCATCTGCTTCCAGTGGTACATGGTGCACTAAAAAGTAGGATCAATATATGCAATTATTGCTTCTGCAACAACATTCCTTTGCCAACACAATAATTTGCACTTTCTAGGCTTATTTTGAGCTTTTATATTACCATCGTGACATTGTTGCTACTTCGATGTGACTGCAAACAAAAAAGCACAAATTTTAATCAATACCACTCAACTATAGAACAAATGGGAAAATAGTAATTGAATAACTGATATATGACATTTTAAATGAAACACAATTAAGATATTAAGGTTAAATGTCATGCCCATTTTTCATTCTCAAGTAAGTTTCATAACTGATATGTTGCAAACCTATATATTAGGCATGTCAAAGAAAATGAAATAACATACAAAATTTAAGTACATCATAACAAACTATGTTGGAGGCAATTAAACGTGATGTTAGAGACAATGGTTTTGGATTTACAATATGCCAATTGACGCATTCTCATTCAAAGCACTTCCATATCTTGTACAAAATCAAAAGGTTGCCGTATATGGGTAGCTTTAAGCTACTTTGAGCAAAATAAGAAATATAAGGCTAAGTTGCGTATAAAAAATAAAAACGGTGTAACTGTAGCTGAGCTTACCCGTGCTTGTGTCCATTATTCATATCAGAATTTGCATTTGTTGCTAATGTATGAAACTGCTATTCAGTCTGCACAAAAAATGTTTTAACTTCATTTCCATATCTTTTCAGCCTAAATATGACCAGGCATGCAACATCGGGTAAGAAAGCATAAGTTGGGCTGTTTATGCAACCAAACCTAATCAGTTGATTCACTCTTAAAGAAAATAGAGAAAAATATCAATAATTATTATCAAAGACAACTAATGCAATTACTAAACATGAGAAAGAACAGTACAAAATGTTATACTCGTAGTTATCATGGCCATCACCACATCCTTCTACTGTTTCGGTGGTTGCATCGATTTCGCAAGTAGTGACATATGAAATTTTATACACACTATCGTGTATGCTTGCAAGTTTGAATATAAGGCCGAGATAGAGAGTTGCTGCCGGTTCATGCTATTTAAATGGGTAACTCATGGAATCCATCACAACTCCTAAGGATAATCAATTTTCCACTATTGTAGCATGCATCCACCCCAAGGTTAATTTGCAAGTTTGATTATAAATTAAACACTACAGGTTTGGACTTTGGATAAAAATGCATTATAAAGTAGGATCAAATCTACTAAGCATCATTAACCAATTTTATTTTATTTTATTTTGGAAGAAAAGAGCACAATTTATAAACCTGCATACTGTGAAATCATTTAAAATCTGATAATCGGTGGAATGTCCCATATGCAACTGAAGTCATAAAACTCATAACCTCAAGTGCCACTTTGTTAATTCAACGCAAACATCATATTAAATGTATTCAGCAATTAAACAGCTTGATTCAGAACTGTATCACCATTTCAAGTTTTGGCATCATAATGCAAAAAGCATCAGCATATAACGAAAAGGTAAGAATTCATATTACATGATGAAATGTCATAGGGAAGGCATTTACTTGAGGGGAATTGTCACCAGACTCTTGTCGGACTAAAACCATAGAGCATCACCACCTCGTCTCAGACCATCATGACCCCACAGTTTCAGTAAATCGAAGCCCAACAAAAGCAAAGCCACAGCCCACACTCAATCACACTATCGAACAGGAGCAGCCAGACCTGCACCTGAACCTGCAACCCAAACATTCACCAATCACCGCACCGGATCTACATTCAACTACATCCCTCTCGACATCTCCGTGCATCAATCACCAAGTCACCATCTCCATGCACAAAACCTCATCATCGCGATACCCTCACCAGAAAACCACACTGCATCCCTGATGAGCACAAGACCTAAGTTATTACAAATCTGCACAACAGAGAAGAATAGAGAGGATTTAAGAGGAAGAAAGCATAGAAAATTGAAGAAATAGTTTAACCAGCAATATCTGACATTTCTCATTCATAGCTTATATAACAATGTACATCCTTTCTTGCGTAACAAACTTATACAGCTGGCAGCCCATCATTTGCTAAGCATTCATTACCACACATTTAATAACAGAATTTGTAATAAAAATATAAAGTTGCTGTGCCCACTTGCTCTGCATATTCAGCCTTTAGTCCTTGTAACGGCTAGGCAGCCTTGTGGTCCTCTTAGATCTTGCATTTGCAATATTTGTGCAGCTGGGTGCGTGTGCTGCTGATGAGGATGGATCTGCAATGGTTGGAGGCATATCAATATCCCCCTAGAAGACTAACCTTGTCCTCAAGGTTTGCAAAGTCTGGCGATAAAGGGGTTGGTAAGGTATGTTGTGGGTTGGGACATAGCTTGAGCATTGAAATGTGGAAAACCGGATGAATGCGAGCATCGGGAGGTAAAAGTAGCTTGTAGGCTACTGGACCAATACGCTCAACAATTTGGAATGGTCCAAAATATTTTTTGGATAATTTGTGTTGGTTGTGGCGGATGGAAAGTTGGCGATATGGCTGAAGCTTCACGAAAACCTATGAGCCGACGGAAAACTCTTTGTCTTGCCGATGTTGATCCGCTTGGCTCTTCATTCTAGCTTGGGCGCGTTGCAAGTTTAATTTAAGTGTTTGAAGAAGTTCATCTCTTCCTAGTGCCCAATTTTCCGCTTCTTGGAGGCGGGAGTTTCCGAGAAGGTAATCGGAGATAATTGGCGGAGAGCGTCCATAAACGGCTTGGTATGGTGACATGCCGATGGAGGAGTGTTTGCAAGTATTATACCAATATTCGGCCCAAGGAAGGAATTTAGCCCATTTTGAAGGTAGGTCGCCACATATATTTCTTAAGTAAGTTTCCAAGTAACGATTCACGACTTCCATTTGACCGTCACTTTGAGGATGATAAGCACTACTGTAACAATCTACATATTTTACGATTTTATATTTAAATATAACGTCATTAATCGGATTAAAGTATGAAAAGCTACTTTTTGCAAACGGCCGAATTGGAGCTCGAAACCACTTCCATTGAGTCCAAAATGGCATTTGCGATCTTTTTGAGTATAAACTTTGGTATGTTTGGAGTAAGTTGAATTTTGCGACTTTTTCTATTGGGTTTTGGGTTTGGGTTCAGCCCACTAGCTAACTTAGTACCCTAACTCAGTCCCTCTCCTTCCATTCACTCATTTTCACTTCTAAAGCTCAAGCTAAAACTGAAAATGGGGGAAAGGAAGAAGAATTAGAAATTCCAAGCCCTAGTTTCTTCTTGCAAACTTGAATTCTTGCTCCAAAATCAAAGAGAAGCTATTGGTAAGCATCCTCTTCATCTTCTCCAACTCTTTTCCTCTTCAATTTCAGAAAATTCCTAAACCTAATTTAGGAAATACTTGTTTTAAATCTTAGATTGAAGCTTGTAGAGTTGAAGTGAAGAGGGATTGGTCTTTTCTTTGCAATTGGGCTTCTCATCTTTGTTTTTGGGTTAAAAAGGTGAGTTTTGAACTCACATCTACTTCTCTTGATATCATTGAGGTTAGGTATGAATTCCTAACACTCATTCATGTGCAATTGCTTTTGATTCGGATTGGTTTTGTGAACATTTCAATCTTTGGTGTTTTGAAGTCAAAAACTCTAAAAATCATAGCTTTGTTGTTTGATCATGTTTTTGGTGATGCATCGAAGAGCCAATAGGGCTGGGTTGTCGATGGGCATAAACCCCTAGCGCCATTGCTCGTTCGATTGAAATTTGAAGAGGTTTGCTCTTTATTGTATGGGCTGAAAAACTGCCTTAGTGCCAGTCAGTCGACTGACCACTGAAGTCAGTCGACTGGCTGTAGCAAATGGGCGTTTCAGAGGCTGGTTACAGAGACAGGAAGTCTCTGTTTCCTGTAATCAGTCGACTGACCTCCTGCAGTCAGTCGACTGACTGCAGGAAATGGAATTTCCTAGTTTCTGGTTCAGTCGACTGTTCTCAGTGAACCAGTCGACTGACCTGCTTCTATTTGCCTATTATGCCTATTTGTTTGTGATACTAACTTTTATCGATTCGTGTTGGTTCCAATTAGTTGTTATTGCATTTTTGACTTTGATGATTCCTCTTTAATTTCATTCATGGGTTTTATAAATGATCTATTCAAATCGTATTAAAAGCTCGCTTCTCCGATTTATAATTTCTATTTAAAACACACACACACAAATTCGCACTTCGAGCAAAGCGGAAGGGAGATTAAATGATTAGGTAAAACACGGACCATGAATCCGTGCGTTTATCTTTCCGATTAATTCCCGACCTATTCGATTGATCGTTTTGACCTTTGGGTCTAGTTTACCGATGAAATGAGGTAACTTTTGTACTGCTTTGAGTGTGAAATTGACTAATGGATAGTAAACCGTTTAGTGCGAACGAGTGGTTATGGGACTCACGTTAACACTTTTCGGGTTCCTCTTCGAGAGTTGTGACACATTCTGCCAGTTAGTGGTGCCCAGTACTGGGCCTCCGAACCTTCACCACTACGGTTTGTTGCCTTTGGGATAGTGTCTTCGGACTGTCTCCTTCAGGTTTGTTGCCTTCGAGTATGTTGCCTTCGGGTTTATACCTTCGGGTTTGTGCCTTCAGGTTTGTTGCCCTATAATGTCACTTTTGGAGTTGGTCCATCGTCACCACTCGAGTGATATTGGGTTTGTGCCTTCGGGTTTGTGGATCCTTGTTATACAGTACTGAGCTCGAGCATCTTTTGTTTCTATGACTATTATATTTCCCTAGTGTATCGCCCTCGGTGTAGGTCCTTTGAACCACACGATATATAGCGATTACCTTGTGGAAACTTGTTATTGCCTTCTTGGTTTGTTTTGGGATATGATATCCTCGGTTTATTTGAATTGCCTATGATATGAGGCTCGTTTTGGTTCATCTTATGTTAGATGATTTGGTTATCTCTTTTGAAGATATTTGTGGCACTTTATGATTTTGTATGGGCATTATCATTTGTTGATCTAACTGATTTTTTTAGTCAGACCGACCCGTGTATTTTATACTCGGGTCAGACCGAGATGTTTCAGGTTAGGTACATTGGACTTAGCCTATTTTGCTTCCACATGGACTACTCCGCTAGCTTCTTTTTGTCATAGCTTTTTGTGTAGTCCTTTTTGTCTATAACTCTGATATATACTCTATTGAATCGTCTGTATATTGTGGTTTGCTTTACCACTTGACATGTATCATTTTGTAAACTCTTTATGTATCTGTATATGTGAAAATGTATGTGATGATTTACTGTTCTGTGATGTGTATTACATTTGAGTTGTTATATTTTATTCTGATAGATCCTCAGCCACCTATGGCTTTGTATTAAGTATTTATTGGATACGTCGATCCATTTAAGTAAGAAGTGGCATTGTCGGCGTATTCAATAGATAATTAAGACAAGGCTATAGATGGTCGCTCCTAACCAGCTCTATTCTCCGCATTAGCAGACGGTGTTACCTTGTGATACTCTTTGTTAATATGGGTCTCGGAGTGGGGCGTTACAGCTCGGTATCAGAGCTGAGTTCAGAACAAAATATGATAAACATAGAACAGAGACACATATTACGGTACATCAAAGGGAAATACGAATGTTACGAATCTTTGAATCATTGTGCCTTTATTCTTTCCGTGCCTTTGGGGTAGATAGAATTTTTGGGAATACGTCTAGGAATATATTTTTCCGTAGTATTCCATATTTGAATTAATGATATCTACCTTGTGAATAATTTTTATCTTATCTTTCAGCTAATGGCCGAAAGAGGCCGAGGACGACGCACAGATGCAGGGCAATCCAATGGCTCGCATCCGGATGGCGTTTATATGTCTACCGATCAGTTTCTGGAGTTATTTAGGAGCACTCAGCCCCCAGCTCCTATTCGAGTATCCCCTCCGTGCAAGTCTGCTTTTGCACGCCTGTGCAGTGATTTTGCTCATCTTGGTGGAAAGCCATTCAAAGGCTCCGAGTAAGGCTGTCAATGGGTCGGGTCGGGTTTGGGTCGGGTCAAGTCGGGTTCGGGTTGATTTTAAATGGGTCGGGTCAACCTGTTTATTAAACGGGTCAGAAAAGCTCAACCCGAACCCGACCCGTTTATAAACGGGTTGACCCGACCCGACCCGTGTAACCCGATTATAAACGGGTCGGGTCGTAAATGGGTCGGGTCAACCCGTATAAGGTGTAAATGGGTCGTAAACGGGTCGGGTCAACCCGTATAAGGTATAATTGGGTCGTAAATGGGTCGGAACGGGTCGTAAACGGGTCGGGTCAACCCGTATAACCCGTATAAGGTACAAACGGGTCATAAACGGGTCGGGTCGGGTCAACCTATATAAGTATAAACGGGTGGTTAACGGGTCAATTTCGGGTTAGCGGGTCAACCCGAAACCCACCCGTTTATAAACGGGTCAAATTCGGGTTGACCCAAAAATGACCCACCAAATTAACGGGTCGGGTTAACCTGCTAATTTACGTGCGGGTTTCGGGTCGTGTAGGAAATTGACAGCCCTAGCTCCGAGTCCGTTCTTGAGGTTCAAGCTTGGATTCGCACATGCGAACGTCTCTTCTCTCGCATGGATCTTTCTGACCATGATCGAGTTCTTGTAACTTCTAGCTTATTGCAAGAGCGAGCCCTTGATTGGTACGAGCTTCTTATATCCGAACGTGATGAGTCTGTTCTTTCTTGGACTTAGTTTCGGGAACGATTCGAACTCAAATTCGTTCCTGAATCTGAGAAAGTTTTATTAGCCCGTCGCTTCCTTGAGTTGAAGCAAGGGAAGTCTTCCGTCTCTGATTATGTTGCATCTTTCGAGGCCTTATCTAAGTATGGTCTTGAATTCATTAGCACTTCTTATAAGAAGAATATGAAGTTTGTCTCTGGTCTTAAGAAATATCTTAAGAAGTCTTTAATGCTCCAGCTTAAGCTTTCTTTTAAAGAATTGGTTGATTCGGCACTTCATCTCGAAGCCATCGAGAAGGAGTGTGATAGTGGTGATGATGTTGAGGTTCGCAAGAACCCCAATAAGAAGAAGTTTCCATTTCCTAAGCAGGGATTTCTTCCTTCCAAGAAGAAGAAGCCTATTGAATCTGGTTCTAACTCTCAATCGGCCGGAACACCTTCCATTCGGAAGTGTTTCAATTGTGGTTCTCCTGATCATATGATTCGAGCTTGTCCTAAGCCGCTCTTCTGCCGTTATTGCAAGAAGGAAGGTCATCATGTTTCCTCCTGTCCTACTGTTCCTAATACCAAGTCTGGCAAGCTTTATGTTGCAAAGGCTTCTGGAGGTCCTTCTCAGCCCGGAGGTATATCTCCATCTATTTTGGAAGGTTCTATTTTATTTCATGACCGTAGTATTCGAGTTCTTTTCGATACGGGTGCTTTGCATTCATTCGTATCAAAATCGCTCGTCGATGATTTGTCTTTGGATGTTTCTTGTATGGTTACTTCGTTGAGGATTGCAAATCCTATTGGAGGATCCGCAACCCTTAGCATGCTTTGTGATGATGTTGAGATTGTTTTATGTGGCTTTTCTTTCCGTGCGAATCTGCACGTTATTTCTTATTTGGGATTTGATATGATTTTGGGTATGGACTGGCTAGTGAGATATGATGCCAGGATTATTTGTTCTAAAAGTATTTTATATCTTCGACATCCGGATTCGTCTACTCAGCTATCACTTGGTCTTCGGAATGTGGATAATTCCGAAATGGCTTTATGTTCTCTTGACTCACGAGATGACGATGATGTATCTCGTATTCCTATTGTTTGTGACTTCTCTGATGTTTTTGAGCCGGTTTCGGGTTGCCACCCAAGCGGGCGATCGAGTTCCGCATTGATTTCATTCCAGGCGCGAAGCCAGTTGGGCGTCCTCCCACGAGGATGTCTACAAAAGAAAATGAGGAACTCAAGAAGCAGCTTTTAGAGCTTGAGTCCTAGTAGTTGATTCAGTCCAGTTTTTCATCGTGGGGTACCGCGGTTGTCTTCGTGAAGAAGTCCGATGGAACTCTTAGGCTCTGCATCGACTATCGCAAGCTTAATGAGTTGACCATCAAGAATAGGTATCCATTGCCTAGGATTGATGATATGTTCGATCTATTGAGTGGCGCTAAGGTCTTCTCTCAGCTAGACCTTGCCACTGGTTTTCATCAGCTCCGAGTCGCGGAAGATAGCATACCCCTTACGGCTTTCCGCACTCGTTATGGTTCTTTCGAGTGGCTCGTTATGCCATTCGGTTTGACGAATGCTCCTGCTTTCTTTGTTGACCTTATGAATCAGGTATTCCGGGAATATCTCGATAAGTTCGTCCTTGTGTTCATTGACGATATTCTTGTTTATTCTAAATCTGAAGCCGAGCATGCTAATCACTTGAGAATTGTCTTGAGTACTCTTCGCAGCCATCAGCTTAAAGCCAAATTCTCCAAGTGCCATTTTTGGGAGAATAAGGTTAAGTTCTTAGGCCATGTTGTATCTTCTGACGGCATCTTTGTCGATCCCTCAAAGATCGAAGCTATCCAGAATTGGAAGAGGCCTGAGAATGTTCATGAGGTTCGTAGTTTCCTTGGATTGGCGGGTTATTACCGTCGGTTCATTAAGGATTTTTCTCGTGTTGTGCTTCCTCTCACCAGCCTTACTCGGAAAGGCATTCGTTATATTTGGTCCGACAAGTGTGAAGCTTCCTTTCAGACATTGAAGGAACTTCTCACTAATGCTCCTATTCTTGTGGTTCCCGAAGGGAATCATGATCTTGTTGTCTACACCGACGCTTGTGGTAGTGGTCTCGGTGCCGTGCTTATGCAGAAGGATCAGGTAGTTGCTTATGCTTCTAGGCAACTGCGGCCGAATGAAGTTCACTATGCCACTCATGATCTTGAGTTAGCCACCATCGTCTTCGCCTTGAAGATTTGGCGACACTATTTATTAGGCGAGCGCTTCATTCTCTATACCGATCATAAATCCTTGAAGTATTTGTTCACTCAGAAGGAACTCAATATGAGGCAACAGCGTTGGCTCGAGTTTCTTGCCTCCTATGACTTTAATATCCTATATACCCCTAGTAAGGGTAATCGTGTTGCTGATGCGCTTAGTCGCAGACATTCGGCTGTTGTTTCTTTAATGCTTGCCAAATGGGATATTCTTGAGACTCTATCTTTTTGTGATATTCGTGATAGAGCTTCATCTTCTGATTCTCCGATAGTATTATTCAGTTTGGAAGCTCGACCTAGCTTATTGGATCGCATTGCCCAGGCTCAACGGCAATATCCAGATTTATTGCCTTTCATTCATCTTGTTGAGACTGGATCCAGTGATGAGACGTCATTGGATTACAGTATTGATTCTCATCAGTGTCTTCACAAGAAGAACCGTGTTATTGTGCCTCCTGATGTTTGCGCCAAAATTGGTCACAAACACCCAATTACAGTTGAAAGCACCAGTTCGCAATCACAGATCTCAGATATCAAATATGTAGAAAAACAGATATGAAGAACACTCAAAAAATTCAACATGCTCTAAGTGTATGCCCCCCATCTCCGGTGCAGCGCCAGATGGTCCTGCTCCGTTCTGGATTCTGGTTGTTCCTTGATTTTGCGCTCCAAGTCGTCCAATCTGTTGAAGCAAATTCTGGATCATTTCCTCCTGTCTCTTCATCATTGTCTCCATCTCATCCCTGGTGATGAAGACTGAAGCTTGGTTTGCTCTTGAGGAAGCCTCTTGACTCCCTTCATGCTGACTTTGCTCTGGTCTCTGCCTTCTACTTGTTTGTCTCGTCATAGCTTTTCAAATCTGTACTTTTAAACCTTCGAATTCGACTTCTAATCGGTAGGATTCCTGAATCAGCGCTCTTAGTGAAAGCACCAAAATGTTTGCGCCAAAATTGGTCACAAACACCCAATTACAGTTGAAAGCACCAGTTCGCAATCACAGATCTCAGATATCAAATATGTAGAAAAACAGGTATGAAGAACACTCAGAAAATTCAACTGAAAGAAGTAAGCAACACAGGATTATAGTGGTTCGACGATCGTGCCTACGTCCACTCTGAAGATGATGACTTTATTGATTCACTTGATGATCTCAATTGATTACAGCAGGTTACAATGGATTATAGATCTAAAACTTGAATACAACATCAATGATTAGGTGTATAATTGAATCCGGCAGAGTCTGGACGTTCAATGGCCAAAAGATCCTTTTTCTATGGGCTTCAGGGGGCTATTTATAGGCGTAGGAGGCTGAGATCGCGCTCAAACTTCGGGAGACTTCTTCTGGCACGTGAGTGGGCCCACGCGCCCGGTCCCACCAAGTTTCGACTCAATCTGTGATCGATTCGAAACAACTTCGTATCGATCCAAAAATGCTCCAATTGAGCTGAGACTTGGCAGGTGGGTTCTTTACCTTGTATGGAAGCTACACTGAAAATTTCGTAGCATTTGGACCAGTGGTTTGGGAGATATGATCGATACGAGTTGAAGTTTCCCGGTTGGCTGTTTGCTTCGAGTCCATCACTTCGAATCCATGCCTTCGAATCGATGGTCGCACGTGATAACGCGGCGACGTGGCGCGCACTCCTTGCATCGATCCGCCTTTTGCTCCGAGTTGACCGTGTCGCATCCACAAATATCGCCTTGTTCGTATCAAAGACCGTTGGCTCGTTTGAGTCAATAGCCGTTGCATAGCTCGAATCCATAAATAACGTGTACTTCGTACTAGTTTGCAGCGTGCCCACTTCGTATCGATGGTGGTGACATTATTCGCATCGATGGAACTTGTCTCCATTTGATCGATACGAACAGGCGTATTTGTGATGGATACGAAGAGAGGACAGCCGATGGATACGAACCAAGGTTCTTTGGTGGATTCGACCAAGTGCCTCATCGATGGATACGAGTTTGGCATTGAATGACCGATACGAAGCGTACTACTTGTTGATGGATACGAAACCGATTGATACGAACAAAAGCTTACAGATGGATACGAAAAATGACGGATTTGAAGTATGGCGCATTGATGGATACGAAGACGAGGTTGTTTCCTATGGATTCGAACGAAGCCCCATGATGGATTCGAACAACGTTGTCCACTAACTTGCATCGACCATAGTTCGAGCGTACGAACTCGGATTGACCTGAAATTTGGAATGCTAGCTCTTATGGCTTTGCTTGACATGTTTTATTAATTGTAGCCAGATCTGGACTCGGACAAAATTCATTGATATCCACAGTGTTCTTGTGATGTAACTAATTTCCAGGACGGAATGTCATTGATTTCTAGTCAGTTTCTTGGTGTCACGGCCTTGCCAAAAGGCGGGATAACATTTGCCCCCCAAAACATGCCTTGCGATAGGAAGGTGTGTTTTCTAATGCCATAAGCTGGATGTTCATATCACGTCGATGACCTGCAAAGAAATTGGTAGTTTTTTCTGACCACGAATGACGATCGTTCGTGACCGTATGTCATTTGAGGTAATATGGGATTGTTCGAGGCCAGATGCCATTCGCGGCAAATAACGAAATGGGACCGTTCACGGTCGGATGCCGTTCGAGGCGATTTGTGACCGTTCGTGGTCGGGTGCCGTTCGAGGCGAATTGTGACCGTTCGTGGTCGGGTGCCGTTCAGGGCGAATTGTGACCGTTCGTGGTCGGGTGCCGTTCGAGGCGAATTGTGACCGTTCGTGGTCGGGTGCCGTTCAAGGCGAATTGTGTGTGCTCGGGAAGGGGCTTAGTATCATCAATACCAGGTTTCACGTTCGGGTGAATTCCCGGATTGTTTGTTGCAATGGTTTATCGCCATCTCAGAGCATGCCTAGGGACCGTTCGCGATTCCGTACATGTGTAAGTGGCTTAGCTGTTATGAAATCACAAGTAGCATTTTTCATCGAAAATAAGTCTTTAGCAGAAATGTTAAACAAAATCAAGTTCAAATATTCAAATCAAGACGAAACAAAAGCAAAGCAACGATGTCAAAGTGCAAACTCCCACAATGATAGGGTTAATAGTCATTCAGAGCATGCCTATGGACCGCTCGTGATCTCGCACATGTGTAAATGACTTACCCGTGTTGGTGAGAGGATTACGACTTGTTCATCATTATTTCAATTAATTGATAACCATACGGTGCCCCGGCTCAGGGTCGCCCCTAGCTGATGTAGACGGTGGTCGCTCTGGCTCCACTGCTGTAGCTCGTCTTCTCACATACTGAAGTAGCATACCGTTCCTGATGTGCCCTTCCACCTCATCCTTCAAATGTCTACAGTCGTTGGTGTTATGACCGTTCAGTTCGTGGAATAAGCAATATCTGTCTGATTTCCTTTCGTCAACAGTGGGGTCTCTTCGTATTGGCCTACGATAGGGAACTTGCTCTCATGTATCTCGGTAGATTCGCTCCAAACTCTCATTCAGCTCTGAGTAGGTGGTAAATCGTGGCTCTCTCCGCAGTCGCTTTGGCCCATCACCACTATCCTCAGCCTTTCATTTTCTTTTATCTTGCTCTGAATCATTTTCAAAAGGCTTTTTGTCTTTAATTGCATAAACTTCTATTCCCTCTCCTTCTTCTCTTTCAGCATTAGCGTCTTCCAATTACAAAAACTTTTCTACCTCGTGATAGAATTCTCCTAGGTCCATAGGCGGATCCTTAGTTAATGAATTTTTGAATTCTGTGCCGTCAGCTACTCCGGACACAGCTGCCATCATAACCATGGATGGATCTGGCCGATCCACCGATGCTGCTGCCGCATTAAACCGCGTCAGGAAATTCCTCAAAGACTCCCCAGCTTTCTGCTTTAGCGTTGCCAAACTCATCACGTTCTTCGGTCTTGAAATGTGAACCCTGAATTGCCTCATAAATTTCTCTATTAAATCGGTCCATGTCCCAATGGAGCCGCTCTCTAGCTGTCTGAACCATAAAGCTACTATGTCTGTCAAATACAATGGGAAGCATCAGACCATGACTTCTTGTGATGCCCCCAGCACTTCCATGTGCCTTATATACCTTGTTAGATGGACCGCAAGGTCCATCCTCCCATCATACCTTTCCACTGTTGGTAGTTTGAATTCTGGTGGGTTCCTAGCTAACCTAATCGCAGGAGAAAAGGGACTCCTATTCACGTCTTTAAGATCCCTGTTTACTAATCCGCCTCTCATGGCTCGCTTGACTATCTCTGCCAATCTATCATTATCTCCAAGCTGTAGTCCTCGTTCACTACCTTCGATCTGCCCCCCGAGTCCGTGCGAGCTTTCGGGTGTCTGCCCCCTTGGCTGAGCGTTCATCCCTCTATTGCCGCCAGGTAGCTCGGATGTCCCTGAATCTCTTCTCGGGATCAGATCAACATGCTCTAAGTGTATGCCCCCCATCTCCGGTGCTGCGCCAGATGGTCCTACTCCGTTATGGATTCTGGTTGTTCCTTGATTTTGCACTCCAAGTCGTCCAATCCGTTGAAGCAAATTCTGGATCATTTCCTCCTGTCTCTTCATCATTGTCTCCATCTCATCCCTGGTGATGAAGACTGAAGCTTGGTTTGCTCTTGAGGAAGCCTCTTGACTTCCTTCATGCTGAATTTGCTCTGGTCTCTGCCTTCTACTTGTTTGTCTCGTCATAGCTTTTCAAATCTGAACTTTTAAACCTTCGAATTCGACTTCTAATCGGTAGGATTCCTGAATCAGCGCTCTCAGTGAAAGCACCAAAATGTTTGTGCCAAAATTGGTCACAAACACCCAATTACAGTTGAAAGCACCAGTTCGCAATCATAGATCTCAGATATCAAATATGTAGAAAAACAGATATGAAGAACACTCAGAAAATTCAAATGAAAGCAGTAAGCAACACAGGATTTATAGTGGTTCGGCGATCGTGCCTACGTCCACTCTGAAGATGATGACTTTATTGATTCACTTGATGATCTCAATTGATTACAGCAGGTTACAATGGATTATAGATCTGGAACTTGAATACAACATCAATGATTAGGTGTATAATTGAATCCGGCAGAGTCTGGACGTTCAATGGCCAAAAGATCCTTTTTCTGTGGCTTCAGGGGGCTATTTATAGGCGTAGGAGGCTGAGATCACGCTCAAACTTCGGGAGACTTCTTCTGGCACGTGAGTGGGCCCACGCGCCCGGTCCCACCAAGTTTCGACTCAATCTGTGATCGATTCGAAACAACTTCGTATCGATCCAAAAATGCTCCAATTGAGCTGAGACTTGGCAGGTGGGTTCTTTACCTTGTATGGAAGCTACACTGAAAATTTCGTAGCATTTGGACCAGTGGTTTGGGAGATATGATCGATACGAGTTGAAGTTTCTCGGTTGGCTGTTTGCTTCGAGTCCATCACTTCTAATCCATGCCTTCGAATCGATGGTCGCACGTGATAACGCGGCGACGTGGCGCGCACTCCTTGCATCGATCCGCCTTTTGCTCCGAGTTGACCGTGTCGCATCCACAAATATCGCCTTGTTCGTATCAAAGACCGTTGGCTCGTTTGAGTCAATAGCCGTTGCATAGCTCGAATCCATAAATAACGTGTACTTCGTACTAGTTTGCAGCGTGCCCACTTCGTATCGATGGAGGTGACATTATTCGCATCGATGGAACTTGTCTCCATTTGATCGATACGAACAGGCGTATTTGTGATGGATACGAAGAGAGGACAGCCGATGGATACGAACCAAGGTTCTTTGGTGGATTCGACCAAGTGCCTCATCGATGGATACGAGTTTGGCATTGAATGACCGATACGAAGCGTACTACTTGTTGATGGATACGAAACCGATTGATACGAACAAAAGCTTACGGATGGATACGAAAAATGACGGATTTGAAGTATGGCGCATTGATGGATACGAAGACGAGGTTGTTTCCTATGGTTTCGAACGAAGCCCCATGATGGATTCGAACAACGTTGTCCACTAACTTGCATCGACCATAGTTCGAGCGTACGAACTCGGATTGACCTGAAATTTGGAATGCTAGCTCTTATGGATTTGCTTGACATGTCTTATTAATTGTAGCCAGATCTGGACTCGGACAAAATTCATTGATATCCACAGTGTTCTTGTGATGTAACTAATTTCCATGACGGAATGTCATTGATTTCTAGTCAGTTTCTTGGTGTCACGGCCTTGCCAAAAGGCGGGATAACATTTGCCCCCCAAAACATGCCTTGCGATAGGAAGGTGTGTTTTGTAATGCCATAAGCTGGATGTTCATATCCCGTTGATGACCTGCAAAGAAATTGGTAGTTTTTCCTGACCACGAATGACGATCGTTCATGACCGTATGTCATTTGAGGTAATATGGGATCTTTCGAGGCCGAATGCCGTTCACGGCAAATAACGAAATGGGACCGTTCGCGGTCGGATGCCGTTCGAGGCGATTTGTGACCGTTCGCGGTCGGGTGCCGTTCGAGGCGAATTGTGACCGTTCGTGGTCGGGTGCCGTTCGAGGCGATTTGTGACCGTTCGCTGTCGGGTGCCGTTCGAGGCGAATTGTGATCGTTCGTGGTCGGGTGCCGTTCGAGGCGAATTGTGACCATTCGTGGTCGGGTGCCGTTCGAGGCGAATTGTGTGTGCCCGGGGAGGGGCTTAGTATCATCAATACCAGGTTTCACGTTCGGGTGAATTCCTGGATTGTTTGTTGCAATGGTTTATCGCCATCTCAGAGCATGCCTAGGGACCGTTCGCGATTCCGTACATGTGTAAGTGGCTTAGCTGTTATGAAATCACAAGTAGCATTTTTCATCGAAAATAAGTCTTTAGCAGAAATGTTAAACAAAATCAAGTTCAAATATTCAAATCAAGACGAAACAAAAGCAAAGCAACGATGTCAAAGTGCAAACTCCCACAATGATAGGGTTAATAGTCATTCAGAGCATGCCTATGGACCGCTCGTGATCTCGCACATGTGTAAATGACTTACCCGTGTTGGTGAGAGGATTACGACTTGTTCATCATTATTTCAATTAATTGATAACCATACGGTGCCCCGGCTCAGGGTCGCCCCTAGCTGATGTAGACGGTGGTCGCTCTGGCTCCACTGCTGTAGCTCGTCTTCTCACATACTAAAGTAGCATACCGTTCCTGATGTGCCCTTCCACCTCATCCTTCAAATGTCTACAGTCGTTGGTGTTATGACCGTTCAGTTCGTGGAATAAGCAATATCTATCTGATTTCCTTTCGTCAACAGTGGGGTCTCTTCGTATTGGCCTACGATAGGGAACTTGCTCTCGTGTATCTCGGTAGATTCGCTCCAAACTCTCATTCAGCTCTGAGTAGGTGGTAAATCGTGGCTCTCTCCGCAGTCGCTTTGGCCCATCACCACTATCCTCAGCCTTTCATTTTCTTTTATCCTGCTCTGAATCCTTTTCAAAAGGCTTTTTGTCTTTAATTGCATAAACTTCTATTCCCTCTCCTTCTTCTCTTTCAGCATTAGCGTCTTCCAATCGCAAAAACTTTTCTGCCTCGTGATAGAATTCTCCTAGGTCCATAGGCGGATCCTTAGTTAATGAATTTTTGAATTCTGTGCCGTCAGCTACTCCGGACACAGCTGCCATCATAACCATGGATGGATCTGGCCGATCCACCGATGCTGCTGCCGCATTAAATCACGTCAGGAAATTCCTCAAAGACTCCCCAGCTTTCTGCTTTAGCGTTGCCAAACTCATCACGTTCTTCGGTCTTGAAATGTGAACCCTGAATTGCCTCATAAATTTCTCTATTAAATCGGTCCATGTCCCAATAAAGCCGCTCTCTAGCTGTCTGAACCATAAAGCTGCTACGTCTGTCAAATACAATGGGAAGCATCGGGCTATGACTTCTTGTGATGCCCCTAGCACTTCCATGTGCCTTATATACCTTGTTAGATGGACCGCAGGGTCCGTCCTCCCATCATACCTTTCCACTGTTGGTAGTTTGAATTCTGGTGGGTTCCTAGCCAACCTAATCGCAGGAGAAAAGGGACTCCTATTCACGTCTTCAAGATCCCTGTTTACTAATCCGCCTCTCATGGCTCTCCTAACTATCTCTGCCAATCTATTATTATCTCCAAGCTGTAGTCCTCGTTCACTACCTTCAATCTGCCCCCCGAGTCCGTGCGAGCTTTCGGGTGTCTGCCCCCTTGGCTGAACGTTCATCCCTCTATTGCCGCCAGGTAGCTCGGATGTCCCTGAATCTCTTCTCGGGATCGGATCAACATGCTCTAAGTGTATGCCCCCCATCTCCGGTGCTGCGCCAGATGGTCCTGCTCCGTTCTGAATTCTGGTTGTTCCTTGATTTTGCGCTCCAAGTTGTCCAATCCATTGAAGCAAATTCTGGATCATTTCCTCCTGTCTCTTCATCATTGTCTCCATCTCATCCCTGGTGATGAAGACTGAAGCTTGGTTTGCTCCTGAGGAAGCCTCTTGACTCCCTTCATGCTGACTTTGCTCTGGTCTCTGCCTTCTACTTGTTTGTCTCGTCATAGCTTTTCAAATCTGAACTTTTAAACCTTCGAATTCGACTTCTAATCGGTAGGATTCCTTAATCAGCGCTCTCAGTGAAAGCACCAAAATGTTTGCGCCAAAATTGGTCACAAACACCCAATTACAGTTGAAAGCACCAGTTCGCAATCATAGATCTCAGATATCAAATATGTAGAAAAACAGATATGAAGAACACTCAGAAAATTCAAATGAAAGCAGTAAGCAACACAGGATTTATAGTGGTTCGGCGATCGTGCCTACGTCCACTCTGAAGATGATGACTTTATTGATTCACTTGATGATCTCAATTGATTACAGTAGGTTACAATGGATTATAGATCTGAAACTTGAATACAACATCAATGATTAGGTGTATAATTGAATCCGGCAGAGTCTGGACGTTCAATGGCCAAAAGATCCTTTTTCTGTGGCTTCAGGGGGCTATTTATAGGCGTAGGAGGTTGAGATCGCACTCAAACTTCGGGAGACTTCTTCTGGCACGTGAGTAGGCCCACGCGCCCGGTCCCACCAAGTTTCGACTCAATCTGTGATCGATTCAAAACAACTTCGTATCGATCCAAAAATGCTCCAATTGAGCTGAGACTTGGCAGGTGGGTTCTTTACCTTGTATGGAAGCTACATTGAAAATTTCGTAGCATTTGGACCAGTGGTTTGGGAGATATGATCGATACGATTTGAAGTTTCCCGGTTGGTTGTTTGCTTCGAGTCCATCACTTCGAATCCATGCCTTCGAATCGATGGTCGCACGTGATAACGTGGCGACGTGGCGTGTACTCCTTGCATCGACCCACCTTTTGCTCCGAGTTGACCGTGTCGCATCCACAAATATCGCCTTGTTCGTATCAGAGACCGTTGGCTCGTTTGAGTCAATAGCCGTTGCATAGCTCGAATCCATAAATAACGTGTACTTCGTACTAGTTTGCAGCGTGCCCACTTCGTATCAATGGAGGTGACATTATTCGCATCGATGGAACTTGTCTCCATTTGATCGATACGAACAGGCGTATTTGTGATGGATACGAAGAGAGGACAGCCGATGGATACGAACCAAGGTTCTTTGGTGGATTCGACCAAGTGCCTCGTCGATGGATACGAGTTTGGCATTGAATGACCGATACGAAGCGTACTACCTATTGATGGATACGAAACCGATTGATACGAACAAAAGCTTGCGGATGGATACGAAAAATGATGGATTTGAAGTATGGCGCATTGATGGATACAAAGACGAGGTTGTTTCCTATGGATTCGAACGAAGCCCCATGATGGATTCGAACAACGTTGTCCACTAACTTGCATCGACCATAGTTCGAGCGTATGAACTTGGATTGACCTGAAATTTGGAATGCTAGCTCTTATGGCTTTGCTTGACATGTCTTATTAATTGTAGCCAGATCTGGACTCGGACAAAATTCATTGATATCCACAGTGTTCTTGTGATGTAACTAATTTCCAGGACGGAATGTCATTGATTTCTAGTCAGTTTCTTGGTGTCACGGCCTTGCCAAAAGGCGGGATAACACCTGATTCTGTACTTAGGCGTGACATTCTTGACGATTGTCATCGTACTAAGTATACCATTCATCCTGGTTCTAGCAAGATGTATGCCGACATGTGTCACTTATATTATTGGGAAGGCCTGAAGCGTGATGTTGCAAGTTATGTGAGCAATTGCATGACTTGTCAACTTATCAAGGCCGAGCATCAGCGCCCTTTCGGTCTCCTTCAGCCTCTTGAGATTCCATTGTGGAAATGAGATCAGATTTCGATGGATTTTATTAATGGTCTACCTCGATCGAGGTCGGGCTATACTTCTATTTGGGTCATCGTTGATCGATTGACCAAGTCCGCTCACTTTATTCCGATTAAGTCCACTCGGACTGCTCCTCTTTTGGCTAAGCTTTATGTAAAGGAAGTCGTTCGACTTCATGGTATCCCTAGTTCCATTGTTTGTGACCGTGACCCGTTATTCACTAGTCACTTTTGGAAGTGTCTTCAATCAGCTTTGGGCACAAAGCTGAATTTTTCTACTGCTTATCATCCTCAGACTGATGGACAGACTGAGAGGGTGAATCGTGTCTTGGAAGATCTCCTTCGCTGTTGTATCCTTGATTTTGGAGGTAGTTGGGAGGATCATCTACCCCTTGTAGAGTTCTCCTACAACAATAGTTTTCAGTCCAGTATCGGTATGGCTCCTTTCGAAGACTTATACGGAAGGCCATGCCGATCACCTTCTTGTTGGTTGGAATCTGGGGAGAAGATTATTCTTGGCCCAGAGTTTGTTCATGATTCTTCTGAGAAGATTATTCTTATTCGTCAAAGAATGAAAGAGGCACAAAGCCGCCAGAAATCCTATGCGAATAGCCGTAGGAAGCCTCTCGAGTTCTCGGTTGGTGATCTTGTCTTTATTCGTGTTTATCCTTTGAAAGGGGTTATGTATTTCAGTGTGATAGGGAAATTGGCTCCTCGCTTTGTAGGACCATTTCCTATTACTGAACGTATTGGCCCTGTGGCTTATAGAGTTTTACTTCCAGCTCATCTATCCGGAGTTCACAATGTGTTTCATGTCTCTCAGCTCCGGAAGTGTCTTCGAGAATCGGATTCTGTCATTGACTCTCCTGATTTGCAAGGGCTTGAGATCTCACCGGACTTATCTATTGTACAACAACCTATTCACGTAGTTGCCTCGGAGGTGAGACACCTTCGAAACAAGGACGTGCCACTCATTAAAGTTCAATGGTCCACTAAACCCAATGACTGTACTTGGGAAACCAGAGAATTTATCGAGCGATCCTATCCGGGTTTTCTATCTTTGCTTGGCGATGGTGAGTATATCTTTTTATCTCAAGCTTATTTTCTTTTCTTTTGGGTGTTGAAAGTATGTAGTTGTTACAAATCCTTTTCTAAGAATTGCGAGGACGCAATTTCTTTAAGAAGGGGAGTCTATAACAACCAGCATATTTTACGATTTTATATTTAAATATTTTATTTAAATATAACGTCGTTAATCGGATTAAAGTCGGAAAAGCTACTTTTTCCAAACGGCCGAATTGGAGCTCGAAACCACTTCCATTGAGTCCAAAATGGCGTTTGCGATCTTTTTGAGTATAAACTTTGGTATGTTTGGAGTAAGTTGAATTTTGCGACTTTTTCTATTGGGTTTTGGGTTTGGGTTTAGCCCACTAGCTAACTAAATACCCTAACTCAATCCCTCTCCTTCCATTCACTCATTTTCACTTATAAAGCTCAAGCTAAAACTGAAAATGGGGGAAAGGAAGAAGAATTAGAAATTCCAAGCCCTAGTTTCTTCTTGCAAACTTGAATTCTTGCTCCAAAATCAAAGAGAAGCTATTGGTAAGTCTCCTCTTCATCTTCTCCAACTCTTTTCCTCTTCAATTTCAGAAAATTCCTAAACCTAATTTAGGAAATACTTGTTTTAAATCTTAGATTGAATCTTGTAGAGTTGAAGTGAAGAGGGATTGGTCTTTTCTTTGCAATTGGGCTTCTCATCTTTGTTTTTGAGTTAAAAAGGTGAGTTTTGAACTCACATCTACTTCTCTTGATATCATTGAGGTTAGGTATGAATCCCTAACACTCATTCATGTGCAATTGCTTTTGATTCGGATTGGTTTTGTGAACATTTCAATCTTTTGTGTTTTGAAGTCAAAAACTCTAAAAATCATAGCTTTGTTGTTTGATCATGTTTTTGGTGATGCATCGAAGAGCCAATAGGGCTGGGTTGTCGATGGGTATAAACCCCTAGCGCCATTGCTCGTTCGATTGAAATTTGAAGAGGTTTACTCTTCATTGTATGGGTTGAAAAACTGCCTTAGTGCCAGTCAGTCGACTGACCATTGAAGTCAGTCGACTGGCTGTAGCAAATGGGTGTTTCAGAGGCTGGTTACAGAGACAGGAAGTTTCTGTTTCCTGTAATCAGTCGACTGACCTCCTGTAGTTAGTCGACTGACTGCAGGAAATGGAATTTCCTAGTTTCTGGTTCAGTCGACTGTTCTCAGTGAACCAGTCGACTGACCTGCTTCTATTTGCCTATTATGCCTATTTGTTTGTGATACTAACTTTTATCGATTCGTGTTTGTTCCAATTAGTTGTTATTGCATTTTTGACTTTGATGATTCCTCTTTAATTTCATTCACGGGTTTTATAAATGATCTCTTAAAATCGTATTAAAAGCTCGCTTCTTCGATTTATAATTTCTATTTAAAACACACACACACAAATTCGCACTTCGAGCGAAGCAGAAGGGAGATTAAATGGTTAGGTAAAACACGGACCATGAATCCATGCGTTTATCTTTCCGATTAATCCCCGACCTATTCGATTGATCGTTTTGACCTTTGGGTCTAGTTTACCGATGAAATGAGGTAAACTTTGTACTGCTTTGAGTGTGAAATTGACTAACGGATAGTAAACCGTTTAGTGCGAACGAGTGGTTATGGGACTCACGTTAACACTTTTCGGGTTCCTCTTCGAGAGTTGTGACACATTCTACCAGTTAGTGGTGTCCAGTACTGGGCCTCCGGACCTTCACCACTACGGTTTGTTGCCTTTGGGATAGTGTCTTCGGACTGTCTCCTTCAGGTTTGTTGCCTTCGGGTATGTTGCCTTCGGGTTTGTACCTTCGGGTTTGTGCCTTCGGGTTTGTTGCCCTATAGTGTCACTTTTGGAGTTGGTCCATCGTCACCGCTCGAGTGATATTGGGTTTGTGGATCCTTGTTATACAGTACTGAGCTCGAGCATCTTTTGTTTCTATGACTATTATATTTCCCTAGTGTATCGCCCTCGGTGTAGGTCCTTTGAACCACACGATATATAGCGATTACCTTGTGGAAACTTGTTATTGCCTTCTTGGTTTGTTTTGGGATATAATATCCTCGGTTTTTTGAATTGCCTATGATATGAGGCTCGTTTTGGTTCATCTTATGTTAGATGATTTGGTTATCTATTTTGGAGATATTTGTGGCACTTTATGATTTTGTATGGGCATTATCATTTGTTGATCTAACTGATTTGTTTAGTCAGACTGACCCGTGTATTTTATACTCGGGTCAGACCGAGATGTTTCAGGTTAGGTACATTGGACTTAGCCTATTTTGCTTCCGCATGGACTACTCCGCTAGCTTCTTTTTGTCATAGCCTTTTGTGTAGTCCTTTTTGTCTATAACTCTGATATATACTCTATTGAATCGTTTGTATATTGTGGTTTGCTTTACCACTTGACATGTATCATTTTGTAAACTCTTTATGTATCTGTATATGTGAAAATGTATGTGATGATTTACTGTTTTGTGATGTGTATTACATTTGAGTTGTTATATTTTATTCTGATAGATCCTCAGCCACCTATGGCTTTGTATTAAGTATTTATTGGATATGTCGATCCATTTAAGTAAGAAGTGGCATTGTCGGCGTATTCAATAGATAATTAAGACAAGGCTATAGATGGTCGCTCCTAACCAGCTCTATTCTCCGCATTAGCAGACGGTGTTACCTTGTGATACTCTTTGTTAATATGGGTCTCGGAGTGGGGCGTTACAACTACTCATTTCGAGGGCCGTACCATGAAGACGAAAAATCTCTCTCCAAAATTGACTCATGAAGACCCGATCTCTATCGAATACTATCGACTTAGGAAAGCCATGCAAGCGGACATATTCTTGCACAAAATAAGAGGCTAGTTGTGTGGCATTTATAGAAGTCGAAAGTGCGCAAAAATGAGCATATTTGGAGAGACGATCGACGATGACCCATATGCAAGTTTTACCAGATGACGGTGGGAGGTGTGTGATGAAATCCATCGATATGTCTTCCCATATACGGTGAGGAATGGGCAAGGGTTGGAGCAGTCCTTTTGCCGGTGTATTCTCGGGTTTAGCTTGAAGGCAAATGGAGCATTGAAGCACATAATCACGGACGGACTGAAACAGTTTAGGCCAATAAAAGTTGCTAGAAATCCTCGCCATAGTTGCTTTAATTCCCGAGTGCCCACCGGTTGGCGAAGAGTGGAATGCTTCGATTATGTCGTGCTACAGTGCTGGGTCATGGGGAATGAACAACCGATTTCCCTTGAATAGCAACCCATCACGCAACCTGAATCCAGCTGAATTTATTCATTTCTGTTTGAATATCAACTAGAGGGTGTTGGGTCATTGGGTCATTTTGCATAGCACTTTGTATACGTGATGTATAGTCCATCGTCGGAACGGAAATTACTGCCATTGAAGCCTCCGACGACCAACGAGATAGTCCATCTGCCACACTATTTTCTCGTCCCGACTGAAATCGTATAACAAAGTCAAAGCCAAGAAGTTTCGATAGCCATTTTTGTTGTTCCGGCGTTTGGATTGTTTGGGTAAGAAGTTGCCGCAAGCTCCGATGATCAGTGGTGATAGTGAATTGACGACCCAATAGATAGTGGCACCATTTGTGGACAGCGGAGGTAATCGCATACATTTCCCTTGCATATGCTGATGCGGTTTTGAGGCGCGGAGGAAGTCGCTGGCTATGGAAAGCTATCGGATGGCGTGCTTGGGAGAGGATGACACCACAAGCTATGGAGGAGGCATCAGTTTGAATGTCAAAAGACTTAGAGAAATCTGGGAGTGCAAGTATTGGTGTGGATGTGATGATATTTTTAAGATGGAGAGATGCTTCCTGGGCTTGGGTTGGCCACTGAAATGATGTATTCTTTTTTAATAAATCCATAATGGGACTTACAATATGAGCATACCCTTTTATGAATCGTCTGTAGTAGCCGGTGAGTCCGAGAAAACCGCGGATTGCAGTAACGTTGGACGGGGTTGGCCAGGCAATGATTGCTTCAATTTTTGATGGATCCACTTGGACGCCTTGATGAGAGATTATGTGACCCAAGTAGTGTAAGTCGGTTTGGCCAACGACGCATTTCTTCTCATTTGCAAAAAATTGGTTTGTCGTCAAAATGTCAAAAGTAGTTCGTAAGTGATGAAGATGAGATTCCCATGACTTACTATAAACAAGAATATCGTCAAAAAATACGAGTATAAACTTTCGAAGATGAGGGCGAAAAATATTATTCATAATAGCTTGGAATGTAGAGGGGGCGTTGGTAAGACCAAAAGGCATTACGAGAAATTCGTAGTGTCCTTCATGTGTTCTAAAAGCCATTTTTGGGATATCGGGTGGATGAACACGGATTTGAAAGTAGCCACTCCATAAGTCCAATTTAGAAAAATATGTAGAGCTATTTAAATCATCGAGTAGTTCGTCAACGGTCGGGATTGGAAAACGATCTTTGATAGTGATTGCATTTAGGGCTCTATAGTCAACGCAAAAGCGCCATAAACCATCCTTCTTTTTTACGAGAAGTACGGGGGAGGAAATTGGGCTTGTGGAGGGTTGGATTATTTTGGACGTGAGCATCTCTCGGATTTGCGATTCAATCTCATTTTTTTGGAAGTACGGGTAGCGATAGGGTCGAACATTGACGGGTTGAGAATTTGTGTGGAGTGTGATATGGTGGTCGCGGTCACGGTGTGGTGGAAGAGATGTTGGCTTAAGAAAAAGTGTAGGGTACTGATTTAAAAGTGTTCTGATTTGAGGGTGTAATGTAGGTTGGTTTAAGGTGGAATGTGGACCATTTTCGGCTGCCAAATCTAAATAAAAATAAGAGTTGATAGAAGTTGTGGCTTGTAACCTTCTAATTTGCTGCAGGGAGATTTCTGATGGGCTAGAAATGGCATCTTGGCCCATTAAGAGAACTTCATGCCCTTTGTGAAAGAATTGCATAGTAAGTTTGCTGTGATCAATAGTGACGGGGCCCAAACTTTGTAACCAATCCAGACCAAAAACCGCATCTGCCCCAGAAATCGTTAGCAAAAAGAAATCCGCACAGAATTCATGGCCCACAACATCTAGTAATACACGACGGCAAATTCCAAGGCATCAGAGCTTCTCTCCATTGCCGACGGTGACCTGGAAGTCAGTGGTGTTCTCGATTTGGAGGCCTAAAAAGCGAGCTACTTTCGGGTGGATGTAGTTGTGTGTGCTCCCTGAATCTACTAGGATGGAGATGGGAGTATTGCTGATGAGAGCAGCTAAGCGAATGGGTCTCGGGTTCGAGGAGCCAACTAAGGCATTGAAGGAGATTGTCGGTTCGTCGGTGGAAGTGCTGTCTGATGCTTCCAGATCTGGTGGATCAGTATTGTCATCTGGTAAGAGTAATAGTGCTTGTTTTTTGGCGCATTTGTGGCTGGTGGTGTACTTCTCGTCGCAGTGGTAACAAAGGCCTTGTGCTTTACGGTTTTGGAGCTCGGTTTGGGAAATTCTTTTGATTGGATAGGGAACATCAGTGGGTTGTGTAGGAGTTGGTAACGGTGGAAGAGAGGGTAGTGGAGGTTGGTTTCTAGAGAAGGTTGGTTGGTTGAAGAATTGTTTCGTGTCATTGTGCTTAGTCTCGATCAATTTTGCTAGAGCGATGGCATCGGTAATGGTGGTAGGTTGAAGGGGTAATACATCATTCTTGATATGGGATTTTAGGCCGGATAGGAAACATTGTAGAATGGCATCGGGGGGAAGGTTGGTGATTCGATTAGAGAGGGTTTCAAAATGTGATTGATAGTCTTCGACGGATGTTGTTTGGCGAAGCTTGAAAAGGGTTGCTTGTGGATTAATGAAGGGGGTTGGACCGAAGCAGTTTTCGATGGCATGGGTAAGAGATGACCAAGAAGAGAGTTGATTGTTGTTATACATCCATTGAAACCAAGTTAAAGCTTCACCGGACATATAAAAACTTGCTAGTTCTATACGATATTCATCGGGGGTAGAGTGGTATTTGAAAAATCTTTCGGCTTGGAAGATCCAATCGAATGGATTGGATCCATCAAATTTTGTTAGTTCGCATTTGGGTGAGCGAAGGTGGATAGGAGTTGGAGTGTGATGTGTGTTGATTGGAGTTGTAAGCAATGGAGGGGAGGTGGTGGTTGCCGGGTATATTGTGGTGGATTTATTATCGAGGCTGAACCAGCCATGGGAGAGGGTGGTGGGGGTATTATGGGAGGTGGGGTTGTAAGGATGAAGGAGAACTTGGCAGAGAGGTCGGCCACAGCCTAAGTGGGGTTTTGGATTGCAACTTGTTGGGAGGTAAGGGAGGATTTGATATCGGGTATATCGGCAAGGGCTGCGTCTTTTTTGGAGAGGGTGGTGTTGATGGAGTCTATGGCGTTTTGTTGGGTGGTTAGTTGTGAGGCGATTTCGTCGAAGCGAGTCATGGTGATGCTTGGGAGGAGGTGAGGTGAAAGGTGAAAGCACCAAATGATGAGCACAAGACCTAAGTTATTACAAATCTGCACAACAGAGAAGAATAAAGAGGATTTAAGAGGAAGAAAGCATAGAAAATTGAAGAAATAGTTTAACCAGCCATATCTGACATTTCTCATTCATAGCTTATATAACAATGTACATCCTTTCTTGCGTAACAAAATTATACAGCTGGCAGCCCATCATTTGCTAAGCATTCATTACCACACATTTAATAACAGAATTTGTAATAAAAAGATAAAGTTGCTGTGCCCACTTGCTCTGCATATTCAGCCTTTAGTCCTCGTAACGGCTAGGCAGCCTTGTGGTCCTCTTAGATCTTGCATTTGCAATATTTGTGCAGATGGGTATGTGTGCTGCTGATGAGGATGGATCTGCAATGGTTGGAGGCATATCAATCCCCCAACAACCCTTACCCGAAACCACACCAGATTCGCATCCACCCATCAACCAAAATCCAGATCCCGACGACCCAATCAAAACTCTGACAGCATCTCAAAACCAAACTGCACAACCCCTGCACCCACAAATTCCTTCGCCTCTTTGAGATATCTTTTCCATCAGAGCTGGTACAACACTGAGATTCAGATCCCTTATTTTATAGGAGTCGGTTAAAAGAAAAAAAGAAAAAGTTTTAGGAGAAGGATTTGAGAAAGCGAGTGGTTGATGGCGACGGTGGTGGGCCGGTTGGAGAACAAACGATGAGGAATAGAAAGCAAAAGGGATTGAAGAGAATGAGAGAGCGAGTGTGGATCCAGGGATTGAAGAGAGAGATTTGAGAAAGAGGAACGAAAAATAACTGGAGACCGAAGAGGCATGGGGACCAATGATATACTTTAGTTGGAGCCAAATTTAATTTTGGAGTTGGAGTTGAAAAATTCCAAGTGAAGTCAAAATTTCGATAAGAGCAAAAGATACACGTATTAGTATATGTCAAAGAAAACAGTTACAAAAATAAACATCCAGATACATATCAAAATAATAATTTGCAACATAATATTTCTACTATTCGAATTTTTAATTTTAACATTTTTGAATTTCATGAAATTTTGAATATAAATTTTGTATTTAAAATTTATGGATGTTAAATTTTATGAATACTTTTAACTCTATTTTAAATAAATTAAAAATTAAAATTTTTTTATATCTAAATTTTATGAAAATTTCAAAATTTTATTTTTTTAGTTTTACGAATTTTTTAAAAATGTTATGAATATTTTTAAATTTATTTTAGACAATTTCAAAATATTACTTATTAATTATTTAATATTTATTATTGCTTATTGCTTCTTAATTATAATTGAATATTATTTATTGAATGTTAATTATTACGTATATTTTATTAATTATTAATAGTAATTATTAATTAATAACTATTATATATTTAATATTAATTATTGAATGTTAATTATTAATTAGTAATTATTACTTATTACTTCATGATTATAATTGAATATTTATAATTAAATGGTAATTATTATGTATATACTATTAATTATTAATAATTTAATTATTATATATTTAATTTTAGTTATTAAAATTTATTTATTAATTGTTTAATAGTGGCAATTTTTTTTAAAATATTATTTATTTTTAATTTTTATAAGTAAAATAGAAAAAATTATCATAGAAATAACATACTATCGGACCGCTCAAATGATCCACTCACTTACTAAAGAACGGACTCTAAGGGTAAATTTATATTTAAATATTATATGAATTTATAAGTTAATTAAGAAGTTTATTTCATTGAGATGGACTACTAATTAACGATAATAATTATTTCATATTTCATATTTCAAATTAATTATTAATTATTATTATTTAATTATTAATTATTATTTAATTAACTATTATTTATTATAAAAAAATTATTATTAACTATTATTAATAGCATTTATTATGTATAAATAATTAATTATTAATTAAAATTTTATTATTTATTATTTATTTATTGATCATTAATTTATTAATTATTAATTAATTACTAATTAATTGTTGGTTATCAACTACTAATTAATTATTAATTACTAATTATTAATAGGAATTATTTTATATTTCAAATTAATTATTAATTAATAGTAGTTATTAATTATTATACACTAATATTTACTTATTATTATTTAAGTATTATTTATGCAAGTATTATTTATTATTATTAATGATTAATAATTATTACTTAATTGTAATTATTAATTATTACTCATTAATTATTTATGACAACAGGTAAACCCAAAAGGTTGTAATAGGTATCTATTATAACTACAACAAAAAAAAGTTATTGAAAATTGACATCTATTATAACTGACAAAAGAAAATAGTTGTAACAGGGATATATTACAACTAACAAAAAAAGTTGTTGAAAATAAGTTTATTATAACTTTTTAAAACGTTCTAAAAAACCTTTATTACAACTGGCATATTATGATCATTATAAAAATACAGTTATAATAAGGTCCTTTTGTTGTAGTGACCTAAGCTTGAACCAGAACAACGTTAGGGAATAAGGAGAAAAATTAGAGAATATCATGCAAGTCTATGGGGTTCATCCAACTATTAGTCATATGTTGGTTGTTTATGGCTTATTATAATGTTATTTATGTATTACAAGTGTAATATTTTACTTTTGGTTGTAACTTTTGTTAGTTGTAATGAAGACGCATTTGGAATCAATGAATATTTAAGTTGGTACTGTTATGTCAGATATAATTGTCCTTCACTTAACTAGCAAAGCTAGAATTTGTGCTAGTGATATATGTCTTGTCAATTTATTGTATAGTGTGGAATTAATAGTTTTTGTAAATTTCTTGTACTATCACACTAGGTAGTAGTTAAAATGTTCAAGTTGTTTAACATCTACTGTCTATTACTGATCGAGCATAGCTGGATCTTTGTCAATTTGTGACAATGCAATGAATGACTGTAAATCATCCTATTCACATATAAAGGTTATTGCGAACCTAACATTAAGTCCAAAGCAAAGTAGATAAACTTAAGTATTACTAAAATGTCTAGCTTTACTTGGTCATCATTAAAGTTGCTGTACTGGTGAAACCTTACAGCAAGGCAGATCGAGGCATAATTGAATGTTTTGTAGAGGTATATATATTAGCCATGAAGGCTATTGGAATTTAGTGAATAAGGTATATAACAATCATCTAGATTGTACAAGGAGACGGATGCCTTTTGAAACCAAACCAGGACACATGTTCAATTTTAAAATCACTTATAAAGTCCAAAATAGATGAGGTACAACCTTCTTGTAGAATCCAGCTAGTCAACATGATCCTTAACTCTGGATCCATGAACATACAATGGTATCTAACATTTAATACCCGTGTATGTGTTGTTGTTGAAGTTTCCATGACTTACCAATATTGTTAGGCATTATGAAGTATTAGGCAAATGTTTCGAATGTGGGATTTACCCAAAGATGCAGCATTAGACAACAAACTCAAATATGATATCTATATCATAACAAGCAACATAAATTTAACGGTTTATCTCAGAATCAAGGTAATTAGTGCAATGAGAATCCAAAAAGTATAAAGAAAGATAATAAAAACATTACCTAAAATAAGATTTGGTGTCAACTGCCATTTTATCTTTCCATGAGCGATTTTTTAAAGTTCAAAGATCCCATTGTGCTGTACTAAGGTTAAATGGAACAACATTTATAAAATCATAAATATACACACTAACAACTAGTATACTTATTTTCTGCTTATTAAATGAACTATGGCCATAAGCTTACAATCTATGATATAATGATGAAATTGCTCCTCTATTAATCTAATTGGGGGCATATACCTTGAAAAACATAATTTAGTAAAGGCTGAGTAGATTGGACTAGTACTACTTTCAATCATCTTTGTTTCAAGCTTAAAAGTTAATAGTTCTTTTTATGTGAAGTATCATTACTATTAAACTTGAATCAAGGAAATACTTTAAGGCAATGGAATGAATTTTTTTAAACAGTGGGTTTAAATAAATCTCTCAAGCCAAAAAACATAAACTTTCACCTTGTTAAAATTTGGAACATCTTTTTTGAACCAAATTTGGAACATATTTATTTGGTTTCATAGGAACATTCAATTTAAAAAACCATATAAATGCAACGATTAGATATTTATGTTAGTAGGAAGTACGTGCTATGTATGTATATATATGTGTGTATGTTCAACATACATGCATTATGAACAAAAAAAGATATTTGTCAAAATCATTCTTATTTTGCTGCTTAAACAACAGGATACATGGTAGATTTAGTGAAGCATTTTACTAATCAAATCTAATATCCAACAATTATTTACTATAGACAAATATAAGTTGAAATCCATTATTATGTCAAAGGTAACAATACATACAAATATGGATATGATTAGTTAACTTCTAAACAAATTTATACAATTTGCACATTTACCTTCTCAAGAAACTTTAAATCAAATCCTATGTGAAAGTTCTGCAGTGGCCCTATATAAATTATATAAAAAATAAAACAATTATTATTTATAAGAAAATCAAAAATTTGTAAACTACAATAATAATACTATTATAGGAGTTACGATTCACATATATAGTATTTATAGTCTACTTCCATAATGTCACTACCATTACTATGCACAATAAGCTATTACCATAATTCTTAATGCCTTAAGTATTAAGACCTTGATTACTACTTTATTTTATTCTCATAAAATTTAGAAAGAAACATTAGTTACTACTCCACAATAACCGCAAAACTATCTATTTTATCACAAAAATTGAATTTAGATATCAATTATGTAGTTGTATAAGTATAAATCGTACATAATAACTACGTGTAAAAATGTACAATATACCACATAATGGCATACACTTCAATTAAATTAGCCCTAGTTTAAATTATTATTTTATTCTCAAAAAAGCAAGAAGAACATATTAGGCACTCAAAAAAGTTGCATAACTATGTTTTAGGATAACTTGAATATAGATTTCTGTATGTATTAGTACAACACATAAACCTTAAGTAAATATTGTGCAATAGTTTCTTTATGTTGGAAAACTTCTCAGGATTAAGCAAGTTCTAATTTATTGACATTTTAAAATTAATAAACTACCATGTTATTATGATCACCAAATTTATGATCCACATACATCAAAAAAGGTTATTGGATACCGAGTACATAATGAATCACTACCATAATTATTAAACCTCAATTATTATTTTATTTTATTTGGAGAGAAGTCAAAAAGGTAAATCATTTACTATTTTATAATAAATACAAAACTATCATTTTTTCCATTACGCAGATATTGATTTCTATATGTATTAGTCGAAGGCACCATAAATCATAAAAAATGTACAGAGATGAAGGCAAATGGGAAATTTAGAGGAAGGTGGTAAAGTAAGAAGTGACAATCATGACAAGAACTATGAACCAAACCTCACGCAAAACTTTTGAGATCATATTATATTATATTATGAATAATATACACTAAAAATAATGTATACTTCGAAAAAATATGTATCAAAATAATTTTCAGTGGAACCTGTAATAATCAAACACAAATGGCTAACTATAACTGAGATTAAACTAAGTCAACTCTTTTTTACTCGTTCTCACTAAAACCACTACAAAAAAATATAAAATATGTACAATTGGATAATGGATTCTATATGTATTAAATAGTAAAATATAAGATAAGTAAGAATGTGTGTAACGCTAAGACGAAAATTTATATTGAATTTTTACTTGTTTCTAGGAACTAAAATAATTACTTTTAGCAAAACAATCACTCTATTTAATGCAATGTAATACGAGGATGAGAGAACATAACCAAATCACCAGACGTATTTAAAATCATCTTGCATATCAAAAACACATTTTCATTAAAATTAAATTAGGATGTTAGAAAGTAGCAATAGAGAATAAATAGAGTTGATGGATAAATTTACTTCATGAAGTAATTCAAAAAGAAAATCAATTTTAAATGTGTGGGAATTTATCAACAAAATTTTATAGAATCCTGCAAGAAAAGATAACATGATAATAAAATCATGGAAAAAGATCCAAAGTAAAAATACAGATCAAATTATGCTTTATGATTTCTATTTTTCTTTTTTGAAAAATGTGACTTAGATATGTTTGAATAGGAAGAAAATAATTGTACATTATACACTTAATTCATACGATGTAAGATTACCATTGTCTAATGAATTCTTTAACTCTTCACTTATATTTTCTATTCCTATTTTGTGTGAAAGGTGCCAACTTCTCATGTTTAAATAGTTTATCCATCGAAATTATAAAATGTAAAATGAAAATAATTTGCAAATTTACCAATCATTTGAAAATAATACCTATCGAAAATTAAATGATGATTTATGAACATGCTGAAATTCGAATACAAACATAATTATTAATTACTTCTATAGAAATTATAAACTTGTTGAAATTTGCAAATACATAAAACATTAAATTGTACACTACCAATTAATCATTTTTGTTACAGCTAGCCATCTTTGTGAGTAAATTATACAGAGACATTGTTATTGCTTAGCATATATTTGAAGGATCATCTAGATATAATTCCAAGTCAACAACATTTCTTTAAAAAAAATAGGAGAAAAAATAGTTGCAACATAATAATATAGCGAGTTTTGTTTCATAAGAGAACACAACAATCATAATTAACACCAATGGGTGCGAAATAACTATAATCCAAGATTAGACGAAAGGTAAAAAAAATCATTCACAAATAAGACTAATCAAACTATTCTTAATCAAAGAATATCTGGATCCAAAAACTAAATGAAGTAATTCTTAGATATGAAATTGAAATTACCTGATAAGAAATCTGAAATGTCAGTCGTCTAAAAATCAGGCAGACTTTTCAATTTCTCTTCAAATCACGGGAATTTAACATTTAATTCTTAAAATTCCAGGGAAAAAGAATATACGAATAGTCAATATTTCATCTTAATAAAGTATATAATAGAATAGGGCTATGGCTATTAACCACACCCCCATTTACTTCCATTCCCACTCCAACTGAAAGCAATGAATCTTTCATTTCAAATTTACCCCATGTTAAACAATTAGTTTTAGATGTATGGTTTCATTTGTTTAAAAAAAATATACATGATGATTTATCTAAGAAGAATAAATATGACGTTAAGTTCGAATGTGATAGTTTTTAATATTTTTTCTCGAACGAACAACTTATCATTTTTTTTAATTAGTTTTTTCGCTTGAGTTCATTTCATTATTTTCCTATTGCATGAGGTTTTATTAAACCTAGTGTATTATGAAATTACAATTGATAAAAGCCTAGTGCCATGCACTCCATGAAATAGTGAAAAACATAGTATCATATACACCAAGAATGATTGTAAACCTACTTTGGCAATCACTCCTTAGTAAAAACTTTAGTCTTTTGATAATTTTATTGAAACTTAAATGTATCACTTGGATACGATTTCCTCTCTACTATGGCTACAATGATTGAGAAAATTCTTTTTCTTTCCTTTCATTTTTTGAATTTTTTAAGTTAAAGAATAAAATAAAAAAGAATGTAAATATTAGAAGAAGGTTAAAGTGAAGATATTAAAAGGGTATATTGGGAACAAATTGGGGTAGGAAAAGAAATGGGTTGAGAGTTAATTTTTTTAATGAATAGTAGGTGGAAAAGGTAAATTGTGGGGTATTAATGGATTTAGCCATAGATATATAAAATTTTTGGAGTTTTCAAGTCCTTTTATTTTGTTGATAAATAAGAGGAGAAGTAATTTATAGGAAATGTTTTTTTATATATTTGATAATCATGTTAAGAGACAATCTTACTTTATAAAAGGAATTCATCAAATTTCATTATTTCCTTTTCATCTTCAAATTCAATATTTCGGAAGTACTTTATGGAATTCTCAAAATATTAATCTAAATTTTTATTGCTATATGTTTTTTCTAAATGTTTTGATTTAAACCACGTATTCGGAAATAATTTTCCAGCTCTTTATTCTTGTTTACTACTAGTTCTAAAAGCTGAATAATTACTGCTTCCATTTATACCATCATTAAAAATTATAAACTATAATAAATTAAAAATTTTAACATTTAAAAATTATAATTAATTCTAAATTCTAAATTTAACTTTTTAGATTTTAGCATTTAGAAAATTCAAATCTTTAAAGTTCAAAGTTGTAAAACCCAAAATTTTAAAATTTAAAAGTTCAAGTGTTCTAAATTTAAAATCCAAAGTTTAAAATTATTTTCTTCTTTGAATTCAAGTTGTAAAGATTTGTGTTGGCATCAAAAATGGCCACCAACACCCAGTTATGTGAAAGCACCATTATCTTGTCATAGATCTCAGATAATATAATGTAGAGAATATAAATTGAAGAATATTAAAATTAAAACAGAAAGCAAGTAAAGAGATACACAGGTTTATAGTGGTTTGGTTATCTCCAACCTATGTCCACTCTAAAGATTTTCCTTTTATTCATTTATGATGCTATTATAGTTAGAAATCCGTGAAATCCCAGAATAAAAATGACAGAGTATAGCCTAGGTAGAAGATAGAATGAAGCAGAAAGAAGATCCCTTTGCTGATACCATGTCGGCTGTATTTATAGAAGAGGACGTGAAAATATCTCGCTCAAAACCCAGATCTGGAACCCTGAGGCCAAGACAAACCTACCCACAATGTTTGAGGCCCACCGAAGCCCATAATAAGGATTGGGGCCAATCCCTATTTTGGGGGATTTACGGGGTGCGATCCCTATGATGGGTCCCCCATGTTATAATGTACTTCCCGTCCAAATTTCATGTTGATTGCATTTGTAGATTTTGAGTTATTGACCGATCATTGCTATGAACTTGAATATAGCCGATCCCTCATAGGGAAGAGGGTCGATCCCCCATAGGGAAGAGGGCCAATCCCTCTAAACTCCTCCATTTGATGTGCAATCCCTAGGATAGACTCCCTAGGGTCCCTTATTTTTTATTTCCAAAGTTTCACTTCAATCCGCCTTGTGGTTGTTGAGTTATGGAGAGATCATCGTTGAGTGTGTTGTGTGCATCCTATTCAATCCGATCCCTCTACTCCGATACTCTATTCCAATCCTTTTTTGCAAAGTGAATATTCCGATCCGATCTCTCTCTTAGGGGGGGTGCTAGTTCCATACTTAGCCATTTTTTGGGCGTTGTCCATCTGAATCCATTCAACTATAGTCCATAGTTTCAAATATAATCAATCTTCAATCCTTGTAACTATCTCTCCGGGCTTTCTGCCTTGATGATCATGAATTCCATTGGGTTAAATCTGCCTGTGTACTGCCTCGCCAAAAGCCTGGTTAACACTTTACCCCCCAAAACATGCCTTATGATTGGAAGGTGTGTTTTGAATTGCCGTAAATCCAAAATCCGAAGTCCATAATCCGTTGATAGCAATATTATCCAATCTGAATCCAACCTGTTGCCAATCCAAATCCATGATCTCTCTGGATCGTTAGTGAAATCCATGATCACTCCGAGTCAGTATCCAATTCCAAATCTGTGATCTCTCTGGATCATTTTATCCAAATTTGTATTCATCCGAAGCCAAATCCATTACCGTTCGAGGCCGATATCCATATCCGTGACCTCTTTGGGTCGTTAGCCAAATCCAAGACCGCTTCAGGCCTATATCCAAGTCCATGACCACTCTGGGTCAATTTCCAAATCCATAGCTGTTCAAAGTTGATATCCAAATTCGTGACCTCTCCGGATCATTAGCCAAATCCGGGACAACTCCGGGTCCATAACCAAATCTGTGATCGCTCCGGGTCCATATCCAAATCCATAGCTGTTCAAAGCTGATATCCAAATCCGTGACCTCTCCGGATCCTTGCCAAGCACAATCCATACTCGATGTCTGAGTAAGCTGATCCTATCGCTCTCCGATGAAGCGGTGTTATTTCCTGTACTCCGGTTCAGTGTCCCTGAACATTAAGTGGTGCCTTTGCCTAAGTCCTAGACCGATCGTGGTCTCTCTGGACCCTTACCAAGCATAATCCATACTCGACAACCTGAGTAGGTCAATCTCCAGTGAAGTGATCTACTCCTTTCCAGGCATAATCCATACCTGACATCTTGTTGGATTTTATTCTCCGGCCTCGACCCTTCGGTCGTGGACTTGATCCATGTGCGAGTCCATTATGTCACTCTCCAACGAAGGGACTCGCACCTTTGTAGTTACTGCCCCATCACTCTGGTCAGGACAATAATCGCGATCTGTTTTATTCATCGCAGTAATGTGGATCATAAATAACCTAATAAATAAGAGTCCATACATCCATAAATCCAAAAAATGAAAAAAAAACCAAAGGGTACCTCTCCGAACACGATTGTTCATCATCATCTCAGAGCATGCTTAGGGATCGTCCTCGATCCCGTACATGTGTAAGTGATTTAGCCGCCTTATTATAGAGTTGTTAATTATTATTATGGCTGGAGTCCAAGTCCTGAACTCGGCCCTTACCATCACAATCAGTTGATGACAACCCATGACCCCGGTACAGGGCCATTCCTGTTTCCATCTGATGTGGACGGTGGCTGCTCCTATTCCACCGTCGTTGTCCGATTCCTCACATACTGCGGTAGTCTGCCATTCCTGACATGCTCCCCAATCATATCCTTTAAATGCCTACATTCATCTATAGTGTGCCTGTTCAATTCGTGGAACAGGCAGTACTTTCCAGACATATGCTTCCGCTCTGTGGGATCCCTCCTTGCCAGTTTCCGATAGGGGAGTTGCCCTCTAGTGTCTAGATAAATCCGTTCTAGGCTTTCCGTCAAATCCGAGTAGGAGGAGAACTTCGGCTCCTGCTCTTTTCATCTCCTTTTTGTCCCATCATATCCATTATCTAGTTTCTGTTTGCCTTTATCATTCTTGTTTACATCTCCTGACGACCCTTCGCTTTGCACGATGTTTACCTCCAGTTTGTCGGCTCATGTGCCTTCCTACCGCAGGAACCTTTCTGCTTCATGATAAAACCACCTAAAATCCATAGGTGGATCTCACGCTAATGAATCCTTGAAATCCATGCCATCAGTAATTCCTGATACAGCTGCTATCAAAACCATGGATGGATCTGACTTATCTGACTGATCCATCGATGCTACCCCGATATTAAGTCATGTTAGAAAACTGCTTAGAAACTCTCTGGTCTTCTATTTCAATGTTTCCAGACTCATCACATTTTTGGATCTCACAATGTGAACCCTGAACTAGCTCATAAATCTTTCGATCAATTCCATCCATGTGGCAATAGAACCGCTCTCCAATTGCCTGAACCATAGTGCAGCTATATCCGTTAGATAAAGGAGAAAGCATCGTGCTATAACTTCCTCTGATGCCCCTAGTACTTCCATATGCCATATATATCTCATCAGATGCATAGTTGGATCCGAATTTCCATCATATACTTTCAGCGTTGGTAGTTTAAACTATGGCGGATTCCTAGCATTCAATATATTCAGAGTGAATGGACTTCTATTTACATCTTCCAGATCCATGTTCACCAATCCTCCATGCATAACTCACCTGATCATCTCTGCAAACCTGTCATTGTCATCTAGCGGCGGTCTCCTATCACCATTTCCAAACTACCCCACGAGTCCACAAGGGAATTCCGGAACGTACTCCTTTGGACGAGCATCCAAATTCTGATTCGCACCAAACTCCATGGGATCGACCGCGGGTCCTTCGGCATCGCAATCGACTAGACCCAGGGGCATGCCCTCAAGCCTTTGGTTTGGGGCCGATCCCTCTAAGATTGCCGGGGACCGCCCCGAGCTGCTGTGTTCCATTCCTTTATCCAATAGGTCCAGCTCTATGTTCCCGGTTCTGATTTCCAGCGATTCCTGCAGCTCCAACTCCTTAATCTAAGTTGTCATTACTTCTGCTACTATATTCCCTTAGTTATGCACTCTATCTTATCCAATATATCAGAGTAAATTATGCATCATCTCCTCCTGTCTTTTCAGCATCCTTTCCTGCATAGCATCCATCATCATTTCCATTTCATCCCCAGTGATGTAGATAGATGCTTGATTAGCTCCATCTCTCAAGGAAGACTCCTGACTCCCTCCACGGTGGCTCCTTTTCGGTAGCACTCTCCTTGTTGATTGTCTCACCATTGCTCCAATTCTAAGCTCTAGATCTTTTCCAAACTCTGAATCCGAATTCCAAATCTGCAAGGGCTAGCTTTCTCAGTGAAAGCACCAAAATGTTGGCATCAAAAATGGCCACCAACACCCAGTTATGTGAAAGATCCAATATCCAATCATAGATCTTTGATAATATAAGGTAAAGTATATAAATTTAAGACTAACAAAATTAAAACAGAAAGAAAGTAAAGAGAGACACAGATTTATAGTGGTTCGGCTAACTTTGTCCTACGTCCACTCCAAAGATTTTCTTTTTATTTGTTTATGCTGTTCTTACAGTTACAAATCCGTGAAATTCCAGAATAAAAATGGCAGTGCATAGCCTAGGTAGAAGATAAAATGGCAGAAAGAAGATCCCTTTGCTGATGCCATATCTGCTGTATTTATAGGAGAAGACGTGAAAATATCTCGCTCAAAACCCAGATCTAGAACCCTGATGCCAAGACGAGCCTGCCTAGAAAGTTTGGGTCCACCGAATCTCATAATAGGGATCGGGGCCGATCCCTACTTTGGAGGATTTTTGGGGGTGCGATCCCTATGATGGGTCCCCCATGTTATAATGTACTTTCCCTCCAAATTTCATGTTGATTACATTTGTAGATTTTGAGTTATTGACCGATCATTGCTATGAACTTGAATATGGCCGATCCTTCACAAGGAAGAGGGTCGATCCCTCCAGACTCCTCCATTTGATGTGCGATCCCTAGGGTAGATTCCCTAGGGTCCCTTCTTTTTGTTTCCAAAGTTTCACTTCAATCCTCCTTGTGGTTGTTGAGTTATGGAGCGATCATCATTGAGTTGTGTTGTGTGCATCCTGTTCAATCCGATCCCTCTACTCCAATCCCTCTATTCCGATCCTTTTTTTGCAGAGTGAATATTCCAATCCGATCCCTCTCCTAGGGGGAGTGTTAGTTCCATACTTAGTCATTTTTTGAGTGTTGTCCATCCGAATCCATTCAACTATAGACCATAGTTTCAAATATAATTGATCTCCAATCCTTGTAACCATCTCTCCAGGCTTTGTCTTGATGATCATGAAGTCCGTTGGGTTAAATCCACATGTGTACTACCTTGCCAAAAGGGGGTTAATAATTTGAAAACTATTTTTCAAACTAAAAGTTCCTAAAAATTTAAATTAAATTTAAAAAGTTGTTACTTTTGAAAATTATAATTCTAAACCGTTACACTAATTTTTCCTCTTATAATATGATGAGCATAGTTCAAATGAATGAAATCAATGGATCACACATGGCAGTAGGGGAGTTTAACATGTCACTTTCACATTATAAAGGAACTGCATGCATTTCATAATACAACACACATTGTCCAACAAAAACCCTCACTCAAAATAATACGACTTAACAAGATAAATTGTATTATCGTCAACAAAAGGTCGGCATGACTCAAAAGTAAAGACATAAAGAATTGCCTTACGAACCGACCACCATCATAAAGTCCAACTGCGTCGCCACCTTAGACGAACTACTCCACTATAGTCAAAGAAACAGCAAAGCATAATATCCATTATTTATGCCATCACAAAACAGCCCAGTCATAGATTTCACATGTAGCTAATTAGCATGAGCCAAAACTCAAAGCTAACATGACTCGATAGGGACAAGCTCCTCCCCAACAGTTGGAAAAGCGACATTGAAACTGTACTTGGGGCAAACGTGTTTGTCACCATGGCCAAACCAAATGCCACCGCATCTCATCCTATCTGTGTTTTCACATACGAAATGCGCCGACACAACTGAAACAAGCCACATCAACATATCCCAAACAATGACATAAAATAAAGTATTCTTACCGCATTCCTATAAAGCTGCGTACAAAACACAACAAAGTCAAATGTGAACGAAGCAAGTTTATCTCAAACTCTTGCATACTGCGCTAATGCTAGCCACACACAAAGAACAGCTTATAGCCACATCCTTAAGAACAATATTTCAAAATTCAAAGTTGACACCATAAGTCAAATTATCCTGCCTAAATCCAAATTATCCCGCTTAAAGTGGATTCTCCTTCCCGTGTCCATGTCACCAACCATGTACATTTAGCAAAGCTTACCGACGAGTGACACAAGGCAAGATCTAATAATAGAGGAAGGAGACAAGGATATGATGTTAGCAATCTGTGTGATGCCAAACCTGCTATAAAAGGAAATGTACTGTAATAGAGAAAAGGGATCGCACTTTGCTACCTCTGGATTTACACCGTAAAAAGTGGTACTTTCTACCATTAGAACCTAAAATCCTATACTAGAAAAGAATTAAAAAATAAAATGATTAATCCATAGATGTAGGATTCTTTAACATTTGAACCACGTAAATCTTTGCATGTTTTACTTTCCAACATTTGTTACCTTGTTTTCTGTGTTAAATTTTACCTAGATTCGAATGGACTTACTGTTGAAATAGAATTTGACATTTTAACATACAACTTAAGTGTTTCTACATAATTGTGTAATCTTAAGCAACATAATTACTTCTTTTAAAGCAATTTTAGTACCACTTAAAATTTCTAATTCCTAATTATGAAAGCATTCGACACCGTAATCACTTCTAAAACAAAATTGGTGTTGTAAGAATGAAAATTCTCACCAACACTTTAGCACTAGAAGGAGAGCGCGACCCCAGCAAACCTTTACTAACAAATTCCCTTAATTCCAACAAATAATCACATTCCTCTACAAAAAATGCAACCTTCAAATTCCTCTACTCCTTCCATAGAAGCCGATCATCAGGCCAAAAAATGTCAAAAACACCTTTGCACTTCCTTATTTGACCCAATGGTGGGTGCATCACAAAATACTCCCATTGATCTAGTCCTAGAAGCCCTAAATGCTTTCACAACCCAGATCAATGAGCATATGGCAGGGGTTGAAAGGACCAAGGCCCAATATGCTCCTCCTGAACAAACCAATTCCCATTCCATCGCAACACATCGCCAATGTTCATTGGTTGAGCAAACAACACAACTGGTAAACAAAAACAACAATCTCATCATCGATAACGATGATGCTGAACCAAAAATCAAACAAAGTCTAGACCAACCCAAACATCAAATTAAAAAAGCCTAATATCAACCCCTGTTATTAAATAAGCATAGAATAAGAGTTGCACGTAATGACGCTGAGGCAATCTAAGTATGGAAAGGTGGCTCATCACAACGAGCTTGAAAGATGACAAGATATTAGCCTTGAAAATTCGAATAGAACAACTGGCTATGCTCTACCAGTAAAGCAATAGAGAAGGGATAACAAAGGAGGAAAGCTCATCCTCAATTAGTAATAATATCACTGAATCTGACTTCCCTGATAGCTAAGGCACCCACCATTGAGAAGTATGATAGAATTTCTAACCCAATTGACCACTTATGCACATTTGAATACTACATGGACATTATGATGGTTAGGAGGTTGGCTAGATGCAACTTTTCCCAATATAACTGACTGGGGTAGCGTTTAGATTGTTTAGGAGGTATGGCATGGAGAAATTCGCACATGGCCATAGTTATATGCTGATTATCATAGAAAATTTTATTCATGGAGAGAAACATCCATAGATGTAAACACCGTGTCCTACATAAAGCAAAGAGACAACAAAATACCATGAAGCTTCATAAAGAGCTTTAAATTTGAAGCCATAAGAATTGGCATGACAAGGGAGGTGTCCTTGCTAATGGTGGCCCATGCTAGAATCAATGCAATTACTAATACATAGGATAAGAACAGTAGGAAGCTATGTAAGAACATGAATGCTTTCGATGAAAGGCAAGTGAGTACCTTAAAATAGAAGAAGCAAGGGATGCCAAGAAAACACCATTTGAAAGAGTTGCTCCTATGCATAATGAAAGAAAGCGTGGGGCAGATAACTACCACCCTAGCTAAATACAGAGAGAGTTCAACCTCACCATGAACTCCTCAAACTCATACCCTAGGCCAGATATACGAGATGAACAGAATTGAACTGAACTATAAAGTCCTGAATAGAGGAAAGAAGCTAGAGCAGAACGAAGGGGGAAAATATTGCTGCTTCCATAGAGTGAACAGGCACACTACTGACAACCGCCGACATATGAAGAATGAGATCGAAAGGTTGATCAAGAAGGGATACTTGGGCAGTTTCCAAAAGAGCAATGGAGTAGACGACACATTATGTTAATCTCCGCACCACACTCAGATCTAGCAGGAAATCTAAGTACTCTCATTGCTTCTATCCATGGAGGACCTCAACTTGTAGGAGAAAACAAAAACGCATAAGAAAGATATACCCATGAAGTTTGAACTGAGCACATCACATTAAGTAGAAACTCACTTCAAATATTATATCTATTTCTTTGGATTCGGCTAGAGTCACCTTCCCCCACTAAGATGCTATGGTGATAATTATATAAATTTCAAACTATACCATGAAAAAAGTCTTCGTGGACCTAGAAAACTTAGTGAATGCCAATTTTAGGTCAGTATACGATAAGATGGAGCTTCCAACCGAGGTATTGTAGCATAGCCCAGAACCAATATATAGCTTCAACAAAACTACAAGTGTATCCATAAGCATGACTAAACTTCTTGTCACAATAGAAGCTATGCAACTGCAAAATCCTTTTATGTAAGCTTCCTAATAATATAGTCCCTTTACAATGCTTTTATGGGAAGACATGCGTTGATATATCTAGGAGATATTGTCTCCCAGAAGGATTTACTTATTAAATTCCACATCTCAGCAGGAGTGGGAAGTGTAAGGGAGAAAAATTATTAGCTAGGGGACTACATAATGTAGCTCTGAATCTTAGCAATAAAGTTATTTGAAATTATACTGTTATCTCCTCAAATTCTTGTAATAATGAAAATGCAATAAATAATAAGCTAGTTCAAAAAAACTACATCGGCACTAAGTACCAAGGCCGATACTGAAACCGATACGACCACTATATCTGCAAGAAAGAGGCTATCTGCATATGATAGGGATGAATGAATATGCTCTAGTTTGTGCATAGTATTTTTTTGATGCGATTTAAAACGAGGGAAGCATTGCCTCTATAAAAATTATGTGAAGTAGAAGATAAGGTGGATCCTAAACTAGGATTGAGGGAGAAAAACTAAAGCTAGTGATGACTTCGAAGGTGGTGAAAATTGGAAAAATCAAACAAAGAACTACACTAAAATTCGATAAGTTTTCTAAAAGAGCCACTGATGTATTTTCTTGGACCCATTCAAATATGGTGGAGTAGCTACCATCTTCCAAGCCCTTAATATTGATCCAGATGCACATCCAGTGAGGCAGAAGAGGCATACCTTGGGTCAAGAAAGATACAATGATTTGCACGAGGAATTCAAAAGGCTGAAGGGGAACGACTTTATCGAAGTGTTATGTTATCTATAGTGGATAGAAAATTGTGTCTTGGTTAAGAATCCTAATGGAAAATGAAGAAACCTACATTGGTTTCACCAACCTTAACAAAGCTTGCCCTTAGGACTGTTTTCCCTTACCTAAAATTGACCCACTAGTCAATGCAACTAGTGGCCATGAACTGCTTGCGTTCATGGATGCTTATTCAAGATACATCCAGATAGCTATGTTTAAACCAGATCAAGAACACACAAGTTCCATTATAGATAAGGGCTTGTGCTGCTACAAGGTCATGTCATTCGGGCTAAAGAATGCGGGGAAACATATAAGAGCTAGCCGATATAAGTTTTTAGACTAGATTGGGAAGAATGTAAAAGTCTATGACGATGATAAGCTTGTAAAGTCAAAGGAGGCCTCCAATCATGTATAGGATTTGGAGGAGACCTTCTCCACATTGAGACAATACGCCATGAAATTGAACCCTCTAAGGCGCACCTTTGTAATCCAATCAGGAAAGTACCTAGGCAACATAGTAAGCGTAAGAGGAATAGAAGTAAACCATAAGGAAATTTAATGTTATAGGGAAAATGGAGGTTCCAGAAATGCTCAAGATGTCATGAGGTTGAATGTGGAAGTTGCTGCCCTAAGCAAATTCATCTCGCAGGCTACTGACAAGTGCATCACATTATTTAATCAAGTCAAGAAAGGACGAAATTTAGAATGGATTGAAGAATGTAAAGCTGCATTTCAAGTATTGAAGGATCACCTGGTCAATCCACCTACACTTTCGAAAACCAATACCAGACAAGGATTTATTTGTATATTTAGCCGTGACTAACCAAGCTATCAACACAGTTATAGTCTTAAGATGTAGGGGTGCAAAAGCCAATATACTTCACAAGAAAATGACTGTTTGGAGAAGAGTTGAATTATTCTTTGATAGAAAAATTAGCCTATAATTTACTACTAACGACAAGGAAACTACGACCCTATTTCCAAGCGCAGCCCATCAAAGTGCCAACAGATAGACTAGTGAAGCAAATACTAAAGGAACCAGGCCTGTATGCAGTGGGTGAAATGGTAGATTTCAAAACTCCCCTTATTTGGATCATAGTGGACCTAAAAGTCTAATGGTTTACACTAGATTCAAAAAATCATATTTTATTTATCATTTTTTACATTTGTTAATTAATAATATTAATTAATTAGACTAAATATTAATTTTGAATGTACTAGGTATACATTCAATAGTAACATAACATAACAACATGGTATAATGAAATATAAACATATGTATAACAATACACACATATATAGGTATTGGGATTGTATATACATATATATTATATTTACATATACATATGATAATTTCACATGTGTATTGGGAATATAAATGCCTAAGTATATACATATTTTCGAGTATACTATAACATATATTTATGGTTTGTATACATATATTTATAGTACTATATACATAGTTCAGACATATATGTCTATGTCTAAACATCTTCAAATTTATTTGGAAAGTCGATGCTCCACCCAAATCAAAGTTGCACATGTGTTTAGTTTTACATAAGAAATTAAATACAGTTGAATTCTTAAATAAAAAGAACATACTCATAGATAATAAATGTATTTTTTTACAATTTAGACATGGAAAACATAACACACGTTTATTACATTTGCCCCTTAACCAATTCCATTCTAGTAAGCATTCTTAGCACTTTTGATTTAACAAATGACGACCTTAACAGTGGGAGCTGCTATAATATCCACATATTCCAAAGGGCTAAAGAATATAAAATCTTGCATTGTACTACCTTAACTATTACTAGTTGGTATATAAGGCTTGAAAGGAACCAAACAATTTTTAATAATGCAAACACCTCCTATAATGACCTAATTTACTCCATTGCATTATTCATTTACAATTGGGTTGCTAACTTTGGTTATAAATTAGCTAAAAATATTTACTTTAAGGAATTTATTAAAAAAATAAAAAGATGAATAGATATCTCGAAGGTCAATACAGTTCATAATAGTGGGAGACATAACACGGCCTTAAGTAACAACCTAGTGGATTCTTTTAATGAAGTTACCTATTCGAATAATTTACCCTCGACCGACAACTAAATCTGATTTACTGGGTTCACTTGCTTACTCACTTGTGCCCTTGTTATTCTTTAATGGCATATATATGTAAATAATCTTTAACCTATATACTTATATATATGTATTACTCACGTCTTTTTTGAGTTTTTTCAGCATTAGACGTCATTGAACTAGCCTGCAGTAACAGACTGCATGTGGGTGCTGGTTTGCTAGGATCGATCCTTCCTACTGGCCTCGTCATGGCTTTGCTTGCCTAACGACACCTTGGCGATTCCTTTTGGTGTTTATGGACCTACACTTGCGCTTCTTGTCCTTTTACATATGATTTTTTTTATTCAGGGGGCATTGTCTGTATTAGTTCTTCATTTCTATTAGACTTATGTTCAGTTATTAGCTTTCACCTATTTTGCTCCTAAGTAGTTTCACGAGTCTAGTTTAAGATACGGTTTTCTTCTCTTTATCATTGTTAGGGGTTTTTTTGCTACTTGCTAGGCTTGTTGACAGATCTTTTTTCGAGTTTAGAATAAAATTATATGAGTGTCTCCTCCTTGAGAGGATCACTCATTTTCCTCAAAAAAGTGTATATAATTCACATACCATGGTTGCTATTATATGATTTGTGATACCCTAGAAATTTGACATACATTATAATTAAATACTAATAATATAACAGTATTGAAATAATTGAATTTAATTCGGAAATAAAATAAATTAAAAATAAGGATGGACAAAATGGTCATTTTCCAGCATTGAAATTTAATGTTAAAACCAATGCTACCATCTTGTTTTATTTATTTATGAATATTTTGGTCATTTGAAATCTGTATGAAGGAGTTAGTTGAATCCGTGTTAAGCCGAGTGGGCCTAAAGTTAAAAATTTGAATTCAAGCGATAGTTGTTTTTCCTCCTTCTATATAAACTAACTTCCACTTTGATTTTCAAAAACCGATCACTCATTTCTATCTCTTTATTCCTCTTTGTATATAAAAATTAAAATCAACATATTTTCCTCAAATCTAAATGAAATCAAACGAAATTAGCAGAATCACGAAGGTAGCAGAGAGGGCATGCATCTATACTGGTTTAGAGATGAAATTCTAAAACATGGTGGCACAATATCTAAACATCAAAGACTCATGTGGCGAAAGGCGAATTTAGTGAGTGATTCATGCTTTCCTCTCGTTATAATGCAATCTTGATCCTACAACGATGATTTGCAGTCTCTATCAGTGTAGGTAACACTTTATAATCACTGAAATTTGGATTTTACTCATGGGTTTGGGAAGGATTTGAATATATAGTAAAAAAACTAGATTTCACATATTTCTTGTAATTTAATGAATACACCACTTCAATTGATTAATTAAGGTATAACACCAAACATAGAAACATAAGGTTAGGTGCTTGGGATGTTCTTAGGTTATCGAAGGTAGAACAGAGACAATTGGAGGCGAAACAACGTGGAGAAAGTGCCAGAATCGCAGCGAGAAACTCAAAAATATATTGCGATCGATGCATCAATCACGGGTTGAACCTAAACCCAGATGGTCCAATATATAATAATATTTATTGGTTTGAGTCTTATTTCTTCTATTTCCTAAATGCGTTTGGAGGCTATTGAAAAGGAGATTGGTGACGTTATGAATCAAGTGAATGTATGTGATGATGATCGTTGTTTGTGTTAGATTTATGTGTTATTCCTGATATGGAAAGTGATGCAATGTTGTACGAGCCTACGTCGCAAGTAGGAGACTCAAGATACGAGCTCATGACACAAGTAGGTGATCCGGGGATTGTATTATTCCCCTATAGTGCTTCGGTGGACTAGTGTGGAGGATGGATAGTAAGCGACCTTATAGTGCAAGAGGAAGGTCTGAGGCGTGAGTCTAGTTTATATATGAGGACAACTGGAAACCCTATAGCACACGAGGCGGGTCCGGTGAGTGCTACATGCCATTGACGTGACCGTGGATAATAGTTGATCCTGTAGCACATGAGGCAACTCCAGGGAAGTGAGTGCATACATATGTGATGTGATATGACTAGGTATATATGATGGTAAGGTATAACATGACAAGCAGGATGCGAGGCGAGACGTTGGACTCATATCATGTTATAGTATTATCTGTGTAGTGTATGTAAAGTATGGCTTACTAACCAGATTTATGTCTGACCCGCTCTTATTTTTCCTCTTTATTTATATATACAAGTTGACGGTGTTTGGATACTAGATGGTATCGAAGATAGAGATTTATATGTATAAATTGTATACGAGGTAAATAAGCGTTATAACTTGGATTTGATTTATATTGTGCAGACATATATATCCGATAGTGTAAACATATTATGGCGATGTAAAATGATTATGGTTATTGATATTATATTATATTTCCTTTCGCCGTGAGACTCTGAAAGTTATCGGTTAAAATTATATTTGTTTCTTTTATCATATCCCAATGACTTATCCTTTTTGGTTCTTGAGGTGTTGACGTCGGTTCGAGCGTTGAACCCTGGGGTCGAAAAGGCGGGTCGTTACATTTGGTATCAGAGTAAAACTTCCCTTAAATTAAGAACTAGGACATATTGAGAGAGAGTATTTGTACTTTTAAAATGTTTATATATAATATATGAGTCAAATACATATGTAGTTGTTTCGGTTGAGCTATCTATTTATTGGGGAGTTGCTAATGAATCCCAATTATGGATAGCAAAGGATGAGTAAGTTAGTGGAGATAGAAACTAGAATAAATGTAAACGTTGATGGGTGTAACATCCCCTATTCCAAGGCTCGAAAATAGATACTAGTGATGCTGCAATCATTCTTAGCATTATTTCCCAATGACAAAATGAGATCAGTTATTATATCATTAACATCATGAGGAATAGAATTCACAAATTTTGATAAAACAATTTTGTACATTAATTTGCAAATTTATTACACTTTTAGTCTCATAACCCCATGATTACATCATTCAAATAAAATATAATAATTACAAATATAATCCCAAGAGTGACATATTAAGTTGCCCTCTTGGATGATCAGAGCCTTAACTACTTAGACGGTTATAGTACCCGTTAGTACATACATTTAACCAAAATAAAAAGCAGTTCAATTACAACACCGTGAAATATAATCTTCTAGATAATAGCTTGCCGCTTACACGTCTCTGGAAGCTTATTCATCTAAACTTGAAAAAGCCCTACTCTCAGCATACCCAATGCCAGATCGAGTAACGAGAGTTTAGGGGGAATCAAGAACTTCGGATCAGACAAAAAGTTTAGTGTGAATAATATTATTCCATCTCCAACCAAAAATTTGGGTACTTAGTAAGACCACACCATAGAGCGAAACGGATTTCCCTTATCCAATACCCTATTAGTTAATATGTTATCCAGAACATATCATGCATCCAAAATGATTAGCACATAATCATAATAACATATCATGCATGTATGGGTTTAAAATGAATAGTCTGTCACTCACAAGGTTAAGGATTACACATTTCCCAAATCTACCTAATCCCATTTACGGTTCGTTCAACAGCATAATTTTCCCAGGATCACTATGAACCTATATCAGTTCTCTCAAGCCAACTAAAAACCTTTTGGCTGACTCAGGCCAAGATTTACTAGATAATTCAATGGTCTTCTAGTACAGTCAAAAGAAATACCAACCATCCCCTAAGATCGATAGGAGAAGATAACAACAATCTTTCAAAAATAGTAGGAGAAAAGAATAACGGCCTCCTAAAAACGGTAGGAGAAAACATAGGTGAGCCAACTACTATGAGTTCCTTCGGATGCATAACACCATAAAAGTTAGCTACTGTATCAGCAAGGCCCTACGCATGGGAATTACAGACCTGACTAACCGGGAGCTTAACATTTGGAGGATCAGGCATGACCCTACCCCCGTCTCCATCCAAAATATGGTTTTCAAAACATATTCAAAGAAGTTGAGTAAATTGATCATTCGAAGGCATCCTTACACAATTTAATCTTCAAGATCTCTTGGATGCAATTCTACCCACTCAGGAGTTTTAGTCCGACCATACCCACTACTGGAACAACCCTAATTGGTCATCAGTTACAAAATCCCCAAGGTCTAAATGTTGGGGATAACATTTATCAATTATGTGAGTATGTAAACAATTCATCATATGCAATAGTAGCCGATCAGTATGCTAAATGAACATATAACACATCAACAATCATCCAGATGTATGTTCAATATGATAACCAATTTATACCCACAAATTACTTATTCAAAGCAATTTTCTTCAAAAACAACTCTTTTATAAATAGGCTAAAACAATCTTTACTTCCTTTGAAATATATTTCAAATGCTTAACAAAATCCTCCTTTTGCTTGAATAAAACATACCCTATTTATTTATAGAGTTAAATGCCTTTCAAGGTTATGCATAGCTATCATTTCCATTGAAAATAATTTGCCATCGCGCTTTGCAAAAATTTGGCCTTCATGCCTTAAAATTATGGCTTTCATGCCATATAAAAATTTAGCTTTTATTGACAAAGACGAAATCATTGTGACTAATAAAAACAATGTCATACTGCCTTTGAAAACCTTAGCCTTCATGCCTTTACAAAATAATGCCATCATGTCATATCATGGCCATCATGCCTTATTAAAATAATAGCTTTCATTTAAGTAAACATAGTCTTCATGACTAAATAAAAACACAGCCTTTGCGGCCTTTTTATAAAGCAAAGCCTTCATGACTAAACATGATAGGCACCTATCGTGTATAAAAGGAAATAATGCCTTCGTGTAAAAATATAGCTTTCACGACTTATCATGATAGATAACTACCATAAGTTAAAAAGATATAACCTTCGTGGGAAAATGAAAACATAGATTTTGTTGGATAAAGAAACAGGGCTTTCACGAGCTAACAGAATGAAGCTTTCGTGAGTAAATAAAAACACTTGAAGACCATTAAAACATAGTTGTCGTGAAAAAAAACAAGCTTTTGAAGGCTAGTGAAATAGTGCCATCATAAATAATAAAGATGAGGCCTTCGTGAATAATTTTGATAGAACCAAAGATTTTGTAGGAAATAATGGCACTTCCATAATTCTTTGCAAAATTGTTTTCCTGCCTTTAAAAGTATGTACTTTTCACCAAATCAATAATATTTGTCAAAATGTCATTGGCTAATAAACTTCATTGCAGAATTCATTCAGAAATCAGAAGTGGAGGATTCTCTTTTATTTTTCCCAAAATATAATTTTCTCAAAATTATATTGTTATTTTAATTTGCGAACAAGTCCAATTTGCATAAAACAATTTATATCAAATTGTAAACACTTGGGAAAATTCACAAAAATTCCCATAAATCAATATATGGTTTCCTAACAACATATTAAATTTTTGGAGTAAAACAATTATTTCTCGTACTTTAAATAATTAAAAATCCAAAATCAATAATTTTATTCCTTAGAAAATTTCAATTAAATTCATAAAAATTTCAGAAATTATGGAATTAAAAACCTATATCTAAAACAACATTTCAAACATCCTATCAAAATTTTAGAACATTTCAGGATCAATAACATAGATTCTCATACTCGAAACCTTTAGGAAAATTTCCAAAATTTCAAACAATAACAATAAAATCATATCCGTGATTAGTCATCCAACATGCATGGTAAACATTCAAATAAAATTTGGGTTCACACTAACACAATAAACAATGAGATGGTAATATTATTTACCTTCTAATCCTTATTAGAACGATGGAATTTACTTCGATTCTTTTCTCCTCTAGCTTTTTCTCTTCTTCTTTACTTTGTAATGGCCGGCCTTGTTTACTTGTGTTTTAGATTGAGAATGAAATGAAACGTAATGAATAAGGGATAGGGGAGAGTATAGTATATTTGCCCTTCCGCTTCTACCTTACTATACTTAGGTTTTCAAAACTTTATTCTTTAAATTATTCTTTATTATGGCCAACCTTAATTAATTAATTCAGCAAATTCCTCATTAACAACTTACCATTTAATTATCCTATAATATTTAAATAATCGAATCATGTGCAATGAGTAATAGGGGTGTTACAATGGAGTAAGGCCAAAATTGGAAATGGTACTAGAATCGATACTGGGGATATTATGGTGTCAACATCCATGTTCGGTTCGACGATATCTATAAGCGATGGGCCATACAAGTGTAGTCCTTATAGTACCTATACCTAGTGTACGAGGAGTAGTTATTAGTCATATGTTGGAATTGAATCATAATTGGAAATTAGGACATGGTTAAGCACTTGTTTGAATATATGCAAGCATTTCGATTTGAGTTGATAAATGCACCAGATAGGGAGTTAATTTGGGTGGTAGAGAATTGGGTTTTGGAAATAAGATATTCTTATGGGTGGAAAATTTTCAAGAAAATTTTGTAAAGAGAATTTATTTTGAAAGTTGGAATTAGAAATATTGTTAATAAGAGAAATTATGAACCGGTATTATATTTATATAGGATTATAAATATTTGAAGGATTTTTGAAAAAGAAATTTAAAGTCTTATTTCAAAGTAAGTAGAATTCAAATGTCTTAATATAGATTCATTTTTTTTGGAATTAAAGGATTTGTGAAATGAAAATTTGAATATGTATGTATGTATGTATGTACATACATCTATTCAGTAATATATGAGTTAAAGTTGCATAAACGATTTTCTAAATTGAAATTAATATGGTCAATTACCAAAGTAAATTTTAAAATGTATCTTAATATACATATTGTTATAACCAAATTTTATAATCTTTGAAGTCTTAAACGAGCGAATTGGACTACAAACTGATGAAGGATTGGATTTAGAAGCTTGAAAACTATCAAGAATGACAAAATTAAGAAACTCAACAATTTATTGCTAATTATTAAATATGCAAAAGCTCTCGTCGAAAACCTCTCATCGAAAACCTTTTGCTGAAAACCTCTCGTTGGAAACTCATGGTTGGAAACCTCTCATCGGAAATCTCTCGTCGAAAATCCATAACTTGAAGACTGAGCAAGTATGAAGAAAGATCGAGAAAGCCAGTTGATAAAACCTCTTGACATTAATCAAAACTAGTCGGTACCGAGAGCTTTTATCAATATTTAGGCCCGGATACTCACTCCAGCATGTTGGGATCTGGATCTGGACTTGATATTTCACAGGCCTCTAATTCTACTAGATGATTTCCCTATATATAGAAGACCTCGAGCAACTAGAGATTTGGCACTTGATTTCTCTTCTATCTTCTTCTTTCCCAAACATTCCCAGATTCAAGATATACTAAGTTATAGTTGGATTTGAGTAGTAATCATTGCGCTTTAGAGAAAATCAATCAAATAATAAGATTAAAGTGGACGTAGGCTGGAGTATTTGCCGAACCACTGTAAAAATTGTGTCTTTTCTATCACTTTACGTTTATTTCATTAGATTTGGTGCTATCAATTGATTTTGGGGATTTTTGTGCAATTATTAGATCTATACATTTTTGGTGCTTTCATTGAGAGCGAGCTTGTAACAACCCGAGGAATTTTCAACCTCGAAAATCGACATCAATACGCCCACTGTATCGAATGCCGAATATTCAAGTGCTGGAAATACCAGGTCATTAGGGTTAAAGCAGAAAGAGGTAGAAGAAGAAGATAGAAAAGGAAAAAAACATCATAATCTCACAATCACAGCGGAACAAAATATAATATATAACAACAGATTTTTATACAAAAGAATCTATAACTGTTTAATACTTACAATCATCAGAGTACACAATCATCACATCAAAACCAGACAGTTTAGTAACTTGTCCTTACACAGCGGAATATACAAATCTACGGAAATATGCATCATCATCCAGCTCGTCTCCCGAGCTCCATAGCATCCTATCCTGAACCTGTAATACTTGGTCAGACCCGAGCATTATAATAAAATAACACCCGAGTCAGTCTGTAAAACCAGCGTGAGAAAACACACTCAATTGAATTATTAAAGTTATCAAAATCCTTTGAAAATCAAAGGTATCTCATAAGACCATGCCACAAATAAATATGCCAGGTTTTTACCTTACGATAACCAAAAACATTTCTTTATCAAAACCGTCTGATATTATAATCGTGTCTATAGAAAGTAAAATAGAATCTAGCTGAAATGCTTGCATCTCACGTTCCAGCATAGTTGGGCACAATCAAAACCGTACGGGCGCTTATTGAAGATTGGATTCCATACAATGGCAGGGCTACTGGGGTACCGCCCGTCACAGTACCTGGTCTAGATCAGAGTACCGAGGATCATGCCCGATCCCCTGCAACACAAGACCGGAGCTACCCCTTACTGGATAGTACGAATAAGATCACCCTGCGGTTGGAATCAACAACCGCCCACTAAGCCGAATAAAAATGGACATCTAGACAGGGATGACCTTACCCTAATTGGGTGCTACCCACTTAGCCTTGCTGCACGTCCCTTGTTTTAGCCATTCCCGGTTGATGAGGCTTGAGGCTATGCGTTACCTTTTTAGCACACATTCACTTTGAATGCTCATCGTCCTCCAATGACGATGGTCTGATAACATTCATCCATACAAGTTTCCCTGGGTCTGGACAAACCGAATCACCGTCTTCATCATCTTCACGGTATTCATTTGCTACGTTCAAACCGGTTCGAAGTGGTTTTCGGATAATTAAATCCGATCCCGGTCTCTTCGAAACGATCAGCGCATTGGCCAATATTGATAGTCGGTTATTTAACTATCAAATTTAACAATCATCCAACCAATTGTTTCATTTCCACTGAAAAGCACCAAGCCTTAATAATTTAGATTTTTAAATAATTTAAATCACTTTGTCCAAAAATATATACTTTAAAACATTTTAAATAAACTACTTAAGTCACTTTATTCACAACAATAGTTATGAAATTCTATAATGATTTCAAAGTAAAAACTTAAGCCAAAACTACTTTTTAAATAAAAGTTATTTATATAAGTATAAATATTTAGTAACTATCTTTTAAATCATAATACTAGTTAAACCTTTAAAATAATTACTACTATAACTAACTGAGTAAATATTCACCTTTAAAATTTTAAAACAATTTAAAATAATAAATTTTCCCTAGAAACATTCCTTCAAAAAAACTTTAAAACTTTTAACTTATACTTAAAAATCTTCTTCGAAAATATATACTTGGCTCTTCAGGAAATACACTTTCCATTTCAACATAGCCCGTCTAATCATTTATAAATCCTTCTCGATTTATTCCAATTTATTTTACGTTCCAGTCCCGTAAATTTCTTTTCCACACTTTTAAAAATAAAACCACCTTTTTATTTTTAAAACAAATTACCCTTTCCTTATAAATTCCCACCGTGAATTTAAAATCTCAAATATCCACTGATATTTGTTTCACCTTATTTATAAACCCCGTTTATAAATTCCATATTCTCATTCTCGATTTAAATTGCTATTTCAAAACACTTAATCGATTTTCAATCGATTCTCTGAATTAAATTTCCTTTAAAATTTTATTTCTCGATTTTCCCAAATTTATTCCAAAATCCATTAATTCCAGTTTTACTCCTTTATTATGATTTAAAACCTTATTTAAATCTGAATTATCAATTTCATGCTCTAGTTCAAAATTCTCCTTTTATTTTTTTTCCAACCCATTTATATCTTAGATTTCAAAAATATATTCCTTCGTACTTACAAAACAATATTGCTTAAGTCCTTATTTTAAAATCCCTTTTTCCACATTTATTCAAAATCCTTATTTTTCCCATATCCTGGAATTTATTATATAGGATTTAAAATAAAACTTTTTATTCTTTCCCAAATTCATTTTTTTAAATTTACCCAAATTCACTATATTTACTTGACTTCAAATTCTCTTTTTATTTCTCTTCAAAATCAAATCTTTATATTTATGATATCTTCAAATACCAAAATATATTCACTTCCGAACTAGTATCGTCCACCCGACTCTCTAGTGCGGACTCAGATCTGGTTTCCTGATCAGAAACCGTCATTCTCCTTGCATAGACACAAACTATGATAGAGAATTTCCAGAATCAATCAAAAATCCATATCCAGAGTTCGCCGTCGAAAATCGAGTGAAAAATCCCAACTCAAATCGATATGACTATCTCGAAATTCTGTGATCGAATCTGAATCAAATCACTATGCGAATAAAATAATATACGTACATCCTAAGTATTTATCTCAATTGATTATTAGCTATATCAATTTTCTTTTTATTCATATTTATTTTGATTTCTATTTACTTATCCACATTTATCACTTCACACACTTTTATTAAATCTCCATTTAAATACTTACTTAGTATTTTTTTTCCAACCACTAATCTTACTTAAGAATTTCACCATTTCTTTTCTTAAGTTTACTATAAATATTTTGTACACTTTAATATTTATTTCCACTTCACCACTTAAGCTTTTATATCTATTTTTATTTAACTTAAATTTTCAATTCCATTCTGAATTCAATTTATCTTCCAATTTTTCCAATATTGAATTTTATCGACCACCTCTCAAACCACATTTAATTAACCAATTCCTTTAATTAGTTCCATTAACTCATTTATTTATATCTCAATAAATTTTTATTTCCAAACCTTTCATTTTATTTAGCCCATTCGAACTAATTTTCCGATTTTACTTTACTTACACAATTTTAAATTAAATATCATTCCAATATTAAATTTCAATTCGTTTGCTTACCCATTTAAATCAATTAGTTTACTTACTAATTTTATTTTCAATACTTTGTTTTATTTAGTCCATCTTGACTAATTTCCTTTTTCACACAATTCAAATTTAATTCCAATATTCAGTATCAATCCCAGTTCTGTCTACTTACAAATTTAAATAAATTTGTCCATTCACAAATTTACCTCCAATTTAATAAATTTCACTTCAATACTCTTATTTCACTTAGCCTACTTAGGCTTGTTTTCCTCAAAGTTTTCTTTATTTAACTTAATTCAATTTATATTCCAATTAAATTCAAATTTTAAACTTCTATAAGTTTTCCAACTTATTTACACTCCATTCACTAATCTCTTTAATTTACTTCATTTACTTGGTTTACCTTTCTGACTTATTTCATTTTAACACCTACTTTTATTTAACTCTTTCCAAGTTAAATTTGATTCTAACAAATTTCAAATTTTATAAGTTATCAAACTCATTTATATTCCATCATCATTTTAAACCAACTCCAGAGTCTTTAACAATCACTTAAGTATTTCAAAATCATTTTTGAAATCAATTATATCCAAAATCCTTTGGTATATCAAATTATCTCTTTGGATTTCAAAACCAGACCCAATTTTGCAAACAACTCCAATTTAAAACATCCAGGTAGCAATTTTTCCCTTAGAAACTCAAAAATGAATACCAATGATGCTGCAGTCATCACCGAAATTATTTTCCAGCGACTGAAGTGAGTTTAGTGCTTTTACTTCCTTTAAAACATTTCAAATATTTTTAAATTCCAAATCTCACCAGATTTTCATATCCAATTCAAAAATATTTCCGAATAATATCACTATTATTCCTCTAAAACCTTTGAAAATCATTTTCAAACCCAAGGAAATTAAACTTTCCAAATTTCGAATTTCAAATCCTTCCAATCCATATTCAAATATTACTCTGGGATTTTATTTCAAATTATAAATCACATTTATAAATTCACATTGCAAATTCCATTTTGTTATACTTTATTTCTTAACTTCCGGTTATAATATTATCATCCAAACACTCCTATCATCATACCATAATAATTTTAGAAATTTATTCCTTTTATATGAAAATACAATTTGGGTAAAATTATTTCATTTACCCGCTTCAAACAATATTGTGTCGGTTTATCGCGTTCAAGTGTTTAGAAACTCCTATCGAATTAGTGGCGTCCCACTACTCGATCAGAATTTATATACCACTCAACCAATAAGTTAACACAATATAAAACCATTTTATATTCACTAACAAATACACGCTCATATCTATTATTACACTCAACTCATTCTAGAGTACTACTGACTATATCTCTGATGAGTAATCCCCCACCAGAGTCAACGTTCTCGCTTAACCTTCAGCTCTGATACCATTGTAACAGCCCGAGGGGCAGTAGCGACCGGTAGGCTTTTCAACCATCCCAGCCCCACCGTGGTATACAGTGATACCTCGAATTTGCTTTTACGGCCAGCCTCTCGACATCCGCAGCCAACCCAACAAGGCCTTATACTACCTCTCAGGGACATGTAGGGGTAAGAGTCTCCTGCTCGCCACCAAACACGAAGCGAGAACCCCTATCATGCTGTAATGAAACAAATCCGATTCCCGGTCTCTTCGAAACGATCAGCGCATTGGCCAATATTGATAGTCGGTTATTTAACTATAAAATTTAACAATCATCCAACCAATTGTTTTATTTCCACTTAAAAGCACCAAGTCTTAATAATTTAGATTTTTAAATAATTTAAATCACTTTATCCAAAAATATATACTTTAAAACATTTTAAATAAAACTACTTAAGTCACTTTATTCACAACAATAGTTATGAAATTCTATAATGATTTCAAAGTAAAAACTTAAGCCAAAACTACTTTTTAAATGAAAGTTATTTATATGAGTATAAATATTTAGTAACTATCTTTTAAATCATAATACTAGTTAAACCTTTAAAATAATTACTACTATAACTAACTGAGTAAATATTCACCTTTAAAATTTTAAAACAATTTAAAATAATAAATTTTCCCTAGAAACATTCCTTTGAAACAACTTTAAAACTTTTAACTTATACTTAAAAATCTTCTTCGAAAATGTTCTTGGCTCTTCAGGAAATACACTTTCCATTTCAATATAGCCCGTCTAATCATTTATAAATCCTTCTCGATTCATTCCAATTTATTTTATGTCCCAGTCCCGTAAATTTCTTTTCCACACTTTTAAAAATAAAACCACCTTTTTATTTTTAAAACAAATTACCCTTTCCTTATAAATTCCCACCGTGAATTTAAAATCTCAAATATCCACTGATATTTGTTTCACCTTATTTATAAACCCCGTTTATAAATTCCATATTCTCATTCTCGATTTAAATTGCTATTTCAAAACACTTAATCGATTTTAAATCGATTCTCTGAATTAAATTTCCTTTAAAATTTTATTTCTCGATTTTCCCAAATTTATTCCAAAATCCATTAATTCCATTTTTACTCCTTTATTATGATTTAAAACCTTATTTAAATCTGAACTATCAATTTCATGCTCTATTTCAAAATTCTCCTTTTTTTTTCCAACCCATTTATATCTTGGATTTCAAAAATATATTCCTTCGTACTTACAAAACAATATTGCTTAAGTCCTTATTTTAAAATCCCTTTTTCCACGTTTATTCAAAATCCTTATTTTTTCCATATCCCGGAATTTATTATATAGGATTTAAAATCAAACTTTTTATTCTTTCCTAAATTCGTTTATTTTAAATTTACCCAAATTCACTATATTTATTTGACTTAAAGTTCTCTTTTTATTTCTCTTTCAAAATCAAATCTTTATATTTATGATATCTTCAAATACCAAAATATATTCAACAAAACCCATAGCATTCAATATTCCAAATTTCCAATATAATTTATCACAGATAATAAATAAATCATATCACGGACTATGAAAATAAATTTCAATATTTTGAGGAATCCAGTTGGATCCCTTCAACCTGTTTCCCCGCATCCACAGATGTTAGCACAATATAAAAATACCAATCCCACTTCAAGGGGGATATCGCGGTATAAAGGGTCATCCGCTATTATGCGGAGCACATATGGTCTCATCCACTATATAATGCGGGAATACCAATCACTCCAATATATATATATATACTACTATATATAATATCACATCCAGACTGATAATAACTATCAATTCAAGCAATCGATCCAACAATTTAAATTTTAACTATTTAAATTCACGAGCAATCCAATTTGAGTGAGATTAACTCACCTTTGATTTTTGTTTTGCAATCCATTTCCTTCTCGACTATTACCTCCCCCGTTTTGGACCTTGTAACAAACATTATATGGTTTATTAATACTCTGAATAATCGAATAATCAATCATCATTTATTAATTTAATTTAAACTAATAATTCCTTTAAAAATCTTTTAGTATCTTAAAATAATTAAATAGGTTAATTTAAACCAAACTAGTAAATTTAAAATGTATATTTAATTTTCTTTTGACACCACACACATATATATATATACATACATACTTATAAAATAACCTATATAGATTTTTTTTAAAGCTTAATCTTTATATAAACTCCTCAACATTTAAAATTTCCCACCTTCTTCCAAACTTTATTTATAATAATCTTTTGTGTTCCTATAATGAAATATGTGTGTGTGTATACATTTATATTATACCCTTTTTTCTCTGTATATATAAAAATCTGCACATATACATTCTTCACTGTATATGTCTTCTTCTTTTTTTCTGTCTATATATATATAATTAGAATCAAAACTAATATGGGTTTTAAACCTTACTGTATTCTCTGTGCACACACACACACACATATATAAATTTTAAATTGAAAGAAAATAGAATAAATACCTCACTACCCCAACGAAACCCCCACTTCGCTGAAATCGCTCGCTACGAGTGCCGCCACCATAAACCACTCACCGCCCTCCAGGCCTTACGCGAACTCACGAATTCAACTCCGTCCTCATCGACTGGCCGCACTCGAGTCCGCCTTCCCACCTTCGCTTGCTAAGCGAACGCAAACAAAGCCACACCCAGTCTTCCCCAAACCCACTCGAGCGTGTGCGCGCTCCACCACCCAGCGCGACTTCGAAGTCACGGCCCACGACCATCCACTTCTCTTTGATTCCTCGCATGCCGCCTTCTTTTTTCCGAGGAACTCATTGAACTGCGGCTGTTCCTTCGGCTTTGGAACGAATCTGGAGGAGATAATGAATTTCTATCTGTATTTATTTGAGGAATGAAATCAATTTTAATTGATTTGGAAAGGAGGAAGGGGAAAGACGCGCCATTGTCGTGAATATCTCTGCTCTCATTTTTTTTAAGAATCGATTTTGATTGATTCGCGTTGAATCGAAACTGGGAGGAAAAGATTTTGGACAAAAGTTAGAAGGGGAATGGAAATTTGCTCTGAAAGGCTCGGCCATTTAAAAAAAAGTGAAGATGGAGGTAGCGTGCTTAAATGTGGTAATAAGGGGACAAGATAAGATGTTACATGCCTACAACAACTACCTACAGTGACATTTAGGTGAAGGCAAAAAGTTATGATGTGAAATTATTTCAGCTGACTAGTGTATAAAAATATATATATATATATTATTAAATTCAAATTGTCTCGGTAAATGCAACTTAAAATTTTGACCTCCTATCGAGGTGTGCCACTCGGCATTTATAATGTTATACCCCTATTTCGATCGCAATGGAAAAGGTTTCGAGTCCTAATTTGATCGTATGAAGAAGATAGCTTTTTGAACCCAGTTTATATTGAATTGTCGATATAGATTTCAGTGCGTTTATATCCCGTACGATCACACGATAACTCCGGAAGCTACGAAATTTGAAATCCGATAATAAAACATTATTACGGATCCAATGGAACTAGTTTCGTTGAATTTCGAGGCTGTGCCTTGGAAGGCTATTTTTAAATATCAATTTAAACGATATATTTTCAAAACTGAACAAAGCACTTTTAAATTCAAACTTAAAACTTTTATTATCTTCCGTATTATCAATACAAATTTTACAAGCCTTCAAATTATTTTTAACAAGCTTAAAAACCAAGATTTCATATTTTACCCTATTTCCAATTATTAAATCCAATAATTAAATTATCCAATAAACAGTGATATTTGAAATTCAAGTTAAAAATTAACTTTTAAATATTTAAAATCAATTAAATATTTCGATTTCAAATATCTAAAATTTCGGGTCGTTACATTCCTCCCCCCTTAAAAGAATTTCGTCCCCGAAATTAGTAGTTAAGAAGAATGGTCCACAACCCGTTTATTTTTTCCCAAAAGCCAAACAGTTTTCAACAACTTCCTAAAACAATTTTTATTGAAACCCATTATCGCTTTTCTAATTCTCACATTCATCCATAGACTTCAACCAATATTATTTACACAACCATTTCAAACTATAATTTAAAATCCATATTAAAATCTTCTCAAAAATTTTCTAACTCCTTAAATTTTTGAAAAATTTCACCAGCGACTCCTTTGCGCAGCTAGATAGGAACAACTACAAAATGCCTCTACGGGCCCCAAATTTTAAAAGAAAACAAAAGCCAAGTGGCCTAGATCAGAAAATCATCAAACTTCATATGACAATTAAATACATACCTTTTTGTCGGGCAATTCAAAATTTTATTTTCTGAATTTGAAAACTTCAATTCATCCCTTGCCTTTAATTACCTGTACCCTACTAAGCAGTACTATCCAATTACAGAATTCAAAATCATTTTTTTCTTTCCTTTTACAAAATTTCAATATCTATTTCATTCAAGTCTGTACGATGTACCCATATCATTCGTACGCAATATCAAATTCGATCGCTCACTCGATCACACATCAGGAATTTTATACCGGTTTGGATTAATCAATCCTATATCTAGTCCTATACAGTACTGTACATTTTTCTTTTCAATCGCCTACTTTAACCAAGTAGCAAGCAAACCATATACAGTCTTGATTTCAAGGCTATGAGATACATGCTTGTGTCTCACGAATCCGGGGCAAACTTTCTTGATTTACCGAGCAAAAAGATCACCTACCAGATTTAGATGGATTACTAAGCACATCCACTTGATTTGAACAGGCAACAAGCACACCCAAACAAATAAGAGTAGAATTGTTAATTTCCAAATATAAACAGTTGTACTTGGGATACAAGGTATCCTATAGCCCTTCTGATAGCAGTTTGATCTTTGAATTGATGAGAGTATACTTCCAAATCAGTTAGTAGATTGTAGAGAATGAATATAGTAAAGTAGAAATTGAATTTGAATGAATTCGAAGAGTATAGAAAGTAGATTTTATGAAATATTGGTGAGAATTTAGAGTAAGAAGAAAGTAGAAAAAGTAAATAAAATTCATTTTCCAAACCCCTTTATATAGTGTATGAAGGGAAGTGTCTATTCGCAAAGAGATGCAGTTAAAAATCACAACTATTTAAAATCCAAAAGATATCTCTGCAACGGTCTGTATGACGACATACATAGGAGGCCTATATCGACATATCTAGGTTTATTTTAAAAAACAATGATTCTTTTAAATAGTTTTCAAACTTCTATATTTTTATAAAATAATTAAAAATGGTATTTTAAATACTTTGAACACAAAAACATTTATAAAATATTTGTAAAAATATATTTTGAATTTTAAATAATTTATTTTGATAAAATATCAAAGATCAGAATTTTGTGATGAAGATCAGAATCTGCTACTAGTGACTTTAACAATTTATTCTAATGACTCATAAATATACATTATAGTCTTGAGCTCTTTAAATTATTGTCTTTGAACTCATGAGTCTTGATTATATATGACTCTTGAACTTTAGTCTTTATACTGATCAGTCTTCAAGTTTAATCATTCTGTACCTCTGTAATATTCAGGAATATATAATATGCAACTTGGAAAATCATTAGTATCTATATTTATACGACATCAAAATCAATATCTAAGGTATTAACAATCTCCCCCATTTTGATGATGACAACCATGTAAATATTCCTATATATAAAATATAATATAACTCCCCCTAAGTAAAATAACCTCTTCAGTATACGCATGTGTTGTATTTTATATTTTTCTCCCCTTTTGTCATCAACAAAAATGGGTGAAAACCAAAACTCTCCTAAATACGATATACTTATGAATTATGGAGTAAAAAACAATACTATTAGTATACGGAGTCAAATTCAAGACATATCATTCAAAACCAAACTACATTATCAATCCAAGTCAAACATATCTTACATAAGTCTTAAATACAAATCAAACAATGTAATCATATTCAAATACCCTAAACAAACAATTAAACCTAAAATGAAGACGAACCCAAATCATACAAACCAAACTAACATATATACATGCCTAGAATACAAATTAATGTTTTGGTTTAACTATCAGAGATTTGTGAATGGAGCAATTTGAACAGTGAAAACAAAAGTTTCCCTTTTGTTATACTAAATTGCCATGAATATCATAAAAGACTTCTCCAATCCAATGCACCCCGTCTTCATCTATCCTCTTCCTCTTCATCATCTTGATTCATAGGATTATGAATCACAAGATGTTTAGAGCCTCCTTCGATGATTATGGGAATTGATTCATTATCCAATAAATGTTTCTGCAAATTCCTAACCATTCTCCCTTTCTTGTCTTGTTCATTCTTGGATCAAATTTGTAGCACCTCTATTTTACTAAGAATGGTGATGACATGATTTAAATCTTCTTCTATTTTACCAAGTTTAGAGAAAGTGAAATCGTAGAAAGGGCTACTATTTTCTCTAGGGCGCTTAGAATTTGAGGGATCCGTTTTTGTTTATTTAAATTAGAGTTTTCTGAAGGAATAAGATGATATAATGGATTTGAAATCAAAATATGGTGGTTAAATATATGATTTTCGAATTTTAAATTAAGGAGGGAAAAATAGTTTTCTGAAACTACTAGGTATGTCAACATATGCTTCCTAGGTATGTCGACATATACAGAAAAGTATTATTTTTCATTTTTCCTTTTAATTTTGTAAATAAACATTATTATTTCAATATTTTTGTAAATGAACATATTCCAAGTTCTCTTCTTAATTTTATGATTTATTTTGTGCCAATGGTTTAGTTAAAATATCGGCTGTTTGATTTTCCGTATTTATAAATTCTAGTGTAATAATTTCTTTGTTAACGTTATCTCTCATGAAATGGTGTCTTATACCTATATATTTTCTTCGAATATGATGTTTAGATAAATTTATTGCACTAGTATTATCATAATACACCGACGATTCTTTTAAATTATAATCGAAATCTTTAGAGTTTGTTGCATATAGATAACCTGTGAAAAGGCTAATGCAGCTGAGATATATTTTGCTTCTACTGTGGATAGAGATACATAATTTTTCTTTTTGCTAAACTAGGAAACAAGAGAGTGTCCTAAAAAACGACAAGTTTCACTTGTACTTTTTGGTCTGATTTGCATCCAGCATAGTCAGCGTCACTATATGCTATTAAGTTAAAGGAGTCTTCTTTGGGTAGAAGAGTCCATAGTCTAGAGTGTTGTTTACATATCTTAGAATACGTTTTATGGCTTTTAGATGAGTTTCCTTAGGTTGAGATTGATATCTTGCATAGAGACATACACTATGCATTATATCGGGTCTACTAGCAGTTATATAAAGCAAAGATCCTATCATATCTCTATATAATTTTTGATATATATCTTTTGAATTTCTTCCTTATTTAGTTTTTCATTAGTTGCCTTGGAAGTTGGCTTACTACTAGTATTGGACATACCAAATTTCTTTACTAGTTCATATGACTCAATTCAAATTCCTTCGTCATTATATCAGAAAATTATTTATTTAACCATTCATTTGTTGATCCAAAAATAATATCATCCGCGTATATTTGTATAAGTTGAATATCATTATTATTTCTTTTAGTAAATATTGCACTATCTACGTTTTCTTTTTCAAAGTTAGATTGTATTAAATAAGATTTAAGTCTTTCACACTAAGCTCTAGGAGTTTGTTTTAAACCATATAAAGCTTTTTTTAATTTATAAACATGATTTGAAAGTTTTTCAACTTCTAAAAGTGGGGGTTGTTCTACATAAACATCTTCTTTAATTAAACCATTTAAAAAGGCATTTTTAACATTCGTTTGAAATAATTTAAAGTTATTATGATTTGCCAAAGCAAGTAGTATACTTATGGCTTCTAATCTAGCTACAGGGGAAAAGGTTTCCACGAAGTCTATTCCTTCCTCTTGGCTATATCTTGGTGCAACTAAATGTACTTTATTTCTTACCCTCCCCGTTTATTTAATTTATTTCAATAAACCCATTTAGTTCCAATTATTGATTTATTTTCAGGTCTTGGGACTAATTCCCAAACATCATTTTAGTAAACTAATTTAGTTCTTCTTGCATAGCAAGAATCCATAAACCGTCTAATAACGCTTCCTTTGAATTTTTAGGTTCATTAGTTGAGATAAATGCAACATCACTCATTTTATTTAATTGACTTTTTGTTTTTACGACTAACTCTATATTTCCTAGAATATTCTCTATTGGATGATCTTTCAAATATTTTGTTTTTTTATTTGGATATGAATTTTCCGAGTTATCATTATTTTCGTTATTAGTGGTTTCATTATTTGTAATTTCAATATTTTCATTTGGATTAATATTTTCTTCTTCATCGATACTGGTATTATTTACTTTAAAGTTTTCATGAAATGAAACATGTAATGTTTCTTCAATGGTGTTAGTTCTGGTGTTAAAAACTCTATAAGCTTTACTTCTATCTGATTAACTAATAAAAATTCCTTTGTCTGATTTAGCATCAAATTTGTCTAAAATATCTTTTGTATCTAGTATAAAACATTTGCTACGAAAAGTCTAAAATAAGATATTTTAGGCTTTTTAAAATAATTTATAAGGAGTTTTCTTTGTAAATGGTCTTATTAAAATTCTATTTGAAATATAACATGCTGTATCAACTACTTCAACCCAAAAACTTTTAGGTAAATCACTACCATTTAGCATAGTCCTACACATTCTTGTATAGTTTTATTTTTACGTTCTATTACTCCGTTTTGTTGGGGTGTTCTAGGGAATGAAAAGTTACGTATAATCCCTTTCTTATTATAAAAGTTTTCAAAATTATCGTTTTCGAATTCTCCTCCATGATCACTTCGTTTTTTAAAAATTTAATTGACTTTTGGTTTTGAATTCTCTTAGTCAAAATTTTAAACATTTCAAATGCATCACTTTTATGTTTGAGGAATATTTTCCAAGTATATCTTGAAAAATTGTCTACTGTTAAAAAGATATATCTATTATGATTTATTGATTGAACTTGCGATGGTCCGAAAAGATCTAGTGAATAATTTCTAAGGGTAGAGAAGTTGAAATCATGTCTTTTGAAATAAAAGAGCTTTTATGAAGTTTTCCTAGTTGACAAGCATCACATAAGTCGTTGACATTAAAACTCATTTTGGAAGTCCCCTAACAAGTTCAAATCTAGAAACTTTAGATAAGTGTTTAAAATTTAAAATTTAAATGACCAAATCTTTTGTGCTAAATCTAAGGGTCACTAGATTCAGCAAAAAGAAAAAGATTGTTGTTAGACACTTTCATACTCAAGATGTAAATATTACGTTTCCTAACACCTTCAAAGACAATTTTAGACTCACTGTCCTTGATGTGGTAAATAGCTTTTTCAAACTTAATTTTAAAACCCTTATCACATAATTGACTAATACTAAGCAGGTTATGTTTTAAATTCCTAACTAGCAAAACATTAGGAATAATAGGAGATTTAGAGTTACCGACATTGCTGATGTCAATCACATATCCATTTCAGTTGTCTTTAAAGTTAACTGATCCTCCATCTATATCCTTTAAGATCACTGGATTTCCAATCATGTGTCTCGAGTATCCACTGTCTTGTATCCGTTTGTCCTTCTTGATTTGTGATGTATGAATATCAAGTGTTCGTTCACCATCAGACATATAACATACTTGTTCCTGTACTTTCCCATTATATCTTTCCAAAACGTCAATAAACTTTTCATAATAATTAGTTTCTAATCTATTTGATAGTAACATACAGATTTCATAACTTTTTTTCTATAAAAGTGTTAAAAGGTGAACTACCGGTGTTATTAGCTATTTATACTTTTCAAAAATCAAATTATGAAATTTTGAAAACCTAATGCTTAATACCAAATGTGGATTATGGTGTAACAGAACTTAAAGCCGAATTAACATTAGAGGGGGGAATAGTGTTTTATTACTCCTATGAATCTTTTTCACTTTGTTTCAGGTTTTAAATCAAATCATAGATTGTCGATATAGTTCTATACTAATTAAGAAGTCACAAATGCAATCACAAATAAATATAAAAGCAATAACACAAAGTAAAGTAAGAGGGATGACACCAGGAATTTTATACTGGTTTGGATTAACCAATCGTACATCCAGTCCCGTACAATATTGTACAACTTTCTTTTCAATCGCCTACTTTAACCAGGTAGCAAGCAAACCTGAATACAGTCTCGATTTCAAGGCTATAAGATACACCCTTCTACTTCATGAGTGTAGGGCAAACCCTCTTGATTTATCAGGCAACAAGATCACCCACTAGATTTAGATGGGCTACTAAGCACTCCCACTTGATTTGAACGGGCCACAACCAAACAAATAAGTATAAAGTTGCTGATTTCCAAGTACAAATAGTTGTACTTGGGATACAAGATATCGTATAGCCCTTTTGATAGCGGTTTGATCTTTGAATTGATAAGAGAATACTTCCAAATTAGAAGTAGATTTTAGAGAATGAATATAGTAAAGTAGAAATTGAATTTGAATGAATTCGAAGAGTATAGGAAGTGGATTTTGTGAAATATATGGTGAGAATTTGGAGTAAGAAGAAAGTAGTTAATAAAATTCATTTTTCAGACATATAATGTATGAAAGGATGTGTCCATTCACGAAGAGATGCGGCTAAAAATCACAACTATTTAAAATCCAAAGGACACCTCTTCACTCTTCAACGGTCTGTATGCCGACATACATAAGAGGCCTATATTGACATATTTAGGTTTATTTTGAAAACTATAATTGTTTTAAATTATTTTCAAACTTCTATATTTTTGTAAAATAATTTAAACATAGTTTTTTTAAATACTTTGAACACCTAAATTTTTTTATAAAATATTTGTAAAAATATAATTTGAATTTTAAATAATTTATTTTAATAAAATATAAAAGATCGAAATTTTGTGATAAAGATCAGATCTGCTCCCGGGACTTTAATAATTTATTCTAATGACTTATAACTATATAGTAGAGTCTTTAGCTCTTCAAATCTTTATCTTTAAACTCACGAGTCTAGATTATCTTCGAGTTTTGAAATTTAGTCTTTATACTAATCAGTCTTCATGTTTAATCATTATATACCTGTGATATCCCGGAATTTTGGCAATATCAATTTAATAATCTTTATAAATAATTAAATTGACTTGTTAATTTATTTTATAAATTGACAAGTTTATTCATTTTAAAAGGTTAATAACATTTTAATTGGCAAGTTTATTTCTTTAAAAACTAATAACATTTTAATTTGGGAATATCTTTTCTTACAATTTTAAATTGGGAAGATTTATCTTTCTAAAACTTATATATAAATGTTTTATATTTATAATGTATATATATATAGGTATATATATTATAAATAGGGAGTCTTTTAAAACTATGTTTTCAAATTATAATATATATGTATATATATATATTGTGATTTGGAGTTATATATTAAATTCAATATAGTAATTATCAAAGCTAATGTTAAAAGTATTTCCATTTAGAATATATATAATTGTATATATTGAAATGGAAAGAATATTGAATTTGAATTTAATAAAGTATTTTCAAACTTTAATATTTATATAATTTGTAATTTGGAAATTTGTAATTTACCTTAATACTTTTGAAAATGATATTTATGATTTAAATAACAAGAATAATTTCTTATTTAAAAATATATATGTAAGCTTAAATAAGATTTAAATAAGAAGTTCATTTATTTTAATAATCTTTTCTCTTTTAAAATTCAAAATGGTTTGTAAAAAATATATATATAGAGTTAAACTCAATTTCTCAAGCATATATGAATATGTTATATTTATTTGATCAAAGTATAAGTTATTATAAATAATAGTTTTTCACATTTGTATATTTATATAGAAATCTTAAAGCTTATTTATAAAAGGATAAATACATTTTTATACATATATATATTTTAAATATACATGTAGGTGATAAATAAATCAAAAATAAAAAGGAATTAATACTTGTAAATTAATTAAAAACAAGATTAACACTTGTAAGCTTATTAAGGTGGTTTAGTGACATTTGTAAAAATGTAAGCATAGGTGTAAGCAAATTAATACTTAAAAGACAAGTGGCTATATTTTAATTAAAGTTTTAAAATAAATAAAATTTAATATGAAAGAAGAAAGATCTGTATTCATTTCTCAGTTCAAAATATTTTCTATCCTAAACTCTTTTCTCCTCTTTTCTAAAACAACCTGAAATCTAAAATTTAAAGAAAAAGTAAAATTCTGGAAATTCAAAGCAAAAGAAGATCACGGCAACAACAGATTCAAAATTCTCAAATACAAATCAGTCAAGGCAAATCTATCAACAAATAACATGAGATCAGCAGCTAAATGGAGATCAAACAGCAAGAATTTAAAATCAACAAAGCAAAAAGAAAAAGCAAGTTCAAATCTGTACAAGTCTGGAAATCAAGAACAGGTTATCTGTTCTCTGTTCTAAGTACTGGTGAGTAAACCTTTATTTTTAAAACAGTTTTAAAATCTGAGAATAAACTTAAATGTTGTGATGAATGTTTATAGTAATATGGTTTGCATATGATTTTATCCGTGAATGCATGCTTGTATAAATAAAATGCCTGCGTATTGTCTGAATATATATATACATAGATATGCTCTGTTATTTAATGTGAATAAACTAAGCATAAAATAGTTTTAAATTATATATATGATAAATGTTCGAAGTGAAATTGTGATGCATGTTTGAAAATGTGTATGCATGTTTGTTTAGATCTGAATGCATGTTTATATGAATGGAGATACTGTGTGTCTGTCTGAATATATCAGTGATCACCTCTGTTTTAATTTTCACAGTTTAAAATTTAGATTTAAATTCAATTCTTCTCATCTAATCTCTGTTAGGCTTAGGGATTCAAACAAATTATGTTTGTTTAAATCTAAGCTAAGGTTTAGAATTTTTTTTTTAAGTAAAATAAGTTTGCATGTTTCTGAAAATTTGAAATTTTACAGTAAAAACTCAAAGATTGTAAAAATTTGATTTCAACAATTAAATGTTTCGAGTATATAATCTGAATCACCATTAAAATCTAGGATTTTTAATAATAAAATCACGAATTTTAATTGTGTAATTTAAGAGAAATGGTGAGTTGATCGGTTTTGGAGTTTTGAGCTTTCTCTGGTGATCGTTGAATCTTTGGTGGTCGGGGTCTTGGATGAAGCAAGCCTGGTGTTCGATGAGGTCGGGAAAAATGGTTGGAGAGATGTCAGTTGCCTGTGGTGGCGAAGTGACATCGATTTAGGGTTTTAGTCCTGCTTTTGGTTCGTGGTTTTCGCGTGACAATTTCATCATCATTACTCCAATTCAATCGATCGCACCAGGGGGAATAGGCGCGTGGTTGGTCGGTGAAGCTATGGTTGGGATCGCGAAGGCTCTGGTGATCGGGGACGTTGGGTTCGAGGCGTTTTCTGGCGAAGAGTTTTGGTTCCAGTTGCTCGACTTTGTTCGATTTTGATTTCCGATTGAATCAAGTAATCTGGGGATCGTGTGGGGTTGCCGAGGTTGGAGCTGAGTTGTCGGAGGGTGGAACGTTGATCATCGACAATCGGGGTCGATGTACACGTGCACGTGTACGTTCGTGCATCTGGAAGCTTTGGGAAAGAAGCATGGACTCGGGAATGATCTCGAGTAGGGTTCGCGTATGACTCGAAGAAAATGAGGAACGAGGTTTCTCGCGTGTTGGCTCGGGGTTTTTAGCATTTGACTCGGGTTTGGCCTGAGGTGATTTTATAATCTAATTTAAAGCAAAAGTTTTGTTAAAGAAATCAAGTTTTAAATTTTTAAAACAAGGTACGTCAACTTTTTAAGTTATGGATATTATTCTAGTTTCAAAAGAAATGTTTAACTAGTTTTAAAATGTATATTAAAATGGATAAATTAAAGATACGATAATTAAGAAGATTAATTAAGATAAATAATTTATCATTTAATTAATTAACTGGTTGATAATTAAAGATTAATTAATAAGTAATTAATGAAGAGTAATTGATTAGTTTAATTAATTAATGATTAAGGATTAATTTATAATTAAAGGTTAAATTAATTAATTAGAGATAAATTAATTGATAATTAAGTAGTAATTAATTAAGTAATTAAGATATATTAATTTAGTAATTAGAGGTAAACTAATTGGTAATTAAGTTTTATTAATTAATAATTAGGTTTTATTAATTATTAATTAAGGGGTGATTAATTTGCAATTAAAGATTAATTAAGGATTAATCGAAATGGTAATTAAGAGATAAATTAATTGATAATTAAGAAGTATTTAATTTGTTATTAAGTTTTATTAATTGATAATTAAGGTTTATTAATTAATAATTAAAAGAATAATTAATCTGTAATTAAAGATTAATTAATTTGTTTAAGGGTAATTAAAGGATAATTAATTAATTTGTAATTAATTAATGATTAAGTAAGCAGGATTTATAGAATGAAGTAATTAATTTAATTCATTTTAAATTAATTAGAAATGGTATAAATCATTACTTATGAATGAGTGATAGTATTGAATACTTGGCATTGATTGATATCTCTGATGAGATATATGCTGTATGATATGGATGTTAGTTGAATTGTATGGATTATCTGATAATGTTGATTATCTGTTGTAAATTATCTTTCTTTGTGTATAAAGATAATGAATTTAATTGTTTTAACCTTTAAAACAACTTGGCCTTAAAAGATACGCTTTGGATTTCGATGAGACCGGGATCGGGTTTCCGTATATCGGATTTCCAGGTCTGGAGACCCGAATACCACATCGATCCAAATTTACGATAGGTCGTGAATCAAGTGAAGATGAAGATTCAGAGTGCAAGGGTTATTGTCGTTAACTCTGAGGGTGATTCCAAAACGAGTGTAACGAGATAATGCCTTCGGTTTCGTTCGAACCCGGAACGAACTTATATGGATTGAATGCTTTCAGCACATCGTCAGGCGGACGATGAGCATTCTAAGTGATATGTTCTGATTAAAGGTAATCGTAACCTCAAGCCTCATCAACCGGGAATGGCTAAAACAGGGGAGGTGCAGCAAGGTTTCGTGGGTAGCACCCACTGAGAGCAAGATAGATCCCTGTCTAGAGGTCCCTTTTCTTTTATTCGGCTTAGTGTGTGGTTGGTCGCGCCAACTACGGGGTTATCTTGTTCGGAATTATCCAGTAAGGGATGGTTCCGACCTTGTGTTGCAGAGGATTGGGAGTGATCCTCGGTACGGTGATCTAGGCCACGTACTGTGACGGGCGGTACCCCAGTAGCCCTGCCATTGTATGGAAACCCATTCTTCCTACGTGCCCTTACGATTTTGATTGTATAAACCACTTTGTGGCTAGTATGCTGGAATTTAATAATGTAACAATTTCAGCTATTTCATATTTATTTGAAAACCCTAGACCCTATTATAATACAATCGAATTTCCTATCAAATGTTTTGGTTATCGTAAGGTAAAAACTTTTCCGTGTTTATGTGCGGGAAGTCTTACGAGATACCTTTTCTTTCAAAGGTTTTTCAAAGTTAAACAACCTTAACCCGCTTACTCACACCAGACCCATGTCTGACCCAAGTGTTTATTTCTGTTTTATAAACTCTTGGGTACTCAAATTTTTTACGAGTAGCCAAGGGATTCAGGTTTAGCTTTGACGAATATTCTGGAGGAGCAATGGAGCAGGAGGCTTCGGCGTTCGTAGATATAGTATTCCGCTGTGTTGATATCTGTGATAGTGTCTTGTCTTGTATTTGAGTTGTAATGCCTAGAAAGATGTTTATAACTGTCTAGTAAGTGATGTATATGCTGTGTAACTCTGTAAATTGTTGTATACTATGTAATAGTTTATGTTATTAATATAATTTATTCGTTCCGCTGTGAGATCGTTGTTGTTGTTTCTTTCTTTCTTCTTTTCTTTTCTATTTTCTACCCCTTTCTTTCTTCATAATGATGCGACTTTCTGGGCATAGAAAGTCGGGTCGTTACATATGGTATCAGAGCTTAGGTTGAGCGAATGCCTAAGCTTTTGGTTAAGTGAATATCAGAGCGAGGTTGAGTGAATACCTAGGCTCTGAAGTGGTGTCTATCTTGAGAGCGCGTAATTGTTAGTTATATAAAAATGGTTTTATATTGTGTTAATTGATCGGTTGAGTGGTATATGGATTCTGGTCAATACGAGTAGCTAACGTTATTGATAGGGATCTCTAAACACGTGAACCAGGCCAACGGACACAATATTGTTTTAAAGAGGTAGATGAAATAATTTTACCCAGAAATAATTTCTATATAAAAAAAATATATATCATTTTAAATATATATATTTATGTATTTCTACCTATTTATTGGGTTACCTGTTCGGGTTTTCCAATATAAGTTATAAAGGTAGATAAGGTGGTAGTGTGTGTAACACAATTACCAATAGTTGGAGTTTGAATGTTTGAGGTTGGAAGTATATATCGAGACTGTAAACCCAATATCGTCTCGAGTAAGTTGGCAGTATGGAGTAAGGATGTCTCGGATCTCTGAAGAAAATCCTTTTCAAGATTCGGAGTCCATTATTGGAATGTAAGATTGGTTGAGCTCGGGTGAGCAGATTTTCTAGAGTTGAATCTATCAGTTGTGCAGAAGTAAGTGATGGTAGCTTGGCGACTTCAGGAAGGAGTAGCTGTGTGATAAGACACGGTATCTATGGATGTTCCCGAAGGAGGTGTTCTTTTTGGAGCAAGATTAAGAAGGTATTGGAGGAACAGTTGATGTCTACCATAGGAAAGACTCGGCTGTATAGGAATTCTTTGATATCGAGTAAGAGAGTTTTATCTGTTTGGAAGTATGGGACTAAGGTCGATTAGTTGTTCTTCGGACATGGTCTCATTGTTTCCCTTAAGAAGAGTAAGTTATTGGCGTTTGGTTTGGAGCCGAGTTTTCTTTTGGATGTCTGCCATCTCGGAGATTCGTTGAGAGGTTTATTGATGGTTTTAGTTTTGAGAAGCCTTTGGATTAGAAGTTCTTGGTTAGCTGTGATAGCAGTGCAGCTCGGAGTGTTCGGTGTGCTGTCGAGATAGAGTTTGGATGCAACAGTGTGGTCCGTTTCTTCGATGGTACCGGAATCTTTGTGATTCTTCTATCAGCAGTCCGGGAAGATGGTGAATGTTTTCTTGAAGGGTTAACCTTGTTTGGAAAAGTTTAAGGCTGTTTTAATTAGTAAAGAGAGAACAGTTTCTTTGGAATCCGAACTAGGTAGGATCGCAAAAGTGAATTGCGATTATTTTGAGAGTTCATCTTGAGTAATCTTTTGTATGAAATTGAGACATCTCAAGAGGAAGTAAAAGTTATCGAAGAGGTCAAAGATTTAGTTTATATCGATTTGGTTCCTAGAGAAGGATTTGGTGAAGTATCTTAGAATTTTATGGAGTATCTGTGTTTTCTCTTCTACTTCTAGTTTCTAGTTTCCTCTAGCCAAGGATAGCTGAAGACAGTACCCTTGACCGAGGACTCGTCTATTCTTTGAGAAGTTGGTTATGTCTTTAAGATAACCAATGTTTCCGCTTGTTTGTGGATCTAGTTTGTGCTCGAGTTCATCGACATTCTCATCTATTCCAGATCAGAGTGGTGTAGCGGAAGCAGTTTGGCAAGTGCTCCTGTTTGTCTTTTCCAGATAAGAGAAGTTAGTTCAGTCTACTAATGGTAGTAGAGTTTGTGTTTTGGATTTGGGTAAATCTTGGAGGATCATTTGGTTGAGTTATTTTTAACCCGGTTTATTTCAAGAAGCATCAGCAAGAGTTAAGCTGATCAGGAAGGATGAAGTGACTCAGGATCGTCAGGAGAGTTAAACAGTTAAGAATTGATGGAATTTGGAATTTGAAGTTGAAATTTGGATATTGTTTAAGTTTTCTCCAATCAAAGGAGATATAAGATTTGGAAAAATTGGAGAGTGAGCTGCAGAAGTATTATGAGATTTTTCCTATGTTCCCAAGAGGATTAGTTCTTTGATCTATAGGATTAAATGGCCAGTTCGGATAACTGGAATTCATTTTATTTCACGTATCTCTGAGGGAATACGTGTTTGATCTGTCATTGGTTGTGGGATCAGCAGTTCAGAAGGATTTGGTAGTTGAGATGGTTTTAAGTTTAGTCTGATATCTTGTTCAGATTTGTAATCTAGATGGGAAGGAGTTCTAGATTTTTGTAGATAGTTAGTTAAGATCCTGTAGAACGAGTATCCCGGTATATATATATACTTGGGGAAACTCGAGGAAATTCTATCCAGAATTTTGACTGGATAGTTAAATTTGTTAGATTAAATTGTTTGCTATGATTGTTAGAATATGATTGATATGTATGGTTGCTGTTTAAAATAAAAATTTTGCTGGATTATTAAATTATCTTTGCTTTTAAATTTCGAGGACGAAATTATTTTAAGGGGGGAGGAATGTGATATCCCGGAATTTTGGCAATATCAATTTAATAATCTTTATAAATAATTAAATTGACTTGTTAATTTATTTTATAAATTGACAAGTTTATTCATTTTAAAAGGTTAATAACATTTTAATTGGCAAGTTTATTTCTTTAAAAACTAATAACATTTTAATTTGGGAATATCTTTTCTTACAATTTTAAATTGGGAAGATTTATCTTTCTAAAACTTATATATAAATGTTTTATATTTATAATGTATATATATATATAGGTATATATATTATAAATAGGGAGTCTTTTAAAACTATGTTTTCAAATTATAATATATATGTATATATATATATTGTGATTTGGAGTTATATATTAAATTCAATATAGTAATTATCAAAGCTAATGTTAAAAGTATTTCCATTTAGAATATATATAATTGTATATATTGAAATGGAAAGAATATTGAATTTGAATTTAATAAAGTATTTTCAAACTTTAATATTTATATAATTTGTAATTTGGAAATTTGTAATTTACCTTAATACTTTTGAAAATGATATTTATGATTTAAATAACAAGAATAATTTCTTATTTAAAAATATATATGTAAGCTTAAATAAGATTTAAATAAGAAGTTCATTTATTTTAATAATCTTTTCTCTTTTAAAATTCAAAATGGTTTGTAAAAAATATATATATAGAGTTAAACTCAATTTCTCAAGCATATATGAATATGTTATATTTATTTGATCAAAGTATAAGTTATTATAAATAATAGTTTTTCACATTTGTATATTTATATAGAAATCTTAAAGCTTATTTATAAAAGGATAAATACATTTTTATACATATATATTTTAAATATACATGTAGGTGATAAATAAATCAAAAATAAAAAGGAATTAATACTTGTAAATTAATTAAAAACAAGATTAACACTTGTAAGCTTATTAAGGTGGTTTAGTGACATTTGTAAAAATGTAAGCATAGGTGTAAGCAAATTAATACTTAAAAGACAAGTGGCTATATTTTAATTAAAGTTTTAAAATAAATAAAATTTAATATGAAAGAAGAAAGATCTGTATTCATTTCTCAGTTCAAAATATTTTCTATCCTAAACTCTTTTCTCCTCTTTTCTAAAACAACCTGAAATCTAAAATTTAAAGAAAAAGTAAAATTCTGGAAATTCAAAGCAAAAGAAGATCACGGCAACAACAGATTCAAAATTCTCAAATACAAATCAGTCAAGGCAAATCTATCAACAAATAACATGAGATCAGCAGCTAAATGGAGATCAAACAGCAAGAATTTAAAATCAACAAAGCAAAAAGAAAAAGCAAGTTCAAATCTGTACAAGTCTGGAAATCAAGAACAGGTTATCTGTTCTCTGTTCTAAGTACTGGTGAGTAAACCTTTATTTTTAAAACAGTTTTAAAATCTGAGAATAAACTTAAATGTTGTGATGAATGTTTATAGTAATATGGTTTGCATATGATTTTATCCGTGAATGCATGCTTGTATAAATAAAATGCCTGCGTATTGTCTGAATATATATATACATAGATATGCTCTGTTATTTAATGTGAATAAACTAAGCATAAAATAGTTTTAAATTATATATATGATAAATGTTCGAAGTGAAATTGTGATGCATGTTTGAAAATGTGTATGCATGTTTGTTTAGATCTGAATGCATGTTTATATGACTGGAGATACTGTGTGTCTGTCTGAATATATCAGTGATCACCTCTGTTTTAATTTTCACAGTTTAAAATTTAGATTTAAATTCAATTCTTCTCATCTAATCTCTGTTAGGCTTAGGGATTCAAACAAATTATGTTTGTTTAAATCTAAGCTAAGGTTTAGAATTTTTTTTTTTAAGTAAAATAAGTTTGCATGTTTCTGAAAATTTGAAATTTTACAGTAAAAACTCAAAGATTGTAAAAATTTGATTTCAACAATTAAATGTTTCGAGTATATAATCTGAATCACCATTAAAATCTAGGATTTTTAATAATAAAATCACGAATTTTAATTGTGTAATTTAAGAGAAATGGTGAGTTGATCGGTTTTGGAGTTTTGAGCTTTCTCTGGTGATCGTTGAATCTTTGGTGGTCGGGGTCTTGGATGAAGCAAGCCTGGTGTTCGATGAGGTCGGGAAAAATGGTTGGAGAGATGTCAGTTGCCTGTGGTGGCGAAGTGACATCGATTTAGGGTTTTAGTCCTGCTTTTGGTTCGTGGTTTTCGCGTGACAATTTCATCATCATTACTCCAATTCAATCGATCGCACCAGGGGGAATAGGCGCGTGGTTGGTCGGTGAAGCTATGGTTGGGATCGCGAAGGCTCTGGTGATCGGGGACGTTGGGTTCGAGGCGTTTTCTGGCGAAGAGTTTTGGTTCCAGTTGCTCGACTTTGTTCGATTTTGATTTCCGATTGAATCAAGTAATCTGGGGATCGTGTGGGGTTGCCGAGGTTGGAGCTGAGTTGTCGGAGGGTGGAACGTTGATCATCGACAATCGGGGTCGATGTACACGTGCACGTGTACGTTCGTGCATCTGGAAGCTTTGGGAAAGAAGCATGGACTCGGGAATGATCTCGAGTAGGGTTCGCGTATGACTCGAAGAAAATGAGGAACGAGGTTTCTCGCGTGTTGGCTCGGGGTTTTTAGCATTTGACTCGGGTTTGGCCTGAGGTGATTTTATAATCTAATTTAAAGCAAAAGTTTTGTTAAAGAAATCAAGTTTTAAATTTTTAAAACAAGGTACGTCAACTTTTTAAGTTATGGATATTATTCTAGTTTCAAAAGAAATGTTTAACTAGTTTTAAAATGTATATTAAAATGGATAAATTAAAGATACGATAATTAAGAAGATTAATTAAGATAAATAATTTATCATTTAATTAATTAACTGGTTGATAATTAAAGATTAATTAATAAGTAATTAATGAAGAGTAATTGATTAGTTTAATTAATTAATGATTAAGGATTAATTTATAATTAAAGGTTAAATTAATTAATTAGAGATAAATTAATTGATAATTAAGTAGTAATTAATTAAGTAATTAAGATATATTAATTTAGTAATTAGAGGTAAACTAATTGGTAATTAAGTTTTATTAATTAATAATTAGGTTTTATTAATTATTAATTAAGGGGTGATTAATTTGCAATTAAAGATTAATTAAAGATTAATTAAGGATTAATCGAAATGGTAATTAAGAGATAAATTAATTGATAATTAAGAAGTATTTAATTTGTTATTAAGTTTTATTAATTGATAATTAAGGTTTATTAATTAATAATTAAAAGAATAATTAATCTGTAATTAAAGATTAATTAATTTGTTTAAGGGTAATTAAAGGATAATTAATTAATTTGTAATTAATTAATGATTAAGTAAGCAGGATTTATAGAATGAAGTAATTAATTTAATTCATTTTAAATTAATTAGAAATGGTATAAATCATTACTTATGAATGAGTGATAGTATTGAATACTTGGCATTGATTGATATCTCTGATGAGATATATGCTGTATGATATGGATGTTAGTTGAATTGTATGGATTATCTGATAATGTTGATTATCTGTTGTAAATTATCTTTCTTTGTGTATAAAGATAATGAATTTAATTGTTTTAACCTTTAAAACAACTTGGCCTTAAAAGATACGCTTTGGATTTCGATGAGACCGGGATCGGGTTTCCGTATACCGGATTTCCAGGTCTGGAGACCCGAATACCACATCGATCCAAATTTACGATAGGTCGTGAATCAAGTGAAGATGAAGATTCAGAGTGCAAGGGTTATTGTCGTTAACTCTGAGGGTGATTCCAAAACGAGGGTAACGAGATAATGCCTTCGGTTTCGTTCGAACCCGGAACGAACTTATATGGATTGAATGCTTTCAGCACATCGTCAGGCGGACGATGAGCATTCTAAGTGATATGTTCTGATTAAAGGTAATCGTAACCTCAAGCCTCATCAACCGGGAATGGCTAAAACAGGGGAGGTGCAGCAAGGTTTCGTGGGTAGCACCCACTGAGAGCAAGATAGATCCCTGTCTAGAGGTCCCTTTTCTTTTATTCGGCTTAGTGTGTGGTTGGTCGCGCCAACTACGGGGTTATCTTGTTTGGAATTATCCAGTAAGGGATGGTTCCGACCTTGTGTTGCAGAGGATTGGGAGTGATCCTCGGTACGGTGATCTAGGCCACGTACTGTGACGGGCGGTACCCCAGTAGCCCTGCCATTGTATGGAAACCCATTCTTCCTACGTGCCCTTACGGTTTTGATTGTATAACCCACTTTGTGGCTAGTATGCTGGAATTTAATAATGTAACAATTTCAGCTATTTCATATTTATTTGAAAACCCTAGACCCTATTATAATACAATCGAATTTCCTATCAAATGTTTTGGTTATCGTAAGGTAAAAACTTTTCCGTGTTTATGTGCGGGAAGTCTTACGAGATACCTTTTCTTTCAAAGGTTTTTCAAAGTTAAACAACCTTAACCCGTTTACTCACACCAGACCCATGTCTGACCCAAGTGTTTATTTCTGTTTTATAAACTCTTGGGTACTCAAATTTTTTACGAGTAGCCAAGGGATTCAGGTTTAGCTTTGACGAATATTCTGGAGGAGCAATGGAGCAGGAGGCTTCGGCGTTCGTAGATATAGTATTCCGCTGTGTTGATATCTGTGATAGTGTCTTGTCTTGTATTTGAGTTGTAATGCCTAGACAGATGTTTATAACTGTCTAGTAAGTGATGTATATGCTGTGTAACTCTGTAAATTGTTGTATACTATGTAATAGTTTATGTTATTAATATAATTTATTCGTTCCGCTGTGAGATCGTTGTTGTTGTTTCTTTCTTTCTTCTTTTCTTTTCTATTTTCTACCCCTTTCTTTCTTCATAATGATGCGACTTTCTGGGCATAGAAAGTCGGGTCGTTACAATACCTGTGTAATTCTACAATATATACTATATAACTTGACAAAACGTTAGTATCTATATTTATATAGTTGTTGTCATCAAAATAAATATTTGAGGTATTAACAGAGAATAGGTCAGCAACGACCTAAATAGGGTCGGTACCGAGATGAATTTACTTGGGGCACGGTTGATTTGGATCTAGGATGAGCTCTAATGCCTGGAACAGGCGATGCTAGAGCTAGAGAGGCAGATAAGAATGTGAATGCACAATGACAGAAGCTGGAACTAGAAGCTCACCGTAGGAACTGGAGGGCATAATGAAGTTATGGATCAGAGTCCTCCATTGGTTGATAAACTCATAATCGGGATGGATTAGAGTCAGGTTCGATTCCCTTACCTTGCCTTTTGTTTTAAATAAATGATGCAATATCACTACCAGACTGCTTACACATGTACAAGATCCTGATCGGTCCCAAGGCATGCTTCGAGTTAAAAGTCTGAAGTGATTCTTGATAGGATTAGATATTTTGATGTTTGCTAGATGCTCTGACTTTGGCTTCATGAGTGATGACTAACACTGATTTGGAAACACCAACGGAGATTGATAACCCTATGAAATTGATTAGGATTTTATAAACCACTTGAACGTGATGGTTGATATTGATTGATCGTGGTAGTCCTATTCGAAGAGATGGGGCGATGACGATAAGGTGCATGTTCCCTTAACAAAGAGTGAGTGGATGGACTTGTACAGGAAAGTAAATCATCTTACCAAAGAGTAAGCGGATGGACTTGCTTAAATGTCGAGTCCCCTTGCCGGTGAGTAAACGGACCGGACTCAATAAGGATCCAGAGAGATCGAATCCTAGATTGGATGTTAAATAATCTGGAGAGATCGAACCCTAGTTTGAATGAAAAACTGCCAAGCATGATTGGACCCCAGATTGGATGTTGACTTGACCTTAGGATTTAAATGCCTTGTAATTAGACTAAAATAGATAAATCCTAGATGAACAAAAGACGATTTTGATATACAATATGATAACTCCGGGTGTAAATAGACTGATTATGATTTATTACTAACACTTAAGCAAGGACTAAAGTCCTTAACTATGATGGTCTGAAACGACCATGGATTTTCAGGAGAATCTGAAGGAACCAAATGATTCACCATAACTTGAATTGATGGATAGCTGGAAAGTTTAACGACAAGAAATCGACTGTTATCCCTCCTTTTGGCAAGGTCGTGATGTCATCGAATTGGCTGGGAACTTATGGTTATCAACCTTAGGAATCGATTATATACAATACCATGGACGATGGTTGGGTAGATTCCGATCGGGTCCCAATCGAGGTGCAATCAGCGTGAAGTGACTGGCATAGCTCTGTGAAGTTACATTTAAAATTTGGAGTCGATCGAAGTTCGTATGCTCGAGTTACGGACGAAGCAAGGATTTATATGGATCGATTGGGAACGATCCATAGAACAGCTCAAATCAGCGAGGATCGATTGATATCTCAAAATCCACAAGGTCAATTCACTTGAAACTTTCAGAGCATAAGTATATTGAAGAGTGGAGCCCACGAAAACGATCCCACATCAAGATCTTAAGATATGAAGATGGCCGATCGTTTTTAGTCGATCATTATTTGCCGATTTGTCATAACGATCGGTGAACATTCCAAGTGTAGCAAAGTTTGATTCATATCTTGTAATCTACAACTCAGATTGACTTCATATTTCAGGGACAAGTTCAAGAGGCATGCGGGGCCCCTCAAAACCAATCTCATATGAAATGGAGGCAAAATAATGACCAGTTAAACTTTAGTCGATCATTCTGAGATATCAAGTTAGGACCATCGATCATTATGGTGGGCCCCTATGGACCTAGAGAGCCTTTTGCCGAAAACTTGGTGAAATATCTCATCATCCCCCCTATAAATACAGTCCTCTTGGTTCATTTTCAGGATCTTTATGCTGCTTGTTACTCTAGAATCTATTGTAATCAAGTGTTTGCTATTCCTTCTTCTGTTATCAGATTTATAAGTGATCAATAAAGGATAATCTTCAAAGTGGACGTTGGCATACAACGCCGAACCACTATAAATCTCTATGTCTCCCATTATTACTCTTTACATGTTATTAGCTTAGTCATTTCCTCAGTTTAATTTTGTTTTTCTTCATTTAATTCTCTACATAAATCTATTCTTGGGTGTTTGTGACCAATTTGGTTGCAAACATTTTGGTGCTTTCACTGAGAACCTTGATTCTCAGTTTATTAGGATCCCTTTATTGCTACTAGATTGGATATATCCCTTAAAGGAGATATGTAGTAATCTTCAGAAAATTGCTCGTACTACTTAGATTTGTAGAAATCTAAGCAAGGCAATTAATAATGGTGAGACATACTAGATCTACTTCTTAGAACGTGGAAGGAAATGAGAATAGTAGCATTCAGCAAGGAGACCCAAGCAATCTACCAACAAATGTGAATTCTGATCCGGTTGAAGTTCATAATTCCACTGATGCTATTACAAGAGCTGAATTTCATAATTTAACGAGAGAGCTGATGAAGAGCCATTGATAGCTAAATCAATAAATCCAGACCAATATCAACTTAATGAACCAAATCAGTTAGCAATAGCAGGGGAAAGCTAGGAGGGATCCCACCCCTTACTCGGCATAGGAGAGCTCTAGTTCGTTGGATGAGTATCATATGTATATGCGCCGCAGAACCAACGGATATCATGTAGAAACTTCAGGGCATCAACAGGCATACCATCGTGGTCTGCCAAGAATGATCAGTGCTGATCCACCGCTAGAGAAGGAAACTTACCTGTGCACGTTGGGATTCAAACCAAAGCTGCTACGGTTGGTTTGGATGATGGATTCTGATTGAATGCTGACCAGGTTCTTCCCAGAATGATGATGAAATGAATGTACAAGATGCACATCGGGAAGATGGTGAACCAAGAAGGCGTGAAACGGCCCGCAAACATCGACCGGACCATTCATGTGATGTGGAGCACGACTAACGCTTGGTACCAACCATCCAAACACCGGACCTATCGGTAATGGTCAGACTATTAGTGAGAGAGAGCCAAGGCTTGACTAACGATGACTGGGGAATCTCGAGAAGCCAAACCCCGTTCACTACTAATGTTTTACATGCGGAATATCCGAAGAGGTTCAACATGCCATTAATGCCAACGTACGAGGGAAAAACCGACCCCAGCCAGCATATCATGAAATACAAATGGCTGATGGATTCTACATAAGCTGATGATGCGACCAAGTGTAGATGCTTTCCCATAACTTTTTCTGAAATAGCGATGATGTGGTTTACGAGACTATCCCCACGATCAATTTCTAGATTCGATGATTTGGCTACTAAGTTTGTGGAGCAATTTCGGATGCATGCGACTCGTTCCAAAGATGTGATGTCCCTTTCCAACGTGATTCAGGCTCTAGGAGAGTTGTTGAAAGAATATTTGGAAAGATTTCATATAGCTGTTACGGAGGTCGGTAATCTGAATGATCATGTGGTAGTCATGGCCGTGAAGAGAGGGATTGACCCAGAGTCTGATTTTGGTGATTGGTTAGCCGGTAAGTCGCTCGCAATGTTGGAGCGCTTTTACGCAAAGGTGGCTCAGTATTCGAGAAAGAAGGAAGCCAGGTCCTCCAGAAAAAAGAATGTTGCAGGACCAAGTGGAGAAGCAGTACAGAGTAACATTGCAATAAAACAGTCCGATGACAGTTTTGGAAAATTCCAAGTGAATGTCCAAAATGAATCAAATCAGCAAAAGAGAGGAAGAGATAGGAACCGTGAATGGAAGAGGGATTCTAGAAGAATGAAGCCTAGAATTATGATATATAATACTTACAAGCCGTTGAATATGTCCTTAGGGAATATCTATCTGTCTACTTGCAATACCATGCAGTATAGGAAGCTTCCTCCGAAAGAATCCACAGAGAAGCAGAAACAGACCGGGAAATATTGTCGGTTTCACGAGTACTATAGGCACAATACTAATGAATATAGGCATCTCGAGGATGTTATAGAAAAGCTGATTTGAGAAAGGAAATTACAACAGTTTGTAAAAGCCCTATAGGATGGTGGGCAGGGGACTTCTGACCCCAAGCACGGCGTAGGGCTGAGGAGCCTGCACGGACTGGTGGAAGACTGGTGATAAATACGATAGTAGGAGGACCACACCCAGCATAAAAGAGTTGGCAGGAGATGGAGCGCTATGCTAGCGCGATTAGGCATGTGGATTTTGAATGCTATTCAAATACAGAAGATAGAGCTCCGGTAAAACATCAACGTACGATGGCGGATGATATTATGTTTAGGAACAGAAATGCAGATAAGGTAGAGGCCCCGACAATCGACCCAATGGTCATTTCGGCCATGATTGGCCCTGCCTTAAGGATATTGATTGATTGTGGAAGTTCATTAAATATAATCTTCTAAAAGGCTTATGATCAGATGAAGATGGAAACCAAAGACTTAAAACCGTCTAAAGCTCGTATACACGGTTTTAACGGCGTTGCAACTGAAGCTGTTGGTTATGTGGAATTACCTGTAAAGTTGGGAGAAGGCGAACGAAGGAGAGTGTTGATCTTGCCGTTTGTTGTTTTGGATGTTGACTCTCCATACAATGTTTTTCTAGGTCGTCCGACCCTAGCCAAATTTCGGGCAGCCCTTGCCCCATGGTGTTTGACTTTAAAGTTTCCGACAGACAATGGTATAGGAGTTGTTCATAGCGATCAGGCGACTGGACGTGTGTGTTATGTAGCTAAGTTGAGGGAAGCTCAGCGCAAAGAAAAAGGCAAGGGTGTGGACAAGACTATCTGCATGCAAGCTACCGAAGATTGACAACTAGCGCCCGAGCCTTGACTCAGGCGCCATAGTTGGTTCTATAGAGATATAGATCTGAGAGATAATGAAGAGGAGCCTAAAGATACCATGGCTGCACCGGCTGAGCTGACAATTGATATTATGGTCAGCCACGACGACCCATCACGAGTCCTAAAAATTGGATCACAACTCAGCCCCCCGATGATGAAGGAATTTGCTGGTTTTCTCCGAGCGAATCTAGACGTGTTCGCTTGGACTCACTCTGACATGTGTGGAATCTCATCTGCCATTGCGAGGCATGCATTGAATATCGACCTGTGGCATGTCCCAGTGAAGAAAAAAAGGCGTGGTATGGATCTGATAGATCTGACGCTCTCAAAGAGGAGGTGGATAGACTAAAAGACTACAGGTTTTTCCGCGATGCCCTCTACCCTAAATGGGTATCTAATCCTGTACTTGCGAAGAAAGCGAATGGGAAATGGAAAACATGCATTGATTATTCAGATTTGAACAAGGCATGTCCAAAAGACAGTTTCCCCTTCCAAGGATCGACCAGTTGGTGGATTCAACCACGGGACACGAGTTGCTATCTTTTATGGATGCGTACTCGAGATATAACCAAATTCTGATGCATATCCCTAATCAGGAGCACAACAGCTTCATTACCGATGTTGAATTGTATTGCTATGTTGTAATGCCATTTAGATTAAAGAATGCAGGAGCTACTTAGCGGCGCTTAGTCAACAGGATGTTTAAAGACCAGATCGGAAAAACAATGGAAGTGTATGTGGAAAATATGCTCGTGAAGTCACGACGATCAAGCGACCACATTAGAGACTTAGCATAAATGTTTAACATCCTTCGACATTACAAGATGAAAATAAATCCTTTGAAGTTTTCTTTTGGTGTTACATCAGGGAAATTCTTAGGCTTCATTGTTAACACTCGTGGAACAGAAGCTACTCCCAAGAAGATTCAGGCTATCCGTAATATCCAAGCGCCAAGGACTATTAAACAAGTGCAGAGTCTGAATGGGAAAGTTGCTGCCTTAAGCCGATTTATCTCCGGAGCTACCAACAAATGCATTCCTTTCTTTGATTTAATTAGGAAAGGGAAAAGAAACTTCAAATGGATGCAGGATTATAAAGACGCGTTTCAGGCTTTGGTGAATCATTTGGAGAGACCCTCCATCTTGTCAAAGCTGGTGGATCATGAAGATTTGTACATTTATTTGGCCGTATTGGTACACGCTATAAGTTCCGCATTGCTTCGCGAGGAGGATCGGATCCAGAGGCTGGTGTATTACGTCAGCAAACGATTAACGGGAGCTGAAGGGAATATCCGAAAATAGAAAAACTGGCATACTACTTGTTGATTGCAAAAGCTTCGTCCATACTTCTAGGCACATCCGATCAATGTTTACACCGACCAGTCGTTAGGACATGTCCTATAGCGACCTAAGACGTTTGGAAGGTTACTCAAGCGGAACATCAAGCTCAGTCAATTCGATATTACTTATCTCTCTCGGAGGGCTATCCAGGGTCAGTCACTGGCAGATTTTAAAGTAGAGTTTACCGCGAAGGATGATTTTCTAGAAAGCAACAAAATCCCTACCATACAGTAGAAATTGTATACTAATGGAGCGTCTAATGATCATTGTTCTAGGACTGGAATTGTGCTCGTAACTCCCAAAGGTCGGTCAATCTATTATGCTTTAAAACTTGATTTCCCAGCGATAAACAATGAAGCTGGGTATGAAGCTCTGATTGCTGGACTTAAACTCGCTAGAGAACTCAGAATAAAATCTCTCAAAATCTTTTGCGATTCGCAGTTGGTAGTGCACCAAGTCAGAGGGGATTATCAAGCTAAGGGACAACGACTTGCCCCATACCTTACCCAAGTTCAAGAGTTGTTGGCATAATTTGGAACTATGACATTTCGCATATTCCACGAGAGCGAAACAGAGAGGCCGATTCATTGGCAAAGTTTGCTAGTACCGGTGACACATAGTGCATGGGCTTGGTCTCGGTCGAAGTATTAAATGCCCCAAGTTTAAACATGATAGAAATCAACCGGACACTGGAAGCGGAGCCTGAAAGGGAGTCGTGGATGACCCCGATCAAAGACTATTTGCTACAGGGAATTCTTCCCGAACGAAGGAATGAAAAGCAACAAGTCCTTCACAAAGCTTCATGGTGTATCATGCAAGAAGGAATTATGTAAAAGAAAGGTTTCTCTATTCCCCTACTCCGGTGTGTCGCTCGTGATGAGATAAAGCGTGTTCTGAAAGAAGTTCATGAAGGGGAATGTGGCGATCACACTGAAGGGCAAACTATGGCAAAGAAAATACTCCGTTACGGGTATTATTGGCCAACCGTAAATAGAGACGCCGCTAATTATGTAAGACGATGTGATAAGTACCAGATATATGAAAAAATTCCAAGAGCTCCGCCAATGGAAGTCATGCAAATGGTCAGCCCATGGCCGTTTTCCATGTAGGGTATAGACATTATCGACTCCTTACCGATCTCTAAAGGTGGCGCAAAGTACGCTATCGACGCAGTTGATTACTTCACCAAATGGGTCGAAGCAGAACCTTTAGCCACAATCACAATCGAGAAAGTAACAACTTTATTGTCCGAAACATCGTATGTCGTTTCGATCTTCCATGAACTATCGTGACATGTAATGGGACTCAATTCGAAAGTATTGAATCCAAAGACTTCTATCGGATGTATCGTATTGAAAAGAGATTTGCAGCGCTCGCTCACCCTCAGGAAAATGGACAAGTTGAAGCTGTAAACAGAATCATAAAGTCAATTCTGAAGAAACGTTTAGAGAAGGCTAGAGGCAAGTGGGTGGATGAACTCCCTACAGCATTGTGGGATTACAGGACCACCCACAAGTCCGCGACTAGCCATACTCCATTCGCCCTTGCTTACGGTTCCGAAGCTGTCTTTCCTATTGAGCTCGAAGTCCTTCTCATCGAGTGACATACTACGATCCCAAAATAATTAAAGATCTCCTCTTAGAATCTCTTGACTTTATAGATGAAAGTGCGAGGAATCCGATCTAAGGGCAGCTGCGCATCGACATCGAGTTGCCCGGTATTACAACATTAATGTTCGACCTAGAACCTTTGAAATCGACGATCTCATTCTGAAATGGGTTTTTCTTACCCCATCGCATATGAATCCAATCTGGGAAGGACTGTATGTCATTGAATAGAGGCTTGGAGAGTGAACTTTCAAGCTAGCGACTGTCGATGACATCACACTTCCAAGGGCGTGGAATAGTGAGCATTTACGACGCTATTTCATTTAGTTTATTTCTTTTCCATTTCAGTTGTATTTGCTTTCAGAATTTACTTTAGAATTTGATTTTCCATATATGTAATAAGACAGATTACGTCATTCTTTTCCATTTAGCAAATAAAGCCTTTGAATCCTTTGTATTTATGTTTGCTGTAGCATTGTGTATCAGTTACACGACGGGATGAAAATAAAATAAGAGCAATCATGACACGACAAATCGCTCGCTAAATTAAACCCCTGACTCCTGGGGGAAACAATCAATTACGGATAATAAGATTTGACTGCTCTCTGAAACAATTCCAAGTCCTCAGAGTGTGGATTGGAGTATAAACATAAATCGGGTGTGAATCGACCACCCGCGAAACAACTCTAAGTCCCCAGAGTGAGGATTGGAGTATAAACATAAATCGGGTGTGAATTGACCACCCATGAAATAACTCTAAGTTCTCAGAGTGCGGATTGGAGTATAAACATAAATTGGGTGTGAATCGTCCACCCGCGAAATAACTCTAAGTCTCCAGAGTGCGGATTGGAGTATAAACATAAATCAAGTGTGAACCATCCACCCGCGAAATATCTTTAAGTCCCCGGAGTGCGGACTGAACTCTAAACAAAAATTGGGTGCGGTTCGACCACCCATCAACTAATTCTTATCCTTGGAGTGCGGATATTAGTATAAAAAAATAGATGAGTGTAGTTCGACCACTCACTATTCCATAAACTTTGGACTGAAAATGACACCAGGAGTGTAAACTCGCTAAGGATGGAGTTCGACCATCCACCACCGAACTCAGCTGACCAGAGGCTGGGGGGAAGAGTACAGTTACCTAAACCGCTGAATTCGACAATCGTAACGTTAAGGCTCGAGCCTAGTGTTTGATACGACTCGAGGCCACGACCTCAGGGAGAACTTGGGATGGATAAATCAGATCGACATCCAATTCAATGAGCAATGAATCACATATGCATAAAATGAATAACGTGATAGCTCAAACATTTATACAAGTGTATACAAGAATCATACATAAGAATAAAAGAATTCTTATTTACACTAAACTTGCTATACACTATACAAGTTTATCTAAAATGAAAAATAAAGTGGGGGTTACACCCAAACAAACACGACCAATGAAAAGGGAAAGTAATCATCCAAGCTATTTACATATCACTCTAATCCAAAGATTATTTCTTGGATTTTCTATCTTTCCTTTACTTCTTTCGAGTGGCACCTTCCGAACTACCACTCGACCCTCACTTCGACCCTTTTCCACCTCGGCTTCTCTTCGACGAAGTATCTTCAGTTGTATATATTGAAGCGGTATCATCTTTAGAAGTAGGAGGGATAGAGGCACTCTCGGCACTAGAAGCGGGGGGGGGGGGGGGGGGATATCATCCCAAGGAATTGCCTTGCCAAGAGGGATCATCTGAAGCGGGACAGGAATCGGTTCATTGAAGCCCAAATCAACATGCATAGCTTTTACCTCCTTTTTCAATAGTTCTTCCCTCTCAACACGCTCTTTCATGCTGAGCTCGCCAGTGGGGTCGGAAGAACCCGTGATCATAACATCTTCATCAAAGGGAATTTCATGCTGTAGGTCGCTTCCTTCCTTGAATAATGCCTCCATGAATTGATCATCAATAACAAAGGCTTCTTCTTGAGCACCCTGGACAGCGGCCAAAGTTGTAACTTTAATGGATTCTATCCTGGCCGCTTGTGACTCCAATAGAGGCTCTTATGAGGGGAGAGGAGCGACACCTAACAGATTCAAAGCTGAGAAAAATAGGCGAAAAGATTAGAAATATCAACCGATAACACCCCAACTTTATGAAAGACGGGGAATGACGACGGAATACCTTCCTCGGTATGGCTCCCAAGTTGAGCCGAAACATCCTCAGGACCGCGCTCGGGAATTGGAGAAAGTTGTGGCTTGTCTAGATCATACCCGGGAATGGTTGAAGAGCCTATGGAACTAGGGATAACCTGGGGTGTCGGGGGCAATTTAGCTGTAATATCGGGTTGTGCCGACCCGGATCCTTCACCCACTTCATGTGAAGAAGTAGCCGCATACTCTTTCTAAAGTGAAAACTGGATATCGTGCAATGTTTTTGGTTCATCGCCCAATAGCATTTTGCTTTCAAGCCTAAACAGATCGATATCCTTTGAATTAAGAAGTTTCTTCTCTTCTGCAATGAGAAATTCCAACACGCACCAGAGCTGGTAGGGATAATCGTCACTGAGCCATGTCAAATTTCTATGCTTGAGAATGTTAACATTGTAAAGAACGAGAAGTGGGTCAAGCTCATTCATTATCTCCTCCCTAACCTTGTCCTTGTTAGCTTCTGCTTTATGTTGAATAAGTGCATCGACATTTTTGGCCCTTTCAACAACCGTGTCTCTCTCAAGTCTAACATTTACCAGCTCATCACAAGCATCTTGAGCGATCTTCTAGGCATCATCTTTTTCCTTATTTGCATACTCAAGCTTAGCCTTGAGATCCTCTATCCCCTTTAAGGCTGTGGATTCATTACTTCGGGCTGTATCCCGCTCAAGCGCTATCTCTTGATTTCGATGATGCAACACTTGAACCATATCAAGATGGCTGGATTTCATCTCCTCCATGGATTTCACAGCAGCATTAGCTTTTCCTTCAGCTTCTGCTAATGAGGTCCTAGAAGCCTCTAACTCGTTTGTCAAAGTGTCAATGACTCTTTTATCTTGAGCCTCCTGGCGTTTTAGCTTATCAATCTCCGTTGCGCGCTTGAAAGAGACTTTCGACATTTTCTCTGCTAGCTTCATCCATTCGTGGTACTGCATGTGGATGTCAGTGACACAGTCAATAGTCATTTTTTGAACATGGTCCGAAAACCTCTTCAAGTTGGGAGGAAAATAGAACCCTTCAAAACATAAGTTTGGAAATTCTTCATGAAGCTGTGTCATACAAGCAGTTGGATTGATCATAGGATCTTCAGTAGCTGCTTCAACTTCAGTACTTTCCTTACCGGGCTTGTGGGCAGTAGCATGTTCACTATGGCGATTACGATCGCTCGGCCGTTGAGAATGAGAAGAAACCAAAGGCTATGAAGGCACTGAAGCAGGAGGAGGACCACGAGGGGGATCGATAAGCAAGTCCTTGCGATCATCTGGCTTCTCAGGACCTTTTGAAGGAGGGGATCTCAATCTTGACCGATGTTTGTCTTGGGATGGTTTATCCCTATCACCTCTATCTTGATGATCCCGATCCCAGCCGGGGCAATAACTAGAATCATAATACTCTTGATTACCATGGTAAGAGCCAGAGCGTGAAGCGGAGGATTGGTGGTGTATATCCCGGAGGGAATCAAACATGTTCCTTTTCTTCACCGTCGTTTCTACAAAAGAAAACAGAAATCAGTCAACTTTAAGCATTAAAGAGCACGGGTCAAGCATAATGCAATGTTGAGGGGTACAAGTGTGTGCGAGTGTCCTTGTGTAACCCCTTGACAAACTAGTGTGCATGAGCCTTTCTCATTGGTGTAACTTCTCTTCGAGAAGTAGGAATCTCAGTGCTAATTCTAGTGGGATATTCTGACCCCTCGATGCTCACATCGGTAAAATGAAAAGCGTTAAGATCATGCAAAATCAGTAGACCAGACAAAGAGTCAAGTGGTAAACTTGAACACTCTGACAGTTGGGAAGAAGATTCATCTTGAGCAGTTTTAGGAGCCATCGATGACTTGGATTGATAAGAGAGATGACTTTTTGGGAATTTATATAGAAATGTTTTCTTCTTTCTCCGATCAGGAACCGGGGGATGTGAGGTCTGCGAGGATCCACCATCAATCCACAAAACCGAATTCATCACCATTATGACCGAGCACATCGCCTTTATGTCCTCTAGCATCAATACCAGCAAATTCTTGAGCACTCGTGACTGGGGGCACCATGGGATCAGCACGGTTGTCCCTTTGACTAACTGCAGGCAATGGTCTTATCCCTGCAGTTTGGGCGACTTTGGTTAGCCCCATGCCGAGGCCTCTTCTATCAAACAAAAAGTAATGAGACATTCATCCATAAGTAGATATTCGATGTTCCTATCCTCGGGAGGTGCGCCTCTTCATAAATATTGCAGCTAGGTCGGGTGACGATACCTGTAAAGGATTAACGTAGTCAAGAATACGATCTGAATATCGTTTTTTCGTTCTAATATAAAAATAACGGATAACACTTACGTCTTTCCAGCCATTGTCAAGCAAAACTGGGCGGATAACGAATGAAGAACCACTCACTTTTAAAGGCACTTAATTTGTTCCATGCGCTAGTCAGAATCTGGCACCTCTTCGTTGACTCAAGAAATGTAAACGAAAGACTCCCTATCCGTCGCTTGAAAGTAAATATGAATCGGATGTCATCAATGGTTGGAGGACGGTGCAAGAACTCCAAAAATACAATATTAAGTACAGTTGAGGTGAGCGTAGCCATTGGGGGGAGTTGCGCTGGAGCTATCCTTAAATAATGGAGAATTTCCCGAATATATGAATTAAATGGCAGGATGCATCCGACCCAGCACATGAACTTGTTGCACCCCGTATACCCCTCTGGGGGTCTGTAAGCCCTGTTATACCGCGACAGAACCAATACATCGTCGAAAGGAATTCCGTGCCTTATGCAGATTCGACGAAGAGCGTCTTCCTTAATTTTAGAAGCTACCAAATTAGTTGGGTTCTCCAGAATAACTGTGTCCTCTAGCATGTCGGGAGCAGGATCGATAACCTTCGGTAGGAGGATGGGAACAACATCAAAAAGGTCAAATTGAGAGCCCGAGCTTTCCAGTTGTTCAGAATGATGACTAGAGGACGGACTATCAAATTCAGTTGCAGAACTTAATTCTACGTTAGGGTTATCCTGTTGGGAAGATGATCCAGCTGGCATAGCTGCAAGATGCCCAGAATGTCTAGAACCCATAGTTATTAAACTTAGTAAAAATCATGGTTAGATAAAGTAACCTGTAACCCCCAATGTATAGCGAGTGCTAGTGTGGTGCGGTAAAGTGCTATACAATATAGTAGTAAGTTGTGAAAAACTAAAGACGGAAAAGACGACGAGACTTCAAGGTTCAACTGGAGAGACGGTCATTAGTGACCGTCTCAACCATTTCTTTGTGTCATCGGGAAACGATGTAGTTTGAGTTTCGGGATCGATCGTCAGCAAGCAAAAGTTTGATTTTTATCTAAGTCACCGATGAGCTTCAAGAGAATAGTCAAAGGCATTGGTTCGTGTCGTAGTACTAAGGTCATTTGTTACCGAATATGCAGCTCAAGTCGTATGCAAGTTAGATGCAAGTTCAAATGTCCGTTCAAGTACGCAAGGCCAAAGCTCATCATTTTGTTCAAGTTCACTTATTTAAGTTCCATTTTTTTTAAAGTTCACTTGCTAACAACCGATCGTTCGTAAAGACACTCCCACTGATCGTTTCCCTAGACAATGCCGATCGTTTTCTCCATGCTATCAACCGACTGTCCTACTTTGCCTTATCCACCTGAAAAGCCTCAACGTCCCAAAGTTTTGCCTATCGTCCAAGGACGATCGTGATGGGTTGGTCGAACAATTTCCCTAACTCCTCTGCTTCATCCTTCTCAATAAATGATCGGTTAAGGCCACAATCTCATCCAATATTTGTCATCTCCAATCTTCAACCGATCGTTCATCTCAACCATCCTATACGACCGTTCTATCCACTTCACCTCCTTTTATACCGACCGTTTGCTCCATTGCTTCATCTGATCGTTCAAAGATGATCATCCCACATCAAGACAAACTATACCATGTTCTCTGGAAACAATCGATTGAAGCTTGCATCTCCTCTAACTCCTACTCACTCCATGGATCGAATCAAATATCATAAAATTAATAAAACTCAAAATCTCATGCTCAAATCATAAAGCAAATTTGAATTAAGCTACCTAAGTTAGAATTTAGAAGGGGAAGTTGAATTTGGAGTGAGGTAAGATTTAGGGGAGCGCCTGAAGAATAATTAATTTGAGCAAGATGCGGTTTGGTTTTAGGAAAGTTGGATCGTTTGTTTGATCGACAAAGGGAGAAAGTAGAACGATTCATTCTTTTCTTCTCAACTGGAAACAATATGAAATGGTAGAAGAAGAAGAAATGGCTAAGTACAGATGCTTATTTAGGAAGGTTGAATACCGATCATTCATGGCTCGAAGTTATGCCGATCGTTTCAAGGTAGCGAATTTATACCGATCGTTTCTTAACCAAGCTAGATGCCGATCGTTTTAGAGCAAGAGTTTATACCGATCGTTCGATAACTAGAAATGATCCAGAATTTCATTCAGAAAAGAAAACGATCGGTAAAAAAAATTGTATATGTATAATATGGATGGGGGGAATAACGATCGGTAGTGAACCTTTTTTTAAGATACATATGTAAATAAGTAACGATCGGTATAGATTGTTTATAAAAATTTCAAAACTTGACAATGACCCGTGAACGTGTAACCATGATTGGGAGTTAGGTACGAACATGTATACGTGCTAGTATACGTTTCGAAATCTAATTTTTTGAAATCGATAAAAATTGAATGATCACCTAAAATCGACCAGAGAAAAACTAAAGCCAAGTTGCTGAAGCTTAGAAATTGCCAGAAACAAAGCAGGATGATCGCTAACAAGTTGTGATCCCGTATTTATACTATTGGAAATCGACCAATCGTCATGATGAATAAGGAAAATACGATCCCCGACAAGAAAACAACTCAATGATAGGGTAACGATAATTCGATGAACTGAATGGATTTCTTTCTGACAATTCTAGCTTGCGATGATTTAATGCATGTCATGTTCGAAACAAGACGTACTTTATGGGGCAAATGTTATCCCATCTTTTGGCAAGGTCATGATATCATTAACTTGGCTAGGAAAGGATGGTTATCCACCTTAAGAATCAATTATATACAATACTATGGATCATTTTCGGGCAGATTCGAATCGGGTCCCAATCGAGGTGCAATCAGCATGAAGTGGCTGGCATAGCTCCGTGAAGTTACATTTCAAATTTGGAGCCGATCGGAGTTTGTATGCTCAAGTTACGGACGAAGCAAGGATTTATATGGATCGATTGGGAACGATCCATAGAACGGCTAAAATCGGCGGAGATCGATCGATATCTCAAAATCCACAAGGTCAATTCACTTGAAACTTTCAAAGCATTAGTATATTGAGGAGTGGAGCCTACTAAGCACATCAAGATCTTAAGACATGAAGATGGCCGATCGTTTTTAGTCGATTGTTATTTACCGATCCTTCATAACAGTCAGTGAACGTTCCAAGTGTAGCAAAGGTTGATTCATATCTCATAATCTACAACTCATATTGACTTCATATTTCAGGGACAAATTCACGAGGCATGTGGGACCTCCCAAAAATGATCGCATATGAAATGGAGGCAAAAATAACGATCGGTTAAACTTTAGCCGATTGTTCCGAGATATCAAGTTAGGGCCACCGATCATTATGGTCGGCCCCTATGGACCAAGAGAGCCTTTTGCCGAAATCTTATCTCATCATCTCCCCCTATAAATACAGGCCTCCCGGTTCCTTTTTAGGATCTTTTCACTGCTTGTTACTCTAGACTCTATTGTAATCAAGTGTTTGTTATTCCTTACTGCTATAATCAAATTTATAAGTGATCAATAAAGGATAATCTTCAAAGTGGACGTAGGCATACAACGCCGTACCACTATAAATCCCCGTGTCTCTGATTATTGCTCTTTATCTTTTATTAGCTTAATCATTTCCTCAGTTCAATTTTGTTTTTCTTAATTTACTCTCTACATAAATCTATTCTTGGGTGTTTATGATCAATTTGGTTGCAAACATCAACTACTGTAGAAACTTATTATTGTGCATAGCACACCTTACATTTTCATAAGGTGTACTTTGAGGGGTAAGTGTTATAACCAAATTTTCCGCTGCCTTCAAACGACTTGAACGAGCGAATCAAACTAAAACTAATGAAGGAATGGATTCAGAAGCTTGAAAACCATTAAGAATGACAAAATTGATGAAATCAACAATTTGTGGCTAAGTATTAAATATGCAATACCTCTCGTCGGGAACCTCTCATCGAAAATCCAAAACTTGAAGTCTGAGCGAGTATGAAGAAAGATCGAGAAAGCAAGTAGACAAAACCTCTCGGCGTCGACCAAAACTAGTCGGTACCGAGAGCTACAATGTTTGGGCCTGGATACTCACTCCTACATGTTGGGTTATGGATCTGGACTTGATATTTTATGGGTTTTCGGTTCTGCTAGACGATTTCCTATAAATAGAAGACCTAGAGCAACTAGAGTAGGGCTTTTGGCACTTGATTTCTCTTCTACCCCTAAATACTCCTAGATCCAAGATCTACTAAATTATGGTTGGATTTGAGTGGTAATCATTGTATTCTAAAGAGAATCAATCAAATAAAAAGATTAAAATGGACGTAGGCCGGAGTATTTTCTGAACCACTAGAAAAATTGTGTCTTATCTATTGCTTTTACATTTATTTCATTAGATCTGGTGCTTTCAATTGATTTTGGGGTGTTTGTGTTATTTTTGGTGCTAACACATATTTATAGGTGTATTAATCGGAAATGTTGGAAATTTTCTATTATACGAAATAAATTGATATATGCTTTTATATAAATGATTATAAATTATTTGAAATGATGTTTTTAAATAAAGCAAGATTACTTTAGAAAACAACCATAGTTTATTTAAAATTTAAATGTATTTAAAGTGATTAATATTAAGTTATTGATTGAAGTTAAAAGGATATAATTGATGTTAAAATTTAAATATAAAATAAATCAAATGTTTTGGTCTATGTGGTAGAAGTGATTAGTATATGGCAATGGAGCAGCTATTTTTGGTGATGGAACAGAGAGTGGTTACTGGTGGGAATGAGCAGTTTCTAAGGAAGTGATGGAAGAAGTAAGTAAACTGTGATGGAGAGCTTGGCAGACAGCAAAGTGAAGAAAGGTGCAAGGCAGAAAAGAAATTTTGTGAAGGAGGGTGGAACTTTTGCAAGGGAAGTTTGTTATGTGCAACTTGGAGCACATTTGAGGTGGGAGGCTTGCGAAAGTGAGAAGTATATCAAATTAGGACAGTGGTGCAAGGGTAGTTGCTCGGACGTGGTTGAAGTATGAGACAGAGAGAAGGGCTGTGTTTCAGGTGACGACTGTGATGTAGAGGATATATTTGTAGGCAGATGGTAAGTAAATGGATATGGTTGGTTGTCAGTGCAACAGGGGTGATTGAAGTGATGTATGTATGTCTGATTGAATTGCTGAGGAGGGGTGATGGCAATGCATGAAGGTTTGATGTCTGCTGTGAAGGAGTGATACCTTTTGGGGTGGTTGACAGGCTGATGACTGTCATGGGTAGATGTGCAGTAGTGATGAGTAAAACTTGTAACTGAGATTAGAAGGAAGTTAGCACAGTGAGGTGATGATGATATGTGGTGCAGAGGATGGGGTTACAGAGGTGTATGAAGTATGTTGGAGTAATGTAATTGTACATAGAGTGATATGTGCACAGTTGGAAGGGGATGGTTTTAGAAGGCAGAGAATGTTTGTGAGGCTGTGAAATGTAGAGGTTGTTTGTTGTAGGCAATGGTGAACGAATGGTGTTGTTGTATAGGGGAATGTTTGATGTGTGGCAGTGGACGAGTTTGTACTGCATTGATGGTGGTCAGGGGATTTGAATGGCTGTTGTATGTGGTAGGAAGGAGGTAATAGGCAAAGTGATGTGATTTTGTGATGGTGGGAGTATATGGTGAAGATTGGTAAAGTATGTGAGTATGTAGGGGAGTCAACATTGTTTAGTAACAATGAAGTGTAGAAGGCAGAGAATGTGATCAGCGCACAGTTTTTGTAACAGTGTTTTTTTCCTTTTTTTTTAATTGAAAATTGTAAATGCAATGTAAATTGTCAACTTGTAAAAAAATGAAATGCAAATTGCAAAGAAAATAAAATGTTTTTGTTTTTGTTTTGAAATTGTGTATGTTTTTTTTAAATAGAAATGCAAATGCAAATGGAAATAAAACAACAACAAACACACAGTCAAAACGCAACGAAAATTACACAATTTTTTTTAAATGCAATATAACACACAAAATAAACACATAATAAAATAAAACAAAAATAATTCGAAGAATAGAAAATTAAAATCAAAGCAAATTCCCCGACAACGTCGCAAAAAACTGCACATCATCACTGTGACCATACTCACCACTGCCCGGACATCTTACTTCAACAACATCCACAAACACAGTCACATTACAAAACACCATACAGTGCACATCCTCTCTCTTCTACCTATCATCAAATTCACCCGCTGCTTCACCACCGTTTCATTAACCATCATCACACCATCCGTCTGCTACAATCCCCTACCCACAACCATCCCCGATAAACAAACAAGTCCTCCTCCTTCTCGCCAACCCATCTGCAACATCCACCAAAACAACAACCGTGCAACTACTTCTCCACTGACCACTGCCTAATAGTACATTATCGACCTCAACATCTCAACTAAGCTGCACTTTTACTTCCACAATTGCAAATGCAATTACCTGCAATCAAACACCTCAACATCAACGCCAATCGACTATATCACAACAACAACCAAATTGCAACAGCACTTCGACCACCTTCCCAAATCAAAACCACGAAACCCCATCACCAAACCCATCGTTGAACACCCAACGATGACTCCACCGCATCGAATAACCCAGTCGCAAATTTCAAATCCCCAATAACCCAGCCGCGAATTTCAAATCTCCAATAACTTAATTACCCAATCGCGAATTTCATTTTTTTTAACTTGCGTTTGATTTAATTGAGTTTCAATTGAGTTTTAAAGAGTATTTCCTATTCGATTTTGTAAAATATCCAACAGATAAGACGAAAAAAAATTATTGTGGTTTTGGGCTTTGAGTTGTAAGTGGGCTGACTAAATTTAGTTTCGAATTTTTTTAAGGTGTTTAATTAATTTGTTTTGAGTTTTATTTTAGAGTTTCTTTCTTGATTAAAAAAAAGAAAAAAAACACAAGTTTCAATTTGTTTTTGTTTTCATTTGCAAATAGTTTTAAAAAAAATTGCTTTCATTTTCGTTTGGGTAAACGATAAAATATTTACCTTGCTTTCATTGTCGTTCGATTTTTAAAAAAAATAAACAAGTTGTTTTCATTTGTTTTGGCTAGGTTTCATTTTTATTTCAATTGTATATTTTTTTTTATTTTCAGGTTGCAGAAGCAGATAAGGAAGAATAAGTAGCTTGCTTCGCTTAGCTTGCCAAAAATAATAACTGCTTGCTTATAAAAGTTTTGCTGCTTTTAATCCCTATCTATTGTTCTTATTTGTTTTGCATTGTTGTTTTCTTGAATTTTAAAAAAAAAATTCAAAAACCAAAAACAAAAACAAAAATCCATTCGTAGTTGCATTGTTAATACATTTAATTTCTTCTTTGCATTTCATTCTAGAATTATAATAACGATTAGAAATCGATAACACTTAATTGTATATTGACAAATTATCTTCTTTGGACAATTTAATTTCTCGATGTCTAGGCTACGGCAGAGCAATAATCAGTTATAAATATTACGGTGATTCGTAAGTATTATACTGAATTGTTTCTCTGAAGGTACTTAAACCTTCGGTTGCATTGCTACGGTGATTCGTGGTGCACCGATAACCCCTGCTTGTTACCTGGCTAAGAACTATCTTGTTGATTTAAGACAAGGTGTGATTATATAATTTTAAGTTAACTTAGGATAAATCATTTGTAATTAACCCTTGCATTCATTTAGTTGCATTAGTTTATGCATATATAAAAAAAATTTCAAAATCCAAAATAATAAATATAATTGTAAATATTCCTTTTCCTTTGAAATTTGAAATCCTTTTCCTTTTGAAATTTTCAAAATTAAAAATATAAAAAAAATGATTTTAAATTAGTTTTTTTAGAAAACCAAAAGAAAAAATATAAAACCTTTTCAAAAAAAAATAAATGAAAAACCAAAATACAAAGCAAAAATCAATTTTCGATTATGAAAAATAAATTCTATTTGTAAATATTTTTCCTTTATAAAAAAACCAAAAACATTCTTGAAAATGTCCGATTTTCCTTACTCACATGAATTTTACGATAGTTGTGAAAATCAATATAATCCATATAATTTCACTTCAAATTCTTATGGCAACTATTGTATAAAAAATTCAAATTTTGAACCACAAAATTTTCAAAATGATGAACAACCCTCAGCTTTTGAAAAGAGAATGAAATCTTGCTTGAAATTTTAACACAACAAAATCAAGTAATGAATGATTTGTGTAATTCAATTCAAAATAATCAAAATTTTAATTCACTTCAAAATTCCAAAGATTTTCATTATAACCCATGTCAAAACAAATTTGAACTCCAAAATGAATTTCAAAATCACAATGGAAATGTGAATCACTTTTCAAATGATTTTGGCAATGGGAATGGTTTTAATTTTGGTGCAATTGATAATTTTTGTTCTCAACAAATTCAAATTGAAAATTCTCAAATTAATAATCATGAATTTGATTTAGTTGAGCAAACGAAAAATGATTACGAGGATTTGTTGCGTGAAACCTACAAAAAACTTCGTGAGAAACAAAATCAAATCCCAACTTATGAAGAGTCAAATAATAATCCACCGTCTATTGAAATTGACAATTTTTTTCTGCAACAAGTCCAAATCGAAAATCCTCAAGTTAATAATTATAAATTGGATTTTGTTGAACAAATGAATGAAATTTACGATGATCACACGAATTTGTTGATTGAAACATACAAAAAATTACGTGAACAACAAAATCAAATCCCAACGTGTGAAGGGTCGAGTGATAATCCATCTTTTACCGAATTTGACGATTTTCAATTAACAACTTTTGAAATTTAAAACAACCATCTTAGTGAAGTTGTTGAAAATACGGTAATTGAGTTGGATTTCAATTCTTTTGAGGGTGTGGAACCAATTTTAAAATTCGACCTTCTTTTTATCGATTTCAAAATTTTAAATACAACAACTTTGGATTTTGAGCTTGAGATACGCAATGAAGTTGTTGATAATACAACAAAGGAAGACGAATTTAACGAACACGATTTCTATAACAACCCGGATATTTTACGATTGTATATTTAAATTTTTATTTAAATATAGCATCGTTAGTCGGATTTAAGTCCGAAATGTCACTTTTTGCAAACAGTCGAATTAGGACTGGAGACCACTCCCATTGAGTCCAAAATGGTGTTTGCGACCTTTTTGAGTATAAACATCGATATGTTTGGAGTTGAGTGAAATTTTGATATTTTCATTTAGGGCTTTGGGTTTGGGTTTACCTAACACCTAACCCATCTAATACCCTAACTCCCACTCCACTCCTCTTCATTCCTTCATAACATTTCCTAACACTCAAGCTAAAGCAAAAATGGGGGAAGAGAAAAGAAATCAAAATTCCTAAGCCTTAGTTTCTATTAGGAATTCAAATTCAAGTCCAAAACAAGGAGAAGCTTAGGTATGCATCCTCTTCATCTTCTCCATCTCTATCTCTCTTCAATTTCAGAAATTCCTAAACCCTAACTTAGTAAATATTTTCTTATTAGCTTAGATTGGAGCTTCTTGAGTTGAGATTGAAGAGGAATTGGTCTCTCCTTTGCTTTAAAGCTTCTCACTTGTGTTTTGGGTTTAAAAGGTGAGTTTTTGAACTCACATCTATATCTATATCTTTGATAGTTGTTTGGTAGTAATTCCTAACATCTATTCCTTGTCCATTTGCCTTTGAATTGAATTGGTTTGATGAATATTCCAATTTCTGGTGTTTTGAAGTCAAATCTTTAAAAATCCTATCTTTGATGTTTGAACACGTTGTTGGGGTGTATCGAAGAGCCTATAAGGCTGGGTTGTCGCTTGGCATAAATCCCTAGTCTTCGGTGCTCAACCGATCGCTCCCGTTTGTATCAGTCGACTGACCTTCTGGTTCGGTCGATTGAATCTGGGAGATGCGCTTTTTGCCTATTTGAGGCAGTTTTGTGTGGGTTTCCAATTTTCAATCGATTTTTTTGATGATCCGAATTATTGTTATCATTTATCGACTTTGATGACTTCTTTTTCGGTATTTTTGGAAATATTCATTTTGATGGATTCGGTATCGATTTTTATGGTTTTAATTCACGTCGAATGTGGATTTTGGTGATTGATTGTTTCTACCATCATTTCTTTGATTTGTCACTTTAAAACGCAAAGGTTTCTATACTAGTAGTAAATATTCAAACTCTTTCACAAAGATGATTCCAACTCTATTTCTAATACAAATCTCGTTTATAAAACCGCTTTCCAACCTTTTAGTATATACAAACCTTTACCTCATTCGTATGAGAAATCTAATTAAACGGCTTAGCAAAATAAGTGGTATGAAATGCTTGCGTTTACTTTGTCGGTTAATTCTTAGACTTGTTCGATTGAAATCTTGTGACAATTTTCTAGTGGAAATCTACAATCTGTTCGTAAATATTTAAGTTTAGCCAGTGGTTATGGGACATGAAGCTAAACTCATCTATTTACTAGCTTAGTGTAATTGACACTTCTTATTGATCAATGATGATCATTTTATGGTTTAGACTAGCGATGTGAAATGTCTCTTTGTCCGCGTGGGGGACTGTACCCAGTTCTATTGAGCTTCGTCTCATTTTTATGGGCTAGCGACCCATGTTCTTATATGGTGTTCGGTTCATCGGATGTACCGTTATTGTACTACATCGATGTCTCGGCTTTTCGGTTCATTGGACGTACCGTTATTGTACTGTGTCGTTGTTCTGAATTATTTGAGTTTCGGTTCATTGGACGTACCGTTATTGTACTACGTCGTTGCACCGACTCTATGGTTAGCGACCATGGAATAGCGTTCTATTTGTGATACACGTGTTGGTGAGTTTTCATGCTACCGTTTGTGATAGGCCTCCCCCTTTTGTGATTTCTGGATTTCTAGTTGATGATTTCTAGAATTTATGTTTCACCGATTTTGATGATAGGCATTGATGGGCTCTATCAATATTTGTGTTTTGGTGAATAATTTAAAGAATGTGATTCTTTTTGGATGTCTGAGATGATTTGAGATATTGTATGATTTTTGTTGTTATTTGATGTATACTTGTCACAATATGGCATTATTGTTATCGTACGTTTTAGTTATATCTCTTATCCTATCTCATTTTATTTGATATTTATAGCTAAACTGATCCGTTTATTATTTTCTTCTTAAATAATACTCGGGTCAGACCGAGGTATTTCAGGTGCTTCTGCTTGACTTCTTATTAGGGTCTGTCACCTGACTTTTGGCTAACTACTTTAGCTTAGTAGTTTTTGTTGTTATACATTCGAGATAGAGACTCCTTGATGTATACATATTCTTTTGTCTAGCACTTGTATCTATTCTTTTGTGATGTAGTGGATCTAGTTTGACCACTATTTTTATGTACACTTTTATGTGTTATATTCATATCTGTTTCCGCCTGTGTGATATGAATATCTGTGACTGATTTGTGTTATGCTTATTTCTATATTTTTTTTCCGAAGTCCGTATAGCCACTGTATGGTAGCTTTGAGTTTGTATTTGTTATGTCGGATTTCCTCTTGAAATGAAATGTAATTTATATTTTCTGACATAACGGTACTCGCACAAAGCAATTACACAGATGGTCGCTCCTCAACAGCCTTATTCTTCGTGCTAGTCGACGGCATTACCCCATAGTGTCCTTGGCTAGTGTGAGTATAGAGATGGGGCGTCCCAGCTTGGTATCAGAGCCAAACTTCGGAACAATGTGGAATAATCTAGCAAGGATCATTGCCTAAGTCTTTCTTAGGAATCATGCCATAGGATTTAATTCGAGTCTTCGTACCGTTTTATCCTATTTCCTTTTATGATGCCTTGTTTTACAATCAAGTTTGTTTGGTATTCATTCTATGAATAACCTTTTTCCTCTTCTTTCTTTTTTAAAGAAGAGAAATGGTTAGACTAGGCCGTCCCAGCGCCGGTCAATCTAGTGCTACTACTCAGGAAGGAGTATTTATGTCTGCTCAACAACTTTTAGATCTTGTGAAGAATGCTCAAGCTATCGGACCCATTCCAGAGCCTACTCATCCTAAATCTGGGTTTGCACGCTTGTGCAGTGATTACACCAACTTGGATGGAAGGCATTTCAAGGGTTCCGAAAGCGTTATAGAAGTCCAAGCTTGGCTTAGAACTGTGATCACATCTTTTCCCGCATGAATCTTATTGATCTACATCGAGTCCAAGTGGCTTCTATCATGCTCCATGAGAGAGCATTAGATTGGTATGAGCTTCTGATCTTAGAAATTATTGAAGCGGATCTTACTTGGGAGTAATTCCGGGAAAGGTTCGAGTTGAAATTTGTGTCGGAAGCTGAAAAAGTATCTTTAGCTCGATGCTTTATTGACCTTGTTCAAGGTGAATCTTCTGTGACGGATTACGTCGCATCTTTCGAATCTCTATCTAAATATGGGGTTGAGTATATTAATACCCCATTGAAGAAAAATCAGAGATTTATCTATGGGTTGAATAAGAATCTCAAAAAGCCATTACTTCTGAAACTAGAAGTTTCTTTCGATCAGCTTGTTGATATTGCTCTTCGACTTGAAGAGGTCGATAAAGAAAGTGATGTTGAAGTTGTGGGTGCCAAACAGAACTTCAACAACAACAAGAAGAGGCCTATTAAATTCAAGCCTAATCCCAACAAGAAGGGGAAGCAAGCAACTTCGGTAGCCAAGACTTCTACCTCTAGTCATGGGCAATGCTACAATTGTGGTTCTAAGGACCATTATGCAAATAGGTGCCCAAAACCTCTTTTTTGTCGTTATTGCAAAAGTTCGGGTCATCTTTTATCTTCATGCCTCAAACTTCCAAACAAGAAAGAGGAAAAGCTAAATGTTGTGCAAGCTCCTAGTAATACTTCTCCTGGTCAAGGTATTTCTCATTCTATCCTTGATGGCATTATTATATTTCGTGATCTTCCCATTCGAGTTCTTTTTGATACGGGTGCATCTCACTCTTTTATATCAAAAGAACTTGTTGATGCTTTGTCTTTGAATGTTATTGGCTTGATGACTTCATTAAGGATTGCGAATCTGGTTGGTGGATCTGCAACGCTCGGTTTACTTTGTAAAAATGTCGAGATTATTTTATGTGATTATTCTTTCCGAGCCGATTTGCATGTTATGCGTTACCTAGGTTTCGGAATGATTTTGGGGATGGATTGGCTTAACCGTTATGAAGCCAATATCCAATGTCCTGAGCGGACTATATATCTTCGACATCCTCAATCTCTTAAGCAGATTTCTCTTGTTCTTAAAGATTCAGATTCCAATTCGGGAGCATCCTTGTATTCACTAAATCCTCATGATGATGATAACGATGATGAGGAAGATGTCATTTCCCTCATTCACGTTGTTCGTGAATTTCTTGATATATTTGAGCCCGTTTTAGGATTACCACCTAAGCGAGCAATTGAGTTCAGAATTAATCTAATTCGTGGAGCTCTACCTATTACTCGTCCTCCTTATCGTATGTCCAATAAGGAAAATGAGGAGATGCGTAATCAATTATTCGAATTGGAAGGAAAATAGTTTATTCGTTCTAGTTCCTCTCTGTGGGGAGCTTCGGCTATTTTTGTGAAGAAATCTGATGGTACACTTAGGCTTTGCATTGACTACCGCAAGCTTAATGATCTTACCATCAAGAATAAATATCCCTTACCTCGGATTGATGATTTATTCGATCAACTTAGTGGTGCTAAAGTCTTTTCACAATTAGACTTAGCAACCGATTTCATCAGCTCCATATTGTAGAGGATAGTATTCCTTTGACATCGTTCCGTACTCGTTATGGATCTTATGAATGGCTTGTTATGCCATTTGGTTTAACGAATGCTCCGGCTTATTTCGTTGACCTTATAAATCGAGTTTTCAAAGACTTCCTCGATCGATTTGTTCTCATCTTTATAGATGATATTCTTGTTTATTCTAAAACCGAGGAAGAGCATGAAAAACATCTTCGGATTGTGTTGGAAACTCTTAGGAGCAGCTAATTGAAAGAAATTTTTTCTAAATGCCACTTTTGGCAATCTCGTGTGAAATTTTTGGGGCATATCATTTCTGAATCCGGAATTTCCGCGGATCCTTCAAAGATTGAAGCGATTCAAAATTGGAAGAGACCGGAGAGTGTGACGGAAATTCGTAGCTTTCTCGGATTGGCGGGTTACTATCGTAGATTCATAAAAGACTTTTCTAAAATTTCCGTGCCTCTTACTAGTTTGACAAAGAAGGGAGTTAAATACATTTGGTCAGACAAATGTGAAGCTGCTTTTCAGAAATTAAAAGAAATTCTTTCCGATGCTCCTATTCTTGTGATTCCCGATGGGAACCAAGACTTTATTGTTTATACCGATGCTAGTCGTGTTGGTTTGGGTGCCGTTCTCATGCAAAGAGAACGTGTTATCGCTTATGCTTCTAGGCAATTAAAGCCTGCCGAGACTAGATATGCCACTCATGATTTAGAGCTCGTGGCTATTGTTTTCGCCCTTAGAATTTGGCGTCATTATCTTTTGGGAGAGAAATTTGTTCTCTACACCGATCATAAATCTTTGAAGTATTTGTTTTCTCAAAAGGAACTCAACTTGCGTCAATAATGTTGGCTCGAATTCCTTGCATCTTATTATCTTGATATTCTTTATACTCCCGGAAAGGGAAGTCGTGTTGCCGATGCCCTTAGCCGAAAGCAACAAGCGGTTGTTTCTATGATGATATCCGAATGGAATGATCTCGAGACTTTGTCCACTTGTGAGATTCGAGATCGTGAATCCAATTCATGTTCATCTCTTGTATTGTGTAGCCTTGAGGCTCATCCTTCTCTTTTAGACTGCATTCTTGAAGCTCAAAAGCATGATCCCGAATTGGTTCTTCTTAGCCAAAGTTGTAGGGATAAAATTGATATTGAAGGTTTGAACGACTTTGACATTGATGCTCGTGGAGGTATTCGAAGATTTGGTAGACTTATCGTGCCAAATATTTGTGATCTTCGTAAAGACATTTTAGAAGATTCTCATCGTTCTAAATTTACCATTCATCCCGGTAGTAGTAAAATGTACGCGGATATGAAGCGACTTTATTATTAGGACGGAATGAAATCTGATATTGCTAACTTTATTAAGCGTTGCATGACTTGCCAACACGTAAAGGCCGAGCATCAAAGGCCCAGTGGATTATTGCAACCTTTGGACATTCCAGTTTGGAAGTGGGATCAAATTTCCATGGACTTTATTGACGGTCTTCCCCGTTCTCGTTCGGGTCATGACAGTGTACGGGTGATAGTAGATAGACTTACAAAATCCGCAAATTTTATTCCCGTTCGGTCCAATCGGACCGTACCTATTTTGGCTAAACTCTATGTCAAGAAAATTGTTAAATTGCATGGAGTTCCTACCTCTATTGTTAGCGATCGTGATCCATTGTTTACTAGTGGATTTTGGAAGGGTCTTCAAAAAGCTTTAGGAACGAAGCTTAATTTTAGCACCGCTTATCATCCTCAGTCCGATGGACAAACTGAGCGTGTGAATCAAACTCTTGAAGATCTCCTTCGTGCTTGTGTTCTTGACTTTGGTGGAATTTGGGAGGATCATATCTCTCTTATTGAGTTTTCTTATAATAATAGCTTCCAATCTAGTATTGGTATGGCACCTTTTGAGGCACTCTATGGGAGGCCATGTCGATCTCCTTCGTGTTGGCTTGAGGCCGGTGAGAAGCTGGTTATAGGTCCAGATTTTATTCGTGATGCCACAGAAAAGATTGACCTTATTCGTCATAGGATGGAAGAAGCTCAAAGTAGACAAAAATCCTATGCCGATAATCGAAGAAGGAAATTAGAATTTTATGTGGGATATTTTGTGTTTATTCTTGTTTCACCTATGAAGGGTGTTGTGCGTTTCAGTCGATCGGGAAAATTAGCACCTCAATATATTGGACCATGTCCCATCACCGAACGCATTGGTTCTGTGGCTTATCGCCTCTTATTACCGGCTCAACTTTCTGCTATTCATGACGTATTCCATGTCTCTCAATTACGGAAATGCCTTCGAGATTCCGATTCTATTCTTGAGCCTGGTGTTATTGAAGAAATTGAAGTTTCGCCTAATTTGACTTACTAACAACATCCTATTCGTATCATTGCTACGGAGGTTAAACGCCTTCGAAATAAAGATGTTCCTCTTGTGAAAGTTCAATGGTCCTCAAATCCTAAGGATTGCTCTTGGGAATCTAGAGAATTGATCGAGCGAACACATCCGGACCTACTCTCTTGTGCTCCTTAAGGTGAACTTCTCATTTCAAAATTTCTTCGTTTTGTGTTGTTGTGCCTTTGTATGGTTGTTACTTTTTATTTCTATTTCTTAAGTATTGCGAGGACGCAATTTCTTTAAGGATGGGAGTCTGAAACAACCCGCATATTTTACGATTGTATATTTAAATGTTTTATTTAAATATAGCATCGTTAGTCGGATTTAAGTCCAAAATGTCACTTTTTGCAAACAGTCGAATTAGGACCCGAGACCACTCCCATTGAGTCCAAAATGGTGTTTGCGACCTTTTTGAGTACAAATATCGATATGTTTGGAGTTGAGTGAAATTTTGATATTTTCATTTAGGGCTTTGGGTTTGGGTTTACCTAACACCCAACCCATCTAATACCCTAACTCCCACTCCACTCCTCTTCATTCCTTCATAACATTTCCTAACACTCAAGCTAAAGAAAAAATGGGGGAAGAGAAAAGAAATCAAAATTCCTAAGCCCTAGTTTCTATTAGGAATTCAAATTCAAGTCCAAAACCAAGGAGAAGCTTAGGTATGCATCCTCTTCATCTTCTCCATCTCTATCTCTCTTCAATTTCAGAAATTCCTAAACCCTAACTTAGGAAATATTTGCTTATTAGCTTAGATTGGAGCTTCTTGAGTTGAGATTGAAGAGGAATTGGTCTCTCCTTTGTTTTAAAGCTTCTCACTTGTGTTTTGGGTTTAAAAGGTGAGTTTTTGAACTCACATCCATGTCTATATCTTTGATAGTTGTTTGGTAGTAATTCCTAACATCTATTCCTTGTCCATTTGCCTTTGAATTGAATTGGTTTGATGAATATTCCAATTTTTGGTGTTTTGAAGTCAAATCTTTAAAAATCCTATCTTTGATGTTTGAACATGTTGTTGGGGTGTTTCGAAGAGCCTATAAGGCTGGGTTGTCGCTTGGCATAAATCCCTAGTCTCTGGTGCTCGTCCGTTCGCTCTCGTTTGGATTTTTGCCTCTTTTAGGGGCTAGACTGATAATACTGCAACTGGCAGTTTAGTCGACTTAACCAGAGGGTCAGTCGACTGAATCTGGGACCAGAAAATTCTCTGGCCCTGTATCAGTCGACTAACCTTCTGGTTCAGTCGACTGAAACTGGACCAGAATGTTTCTGGCCTTGTATCAGTCGACTGACCTTCTGGTTCAGTCGACTGAATCTGGGAGATGCGCTTTTTGCCTATTTGAGGCAGTTTTGTGTGGGTTTCCGATTTTCAATCGATTTTTTTTGATGATCTGAATTGTTGTTATCATTTATCAACTTTGATGACTTCTTTTTCAGGATTTTTAGGAATATCCATTTTGATGGATTCGGTATCGATTTTTATGGTTTTAATTCACGTCGAATGTGGATTTTGGTGATTGATTGTTTCTACAATCATTTCTTTGATTTGTCACTTTAAAATGCAAAGGTTTCTATACTAGTAGTAAATATTCAAACTCTTTCACAAAGATGATTCCAACTCTATTTCTAATACAAATCTCGTTTATAAAACCGCTTTCCAACCTATTAGTATATACAATCCTTTATCTCATTCGTATGAGAAATCTAATTAAACGGCTTAGCAAAACAAGTGATATGAAATGCTTGCGTTTACTCTGTCGGTTAATTCTTAGACTTGTTCGATTGAAATCTTGTGACAATTTTCTAGTGGAAATCTACAATCTGTTCGTAAATATTTAAGTTTAGCCAGTGGTTATGGGACATGAAGCTAAACTCATCTATTTACTAGCTTAGTGTAATTGACGCTTCTTATTGATCAATAATGATCATTTTATGGTTTAGACTAGCGATGTGCGATGTCTCTTTGTCCGCGTGGGGGACTGTACCCAGTTCTATTGAGCTTCGTCTCATTTTTATGGGCTAGCGACCCATGTTCTTATATGGTGTTCGGTTCATCGGATGTACCGTTATTGTACTACATCGATATCCCGACTTTTCGGTTCATTGGACGTACTGTTATTGTACTACGCCGTTGTTCCGAATTATTTGAGTTTCGGTTCATTGGACGTACCGTTATTGTACTGCGTCGTTGCACCGGCTCTATGGTTAGCGACCATGGAATAGCGTTCTATTTGTGATACATGTGTTGGTGAGTTTTCATGCTCCCGTTTGTGATAGGCCTCCCCCTTTTATGATTTCTGGATTTCTAGTTGATGATTTCTAGAATTTATGTTTCATCGATTTTGATGATAGGCATTAATGGGCTCTATCAATATTTGTGTTTTGGTGAATAATTTAAAGAATGTGATTCTTTTTGGATGTCTGAGATGATTTGAGATATTGTATGATTTTTGTTGTTATTTGATGTATACTTGTCACAGTATGGCATTATTGTTATCATACGTTTTAGTTATATCTCTTATCCTATCTCATTTTATCTGATATTTATAGCTAGACTGATCCGTTTATTATTTTCTTCTTAAATAATACTCGGGTCAGACCGAGGTATTTCAGGTGCTTCTGCTTGACTTCTTATCAGGGTCTGTCACCTGACTTTTGGCTAACTACTTTAGCTTAGTAGTTTTTGTTGTTATACATTCGAGATAGAGACTCCTTGATGTATACATATTCTTTTGACTAGCACTTGTATCTATTCTTTTGTGATGTAGTGTATCTAGTTTGACCACTATTTTGATGTACACTTTTATGTGTTATATTCATATCTGTTTCCGCCTGTGTTATATGAATATCTGTAACTGATTTGTGTTATGCTTATTTCTATATTTGTTTCCGAAGTCCGTATAGCCACTGTATGGTAGCTTTGAGTTTGTATTTGATACGTCGGATTTCCTCTTGAAATGAAATGTAAGTTATATTATCTGACATACCAATACTCGCACAAAGCAATTACATAGATGGTCGCTCCTCAACAGCCTTATTCTTCGTGTTAGTCGATGGCATTACCCCGTAGTGTCCTTGGCTAGTGTGAGTATAGAGGTGGGGTGTCACAATTTCTTTGGACTTTTTGAAAACAAGTTGTCGAATTCTGAAGGGGAAGATTTAAATCACTATTTTGATTTTGAAATTGATAATTCTGAAGAAGTTTTCAATGATGAGTTTGAATCTCAATTTGGTGAAAATAAACGTGAACTTCAATCAATCGTTATATCTACCCCAAAATCATCGAAAATAAAACAACTCATACGATTTTTAAAAAAACGACCTTCGTTTTCTCAAATCAACATTCAACTTTTAAATCATTTATGGTTTGGTTTTTCGAGCTTAAGCTATGTCTCGCATACTTGACGAGACAAATGGATCAGTCTTTGGAAGACCGTTTCATTTACCTTTTGATGATATACTTTTTGAACTCTTGTAAATAATAATCTTTTCATTTTCATGTAAATATAGGTAATCCTTTTATTTTTGTTTTATTTTTCTTCTTTCACTTGGGTTGACTGTGGGAACACAGTCAAAATCAAGTGTGGAGGAGTCTCATCATTTTCATTTTCAATTTTTCATGGTTTATTTTTGCCTTCTCTTTCCAAAACTAAAGAAAAAACTCAAAAATAAAGAAAAAAACAAAACAAAAAAATATAAAAAAAAGCATTTTGATTTATTTTTAAAGAAACACTATAGGATAAGTATAAGATTTTGGTTATTAAATTGAAATTTTTGAAAATTTATTTGTCTCAATAATAATAAAAATAAAGTTTGATTACAAATAACGATGATTTAACTAGTATATAGGTAGGTTCATGGTGATAATTATGAAGTATATCCTAATTGAAAATATTTGTTTAAAAAAGTGGTGAATTTAAAGTAAAGGATATAGCATTTTTTTTGTCTTCTAAGTTAAATGGTGCTAAGATGATTTTGCAAAACTCTCTTTTTAAGAAAAACAAAAAACAAAAAAATATATTTGTATATATGTATATAATTTTTATTAACACCTAGAGTCATGTGTTTACACTTGTGTGTTCACTCGCCGTGCTATGTACCTTCTCACGTAAGCCCGAAAGGCAGTGCACGATTGGTATATCTAGCCTCAGTTTATCTAAGTTAGGTGTGTGTATATAAAAAAAATTCTTTTATTAATAACGCCGACAGTCGATAAGTGTTCACACTTGCGTGTTCACTCGCCACGCTCTGTATTCCCCTCACATAAGTCCACAAGGCCGTGCATGGGTAATATATCTGGTCTTAGTTTATCTGAGTTAGGCATATGTAAATATTGTAAATATCAATAAAATTTTCAAAAAAATAAAGAGAGTAAGCAAATGAAATCCAAACACTATTTTAACTTGTTTGATTTGACTTGTTATTGAAAAGAAATGAAAATACCACTTTGAAAAACTTTGATAATAAATTAAGGATCCATTCATAATTACACTATGTTATCAACTAAAACAACGAGTTAAAGTATAGTCTATTTGCTATGATAACTTGATTTTTGTTGGAAATTTTGACGCGTAAATGACTTAAATTTTCAAGATAATGGCCAAAACCTATATTTAACTTATTTGTGTCGATTTAAAAGTAAACCCTTCATTTGTATATATTTTCAAAAACTTGCATTCATCTCTTTTGTAAATATATCTTGCATTTTGTAATTATTTTCACTTTGCATTTGGATTTTGTGGGTAGTATCTGCTAAAAACCCTCACGAGACACCACTCGTCCTACTGGGGACACCCAGAGGTTTAACGGCTTGTTGCATACGCTCAATGCAATCGTGCTCCCTACGAAAATGGATTTATCTTAGTTTTTTCCTTTATTCTAGGACGAATAAAAAGATAAGTGTGGGGGTATTTGATGTGCACGTAAATGTGCATATTTTTACCACCATATTTAATCTAATTAAATTAAATAAATGATCATATCGGGTATTTTAACATGTTTAAACCAAAATTCATATTATTCTCAAATCGTCGTATATTCATCTTCATATAGGGGAAAATGGTCATTTTTGTGCATATATTAATTTATGAAAATTTACTTGGAAATTTATACATTATTTTGTAGGAAATTGGCTTCAAATGAAAGAGGGTTTCATGGAAAATATGCATGCACAAATGAATACAAAGGAATGAAGATGGAAATATTTCAAACTCATGATAATGGAGGACCCCACCTACCCACATATCTTAATGTACAAATTAGAGGCTTATGCACATGCTAATAGAGTTTAAAGCTTCATGCACACTTAAATGATGATTATTTGATGCTAATAATTACTTGGCCTCCACACTTCCTAAGAGGGTATTTTGGGCATTTCCAAAAAAGTGGATTAGGGTTTCATACATGTATAAATACCCCTTATGCTTCATGTAACCTCTCTTCCTCTTAGTTAGTTTTAGCTTAGATTAAAAATAAAAGAAAGCTCTCTTTCTCTTTTCATGGCTACTTAGCCATTTTTATCTTATGTAATTTTTCTTTTTTATGCAATGTTGATTATTGTTTCTTTTTAATTACATGTGCATTTCCTTTCATGTTAGTAGTGTAGATTTATCTTTCATGCAAGTAGATTAGTGTTTTTTCTTGTTAATTAGTTCTCTTTTTCATTAGCTCTATTTTTCCTCTTCTTTTTGTTCATGTTGCAATCTACCTTTGTTGATTTGATAATAAATATGATAGGCTAAACCCCTTCAATTTAAGGTTAATGAAGCTCTCTAGTATGTAGATTCAACATTTTGATGTTTATGTTCTCTTTTTGTGCTTAATGGAAACATTTGAAGTGGTTTAACTTGTTGTTTTTGCTTTTAATTTGATAGTCTATATTGTTGACACCAAATGGGCTATGCTTAAAAAAACAATCACAAACAAAAATTATCTCTTCATCTACATATGATTATGGTAATGAAGTGAATGTTTAAATCAAAATTTGATGGTCTATATTTCTAATCAATAGTTAATAAGCCATAATTAAAATAGATTTTGCTTTCAACTTTGTTGTCATATTTCATGAGAGTTAAAAGTGTATTAGTGGTTGTGTTATAGTTTGATGGTTTATATTAGGCTAATCAATAGCACAAATATGCCATACTTATGATAATCACATCAACTAATTTCACTAATGACAAAAAGAGAGATCATAACTTCATTTTGTTGATTTATGTGATCTAGAGAGTGAAAATCACCTCTAAATTTCCTTTAAACTCTCATATTTTTATCAATCTTCTTTTGTTATTTTTCTCATTTTCTAGCTTAAACAACTCTCAAATTTGGTAAATTTGATTGAATAGGAATTTAAAATATAACATTTCCCTGTGGATCGACCCGTACTTGCATCCTGCTACAATTGTACACCGTGCGCTTGCGGTTATTTTTATTATAAATTCGTTCAACGGTTTTCTAAACCGATAGAATTTCCATCGACGAACATGTTTGATGAAAAAAAATTATGTTTTATGACCATTAAGTAAATGGGATGTTTTGTAAAACTATATTTTGAAAAGTGATGATTTATTTTAAAAAGCAAATATCAGTTTAAATTTTTGATATCATAATGAGTTTCTGTCGACAAATCTTTTACTATTATTTTAAAGTATGGAAAAGGAATTTTGAAATGGTAAATTTAGAAGTTTTTAATAGGTTAGGAATCAAATAAGGAAGAGAAGGGTATGCACTTGAAGCGGTCCCAAGTGCAAATATGGTACTATACAATATAAAGAAGGGAAAATAGAGCGTGAGTTGGAAGTGAGTTATGATTTTGAGTAAGGAATGTAATGGTAAATAGTTTAAAAATAAATCTCACATAGTGCATGAATTTATGGTGGTATTAAATCTGTCTAAAGGAGAGATCCACCCATTTATGAGTTGTTATGAATTTAAATGGATTGATTTTGGAGTAGATTTAATGTATCTATGTTGGAAGATGTTGGATATGGGTAGGAAGGTGACTTGGATAAGGATTAGTGGACTAGTCATAATCCCGATAGTCGTATGAAATTGGACAGAGAAAGAAATCCCATATGTCTTCGATGAAGATTATGAACTTCCTCCCAAGTAAACAAAATTCATAAGATCTATGAATACGCCTCTTAGGCACATGACTCAAAAAAAAGAATCGAAACTTGGATAAGAGAATTTATTAGTTAGTAAAAGAAAGATTATGGTTATAGCTAGAAAAAGAAAAGTAAATCATATTATTGTGTTAAAAGAAAAATAGAGAAAGGATGCTTACCTATTAATAAAATTAATCGGATAATTCATATAAAGGAGATTTGGGCCTAACCAATACTTATTTGATATTTAAAATTTTGGAGATATATTTGAAATATAATTGAGTTAGAAAATTTGGTAGTAAAAGGAAGATAACCAATATTGGAATTTCAATTGATTGGATCTCGTAAACCAATTGATTAAAAATATTTTAGAGATGTGGACGAAGATTTTTGTTGAAGTTCTTAGTGTTTATTTTAGGATAGGGTCCCGACGATGCTACTATACGATCTAACTCGATGGTCGGTTCATAGTACATAAATTAAAATAATTGATATTCACATTCTTTTATTCTATTTCATTGTGGTAATGATCAGAGGTGGAAGTGATTAATATTTAGATAGCCTTGTTGTTTGATAACATTATCAAGGTAGGTCATTTGAGTTGATTTAAGGATGGGTGTTGTTTCAAATGTTGAGGGTAACGTTACTCCATTTATGTTATATGGCTTGAATGGATGTCATTCTTTAAGCAAGTGATTGTCGTATTGCTGTATTTGTGTTTTAGGGCGATAATTATAGGTTATCGATACTTGAGTAATAGATGTTATTGCATGTATATGATTTGGTTTAGATGTGACATGAGTTTGATGACACATTCACTATGCTAGGATATCATCTCTATTTTTGATGTTCAAAGATATGTTAAGATGTTGCCATGATTGCTTAGTATTATGTCGATTTGATTTATATGGCGAGGCACCAGCCTTGTTGAGTTGTCTCATCCATAGTATGATTGAATAGTAAGTCGGTAAAATGATATATAGGGAAAGAACCATTGGTTGGTTTATGTTAGAAAAGGATTTGAGCTTGGATTTGTGATTGTGAAGGGTATTGAGTTCATACTTTTTATTTTAAAGGATATTCCAAATTTGATTTGGTACTAATCATTTATAAGGATAAGTAAGTATTTGGTATGATGGAGATTATATAAAATATTCAGATATAGATGAATATTAAGATCATATAGGCTTGTAGTATTGATAAATAGAATGAAATCTTTGGAATTGTATAGATAGATATGATTTGGAGAATAAAGAATTGTGTAGAGTTGTAACCTCTGTTTATAAAAGATATTCCAAATTGGATTGGCAACAAAGATTATATGAGAAGTATTTTTGATTAGTGTAGTTAAATAATTTAGATAAAGGATTTCGATAATAGATTTTGAGCTATTGAGATAAACTGATTTGAGAAATTGAATAAGAATTGATTAGAAAGATTGAGGAAAAAGTATATAGTTTGCATTCACAGAGGATGCAGAGGCGATCCTATGAAAATGGAATCTGTAAGGTTTGACTTTGAGTGAGGAGTGGATGGATTCTTTTCAATAATCACTTGGAGTGAAAAGAGACTGTCTATTCAAAGAAAATCTTTTGGAGTAGCGACTTAAAGGTGCAAAGTTTACATTGCATATGAGGTGCATGTAGACAATGTAATATATAGTCGATTCTTTTAACTCTGTCTCTATCTTAGTTTAGTACTTTTCTAGAATTCCACTTAGATTTAGGATTTTGATTGTTATGGTTGTATTGGTAGAATAAAATATGATTTCTCTTGTTTAGATGCTTACTTAGTTGTAGGTTGTAGAACTTAGGATGAAATGTTTGGATAATTGAGGAAGCAATACTTTAAATATTAAATTTATTAGATATTTGAAGAAGTGATATCATAAGTGTAATGATATCACTTAAGTTAAATTGGATTATGTTTATAGGTTAAGACATGTATCAATTTAGATGTTCTTAGATGATAGAAAGAACGGTACGACGATTCAAGTAGTTTGAATTAGTTTAGGTAAGTCACCATCCACTTTGAGTTGCCTTACCTTATCAATCCAAAAGATGTTGAGGAAAACATTACTGGATGATTTAGGTGTTTAGTATGTGCATTTAGGGATGGTACAAGAGACTGTAATTTTGTCTGGGCACGTTGGTGGTAAGGCTACTTATTGTTATGCACTGTGGCATTATTTACTCGGGTTGGTAGCATTTCTTGCAAAAGTTATAGACAAGCACGTGCATTTGTGATTGATGTTACAGAGTGAGTTTATGCCAACTGTAGAGTTTGTCAAATTTAGCTAGGGATAATGATTTGGTCAGGAGTTTTTGGAAAGTGGAGAAGTGGATTCGGTCTTTTCAATTTAACTACTTTTTGGAATGTTTTCCATTTACATGATTGTTAGTTAGTTAGTATCTGGGTTTGGTTGGATGTTAGTGGATTTATTTTTTTGCTTAGAATTATTTAGTATTGGTTAAATAGTTACTTTGAATGATTATTTTACTTATGTTATGGATTTTTTTATTATCTTGATATGTTATATATGCTTTGACTCTTATGATTCATTTATGTGTGCATTCACCACACGCTATGCTGATGTGATTAGCATACATATAGAATTTATATATTCACCTTAGGATGCTTCCATCATACCTTATAGTCATTTCATCTCATTAATATAAGAGGGTCCAAATGTTAGGTATTTTCATACACACATATATACATATACATACACACGCAATGCCATATGTCACCTGCATACATATTTTAATGTTATGTTATTGGTTGCATTTCATAAAGTATGCAAGCACCACCATATGTATATACTTGCTAATAGAACGCAAAAAACTATTTGATGAATTTGATTTCTGATTTCGTATATTGTGTATGGATGCTTAGTTTGATTAGTTCCTTTGTTGTGTGAATGATTGTTTAGATTATCATTTGGGCGATTGACTTTGTATGTTCATCTATTTGTGTGTGTTGCATGTTATGATATATGATACGAGCGAGTGCGATACATTCTTTGTTCCTTTGGAATTTCGAGACCTTATGAATTTTGGGGACAAAATTATATTAAAGGGGGAGAATGTAATACCCTAGAAATTTTATGTGTATTGTAATTAAATACTAATAATATAATAGTGTTGAAAAAATTAAATTGAATTTAAAATAAATTAAATTAAAAATAAGGAGGGCCAAAATGGTAAATATTCATACTTTGTAATTTGTAGACAAAACTAGCGCCATTGCATCCATGTCGTGTTTTTGATTCATGCAGTATTTTGGTTTACCTAGTTTATAGTCCATGCTATATTTTGGTCAAATATGTGTTAAGTTGAGCAGGAGCCAAATTTTAAAATTTGAATTCAAGGGGCAGTCGTTTTTCCTCCTTTTATATAAACCAGTACGTAACTGTTAATACATTAAGTATTGATTTTAGCGAACAACCATATAAATATTACTACTAACATATCTTCGAGTAGTGCAGCACCTCAGATATATTATGCAGACATTTTATAGAGATAAATAAGAACTCAGTGAAGTAAATGAATTATATATATGAATATTAAATCAGAGTAAATGGAAGAACAAAACTGATTGAAGAAAATGAAATGCAAATGCTATAACGATAGAGATATTTGAAGTGATGAGTAGTTGTTTGAATCTTAGAATCTTTGTTAAAGATCCCATGGCAATTGTACTTGAAGATCGTCAATCGTTGACCTTAATCGAATCACAAAATATCCACAAATATGAAGGACTTTGAAATTTGAAAATTCAGAACATTTTATTGAAGTTCCTGGTTTCTGGAACACATGTATGTCGACATATCCCCCAAAGTCTGTCGACATATCAACGATTATTCTGTTTTTTAAGTTTCAAATGAAGGGGTTTTCCCTCAATCCCCTCACCAATTGACATGTTTCTTCAACCACTATATAATGGCTTTGGAAAACAAACATATAACATTCTCATTTTCTCTTACTCTTTCATTTCCATACTTTTATGAGAAAGACCCATTACATATTTTTCCATTCTCTATGCAAATCCATACTCTTTCATTCCAACTCTTCAAGGATTTGCAAACCACACAAGATTAGAGAATTTGTACTTGAATTCATATTATTCTCCCTCTAATTTCATCATATTCCTCAAAGAGTTCAAAGATATATTGTTATTGGAGGTCTATAGGATCATTGTACTGAATCTACAAGAATCTGTATTGAAGACACAACTACTTGCCATTCTCTACTGTTGATTGTAAGGAGAAGAAGGTGTTCTTATAGCCTGTGAAATCAAGAGGGTGATCTTGTAGCCCGGTAAATCAAGAGGGTGCATCTTGCAACCTATGAAAATAAGATTGTAAAGGTGTTATTGCCACCTATAGAAAGCAACCAATGATAGTGAAATTCTATACGGTGTAGTGCAGGACTGGATGTAGGATTAGATATCCGAACCAGTACAAAATTTCCTGGTATTGTTTATTTTACTAAATCTTACTTTACTACTTACTTATTCTGTGATTATTTATTCCTATTTGCAATTTGAGTAAATAAAGATTTAAATCATAAGTAAGTTTTAAATAGTTGAAATACACACTTCACCCACTCTGGTGTATAAATAACCTTAAGATTCATTTCGCATTTTGGTATGGACAACCCTTTCCCCATAGTAACTTCCTCTTTTAGTTTCAGAATCTGATCACTCATTTCTGTCTCTCTCATCCTCTTTGCATACAAAAACTAAAATCAACATATCTTCCTCAAATCTCAACAAAATCGATGGCATCACGAAACTAGCAGAGAGGACCATGCATCTATATCGATTTAGAGCCAAAATTTTAAAGCGTTATGGCACAACAGTCCAAACAGCAGAGACTCAGGTAGTGAAAGGTGAATTCGTTCAGTGATTCATGCATTCCTCTCATTATAATGCAATCTTTGTGAAGACCCAATTAATTGAATCTTGGATTTAATGTGATTAAATTTATTTAATAACCCTGTTAACCCCTTTTTAATTAATAAATAATGATGGTAAACTGTTTTTTCCAAAAAAAATTACAAAAATAAATTGTTTGAAGAAATATCGATAATGTGACCGAATTTTTTTATATCGATAAACAGCTTTTTTATTAGTAAAAGTTGTTCGAACTTGTTGTGCTTTTCTAATAGATTAATGTGCAATTAATTAGGAACTAAAAATGTTTTATATAATATGGTAACTAAATGTGAATAGTAAAAAGAGATCAGCAAATGGGTTGAGGAAGAGATATATTGATGAATAGTGTTTTAGATATTTATTTTAGGAAATGAGGTGTAAAGTAGCATGTGAGGGGAGGCTACTTTGTATCCTTTCATAAAGGGTAGAAGGTGAGGATGACCTCTTGCTTAAGCCTACAAATACACCCTTAAGGATTTCACCAATCACTTTTTAGAAGGATTAAAAAAGTTAGAAACTAACTAGTGCTAATTCATTTCTATCTCCACTAATCTTTCTCTAATCAAAGAAGAATAAATCCAAACTTCAACAAACTTTGGCTATAGGCCTACATCATCATAGGAAGCCACAATATTAAGTCAAAATATGATGAAGTGAAGCACAACAGCCCAAACATCCCATGGCTGTGAGCTTTTGGGGGGTGTAGGAGGAGGTCGAGCTCATTTTTGGAAGCAAAGGTGGAAGCTTTGGGGTTTGGGTAATGGTAGGAAGTTGTTCATGTGTTCTTCTGGCTTGTATTGGTTGCTACCTTAGTTATAGTGTAGGTTTACTCACCATTGAATGGAGATATATTGTGTGATATTGTTGTGTGCTTAAATGTAATGTTAAAGTAAAGTTAACTAATTAAAGTTATAAATTTTAGACGATACTTGCTTTTGAAATAAAATAACCATGTTATATTGTATAAATTCACTTCTGTTACCCTCTTAAACATGCATCATGGCCTAGACTTTGTATTTAAGTGTTTGGTTTGACTGTATTTGAGGTTGAAGTGTGTTTGAACCTATTTGAAGTGGTAACAGTCGCTATAAACGCACTTTAAAATCCCCTTCCTTTAACTTGCTTATTTCGATGATGTGTTAATATACAATGATATGATACATTTTGGTTGTTCTCTACACATATTTTGGTGTGTGGGATAGTAAAAATTGGTTTGGAAAGTTGTTGAACTTGTGAAACAAAGTTGTAAAAGTTTGAAGCGAATTAGCTGCTATGGATGCACTTTGAAATTGCCTTGTGTTCGACGGTTTTTAAGTTAACTTTAGAGGACATCCTTTCGTGGTTTCTTTGTCCTTTAACAAGTAAAAATATATGTACTTCTTATTTTAAAAATACCAAGGTTTAAAAATTTATAAAATTGGTTGAACAAAGTAGAAAAGGTAAGAAATAAAAAGGTCGTTATAAATGCACTTTGAAAATAACTTGTTTTTGGGAATTTTAATATGAATTTGAAAGATATTCTTAGGAATTTCTTTCCATGGTTTTAAGTTGGCTATACTACTTACTGTAGGAAAATTGGATCAAAAGTCATTATTTTTAGTGGTTAAAACTAGCCACAAAGATCATACATTTTCATGTTCTTTTCTATCCTGGACTTTAGATAGTATGTAAAAATGCTATCTTTGGTCTACTACAGCACTTCTGGGCTTGTTGCATTTTTTTGTTTTAATGCGACATTTTGGCTAGTCTTTCATGATTTAAATGGTTTATATTTTTTTAATGGAATTTTTTCAGGAATTTTAATAACATAGATTTGAGTATAAAAACAAGATTAGAAGTTTAAATATATTTTTAATAATTATTATTAATTTTTAAAGAAAACGATTTCCTTTGCATCATTTAAAATAAAAGGTTTTTAGTAAATTATAAATTAGTTACTTTTAAGTAATATTTTACATAGATATTTAAAACCGATCTATAAGTATTTTTAAAGTATTTTTATATATAAGTTTGAAAAAGTTAAGTATTTTATAAAAGAATAAAAGAAGTTTTAGATTATAACACTTATGTTATAACAAATGGTTTGGTAAAGTTAATTAGATGTATATTACCTTTTTAAATAAGTGTTGATATACTTAGATCATTAAAATGAATATTTTTAAAGATAACGACAAGTATAATAATGGTTTTCTGTTTATAGTAATAATGTTTTAATAATATTTGTTTTTAACCCATTTGTTAACATTTTATAAATGTGAAATCTTGTTTAAGATTTGTGAATATTCTTATACCATTTGGGATATAAATATGAATACATTTCTAAGCATTGAAAAGAGCAAAAATGAATAGTGGAAGTGTAGAAATGAATGATGAAAGAGTCGAAGTGAATAGTGAAATAATAGTATACATGTTTATATTTTTTGTAAAGGTATTTTAAATATATATACAAGTATTTACAAAGAAGTTTTAAGTAATAAAAGAATTAATTAAATAAATAGGGGATCAGAAGTTGCTTATATGGTTTAATCGTGCTTCGTGTGACTTAATCATGCTTTGTGTGTTTACTTATTTATGGAAAATATTTAGTCGTGTACTTAGCAATAAAAGCCGACAAAGGAGATTTATTCTATCCGTGAGAGTTAAGAATGATATTCAAGTATGGCTTATAAGTAACATTGCTTTAACCTATCGGCTTCACTCTTGACCGAGGGATAATATAAGTTGAGAAGGTCGGAAATGTGATAAGTGTTTGAGACTTGGTTTCCATATGCGATCGTTTTTATTTTGCACTTGATAGTCGATTAGTCAACTATTGCACTTGACCAAATTAACTTTGGAAGTATATGTAAGAATCACGTATTGATACGATTTGAGATCCCTCGGTGAGGACTCATTCATATAAATCGCCTCTTGCTTGAAGAACATATAAATACAAGATCCCTCGGGGAGGAATCCTTTATATTATTCGTTCACACCTTAAAGAATTAGAACTGAGTTAACATGAAATTCATCGATTTTGTTTCTGAAGGGTTCGGGAATGGATAAACCGAAAACCACTTCGAACTGATTTACAAGTTCTTTGTTTTGGAAGTGGTTATGGAATAGAGTGCTATAGGCTTGAACTGTCTATCCTTAGGTTAAGTCCAAGGGAGAGGCTAGCATTAGCATTCGTCGGACGACTTATATTGGGATCCATGGAGAGATTTGTGAATTGTTCCAGATACTGGAATCCAGAGAGAGATTCAAGATTTGTTCGAGTGATGAAGACTTGTTTATTGAGATGTTGTACATGACTTCACTATCATTAATGGTAGAAAATATAGTAGGAGCATAGCCACGGGGGTTTAGCTAACCCAAAGGGTACGTCAACTCTAAATATCTAAAAATGCTTACAGTTGAGGCATGCAATAGTTATTGGCATTTGGTATCACGCGTTTGGGGGTGGATCAGCTATGTTTACCTTTGTGACATATTTTATCTAGAGATATGCATGGTTTCAGAAGGTAGATTTCGAACCTTGTGCAGGAGGCCGACTTTAGTTTACTGAGGAGACGTCCATGGAAATCCTTGTGCGAACCTACAGTAGCGGTTTTAGTTGTACTTCTAATATTGTTGTGTTATGAGATGCAAGATGCACAACCATTTTCTGATTTATATTCTTCATCCTAGGCATTATTGATTATATCACCTTATTGACTTATTAGATGGTTTGGTTTTTTTGAGGGGATAACCATATAATGATTTAAACGGTCTCAAAAGCAATGTTTTATGCTGATCACATATTTCTTGAGTTTCTCATACCAGCCTTATGTCTGACTCGTAGTTTTATCTTTCCCATAATTCTAATGGTGCTCTATCGAGTAGTCTAAGAAAGTCAGGTTTTCGTTTATATTCTTTGGAGCTCAAAGAGGCAAGTTAGATGCTTTCATCTACCATAGTATTCTTATTCTGTTGCACTACTATTATATATATATAGCATCTGTAAGGACATGCCGTTACAACTGTTTAGGCTGATGATAAGATTGTAACTCTGAAATGCTATGTATCCTAGAGTGACAGCTTGTACTGTATTTTGATGTTATATGTTATCGTTCTTCTGTGAGATTCTGATATTGTGTTCTTTCTTCCCTGTTCCTTTTCTTTTTATTTACCCTAACAATTTGACTTTCCGGCACTTGAGTGCTCGGCATGTGAATACTGTAGATGTATTAGTGTCGACATTTGGAGGTTGAAAAGGCGAATCATTACAATCTTCATCCTATAACGATGATTTGTCATCTATATTGGTGTAGATAACACTTTATAATAATTGAAATTCAAATTTTAAATATGGCTTTGGGAGGTATTTGAATATATATAGTAAACTAAAAACTAGATTTCACATATCTGTTATAATTTAATGAATATGCCACTTAAATTGATGAATATACCACTTAAATCTCATGCACTGGAAAGATATTATGATTTTTCTCGTGGATGGTGAGAAGGGGGACTGTGTCTTAGATGGCGACACTCCTCTATCTTTCCACCAAACATTGCAGAGTGAAGACTTTGCATTCTGGCTTGAAGCAATAAAATTCGAGATGGATTTCATGTACGAAAACGAAGTATGGACTTTGTCAGACATATGCAAAGGGATAAAACCCATCGGCTGTAAATCGATTTTTAAGAAAAAGCTAAATATAGATTGGGAAGTAGAGAATTATAAGGCAACGCTAGTTGCGAAAGGATTTCTTCAAATTCAAGGTATTGATTATGACGAAACCTTTTCTTCCGTAGCCATTCTTAAGTCCATTAGGATTATGCTAGCAACTGTTGCATTCTATGACTAAAAAATATGGTAAATGGATGTTAAGATGGCATTTCGAAATGGTGATTTACAAGAATCCATTTATATGTCGTAGCCTGTGGGTTTTGTGGTCAGTGGGAGTGAGGGCTAGGCTTGCAAGTTGTTAAAGTCCATTTATGGACTTTAATAAGTTTTAAGGAGTTGGAACAAGTGTTTTGATAAGATAATCAAATAGTTTGGTTTCTATCAGAACATAGAGGAAGCATGCATAATCAAAACACCAAGGAAACATGCATATATAGAAATTAATAGTGCAACTCTATTGTTTCCTTCATGTTATACATCAATGATCTATTATTGATTGGCAATGTCATTTCGTTATTGCAATCAGTGAAAGCTTCGCTTTCCAAGAACTTCTCCATGAAGGATTTGGGAGAAGCAGCCTAAATGCTAGGTATAAATATCTATAGAGGTAGATCTAAGATGCTATTGGGATTTTCGCAATCCCTGTACATAGATACCATACTAAAAAGATGCAATATGGAGAATTACAAACGTGGAAACATTCCAACACAGTCTGGAATCATCCAACCTCTCTGAGCGGTTGGGCCATAAAGTTTACTGACTTTCGAAAGAGCTCTGACTTTTGATACTTCTCTTCAAACCTCACCATAAAATGCTCCCAAGTAATTTGGTCCTCGGCAGTAGTAATCTTGATGGTGTTCCACCACCCCCATAGCCCTTCCTTGAATCTATTTAGAGGCTAACTTCCTCTTCATCCCATCCTCTAACTCCATATCCCCAAAGAGGTGTTTGCAGGTGTCTAACCAATCCTTCACTTCGATGGTTGATTCCGTTCCAAGGAACGGTTTACCTTTCAGAGTAGAATAATCCTTGTTTAATTTTGCAAAGCCAGCCCTCGGCGCTTGCACTAGAGCACCACCACCAACAGCCGCAACAGAAGCAACTTGGGCTTTCTGAACCATGTTCTGCACCATTTTAGCGAACATGTTCTACAAGTCAGGGTTAGCAGCCCTCGATGATGCCCCTTCCTCGACTCCGAAAATGGAGTTCCTAGTAACATTCCTTGTTAGCCGGCTTATTCTTATAAGTTGTAATAAGAATGATCGGTCTTAAGTAGTGTCCATGAATGCAATGTGACTTATGTACTATATATACTACTATATAGTTTTGAAACCCAAAATATAACAAGTACGCTCTCTCATACATCCCTGAATCCATTCTACGATGATAGCTCCTTCCATATCTCTAATGGATCCAGGTATCAACCAAGGTCATTTACGCAACCTAATCTCCGATACCAAATGTGCAGCCACTCTACACCTCTGGTATCTAATATACTTGTATATCACATTATGGAGATATCAGGCTGATGTAGGACGGTAGCTAAGGGTGTAAAGTAACAAAATCCCAAGCATAGAATCTGTAGAACATCTCATAGTTCATAGACAAAATATAATATAACAACATAGATGTAAAAAAGACAAGACAATGATAGAATCAAATGAACCATAAATAAGAACGTCAATAGGTTCACAGATTATACAAAAACTAAAATAATAGTGTTTATCATCCCAAATCTCCAAATAACTCTATGATTGTCTCTAAGATAATACAAGTACTGGTATAGCTCTACAGTATTGCATAGCAAAATATAAGCGATAGTAAGCTCCAAATATAGATATATGAAAGCGCAACCTTCTGCTCATACTCCTTGCAACTCCATGCGCTATCCAGACCTATTATCTCTAATCTACTCATTTAAGGGTACTTGAGATAATAAGAAGCAAAGCATAAAACCTCGGGTCAGACAATGGTCTGGTGTGAGCGATACATCATCACAAAAATACTATAAGAATCGTACATAGTAAATATGGGTACAGGGTATGAAGAACCATACCCGACATGTCCCCACATCTAAATATTTAGCACATAACAGTTGATATATGCTAATCTACTATCATCTCCATATAAGTGTACTATAATCGAAGTATAATGCCCAATGTCTAGGTATACGGGAAAATACCTATGTCGTGTGACACCCTAAAGTGTTAAACAACCATGAAAAATATAGCATCCATCAAACAATCCTCACAATCACTCATCTACATTGGATATATGATAGCTCGTATGGCACAACCGAAAATTAGGGACCCAATCATAATCCATGCTTCATTGGTGCTCGAATACATGCCACTCCAAAAGGCTAGGAACCAGGTTCACAATCGCAAAAGCCTACAGTAATCTACTATCGCAAGATCTAAACACGATCGCAAATCCAGGTGGCATCCCTACACACCCCTTCTTTTGAGCACACTAGAAACGTTCGAGTTATCAATGATCCCTTTGCACGCATCTCTACAATGGTACTCAATTGTTATTCCATCATGGGTATTTTCAAAGTAGAACATAGTAGCAAATTCTACTCGCAAGATCCTATCAGTGAACTTTCCCTTATGGATCACCATCACGACTCCCATTGTTAAGTCGCCATCTTCGGAACACCTCTAGACATCCATTATAAGTCGTAAAACCATCGTAATTAGGTCCCAAAATCGTCGTCTATGTTGACTTGTCAAAATATTACGCCATTGCTTCACTAATCGCCACATAAGATCCAAGGTCATCTCGAGTTATTTGGAGTTTCCTACTTTACTCCACATCACCCTCAAGAATCTTGTAACACGTCGCGAAGAAATCCCTGAAATATTGCTACGCCACGTCGAAAATCCTCCAACCTCCACTCTTTGCTAGGTTATAACCGAGCCAAGCCCAAAGAGACACTCCCTATGATTCGAAGCACCCTAAAAAGCAAAACAACAAATCTTGTTTAGGTGCCGACCAAAGCTTTGCCTCCAAACCACTGAGCAAGACACGAAGTACCCAACAACATCGAATAGGAATTCTTCCTCGAGCACAAACCACGCCTCCCCCCAAAACAAACTCGAAGCACATACCAGATAAGAAATCATATCTGATCCTCGAACGTGGCGCACAGGACGACGTTTGCTCCATAGCCGAACCAAAGTGAGATTCGAGCCAACCAACGTCGAACAAAGCACCACTAGGACAAAATACCGTAGTATCTCTAAGCTCCAATTTCACACCGATTTCACCGCTATACTCCATTCTTCTACCCTTGTGCATTCTATATGCAACGATACAACTTTCAATAACCATGAGTTAATCCGTCAAACCTCGGTTTCACGGTTCCTAACTCTAAGTCGCTCCGATAAGCATTTTCAACCATACAAGCATACAAGCAAACACCACACATGCAGCAAACAACATTCAAACATGCAAACATACAACAATTCATGGCAAATCATCCTATAATATGTCTCCAACATAGCCTAACACTCATCTAGGCAACCATACATCAAATTAACTTGATTAGAACACTTTAAAATATTTTAATTCACTTTTACTTCAAGTTTCACTTTAAAACAATCCCACAATATGATATTGACTTCAAAAATGGGTTTAAAACATGTAAAACCTTTATATATATAGTAAGATGAGAGCTAATAAAATACCCACCACAACCTTCACAGTCCAAGTTTTACACGCAAATCAAAAAATCAATAGCCAAGCCCCATGTTTTCTTCCCTAAAAATGTAGATTTGAAGATCTCTAGTGAAACTTCTTGCTAATCTACCCTTAATCTACGATTTAAACTTGATTTGGAGGAGAAAAGAAAATGTTTTGGATGTAGGATGGGTAATTAGGAGCTTAGATATATTTAAGAAGTGGTAAAAGTGATTTGGAGATGATGATTCAGCCTATTATAGCCTCCAAACACAACATTGGTTAGTGGGCTTGCCTCTAAACTCACTAATTACCCACTAAGTTGCTCTAAAAAATTTCAATCTTCAAACAACCATATCTTCTAGCTAGAAAGTCCAATTTACTATTATGATCACATTATATCTTTCCAATAGAAGTGGTCTCGAATGCTAATTCATTCTACGAAAAGTTATAGCCATTACAAGTTTTAAGTGGTAAAATTGTTTGAAAAAATTCTAAATATAGGAAATGTCACTAGTAGGCATTTACCAAAGGTATAAAGTTATATGACCACATATTAATTTAAAAATAATATTTTACGATCCTTCGATACATAAAATACGGGTCGTTACAGGTATTGTTTGATTGTACTGTAGTTACTAGGGTTTATAGCTTCACACCTATTTTCTAAATTTAATAAAATATGGACATGCTACATAAAAACTGGCCTACCTTCTAATATATATATAATATTATACATAAGACTATTATATAAGTAATATGAAATATAAAAGTTATATAATAATAAATTTATATAATATAAATTTATAAATTAAAGGTGGATTATTAAGAAACCTTGAATAGACCTAAGGAATAACTAAATATTTAAATGTGCATATATCGTGATTTTTGATGTGTCCGACATTTGAATCACGAGGGTATTTAATAAGAAATATGTTATTCCATAATTTTATATCATACAATATAATGTTGTCCTTTACTATATATATATTAATAAATTACTTGCATACTTCTTAGTTGTTGAGCAAACTCAAGCTAGGGATGTTATGTGTAGTATATCAATATATTGAATACACAAGGTAAGATAACTATACATATTTATTGAGCAAAATTAAGGTACATATACTATACTTAGGCTGTCACGATATGGTAGGTATGAGTGAATAATTTCGTTTTGAGTTGTTAAGCAAACTCGAGGTTGAAGTAAAATTAGGACAAGGTACCAAAGATTAGTAGTTGTATACGATACAACTTATAAGGAGTTATCCATCGTCTGTGGAGCTATGACTTGTTGAGCAAACTCAATGTCAGAATTCCAAGATGGACGTGTCCTAACACCTACTGGTGAAGTCAAAAGACGTCTATGTTTTTACTTAGGGTTTGGCAAATTATAAAAGACCACTGAGAGTTTATTAGTAAAGTGAAAAATAAAGTTTAACCTTACTAATATTATAAGAACATCTACTATAGATTGTCCTAATAGTCTACCAATTAAAACTTATAGAAAATGTCAACTCCAAAACTATTTTCTGATAATGACAAGCTTACTCGACCGAACTATATCAATTAGCTAAGAGCAATTAAAATAGCATTGACTTACGAACGTCTATGGTCAGCTATTACATGCGAACCTAAAGAACAACACGTTGATGATGCGAACCCCAAACTAAGACTTGCTTATGAAAAATGGGTTTTAGACCCAGAGATCACCCAAGTTTTCATGATGTCTATGTTAGACAAGCCATTGCAGAGGCTGTATGAAAATATGTATATCTATGAGATATTTGATAGTTTCAAGACCCTATTTGGTGAACACCCATGTTCTTTAAGGTACGAGCATACGAAGAAGCTGTTCAATACTAAGATGACCGAAGGACATAAAGTGGACGATTACATGCTAATGATGAAGGGCAATATTGATAGGCTTTTGCAATTGGACGTACAGATAAGCAATGAATTGCAAGTTGATTTGATCCCTTGTTCTTTTACTCCTCAGTATGAACTGTTCACACTAAATTATAATATGAACTAATTAAATGTGAATCTCATGGCGCTCCTCAATATGTTAAGGTCAGCCGGGTTTGCATATAAGGATCAGGAGGCTGTACTTACTGTTAATGGTAGTGCATCATCTTTGGAAAGTTCGAAGAAGTGGAAAAGAGAAGGTAAAAGAAAAGAAAAGTAAGAAGACCGATGACAAGGGTGAATCTCACCATTGCCATAAGAAAGGTCACTGGAAAAGGAATTGTCCTGATTACTTGAAGAGTGTTACATAAAGGAAGCATAATGGTTTTGTTGCTCCATCAGGTATATTTATGATTCAAAATTGTTTTTGTAATCAATTAAATGTCTTGGGTTTTAGATACTAGATCTGGAACTTATATATGTAATTTGTTACAAAGGCTTAGGAACTGGCACTACATGACAAAAGGAGAGACGAGGCTCCAAGTTGCTGATTGTGACAACCCGCACCTCCCTACGCATCAATCCAAAGCCTAGAGTGGCTTTTGTTAGTCCATGAGATGATGGTTTTGATGACAACAACCTTAGAATAGATTATTAAATATAAATACTAACATTACAAGTTTAGATATATATGTATATGTAGGATCTAACCATGCAGGTGTCAAGAATGAAGACTGAACAGTATATAGATTCAAGATATAGAGATAGAAGACTCATGAGTATCAAGATTATCAAGAGTTCAAGTTTTCAAGGTTAAGTTTGTTTTATTAGGAATATTTGTTAAAACTCGTAGAAAAGCACTGGCATCTTAATATCCAATTTATTCGTGGAATGGAATCCACTTCGAGCCCGTTAAAGGGATGGAACCCTAAGTAGGATGGAACCTACGAAAATCTAGTGGGACATTGTTTTGTATCCACTAATTTTAATTCAAATGATTTTACAAAATTATCTTGTTTTCAAAATGATTTCAAAACTTTCCGTTTAAAAGATTCAAAACTCTCTATCCTGATTTTAAATAATTTTAGCCTCAAAAACATCTTTAATTTCAAAGTCAAATTACCCCTGATTTTAAACTATCTTCAAATAATATATTTAACTTTTAAATATTTATACTTAGATTTAAATATAAAATTATAGTTAAATTATGTATATATTGTTCTTTATATTTACTTATGAATTTCAACTAAAGTCAAGTATATTTATAAAGTTTAAAATAGTTTTTATATAAGATAAATGTTATTTTCAAAGAAATTCAAAACATCAAAAAAGGCTGTGGGATGTCGACATGGTGTCAGTTTGATTTAAAATTCAAATTTCAAAAGAAGTGTCTATTCGCCATAACTCTTCATGAATGGTCATGGCTGTTGCTCTTCTATAAATAGGGGTCAGTTTCAACGAATTTTTAATCATTTTTTTCTGGTTTTCACTCCTCTTCTTCTTTCACATTTCTTAATACAAATTTATACCATTACTCTGCCGAAATCAACATCGAATCATACTCAATTACTTCTAGTTTGATTCTCCATCACTATCTCTACAAAGTTCTCAGTGCTATTCAGAGTTATAGACTTCTTTGTAACCTATTAGCGAGAAAAGGTGTGATTGTAGCCTTGGAAATCAATCAAAAGGGAAAAGGTATGATTGTAGCCCTGGAAATCAATTGGGTGAACTTGTTGCCCCGGAAATCAAGTATCTCTACCCAGAGGATTGTGATTCTGGAGGGTGTACCTCGTAGCCTTGAAACCGAGGGTTGTATTTGTAAGAATTGTTTTTGAAAGGAAATCCGTACTTGTGTTGCGGGACTGGATGTAGGGTAACTCCGAACCAGTATAAAATCCGGTGTGTTCTTTCCTTTACTGCTTTTACTTTATATTTGCATCTGTGTTTGATTCTGTGTTCATATCTGTGTCTGATTAGTGTATACATTGTTAACAAATTAAGATAAATTCAAAAAGATTAACAAATTTCTTAAAACACTATTCACCCCCCCTCTAGTGTTAATTCTAGCCTTAAGATCCTTAATCCGCATTTCCCACAGCTTTTAGACTCGTGTCAGAGTGGAGAAGCATGAGCTATGGGTGGTTTTGAAGCATTACAGAGACTAAAGATATATAGATATGATTTAAGATATACTACACTATTAAAACTCACAGCGGAAGGCAACAATCTACCATCCCTCCGTAACCACCCTTTTGAGTCAATAGCATAAAGCCTCAAATGACTTGAATGCTCTGCTCTACCAAGCTTCTCAAAAATATCCACTAACTCCTTGTCTTGCTTCGGACTTGACCTAATCCAGTCTATAAGTGTATGCTGCACATCCAAAGTCGCTAATAATCCCGGAGTGATGTCTGACGATGGTCGGAAGTTAAACGAAGAAATGAACTCTAAATGCTTCCAATCCAAGAACAAAGGACTCAACACCGCATATTGCCTACTCAAGGCATCGGCCTCCACATTTCCCTTGGATAGAGTATATGAGATATTGAAATCATATGGTGCCAAAAACTCCATCCACCTCTACTGCCTTAAATTCAATTCCTTTCAAGAGAACGAGTACTATAAAGACTTATAATCCATATACAGCTCAAACTGCTCTCCTAATAGATAATATCTTCCCGACTTAAACGCAAAGACAATGGCCGCCAACTCAAGATCATAGGTAGGATAGTTCTCTCGTAGACCTCTAACCGTTTGCTAGCATAGCTCACCACTCTTCCTTTCTATATCAAATTGTGCCCAATCCCATACCACAAGTGTCAGTATATATTATGCACATCTTCGTGCCATCGGGTAACGTTAGAACAAGTGCACTAGTCAAGGCTTCCTTTAGCCTAATAAAAGCATCATCGCACTTTGTGTCCCATGAAAAAACTAAATTCTTCTTGGTGAGGTGGGTAAGAGGGAAAAAATCATCGCTGAGTCCTTAATGAACTTCCTTTAGTAGCTCGCCAAACCAAGGAAACTCCTCACTTTCATGGCATTCTTCGGCACATGCCAATGCTAAACCATGGCAATTTTATCAGGATCAACCGCTTTTCGAGATGATGTGTCCCAAAAAGCATACCTCCTCACACCAAAAGTGACACTTAGAAAACTTCTGCTTCAACTTATGCTCATGGAGTGTATTGAACACTTCTTCTCAATGCATCATGTTCCCCTCCACGTTCATCGACTAGACTAAAATGTTGTCCACAAATACCACAACGTACTTATTAAGCAACCTTCTAAAAACTCGACTCGGGTGGGTGCGTTGGTCAGTTCGAAAAGCATGACTAACCACTCATAAAGTCTACTGGGTGTTCGAAAAGCAGTCTTCTAAATATTATCCTCGACTACATGCAACTACTGGAATCCGGTAACCAAATCGAGTTGTGAGAACACCTTTGCTCCTACTAACTGATCAAAGATATCGTCTATATGGGGTAATGAATAATGATTCTACTTTGTCAGCTTATTCAACTCCCTATAATGAACACAAAGCCTTAACGAACCATCCATCTTGGTAGAATAGATAACTGGTGCTCCCTACTTTGAAATACTCGTCCTAATGAAGCCTTCTCTAACTGCTTATTCACTTGCTTGTTCAACTCGCATCTCTCCTTCGAAACCGTATTCCTCAAGGGTAAGGCAATGGGCCTAGCGTTTTCCATGAGATAAATTTGAAATTCAATCTCTCTGCAGTGGGAAATTGGTAACCTTAGAAAAGACATCTGAGTAATCTTTAACTATAGGCGCTGAATCTAACTCATCATGTGATAGGTTTGATGAATATAGGTAACTCAGCATAACTGAATCTCTGGGACTGTAATAAACATTTTAACTCCATCCACTACAAGTTCCCAACCTAACAACCTTCCTATCACAATCTAGAATCGCCCCACACATCATCATCCAGTCCATGCCCAAAATCAACCCAAACCCAGAAAACCCTAAGACAAAAGCATCGCAATTGAACTCGATTCCTAAAATAATAATTCCAAATCCCTACATATCAATAAGACGATCCTCCAACTGTGTTTGATACAACCATGGGGTATGTAACTATGCTAGTGTCCAAGTGCAACTCATATACAAGTCTACTAAAGACAAAAGAATGTGATGCCCTCATGTTAAATAACGTACGAATAGATAAATTAGATAGAGTAAAGACACCTTCAATCATGACCTTCTTCCCCTTGTCCGCTACTAGAGGCGCACTCGAACTAGGAACCGTGTTCAATGTGTAAGCTGGAACTAACTGGGTAGAGGTCTTCTGAGGTGCTGGACACTCACGCCTCATGTGGCTGTATTGTTTGCAATTGTAACACTTAATCTTTGAACCGTCTGCCTTGCATTCTTTAGAAAAATGCCCCTTCTTTCCACAATCCCTGTAATGCATATCCTACTTCTTAATCTTTCCCTTGGGTCCTCCTCCACTCTTGTGCTAATTCTGCTATGGCGCATTACCTCCAGACTTCTTGGGTTCTTCTGTCGCTTCCTCCTTAGAGACGGTATTCAGCAAGGCCATCTCCACTAGACCTTCATGCGTCGTACCTATGGGAATATGACTAACAACCAAATCTTGAAGGGTTTGGTTCATCCCTTAAGCAACCTTTAGAGCCTTTTATGTGGGGTATTGATCAACTCCATCCCAAACAAAGCCAACTCATTGCACTGATTCACATACTCCTTTACCGACATGTCTCCTTGCTTCAGATGAATAAACTTCTCTAACTGCACTCCTTCTTCAGCTCTAGACAGAAACTTCATCTCAAAATGTCTCCTAAACTCCCCCTAAGTGATCCCATCCCTATCGATCTGCACCTAAACAACATCCCACCAACTTAGGGCCTCTCCCTATGGATGCCAAGTAGTAAGCTATCTCCTCACATCATCCCTCATACCTATCCAACCAAAAATCCTCTCGCTTGTACAAATCCATGTCCTCAGATCCACATATGACTCAATCCCTACATACGGCTTCCCACCAAGGTTCGTAAAGTCCTTACAAAACTTAGCAAAATCAGTGGCAGGTGGGTGGGTAGGAACTGCACCTGGCACTTGCTCCATGGGTCCTCTATTAGGCTTAAGCTTGGCTTGTCCCATTTCTTGAAGATACCGGCAGAAACAAATCGGGATGTTAATACCCAAAATCTCAGCCTTGTTGCCTGAGCCTGAATCGCTCATCTTCTATATATGATTTAGGAATTTATTAACAGCTTTTCACAAATAACATTGTAAGAATAGGGAAAGAGTTATTTGTGTTATATTTATATAAAATCATTTGAAAAGCTTTTATCTATACATACATACATGTATGTACTTTGGATACTCATTTTGAAAACTTTTTGGAAAACCTTTTCAAAGACATTTGGGAAACGTTTTATTTTTGAAATTTTTTTCAAGTACGTTCTCTCAGTATGTTCCTAATCCTTAAGGAATTTTAAACCTAAGCTTCGATACCAACTATGACAACCCGCACCTCCCAACACACCAATCCAAAGTCTATGGTGACTTTCAAACTTGCATCGGTGCCGAGAAGCATGAGTTGTCAGGTTTTTTTTAAAGCATTACAAAGATTAAAGATACACACACACGATCTAAGATATACAACATTGTCAAAACTCACAGCAGAAGGCAATAAAATATAATAAAGAAAATAACCATTTCTGAGAATATCTCAAAACGTAGTCTTAGAAAGTAGTACGTAGTCAAATCTAGAGTACACAGAAATACGGTATGTAGTCTGATAAATATTAAGTATTGAATAAGATAGATTGTTACATGGAGAGTAAAAGGAAATGACAAGCAACTCCAATGATGAGCTCGCCTCTCCACATACTGATCATAGGCCTATCGCCTAATGCCTTGTCTTCATGTGGTGGGGATAAGAAAGGAAAAAAGGCGAGTCAAACAAAAGTCTGATGAACGAGTACACTATTAATATATGATGATCACATCCAGTTGACTTTAATAATACTCCATGTGACCTAGGGTGTACTAAGAGTGTTCATGAATTACTTGTTTACTTAATTTAAGAGGTTTAACTCAATACATACCAACACCAACTACTTTGCAGGCTCATACGTAGGATCGAACAACTGATCGAACCTATGGACAACTAATGATCGGCTAATAACTGCTAGAACTTTTCCAACATAGGGTTATCCTACAATTTCCTATATGGGACTACATCTCTCACATTATGACTAGGTAACTATTCCACATAGGTTTCCCTACAATTCCTATAATGGGACTAAGTTTCCCAAATCTACGACCATACATACCCCCGTTACGCAATAAGGGGAGCCTGCAATGCCAACTCATCGAAGTGCCTCATTGTTTGCATCCGTGTCCATCTCTAAACGGTAACATAATGCCTCTTATTGCACGCACCGGGATCAAACAACAACATAATATCATGTTGCATCAGTATCCTAAATACCAGGGAACTCCCATTGTGCCGGGCCCATACACTTCATCTGGTGTCAATCAGCATTGCACGTCCACCATAGAATCTCCTATGAGTGCTATTTGCGATAGAGTCGCCCCTAATCGAATATCGAACCCCATTGGATAAAGAGCATTTACCCAGCCCCGCAATATCCTAGTGTCACCTCATAGGGAACTAGCCTCCCTACTCCTAACATCCATATACACACACATATTATTAACTAGTTTATTTATAACCTAGGCCTTAGGCCGAGGTTCATATTGTGCTTTTGGAACGCCTACGATCGACCGCCTACTCTTGGAGCGGTCAACTGCTCCAGATAGTGCGGCTAGTCGATCATTATTGATTTAGGGTTTAATTTCTTATTTTTAATTCATTTTGGTTATTTAATTAACAATTAATCAATCATTCCAAATTTCCAATACAAGGTCTTATATAATTCGATGTTAGAGCAATTACAATGAACCAAATTTCCAGTTATTCAAATTCAATTTTTCATATTCATACAAAATAGCTCAAATCTAGGTTTACTATTAACATCAATATTAACCAGTTATATTAATATTTTATACATTTAGAAAAGGATTAGAAAAGGGGTTTAACATAAATCAATCCTTATTTAACAAGTTTACTTCAATTCAATTCATAATTCAAATCTCAGATTTAAACAATATGATTCTCCAATTTAGTTTCTAAAAACCTAATCAAATAGGGTATATTAAAATTAATTACATATAATCATCTTATTAAAAATATATCCACCCACCTCAGATCCAGGCTTTCCTTTGATTCTCGATTGGAATTTCCCCCCTTTTGTTAGTTGTTTGCTCGATTGTCCTCCTTAATCTCTCTACTTTTATTTTTATTTTACTTTCGAAGAATTTAGGTTTGGAGAGCATTTGGAAGAGTTTCAGTAGAACAGAATAGTTTTTGTGAATTAGGGTTATTATTAGCTATGTATTTATAGGTGTTTAAGATTAGTGTTGACCGTCGGTTAACCCTAAAAGAATATTTGGTTTCATCCTGTACGTTAAACATTTACTTCGTAGCCAAGTGAAAATATTTCATTAAATCAGGGCCGTTGGTCCCTCAAATTTATTGATCTAGACCATCAACTAGTCGACCGCTAGGTAGAGACCGGTTGACCGCTACATGTCGATCGACGACCCCCCAGGGTGTCGACTGTTGGAGCTATTTATTTAAGGATTGTTTAATTTCCTTGTTAGTTTATTTAATTTCATTTTCAAATTTTAAAACATCTATAACTTCTCCATACTGGCTCCGGTTTGAAAGTGATATATATGATAATTATCCAAAAAATCGCTATGAATTCATCGGAGCAAGTTTCATAGCCAAATTTGGACATTTGTAAAAAAAATATTTTTACCCTTGTTATATTTTAAATTTAATTCTTTTATTAAATCCTCTCTTAAATTTTCAGGGTGTTACATTGATGGATCTATTATAGATGCAATGGAAGTAGTGGATTATCATTTACATTTTCCCAGTAGAGTTGTTTTGATATTAAATTAGTGTTATTTTGTAAAAGACTTTACTTGTTGGATTATTTCTATTTCTAGATTATTTGAGACAAATATATATTTCATTATGCAAACAAGGTTATGAAGATCAGTTTGAATGGAAATAAAGTCTACGATTGTATTGTAGAAATGGCATTTACACTATCAATACTAATTTTGTGTATTCTATGAATAATCTTCTGATAATTTAAATGATAGTTATCTTTGGCAATATAGGCTATGTCATATCGGTGAGAAATGACTACACAAATTGAAAACCAAAGGTTTTCTCCCATCACTTTATTTTGAATCATTTGACAATGAGTCGTGCCTTAAAGGTAATGACCAAGCACCCCTTCAGTGGGAGCAATGAAAGAGTTGATGAACTCTTAGGGTTAGTACATAGTGATGTATATGGCCCGATGCATGTAATCACCAAAGATAATAGCTCTTAATTTGTTATCTTCACTGATAATTTCTCGAGGCTGATATATTTATATATTATGAAGAACAAATCTGATGTCAATGAGAAATTTATTGAATATAAAAATGTAGTAGAAAACTAAATGGGTTACGAGATTAAAATTCGTCGATCAAATCGAGAAGGTGAGTACATTGGATAGGAATTCCAACAGTCCTTAAAAGATATTTGGATTATCTCTTAGATTACTCTATCTCATACTCCACAACACAATGGTGTGTTGGAGCTAAGGAACCAAATCTTATTAGATATGGTTTGTTCCATGATGAGTAAGGCTGAACTATCTTTGTCCTATTGGGGATATGCGCTAGAAATCTCAGCGCATATGTTGAACTTATTGCCTACTAAATCTATGCCTAAAATGTCGTATGATATGTGGCTTGAAAAGAAACCCCAACTTAAGTATTTAAAGGTGTAGGGTTGTCCGATGTACATTAAGAATGTTGGCCTGAATAAACTAGATGCAAGATTGATACTGTGTAAATTTATAGGATATCCCAAAAACTCAATATAAATCAACATAAATCAACAGAATAAATGCTTTCTTGACATGCTGTCTTTTTAGAATGTTGGTCGAGGAACAAAAGGTTATTGTTTCTTGACACGCTGTCTTTTTAGAAAAGGAATTTCTATCAAAATAAATCAACAGCAAAGTTGTAGACTTAGATAAGAACCAAAAAGTTAACACTAAGGCCGAGCTAGTGAGAGAACCGAGTTCATCCATATACGAAAACATGCAACCTATTAGTAAGTCTAACAGGGAATCCTGTGCGCCAAAAAGATACTACGGTTTTTATCGTGGATGGCGAAAAGGAGGACCGTGTCTTAGATGATGACACTTATCTATCTTTCCAACAAGCATTGTAGAGTAAAGACTATGCACTCTAGCTTGGAGCAAAGAAATCCGAGATGAATTCCATTTACGAAAATAAAGTATGGACTTTGTCAAATGTACCTTAAGGGATAAAACCCATCGGCTGCAAATAGATTTTCAAGAAAAAGCTAAATGTAGATGGGGAAGTAGAGACTTATAAGGCAACACTAGTTATGAAAGGATTTCATCAAATTCAAGGTGTTGATTATGACGCTACCTTTTCGCCCGTACCTATGCTTAAGTTCATTTGGATTATGCTACCAATTATTGCATTCTATAACTACGAAATATGGAAAATGGTTGTAATGACGGCATTTCTAAATGGTGATTTAGAAGAACCCGTCTATATGTCGTAGTCCGAGGGTTTTGTGGTCAGTGGAAGTGAGGGCAAGGCTTGCAAGTTGTCGACGTCCATGTATGGACTTAAACAAGCTTCAAAGAGTTGGAACAAGTGTTTTGATTAGGTAGTCAAACAGTTTGGTTTGTATCAGAATATAGAGGAAGCATGCACTTACAGAAAGGAACAACACAATGTTATCATTTTCCTAGTTCTATATGTCTACAATCTATTATTGATTGGCAACGACATCTCGTTATTGCAATCAATGAAAGATTATCTTTCTAAGAACTTCTCCATTAAGGATTTGGGAAAAACATCATATATCCTAGGTATAAAGATCTGTAGAGATAGATCTAAGAGGCCGTTGGGATTTTCTAATCCCTGTACATAGATACCATATTATAAAGGTTTAATATGGAGAATTCCAAACATGGGAACGTTCCAATACAGTATGGAATCGTCCTTTCTAAGAAGGACGGTCCTCATACCATCAAGGAGAAAGAGCATATAAAATGGATCCCCTATTTTGCAGCTATATGATCCATAATATATGCTATGTCATGTACGAGACCGGATGTGGCATACGCATTAGGATGCGTAAGACGATACCAGTCTAATCCTGGAGAAAAACATTGGAGAGCCGTAAAATGTATACCGAAGTATTTAAGAAATACTAAGGACATATTCCATATATATAGGAATGAAGACAACTTTATAAATGGGTATACAGACTCTAGCTTTCAAAGTGATATAGATGATAGTAAGTCAGTGTCTGGTTATGTGTTTACACTAAATGGCGGAGCTGTTAGTTGGAAAAGTTCCTAAAAAGAGACAACAACAGATTCAACGATGGAGGTCGAGTACATCGCCCTCAATGAAGTAGTTAAAGAGGCAGTCTTGGTACAAAAGTTTTGTTTTCATAATTAATCCTAAGTGCAAGTGGAAGATTGATAGAGTGAGGGGTATCCCTTAGGAGAAATTCTGTAATTTATTGTAAATTAATTAACTCTGCAATCAATTCTCGTTCGTAATAAAGGTGTTTATACTTCTATTATATATTTGCTGTAATATGTTATAAATAATTAAATATTTAATTAACATATATTCAACAGAAAATCCATGAGTGGTGTGTTTGTGATATTAATTACAAATAGTTGTAATCACGAGTATTATATCACAATATAATAAACACATCATTTTGAATATTCCTAGTTAAGGTGCGTTAAGACTGGATATCGATGTACCCATTAAGACTAGAGTACGTAATGCCCTCTAAATGTTGGAAAGTCTATTACTCATGAATGCTGGGGGCACCAAGGGATTATGTACTGATAGTTATTGGATAACTATGGAAAGGCTTACTCGATAGTTTTTTGTTGGTTAATATAACTAAGGTCAAACAGAAAATATCGATGTGACCAATTTACACAGTTCTCTCGACTTGAGAATACTGTCGATCTTCAATATGAAAGCTCCTATTTGATTATAGCCAAATCATGGCACTGGGTCCACGAGTGACTATTATTTGGTCAAGTGGAAGTATTGGAAGTGAAACACTATTCAAGAGAGGATTCATCTCCTCGATTATATGGAGTTAGTATCACTGTCAACCGAAAGTCAAAATCTCTAGCTAAAGTAGTTCGGTTAATAATTATTATTATTATTGAACCATTTGTGTTTGGACTATAGAGTTGAATATGGATGATATTGGAATTTTGACCATTACCAAATTCCATAAGTCCAAAAAAATATAATTTTAACGAAGAGAACTGGTGTAAATAATAGTCACAACCAAGTAATGCATAACAAAGTAAAATTGGATTTTACCGAAACCAAGTGTGACGCCCCACCTCTATGCTCATAATAACAAAGAGTATTAAAGTAAATACTGTCTATTATTACGAAGAATAAGGCTGGATAGGAGCGACCATCCGTAATTGGCCTTACACTAATATTGTTTATCTCGATAGGAGTGGTACATACTTTTTATTTTTCTTCTATTATTTGTTTACTCCCATCGACACACCCAATACTAGTATAAAACGAACTACGACGGTTCATAATAGTTTAGGACATTAGATATAACAATAACACAGATAATATAAATGCGGAACACAGATAAAAACAAAAGTCTCATATATATATAAACCTTGTCAGTTAATACATAGTTGACACGATACATATGATACAACTACAACTGTCGACTCTAGAAGTTATATATACAAGTACATTATCGACTAATATACATGAATACATATCGTTCTATACGATGACACGACTATTACAAAATGACACTGACAACTTCAGAAGATGTGAAAAGTCTTCAATCCCGAACAGCAACTCAAAGAAAGAAATCTACAACCTGAAATACTCGGGTCTGACCCGAGTATTACATTCAAAAGAAAATAATACCCAGGTCAGTCTAATTCAAACCAGTTTATTAGTGCATATAGGCAGTAATAATTTAAATAGACGACAGTCACAATAATTCCCGTCTATCCGATTCTTTAAACAAAGAAACCGGACAACGGTCAATATTACACTTAACAGTATTTAACAAAAATCAGCAGATTTAAATTATGAACAGAGATAAATAAACAATTTATCAAATCGACTAAATCAATTTAAAACTGTCAAATCTGATAGGGCTGCAGTACACGCACGCGTGTACTGCCTCGCCACTATCGTAGGAGATACACAAAAGCTCAGTGAAAATCACAACGATCGCAAGGTCAAATCCCGAAATACCGGATTCAACTCAAGGAAGTTCAAAAACAAATTCCAACAGGGGAAAAACTGCAAAACACATGAATACAATGGTAAACTGCAACATGAATAGCAGCACATTCAAGGTGCACCAGACCAGTTCGAAATGAACAACAGGGATAATTCCAGGGAAACCAAGCACATGAGGATCAGGCTGTACCATGAATACAATGTAACAAAAGAATGTATCAGAGTCGAGAGTAAAGGCAGTGCAGAATGCAAGTGAGACCAAATAAACAAGTCCATATTCAAGTGAAGCAAAAGAGCAGCCTCGACATCAAAAGAGATAGACCCAAATACATGATGCAGTGAGGCCAGTATGGCAACCAAGCAAACACATGAATGCATAGTACAAGTTAAGTGCAGCTGCAAATACATGAGGGATGTTAAAATATAATATGGACTAAAGCATGCAACTACCTTCATGCTAAAAGAACTGGGCCAATGCCATCGTACGTACAAAACCAAAACAATTAGTAGTTTTGATCAAAACAGAGGCAGTGAACCCATAGGCAATGTACACAAAATCCAAGTCCTTATATGCAATTAAACAATGCGGTAAATTCATGTACACTTATATAATTATATGCAAGAAACAATACATATGTGCTCAGGTGGACTGCACACTGGAAATGCCGTGACGGATTAAAGAATCAACAAATGATGCACACTGAGATATACAGTGCACACAAGTACATATGTTAATCTGATCAATATGAATGCAACTCGAGTTTCAGTTTAGTGCGCTCGATCTATAAAAGTTTGAATACATTAATTGCTTAGATTACATGAAACAATACTACCAGGCAACAGATCTGACAACAACCAGTGATGACCCGACAATTATGCAAATATATGCATCACAGTTCGACTTGCACATGAGCCACCAATTTTTAACAGAGCAACGATTTCTCAAAATAACAACATCGGAAATTATAGGTAACATTCCCCAAGCCAATGATCAAAACAGGGAAGTACAACATCAATAAAGGACCCAGTTAAGGCAGCACTTACAACAGGTGGAAGGTTGTTATACTGTGATCGAAACAAATTAAATAGATAATTTCCAACACCCTATATCAACAAATTTTTTTTTAACCAAAATAACAACTGCACATCTAAGTCAATGCCAAAATTACAGCAATCCACTAAACTAAGACTGTAAAACTTAAAGTCACAAAATATACGAATTCGATCAAAGTCCATGTCAGGAAGAACAAAACCAAGCAAACCCGAAATTGAATCAAGATAGAAAAATCATCAACATCGAAATATACTCGAATTTAACAAGTCATAAATCATCTCGACCATTTAAACATTACCAAGCAGTCGAGATAAAAAGCAATTAACAGTTCAAAATCGAAGTCGAGAGAACTAAGGCAAAATACTCGAACTGCCAAGGTCAAAAAGATTAACTGTCACCACGAAATCAACCGGCTATTTTCAATCGAAGCAAAACAAAACCCAAAGTCAAAAAGAATGGAAATCGAACAATTCAAGTTCGAAACTGTGGTGACAAAGAATCAAGAAATCGAATCAAGTACCATATATACGAATCAGTTCAGCACTGAAAAATGAACTTGCGCAAACCAGAATTCACTGACTTTGAATTAGAGGTGAGTAAAGATTACTCACCTATTTCTCTAACGAGGCTCACGCCAGACGACCGAAGTTGACTCATTCAAATTGCTGAAGCCATACGCATAGAGGGAGCGTCGATCGCCAAGGCTAGGCCGAGATCATCGATGGGACGAGCTACCGGAGCCGGAGCCTCTGATTTGAACGAGCCCTAGTGCTCGAGCCAACGAAGGAAGATTGAGCCGCCATTAAATTTCGTATTTTCTTTTTGATTTAGGGTTATCGATCAATGAAAATGAGAAAAGGGGTCGGGTTCGTTTTAGATGATCTTCACGGCTCAAAACAACTAAACGAAAACGTGGGCCAACTTATAATTTAGAGCCCACATACTATTTCACAAATTCAAAAAGAATTTCAATCTGATTTTCAAAAGAATTTTGATTGTTTAAATGCCAAACAATTAGCAACCCAATTAACTCGTCACATGATGATGATAATAAATTTTCCAACAGCAATTAACCAACAATTCACTCGTCATTAGACGATAACAAAATGATCGCGGAATCTCAGGTTGTTACAGACTCCCCTCCTTATAAAAATTGCGTCCACGCAATCTTAGGAAATAAATGGATAAAAGGTAACAACCAAAAGAGCATGGCAATGACGAATGTATAAGCAAAACAAGTGTCAGCGGGGAAGTATTAGATAAGAAATCGAAAGGTTCGACTGCTTCAAATCAAAAGAATCAACATCGTGGGGATCAAGGAATCAAAATTAGACGACTGACAAAAGCAAGAACAATCAAGTTCCAGCAACTAAAAGAGAAGGAAAAACAGAGCAGAAATCCCCTACAGAGCACGAATTGAATGCGAGTAAATCAAATTACTCACCTGAATCGCCAGAGAAAAAGACGAAGCTCAAATCTCAAGAATCGCAAATATTCAATCATCAAAACGATAATTGAATTTCTCAAATCAACAAATATTCAATTATCAAAACGATAATCAAATTTTAAATTTAACAAATATTTGATTATCCCAAGCGATAATCAAATTCCAAATCAACAATTATTTAATCATCTGAAGCGATAATTAAATCTCAGATCAGCAAATATTTAATTATCCAAAGCGATAATTAAATCTCAAATCAGCAATTATTTAATTATCAAAAGTGATAATTAAATCTCAAACCAGCAAATATTTAATTATCTAAAGCGATAATTAAATCTCAAATCAGCAAATATTTAATTATCTAAAGCGATAATTAAATCTCAAATCAGCAAATATTTAATTATCAAAAGCGATAATTAAATCTCAAATCAGCAAATATTTAATTATCTAAAGCGATAATTAAATCTCAAATCAGCAAATATTTAATTATCTAAAGCGATAATTAAATCTCAAATCAGCAAATATTTAATTATCTAAAGCGATAATTAAATCTCAAATCAGCAAATATTTAATTATCAAAGACGATAATTAAATCTCGAATCAACAAATATTTAATTATCTAACAGCGATAATTAAATCTCAAATCAACAAATATTTAATTATCAAAGACGATAATTAAATCTCGAATCAACAAATATTCGATTATCTAAAACGATAATCAAACCACAAATCAACAATTATTCAATTACCAAAAACGATAATCGAATCCCAAATCAACCAATATTTAATTATCAAAAGCGGTAATTAAATTCGAAATCAGCAAATATTTAATTATCTAAAGCGATAATTAAATTCGAAATCAGCAAATATTTAATTATCTAAAGCGATAATTAAATTCGAAATCAGCAAATATTTAATTATCTAAAGCGATAATTAAATTCGAAATCAGCAAATATTTAATTATCTAAAGCGATAATTAAATCTCAAATCAGCAATTATTTAATTATCTAAAGCGATAATTAAATCTCAAATCAGCAAATATTTAATTATCTAAAGCGATAATTAAATTCGAAATCAGCAAATATTTAATTATCTAAAGCGATAATTAAATTCGAAATCAGCAAATATTTAATTATCTAAAGCGATAATTAAATTCGAAATCGGCAAATATTTAATTATCTAAAGCGATAATTAAATTCGAAATCAGCAAATATTTAATTATCTAAAGCGATAATTAAAACAACAATTCAACAATTATTTAATTATCTCAAGTGATAATTAAAAGCAACAAATATCCGATTATCAAAAACGATAATCAGAACTCATATCAACAAATATCTAATTATCACAAGCGATAATTAGAAACAACAAATATCTGATTATCAAAAACGATAATCAGAACTCATATCAACAAATATCCAATTACCTACAGATAATTGGAAGCAACAAATATCTAGAAATCAATTAAGAAGACTAGAAAATCAACATAAAAGCTTGGATCGATCCCATCAGATGGCGAGTTTTTAATTCGCCGCACGTGCAACAACAAATGGCCGAAGCCTACCAAGTACTCAACATAATTTTGGCGCCCATCAGATTGACCCGGAGGTCCGCAGAGTGACCCGAAGGTCCGCAGAGTGGCCCGAAAGCCCAACAAATGACCCGAAGGTCCTCATAGTGGCTCGAAAGCACACGAAATCATCAAATATTTCAATTAACGAGTCCGGAATTAACCGAAATAGCAAACGCACATGTCCCATACCACGTGTTTTACTAAATCGTTTGATTCTCTTCATCGTTTCCTTGAAAGTGCAAAATTGTGTATTTTGTAAAAATACATTTCACATTCTCAAACGGACAAGTCCGGAATTAAGCGAATCAGTAAAAGAAAGGGGTCATAGTCCTCGATTTTGCTGAAACGTTTAAATCGCTTCCTCATTCTTTTGAAAGCGTAAACTGTTAAAATTTCTGAAAACAATTTTATTTATTTTGTAAAAATAACAATTCACATTCTCAACTGGACAAGTCCGGAGTTAAGCGAAACAGTAAAAGAAAGGGGTCATAATCCTCGATTTTGCTGAATCGTTTAAGTCGCTTTCTCATTCTTTTGAAAATGTAAACTGTTAAAAATTTATAAAACAATTTTCATTTTAAAACGATTCTCCAATCACGTGATTAAAGCAGCAAATTAGTAACAATTTCGATAAGGAAATTGTACTTCTCAAAATACCGTAAAAACGGTTACAAATCAGCATTGCGGTATAACCGCTTGAAAATCCACCTTTAAAAGTTTGACTGTTACTGAAGTCAAAGCAACAGTAATTTTAAAACATCAAATATCTCATCAAAATAATTCACATCTAAATGTGACATCAGTGAATTTTCATTCATTAAAATTGTCAACAAAACACTGTGCTTCAAAAATCTAGCATTGGTGTAAAAATCCCGTTACAAAAATAACGGCAACAAAATACGTCTCATAACCAAGCATCGGTTCAACGTAAATAAATGCAGTAACGTGCAATTCAAATTTTTGCACGTACTACAGAATGAACAAAGAAATCATTCAAATGTATCTTCAATGAAGATAATTCAAAACAGCAAAAAATCTAATCAATAGATGATTAGTACAAAAGAAAGCCAACGGAAATTTCAACAAAAATCACATATCTGCAATTTCTTCGAATCCTCAATTCGGATTCGAAGTTCTCAAAGAAATAAAATAATTACAGCTATGTAAACAACAAATGAAATTCATATCAATTTCGTATTTTGATTTTTAAATCAAAAAGATTATCAGTTGTACTCAGCGAAGACAGTTTCACTGTTTCCGCTGCGCACTCTGATAAACAGAACACAAATCAATCAAATCATCAGAACACAATTTCACTATTATTTTTAAATAAAGTTATTTAAAAATTTCATCCAAATTTCAAAACTTTAGTTTTGACTCCAGCACAAATAAAACATCGACCAATAGTTGTAACATATGTTCCATCCCAGTTATGTTTTATTTTATGTCCATAAACCCCAAGCTCTGATACCAACTGTGACGCCCCACCTCTATGCTCATAATAACAAAGAGTATTAAAGTAAATACTGTCTATTATTACGAAGAATAAGGCTGGATAGGAGCGACCATCCGTAATTGGCCTTACACTAATATTGGTTATCTCGATAGGAGTGGTACATACTTTTTATTTTTCTTCTATTATTTGTTTACTCCCATCGACACACCCAATACTAGTATAAAACGAACTACGACGGTTCATAATAGTTTAGGACATTAGATATAACAATAACACAGATAATATAAATGCGGAACACAGATAAAAACAAAAGTCTCATATATATATAAACCTTGTCAGTTAATACATAGTTGACACGATACATATGATACAACTACAACTGTCGACTCTAGAAGTTATATATACAAGTACATTATCGACTAATATACATGAATACATATCGTTCTATACGATGACACGACTATTACAAAATGACACTGACAACTTCAGAAGATGTGAAAAGTCTTCAATCCCGAACAGCAACTCAAAGAAAGAAATCTACAACCTGAAATACTCGGGTCTGACCCGAGTATTACATTCAAAAGAAAATAATACCCAGGTCAGTCTAATTCAAACCAGTTTATTAGTGCATATAGGCAGTAATAATTTAAATAGACGACAATCACAATAATTCCCGTCTATCCGATTCTTTAAACAAAGAAACCGGACAACGGTCAATATTACACTTAACAGTATTTAACAAAAATCAGCAGATTTAAATTATGAACAGAGATAAATAAACAATTTATCAAATCGACTAAATCAATTTAAAACTGTCAAATCTGATAGGGCTGCAGTACACGCACGCGTGTACTGCCTCGCCACTATCGTAGGAGATACACAAAAGCTCAGTGAAAATCACAACGATCGCAAGGTCAAATCCCGAAATACCGGATTCAACTCAAGGAAGTTCAAAAACAAATTCCAACAGGGGAAAAACTGCAAAACACATGAATACAATGGTAAACTGCAACATGAATAGCAGCACATTCAAGGTGCACCAGACCAGTTCGAAATGAACAACAGGGATAATTCCAGGGAAACCAAGCACATGAGGATCAGGCTGTACCATGAATACAATGTAACAAAAGAATGTATCAGAGTCGAGAGTAAAGGCAGTGCAGAATGCAAGTGAGACCAAATAAACAAGTCCATATTCAAGTGAAGCAAAAGAGCAGCCTCGACATCAAAAGAGATAGACCCAAATACATGATGCAGTGAGGCCAGTATGGCAACCAAGCAAACACATGAATGCATAGTACAAGTTAAGTGCAGCTGCAAATACATGAGGGATGTTAAAATATAATATGGACTAAAGCATGCAACTACCTTCATGCTAAAAGAACTGGGCCAATGCCATCGTACGTACAAAACCAAAACAATTAGTAGTTTTGATCAAAACAGAGGCAGTGAACCCATAGGCAATGTACACAAAATCCAAGTCCTTATATGCAATTAAACAATGCGGTAAATTCATGTACACTTATATAATTATATGCAAGAAACAATACATATGTGCTCAGGTGGACTGCACACTGGAAATGCCGTGACGGATTAAAGAATCAACAAATGATGCACACTGAGATATACAGTGCACACAAGTACATATGTTAATCTGATCAATATGAATGCAACTCGAGTTTCAGTTTAGTGCGCTCGATCTATAAAAGTTTGAATACATTAATTGCTTAGATTACATGAAACAATACTACCAGGCAACAGATCTGACAACAACCAGTGATGACCCGACAATTATGCAAATATATGCATCACAGTTCGACTTGCACATGAGCCACCAATTTTTAACAGAGCAACGATTTCTCAAAATAACAACATCGGAAATTATAGGTAACATTCCCCAAGCCAATGATCAAAACAGGGAAGTACAACATCAATAAAGGACCCAGTTAAGGCAGCACTTACAACAGGTGGAAGGTTGTTATACTGTGATCGAAACAAATTAAACAGATAATTTCCAACACCCTATATCAACAAATTTTTTTTTTAACCAAAATAACAACTGCACATCTAAGTCAATGCCAAAATTACAGCAATCCACTAAACTAAGACTGTAAAACTTAAAGTCACAAAATATACGAATTCGATCAAAGTCCATGTCAGGAAGAACAAAACCAAGCAAACCCGAAATTGAATCAAGATAGAAAAATCATCAACATCGAAATATACTCGAATTTAACAAGTCATAAATCATCTCGACCATTTAAACATTACCAAGCAGTCGAGATAAAAAGCAATTAACAGTTCAAAATCGAAATCGAGAGAACTAAGGCAAAATACTCGAACTGCCAAGGTCAAAAAGATTAACTGTCACCACGAAATCAACCGGCTATTTTCAATCGAAGCAAAACAAAACCCAAAGTCAAAAAGAATGGAAATCGAACAATTCAAGTTCGAAACTGTGGTGACAAAGAATCAAGAAATCGAATCAAGTACCATATATACGAATCAGTTCAGCACTGAAAAATGAACTTGCGCAAACCAGAATTCACTGACTTTGAATTAGAGGTGAGTAAAGATTACTCACCTATTTCTCTAACGAGGCTCACGCCAGACGATCGAAGTTGACTCATTCAAATTGCTGAAGCCATACGCATAGAGGGAGCGTCGATCGCCAAGGCTAGGCCGAGATCATCGATGGGACGAGCTACCGGAGCCGGAGCCTCTGATTTGAACGAGCCCTAGTGCTCGAGCCAACGAAGGAAGATTGAGCCGCCATTAAATTTCGTATTTTCTTTTTGATTTAGGGTTATCGATCAATGAAAATGAGAAAAGGGGTCGGGTTCGTTTTAGATGATCTTCACGGCTCAAAACAACTAAACGAAAACGTGGGCCAACTTATAATTTAGAGCCCACATACTATTTCACAAATTCAAAAAGAATTTCAATCTGATTTTCAAAAGAATTTTGATTGTTTAAATGCCAAACAATTAGCAACCCAATTAACTCGTCACATGATGATGATAATAAATTTTCCAACAGCAATTAACCAACAATTCACTCGTCATTAGACGATAACAAAATGATCGCGGAATCTCAGGTTGTTACACCAAGTAAGTGATAAATTTGGCAAAAATGTCACCACTACCTGTTAAGCGATGTGTGAACATTAATATTTGAATAGTTCGATATTAAACACTGACCAAATTTACTTCTAACGGGTCACACAGCCGAAATGTTATATACTCCTTTGACCAAAGAACTTAATTAATTTTTAATTGTTATAAATTAACTAAAAATAATTAATATTTAGGAAATATTAGTTATAAAATTTTATTTTGATTTGATGAACAAATATTATTAAATATGTTTATAATAGTTATAAATATATCAATCGATATATGATATCGATGCACGTTTAAATTGGATTTAAATGCAATATAATTTGTTTAGGAATTAAATGGGTTTAAAGCCCATATGTGGACATGTACATTTAAGCCACAATAGACTAGCAAAGGGGAAGCCATAAGATGGCTAGTGGGGCCAGGGTTTATAAGAGAAAAGAATGGGTTAGAGAAAACTATGGATCTTAATCCTAACATTTCTCTCCATTCACTCCTCTATAAAAGCATCTCAACCTATTCTCATTTCTAACTTTTTGAAGCCACCATCTATACCCAACCTCTGGCCAAAATCAAAAGCTCCCCATCTCTCTATTTCCAAACTCAAATCAAAGTGAAACAATTAAATTCGATAACTGGTGGTCATTGGTTCAGGGACTAACATTCTACTGGATTGGAAACTAGTTCGAGGAGTAGATCTCATCGTATCAAGGTGTGCTTCTAGGCATTGGATATAAGGTAAATTTCTAATGTATTTAAGAATATTAATGTATGTATAATATTTATATCATGTATATTATATTGTTAGTAAGGTGACAATTTTAATATATAAATATATTGTCACAATTAGATTGGTTGTATGTTTATATATACTTTTATATTTGTAAAAAAAAATTCTCTATCATATATACCCCTATAAGATGCATGGCTCAAAATAAAAAATAATAATTTTTTATTTTAATTAATTTAATATACAATATTTAGTTATATATGTAAGCTTTATAATATAAATACTACACCATACTCTATATAAAATATGAGGTAATAATTTTATATAAATAGTATCATGTTTAGAATATATTTGGCGGAAATAAAAATAATTTTTTACATATATATATATATATTTTAAATATTGTTTAAATTATTTAGTTATGTAAATTAATTATATCAATATGTATATATATTATATAAATTATATTTTATATTTAAAAAAATTAAATCAGTACTTAATATACTTTTGGTAGAGAAAATAAAAAACATTATATATATATATTTAAATATTTAAATATCAGCCGAAAAATTATTTTTAAATTATAAAATTATATATTAAATATTTAAAGAACAAAATATCACTTAGAATTTTACTAAAATTTTAAAATTAAAAATTATGTTTCGAAAATAATTTTTGCCTCCCCAACTATTTAGACCAAGGCCCACTATTATGACTAGGACTTATGCCTCTTCGAATGTCTTGCACCTCCACACCAAGCCTCCTCCTTCTAGAAGAATGTAATCTCATCCTGTTGTGAGCTCTACATTAGCACGATCGTTGAACTGGGTGATGGTAGGAAAACAACTTTCTGGTCTGACCCTTGGCTTGATGGCATTGCCCTCCGATCCTTATTTCCATATCTCTACACCATTGCTTCTGACAAAGACATCGCAGTCCACAATGCATTTCGAAATGGCAGTTGTACCATTTCCTTCTTCGCTTTCCTTCAAGGCCCTACTCCTATCTGTAGCATCCCTTTTGGCATTAACTAACCATGTCTCCTTAAAGCAAGGCATGGACACTTTTCGGTAGGGAAGAACTAGTAATGGATCATACATAGTTAAATCTCAATATAGCTTCTACGCCTTCCCTGGGATGATCATCAACTTCAGCAGCCTTTGGGCCTTGCGTGCCCCCTCCCCCCCTCGAAATTCAAGTTTCACATGTGGCTCCTTATGCTTAACAAGCTGAATACAATTGCTGCTTAACAGTTAAGAACATTTCTTCTACTTACTCAAGCTTCTTCTGTCATTCTGATTATGACTCAACTAATCACGTATTCTTCGACTATTACTTCTATTTCTAGGTGTGGTCACTGTGTGTTAGTAATTTAAACATTGAATGCTAGAACTTGAAGCTTCACTGGCACAGCCTATGGGAGTCTACTCCGCCAGACTCCCCGTCGGCTCTGCTCGCCCTTGCTTTTGCCTGGGTGTGTTGGATAGAGAGAAATGAAAGCTGTTTCAATAATCATGAGCACAGTTATTACTCAGTTGCTGCTAAAATCTTATATTTATACTCTATTTAGACAACACATCCGTGCGGGCCACTTCGTTTCTTCCTTATAGGTGCTGATGCCTGCGAGTCAACTTGAAGCAATGGCTCTGCTATTTGATTTGATTTTGGTGGTAAGGTGTCGTAGTTTGTACTATGCTTATGGGCATATTATGTATATATTTTTTACTCTCCTGCTGTAAAAGATGTATGTTGTATTATGATGTTTAAATTACTTTGCACAAGACACTTTTTGGCTACCGACTAGGCATGTTAGTCGGATATTACTATCTGGTTTATACTATCTAGTTATGCGACCATGGTCACATATCTTTTATATCGAAAAAAATTAATTAATTTTAAACTAATATCTGTATAGATATTTAATTTAAAATATTTTAAAATTAAAAAAGCAAGTAATAATAACTTTCCGCCATGCGCAACACCATGTGTGTGTGTGTGTGTATATATATTAATATATATATATATTGTATTTCTAAAAGCATTAATATATATATGTATGTGTGTGTCTTTTATTAATATATTATTTATATGTATGTATGTACTTAATATATATACGTTTAAAAAATCATATATATTACTTTTGGTTTTGTAGTAAAAAAATTAAATCTAATATTATTTATAAATATTTCAAAATATACTTATATATAATTGCATAGTCATAGTGTTAAAATTCCATGTAGATGTTTATATATATATTTATATAAAATTATTTAAAATAAAATATAGTTTATATATTTACATACACATACACAAAGATATATATATATATATATATAATAATTATATTTTGTGTATCCAAATTAAAGTATATAAACATACATTTGGACAACATATTTGTATACTGGTCGAGAAAACATGTATGCTGCAGTGTAAATCCCAGTACTTATACACGGGCATGTTATACCTTGCACGGTTTGCTATGTTACATATGCACATACACGCACACGCACACACACACATATATAATATTAATAACATAATAAAAAAGTATATTATAAATTTAAATAAAATAATGATTTTACTTAAAGGAAATTTAGAAATATCCTAAATAAATTAGGCTTCATAGGCCCAATAAAAATCCAAAATGGTAATAAAAATTGAAATTCACCCATTACTTCAGTTGTGGGCCGGCTCAGTTCCAAAAGTTTAGAGTCCGTATAAAGAAGTTGTGGTTGAACTTGTGTTAAGCTGAGCGGGTGCCAAAGTTCAAACCGACCTTCATTTTCCCTTCTTCTATATAAACCAGTTCGTAACTTCCTCTTTCAGTTTCAGAAACCGATTGCTCATTTCTATCTCCCTCTTCCTCTTTGCATACAAAATCTAAAATCAACATATATTCCTCATCTTAATGAAATCATTGGCATCGCGAAGCTAGCAGAGAGGGCTATGCATCTATACCGATTTGGACCTGAAATTCAAAAGCGTAATGGCGCAGCAATCCAGACAGTAGAGACTCAGGCAGTGAAAGGTGAATTCATCGAGTGATTCATGCTTTTCTCTCATTATAATGCAACATTGTTCCTATAATGATTATTTATTGTCTATATTAGTGTAGATAATACTTTATAATCACCGAAATTCAGATTTTAACATGATTTTGGGAAGGATTTGAATATATAGTAAACTAAAAACTAGATTTCACATATGTCTTGTAATTTAATGAATATACCACCTAAATTGGTGAATTAAAGTATAAAACTAGACATTGAAATGCAAGTTTAGGTGCTAGGGACGTTTTTAGGCGACTGGAGCATAACAGAGAAGACTGAAGGCAAAACGATGTAGAGAAAATGTCAAAATCATGGCCAGAAATTCAAAAATACATTTGAACTGGTATATTGGTGTACCCTACCCGTGCACCGATGGCCTATTTCTGGACGCGGGTTGAACCGGGACCCAAAAGGGCAGTATATAATAATATTTACTGATTCGACTCTTGTTTCTTCTATTTTCTAAAGGCGTTTGGAAGCTATTGACAAGATGATTGGTGACATTACGAATCTAAGTGAATGTATGTGATAATGATTGTTATTTGTGATGGGTTTGTGTTGACGCCAAAAGTGGATCAACACCCAAGATTGAGTTGTAGGGAACCTGTAAGACCTAGCTCTAGAAGATACCAGAGAAAATCAAAGGAAATAGAATAAGGAGACATAATATTTTTATAATGGTTCGACAGTCTCTAGCCTACATCCACTTCATAGTTTATTGGTGGTTGTTACAGAGAATTAGAGAGAACAAGTCACTAGTACAAGTGCTTGACAGGTTCTATAGCCTAGAACTGCCAAGTGCAGTTGCTTATGTGATTATTATGAGGGAGGTAGGAGGTGAAGAAATGGCAGAGTCTATGCCAATAGAAAATCCCCTCTTTCTAGTTGGAATCGGGTTTGTATTTATAGAGGAACAACAACATGGAGTCAGAAGCCTGCTTGGAGCGAAGTCCAAAAGTAAGTCCAAGACCATACAAGTGAAAATATGGGGCCTAGAAGCCATAACTTCCTATAGGTATTGATAGGAATCGTATTGGTACCGATAGGAATTTACTTATGCAAAGTCAATTCTTGTACTTCCTTCACTCTTCTATCTCCTTTCTGATGCTTTCCAAACTTTCTTCCATAGTCTTTGAGTTGATTCTGATGGTTTTCTTGTTAACGCTTAAACTATCCTGCTTTCTTGCCTTTCTTCTCATCAATCTTGAGAATCACTTAACTATTCTCTGAGAAAATCACTTGCCTCGTGTAGTTAAGGTTGTCTATGAAGTAAAAATTTGTGAAGCCAAGAAAGGGAGGAAGTTCATATCGGCACCGATGGGAATCGTATCGGTACCCACTCCACCACTTAGCTCCAAACTTGATATTTTTCTTGAGTGCCCTTTTCTACTTCTTCTAAGTGTATTTCCAAGTTCTCGAGTCATTTTGTCTTTGTCATGTCCTAGATCTTAGGGTTGAATTCTACTTGGTTAAAAATCTGGTTAACACTTGCCCAGTATTGGCACCGAGACGTATGGTCTTCCTCGTGTTCTCTACTCAAGACTTTTTGGACTTAGAATTTTTCCACTTTATTCCTCTTGTGCCTTACTTCTTACCAAGATGATTCCTCTTGAGCATTCAATCCAACCTGTCACAGTTCAATCTCCAGCACTGCTTAGACCTTCGCCGCCGCCATCTATCTCGAGATCCATGCTGCCATTGAATTGCCACTTTCATCTTGCTTTGATTCTCCCTCGAAAGTTCTTGAATCCAAGTTCTCCAAGTACCAACCACCGATCAGAAACTCCAACTTTTCCAAGGTTGGAGATTGGTCGAACATCATGGCGATGGCGATTAAGTTGATGGTGGTGGTGCAGCGACGCATTATTGGGGAAGATAGTCAAATTTTGTTCGTGCCCAATTTTTGGTGAACTTGATATCCACATTGGTTGTGCGTGCACCATTCCGGGGACAAGTCTAACTCTCTGGCTTTGACCAACTCTTTTTAATGTGTGGTTAATCCAACATCATCGCTTGAGTTCCAACAAGGAGGTTCTTGTTCGAGAACGGTTGTGTCGGATGATTCCATCGCATCGCTTTTCTTGTTGCTGCACTTCCTTTGTTCCTGAAAAGAAAAGATTCTGCATCGCTCCGGATGACATCTCCATTATTGATTATTCATTGATAATAGGTAATTTCCAAAATATAATTTTAACATATGACGCGGCTCTTTTTTCTAGCACAAGCGAGCTATCAACACAGGATGGTCCATTTGTGGTGTACATGACATTGGACTCACACCGCATAGATTAACGCTTATTGTTCGCATTGGCCAACGACCAAAATTTGATTGGTCAACACACACATTGACATCCTTTGCATTCCGATTGCTGGCTATACGGGTTCAAATTTAAATCAAAAACATACCTGACCTGTTGAACGACAATTTTTGCTATTCAAAATGACTCAAACGATTGCCGCGTTCCAAGGCCGGTTGAGGCGCATCTACTCCTCCCAAAGCTGGGTCTTCTACGGCTCCAATGCCTCCATCTGATCCTGTCAGACCTGGTTGTCCCATTACACCCGAATTGAGAGGTTCTATAATTCCCATGGAGCCAATTGCAGACCAACTACGTCTTTTGAATGAACTTCGAGGCTTTAGAGTATTGAATGATCTGCTGGAGCGAGTGCCAAAAATTTTAATGAGTAAAATGCTTCAAAATATCTGTCATCAACTCGGGATCCTTGAAGATGATGTGCTTCTCCCGTCAAAGGCCGATTTTGCACACCACCCTCGACTGGGATATACAACATGCAATCGATACATGTGCTTGGGTGGTGCCATCCCGCCTTTCAATGCCTTCCTCCATACAGTTCTGCAAGAACTTGGACTGAAACGAGCTTAAAAAGCATATCCATTCGGGTGAATTTGGACTGGTACCATTCCAAATTCACCTGAATGGATATACTTTTTAAGCTCGTTATATGTTCTTTTCATGAATCGGTTCAACCGACCGCTAAATTTTAGTGAACTTACTTACCTATTGCATTCCAAGAGAAGATGGGAGACCCCTTCTTTCATGATTATTGAAGCTTGGTGCCGGTGCAAGTTATTGAAAAGCTCCACAACAAATGCACAATGTTTGAAAATGAGTATTTCTATGTTCGGTGCCAGTATGGATTCAATCGACTCTAGTTATCCGGATGTAAGCATCTTTTACTATGCCTCCCTTACACTTGAATTCTACTAACTCAAGTCCTTAACTTGTCGTTCATTTCTTTTTAGGCATTCTGGATCGAAAAGATCGTGAAAAGCATGAATACCTGCTCAAGGGCTTAAAAGAAGTTGGATTCCAACAATGTACCACCGCCTTCCTCATTACAATTGGGATTGTTCGACGATGTGGCTTGCTGCCCCTTAATTGGATTGCTATTCCTAACTCCACTCCTTCAAGCAGCTCCGAGGCGCCCGCTCGAACCACCTATCACACTCGCAACTTTGGCGAGACTCTACAAGGGAGGCTAAAGGTCCTTTAGGAGTGGTGCATGTGGAGATAGAAGCTGCCGTTGATGATTCCCCGAGAAGAGGGGCTAAGGAGTTGGAATGTCCTCGATTTCTAAAGAGAATGAAAATGAGGATGCTGGGAGAAGAAAAGGAAAAGAACTCATGGTAGAGGAGGAAGGTGAAGACGCTGTGGATAGCGATAGCGACTATCATGCTAACGAAGAAGAGGGTGGATCATTCGGTGAGACATCGCATATAAGGCCCGATCGCCCAAGCTCAGCCCGTTTGGAGCACATCATTGTAGAGATTTCTGACGTGCTGGGGATCATGCCATGTTACCCTTAAGAGACGTTTCTCCTCAAACCCATTTCTTTGGCGACATATTCGTTGGCTTAAGTGATATTAGCAAAATCGAGTTCACTGACAAGGATATGTTGGACGAGATAGGCTCTGACTTCCGCTTCTCTCCCGGAATAAGTATAAATGAAGGTGGGGAAATTCCATCCTTATGTCCATGTGAACACCGTCCGTAATGCACTTAGGGAGTCATTGGCATCATACACTTCACTAGGAACACAAACATGCATCCCTTCATTCACTTGTGCTTTTTGAAGTCATGATTCTTATACTACCTTTTCCATTTTTCAGGTTCAATGGGTCGTGGTTACTATGAGAAGCTTTCCTGCCAAGCTAGCAAATACAGGAGTCAGACTCCTGATCCCACTCTGCCTTATCGCTAAGAAACTGATGAGCAGAGGCAGAGGAGGAAATACCGTGAAGTCGATGAGGCTTACAAGGATGATAGCGAAAAAGAAAGGGAGGGAGAAGGAGGGAAAGAAAAGGGAGGCCGAGCTGCCTCATGATGCATCCAAATGACACAGAAATTCCACTGAGCATCGGGGGCTTCCTTTTGCTGATGTTCCGCCGCATACGTAGGCTCAAACTTATTCGGCATATCAAGTTCCAGCTGCCCAAACTATGATTGCTGCAGTTCTGCCTACTTCTAAGTGTGTTTTCTCTTCCTCATTCACTCTCCCACTCAGTCCTCCACGCTTCACATCTTTTTTTAAGTGGGGTAAAGTTTGAGCAGGATGTAAAGGACGTCCCTAAAGAATTCATCATGAAAAAGCTCTAGGAAATCCAAGAAGATATAGAGGTTGGGTACGCATGGAAACATTTATGCAAGGCCCTCTCCGATGTGAGTCGAATCAATTACACCAACATCTAATCCTTCAACTTTGAGAGAGCTGGCTTCAAGCGAATGATTAAGAAATAGGAGGATGATTTGGTCAGCCATCAAAGAGAGAGACCTCGTACAAAAGAAAAAAGCCAGTATCGACAGCTTGATGGAAGAGTTAAAGTGCACTTAAGCCACTGTCGAGGTCGTGATGAGGAATGAGTTTAAAGCTGCTTTTGTCGAGAGCATTGAGTTCAAGAAACAAGCCGACAAGAGGGTGCAGACACTTCCCTAGAGAGATGAGATTATTCAGGCTCAGGACCAGACTATCTCTGAACAAGTTGCTGAGCTTACAAGGCTCCAGGAGGAAAATCATAAACTCAGCAAGGAGAGAAAGAAAATCGCCGATAAGTTTGAGAAGCTGTCTATCGAAAAAGATGCCAATGACCTTGAACCTGCAATCTTTACGAAAGAGCTAAAAGAGCTTCAGGAAGAGAAAGCCAGAACTAGCGAAGAGCTTGATGCCAACATGATGCACTTCTATACCGATGTTGTGATGAACAAGAACTTGAGATGGCAAGGGAATGACTATCTTGAAACGCTTGTTGGCGTTTAGGAGGAAGTGTTGTGTAGGTCCATGCAAGTCGGAGACTATCGCTCTAAAGAGGAGCTAATGGCTGTGTACCTTAATGCTGAGGACATAGAATCTCTTTCTATTAGAAGGGCTCTCCTAGCTAAAAAGGCTTTCGATACTGCTGGTGCTGATGCTGCCAAAGCTCTTGCTGGCCTGAGCTTATCGGGTCAGCACGAAGCATCCACTTTCGAATATAGAGGGCCGACGGTGATCATTATTGCATCTATAGGGGTTAGCTCTGAACCCGTCCATGAGATTCCAACTTCAACAATGACTATACTTCATGAGCCATACATTTCTTCTATTGTGGTCCAGCCCAGGGAGCTTGAGACTGAAGAAGGCAAATTCGTCATATCTCACCAGGATTCTACTCTGGTATATCTCTTGTTTCTTCAGTCTTTGAGAATTTTCAGTTCTCACGAGAATCCACCATTAAATTTTATCACTATGTTTGCCAACTTGTTGGTTGTAACAACCCGCATATTTTACGATTGTATATTTAAATGTTTTATTTAAATATAGCATCGTTAATCGGATTGAAGTCCGAAAAGCTACTTTTTGTAAACAGTCGAATTGGGACTCGAGACCACTTCCATTGAGTCCAAAATGACGTTTACAACTTTTTTGAGTATAAACATCAATATGTTTAGAGTTGAGTGAATTTTGCTATTTTTCATTTAGGGCTTTGGGTTGGGTTTCAGCCCATCAACCCATCTAATACCCTAACACTCCACTCTCCTCTTCATTCATTTTAATTTCCTAACACTCTCCAGCTTTAGAGAAAAATGGGGGAAAAGACTGGAAATTAGAATTCCAAAACACTAGTTTGTATAGGAAATACAAATTCAAGTCCAAACTCAAGGAGAAGCTCAGGTAAGTATCCTCTTCATCTTCTCCATCTCTATCTCTCTTCAATTCTCAGAAATTCCTAACCCTAACTTAGGAAATATTCTTCTTATGAGCTTAGATTGAAGATTCTAAAGGTGTGTTGAAGAGGAATTGTTCTTCCTTTGTTTTAAAGCTTCTCATTCGTGTTTTCAAGTTTGAAAGGTGAGTTCTTTAACTCACATCTACGTCTATAGCTATCATTGTTGTTAGGTATGAATTCCTAACACTTGTGCATATTCATTTGCTTTTGATTTGAATTGATTTGGTGAATTTTCCAAATTTTGGTGTTTTGGACCAATTTTATGAAAATGATGTTTGGACATCGATGTTTGGGGTGTATCAAAGAGCCTATAAGGCCGGGTTGTCACTTGGCGTAAATCCTTAGTCGCCATTGCTCATCCGATCGCTCCAGATACGTTTTGGCCACTTTGGCCTAGGCAAATTGTTGCCCAGACCAGGTGACCAGACGTCTGGTGATCAAGTCCAGACGTCTGGTTTGGACCTGGAGCAAAAATGTATGCACGTTGGATTTAAAAAAAAAGACAGAGACTATTTCCAAACATCTGAAATTAAAGATCAGACGTCTGGATCGGTCTCAGACGTCTGACTTGAAGTTTCAGACGTCTGGGGGTTCTCTGGATTATTTCCGGATAACCAATCCAGACGTCTGGATTCTAAACCAGACGTCTGGTTAGTTCTCAAACGTCTGGTTGAACCTTCAGACGTCTAGAACTGTGTATTTTTGCCTGTTTAGGCTTTTCTTGATTGAATTTCCATTGTTTATCGATTTTAGTTGCTCCGATTAGTTGTTATCACTTTCGACTTTGATGACTTCTTTTTCGAGATTTTTGGGAATATCCATTTTGATGGATTCGGTATCGATTTCTATGGTTTTGATTCACGTCTTCGAATGTGAATCTTTGGTGATTGATTGTTTTTACAATCATTTTTGTGATTTGTCACTTTCAAATACAAAGGTTTCTATACTAGTAGTAAATATTCAAACTCTTTCACAAAGATGTTTTCACCACTATTTTAAATATAAAGCTCTCTCTTAAAACCGTTTTCCAATCTATTAGTATATACAAACCTTTACCTCATTCGTATGAGAAATCTAATTAAACGGCTTAGTAAAACAAGTGGTATGAAACGCTTGCGTTTACTTCGTCGGTTAATTCTTGGACTTGTTCGATTGAACTCTTGTGACAATTTTCGAGTGGAAATCTACAATTTGTTCGTAAATATTTAAGTTAAGCCAGTGGTTATGGGACATGAAGCTAAACTCATTTATTTACTAGCTTAGTGTAATTGACACTTCTTGATGATCGATGATGATCATTTTGTGGTTTAGACTCGCGATGTGCGATGTCTCTTTGTCCACGTGGGGGACTGTACCCCGATTTATGGAGCTTCGGCTCATTTGGAGGAGTTTCGACTCATAGTCCGCAATGGGGGATTATACCCTGTTTGGAGGAGCTTCGGCTCATTTGGAGGAGTTTCGACTCATAGTCCGCAATGGGGGACTATACCCTGTTTGGAGGAGCTCCGGCTCATTTTATGGAATAGCGTTCCATTTGCGTTTCTGGATTTCTTGTTGATGATTTCTAGTATTTATGTTTCACCCATTTTCGTGGATTGGCATTTATATGTTTTGTCAATATTTGTGCTTTGGTGAATAATTTAAAGAATGTGATTCTTTTTGGTGTTTTGAGGTGATTTGAGGTATTGTATGATTTTTGTTGTTATTTGATGTATACTTGACACAATATGGCATTTTTGTTATCATACGTTTTTGGTCATATCTCTTATCCTATATCATTTTATCTGATATTTATAGCTAGACTGATCCGTTTATTATTTTCTTCTTAAATAATACTCGGTTCAGACCGAGGTATTTCAGGTGCTCCTGCTTGACTTCTTATCAGGGTTATCACCTGACTTTTGGCTAACTACTTTAGATTAGTAGTTTTTCTGTTGTTATACATTTGAGATATGGATTCCTTGATGTATAATTATTCTTTTGTCTAGCACTTGTATCTATTCTTTTGTGATGTAGTGGATCTTGTTTGACCACTACTTTGATGTACACTTCTACGTGTTTTATTCATATCTGTTTCCGCCTTTGTGATATGAATATCTATGACTGATTTGTGTTATGTTTATTTCTATATTCGTTTCCGAAGGCCTCATAGCCACTGTGTGGTAGCTTTGAGTTTGTATTTGATATGTCGGATTTCCTCTTGAAACAAAATGTAAGTTATATCATCTGACATATCGGTGCTCGCACAAAGCGATTACACAGATGGTCGCTCCTCAACAACCTTATTCTTCGTGCTAGTCGATGGCATTACCCTGTCTCCAACTATGCAAGGTTCAGGACCTATAGCTATTTATACTTCATCTACCTCCATCTCCATGGGACTGGCTATCACAACTCCTGTCACCAATTCTGACTAGGTCCTGACTCCAAGAAGATTTTCGCCCTGGAGAGCTTGGGGGATATTTCTATATTCTATGAGGATGTGCTCATTACAAGTGCTTCTAACCCGATTGAGCATGAAACTATGGCTGAGAGTTTAAGGAAGGATATGGATAAGGTCAGAATAAAGAAGGAACCCGGAGTTGACCAGTCCACCTCTACAAAACTAACAAGCACCCAGCAAAAGTTTCGCGCAATAAAGATCCAACCACCTACAACAAAGCCTATTGAGACTTCATCAGGCTAGTCCATGGAGCCACATACAGCGACCATTGGGGAATCTACTCACTCGGAAGTTGAGAATCCTCCTAGCAAGGAGAGTAAAGGGAGGAAGAAGGTCAAGACCCGTTCGAGTAGCACAGGTAAAGGCAACCAGAGTGGCAAGAAGAGGAAGACTCAGTAATGTATGTGCTAGTCGAGTGCTTGGTTTTTTTGTTGTTGTGGTGGTTGAGTCTGTATTTTTTCCTTTTGCTTTCAACATGCCATGATTGTGCGGGTATGGCCCCCACTGCTTAACTTGTACGTGAAAGATTATTTGTAATAAAAGATTAGACTTTCCTTCATTAAACTCTCTTTTGTGCACTTTTCTACGTTTTATGTACTGTGCCTATTTATGTGTGACTGCTATGTATATAATATGATTGCTTATACTACAATTGCACGTATTATATACTTTCGTTTCTAGGTAATATGCATATTTACCGCAACTCTGTGCATGTAAATATTATTCCTGCAATCACCTTAGTATATCTTGTTAGTTAGCTTAGTTTTTGGTTGCTAAAATACTTTGTTTGGCCCAACGGAACTATGGTTTTAGCAAACTCTGCAGCTATTCCTGTTCGAACTCAGTCGAGTTCTTTTTGACCAAGTGTTGGTGTATATGCCTTTGCCATAGGCTAAATGTTAAGATTTGGGCATCTACTATAGGTTGAGCATCTCTAGCAATTCGTTCAATTACCCATGTTACCCCGCCTTTTGGTCAAGGCCGGGAGATCAACAAATTGGCTAAAAAAGTCGAATATTAGGATTGAAGATCGATTGGAAACAAGGCTATGATCGATACCATCAAAATTGGACCAAGCTCCAATCAAGGTGGGATCGATCGAGAATGATAAACAAGGTTTGGTGAGGCTACAGTTCGAATTTCGGGTCAATCGGAGTTCATATGCTCGAGTTATTGATGGATCAATATTCATGAAAAACTGGCCTGTATCGATACTCTCGTATTGATCACTATGGATACCAGATGATGGATACGGGATGATGGATACGGAATGATGGATACGGGATGATGGATACCAAGTGATGGATACGAGATGATGGATACCAAATGATGGATACCGGATGATGGATACGAGATGATGGTACCAGATGATGGATATGGGATGATGGATACAGGATGATGGATACTGGATGATGGATACCAGATGATGGATACGAGATCATCAGCCTTCACTTGCAAACTCGAACTTGGATCGATCATATCTCACAATCTACACGTTGGAACTTCATGAAATTTGGAGAGCGAGGACTCTACAATATCATCTTTCACCATGATCAATCTCAGCTCGATCGGAACAGTTTATGGTCGATATGAACTCACTATGGATCGATCAAGGATCGATCCCAAATGACTCCAGATCAATCATGTGGGCCCATCTGGATTTGAGAAAGAGTATTTCGAGATTCAAGGCAGATATTTCCAGCTCCACACCTATAAATAACACCTTCATTGCAACAAAAAGGGGGTCTTTTCTCTCGGCTCCTCTTTATCTTCTTCTCTTTTGGAAAAACTCTGCCATTTTTGGCTATTGATATTCAAAGGATCGTAACTGTAACCACAATATAAAGGAAATAAAAGGATCAATTCAAAGTGGACGTAGGCCGAAGATAGCCGAACCACTATAAATCTTGTGTCTTCTCTTACTTTCTTTCATTTTAATTTTGTTATTTCTTCATTTTTACTCTCTACGTCATCTGGATTTGAGATCTGTGACTGGATACTAAAATTTATGTGTGAACACTGGTGCTTTCTTTACATTCGGGGTTTGTGACCATTTTTGGCGCAAACAACCCCCACTCTGATTCGCATGGTAGTTCCTATCTTCGGGAACTATCGACTTTGCTGCTTGATTCCAAGCACTATATTTTCAATTCTGCCATTTCTTTGGCTACAATTGCATCCTTTCAAGTTGACATCATCAGCCAATGTCATTCTGGATGTATGTATCGCAAAGATGTGTCATCGTCATCTTTCATCATAATAAATTCTTCCAGATTCAATGTTGAGATCCTAGTTTCTGTCACTGGATACTAATACATGAGTAGCTCAATTCTCTAGATTTCTCCTTTTTGCTACCTATCTCTAGGCGTCAGCTAATTTCTTTCATTATCGCCTGTCTCTAGGAAATGTTAAACTTTGAATGGTCTGAGTTGATTTTTCCATCGACTTGGCGGGTTGGACAATCCCAACGTTGCCAAAGCAACGCCGGTTCTTAGAAGATAGGGGTTGATTTTCACCGTCGATCCGACAATTTGGACCTTCTCGACGTCGCCTATCTTCAGACAACGCCGGTTCTTAGAAGATTGACGGTCAATTTTCACTATCGACTAGACGGTTTTGGCCTTTCCAACTTTGCTGGAGCAACGTCGGTTCTCAGAAGGCCAGAGTCGATTTGACCGTCGACTCGGCGGTTTTTCTTACGAGAACACAGTTCCATTGGTTCAACAAGCTAATTTTATTGATGAATAGAAGAAATGGAAAGTCCTGTCGATTTACAGTTCCCCCAATGTCCTTGGATGTCTTATTTGTGAAAAAAAGAAATAAAGAATCAAGTGTAGTAGTGTCGCAGCAAGTTGTTGTTCTAGCCACGTGGAATTGGAATTTCATCGACAGTTACCAGCTTGAATGTTACATCTTCAAGCTTCCAATTGATCACAAAAGGTCCTTCCCAGTTCATTCCAAGTGCTCCCATGCCCATGATAACCTGTTTCAGAACAAGGACCCTTATTTCGAAAGTGTTGTTGCGAACTTTTGCATTGAAGTGTCATTCCACTCTATTTTGGTGAGCAGTAACCCTCAATTCAACTTCTTCCCGCTTCTCATTGATTTTATTAAGGGACTCGAGCAATAACTACTTGTTTTCTCTCTAATTGAAGTGTCTTCTACAATGAGAGGACTTCCAATTCCACTGGGATCATAACTTCTGAACCAAATGCCATGGTGAACGGTGAATGCCCAGTCGCAGATTTGTGTGTTGCCCTGTAAGCCCATAGTGCCAGTGGAAGCTCATCAACCTAATTGCCTTTAGCTCTAGTCAGCCGCTTCTTTATGGTGGATTTTATGATTTTATTCACTGCCTCCACTTGCCCGTTTGCCTATGGATGAACTACCTTGGAGGAGCTCTTCTTGATTCGGTACCGCCTACAAAAATCTTTAAACTCAGCACTCTTGAATTGAGTCTCGTTGTCCGTGATAATCTTTTAAGGCGCTCCAAACCTGCAAATAATATTTTTCATTACAAAATCAATTACTCTTTTAGTGGTGATCGTGGAAAGCAGTTCTGCTTCAGCCCATTTCACAAAGTAATCAACTGCAATGATAACATATTTGGCCCCTCCTTTCGCCATTGGTAGCACGCTAAAAATGTCGATTCCCTAGATTGCGAATGGCTAGGGACTGACCATTTACATGAGTTCTGATGATAGGGCTCTCGGAATCGTCAAGAATCTCTGGCACCTATCAAATCACTTCGTATAATCAGCTGCATCCCTGTTCATCGTCGGCCAAAAGTAGGAGTAACATAGCACTTTCTTTGCTAACGTCTGCCACTCGGTGTGATCCCCGCAACTGCCTTCATGAATTTGCCTAAGAATCTTCTTGGATTTATCTTTGGTTACACACCTAAGCAAGGGGAAGAGAATCCTCTCCCATTTATCACCCCGTCCTACATCATGAATCGTGGTGCTTTTCGAATAAGCTTCTTTCGTTCATTCCTCTCTCTAGGGAGTATTCCCCCAAGTAAGTAGTCCTTTATTGGCGTCATCCATGACTCCACCTCCTCTGTAGTCTCCAGAACCAAATCAACTTTCATTTGATCTATGCTAAGTGCAGTCAGCACTTCTACCGAAACCAATCCCATGAGCTGCGCTTCTATGGAACTGACTTGCGTAGCTAAGGAATCAGCCTTCATTTCTCCTCTCTGGAATGTGGATATCGTGTAGTGTTCAATTTCATCGAGCACCTCATAAGCTTTCAACAAGTAAGGGGCAATTTTTGCGCCCTTAGCTTGATATTCACTTCTAACCTGAATAATAACTAGTTGGGAGTCGTTGTAGATATGCTGAGTTTTTCTTCCCAGTTCCTTTGCAGCCTTCAATCCTGCTATCACGCCTCGTATTCTGCCTCGTTGTTAGTAGTAGGAAATTCTAGCTTAAGAGCATAGCAAATTGACCGTCCTTTGGGAGTTTCAACCACAACTCCCACTCCTGAGAAAAATTCGTTTGACGCGCCATCAATGAAAAATTTCAACCGAGATACCATGACCATTGTGTCCTCCTCCTCATCATCCTGAATATTGAACTTGATGATGAAATCAGCTAGCGCTTGTCCGTTAATCACTCTTTGGGGATAGTAAGTCACATCGTACTGGCTCAACCTGATATTCTACTTTAGAAGTTGTCCCAAGGTCTTGATGTGCATGTAAAAGTGTATATTTTTACTCCCATATTTAATCTTTTTTTATTAAAATAAATGAGTATATTAGGGTATTTTTACAAAATCTAAATTGTTTTCAAATCATCATTCATTCATCTTAATTTGGGGGCAAAATGGTAATTTTGTGTATGAATTAATTTTGATAAAATTTATTTGCAGATTTTTATTTTTATTTGTAGGAAATTGAGTGCAAATTGGATGGAGCTTCATGGATATATGCATGCATAAATATTCAAAGCTAAAGAATGAAGGGAATAAAAGAATTCATGCAAACGGAGGAGCACACATGCCCACTAACTAATGGACCATAATTAAAAGCACATGCACATGTTAATAAAGATTTAAAGGCAAAAGCACATGTTAGTGGGGATTAACTAATTCCCTAATGATTACTTGGAGGCTACACAATCTCAAGGGCATTTTTGGTAGTCCCCTAAAAATGGAATTAGGATTTTAGGCATGTATAAATACTCCTTTATGTTTCATGTAATGATTCTCTTCTCTTTTGTGCAAAGTTTTAGCACAAAATCAATGTTAAATAAAATATCTCTTTAATGGCTTCTTAGCATTATTCTTTACTTTCATGCACTTTCATTTCATGCTTTCTTTTATTGCTATTTTATTTCATGTTCCTTTATTTAGCTTATGCTTCTTTATTTCATGTTAGCAGTTATTTTTAATTTATGCGATTAGTTTAGTTTCATTTCATTCAAGTAGTTAACTCTATTTTCTTTTGATTAGCTCTTATTTTCCTTGCTTTTTATGTTGAAACCATTTTGTGTTGAAATGAATTCAATTACGAGAAGCTAAACCCCTTCAATTTAGGGGTAATGAAGCTCTCATGAATCATACTAAATCAACATAAAATGGTTGCATTTGTAGTCTCTTATTTTGTGCTTAATGGAAATTAAGAAAGATGGTTGCTTATGTTTCCTTTTTATCGAATTTGATAGTCTGTGTTGACATCTCAAATAGGCTATGCTTAATCCAATATAAACATAAATTATTTGATCATTTGCCTAAGTGATTTTGATCATGGAATTAAAAGTAGAATCAACATTTTATGTTCTATATTAATAATTTCAAAATAGTAAATAGATCATGCTTAAATTAGATTTTATTTTTAATTACATGATTCATTTTCATGAGATTTTAGAAGTGGGTTTGAATAGTGTGTCAGAGTTTGATGGTTTAAGTTATGCTAATTAATAGCACAAATAAGCCATGCTTATATTAAACACATAATGCATTCCTACTTAAAATATAAATAAGAAGCTATGGATACATTAAATTTGGCTGTTTTCTAATCGATAGAAATACCGTTGCGAACAAGTTTTTGGCGCCGTTGCTGGGGATTGCAATTTAATTTTAATTTTACTTTTCGAGTTGTTATTTTTTCTCATTTGTTTTATTTTGCGTTATTTTTCATTTAAAAAAAAGTCACATTGCATTTTTTCATGTCTCTGGTTCATTTCTTATGCATTTCTGCGTTTCAGTTTCCACGGAAAAGATTCAATTGTTGTTTAGTTGCTGTTTTCAATTTCCACTTCTGCATATATGTTTTCAATTTCTGTTTTGTTTTTGTGCATTTCATTTGATTTAATACCTCAAAAGATTTAAAACTGTTATGTGCATCGTGCATCTTGTTTCAGTTTTGCATTGTGCACAAAAGAGTTTCAGTTTTTAATACATTTTATCGTTGTTTCAGCTTACTACTCTGTTGCATTTTCGAAAAAGAATGCTTTTCTACATTTCCGCTCTCTACATTTTTGTACACTGCATTTCCCCTGTGCATTTCACTTCACTGTTGTTACAAACATCATTTTTGTGTTTTTTTATGTATTGTGCATTTTGTTTAGAACTGTTGTTTACAAACTGTTACAATCACTACTTCAAATCGTGCACATTCCCTCCCCTATCTACTGCAACATCATCTGCAACACTTCAAACTCCAACATCCCACATCCTTCACAAACTCCGACCAAACGGTACACTCCTTCCATCCCATGTCTAACCACCAAACCATCATCCCAATTTTTAACAGTTCACAGCACTTCCTATTTCCTCCTACTCCAACTCCTTCACCATCCTTCAAACCCAAACATTCAAGCAACTGCAACAACCACATACATTCCCTTATGCCTCACCATCATACCACTACATCAGCACCTTCCTCACTCCATCATAATCCAACATACAGACATTAGCACTTCCCTCACTAAACAACAACCATCATCCCAAAAGCAGCAACCACACAACCAACCACGATCCAACTGAACCACTTCTCCAACAGCAACTGTTCCTCCCCGCTACCTCTTCACCCCCACAAACAACTATATTCCCAAACAACCTATCCACCACTGCTCAACCAAACAACTCAAACTGCCTACTACAAATACACCACAAAACGACCCAATATCGCCTTTACTATCCAGTGCACTTCATCACACAACACCATCAGCAAAACCATGCATCTTCTAACCCAAATCTGATAGCCACCCAAACTGCCACCTACAACTGCCATAGCCTTCAACCAGTGAATTCGCGAACCTCAACAACCTTCAATCTCTGCAAATCCGAATACCCAAAACCCTATCGCCACCAAGAATCCCCAAATTGGCAGCCCTCATTCGAACACCTGAACCTCCACTTCCAATCATGATGTTCGACCACCTTAATCTAAAACCAAAATCCATCTCCGCGACCAACTACCCAAAACAATTGTACGCCACCCTCCTCAATCTAAGAACAACTCAAACCACGTAATTCACTAAATCACCGCCAGATTCGCGTTTTTCTTTCTTTTTACTTATTTTGATTTCGCAAAAATTTGTTTTTATTTTTAGCAGAGAGACGAGGTGTGTGTAGTTGTGAAAATAGCATTGCGGGATGAATGAAATCTGTTTTGTATTGGGCTTGTTTGTTTCTTGTTAGGCCTAGTTAATTTTTTATTTTTTTAGTGTAAAATTTTATGTTTCTTTTCTTCTTAGTTTACAAGAAAAAAACCAAATATATATATACACACACACACATGTATGTATGTATGTATGTATGTATTTGTGCTTCTGTAGTTGGAGTTGAAATTGGTGCGGGCTGAGTTTGTTTAAAATTTCATTCTTCTCTTATTATAAAAAAAGGAAAAAAATTTGCTTTCGTTTTTGACTTTATAAAAAAAACAATTTCGTTTTGAACTTTTTTCAGATTGTAGAAGGAGAAGAATTGCTTGCTACAAAAAAGTTGTTCCGCTTTGCTTAACAAAATAAATTGCTTGCTAAAAAATCGCCACTTGAAAAAAAAATTGTTAATAATTCTGCACGCTTTGGCATCATGTTCTTATATCATCTTTTTATTTTCGTGCATTGTTGGTTTCTTGCATTTATAAAAAACAAAAACAAAACAAAATTTCATTTGCAGTTGCATTGTTAATACACATTTAATTTATGTTTTGCATTAATTTCATCTTATTTGATTTTTAAGGACAATACCCAACTTCACATAAGTTAGAGGATTTTATCACCCCTTCATTGGCCCACAAATTGCATCTCATAGTAGAATTTGACTAATAATAACGGTTAAACATTGGACTTAAGGGAGTTAAGTGCTCATCTAGGGAAAAATTGTATCTTGACCAATTGATTTCTTTTAATAATTTATTTCTTGGTGTCTAGGCTACGGTAGAACAATAATCATTTATAAATATTATGGTGATTCGTAAATATTATAGTGATTGTTTCTCTAAAGGTAATTAAACCTTCGGTTGCATAGCTACGGTGATTCGTGGTGCACCGATAACCCATGTCTGTTACCTGGCTAAGAACTATTTTGTTGAATTAAGTCAAAGTGCGATTATACAATTTTTGGTTAGGAGCTACTAAGGATAGAAAATATGTAGTTAAATCCTTACATTTATTTAGTTGCATTAGTTCTTGCATATATAAAAAAACAAAAAAAATCAAAAAGTAAAAAAACACATTTTCCTTAACTTAGTTTTTAAACAATAAAAAAATTTCAAAAAAAACTAAAATATTTTCAAAAAAAAAACTAAAATCCAAAAAAAACAAAAAAAAAATTCCTTTTAAAAATAATTTATTTTTGGTAAATATTTTTCATTTAAAAAAACAAAAGAAAAGAATTTTTCACTTCATTTCATTCTATAAACTTTGTTTCATTCTCTTAACCTTGATTTTCACGTCTTTCTTTACTTGATCTTTTCACTTGTGCATGAGTACTTGGACTTGTGACACAACGACGAATCGTTTAACCCAAACAAACGATCCTCCAACGATGGCTAATGAAAACCCTCCCCAAACTCTCATGGATAGAACCTTTCCCGATAGAGTTTCTATTCCTTCTTGTATCACATTACCCACCCACTTCGAAATTCATTCAAATCACGTTGTCACACTCTCGAAATTTGGCAATTTTGAACACGATGACCCATACATCTTCTTAACAAAATTCTAATAAGTCTGTGCAACCATTAAATTTTAACAATTATGTGACGATGGAATCAAACCTCGGTTAATTTCATTTGCCCTTATTGATTATGCTGAAAAATGGTTGCACAGCTTACCTTTGAACTCGATCAAAACTTAGGATGAATTCGCTAAAGTTTTCTTAAAAAGTTCTACCCCTTGGAAAAAATGACCAAAATACGAAACGAAATTGTAAACTTTCATCAATTCAGGGGTGAACCTTTCAGAAAATACTTTAAAAGATTTAAAGAGCTTTTGCTAAAATGTCTACACCATAATTTTGAAAAATGGACTCTTTTCCAAATCTTATACGATGGACTTGAAAATAGTTCACGAACCAAGCTTGAAGCGATGTGCCCAGGCAATTTTCTCACCCAACATCATGACGAGGCTTGGCAATTCCTTGAGAACTTGGTTGAAAAATCATCCCAATGGGAACGTTCTAACGAGATGTCAATCTATTCACAATCGAACGCACACTCGATAGCATCATCGTTGGCTTTGGAAGCAAAAATTGATATAATGATCAATAAATTCGACAACGTTTTCCCATCCAATCAAATGAACCAAGCTTCCTAGCCATTGTGTTATAAATGTAACGATTTGAATCACATCGCCGATCAATGCCCTCAATCGTTAGAGCAACTCAATACATTTAACAAGGTTAAGAATGATCCATTTTCTTCAACGTACAATCCCGGTTGGAGAAATCTTCCTAACTTTGCAAGGAACCTAAATAATTCTAACACGAATTTGGTTCGACCAAATTTTCAAGCACTTCCGAACAATGCTTCAAATCCTCCTTTTCAGCCTAACCACTTTCAACAAAATTTTGTCCCTCCTTCTCAAGATCAAGCGCAACAATCTTCTGCACCCCAAGACAATAAACGAATGACTTCACTTGAGAAAAGCCTTGAAACTTTGGCTAAAGCAACCACTCAAAAACTCCAATCGAATATCAATTTGTAAAATTTGTTAACCTCGTACATGCAAAATACGAGTCAATCAATTGCTAAACTCTAAATGCAAATGAGTCAATTGGCCACTTCTGTGAGTGAACGTGAACGAGGCACGTTCCCAAGTTAGCCAGTTCTGAACCCTAGAAATCAGAACACGAACTCGAATCAAGCTCATGGCATTCAAGATAGCAATGTGAACCAAATGAATGCTATCACGACTTTGCATTCGGGTAAACTAATCGATAACCAAGTTGTCAATCCAAACGATTTACCAAAAGCTCCTCTTAACACTTCGAAAACGACAAGCGATTCTGTACAAAACATCAAGTCAAAAATCGAATCAAATTCCAGGCCAAATTTTTCTTCTACTCAAGTAGACCGACCTACTGAGCATCGAATTTCATTTCCACACCGACTTCGACCTAAGAAACATTCTGATCAAATGGAAAAGATGTAGGAAATTTTCAAACAAGTCAAAGTGAAAAGCCCTCTCCTTGATATCGTTCAACAAGTCCCAACTTACGCTAAGTTTCTAAAGGACCTATGTATTCAAAAATGACACACTCATGTACCTAAGAAAGTTTTCTTAGCTGTCATCTTAGCAAAGTTTTGTCTCAATCAATTCCCATAAAATACAAAGATTTCGGTTGTCCAACGATCTCGTGCATGATAGGAGACAAGACGATTAACAAATGCTTATTAGACTTGGGTGCAAGTGTCAATTTGATACCTTATTTAGTTTACCAGCAACTTGGCTTTGGTGAACTAAAACCTACAAAAGTAACTATTCAATTTGTCGATCGTTCGATAAAGAAACCCATGGAAAAATCGAGGACGTACTCATCAAAATCGGTTAATTCGTATTCCCCGTCAATTTCATCGTCCTAGAGACACAACCTGTGAATAATCCGATGAGTAAAATTCCACTTATTCTAGGACGACCTTTCTTAGCCACTTCGAATGCCCTAATCAATTTTTGAAATGTTCGATGAAAATTTCTTTTGGAAACATGACTTTGGATCTTAACATCTTCACTCTTAAAAATCAATCGAACAAACCACTTGACCAAACGTTGGAAGTTAGATCCATTCAAAAAAAATTTGACAATGAAATAGTTGACCGTAACAACAAATGCGAGACCGAATACGAACAACCGTTTCAAGATGAATCTAACGAGATCAAAAATTCGCTTCTATTTGAACCCCTCACGGTTAAGTCTGAACTTCAACCAAATTCTTTGATTAAGTAGCCACGTAGGTTGGAACTCAAACCTCTTCCCGATCACCTTAAGTACGCATACTTAGGTGACAATGAAACGTTTCCTGTTATAATCTCTTCAATTCTTTCTCTTGATCAAGAGGCCTCCCTTCTTTTAATTTCATCGAAAGATAAAGAGGCAATTAAATGGTCAATTACCGATATTAAGGGAATTAGTCCCGCTCTTGTTCAACATCGCATCCACTTAGTTGATGAAGCCAAGCCTGTTCGTGACGCACAATGAAGGCTTAACCCAAAAATGAAGGATACAGTTCGAGACAAAATTCTTAAGCTCCTCGATAATGGAATCATGTATGCCATCCCTGATAGTTCGTGGGTTAGCCGAATTCATGTTGTGCCTAAAAAGTTTGGACTTACCGTTATCACGAACGACGCTAACAAACTCATTCCAACTCATACTCAAACAGGTTGGCGTGTTTGCATTGATTATCGAAAATTAAATGTCACAACACGTAAAGATCACTTCCCTCTTCCTTTCATCGACCAAATGCTCGAACGTTTAGCCGGCTATGAATTCTATTGCTTTCTTGATGGTTATTCCAGTTATAACCAAATTCCGATCGCTCCCGAAGATCAAGAGAAAACGACTTTCACATGTCCCTTTGGCTCCTTTATGTATCGACGTATGCCATTTGGCCTTTGCAATGCTCCTGATACTTTCGAAAGATGAATGGCCAGCATCTTTTTTGACATGATTGAACGCTTTTTAGAAGTTTTTATGGACGATTTCTCTATCTTTGGTGATTTCTTTTCCGTGTACTTACATCATCTCGAGTTGGTTCTAAATCGATGCAAGGACAAACACTTAACATTAAATTGGGAAAATGCCATTTTATGGTCAAACATGGCATTATCCTTAGGCTTGTTATTTCTAACATAGGCATTGAGGTAGATAAAGCAAAAGTTGACGTTTTGCGAATCTACCAATTCCCAAATCTATCAAGGACATTTGTTCATTTCTTGGGCACACTGCTTTTTATCGACGCTTTGTGAAAGACTTTAGTAGAATTGTTTGACCTCTAATAACTCTTCTTGGAAAAGATGTTTCATTTAACATTAATTTTGGTTGTGTTTTTGCTTTCGGACATCTTAAAAATGAATTCATTTCTGCTCCCATCATTTGCTCACCCAATTCGGATCTTCCTTTCGAAATAATGTGCGATGCCTCTAAATTCGTGGTGGGTGCTGTCTTAGGACAACGCATCAACAAAATTCTTCATGTCATCTACTATGCTAGTATGACACTAAACGATGCTCAACTCAATTACACAACCATGGAAAAAGAGCTTCTAGTGGTAGTCTTTGCACTCGAAAAGTTCCGACCTTATTTGATTGGCTCACACGTTACGGTTTACACTGACCACTCCGCTCTTTGGTAACTTTTCGCTAAAAAGGATGCTAAGTCGTTTGATCCGTTAGATCCTTTTACTCCAAGAATTTGACATTACAATCAAAGACAAAAAAGGATCTGACAACGTCATTGTTGATCATTTGTCACGTCTTCCAAATGAACCATCTTCTTTACCAATCAACGAGAACTTTCTAGATGAACGACTCATTTTCGTTTCCATCGATCCATGGTATGTCGATATAGTAAACTATGTAATCTTTAAAGAAACTCCTTTATTTTGGTCGAAACAAGATAAATATAAATTTCTTTCCCAAATCAAATACTTCTATTGGGATGATCCATACTTGTTTAAGTATTGTTCCGACTAAATCATTTGATTTTGCATCCCAGATTGTGAAATTAAGAGTGTTCTTTCATTTTGTCCTGAAGAAGCTTGTGGCGATCATTTTGGTCCAAAGAAAATAGCGGAAAAGGTGCTCCAATGTGGTTTTTACTGGCTTATGCTTTTCAAAGATGCATTTGAGTTTTGTAAAACTTGTGATCGCTGCCAAATGTTAGAAAAATCTCTCGATGAAACATGATGCCTTTGAACCCCACTTTTATGATCGAAATCTTTGATGTTTGGGGTATTGACTTTATGGGACCGTTTCCCAACTCCTTCGGAAATCTGTACATTCTTCTTGCTGTTGATTACGTCTCTAAATGGGTTGAAGTCATTCCATGTAAAACAAAAGACCACAAAGTCATTGTGAAATTTATAAAAGAAAACATCTTTTCAAGGTTTGGAACACCTCGTACAATAATAAGCGATAATGAAACCCATTTCTATAAACGATCATTTGAAACTCTAATGAAGAAATACTTGATAACCCACAAGTTATCCACTCCTTATCATCCTCAAACTTGTGGTCAAGTTGACGTTTCAAATCGCTAAATCAAGCAAACTTTAAAGAATACTGCAAAAAAATCATAAAGATTGGTTATAAAAATTGACAGATGCGCTTTGGGATTATAGAACTGCGTATAAAACTAATCTAGGGATGTCTCCTTTTAGTTTAGTATATGGTAAAGCATGCCATTTACTTGTCGAACTTGAACATAAAGCGTTGTGGGCGATTAAGAACATAAATTTGATCTTGAAAAAGCTGGTGAAAACAGAAAATTACAAATCAACAAATTAAAGGAGATTAGGAACAACACGTATGAAAATGAGAAAATTTACAAAGAAAGAACAAAAGCTTTTCATGACAAGTCAATCCTAAGAAAAACATTTTCGCCAGATCAAAGAGTTCTTTTGTATGACTCTCGACTTCATTTGTTCCCAGGAAAATTAAAATCAAGGTGGACAGTACCATACGTGGTACGTACTGTTTTTCCTCACGATGCCATAAAAATAGAAAACTCTAGGAATGGATCGATTTTTCAAGTTAATGGTCATGGTTTAAAACCTTACTCGGAGTTGGCGAGTGATCGAGAGGAGGAGCTCATGATTCTTCATGAGCCACACTATGTCTAGTAAGAAATTTTAACCCTCTCTTGTAAATATGTACATATTTTTCTCCGTTACACTCATTGCATCATGCATTGACTATGGGGACACTGTAAAAATCAAGTGCGAGGGGAATCCCATGTTTATTTTGATTTTTCATGGTCTATTATTATTATTATTTTATTGCATTTTATTTCCAAAAAAAAAACCTTTTTTCTAGCATATTGATTTACTTTTGAAGAAACACGATAGAATAAGTGTATGTTTTTTGTTATTAAATTGAAATTTTGAAAAATTACTTGTCTCGGCAAAAATAAAAATAAAAGTTTGATTACAAGTAACTATGTTGTAACTAGTATATAAGAAGGTTCACAGGTGATAATTATGAAGTATATCCTAATTGTAATATTTGTTTAAAAGAGTAGTTGATTTATAGTAAAGGCGATAACATTTTTATCTTCCAAGTTAAGTGATGCTAAGATGATTTTTCATAACTCTCTCTTTTAAAAAAACTTCATAATAATAAGAAACACCTAGAGTCATGTGTTCACACGTAAGTGTGTACACTCGCCATGCCTTGTGCCCTTCTCACATAAGCCCGAAATGCAATGCATGATCGGTATATCTGGCCTTAGTATATCCAAGTTAGGTATATGTAAATAAAAATAAAATAAAAATAATAAACACCTAGAGTCATGTGTTCATACGCAAGTGTGTACACTTTCCATGCTCTGTACTCTTCTCACGTAAGCCCGAAAGGCAGTGCATGATCGGTATACCTAGCATCAATATATCTGAGTTAGGTGTGTAAACAATAACAATGTTAATATTTTTCAAAATAGAGATTCAAAAGAAATAAAAATGCCACTTTGCAAAACTTTGATAATCAACTGAAGGATTCATTTCATAGTTGCACTATGTTATCAACCGAAACAACTAGCCAAACTAGAGTCCAATTGTGATGATAACTTAATTTTTGTTGGAAATTTTGATAAGTAAAAAAGACTAAAATTTCTTGATAATAACTAAAATTATATCTAACTTACTCATGTCAATTTAAAAGTAAATTCTTCATTTGTAAATATTTTCGAAAACTTACATCATGTAGTCGCATTAGAATTTGCATATCGCATTTGGATTTTGTGGGTAGTATCCGCTGAAAACGCTCACAAGACAACACTCGTCCTACTAGGGACACCTAGAGGTATAACGGCTTGTTGCATATGCTTAATGCAATCGTGTTTCCTACGAAAATGGATTTATCCTAGTTTTAGTTTATTCAAGGACGAATAAAAAGATAAGTGTGGGGTATTTGATGTACACGTAAATGCGTATATTTTTACTCCTATATTTAATCTTCTTTTATTAAAATAAATGAGCATATTAGGGTATTTTTACATGCTTAAACTAAAATCCAAATTGTTTTCAAATCATCATTCATTCATCTTCCTTAGAGTTTACAAGCAAAGCTTGGTTCTCTAGGTCTTCAAAAAAAAATCATTCATTCATCTTCATTTCGGGGCAAAATGGTAATTTTGTGTATGAATTAATTTTGAGAAAATTTATTTGCACATTTTTAATTTTATTTGTAGGAAATTGAGTGCAAAATGGATGGAGCTTCATGGATATATGCATGCATAAATATTCAAAGCTAAAGAATGAAGGGAATAAAAGAATTTACGCAAATGGAGGAGCCCACATGCCCACTAACTAATGGACCATAATTAAAAGCACATGCACATGTTAATGAAAATTTAAAGGCAAAAGCACATGTTAGTGGGGATTAATTGATTCCATAATGATTACTTGGAGGCTACACAATCTCAAGGGCATTTTTGTAGTCCTCTAAAAATGGAATTAGGATTTTAGGCATGTATAAATACCTATTTATGTTTCATGTAATGATCCTCTTCTCTTTTATGCAAAGTTGTAGCACAAAATTAATGTTAAATAAAATATCTCTTTATTGGCTTCTTAGTCTTGTTCCTTACTTTCATGCACTTTCATTTCATGTTTTCTTTTATTGCTATTTTATTTCATGCTCTTTTGTTTAGTTTATGCTTCTTTATTTCATGTTAATACTTAGTTTTATTTTATGCAATTAGTTTAGTTTCATTTCATGCAAGTAGTTAACTCCCTTTTCTTTTGATTAGCTCTCATTTTCCTTGCTTTTTATGTGGAAACCATTTTGTGTTGAGATGAATTCAATTATGCAAAGCTAAACCCCTTCAATTTAGGGGTAATGAAGCTCTCATAAATCATACTAAATCAACATAAAATGGTTGCATTTGTAGTCTCTTGTTTTATGCTTAATGGAAATTAAGAATGATGGTAGATTATGTTTCCATTTTAGTGAATTTAACAGTCTATGTTGACATCACAAATAGGCTGTGCTTAATCCAATACAAACATAAACTATTTGATCATTTGCCTAAGTGATTTTGATCATGGAATTAAAAGTAGAATCAATATTTGATGTTCTATATTACTAATCTCAAAACAGTAGATAGATCATGCTTAAATTAGATTTTATTTTTAATTACATGATTTATTTTCATGAGATTTTTAGAAGTGGGTTTGAATAGTATGTTAGAGTTTAATGGTTTAAGTTGTGCTAACTAATAACACAAATAAGTCATGCTTATAATAAACAGATAATTCATTTCTACTTAAAATATAAATGAGAGGCTGTGGATACATTTTGTGTTTGATTTATATGAATGATTGAAAGTGAACTTACCTCTAAATTGCTCCTTAATCTCATAGTTTTATTCTCAGTTTCATTCTAGTTTTAGTTCATTTTTCAACTATTTTTAGTTAACAATCTCCTTTCAACTTCGGGCTAATTTGATTGAGTACTATTAGAATTTTTGCTTTCTCCGTGGATCGACCCGTACTCGCATACATACTATGATTGTACGTTATGCGCTTGCGATTTTTATAACGATTAAATTTGGTGATTTTTTAATCGATAGAAATACCGTCGTGAAAAGGTCTCATGACAGGTCGATACAGTACCTATTTCAAGGGTTGATCTGTCAGCACCTTGATCAGATGAGCCTGGAAATATGGTCATGGTTTCCTAGATGCTATTAGTCCAACTTCGGGTGGTTCCGTTCAGCTCTAGTGAATCGCTTGCTAATGTACTAGATGGACTGTTAAGCCCTATCTTCCTCACGCACAAGCACTGCACTTAATGCATGGGCAGACACTGTCAAGTAAATGAGTAAGTCCTCCTCGGGCACCGGTTTAGACAAAACCGGTGGTGTCTTCATATGCCGTAGTAATTCTTCGAAAGCATTATGGCAGTCCTGATTCCACTCAAAGTTCTTCTTACCCTTCTTTAATGCATCAAAGAACAACATGCACTTATCTGTCACTCTGGAGATAAACCCGCTCAATGTTGCAATCTTTCCATTTAAGCTTTGTAATTCCTTCTCCGTCGTCGGGGCTCTAACATTCCATAAGGCGTCAATCTGCTCTGGATTGGCCTCAATCCCCTTATGTTCATAACAAAATCGAGAAATTTCCCAAAAGTTACTCCAAATGAACATTTGCGCAGGTTCAATTTCATTTCGTATTTTCAGAGGATCTCAAACATTTCCGAGAGATCATCCAAATGGTTTTATACATTTTCAACTTTACCAGCAGTCATCTACGTACACTTTTATCGTTCATCCGATCTGGTCCTTCAACATTGTATTCACCAATCTTTGGTAACTAGTTTCAGCGTTCTTCAGACTGAACGACATTACACGATAGCAATATAATCCCAAAGATGAAACTAGTGTTCTCCTGATCTGGTTCATGAATCATAATCTAATTGTACCCTGAGTAGGCATCCATAAATGAGAGCAGTTTCTGCCCCGCAATTGTGTCAATAAGATGGTTGATCTTGGGCAATGAAAAGCTATCTTTCGAGCAGGATTTGTTCATATCTGAGTAGTTAATGCAAGTTCGCCACTTCTCATTTGATTTTCGAATCACAGGGTTTGACACCCACTCAGGATATATAGCATCATAGATAAAGCCGTTGGCCAATAGCTTATCCACTTCTTCCTTCAATGCAGCAGATCGCTCCAGACCTAGGCTGTGTCTTTTTTGTTACTGGTATGAACTTGGGATCGATATTAAGTACATGACACGATATCTCCAGCGATATCCTGCACATATCAAAATGCCTCTAACTAAACACATCCAGATTTTCTCGAAGAAAGTTGATCAATTCCTTTCGCAATTTGATCCCTAGTTGAAAACCAATCTAAAAGACTCGAGTCGGGTCATCCATGTCAATAGGGACAGCCACCGTAATCTCCATCGGTAATGCCCGTATCTCCCTTGACTTCTTCCTGGGTCCGTAGCCTTATCAAAGTGACTATGGTCATCGAGCCAGGGGATATTCTGTAATTGCTATGATTACGGTTCCAGAATGCGAAGAGTCAACCCCACATTCTTTCCATTTTCACGGCATTTAGCTTCGCGTAATTCACCAACATAGCATTACCATGCAGTGCTTTGGCTCCTCTTACTACTCCTATCCCATTCTCCATTGGGAATTTCATCATCAAACATTATGGAGCCAAGCGATTCTAAAGTCGGACAAGGCCGATTGGCCCAAGAAAGCATTATAAGCGGAATACTCATTGACAATCATGAAGATCTTGATGTGAACCACCCGTCATTCTTCTTCTTCGAGTTCTACAGGGAGGTCGATTGTTCCAATCGGCTTTTTAGATTCACCTGTAAATCCCTGAATCTTTGTTTTGCAGGCGATCACATCCTTCATGCTAATCTTCATGTAGTCAAACGTCTTCCGGAATAGAATGTGAACTTCCATTGTCAACCAGTAGTCGATGCACAACTGCTAGTTCGATCCCGATCGTTATCACCATTGGGTCAAGGGACGGTGCTTCTATGCCTTCAATGTCCTGATTCCTGAACACAATGTCATATGTAATAATCCTTTATTTCTTAGCTGGAGCTCCATGTTCGATGGCATAGCACCTCTCCTATAGTCTCTGTTGTAAAAATCCTTCTAGGCTCCCACCTAGGCCTGCTAAGGCGCTAGGCTAGCCTTACTATCTAGATATTTGCCTAGTTCGCCTATATGAGACTTACTACATTATCTAAGCATATAAACAGGTTTATAGACACCATATATGCACTAATTTAGGCTTGATGCCACTTACAAGCATCAAAATGTTTGTTTCAAACGATTTTGTCTCCATAGTTGCGTCTAAACCCATCCATATCCATGATATCCTATTGTGGATCAATTAATACTAAAAAAATATTAAAATTTCATTCAAAATGCATTAGTTTATCAAAAATTCTTATTTTCGATCAATCCTCGGTTAATCCCCGCCAAGCGATTAATCCCTGCCCAAGCGACTAATCCCTAATCCATGCTTACCACCTAGAATCCGCCTAGCGATTTTTATAACCTTGACTACGATACATGCTTCAAAGAACTAGCATATCGTTGTTAGTCCCTGAGAAGTTGGTTTTGATGACAACAACCTTAGAATAAGATTATAAAATATAAATACTAACAGTATGGTATAGATATATATGTATATGCAGGATGTATATGCAGGTACCAAAGAATGAAGACTGTACAGTATAGAGATTCAAGAACTGATGAATTCAAGATCGAAGATATCAAGATTCAAGACTCATGAGTATCAAGATTATCAAGAGTTCGAGATTTCAAGATATGTAATTTAGTTAGGAATTTTGTTAAAACTCCTAGAAAAGCATTGACATCTTAAAATCCATTTTATTCGTGGAATGGAATCCACTTCGAGCCTGTTAAAGGGATGGAACCCTAAGTAGGGTGGAACCTACGAAAAATCTAGTAGAACATTGTTTTGTATCCACTAACTTTTATTCAAATGTTTTACAAAATTATATCTTATTTTCAAAATCTTCCTTTTTAAATCAAAAACATTTATCCTGGTTTTAAAATATTTTTACCCTCAAAATAATCTTTATTTTCAATATCAAATTATCCTTGATTTTAAACTATCTTTTAATTATAATATATTTAACTTTTAATATTTATACTTAGATTTAAATATAAAATTATAGTAAAATTTTATATATACCAAAATATTATTCTCTATACTTATTTATGTATGTTAACTATAGTTAAGTATATTTATAAAGTTTAAAATAGTTTTAATACAAGATAGAAATTATTTTCAAAGAAAAACAAATTACCAAAAATAACTTAGGCATGTCGACAACCCCAAGTACCCCTTGTCGACAAGGTGAAAGTTGATTTCAAAAGTTTGAATTTCAAAGGAAGTGTCTTTTCGTCATATCCTTTCATGAATGGACATGGCTGTTATTCTACTATAAATAGGGGCTGTTTTAAACGAATTTATAATCATATTTTTCTCTGATTTCACTCCTCTTCTTCTTCCACATTTCTTTATATACATTTTTACCATTACTCTGCCGAAATCACCATTGAATCTAACTAGATCATCTCTGGTTTGATTCTCTATCACTATCTCAACAAGATCCCAGTGCTATTCAAAGTTATAGATTTCTTTGTAATCAATCGAGCGAGAAAAGGTGTGATTGTAGCCTGGAAAATCAATGGGGTGAACTTGTTGCCCGTAAAATCAAGTATCTCTACCCAGAGGATTGTGAATCTGGAGCGGTGTACCTCGTGGACTTGAAATCGAGGGTGTAATTGTAAGAATTGATTTTGAAAGGAAATCTGTACTTGTGTTGCGGGCCTGGATGTAGGGTAACTCCGAACCAGTATAAAATCCGGTGTGTTCTTTCCTTTATTGCTTTTACTTTATATCTTCATCTGTGTTTGATTCTGTGATCATATCTGTGTCTGAGTATTGCATACATTTGTGTTCAAATTAATATAAACTCAAAAAGAATTAGTAAATTCCTTAAAACACTATTCACCCCCCTCTAGTGTTAATTCTAGCATTAAGATCCATAATCCGCATTTCTCACAATCGTTCCATCTCACTCCAACTCTTCTGCGCTGGGTGAGGTCTTCCTATAGTGGTGTTTATAGCTAATCTTCCATCTGTTTGTTGGGTTTTCTCTGTTAGGTCTAGGTAGTTTCCCTTGAGCATCCAGCCCTTGGGGTCAGTAGGGTAATCGGCGTTTTGTGATTTTTTCACCACCTGTTGAAGCCTGTTGTTTCTTATCAATTCCTTAATTATGTCCTTCAAATGCCGACATTCGTTTGTGTTATGCTCGCGAGTTTCATGGAAGTGGAAATACTTCTCTGACCTTTTTTACTGCCCGGTCACTTCCCACTTGGGCGGTTTGTTATATTGCTCAGTTCCCTAAGTGGCAAGATAGATGTTCTCTCAACTATCATTCAATGACGTATAATCCTCGGGTCTTAGATTCCTTAGAAGCTTCCTATCCCTGTCACACCTGCCAGCACTATGAACCTATTCTTCTGATTCACAATTTTGCTTGCACTTTCTGTAGTAGTTCCAGAACTATTCCATCTTGTTTGACCATAACGTTACTCTGAACCACCTCTTTTGATTGCTCATCGTCGAGCTTGCCTTCAACCATGCTTGCTTCTTCCAGCCTCAGAAACTGATTTGCCTTCCGATGGAATTCCTCCATGGTAATGGGTTCCTTCATCATTATCCACCTACTAAAATCCATGTCCGGGTGGATTCCATGAACCAGAGCCATAAACACGAAATGTTCCTTCGAGTTGCTTACTTCAATCACAACAACATTGAATCGGTTCAAGAACCCTTTTAAAGACTCCTTGGGTCCTTGTGACAAGATAGACAATGGCATAACATCCTTTGATCATGTAGTGTGAAGCCTGAATTGCTTCAGAATATTCTTGGCAAATTCATCAAACATCGATATGGATTTAGACGCGAGCCTAGTGAACCATATAAAAGCAACTCCTTCCAAGAAGATAGGGAAACACCTATAAAGAACAACGTCTGAGGCTCTAGCCCCATCCATATGCCATTCATATTTAAGTAAGTGATGTTTTGGATCAGTAGTTCCACTCTAGGATGGCATTTTCGGCATGGTGAACTTTCTGGGGATTCTTCTCTCAAGATATTTTAGTGAATAGAATTCGGCTCAGGACAGAACCCCAATCTTCATTCTTCCTACCCTTGCTTTATTCCACCAATCATTTGACCATGTCAGCGATGTACTCCTTACTGGCATAGTAATCCAAGGGTTGACTATCAAGGGCTACGCTAAGTCTTTGACTCCACAGCGGTCTCGGTTTATCGACCGACGTCCAAGTGCTCTAGCCTCTGTGAGTGCCACTCCTTCAGTATTTCATGGATGTACTATTGGTTGAGCTATAGTTGTCTAAACTCCCCCTTCATCAACATCAAAATCCAACTCTAAATCATCACCAACAAACTGTAAGTCCACTTCCTCATCAGATACATCCATGGCATCACCTTCCTGAACATCCTTCACAAGGGAATTCCTCTCGGTACCGAGAGAAATTATCTCAGTTTCGGTTGGTCATCTTGTGGGGGAGCATTCTTACTTCCTTCTGCATGTCTTCCTGCAACTCTAGCAACTACTTCCTTCTGCTTTTATTTCCCATCTCTTCTGATTAGGCTAGAAACAGAAGAATTCTCTTGTTCTATCACAGGTGAAGTTTCCCTTCTAGTTCTTCTGATTCTTGGTGGCTACAAGGTTAGCAAAACATACATCTTGTCCACGAGAGATTCTTGGCTATCCACCATTTTCTAGTTAAGTTCATGGATCATCTTATTAAGTTCTCCTCTAGTAACTTCCTTCTATTGAGCAGAGGATTCAGGTATTGTGTTTACATTATTAACTTCTGTTTGGTGAGTGTTTACTTCATCACCACTAACTACTGCTCCTGCAAATCTTTTAGATATGGACTTTCCTTTTCTAGGTGCCATAAGTTTCCAATAGCAAACCCATAAGTTCCTTAAGCAAGTTTTCAGTATATAACATCTGGATCATTCCAATCCAAAGTAGAAAGCTAGATCTAAGCCTGAGTTCAACTCTTAGTGAAAGCACCAAAATGTTGATGTCAAAAGTGGACCAATACCCAAGATTGAGGTGTAGGGAACCTATAAAACATAGATCTAGCACAGACCGGAGAAAATCAAAGGAAATAAAATAAGGAGACACAAGATTTTATAATCGACAATCTGTGGCCTACATCCACTTTATAGTTTTATTAATGGTTTTTTTAAAAGAGAATTAGAGAGTGCAAGTCAATAGTACAAGGCTTGACAGGTTCTATAGCCTAGAACTGCCAAGAGTAGTTGTCTAGGTGATTATTGTGAGGGAGGTAGGAGATGAAGAAATGATAGAGTCAATGCCAACAGAAAATCCCCTCCATTTCTAGTTGCGGTAGGGTTTGTATTTATAGAGGAACAACAACATGGAGTCAGAATCCTGCTTGCAGCAAAGTCCAGAAGGAAGCCCAAGACCATATAAGTGAAAATGTGGGGCCTAGAAGCCATAAATTCCTACCGGTACTGATAAGAATTTACTTGTGCTAAGTCAATTCATGTACTTCATTCACTCTTCTATCTCCTTTCTGATGCTTTCCAAACTCTTTTCCATAGTCTTTGAGAGTATTCTGATGGTTTTCTTATTGATGCTTGAACTATAATGCCTTCTTAGCTTTCCTCTTAATAATCTTGAGAATCACTCAACTATTCTATGAGAAAAGCTCTTGACCCCAAGTGGTTGAGGATATATATGAAGTATAAAGGGTTTTGAAGCTAAGAAGGGGAGGAAGTTCATATCGGCACTGATAGGATTTGATATCAACTCCACCACTTAGCTCCAATCTTGGTGATTTTTTTTAGTATCCTTTTCTACTTCTTCTAAGTGTTTTTTCAAGTTCTCAATTCGTTTCGTCTTATCCTAGTTCTTAGGGTCAAATTCTGCTTGGTTAAAAACCTAGTTAACAGTTAGAATGCTATTCACGATATGGAAAGTGATGCGATGTTGTTGTGAATGCGTATGAGCCTATGAACTATAAGTAAGTGATCTAGTTATTGTGTTTCTCCCATGTAGTGCTACGATGGACCGTGTGAAGGATGGATGGTAAGCAACCATGTAGTGTAAGAGGCATGTCTAAGACGTGAGTCCAGTTTGTACAGGTGACCTTATAGCACACGAGGCGGATCCACGGAAGTTAGACCCACATGAGATTGACATGACAATGGACAACAAGCGACCCTATAGCATACGAGGCATGTCCAAGCAAGTGAGTCCACATAGACGTGATGCAATACGACTAGGTGTATATGATAGTTAGGTATGGCATGACTGGTAGGACCCAAGGTGACCGAGACATTAGACTCATATCATATTATGGTGTTATCTTGTTGTTTATGTAGAGTAAGTATGGCTCACTCACTAAAATTACCCACTCTTATTTTTCCTCTTTATTTATATATCCATGTTAATAGAGTTTGGAGACTAGATGGTATGGAAGACAGGGATTTATTTATATACATTGTATATGATGTAAACAAGTGTTATGACCTAGATTTGATTATATATATGGATTGGGTTTGATTTGAGTTACACACACACACACATAGATATATATATATATAAGGGAATCAATGGCGACATCAGAGAATCCCAAAACCCTAGGCGAACTGGAGGAAGATGACGGAGGCGGATGGAAGACGGTTAAACGCAAGGGGAAACGACTTTTGCTGAGGTTCTAAAACAGACAACTCGCGAATTCCAAAGGCAGGACAAAAACCCTACATCATGGGTGGAGGCGGTTGACAATAATTTCGAAATACAAGGAAAAATTGACTATTTTGAACCGATCGAAGATGGGGCTGAACCTTATCAATTGATCGATGAACAAGATTATGAGGAATCTAACCAGATGTGGAAGAATTCATTATATGCATACATGGCAGGTAAACGACCTTATCTTGTACACTTTAATGCCTACATTAGGAGGGTATAGAAACCTACAGGCTCCTGGGATGTTTTTACTAGAGAAAATGGGTTTTATCTCATCAAATTTGAAAAGGGAGAGGATTATGAACGAATCCTGAAGGGAGGTCCGTGGTTCATGGACAGTAAGATGATCATCATTAAAAAATGGGAAGCAGATTTTAATTTCGAAAAGGCAATGCTAACTACGTATCCAATTTGGATTAAATTTAATAACCTTAATCTAGCACTGTGTAATATGAGATACATTGGAAAGCTGGCAAGAATAATTGGCAAACCTCTTGACATAGATGAATATACTAGGAAGGTTAAAAGAATCAAATATGCAAGAGTGCTGGTGGAAATTAAAGCAGATACCGTACTACCACAGAATGTTAAAGCAATTGATAAGAGAGGTAATGTTTACTTGCAGGAAGTTGAATATGAGTTCATACCTTTGAGATGTGCTGAATGCAAATGCTTTGGCCACGCAGTCACTCAAGAGTGTAGTGAGCTAAACAAACCCAAACAAGTTTGGGTACAAAAAACCAAAAGTAATACAGATACTATTCACATAGATAGTACGGATGTTGAATCCACTGAGCTAGCTACTACCAGCAATTCTTGACTAACACCACAAAAATATATTACAGCAACAAAAAGTTATACACAAAATGCTGTAACAAAGGATCCAGTCCCAAATCCTGAAGAAAGTGCTATCAAGGACTATGTAGAAGTGATAGAAGAAGCTCATCAATCTCCGAAACCACAGGTGTATCATTCAAATTTGGAGGATCATAGCTAGCAACCATAGAAGCAGAGTATGGAGGACTCAAATGATGATGAGGATATTCCTGAAACAATAAACGATATACATAAATTAGATATTCAGCTGGAATCATCAGAGGAAGAAGAGACAGAAGAAAACCTGCTAAAATATACTGAAATTAATGATAATTATGAGGAAATGTTTTCTATTAAGGAAAAAAAGAAGTTGGAAAAAAAGCTAAGGTAGTATCAGCTCCGGTTACTAGGAGCAGAGCTACTAAATCACAATGATTATTCTATGCTGGAATGTAAGAGGTCTAAATGGTGATGTTAGAAAACTAGACCTCTATAATCTTTGTAATAGATATAAACCTACTATTTTAGCCGTATTAGAAAATAAACTCACAGAAGATAGCATGGAAGAACTAAAAAATCAAATGGGAGAAAATTGGAATGTCATACATAATAACATTAATAATATTAAAGGCGGGATCATGGTAGGGATTCCATTGTTTGGACATGCAATGTGATGAATATAGATGAACAACAAGCTACCATTAACATGAAAAATCTAGGAGGTATGGAGATTACTACAACAATAATTTATGCAAGTAATCTGGCTAAAGAAAGGAAAAGATTATGGCAAAAATTAATTGTCAACTCAAAAGTCATAGCAAAACCTTGGCTAGTATTTGGAGATTTTAATGCAGTACTGAAAATGCATGAAAAACAAGGTGGTCTTACCCTTAAGGTCTGCCAGGTAGCTGAATTTAATAACTGTGTATTAGCAGCAGGGCTTATAAAAGTGCTCCACACAGGCCTGAAATACACATGGAAAAGTGGTGAGGCAAAAAGAATTCATTCAAGACTTGATAGAGCATTAGGTAATGCAGAATTATTGAACAAGATGCCAAATATAAAAGTTACAGTGCTACCAAGCTCTACTAGTGACCATTGCCCTCTTTACATTCAATTTAACAATGAAAAACAGTCACAGAAAGGCAAACCATTCAGATATGCAAATCACTGGCATCTAATTGAAGGATACAAAGAAATAGTCGATTTTAATAAACTACAAATTCCAGAGGGGAATCATATGTACCAGTATATAATGATAGTGAAACAAATGAAAAATAGTCTGAAGGAATGGAATAAAACAAGGCCCAAATCGCATGATGCTATAAAGGACTTACATGAAAAATTGGAGAAATTACAATATCAACTAGAAGAAGAACCTCAAAATGAAGAGCTGAATGCAGAATACATTACCAACCAACAGCAACTAAAGCATCTATTAGGTGTTCAAGCCACAGAGATAAAGCAAAAAGCAAAAGCAAGATGGCTGACTAAAGGGGATGAGTGCAATAAAAAAATTTATACTAAAATGTCTCAAAGAAATAATCAAAATAATATACTAAATTGTTTAAATGAACAGGGAGAGATTACTGAAAACTTGCAAGACTTGGAAACTAAAGCCATAGAGTATTTTACAGAAACATACAATGGAGATTATATATAGCAAATACCTTAAATCAACTGTAGGAAAAAAAATTCCAACGAAGGTGCTCAGATGCTGACAGCTGACAGCTGACATTACGGAAAGGGAGTTGAAAAATGCCACCTTCTCTATCCATGACGAGTCCAGCCCTGGCCCCGATGGCATGAGTGCACTCTTCTTCAAAATGCACTGGGAAAACCTGAAAGATAGTATGCTCAAAGCTTATCGGGAGGCTTTAAACACAGGTGAATTTATTCAGGAAATAAATCATACATTCATCACATTGATTCCCAAAGTTAAAAAGCCAGAAAGAATTGAAGAATATAGACCTATTGCTTGTTGTAATGTTACTTATAAAATTCTTAGCAAGATCATTTGCATGAGACTCAACAAAGTTTTACCACAACTCATATCACAAAGTCAAAGTGCTTTTATTAAGGGAAGATTCATATCTGAAAATTCACTAATGGCACATGAACTAATAAGGGATTTTAATAAAAGAAGGAGCAGATAGGGTGTGTTTGAAAATTGATCTCCACAAGGCATATGATAAAGTAAGTAGACAATTCATTCTACACATGTTGCATGAAATGGGAGTTCCTGCCAAGCTACTTAAACTCATAACACATTGCATATGCACTCCTACATTTTCAGTGATCATAAATAGGATTCCTAAAGGATATATAAAAACTAATAGAGGGATTAGACAAGGAAATCCTCTATCCCCATATCTCTTTGCTGTAGCCATGGAATGGTTTTCTCTTCAAATGGAATTAGCCAGCTACCAATCATTAATTAAACCCATATATAAGATAAACCCAGAAGTCAACCACCTCATTTATGCAGATGATCTATTGGTTGTGTTAAATCGAGTACCATGGGGATAAACACAATAAAGGAAATATTTAAGCAACTAGAATCTTTAGCAGGTCTCAAAGTCAATGAATTTAAAACAAAGTGCTATATGAACAAGTATTGTAAAAATAAAACAGACATATTAGCACAACTTGGAGTTGGAGAAGGTGTTTTGCCAGTAAAATATTTAGGAGTTCCGTTGTCGAATAATAAGGTTACAAATGCTGAATGTGGTAAGTTGATAAATAATATCAGAGAAAAGTTACAAGGTTGGAGGTCAAAATTATTGTCCTTTGCAGGGAGAGTAAAATTGGTACATACAGTTATCACTTCAAAGGTTAGGTTCTGGTTGCAAACCTTCCAGATACCAGACTGTTCACTTGCTAAAATAAACTCAGTTTGTGCAAATTTCATATGGAAAGGAGGTATCTATAAGGTGAACTATAATGAACTATGTAGACCTAAAAGTGAAGGTGGGGTTGGTCTTAAAAATCTGTTTGAGCTTAAAAAGATTTATGGACTCAAACTAGCTTGGAAAATTCTTAACTCTGAGAATCTGTGGGCCAAATGGATGAGGGCTAAGTACCTAAAAGAAAATTTTTGGACTATAAAAGAAGATAATAATGCTTCAACCATCTGGAAAAATATTCTCAAGCAAAGAGAGATATTGAAAGAGTCAGTTGAAAGACAAATAGCAAATGGACAAGACACTGACTTATGGAAGGACCCTTGGATTAAAAACAAAAGCCTCCTAGATAGAATGGGATGGGAAAGCTATTCAGCTAATAACACACTAAAAATTCAAGTTTCTAGCATAATTCACAACAAAAGATGGGCACCAGAAAAACAATTGATAACCAGAAGTCTGAAGCAAGAAATTGAGGAACTCCCAATTTTCACAAATAGAGAAAAAGATCTATGGGCCTAGAAAAACAACAGTAAAGGGCAATTCAAAATGAGGGAAGTCTGGGAAAACAATCGACAACATTACGAAACTGTTCACTAGCATAAGATAATTTGGAGTAAATCAAACTGCCCCAAAATGGCTCACACTACTTATAAGGCAATCAAAGGTAGATTAAGCACTAAAGACAAACTCAAAAGTTGGGGTGTAATCGATGAAGACACATGCAATTTATGTAGAAAGGAAATTGAAACACATCGACACCTATTTTTCGAATGCAAATATAGTAAACGTGTCTGGGCTATGTAGAAACTTAAAAACATGCAAACAGAAGCAGTTTTGAGTCTAGAAGATGAAATTAAATACCTGAGTGACAGGACAGATCTCATGAATCTTATGAAGGAGGTCATGAAAATTGCTTTGACGACAACTATTTGGCATATCTGGAGAGAATGGAACGTACGGGCTTTTACCAGAACCAAGGAAAAAACCGAGTTAGAGCTATCAGAAAACATTGCAAGAGAAGTTAAGATCAATATTGGAAGAATCAGGAGACTTACCAACTCATAGGCAAGAGAAAAACAACTACTAGAGAACTGGAAGTGGAAGGTTGCGAGACCAGAAAATCAAGTAAACACCGAGGAGCCGCCATAGAAATTGAAGCTGAAGAACCCTATGTCAATTTAGGAAAGTATGTGTTAAAGACTTGGTTGTGTCGAACTTGTCGGACGAGTTGTCTTGGTTATATTTATGTATAATACAGTTGTAGGTGCTTTTGGGCCGCATAGCCCACTTTAATTCCATTAACCTATTTTCAATATATATATATATATATATTGTTAACCCGCCTTTTGGAAAGGCCGTGGACATGCGGATTTAACTAAATCGATTGCTCGTTTGTCGAGACTGGATACGGTGGGTTTAAGCCAGCTGGATGAATAAACGATTAGTCATGAATGGTTCAGTGTATATGGGTCAGCCTAGGTGGATCGGCAGGTGCCGCTCGGTCAAGGATGGAAGTTTGTGCATGGATCGGCATTGGTGGTTCGGACTGGATGGTGTGGATCGACGTGGTGGTGTGGCTCGGTATGAAGGTGGTTTGGTCTTGTTGGAGGATAGTTTGGTTGAAGTGGCTCCGGGTCGGCATGGAGTTATACTCGGGCTGGCAAGGACATCTACTTGGGTCAGTGCCGATCGCTTGGGTCGGCATGTTGGAGTGGGTCGGTGAGTTAAACCGGGTCGGCATCAAGGTGGTTCGGCATCAAGGTGGTTCGGCATCAAGGTGGGTCGGCATCAAGGTGGTTCGGCATCAAGTTGGTTCGGCATCAAGGTGGGTCGGCATCAAGGTGGTTCGACATCAAGTTGGTTTGGCATCACGAGTGGATCGGTAGCATGAGTGGGTCGGCTCGTGAGTGTGTCGGCATTTCGAGTGGGTCGGCATCGTGAGTGGATCGGCATCTGCTTTCGGTTGGCTTCGAGATGGACTCGGGTCGGCCAAGGGAAGTGGGTCGGCGTTATGAAGGCATAGGTTCGGTGCAATCTCGCTTCAAGCTCTGGAACCAGCTACTTCGGGTCGGTAGGACGAAGGCTCCGGGTCGGCTAAAGGGGTTCGGTGCTTTCGAGGAGGAGGATCGGCACTTGGTTGCACCGGGTCCAAACATGTTTTGCTTCGAGTCATGGACGATCATGCTTCGGGCCAATACTGTGTTCACTTCGGGTCGACAAAACTCCAATAGAGGATCGGTCATAATGATGAAGTTAGGTGCGGCTATGGCCTTGATGGGCCCGGATCACTCAGAAAGCCCAACAACTCAAGTTTTGCCTATAAATACAGCATGTAGGGTTTCAAAAAAAGGATCTTCATTCTGTTTCCCTTCTTCTTCCTCATTAAGGCTCCTCTGCCATAATTGTTTTGAAAACTCCAGATTGTAACTGTAATTGATTCTCATATCAATAAAAAAGGAAAATTTTGGAGTGGACGTAGGCCAGAGTCAGCCGAACCACTATAAATCTACTGTTTTTTCATGCTTTCTTTTTAACTTTTACTGCTCTTCATATTTATACCCTCTACATACACTCTATCTGTTATCTGTGACTGTTAGTTGGTGCTTTCATTTACGTTTGGGTGTTAGTGACCAATTTTGGCGCTAACATTCTGGTGCTTTCACTGAGAATGCAAGCACTCAGGGATTCTAAAGCTTGGACTTTGGATTTAAAGGCTTAGGAACTCGGATTCTTGGGAAGTTATGGCAAGGCAATCGACAAGAAGACAAAGGACTGAAAGGATTCAGAATGGAGGGAGTCAGGAGGCTACCTCAGGAGCAAATCAGGCCTCGATCTTCATCACCAGAGACGAGACGGAAACAATGCTGAAGAGACAAGAGGAAATGATACAGAACCTACTCCAATAGGTTGGACAAGTTGGAGTGCAAAACTAAAGGAATGGAGTAGCAGGTGATGCTGGAAATGAGGATCATGAAGGCGACAGGAACGGAGGCAGTCTGGAATCAGGACCAAGGGCATGAAGCGACCGGAATACAGGATAGAGTTAGACCATAGCGAATGGCCCCTGAACTAGGGGCATGCCCTCGAATCATGTAGGCTCCATTCCAGTAAGGATACCAGGCGATGCTAGGCAATTTGGCGTTAATAGGGAAGTGGATGCTCATCTAGAAGGGCTGGTTCCAGAATTCCCTCATGGACTCAGGGGGCAGGTTAGAGACAACGCACAGAGGCCGTTACTTGATGACAATGACAGGTTAGCGGACATAATCAGATGGGCCATGAGGGGAGGATTGGTAAATAGAGATTTGGAGGACGTGAACAGGAGCCCCTTCACTTCTATGATCAGGCAGGCAAGGAATCCACCAGATTTCAAACTACCATCGCTGGAAATGTATGACGTGAGAACGGATCCCACTGTTCACTTAACGAGGTACATGAGGCATATGGAAGTGTTGGGGGCACCGGAGGAGGTCATGGCATGGTGCTTCCCTTTGTATTTGACAGATATTGCAGCATTATGGTTCAGACAGCTAGAGAGTGGCTCTATCGGCACATGGACGGAGCTGATTGAAAGGTTTATGAGACAGTTTCGAGTCCACATAGTCAGACCCAAGAACATGATGACTTTAACATTGATGAAATAATGTAAAGGAGAGTCGCTTGGGGATTTCTTAACCAGATTCAATGCGGCGGTGGCTTCGGTGGGTCGACCCGATCCATCGATGGTTTTGATGGCGGCAGTTTCAGGAATTGCAGATAATTCGGATTTCAAGATATCATTGGAACGAGACCCACCGAGGGATCTCGGGGAATTCTACCACGAGGCGGAAAGGTTCCTAAGGCAGGAAGATGCACATGCTGAGAGAGAAGGGAGAGAGGCTGAAGCTTATGCAGTAAGGGGTGGAGGTCCACCTAGGGAAGTTCTTGACAAAGATGATAAAGGAAAAAGGAAAATGAATGATAACGGTAACACATAAAAAAGGCAACAGAGGGAATCAAAATTCTCTTCTTATACGGATTTGAATGAGACTCTGGAAAGAATTTATTTAGATACTCGAGGACACCTCCAGTATCGAAGGCTGGCAAAGAGGGAACCCTCCAAACACGAACGGGCATAGAGAAAGCATTGCCTATTCCATGAGCTGGATGGGCATAACACAAATGACTGTAGGCATTTGAAGGATATCATCGAGGAACACATAAGGAATGGTCATTTACAACAGTACATAAGGAATCGAGCTGTGGTAGTGGAACAGAAGCAACCACTACCCACATCAGACGAAGCTGGCACTGGATCTAGGCATCGTCGCCTTATTATTAGCTGAATGGATTTATGGCTTTGAATAAGTAGTAAACCCCAAAGTAAGGCGGCTAAGTCACTTACACATGTATGTGATCGAGGACGGTCTCTAGGCATGCTCTGAGATGATGATATACTGTGATGCTCGGGTTTATGGAATTTTGTTTTTTCTATTTTCTATGAACTCTAGTTTCTTTCTTGGTACTATGGACATTTGATTTTCTTTATTGGATGGACTTTTATTTTGTTAATTGGATTCTGTGATAATTGGATTTGGATTAATAAATAATATCGGTTACACGATTACGGTCCCGACCGGAGAGACTGGACATTGATCGCAAGGTATGAGTCCCTTCGTCAGAGAGCGATGGAATGGACTCGAACAAAATATAAAAGTCCTTGACCGGAGAGTCGAGGCCGGAGAATATAAAAGTCCTCGACCGGAGAGTCGAGGCCGGAGAATATAAAAGTCCTTGGTCGGAGAGCCGAGGCCGGAGAATATAAAAGTCCTCGACCGGAGAGCCAAGGCCGGAGAATATAAAAGTCCTCGACCGGAGAGCCGAGGCCGGAGAATATAAAAGTCCTCGACCGGAGAGCCGAGGCCGGAGAATATAAAAGTCCTCGACCGGAGAGCCGAGGCCGGAGAATATAGAAATCCTTGGCCGGAGAGCCAAGGCTGGAGAATATAAAAGTCCTCGATCGGAGAGCCGAGGTCGGAGAACATAAAAGTCCTTGACTGGAGAGTCAAGGCCGGAATAGGATAAAGCAACCCGGCGAGGTCTATGGATTTAAATTTAAACCCGGAAAGGTCATGGATTTGGTTATTGGATATGGATGGATTAAAACTCGGTTGACGAGTTCGGATGGCTAGGGAATTGGCTAAGGATTTAGTTACTGGACTCAGAATCAGATATCGACTCGGAGCAGCCGCGGATTCGGACAAGGATATGGCACTTGGATAGGATGGCTTGAATCACAGATATAATGGTATGGTTATGAATGGAACATAGACTCCAGATATTGGACTTGAACCTATTCAAAACAAGCCTTCCTACCGCAAGGCATGTTTTGGGAGGCAAATGTTAACCCGCCTTTTGGAAAGGCCGTGGACAGGCAGATTTAACTAAATCGACTGCTCGTTTGTCGGGACTGGGATATGGTGGATTTAAGCTAGCTGGATGAATAGACGATCAGTCATGAATGGTTCAGTGTATATGGGTCAGCCTAGGTGGATCGGCAGGTGCCGCTCGGTCAAGGATGGAAGTTTGTGCATGGATCGGCATTGCTAGTTCGGACTGGATGGTGTGGATCGACGTGGTGGTGTGGCTCGGTAGGAAGGTAGTTCGGTCTTGTTGGAGGATGGTTTGGTTGAAGTGGCTCGGGGTCGGCATGGAGTTATACTCGGGCTGGCAAGGACATCTACTTAGGTAGGTGCCGATCGCTTGGGTCGGCATGTTGGAGTGGGTCGGCGAGTTAAACCGGGTCGGCATCAAGGTGGTTCGGCATCAAGGTGGGTCGGCATCAAGGTGGGTCGGCATCAAGGTGGTTCGGCATCAAGGTGGGTCGGCATCAAGGTGGTTCGGCATCAAGTTGGTTCGGTATCACGAGTGGAACGGCAGCGTGAGTGGGTCGGCATCGTGAGTGTGTCGGCATTTTGAGTGGGTCGGCATCGTGAGTGGATTGGCATCAGCTTTCGGTTGGCTTCGAGATGGACTCGGGTCAACCAAGGGAAGTGGGTCGGCGTTATGAAGGCGTAGGTTTGGTGCAATCTCGCTTCGAGTTCTGGAACCAGCTACTTCGAGTCGGTAGGATGAAGGCTCCGGGTCGGCTAAAGGGGTTCGGTGCTTTCGAGGAGGAGGATCGGCACTTGGTTGCTCCGGGTCCAAACATGTTTTGCTTCGAGTCATGGACGATCGTGCTTCAGGCCAATACTGTGTTCACTTCGGGTCGACAAAACTCCAATAGGGGATCGGTCATAATGATGAAGCTGGGTGGGGCTATGGCCTTGATGGGCCCGGATCACTCAGGAAGCCCAACAACTCAGGTTTTGCCTATAAATACAGCATGTAGGGTTTCAGAAAAAGGATCTTCATTTTGTTTCCCTTCTTCTTCCTCATTAAGGCTGCTCCGCCATAATTGTTTTGAAAACTCCGGATTGTAACTGTAATTGATTCTCATATCAATGAAAAAGGAAAATTTTGGAGTGGACGTAGGCCAGAGTCAGCCGAACCACTATAAATCTACTGTTTTTTCCTACTTTCTTTTTAATTTTTACTACTCTTCATATTTATACTCTTTACATACACTCTATCTGTTATCTGTGACTGTTAGTTGGTGCTTACATTTACGTTTGGGTGTTGGTGACCAATTTTGGTGCTAACATATATATATATATATATATATATATATATATATATATCTGAAAGCCTAGACTTGTTATGGTGATGTGAAATGATTATGGTTATTGATTTTATATTTTATTTCTTTCCGCTACGAGACTATAAAAGTTATCAGTTAGAATTGTATTTTTTTCTTGTTATCATTTCCCAATGACCCATTCTCTTCGGTTCTCGAGGTGTCGACGTCGATTCGGGCATTGAACCCAAGGGTTAAAAAGGAGGGTTATTACATGTTTGAGCCTAAAAATTGCATTTTTTTCATCTTTTGGAATTTCAAGGATGAAATTGTTTTAAGGGGGAGCATGTAGCATCCCGTATTCTTAATAAAAAATAAATAAATAAAAAGGGAATTTTGGTAAATTTTACGTAAAGCTAAAAACTAAATTTTTAGAAATGAATTTGGGAAATCTAATTTTTACATCGTGTCAGGTAAATTTTTCTACCCTAAATTCATATATAAAACATCATAAATGGATATCGTTTGAAGAAGATATGCAACGTTTACCATAGCATGCATTTTGGGTTTGGTGCCTATTTTGAAATTTGAATTTAAGAATTAATTGTAAGAATAAATCTAAATTTGTGTAGTAATTAATTTTATGAGTATGTTTGAATTACTATAAAAAGGGTGCAATTATTTTAATGTGCATTTAAAGAAAAGGAGGAAAGATATTTACATGCACAAACTTAAAACCGCTTCAGGGAGAAAACATCAATTACCATGATAATGAAATATATTACTATGATTGATGAAAGGATTTGTTGCATATTTTTGAAAGGTGAGATAATAATATAATTATGAAAAGAATGTATTTCTTAAGAAAAAGGTATGTTGTCTCTTTCTTTATAAAGAATAAGATAAATTTTGGTTTTTGAATTCGAAAAGATAAATACAAGTTAATTACGAATGATTGAGAAATTATTGATAAAAAGTCAAGTTCCTAATCAATGTCAATATACATATACATACATACATACATACATACATATATCTATGTGTGTATATTTATATATGTATATATATTTAAATATTAATCCTTGATTTCACATAGTGGTTAATAATAAATATATGTAGGTTATCAATTAATGATACTGGTTTGAATTATAATTAATGACATTACTTAGGATTCTAATTAATTGATTTGAATTATAATAAACGACATTAATTGAGGCAGAAAAAACGTTATTTTAACAAAGTAAAAAAGAAAACGTTTTACATATATGTAAAGGTAAGGAATATGAGTAAAGAATTAAATTTTCTCAACCTGTACTACATCTAATTTCCTACCTATAAATATATGCTTAACACTCTCCTCTCTTATCCTAAACCATCCTCCATTTGGTAAACTCCATTGTTTTCTTCCTCTTCTTCTTCTACATTTCTTAATTTAAGTTCTTCACAATAAACCTCAATTAAATAAAAGAAGAAAAGAGAAGTCTAGCATAAAAGCTTAGCAAAGAAGATAAGAGAAGCCAAACGAATTTACAACTCAAATTGAAGGAAGAAAGCTTAAATATTTTAATTGGATTTTCAAATCAAATTGAAGGAAGAAAGCTTAAATATTTCAATTGGATATTTCTTCGAACACTGTTCCAAGGTAAGTAGATTTATCTATGATATGATTATGATAGAGATAATTAGTTAATTCCTAATTATATATCTATCTAGTATTAAAGATATGGTTTTTATTTAAAAAGATAATTTTCATTGAAAGCTTTTGTGATTTGAAAAATCCTAGGTAATGTATTTGTATACAACATAATGGTTGTAAACTTGAGGAAAGACTAAGTTGGATAAGAATTCACCTCTTAAACTCAATGAATCTAGTTTATTGTAATAGGTTTGAATTAAACTGAATAAATAGAAACGAATCTATTCATATAACTATGAAATCATATGGACCTTGTAACAACCGTGGTTTTTCGACCCTCGAAAACCGGCACTAATATGTCCACTGTATTACAAGCCAAGAAATCGAATGTTGGAAAACCCGATTGTTAGGGAAGAAGAAAGAAGGGAGAAGATCAGAAGAAAACTAAACAACACAAAATCTCAAAGCAGAACGAATAATCTATAATATACGGTAAACTTTACACAAAATCAAACTGTAATATATGTATGTACAGACATCAATCAGAGTACACTAACCTATTTCAGCCTGGACAGTTATAACAGTCTGTCCTTACAATTGCTGATAAATAAAACAAAGAATACAGCAGAAAAATTATCATCAACGTGAGTACGTCTTTGGGCCTCCAACTCGTCTCTTGAAGCTCCAAGCAATAAAACTAATCTGTAATATGCTCAGTCTCACCCGAGCATTATAATAAAATAACACCCGAGTCAGTCTGGAAAACCAGCGTGAGAAAACACACCCAACTGGATTTTAAAAGTATATAAATCCTTGAAATCAAAAGTATCTCGTAAGACCACACCGCACATAAACATGGATGGGTTTTTACCTTACGATAACCAAAACCTTTTATATAGAAAATCCACTGATATTATAATAATGTCTAAGGGTGAAAATAATAATAATCAAGTAGTTGTGATGCTCGTGAGTGTACATCACAACAATACTAGGTATATAATCAAAAATCGATAAGGCGCGTTCGCTAATTGTGTAGGATTCCCATGGAGGTGCCCTCAGTACTTCGAGGAACGGTCCTCCTGCACAAGGATTAGAGATATCCTTCCGAAGTAGCATACATCCCTAGTGATGTACCATAAGAAACACATAGCTGGTCTCGCTAAGACCGAGTGTATCGCCCCATGCATGCATAAAAACTATAAGTGACATCTAGGAGGAGCCGACTACACCCTATGGGTTTGCCAACCCTACTGGCCATGCCTCCAATCTCTGGTTTTAGTCATTCCCGCTGATGAGGCTACGTCCGACATTACTGCTTATGCACCACCACCAAATAGATCATGGAATCCCACATGGATTCCAATACCCCAACTTGTCTCGGAATCACACATAGATTCCCACATCTCAATTAGATCTTGGAATCACACCCGGATTCCCATACCACAACGGGTCTCGGAATCACACATGGATCCTAACATTCCAATATATCATGAATCTCCTCCATAGAACCGTATATGGTTTTTAGAGTGGTTACGGGTTCGAGTCATCTCTTATGAGTGCACTCCTTTGCTTCTCGGGTGCTCCATAAAACCAAACACCGATTTCTGAAATGCTCAATACCGGTTCTTTTAGAACTAATCAAACAATACATAAGAGCGGGGATCACCCCCTAACCGTTCAAGTGGACGGATCTCCTTATCATTTGTCCTAGAAGAACGAAACGATTTTATACGTACAATATAGCACCACCGATTGTAACTGTACCATATAATTCTCGAGTTTCCCCTAGATATTTCCAGAGTTAAAATCCTTCGGTGCTAAGTTGGGAATATATCCGTACCACCAAAATTAAGAAGGATTACATATTTAGGCCAAGTTTTGATAGTCGGTTATTGAACTATCAAATAAACAAACATTCAAACAAAGATTATATTTCATAGGAAAAACCAACATTGGTTAAGCATATAAGCACTCACTATCCTCATTTCATAAATCTTCATAAATAAAACCCACTTTGTAAATTACTTGTATATAAACACCTTTACAAGATATACTCGCAAATCTCTATATTTCAATACTTAGAAATATCCATATACTTATCTCAACGGTATAAGTATATTCATAGAATTTAGAAAGATTTTCTTTTTATTTGATTCAAAACCCATTTATAAAACTCCTTATGATTCTCTAAAAAAACATTTATAAACCATTTTATAAATCTCTGAAAAACCATTTATAAATTCAATCACTTATAAGCTTCTTGTACCTTATAAAGATCACTAATAAACCCTTTAAGAATCTATAAACCATTTATAAAACTTCTTTTATAGATCTATAACTTGTCTCTAAAATTCGTTTATAAATATTTAACCATTTATAAACTCTTCCACCTTGCAAATAACCTTTCCTTAACTCTTGAAACCATTTTATAACTCCTTTATAAAATCTAAGTCTTCCAACTTCATTCATGGGTCTTAGAAACATTTATAAATAATTAAAAATATTTTACTTCAAAACACCATTATATAATAATGGTTATCAATAATAAACATTACAAATAAATGAAATTTATTAATTTTAAAACATCTTAAATAATAATATTGTTTAAGAAACAAAAATAATTAATCTTCCCCATTTTTATAAATAATAATGATTCATTTCCAAAACCTTATTAATAACCCTTATTATTAATTTCTAACCATAATTATTCTTGAGATAACTAACTTTTCAACTTTTTATAAATTCCTAAAACATATTAATTATAAACAAATAACTTTTAAACAATATTAATAATTAAATAACTTTAAAATAATATTAATATAATTATATAACCTTAAAATAATATAAATATAATTATATAACTTTAAAAACAATATTTATATATTTAATTAGATAATCCTTAAACAAAATATTTTTGAAACCCAATTTCGGATTTTAAAAATTGTTTCTTGTCTCAAAAACAAATTCCGACTTAATCGACAATTTATAGTGTTTTTAAAATATTAATTTGACGCCAATAGCCACCCAACACTTAACCAATATCGATATTTATTTTCTATCACTACTGGGTTTTATTTTCAAACATATAATGATGTTATAACCACAGTGTCCATAATCATATTTATTATTCAATAATCCATATAAAAATATATTATTGAAAACCATTCAACACTAGTGAGGAATCTCATTGGATTCCTCCAACCTGTTACCCCCTACATCACAACATATATATATTAGCACATATATATGTAAATAAAATCAACAGTTGTGAGAAATCCTGTTGGATCTCTCCGACCTGTTTTCCCTGCATCACAAACATTATATAATCATAAAATATAAATCAACCGCTTCGAGGCAGGATTCGTATACAAAGGGTCATCTGTTCTTACACGGGAACGTAATAGTGTCTCATCCGCTCCAATAGGCGGGAATATTCAATCCAACTAAAATATAATAATTCATCTAAACAATCAATTACCAATTTTTATCAACTATATATTATACCAGTTAACCAAAAAGGTGAGTTTAACTCACCGAAATTTTCTATTGTCGTCGAGGCGTTCCAGTTTGGAACCAAACCGAACGACGTCCGATTTTAGCCCAAATTTCAACTGTCTCCAAATTCGTCCAAACCAGTTCCATTGCGACGCTTTCATCGCAATGAGAGCAACGCAAAATCCGTGCCTCGGTTGGACCTCGTATGAGAGAGTTATGTAATTTTAAGTTAACAGGATTTAAATAAAATTTAATTTCACTAATTTCTTTAACATTAACTAATTACATTAATGCCCTTCTTCCCCAAATCTCTCTTTCAAACATATACGCTAATCAAATGCATGGCCGTGCATCACCAACCGTGATACGTAGCTCCGGTAAATGATATTCGATGCCGTCGATTCCAATGGGCTCCTCTTCCCGAACTCGACACGTCCATACCAAAAACCATGCCTCCACAGCCTCGACCAAAAACGTGACATCACCGTTCCCCTTGTTGCATGCGTCCAGGTTGCGCAACCTCCAAGGCCACCGAGCTCCATGAAATTCCACCAGACGATGCGCCTCCAACCCCTCAATCCAAAACCAAACTCCGATTCCCCTAATTCTTCCTCCATTTGCCACAAACCCAAGCCCTAGTTCAACAAGCCACCACTGCCTCATAGCTAATCATCCCCAAAACTGCCGCACTCTCTCTCAAGCATGCCAGTGGAAAGACCTTGTCGAAACATGAATTGTAAAATTCATCTGAGATTTTTTCGTTGAGTAAAATTTGAAAAATAAATTTTTGATGTTCATTTTCTTTTTCACTTTCACCTGAAAGAAGAAGAGAGGGAGAACACATTTTAAAAAAGGAAGGTGGGTATATTTATGACAGGTAGGGTGTGCGCTGATGTGAATGAACAAGGCTGTGTAGTCAAATCCAATTAAATATATTGTTTAAAAATCAAAATATCTAGCTATATAATTTCGGACCCCAATCGAGACGTGCCGCTTGGCGATCTATATGTTATACTCCTATTTCGAACGCAATGGGACTAGTTTCGAGACCTAATTCGATCGTATGTAGAAGATAGCATTTTGAACCTAATTATTGTATTAAAATTTCAATATTAAATTCTACGTGTTTCGATCTCCCACGACCAAACGATTCATCTGATTGCCATGAAATTTTACGGCATAATATAATTCACTATTACAGATTCAATGAAACTGATTTCATCGAAATCCGAGACTGTGCCCCAGAAGGCTATTTTTATATGTTAATTAAAACAAGTTAATTTCAAAACTAGCTAAATCACCTTTAAATCACATTTATAAAATTTATTATCTTCATTCTTATTAAATAGAAATTTAATAAGCTTTTAAATCATTTTTATCCAAATAAAAATCCAAGATTCAATTATTTAAACAATTTCAATTATTAAATTTAACAATTAAATTATCCAATAAATCACTATTTTTGAAGTTCAAGTTATTTAGTCTATGAAATTAACCTTTCAATATTTAAAATTAATTAAATATTCTAATTTTAAATAACTAAAATTCTGGGTCGTTACGTTCTTCCCCCTTAAAAGAATTTCGTCCTCGAAATTGCGAAGGTAGGAAAAATGCCCAAACCCCTTATTTTTATATATACCCACTTAGTTGAACAAATTTACCAAATCCTTTTAAGCCTTTAACATTCAAAAATCAATTTGTTGAAAGCTTGTTATTATTTTTACTAAGTTTCCAAATTCGTCCATAGATTCCAACTAATATCATCCCATTCAATCATTTCAAGTTATAACTCAAAATCAAATTTTAGTTATCAAAAATTTCTTCAAAATTTCTAACTCTTTAAATTTTCGGAAAATTTCGCCAGTGCCTCCTTTGCGCGGCGCGATCAAAACAACCACCAATCGCCATTACGGGCCCGAACCAGTAAAAGAAAATAAAAGCCAAGTGGCTCAACCATAAAATCATCAGATTCAAACAACAATTTAAACATGTACATTTTTGTTGGGCAACCCAATTTTACTTATGAAACCAAAGGCATCAAGTTAGCTCTTGCTTTTATATACCTACATCTTATTTACCAATGATATCCAATCATATAGTTCATAATTATTTTATTTTGTATTTTCCAATTTTCAACATTTGTTTTACTTAAGCCCGTACGATGCACATACATCATCCGTACGCAATATCAAATCTGATCGCTTACTCGATCACATAATTTCATTTTCGAACTAGTATCATTCACACGACCACTCTAGTGCGGACTCAGATACGGTTCCATGATTAGAAACTGTCATTTTCCTTGCATAGTCATATACTATGGTAGAGAATTCCGGATTCAATCAAAAATCCATATCTAGTGTTCGTAGTCGAGAATCGAGTGAAAAATTCCAACCCAGATCGATATAAATTATCTTGAAATCCTATGCTCGAATCTGGATCAAACCGTTATGCAAATAAAATAATATACATACAACCTACATATTTATTCGATTGATTCTTAGCTACACCAAATTCCTTTTATTTACATTCATCCCATTCTTATTCATTTTATCCACATTCAATTGATCTAAATTTAATTATTCACATCCATTTATGAATCATTTCATAAAATTTTACTTAAGTTTATAACATTTTATACAACTCTTCTCATGTTTATTTCCATTTCACAACTTAAGTCCTTATCCATTTCCAACCAAATTAAATTTCATTTTCCAATTTCAGCATTCAATTTTATCAATCAACATTCCAAACCATATCCAATTCACTAATTAATTTAATTAGCTCATTTCATTAAATTTTTTCAAATCTCAATCAATCCCATTTTCAAAAAATATTTCATTTAGCCTAACCTAGGCTAAATTTTCAAAAGTCACTTTATTTAACTTAATTTAAGTTCAATTTCATTCCATAGTTCAATTTCAAATTTTTACTTTTCATGCATTCACACTCAACAATTTAAAACATTGCTTTAACTTGCTAATTTTCAAATTTTATAAGTTATCAAGCTTATTTTCTCATATTTTCAATAAAACTTTAAATGGAAATCTCAGAGTTTAAACACCTTGTTCTTAAGTATTTCAAATTATTTTTGAAATCATATACATATGTATACACATAATCCCTTGGTATATCAAATCATTCTTTTGGATTTCCAAATTCAAATTTAGTTTTACTAAAACGAAACTTCATGTTAGCAATTCCTCTCTTGGAAATCGGAAAATGAACGTCGATGATGCTGCAGTCATCACCGAAATTATTTTCCAGCGACTGAAGTGGGTTCAGTGCTTTCTATTCCCTTTAAAAATCCTTTTTAAATATATTTCCACTCAAAATTATTTTCCAATAATGCTGTTGTTATTTTCAAAACTTTGAAAAACCATTTCCAAAACCAATGGTATTTAAATTTCCAAATTCCCAACTTCTTAACATTTTTAATTTATAAACCACTTTTACAAATCATATTTATAATATATTGATGAAATTTCATTTCCTTTCCATTTATAAATCACATTTATAAATCCTATCTTTATAATTCCATTTGGTTATTTAAGATTATTCCTTAATTATTTATCCTGCTTACATTATAATATCAATAATTATTTTTGCACAAACAACAAATGACAATAATCAAACATTATCATTTCCTAACAATCAAGCATACCATATACACCATAATAATTTTCTGAAAAATTACTCCTTTATATATAAAATATAATAAAGGTAAAATTATTTCATTTACCCAATTTCAAAACAATATCATATCGAACTACTCTGTTCAAGTGTTTAGAGATCCCTGTCAATGACTTTAATTACTCGTATTGACTAGAATCCATAAACCACTCAATAGATCAACCAACACAATATAAAATAATTTTATACCACTAGCAAATACGTGCTCATATATATACACACTCAAACTCATTCTAGGATGCTACTGACCCTATCTCTAATGAGTTACCCCACCAAAGCCAAGGTTCTCGGTTAACCTTCAGCTTTGATAACAAATGTAACAACCGTGGTTTTTCGACCCTTGAAAACTGGCACTAATACGTCCACCGTATTACATGCCAAGAAATTGAATGTCGAAAAACCCGATTGTTAGGGAAAAAGAAAGAAGGGAGAAGATAAGAAAAAAACTAAACAACACAGAATCTCATAGCGGAACGAATAATCTATAATATACGGTAAACTTTACACAAAATCAAACTGTAATATATGTATATACAAACATCAATCGGAGTACACTGACCTATTTCAGCCTGGACAGTTATGACAGTCTGTCCTTACAATTGCTGATAAATACAACAACGAATACAGCGGAAAATAACCATATACGTGAGTACGTCTTTGGGCCTCCAACTCATCTCTTGAAGCTCCAAGCATCCAAACTAATATGTAATATGCTCGGTCTGACCCGAGCATTATAATAAAAGAACACCCGAGTCAGTCTGGAAAACTAGCGTGAGAAAACACACCCAACAGGATTTTAAAATTATAGAAATCCTTGAAATCAAAAGTATCTCGTAACACCACGCCGCACATAAACACGGACGGGATTTTACCTTGCGATAACCAAAACCTTTTATATAGAAAATCCATTGATATTATAATCATGTCTAAGGGTGAAAATAATAATAATCAAGTAGCTGTGATACTCGTGAGTGTACATCACAACAATACTAGGTATATAATAAGAAATCGATAAGGCACGTTCGCTAATTGTCGTCCTGCACAAGGATCAGAGATATCCTTCCGAAATAGCATACATCCCTAGTGATGTACCATAGGAAACACATAGCTGGTCTTGCTAAGACCGAGTGCATCGCCCCATGCATGCATAACAACTATAAGTGACATATAAGAGGAGCTGACTACACCCTATGAGTTTGCCAACCCTACTGGTCATGCCTCCTATCTATGGTTTTTGTCATTCCCGCTGATGAGGCTACGTCCGGCATTCCCACTTATGCACTGCCACCAAATAGATCATGGAATCCCACATGGATTCCAATACCCCAACGGGTCTCGGAATCACACATAGATTCCCACATCTCAATTAGATCTTGGAATCACACCAGGATTCCCATACCTTAATGGGTCTCGGAATCACACATGGATCCCAACGTTCCAATATATCACGAATCTCCTCCATAGAACCGTATATGGTTTTTGGAGTGGTTATGGGTTCAAGTCATCTCTTACGAGTGCACTCCTCCGCTTCCCGGGTGCTCCACAAAATCAAACGCCGATTTCTAGAACGCTCAATACCGGTTCTTTTGGAAAAAATCAGACAATACATAAGAGCAGGGATCACCCCCTAAACATTTAAGTGGACGGATCTCCTTATCATTTGTCCTAGAAAAATGATACGAGTTTATATGTACAGTGTAGCACCACCAATGGTAACTATACCATATAATTCTTGTGTTTCCCCTTGATATTTCCAGAGTTAAAATCCTTCGGTGTTAAGTAGGGAATATTTCCATACAACCAAAATTAAGAAGGATTACATATTTAGGCCAAGATTTCATAGTCGGCTATTAAACTATCAAATAAACAAACATTCAAACAAATATTATATTTCATAGGAAAAACCAACATTGATAAAGCATATAAGCACTCACTATCCTCATTTCATAAATCTTCGTAAATAAAACCCACTTTGTAAATTACTTGTATACAAACACCTTTACAAGATATACTCGTAGATCTCTATATTTCAATACTTAGAAATATCCATATACTTACCTCAACTGTATAAGTATATTCATAGAATATAGAAAGATTTTCTTTTTATTCGATTTAAAACCTATTTATAAAAATCCTTATGATTCTCTAACATTTATAAACCATTTTATAAATCTCCGAAAAACCATTTATAAACTCTTTATAAATTCAATCACTTATAAGCTTCTTGTACCTTATAAAGATCACTAATAAACCCTTTAAGAATCTATAAACCATTTATAAAACTTCTTTTATAGATCTATAACTTGTCTCTAAAATTCGTTTATAAATATTTAACCATTTATAAACTCTTCCACCTTGCAAATAACCTTTCCTTAACTCTTGAAACCATTTTATAACTCCTTTATAAAATCTAAGTCTTCCAACTTCATTCATGGGTCTCAGAAACATTTATAAATAATTAAAAATCTTTTACTTCAAAACACCATTATATAATAATGGTTATCAATAATACACATTATAAATAAATGAAATTTATTAATTTTAAAACATCTTAAATAATAATATTGTTTAAGAAACAAAAATAATTAATCTTCGCCATTTTTATAAATAATAATGATTCATTATCAAAACCTTATTAATAACCCTTATTATTAATTTATAACCATAATTATTCTTGAGATAACTAACTTTTCAACTTTTCAACTTTTTATAAATTCCTAAAACATATTAACTATAATCAAATAACTTTTAAACAATATTAAATAATTAAATAACTTTAAAATAATATTAATATAATTATATAAATTTAAAATAATATAAATATAATTATATAACTTTAAAAACAATATTTATATATTTAATTAGATAATCCTTAAACAAAATATTTCCGAAACCCAATTTCGGATTTTAAAAATCATTTCTTGTCTCAAAAACCAATTCCGACTTAATCGGCGGTTCATAGTGTTTTTAAAACACTAATTTAAGGCCAATAGCCACCCAATACTTAACCAATATCAATATTTATTTTCTATCACTACTGGGTTTTATTTTCAAACATATAACGATGTTATAACCAAAGTGTCCACAATCATATTTATTATTCAATAATCCATATAAAAATATATTATTGGAAACCATTCAACACTAGTGAGGAATCCTGTTGCATTCCTCCATCCTGTTACCCCCTACATCACAGCTTATATATATTAGCAATTATATATGTAAATAAAATCAACTGTTGTGAGGAATCATGTTGGATCCCTCCGACCTGTTTTCCCTGCATCACAAACGTTATATAATCATTAAAAATAAATCAACCGCTTCGAGGCAGGATTCATATACAAAGGGTTATTCGCTCTTACATGGGAACGTAATAGGGTCTCATCCGCTCCAATAGGCGGGAATATTCAGTCCAACTAAAATATAATAATTCATCCAAACAATCATTCGACAATTTTTACCAACTATATATTATACCAGTTAACTAAAAAGGTGAGTTTAACTCACCGAAATTTTCTGTTGTCGCCGAGGCGTTCCAGTTTGGAACCAAACCGAACGACGTCCGATTTTAGCCCAAATTTCAACTGTCTTCAAATTCATCCAAACCAATTCCATTGCGAAGCTTTCATCACCACGAGCGCAACGCAAAAATCTGCACCTCGATTGGACCTCCAATGAGAGAGTTTTGTAATTTTAAGTTAACAGGATTTAAATAAAATTTAATTTCTCTAATTTCTTTAACATCAACTAATTACATTAATACCCTTCTCCCCCAAATCTCTCTTTCAAACCTGTACGCTAATCAAATGCACGGCCGTGCATCACTGTGATGACCGGTATTTTGGCAATATTATTTTAATAAGCGTTTAATCTAACTAAATAAAATACGAACTCATTTTTTTAAAAAATGAATAATTTTTTGGAAATATTCGCCATTTGTTTATATAAATTTGTATTTTTGAAAGGGAAAATTTGAATTGGAAATTTAAAATAAATTTCCTAATAATATTTACAATCAAATTTATCTTATATAATTGAATTAAAGTACTCTGTCTTATTAACATTGGTAAATAAATATATACGAATGATAATGTTTGAAATAAAATCAAAGTCTATCAATATAAAATAAATATAAATATAAGAAAACTTATGTATCTAATTTAAAATGTTGATGTCTAAAATACAAAATAGAAACGAATATAATTAAAAACAAGTGTATAAACAACTATAACAATTTTGAGAGAAACACAAAATATAGAATAAGTATTTATACTAGAAATAAATAAATATGAATATATATATATATATATGTAGACATACAAGACACTAAGTATTGGAGTAAAAATAAATATTTAAGTTAGAAATATAACATAGAAACAAAACTGGTAAGAAGAAATGCAAAGCACAAGTAGGCAAGAATATAAAGTGATAAACAAAATTTGTATGTATAATAATTACTGTGTGTATTGCAGTAACATGAGTTAACCTTTAACAATACTTTAGTCAAACTATATGTGAAGTATGCCAGGCAAATAAATATGCCTGTATAAGGGATGCAAAGGTAAGTTTAAAAATGCAAAGCTAAAGTAATATAATATCTATGCATAAAATAAGCTAAGTAGGAGACATAAAGTACTCAACATTTAATGCAAGCAACAAGTAAATTCAAATTCGAATTTGTTAAAATCAACTCAGCCTCCAATTGAAGAAAACATCACTGATCAAATTTGTACAAAACAAATATATTACCTGTACAATTCCTCAGCCTAGCTTCTTCTGCAAGCTTCATCCTTCTCTTTATACCCTACTCTATTCTTTCTTTCACTCATTCGATCAACTGAAAAAAAAATAAACCTGAGAAAGAAATAAACCAGCAAAACAAAACAACTTCTTGTATTCCAAAAATCTGAAGCAATCAAGCAACTAAGCTATAGATCAAATCAGTTTTATCAAGCTTAAAGCAAAGATCAGTTTCCATTCAATAATCAAGTGGCTTTGGTTCAAAGCATATTCCATTTTTCCAAAGCTTCAAGGTTAAACAAACATGAAGCAAGCTAACAATTCAAGATGCCAGATCTAAGTAAAATAAAAGCTATTCCAGGTTCTCTGTTCTTTCATAAGCTGGTGAGTAAAACTTTTAACTAAGATCTTTTTTTCTACTAATCTATGATTAATTACTGGTTGAATCTTTATTTGATTTGGTATTCTAAGTTTGGTATTTGAATATGGTTGCCATGGATAACAGTAAACATAAGATAGTGCCTCTGTTCTAGAAAAATAGTGAGTTTCCAACCCAGATCCCTCTGCTTATTTTTGAAAAGCCTGTGAGTAAACTGCTATTCTATTAATGTTTAAACCTGGATGAAATGCATGTTTGTGAGAAACTTACTTGAACCCATCTATATGTTTGATATCTGAGTTGATGCTTGAAGTATACTACGGAAAGCGATTTTTTTTAGTGATAATTATGCCAGCATGCTTGCATATGTATATGTGTAAAATTGGTGTGTGCATGTCTGTTTAAAACCATCTCTCTGTTTATTATTTTCAGGTTCTTAAACCTGTTCAAAAAATTTGCATCACCCTAACGAATACATATTAAGCTATGATCTTTTAATGGAAAGTAATCACAAAAGCGTAATACATTTTCTAAAAACAATTTTCAACAAAAACATTCAGTAAGTACTTCAAAAGGAAGAAATTACAGTAATAATTAAACTCAAGTAAGAAAAATCGATAATTGCGATTTCTTATTTGGATCTTATGAAGTGATTCATAATAGAAAACTATGATTTTAGAATCCAGTTTCAAGATTTTTAGGCTTGTGGTTGTTGGGATATCGCAAGTTGAACAGAAAACGTTCATTCGAGGAATTCTGGCGATCGGAGAATAATTAGGTCTTGTGATCAAGGGTGAAGGAGGCTGGGTGTCTGTGGATCATAAGAAAAATGATCGAAGCAATTATAAGTCGTCGTGGCGTAGTGTCGGCGTTGATTTAGGGTTTTTCGAATAGGTTTGGTCGACGTTAATGATCGAGCTCATACAACATCGATAGTTGATCGTAGCTGATCGCAACTGGGGGAAAAGTCGCGTGGGTCGATGGCAAAGCTGTAATTGTGGAGGCGAGGCATAAGATGGTCGGAATGGTCGTCGTCAGGGTGATTTTGCCAAAGTAGTGGTTCCAGGTTGGGTTCTGGTAGGTCCAACTACGATTTCGCGTTCGTCTCGAAGCTCAGCTGGTCGGAATCGAAGGGGAAGATCGTTGACGTCTTGCTGATGGTCTCGGCAAGGACCGAAGATGGTTGGAGCTCGTGTACACGTGCACGAATTATCTCTGGTATCTGATATTAGTTGAAGAGTATTGGGGAAGATGAAGTACTCGGGATCGATCTCGCGTAGATGCTGGGGCGACTCGAAGTAGTAGTGGAAGTGGGGAACTCGTGAGTTTCCTCGGGGTTTTGATGATTGGGCTCGGGGATTTTGTGTGTTGACCCGGGCAGTGATTTTGTAACCAGGTTCTAAAAAAATATATAAAGTTTTATAATAGTAAATGTTTAAACAAGTTAAGATTTAAAATGTTTAAAAAGAGATAAGCCTAGTCTTCAAAATATATTTAAAAGGGAATGAGTTTTAAAAAGGACGGGTAATAAAGTTTTCAAAGAATAATTAATTATTTAGTTTATTAAACAAGTTGAACAAGTTTTCAAAGATTTTAATGAAATAAATTAAATGTTTAAATTGTTTTGTTTTAAATAAATTTATATACTTTCAATTTTATAATTGATTTCAAATGTTTTCTAATGAAGTAATTAACTAAGATAAAAGGGTTTATCTTAATTTAAGTAAGGTTGTAATTAATTAGGTATAATTAATTGGTAGGATCAATTAAGGTTAATCACTTAATGCAAATTAAAGGACAACTACTAAGTGAAGTAATTAATGGGTAGTTGATGAAGGTGATTTTAAAGATCATTAACTAGAAATTGTGAGTTGATTTATAAATGTAATTAATTTAAGATAATTGGTTTAGTTAACTTAGTAAAATTAATTACTTAATTAATTGATACAAATAAATTAAAGGTAATTAATTAAGAAGTAATTAATTAATGATTAAGTAAGCAGGATTTAAATGGTGATTAAGTAATTAATTTAATTTATTTAAATTAATTAGAATGGTGTGAAATAAATCTTGCTTATGAATGATTGAATAATATTGTATGCCTTAGATAGATGATATCTTTGATGTGTGATGCTATGTGATATGATATGTTTGGATTAAACTGTGATAATGTGGGTATCCATCAATGATGAATTACTGTGTAAAGGTGACACTCTGTATTTAAAGTTGAATTGTATTTCATTGGAATAACTTGGGTAAAGATGACATTGGATTCGAAGAGACCGGAGTCGGGTATTAGTTAATACCCGAAACCACTTCGATTTGAAATCTTATATAATTCTTTATAGATTGATATGTGAAATCAAATAGGCCAGTTTGGGATAATATGGACCATTTTAACTAATTTGGATACTTAAATATTGTTTGGTGAAAACAAGTGTTGACTATATAAGTTGTTTACTTATAGTAAAGTACGAGTTACCCGGGTTTAAATAAGTTCTATGAATTTAAAACCTCATGTTAGATGGCTTTACTCACGCTGGTTTCCAGCCTGACCCGGGTGTTACTTTGATGTAATGCTCGGGTCAGACCGAGTATTACAGATTTTCAGGTAAGGACGTTCTGGAGCTCAGGAAGAGTACTGGATGGCAGGACGTATGGAGTGATTCCGCTGTGACTATTATTTTTGATTATCTGAGACATATTTGATTTATATATGACCATCGTTGTGTATTGGAATATAACTCTGATGTAAATAAATGTAAATTGACAAATACAGTATTCTTTTGTAAACTGTTATTATTTGATATTATATTTTATTCCGCTGCGAATGTGAGCATCTGTGTTATGTTTTCTGTTTCTTTCTTCTATCTCTTCTTCTTTTCATAACTATTTGGAATTTTCGGGATCGAAATTTTCCGGGTCGTTACAATCACCAACCATGATACGGAGCTCCGATCAATCATATTCGATGCCATAGATTCCAATGGGCTCCTCTTCCCGAACTCCACACGCCCATACCAAAAACCATGCCTCCACAGCCTCGACCCAAAATGCGACATCACCGTTCCCATTGCTGCACGCGTCTAGGTCACGCAACCCCCAAGGCCACCGAGCTCCAAGAAATTCCACCAGACGATGCGCCTCCAACCCCTCAATCCAAAACCGAACTTTGATTCCCCTGATTCTTCCTCCATTTGCCACAAACCCAAGCCCTAGTTCGACAAGCCACCATTGCCTCACAGCCGATCATCCCCAAACTGTTGCACTCTCTCTCAAGCATGCCAGTGGAAAGATCTTGTCTAAACATGAATTTTAAAATTCGTTTGAGATTTTTTCGTTAAGTAAAATTTGAAAAATAAATTTTTTAAGTTCATTTTCTTTTTTTCTTTTTCACTGTAACCTGAAAGAAAAGGAGAGGGAGTGCACGTTTTTAAAAAGGAAGGTGGGTATGGTTATAACAGGTAGGGTGTGGGCTGATGTGAATGAACAAGGCTGTGTAGTCAAATCCAAGTAAATATATTATTTAAAAATCAAAATATCTAGCTATATAATTTTAGACCCCAATCGAGACGTGCCACCTGGCGTTCTATATGTTATACCACTATTTCGAGTTTCGAAACCTAATTTGATCGTATGCAGAAGATAGCTTTTTGAACCCAATTATTATATTAAATTTTCAATACTAAATTCTACGCATTTCGATCTCCCACAACCAAACGATTCATCTGATTGCCATAAAATTTTATGGCGTAATATAATTTACTATTATGGATCTAATAAAATTGGTTTCATCGAAATCCAAGACTGTGCCCTGGAAGGCTATTTTTATATGTTAATTAAAACGAGTTAATTTCAAAATTAGCTAAATCACCTTTAAATCAAATTTAAAATTTGTATTATCTTCATTCTTATTAAATAGAAATTTAATAAGCTTTTAAATCATTTTTATCCAAATAAAAATCCTAGATTCAATTATTTAAACAATATCAATTATTAAATTTAACAATTAGATTATCCAATAAATCACTATTTTTGAAATTCAAGTTATTTAATCTATGAAATTAACCTTTCGATATTTAAAATTAATTAAATATTCTAATTTTAAATAACTAAAATTCTGGGTCATTACAGATCTGGTTGTTGTGATAGGTTTGAATTAATTTAATAAGTAAAAGAAATTTTTTGTATATATCATTTAAAATTATTCTAGATTCAATTCTATCACCTATGCATAAAATGGAATATACGGCGAATGGTCGTATAACTATATACGATCAAAGAGATAAGCTATGTAGAAAGTTTGGAGATGAATAAAAATAAAATTGGATATAAATACTTGGTTGAAGATGAACTTTACAGCTTTACTTAAATCTAGAATATAACAAAAGAGAACATCGGCAAATATACTAGTTCAAACGTTTGAAAATATAACCAAACATTTGAGTAATGCTTGAAACTGAAAAGAAACAAAACAAAAAATAATACATTGAAATCTGACTAGGTTCAGATGTATGAAAAATAAGTCAGACAACTGAATATGTCATTCAGAAGTTTGAATGGTTGAAGCAAGCCTAGGTTGAATCTGGACCTGGTGCAGGACTAGTAGGATTGATTGGGGAAACTTATTCCCACTTTCTCGACCTTAGGGGGTTCACGTAGTTGCATAGAGTTGTGTAATAAGTAGGATTGGTTTCAAACTTGATGGCGTATCTAGGTTCACACTTCATGGTGTGCATAACGTGACACTCAACATGGCATGTGATTGTATTGCAACCAGATGCTCTTTCTATAGCACACTTGGTCGCATGTTTTAACATGATGGACAGTGGGGAAGGTGATGAAGATGTCCTTAATAATAGGGCTATATGACCAGGTAAGGCGGTTGAACCAATAGGAGAGTCATATTGTTAAACGGATTTTTTAGCTTTAGGTTGAATGATATAGTGTGTAGGACACATTTACCGCTGAGAAGGTTACCTGAAGGTATTGGTAGGCCATTAATCACTTGGGTATATACTCAGTGTGACGAACGGGATTTTCGACCCTCGAAAATCGATATTAATATTACCACTGTATTGCGTACCGAGCATTCAACTGCCGAAAAAATGGATTGTTAATGGTAAAGAGAAAAAAAAGATAGAACTAAGTCTAACACGAATGGAATAACATATATTATTTCAACAATCTTTATAGCGGAATTTTTTTTAAATACATATATTAGTCTATCATAAGCTCATCCTGGATAGTTATAAATACATATCCTTATAAATGCTGAAAAATAACAAACATAGCGGAAAAGTAAACTACATCCATACATTGATGAAGATCTCCAGCTCTCCTCTAGAAACTCCAAGCATCTTCAACTAATCCTGAAACTACTCGGATCTAACGGAGTATTAAAAATACCCGGATTAGTCTAGCAAACCAGCACGCGAAACGCAAATCATAAACATATATATATGACAGTGTCATAGACCAACTTTGATGTCAAACAAAACCTTTGAAAAAAAGAGTATCTCATAAGACCACGCTGGACATAAACACGGACGGGTTTTTACCTTACAATAACTATAACATTTTTATCAAATAATTTGATATTATTTATAATGACATTGCTTTGAAAATCCTTTCAAATAACATACTAAAATAGCTGGAATTGTTACATTGTTAAACTCAATAGCATATTTAGGTATACAATCAAATCCGTAAAGGTACATATTGGAGAATGGACTTCCAATAATGACAAGGTAAGGGACTACCTTCCGACAATACATCTATAAAGGAATGTACTGAGGCATAGCCCGACTACCCTCTACCAGCATAGAACCGACCTATTCTACCATAGATAGTACCAAATATGTCATCGCCTTGGTCTTTTCTGACCTATCTGTGGCCACAACATACACAACAAAACCGAAATATCAAGGGTAGTCTAGAAAGGTGATGAACATCTCCTAATGGGAGCGACCCACTTAGCCCTGCTGCATCTACCATGTTTTTGCCATTACCGATGTGTGAGGCCTGATGTAACGTTTTACCTTTCACATGAAAAATCCCACTTTGAATGCTACATTGCCATTTTCGATGACACACTAATTGGTTTCCACAAAATTACAACCACCGAGTTCATACGCCCTAGGGAAGGATGTTAAGTATAAGAAGGGTTACCTCCTACACCATCAATCAGATGTTGTGCAGTTAATGCCCCGCTATTACCCCACTATAACCCTGCTATATCTCATAGCGGATTTCTACCGCTACGATTTTTTCATATAGCCCCAAATATAGCCTTTCCGCTTTAAGCCCCGCTATTTCCGCTATATTTCGTTATTCCCGCTATATTCCGTTATATCTTCTTTAAAAGAAATGAATTGAATAATGACATTTATATATTATAAAAATTATGAAATTAATTTGTTTAATTGAATTTTTAATATATTTTCAAAAATGAAAATACTCTAATATTCTACTAAATTCAATTATGTTATATAACAGTTTTACGTGTTTTTACAGTATATTTGCACATGTTTTTAGTTAAAATTATTTATGTATTAATTATAATTCAATTGAATGTTAATTTTTCATTTAATTACCATTTATATTATTGTAAAAACATTAAGTATGAGTTTTATATGCTATTTTATAGTCATCCGCTATATCCCACTATATCCTCGATGTATCCCCGTTATGACTTTTTGCACCTCCGCCGCATTGAATCTGCCGAGCGCTTTAACTGCACGGATCAGATGTACATTTGTAAAAACCAATGCACATGGTCTTATAAATGTAGTGTCAAACGTTCGTTCATACAAGTTATCCAGGAATAGGACAAATCGAATGCACTCCTATTACATCTTGATTGGGAATCACCCCTAGGATTAGTAGCGAGCAATCCTTACATTGAAGATTTCAAAATGAAGGTACTACTACCACCATATGTATATAATATGGAAATCACAGGGTTAGTGGCAAGCAGCCCTACATTATGTGGATCTCCGTCTTCAAAATCATTGCTTCAACATGTCTTCACTTTCGAACGCGTATATTGGTTCGAAGTGGTTTCGAATGGGAATCACCCAAATCCGATCCCGGTCTCTCCGAACCAATTATCGATAAAAAGATGTGTATACAAAAATGTTAAGCCTCTTTCGTTAAATCATCTTTTCTTCTTTTACTCAAAATATTATTTAACTTTGAAGATATCTTTTTATCCAGTAAAATATCTTTTGGAGATATATATCTTTAAATCATTTCTGTTTTGAGATATACATAATTAATAAGCCTCTTTTTAACTTTGTAAATACCAAATCATTTCCTTTTAACTACTTAGGAAAATATTTCCATATTCTATTATTACCATAATTAATAAAGATTTCATTTTTCTGAAACATTTTTTAAATGGGTCAAAAACAATGTTATTTAAGACATCGTTTACTATAAACCCAAATCACTTAGTATCGAGTAAGAAGGATTCATAGATTTTAGATTAATTATACTCAATACTAATTTCGATATTCAACCTGTACTATTCGTTGAATAATGGTGAAATCACCTTTTAAATTCACGCGGATAGTACAAGTTCCCTTGTCGGAATTTAATATAGAGTTTAACCAGAATGTTCTCTTTATCATCAAAATCATATTTTAAATCTTTTTTAACCTTTTTTGAAAACTCCAAATCTCTTTTATTTTATCTTAAGAAAATGCGATCTGATTAAATCAAATTAATTATCCCCTCCGTCGGGTCAGCCCACATAGCTAGGGGAGTAGGCAACTGGTTTCCCAAACTCCAACCTAGAGACTATCTCTTCGTCACCCATAAGGCGGTCAATTTATTTGATCGACTCTAAAATTTTAAAAGTATTTGATTTAACATTTGAAAAACATTTAAAAAAGATTCGAGAAGAAAACCTAAGTTCAAATCATTTATTCAATGGTTACCAAATTCCATTGCTAAATTGTTGCTGAATAGTGATTTTAAAGTTTTATAGATTAAAACACCAATTTCATTACATATATGCCCATTTTTACAATTTAAATTCCTTTTAAAAAAATTAACATATTTATGGAATTTATTTTATATTTTTTAAATATTTAAAAGCATCCATTTTAAAGAGTTGAAAATAATATTTTACGAACTACCAAAACGTGACGATTGTAAAAACTTGATTTGAACATATATCAAACTTTACTACATAGAATCTTGATTTTTCTTTTTCATTTGAAAACTGTGATCATAAGGGCCCGAAAAATTCTTATTTCAAAGAATTCTGACTTGTATTTTATCCTATACATCCGTTTAACTTTTCAGATCGTGAAATCGCGAACTGTCGAAACGCAACGGCTTATTTTTCACCTTTTAGTTAAATTTTTCAAAACTTTTATGAAACACTTTTAAATCATTTTAATACCATACTAAACTATATTAAAAAAATTCACTATTTTACTTTATTAAAATCTCATTTTCACTTTATTCTATATCTTTAATATTATATTATTATAATATTCAATTTCCATCTTTTTAATTCAAAATTCTTTTATATTATGATATTTTTACATGTATTTTCCACCTTTTAAATTATTATTTTCAAAATCAAACTATTTGATTTAATTTTTACCAAATAAATTAAATACTCCTCTTTACTTTTCCAAAACCATTTCTATTTTCCAAAACTGATATCATTTTAATTTAAAATTCAAAAGAGGCTTGATACTCCTTATATACACATTATTTCGGAATATAATAGGGATTATTTCTCATGAATTTACCATCGCTATTTAAAGTGATCATTTCAAATCCGATGGAAATGATTTTCACATTATTATCAAGATAATTCTACTTAACTCAACCAAGTCAATATATGATTAACATAAGCAACCAATCAACCAATAATAAATCATTTTAGCATCCAGACTATGCTAGTCAACCAAGTATATTGCATAGCACGGATCATAGATAATTTTAAGATAAATTTAAATAAGATGGAAGTAGCATGTTAATCGGCTATTTTTCTATCGGTTTAGAAAATAGCGAGAAATTTCAAATTAAATTTAACCGCAAGCGCACGGCGTACACTTGTAGTACGTGGTGAATACGGGTCGATCCGCAGGGAATTGACGATTTTAAAAATTCAATTCAATCAAATTATACCAATTTCAAGTGAAAGTTAAGCTAGAGAATTAGAGAATTAACTAACTAACTATAAGAAAAGAGAAGCAAATATAAGAGTTAAGTGACAATTTAGAGAATAAACCCACTCTCTAGATCACATAGTTCAACACATGAAATCATGATCTCTCTTTTATGGTCATTAGTGCTTTAATTGATGTGCTTATCAAAAGTATGACATATTTGTGCTATTAATTAGCCCAACATAAGCCATCAAACTTTAACACACCCCTTAAACCACTTACTAACTTTCATGAAACTTGACAATGAGAATGAAATCTAGCTATTTTAAGTATGGCCTGTTAACTATTGATTAGAAATATAGACCATCAAATTTTAATTTCAAATCACTTTCTTTTGCCATAATCATATTTTGATGAAGAGGCAATTAGTGTTAGTGATTGTTTAAGCATAACCTATTTGGTGTCAACAATATAGGCTATCAAATTCAAAGCAAAAAAACTAGTAAACCATTTCTATCATCATCATTAAGCACAAAAAGAGAGCATGAATTAACAAATAGTTGAAGCTACATAATTAGAGAGCTTCATTACCCCTAAATTGAAGGGGTTTAGCCTCTCATATTTGTCATTTGATTAACAAATGTAGCTAACAACATGAAAGCAAAATGAAAGTAAAATGAAAGCTTAATGAAAAAGAGAGCTAATTAACAAGAATTAAAACTATTCTACTTGCATGAAAGTAAATCTACACTACAAACATTAAAGTAAATAAGCATAAAAAGGAAAGAGCATGTATTAAATTGCAATAAAAAGAAAATTACATGAAAATAACAATGAATGACCAAGTAGCCATGAAAAGAAATAAAAGAGAACTAAGCTAAATTAAGAGAAGAGATGGCCTCCATGAGAGGGCTTAAGAGGGTAGCAGAGGTTACATGAACATAATGGGTTATTTATACAAGCATGAAACCCTAATCCATAATTTAGGGAATGCCCAAACTACCCTTGAGAAAGTGTGGAGGCCAAGTAATCACTAGCTTCTACTAATCATCATTTAAGTGTACATGAAGCCATTAATTCCATAAGCATGTGCATTAGCCTCTAATTTGTACATTAAGGTAGGTGGGTAAGTGGGATCCTCCATGTTCTTCACTTTGAATTATTTCCATCTTCATTCCTTTGTATTCATTTTGTGCATGCATGTGTCTTCTTTATGAAACCACTTGTAATTGAAATCAAATTCCTACAAAATAGTATAGAAATTTCTAATTAAATTTTCTCAAGTTAATTTATGCACAAAAATGACTATTTTGCCCTTGGATGAAGATGAATATGTGACAATTTGGAATTAATATGGATTTTGGTTAAAACAAGTTAAAATACCTAATATGATCATTTATTTAAATTAATTAAAATAAATATGGTGGTAAAAATATGCACATTTACGTGCACATCATAGCACTCTCACTTTCATGCTATCCGACTTTAAGTGTTTTTTAATTGACGAAACGATCTTTTTCTCCACACCGAAGCTTATGAAACTTGCCCCCGATCCTTTGTGATGCTCAGCCAAGCTTGTGTGGAGGTGGAGGCTCGGATTTGAGATGGTGGTGGTATGGGTCATGCACTTTAGTGAGGAAGAGTGTATTTTGACTAACTTTTTGAAGCGATTTGATATTGTATGTGTATGGAAAAAAAATTAGCAGAACTTCGACGCGGTGTTGAAATATTTTTTACTACTTAGGAAGCCATTGAAGAAGAGCTATTAGAGAACTCAAGAAGAAAAAGAAAAAGAGAATAGAAGCGAATTTGTGAAGAAAAGAAGAGGGTATGCATGTGTATTTATAGCGTAGAAATCCTTATGCATGAAATTACCAAAATACCCCTTCCCCCTTGAATTTCGGTTGAACCCACCTCCCTTCCTGTTCTTGTAGTCTCTTGATTGAGTGATGGTGAGCTTCCTTTTTGAGAATTAAGGATAAAGTTTACATTTATATACATATAAGGAGTTTATATATAAATATGTATACTTTATTTTAGATATTTTCTTTACCATTAATTTGACTAATTGTGAAGGTATATGTGTATGTATATGTATGTACATGCATGTGTATATGTGTATCAAATAATGTTGCAATGATTTGGAACAACTTCCTTCAACGGAAGTTCGCAAATCCAAAAGCTGAATCCCGGTCACATTTTCAGTTTTTGATCAAACTATTTATTTACGTAAAAAAAACTTGAAAATAAATTTCTTATCATCTCTAAATAACTAAAACAAGATTATTTAAGCTATAAAACCATTTTAAATAATATTAAAACCCATTTATAAAAATATGATGTCAAACTACCAGAATGCGGCGAAGTTTATTTATCTTTATAAAACAAGTTTATATATTTATAAAACCATTATAAATCACTTATTATCATTATATAACAATCAAAATGGATTATTTATCTTTTAAAATAATCAATTGAATATTTAAAATTAATTAACTATTCTTATTCAAAGCGATAAAATTACGGGTCGTTACACTTGGTGCACGCTCAGGCACTATGATGTATGATCCATGCTTATGTGCAGTTTAGGCGGTTTACCATTGAGAAAGTTAAATCAACGTATGGTTAGGCAGTTAACTATCTAAGTAATATGCTAAGGACATTCCTATAATTATTTAGTTTTGGGTTGTCCAACCTTCGGATGGAAATCTTCATTGAATATTATGGAATTTAGACACATTAAGGATTGTTGACCTATAATGTGTAAAGTGACCAATCCTTTATATGTACTACACGCACACAAATGAGCACCCCTAGGTTGTGAAGATTATAATTCACTCACTAGATCAGGCGATTTAACGCTTGAAGATATATTTATTTATAGTCATTTCCCTTATGTACCTTGTAAAATTTATTAGTCGGACTTTGTTGTATTTTTATTTCAAGACACAATTTAGATATTCCTTATATGCGATACTATTTCTTTTGAAATAGTAATGAACTAAGCAATAGTAATGAACTTGGAATATTTTTAGTATCTATATTTTATTCCTTCCACTATGATATCCGAAAGTGTAGAATGTTAAAAGTTATATTATCTTTCACTCATATGAACCATCAGAACCTAACGATTCTTACTTCATAGCACGATGCAAATTCAAACGCCATTTTTAGGCTCTGGATCGATGAGTCTGAAGGTGAGAGTTGTTACACATGTTATTATTTCTACTTTCATCTTATATTATATGAATTTATAATAGAAATACTATTATGTATCGAGTGCACATGTTCATGTCTGTGATAATTCATTGGTGAATTTAACGAAGTTGATACATGTTGGTACCATTAGACCTTGGATTGCATACACAAACACAGAGACATATATATACACACACACACACACACACATACATATGTATATAAAGAGTTCATTAAATTTTTTATCACTCCCAATGAATGAGTGTTTTGCCCTTAATCGTTTGAGATATAATTCACCAATATCATATGATTTATAATCATATGATCAAAGAATTATTTCTCAAAGATATGACTTAGTCCATAATTAAAAAAATCATTAAATATTTAGATACTTTAGTACTTTCTATAGTTGATGTATCATTTTTGTTATGACAACTGTAACATCCTGGAAATTTACGTAAAATTCAACAAAAATTTAATGGAAATTTAATAAGAAAAGTAAATTTAATTAAAACAAGGACTAAAAAGAAAATTTGCACAAATGTCTGAATTTGGCTACAAAACCAACACCATTGCGGTCGTAGCGATTTTGTGGATGAATTTCATATATAACACTTCGAAATTGGAGCTAGTATGGAGAAGTTACGGACATCGAAATATTTGAGAATAAAATAGAATTTAAAAAGAGAAAAAAATAGAACATCCATAGGTCGACCATAGGGATTCATAATCGACTATATAGGTCGACTATGGGTCATCTTAGGCCGACCTTGGAGAGCAAAAATTCAAGAACTGGATGTTGCTTTGATCATTGTTTTGGCGGCCTTGATCGTTCCTACCGGACCAAGTTTTGATCAACGAACCTGAAGACTGAAAATATTCCCTAAAATAAGTCTAATGCTCTAAACTATTTTGCAAACCCTATAAATTCTAGCCTAACTTAACCCTAATTCTCATATAACATTTTATAGTAATGAAACTCTGTCAAAATTTTCCCACTTCTCCAACTTCTAAAATTCTTAAAAATAAAAATAAAATCAACCTAGAAGGACACAAACAATTGGATCCAAACGGAGCAAGCGGTACTAGCATTCAGAGGGGCGATTCTCAAGCGAAGCAAATAGGAAGGGCTTAGGCTTGAGGTGAATGTGAACAATTTTAGTAAGATGATTATTATAGCTAGGTTTAATCTATTCAAATTGATCTAGGTTGTTAGTAAATTAAAATTTATATTGTAAACCTTAATTTGAAATCTACAACCTATGGTAGAAATGGGAATTACAGTAATTTGATAAACCTGATTTGATGCAAGTACACCCTTCTGTTAATTAAAATGTGGAACCCTATGTTGAAATCTAAAATCTCAAATTAGAAATTACAGTAAGTGGTTAACTTGATGTTCAAAGTATACACTCCTTTTACAATTGAATATGCTAAAACCTTAGGAGATGATTTACAGTAAATTGTTAACCTGGATATTGATTTATACACCTATTCTATGACTAAACTTGCAAACCTTGGATAGAAAATCCTATATTGAATTACAAATTGATGAATAAGCTGGTCACTTACTAATTAGGGTTAATCAAACACTACTAATGACCTGAATTAAGCAAATAAAGAGTCGACATAAGAAAACAACAGAAATCCTAGTTTTACTACGCGGACGGTCGACCCTGGACCCTCAGCGATCGACCATAGAGGAGTAGTGGTCGACCGTTCCTGAAGAAAATTGCCAAATTGAACCTCGGCCTAAAACCCAAGTTAAATAATAAAAATTATATAATTTAGTAAGAAATTATATAAATGATGAATTATTTATTTGAGTCCATTTTGGGCTAAGTACACATGCTTTAGAGAATAGGGAAGTCAACTCCTTATCAGAGTTAGCAAGGGCGATGTATTTCGCAAACATGGATGTTGTTCAGGGCGATGTATTTCTCAAACACGGAGTTTATTAGGGCAATGTATTTCACATAGGCTCAGGGGTGTTCCATACGAGTAGGCGCTAAACACTGGCGGAGGCACTGCCTGAGTGAGCATGGTGCTAACGAGAGATCCATATAGGCACGTTTTCTGGCACATTTTGATCGAGGTGGATGCCGACGCAACACGATAAGAGGCTATAGAGTAAATTGGGCCTGATACTAACAGGAATTCTGAGGAGGACACAGATGCAGTACGATAAGAGGCATTTTGCCACTACGATCAAGAGGTGAACATGGGTGCAAATAATAAGTCACTACACGAATTTACATTATAATGTTCTCCCTCTCCAGGCATAGTATTGATGGTAGATGTAATGGGAGAGTTGTTCCTGCATTGGTCGATTGTTAGTGTGAGGTTGGATTAGTAGTTCGACCTTTGAGTTGGATAAGAATCCTTCGGTATTGAACCTTAGGAATTCATGGCCACTTGTTATACACCCTTTACCACTTACAGTTGATTTAACATTAGTTGCACATGATCATCACATATTAAACTTGAACTCATTCACCAGACCTTTGTCTGATCCACTCCCCTCTTTTCATTCTTCCCCCACCACATGATGATAGGTTAGCAATGGTCAAACATGGTTGGGGAAGAAAGGAGCTCAACGATGGAGTTCTCATATTATTTATTATTCCTTTTGTAGTCACATATTGTATTAAATGTCTGTAAATATTATATTGTACTTTGAAAATAGTGTATATGTAAAACAAGTATTTTGGAAACATGTTTTTCTAAGGTTACTGTTTTGTGTACTTATATTTTAATTCCTTCCGCTGTGAGATTGAAAGTGTAGAATGTCTTAGAACTTACCATTGTAATCATGCTCTCTAAGGTTTTAAAATCCAAACAGCTCATATTTCTTGGCATGACATGTCCAAAAGTCACATAAGGCTTTGGATCAGTATGTCAGGAGGTGCGAGTTGTTACATTTGATATAAGAGTTTAGGTTTAGGTTTCCTAGGACTTAGGCACGTATTGAGAGAATGTACTTGAAAAAGGTTTTTGAAAAAAAAGGGTTTTCAAAAGTTTTTCAAAATGTTTTAAAAAATTCTTCAAAAATGGGTTTTGAAAATATACATACATACATACATACATATATAAGTTTTAAAAATGATTTCCAAAGATTTTATCTATGTATCAAAAATTTCTCTTACTCGTGCCTATACTATCTATAGGAAAGTTGAAATTAATTCCCAAATACAAATAGTGAGAATGAGTACAAGTTTTAGGAGATAGGATGAGCCAAGTCTGACTAGGAAAGCTAACTATAATTTTCTAATATGTGTATTAGTACACAACACCCTATACCGATGAGCACGTAAGGTAGTTGTTGGCATATCCCTTGTATAAGCAGGCAATTATGAGTTCAGGAGAATGTTATTGTTATAACAGTGAAGGTGGAAAATAAACTTTTCAATTTATTATGGTTTAACCCGTAAAGAAGAGCTAGTAAATTATGGAATTAAGGGTGAACGAAGAAGATTAGGACCAAGAGACCTATATGATAAGAGTAAGATGCCAATAAAGCGAAAAAGGGAACAGGGAAGAGTTACAAACTTAAGGCAAAATCCCCCAGCTATAGTAGAAACCCTATCTTCGTATTGGTAATAGTTGCAAGAACTCATATTTACTTATAAGTATGGCTGGAGTGTTTTCGTGTTGAGTTGGACAGTGTGTTCGAAAATAAATTGGAGAAACCATCTTTTAAAAGAAAGATAGAACTTCATACACTTAAAACATTCTTAGGTATAAGTAGGCTTAAGTAATTAGGTTGGTATTATCAACTCTAACGAAAGTGATAAACCAATGAAAATGTTTTCTAAAAAGTTAGAAACGACAGATATCTGATATTTTAGAAAAAAATTGGTTTATGATTTTATATAAAATAACCGCTTAAACTTTATGGGATTTGTTTAAAAAGCAAAATTAAAGAGTTTGGTGAAAAGTTATTTATAATAACTGTTTTAAAGCTTTTGTTTTGTTTTTGGGCACATTGTTATGCTTACCTCAATGTGCACTTTGCTTTTAACAGCGGAACTTTTAAAAATAAAAAAATAAAAATTGAAGAGTATGTAAGGCCTAACTTTTGAATTCCTTTTATAAATAAGAAATGGTTATGTATTCGAAAATGTTTTATAAATGTTTGTGTTATATCCCTAAAATAATAATAAGTTAAAAATACTACATTTTCTTTGAAAAAAATATATAATAATATAAAATACAATTTGTGAAAATTTCTTATTATAAAAGAAAATTTTAAAAAGGTGTGCTTTTAGGTATATTTTTACTAAATCAAGTTAATTATTCTGATAAGCTAGTTAAAGAAAATGTTATGGCTCTGGTAAAAGAAAACGATGGTTAAAAATGCATGAAGGGTTTTAAAGTTTTAAAAACCTACTAGTTTGGTAGTAGTGGTAAAAATCAAAAGTTTTGATTTTAAAAAGTTAAAGTGAAAATATTTTGACTATCACTAAGACCTAAAAGAAAAGAAATGGATTGGAGTTATATAAATAGGATTAAAACAGCCCACTAGAACAAGATTGACTATGGAACTTGAAGATATCGAAATGGTTGGGACAAGGATATAGAGTAACATGGGAATTTAGTAACCTTTTCAACCAACGCTTGAACTTCCTGTAGTAGTGAAAGGATGGCACCATCTTGTACCCCTCTACCTAAGTATGGTTGGAATTGTAAAACCTTTGTATAGGGAAAACTGAAGTGTGTGATTTGAATGAACATATTTCCAAGTAAGGAAAGAGAAACCTAAGATGCTTAATTAATCAAAGAATGCTACAAATGCAATAAGTTTTTCGGTTTGAAGTGTAAAAAGAATCAAGTAAGGTCTACTTGAATCCTTAGATGGTGCGTAGGTAACAAATGGGCATTTCCTTGATTACATTAGATAAGTGCAAGCTCGATGTTATAACAGCATGGTATTGATCGGTACCATATATGTGAGGATATGGTACCAGTAGACTACGGGCAGTCCAGGTATTATGTTATCCCCCGAAGGCTACGGGCAAACCAGGTAGACATGAGTAGGAAAGTACACATTTTATACATGTTATTAGGTTTGTATTATAGTAGTTGTGTTCCGTGGATACCTAGCTGTAAATCTTGGATTGTATGGTTGAATGTTGCACATACTTGAGTATGGAAAATAATGGGTAGTGGTAGTTTCTGAAACTTATAGATTATGTAATAACTATAGATTGGTAAATGCAAATCACTTAAGTAAGTAAAAATGTGAAATTAGCCATCGTAGTGAATTGTTGGATAATTGACATGGGTTAGTAAACACAAATTGGAAGTTGTTATAAAATGGGAACGAGATTTAAGTAGTAATCTATTTCATTGGGATGAAGTGTGTAACAATGTAAATTTCTATAAATTATCCAGTTTAGTACAAAGTGTATCGTTTGAAATAACAAGGAATATACCCAAAAGAAAGAGATGTACAAAGTAGAAATATTCACCGTATTTTGTATTATCTATTTCAATAATAAACATAAGAGATGATTCCTTGTAATTCCAAACATAACACAAATCCTCTTTTAGATAGTTTATGGAAAGCGTTCACATTCCTTTTGGGGAAAGTGTAGTTCCAATGCATTAAAATGCAGAAGTCCCTAAGTATAAACTAAAGTATTGGTCATCATGTCTATTGGATTAGAATGACAAGATGCCATTCTGCATTAAGTTGCCCCAACCATGAAATGCATAAGGTAATTAGAATAAAGTGATAGAGGGTACGTTGGCGAAAGGATCTCATTCATAGAATAACATCAAGGAATAAAAGAAGAAATTTTTGAAGTTCAATTTATTTTCAAAGGGTAACCTAGATAAAGTAGTAGTTAAGAGAAAGATATGGTTATTTGCATACATTGAGAATACGGAGGCAATTTTCATTGGAAAGAGGATTAGAAAATTTTGGTAAGCTTTGATGGAAGGGATAAAAAGATTTTTCTCAAACATCACTCGAATTGGAGGAAGATTAATTTCTTAAGGAAATTCATCGAAGACTAACATAGAACACGTGGTCGTATGCATGATAACCGCACATGAATGAAGTGCCCCTTAAGTGGTTATTATTTTGGTTAGAATGATTTTAGATTATAACTCCAATTAATTTGAGGACTTTTATTGTTAAGAATGAATGGGGTGATAGACTAAACTTTCACTTGTAGCACTTGGGCTAGATCTATGTAGACCATGAATATGATACATAGTACGATGATTTTTGAAGATTTTGAAATGGTCCAAAAGCAAAGAGAAATGATTTAAGTTGGGCCGAATTGAAAAAGAAGTTATGTTATTTTTAATATTTGGGAAATCGCCAGATTGGGTAGCCATGTGGAAAGTGGAGGTATAGCAAAGAGCTAAGTAAGAAATACCATATAATAAAGTACGGTCCACAATTGAGTTGTCCCATTTGGTATTTAGGAGTTGAGGTGATTAGGCATACCACTGGAAGAGTTAAGATGGTATGTTGTGCATTGAAGATTGTATGGAGCTATAGTTTCCGAGAGCATACTTATGCTCAAGTTATTTAGCATGGTGCATGACGACACCATTTGAATTAGTAGCAAGCATTGTTGAAGGTTATTGATGCACATATAATTGAATAGAAACTTTATGCTAGTGGTGAAAGTTGGTTAGGACAGTCGGGATTCATTCATAGAAAGGCAAGGAATGCACCAGATAGGCAGAAAGTAAGTACTGTCAGGAGACACATAGGGTAGTCTGTGGAGCTGAATCCATATGCATACTGTGGAGCTGAGTCCACAACAAAGAGCTTACAAGTAGAAAATCCCAAAGGAAAGATAGGATACGACTTAGGGATTAGGAAGCCGTCATTAGGTACTTGTGGAAGTGTCTATGTGGTGTAGCTACCGTAGTTAAGCCAATTTAGTTGGGAAAGCATAACTTTCCTTTGTGTTTAGGTTCTAGTTAGATAGAGACCATTGGATGGTCGGAATGGTTGCAACATGTCAATAGGACATGTTATGGATGATGGATGATAGTGGAAGTATTTGGATATATTATTTGGATTGTATTATTTTACATGTTTAGGACAGTATATCCTCTAGGTAGTACACACACATTCATATTATCTCTTATTTATTGTCTAGCCGTTAGATAAGACACATATGGATGTTTGATTATTGTTATGCTAGTGGATGTTATGCTAGTGGATGTTATGCATATGGATGTTTCATATAAGCTGTATGGTTGCACATACATATAGAATTTCAAGTATATTTACGTAGGACGTTACATACATTTGGATGCATGGCATGAGCATATGCATGATAGGAAGTTGATTGGATCGATAACTGACTACTCTTTTGCATCAGAATAGGTTCATGTGCATTTCACATTGCATATATGTACATATTGCGTTAGAAAGTTTCTAAGGACAATGATTGCTCATAAATGATGGATGAGTAGATAGTCGTAACCATTGATTGCTGTGTGTGTAAGTTACATTTTTCTATCCTTATAGATTTCAAAGATGAAATCCTTTTAAGGGGGGAGAATGTAACACCTCGGAAATTTACGTAAAATTTAACAGAAATTTAAATGGAAAAATAATAAGGAAAGTAAATATAATTAAAGCGAGGACTAAAAAGAAATTTTGCACAAACTTCGAATTTGGCTATGAAACCTGTACCATTGCGTTCGTAGCGATTTGCAGGATGATTTTCATATATAACACTTCAGAATCGGAGCTAATATGGAGAAACTATGAACATCAGAAGATTTGAGAATAAAATAGAATTTAAAATGAGAAAAAAAAGAAAAAAAATAGAACATCCATAGGTCAACCCTAGGGATGTTATGATCGACTAGCATAGGTCGATCATGGGTCATCTTAGGTCGACCATAGAGAGCGAAAATTCGAGAACCAGGGTGTTTCTTTGAGCATTGTTTTTATGGCCTTGATCGCTCCTTCTGAGCCAAATTTTAATCAACAAACCCGATGACTAAAAATATTCCCTAAACTAAATCTAACGCTCTAAACTATTTTGCAAACCCTATAAATTTTAGCCTAATTTAACCCTAATTCTCATATAACAGTTTACAATAATGAAACTCTATCAAAATTTTCCCTCTTCTCCAACCTCTGAAATTCTTAAAAATAAAAATAAAATCAACCTAGAAAAACACAAAAAATTGGATCCAAATGGAGCAAGCAATGCTAGCATTTGGAGGGGCGATTCTCAGACAAAGCAAATTGAAAGAGCTTAGACTTGAGGTGAATGGGAATAATTTTAGAAAGTGATTATTAAAGCAAGGTTTATTCTATTCAAATTGATTTAGGTTGTTAGTAAATTGAAATTTATATTGTAAACCTTAATTTGAAATCCACAACCTACGGTAGAAATTGGAGTTACAGTAATTTGATAAACCTTATTTGATGTAAGTACACCCTTTTCTGTAATTAAATTGTGGAACCCTATGTTGAAATCTAAAATCTTAGATTAGAAGTTTCAGTAAATGGTTAACGTGATGATCAAAGTATACACTGCTTTTACAATTAAATATGCTAAAACCCTAGGAGATAATTTATAGTAAATTGTTAACCTGGATATTGATTTATACACCTATTCTATGACTAAACTTGCAAAACCTTGATAAGAAACCCTAAATTGAATTACAAATTGATGAATAAACTGGTCACTTACTAATTAGGGTAAATCAAACATTGCTAATGGCCCGAATTAAGCAAATAAAGAGTCGATGTAAGAAAACAGCAGAAACCCTAATTTTACTACGCAAATGGTCAACCTTGTCCCATAGTGGTCGACAGTAGCAGTCGACCATAGAGGAACATCGGTCAATCATTCCTGAAGAAATTTGCCAAATTGAACCTAGGCTTAAGGCCCAAGTTAAATAATAAAAATTATATAATTTAGTATGAAATTATATAAATGATGAATTGTTTGTTTGAGTCTATTTTGGGCTAAATACACATGCTTGAGAGATAGAGATGCCAGTTCCCTGTCAGGGTTGGCTAAGGCGATGTATTTCGCAAACTTGGATGTTGATCGAGGCGATGTATTTCACAAACACAGAGTTTATTAGGGCGGTGTATTTTTCATAGGCTTAGAGGTATTCCATACGGGTAAGAGCACATCACTGGCTAAGACACTACCTGAGCGAGCCCGGTGCTAATGGGAGACCCATGTAGGCACGATTTCTTGTGCATCGTGGTACAGGTAGATGTCGACGCCGCACGATAAGAGGCTATAGAGTAAATTGGTCCCAGTACTAACGGGGGTTCCTAGGGGGACACCGACGTAGTACGATAAGAGGCATATTTCCACTACGATCGAGAGGTGAACATGGGTGCACATGATGAGTCGCTATGCGAGTTTGCATTATGGTGTTCTCCCTCTGCAGGCGTAGTGTTGATGGTAGAGTAGTTCCCACATTGGCCGATCGTCAGTGTAATGTTTGATTACTAGTTCGACCCTTTGAGTTGGATAAGAATCCTTAGGTAGTAGACCTTACGAATTCACGAATACTTGTTATACACTCTTAATTACTTAGAGTAGATTTAAAGTTAGCCGCACATGATTATCACATATTAAACATGTACTCATTCACTAAACTTTTGTCCGACCCACACCCCCCTTCTTTTTATTTTTCCCCCACCATAGGATTACATGTTAGTAGTGATTGGACATAGTATGTAATGACCTAGAATTTTAGACATTTGAATTTGAAATATTTAATTAATTTGAAATATTGAAATATTAGCTTTATAAGTCAAACTGCTAAAATTTCAAGTATAAGGGTTATTTGAATATTGGAATAGTGATTTAAACATCGAAATTATTTAAATGATTGAATCTTGAATTTAATTTGAATAAATGGATTTAAAAAGATTATATAAATTCAATTTAAATAATAAATGGTTAGTATAAACTTTTAGTTTAGAATTAAAAGTGACTAAAATGGTTTTAATAATAATTCTTTTTAATTTAACGTGTGAAATTAGCATTTTGAGGCACTGTCTTGGATTTTTGACGAAACCAGTGCCATTGAATCCGGAATTAGTGAATTGTTATATGTCAGCGAGTTTCGTTACGATTGGACGTATTATATGGTCGTGCGAGCTCGAAACGCGTAGAAATTAATTATAGGAATTTAATATAATATAATTTGATTTTGAATGCTAACTTCTGTATATGATGGAATCAGGCCTCCATACTAGTTCTATTGTGTTCGGAATAAGGTATTTAGTATAGAACGCCAGGCGACATGCCTCGATTGTAGTTTGGAATTTCGAGGTGTGAATAGTGTTTGAAAATTTTCTACATAAGTAACCTTAACTCATTCTATTTGCTTCAACTGCAAAGTTGCTCAGCTTGATGAAAGGAGGAGGTTGGTCGGTTTGATCATCCTAGATCGGAGAGAGGTAGGGGCGATTCAAGTTCAACGGCGACAACAGATTTGGGTCGGATCGCCGGCCACAGGCAATGGGGAACGGCGACTCTGGATGTGTTGAACTCGTCTTAGTTGGGGAGTTCGGCGATAACGATGCGGCGGCGGTCGGAGCGTCGTGGCAGTAGCGTGGACTGATTGAAGTTGGCGGTGTGGAGTGATCAAAGTTCGCGATCTTGGTAACGTAAACAAGAGAGAAAAGCAATTAAGGAATTAAATCTAATTAATCAAGTTAATTAATTTTAATAATCTCAAATATTCTAACGTTCGTATCTTGTCCATACGAGATCGGATTTGGACGTGGTCAGTTGCGCTAGAGCGGAGCTTTTATGAATTTCAGGAAAAATCGAACGCTGTTCGGTTACTACGATGAGCAGAAGCGCGTCGGCGTTATCAGGTTATAAAGTGAGTTAACTCACCTCTCTAGGCCCACTTATATTTTATGTAAGTGGGGATATTTTTATCGATTCATGTTTATTGCTTGTTTGGATGATTTACTGCTTTATCAGTTGGTTTGGAATTATTCCTACCCTTGGAGCAGATGACCTTTTATATGTACCCACCTAGTCATGGATGACCCATATTAGATGATTATATATTGTATATGATGCAGGGGACAGGTAGAAGGGATCCAACAGGATTCCTCACCATTATTGATTTTATCTACATATATATATATATATATATATATATATATATGTGTGTGTGTGTGTGTGTGTGCGCGCGCTGATATATGTATATGAGTTGTGATGCAGGGGGACAGATTGGAGGGATCCAACGGGATTTCTCACACTGTTGATTTTACTTTTCATATATTGTGAATATGATTTGTTGGGTGCCATATTTGATGGCATGGACATGATTTCACTTATTTAGTGCTATAGTAGCACATGGCCCTATTTTTAGTATTTTGAAATACTATAAAATAACGATTTTGAATTGAAATGATTTTTAATGTGATACTTGAAATAATACATGTTTTAATAATTATTTATAAATTATTAAAAGAAAGCATTTACTGAAATGAAATAAAAACATGATTTTTGGAATATTACTTTAATTGTTTTGTGAAGTATTTTTAAACAAAGATTTTTGAACTATATTATAAAGGTTTTAAAGCTTAATAAATAAGTCCATCTTTTATTATAAAGGAAATATAGTTTTAAAGAAGATACAAATATTTCTGAAATGATTTATATAAAAGATTTATTAAAGTAATATTTTACAAATAAAGTGAAAGATTTATAAACGGTGCTTTATAAATATTAAAAATGGATTTGTAATTGATATTTTGTAAACAGATTTATAAATGGGATTTTATAAATAAATGAGATTTAGAAAGGAATAGATTTATAAATGAGTTTATAGATAAAGGAGATTTAGAAAGGAATAGGTTTATAAATGGACTTTTATAAATAAAGAGATTTTATAAAAATAAGTTTTATAAAACAGGAATGAGTTTATAAAACACGGTTTTATAAATATAAAAGGGTTTATCTTGATAAGTAGAGGATGGTTTTTATAAAGGGATATACATAGTATAAGGAAGAAAGGAACTCAATGATGGAGTTCTCATATTATTCATTGTTCTTCTTGTAGTCACCTATTGTATTAAATGTTTGTAAAGATTATATTGTACTTTGAAAACACTGTATATGTAAAACAAGTATTTTGGAAACTGTTTTTCTAAGATGAATATTTAGTGTACTTATATTTTTCTGCTGTGAGATATGAAAGTGTAGAATGTCTTAGAACTTACCCTTGTAATCATGCTCTCTAAGGTTTTAAAATCCCAACAGCTCATATTTCTTGGCATGATGTGTCCGAAAGTTACACTAGGCTTTGGATCGGTGTGTCGGGGAGTGTGGGTTGTTACAACAACAAATACCATTATTATAATAGATTTTTCTTATAATGAATATTCATAATATTTATATTAAAATAAAACTATATCCATTTTCAACCAATACTGAAAAACATTTATTATTCCATAAATAATACTTGGTATATATACAAAGATAATCCTTCGTAACTTTATACTTCAACTGTAAGTGTCATAGGGTATGCTCCCATTGTTTCTGCTAGTATAATAATAGCTCATGAAATACGAAACTCCACTCAACCACTTATTATGGTATTATATTTTGTCCACTATAACTAGTTTACAATCGAGAGTTTTAGATCAAATATCTTAAATCAAAGAAATAGCTCTTATAGAAAATGATTTTCTATATGAACATACATTTTGAATAGAAATCACATTTCACATTCCATATTCATATCTATTGATATTTTATACAATTTTATTTTTGGTATCTCTTTTGAAGCAGGGGTGACCATTCACTCTCTTCATCCTAATTGTACCTATATTACATCAACTCTCGGACATTCGCTTTCTTTTCCAAATGGCTGGATTATTCAAAAGGAAACCTAACTATAAGACTACACTGAACTCAAATGCATTTAGACATCCTCAACATTTAAATGGTATCGTATGGGTTGCACATAAGCAAACTGATAAAGACTAACATTTCAGTGATCGGACTCCTATATTGGTCTCCCTGGTCTAGTAGTGCTTTCAACCCAACAAGATTCTTATTGTATTTAATCGTATTGAACACATGATTCGACACTATGGTTTACTTGCTCATTTCAAGTGAACCAATTTCATTAAGATGCGTAGATTACAAAAGTGACTGTTCACCATACACCTTTTGAAACTGTGGATATGGATCAAATATCCATGTTCTTCTATTGTTTTAGAGTTCAAAACTTATAGAAGATAATACATAGTCTTAGGCAAATAAACACTTAAGTGACCAAGGTAGGAATATTTTTAGTAGTTGTATAATTGGACTCTTGCATGAGTTTTAAAGTGACAACATGCTAAAAGATTTACTATTAAGTATATTTTATATTTCTTTATCAATCCAAATTCAGTTTACATATATATTTTAATTGATAGAAAATTTTATCAATTATATTAGTTTCTCAAATTTATCAAAGTAAATTAATTTAGTTTTACATAGCATATGTTCTCAAAACCCTAAGAGAAATATAGAAACCTTTCAATTTCTTTAGCGAGTGTTAGAATTCGCTTTCCTTGGGATTTGATCTCAGTTTGCTCAAGAAATTATAGCCAAGCAAGCGACTGGATTTTTTTTATCGATTATATCATATATAACTCCAAATTGTGGTTTTTTCCATAATCTTGATCTTGACCTTTAGTTTTGTCAACAAATCAAATGAGATTATTCAATCTTACATATCATTTCCGATGATCTAGGTATAGTGCATGTATCTTGAGTTCGCTTAACAAATACAAGCATGTATCTTTGCAACACCCCATAAAATAAATAGTAACTAATTAAAAAGAATTAATAAATAATTATTGTTATGAGGGTTACATATGTGTAATTGTATTCTTTTGTATACATTTATATTTTGTAGTTGTTTGTTTCTTTTGCCTTGTGATATAAGGCCCAGCCTATTTGTATTTTGTAGGCTTTAGCTTGTGGGCTTTACTGGGCTGAAAGTGTTATGTATATATACTCTTTGGTTTGTGAATAACAAGTAACGATTTTGGCTTTCTTATCTGATAATCTGTTAACATGGTATCAGAGCCAAAAGTTGTTCAAATTCATAAATCCCACTAGGACTGCTTCTTTGTCAATCGATCGTCTGATTTGTCGATTACAGTCGATCTCAGATCTTAGCTTGTTTAAGTCATGGGAGAAAACAAGGTTATTCACGATACCGTTCAGATGATGCCCAAGATCACCGATCACAAGTTGAATGATCGAAACTATTTGAATTGGAGTAAAACGATTCGTCTCTACCTCAGGAGTATTGACAAAGGCAATCACCTAACTGAAGATCCACCAGCTGCTGATTCTAAAGAAGAGAAGGATTTACTGTGGCTACGAGATGATGCTCGTCTATTTCTTCAGATCCGGAATTCAATTGATACAGAAGTGATTGGTTTAGTAGATCATTGTGAATTTGTGAAAGAATTGATGGAATACTTGGAGTTTTTGTACTCTGGTAAAGGAAATTTGACGAGAATGTACGATGTATGTAAATCGTTCTATAGAGCAGAGAAACAGGAGCAAACATTAATGAGTTACTTTATGAATTTCAAGAAAATATATGAGGAATTGAATCTGTTGCTTCCATTTAGTTCAGATGTTAAAGTTCAACAGCAGCAGCGAGAACAAATGGCTATAATGAGTTTTCTTGCGGGATTGACACCTGATTTTGAATCTGCAAAATCGCAAATCCTATCTGGATCTGATGTATCATCTTTGAAGGAGGTGTTTAGTCGAATCCTACGAACTGAAATTATTCAGACTCCAAGTACTCCAGTTGACAGTGCGTTGATTAGCAGTAGCAAGAATTATGAACAGCCGTGGAAATCAAGTTCCCAATCTGATAATAGGCAATCTGGGAATAATTCTTCTACTAAGAATGTTCAAGGAAATAGATCAGGAAGTCAAGGGAAGTTCTGTGCATATTGCAAGAAGCCGGGCCATACTAAGTTTGAATGTAGGAAGTTGCAGTACAAAAATTCAGTGGCAAACAATACAGCTAATTCAAGTAAAACGGTGCTATTAACTGCTGATGAGTACAATAACTATTTGAAATATCAAGAAGGGTTGAAGAACAATACACCAAGTGAAAATTCTTCTTCAGTCACTATGGTTGCTAAAACTGCTAATGGTGAGAATCAAACATCTAAGTGGGTCATAGATTCAGGTGCTACTGACCATATGACAGGTAATTGTCGTTTATTTTCTGATATTCACTTAAACAAGTCACCACATGCTGTTACACTAGCTGATGGATCACAAACTTATGTACAAGGATCAGGAAATGTAGATTTACATCCTCACTTACCATTGAGCTCAGTATTATACTTACCGAATTTGTCGTTTAATTTACTATCTGTGAGTCAAATTACTCGTAATCTCAATTGTTGCATATCTTTCTTCCCCGATTATTGCTTGTTTCAGGATCTTGTGACGAAACAAGTTATTGGTAAGGGTCAACAAACTGGAGGATTATATACACTCAATGCTGCATCCACTGACCATATCACATGCTCAAGTATTGATTCTGCTCTAAAGACTCATTATCAGTTAGGGCATCCATCACTTGCCTTACTAAAAAAACTATGTCCACAATTTAATTCTATATCTACATTAGATTGTGAGTCTTGTCATTTTGCTAAGCACCATCGTATAAGTTTGAGTCCTAGAATAAATAAAAGAGCTTCTTCAGCATTTGATTTAGTTCATTCAGATATATGGGGACCGTCTTCCACTGTGTCAAAGAAAGGATATAAGTACTTTGTAACCTTTGTGGATGATCATACTCGTGTAACTTGGTTGTACTTAATGAAAAACAGATCAGAATTATTTTCTATATTTTCTATGTTTTGTGCTGAAATAAGAAACCAATTCAATGTATCAATCAAAACTCTAAGAAGTGATAATGCTAAAGAGTACATGTCCAGTCAGTTCAGTACTTATATGGCTAAGTATGGTATGCTTCATGAGACATCATGTGTGGATACAGCAGCTCAAAATGGAGTGGAAGAGAGAAAAAATCGACATCTTATTGAAACTACTAGAGCACTTCTATTTCATATGAATGTTCCCAAAGTTTTCTGGGCAGATGCTGTGAGTACGGCATGTTTCTTAATCAATAGAATGCCTTCAACAGTGTTAAACTACGAGGTTCCTATTCAAGTCTTATGTCCAAATAGAACCATATATCCAGTCAAACCCAGAATTTTTGGTTGTGTATGCTATGTAAGGGATGTGAACCCACAGTTAACCAAACTAGACCCGAAATCATTGAAATGTGTATTTGTTGGATACTCGAGACTTCAGAAAGGATATGCATGTTTTTGTCCCAGTCTTCATAAGTATTTTGTATCAATTGATGTAACATTTGTAGAAGATGTACCTTACTTTTCTCCAGCAGTTAAAGAATTACAGAGTGAAGAGGAAGATTTCATAATCTATCCTGCTGATCCACCTCAGGACAGTGCACAAAATGATGAAGAAAATATTAGTGTTACGCAAGAAGATGAGATAAACTTCCCAACAGTGGATGATAGTGAAGTCTCAAGACCAGATCCTAATCTGGATCTACCTATTGCACTTCGAAAAGGTAAACGCAAATGTACATATCCTATATCATCATATGTTTCATATGACAAATTAGATCAAACTTCTGCATCATTTGTATCTACTCTTGATAAAATTACTGTTCCTAAAACTGTGAAAGAAGCTTTATCTAAATCTGAATGGAAAATGGCAATGTTAGAGGAGATTGAAGCATTAGATCAAAACCATACCTGGGAGTTAGTTCAGTTACCAGAAAATAGAAAGGTTATTGGGTGCAAATGGGTGTTTAATGTCAAAATGAATCCAGATGGTTCAGTGGCTAGACTTAAAGCTCGTCTAGTTGCTAAAGGTTATGCACAAGTTTATGGAACTGACTACTGTGAAACCTTTTCCCCTGTAGCTAAAATGACCTCAATCAGATTGTTTATTTCTTTAGCAGCAACACATAGTTGGGAGTTACATCAATTAGACATAAAGAATGCTTTCTTACATGGGGACTTAAAGGAGGAGGTATATGTTGAGCAACCACCTGGTTTTGTTGCTCAGGGGGAGCAAGGAAAGGTATGTAGGTTAAAGAAAAGTTTATATGGGTTGAAACAAAGTCCAAGAGCATGGTTTGGCAAATTTAGTCAAGTAATTGAGAAATTTGGTATAATTAAAAGTAACTTTGACCACTCTGTATTTTATAAGATTTCACGAGAAGGAATAATTCTCCTTGTAGTCTATGTTGATGATATTGTGATAACTGGAAGTGATAAGAAGGGAATTATTGATCTTAAAACATTTATTCAAGCTCAGTTTCATACAAAAGATTTAGGTGAGTTGAAGTATTTCTTAGGAATCGAAGTGATAAGAGATAATGGACATATCTTCATGACACAAAGAAAGTATACACTGGATCTGCTTTCAGAAACAGGACATTTAGGTGCAAAACCATGCACAACTCCTATGGATACAAGCCAGGGATTAACAACTGAAGGTGAATTGTTTGATAATCCAGAAATGTATAGAAGGTTAGTTGGCAAATTAAACTATCTAACAGTAACAAGGCCTGACATTGCTTTTCCAGTCAGTGTTGTTAGCCAATTCATGAATTCACCTACAATACATCACTGGAATGCACTCAAGCAAATTCTATGCTATCTGAAGGGAACAGCAGGTAAAGGCATTGAGTATACTAATCATGGTCATAACAAGATAGAGGGTTTCACTGATGCTGACTGGGCTGGATCTAAATCAGATAGGAGGTCAACATCTGGGTATTGTGTCTTTGTTGGAGGTAACCTAGTGTCATGGAAAAGCAAGAAGCAGACTGTTGTGTCTCGTTCAAGTGCTGAGTCAGAATATAGAGCCATGGCAAATGCAATTTGTGAGTTGATGTGGTTGAGTCATGTGTTGTCTGAATTAAAGATGAAGAAGGTAGAATCAGTAGACCTGTGGTGTGATAACCAAGCAGCGGTTCATATTGCAACCAACCCAGTTTTTCATGAGAGGACAAAGCATATCGAGGTGGACTGCCATTTCATCAGAGAGAAGGTACAAATGGGGTTGGTAAATCTGAAGCATGTTCGGTCTGGTGATCAGCTTGCAGATTTATTCACCAAGGCGTTGAATGGAGCACGAATTAGATTCCTGAGTGACAAGTTGGGCATGATAAATGAATATGCACCAACTTGAGGGGGAGTGTTATGAGGGTTACATATGTGTAATTGTATTCTTTTGTATACATTTATATTTTGTAGTTGTTTGTTTCTTTTGCCTTGTGATATAAGGCCCAGCCTATTTGTATTTTGTAGGCTTTAGCTTGTGGGCTTTACTGGGCTGAAAGTGTTATGTATATATACTCTTTGGTTTGTGAATAACAAGTAACGATTTTGGCTTTCTTATCTGATAATCTGTTAACAATTATTAAAGCTCAAAAATGGAATTTTGAGCAAATGTTGGAATTTGGTCATGAAACTTGCACCATTGTATTCGTGATGCTCTTCTGATCCACTTCCATATATAAAGCTTCGCAATCGCAGTTCAAACAAAGAAGTTATCAGCGTTTGAAGTTTTCAGACCGAAAATAATTGTAAGATAATTCAAATCGATTTAAATAATATTATAACATTAACGAAGGAATTAAATCATCGAGACCCAACCACTAATCAACAGCAGCATAAAGTCGGTCGACCGCCAATGGTTAACCACTTTGTATAACCGATTGAATAGTCAGTTAAGGCCAGCACAGGTTGAACCTCGACCTAAATGGCTCGGATTTAATAAATAATAATCTGATGGACAAAATTGATTCGAGTGCCTAAAAATATAGGCCGAGCTCCTCACTTTTCTTCTCATATTTTCTGAATTTAGCATCAAAGCTCTGGCCATTTTCCCTTCTTCACTATTTCTAGAAATTATAAAAATGCTATTTATATATAATGTAGAAGGACAAAAACTAAAAGAGAAGAAAGGAAGGAGTGAATCAATTCTGCGAAAAATATAAATTCTTGAATTATAAATTTAGACTCCACTTAACTCAAATCTCCTATCAGATATGTAATTCTAATGGATATGCATACACTTTTACATACATATTTTTGGTTAAAAAGAAAAGGAGTCAAGTGTGAGGAATGTATTTGGAGCTGGAGATTTGAGAGCCAAAAGGTGAGTGGAAAATTAAGTGATTTACATAATACTAAAATTATACTGTTGAAATTCTGTTTTTGTTATTATGCTTATATGAAAACCATTGCACTGTAGACTTAAATAAATGAATCTTATTTGAAATCCTTACCTACGTATTCAATAAATTGTTTATCTTTGATGAAATAGTATATACAACCTAGATCTACAATTTAGGGAGAATAGTCCCTAAAATTTATGAAACATAATATTGATAGAATTATGTGCTTATTTCCAGATTCTTTTAATTTTGGGCTGTAAATGGTTAATTATTCATTTGGAATGCTCTAATTTTATAGGGGATGTAAATTTTCTATATTTTAATTCATTAGATTTGTAGAATGTACAATTTAGTTGTATTGATTGCCATGTGAATTTCCATAAACGGTCCAACCTCACAATTATATACGAATGGTGCGTCGTTTGAAATAACAAGGAATATGTTCAAATGAAAGAGAAGTGCAAAGTAGGGGTGTCTTTTCCGTAGTTTGCATTTTCTATTTCAATAAAAATAAAAGGGGATAATTCCTTGAAATTTCAAATGCACTTTTTAGTAGTTTATGAAAAATTGCAACGGTAATATGTGGTTCCAATGTATTAAAATGTAGAAATAAATATTTCTGGGGAATTTGCATATAAGTGTATACCCTAAAATCCCTAAATATAGAATCTAAAAAATTACAAATAAAAATAAAAATAATCCTATTTACTAATTATATATAAGTAAAGTATAAGTTTAAGAAATAAACAAATAAGTAAATAAACAACAGTTCTAACATAAATACTATATATGGTAACATGCAGTTAATTGTACATTATCATATTAATTACAAATAAAATGCTAACATACGAATAATGTAATAAATTAAGGTTATTAGGAAATTGCAATAATCAAGCCAATATGGGTATAAACCCATTTAATTAATTTGATTATAGAGACCAAATATGACATTGATGAAGAAAATTAAATAGGCATGGTAAATTAATTCTGAAATGTACAAATAAATGTCATTAACATTTGTCCACTTTGAATATAAAAGACCATATATAAAGGGCATTAATTGAAGATAAAAGAAGCAGTAAATGACATTGTTATAACATTAATGAAATAAGAAGTTAAATATAGTAAGCATATAAACTAAAAGGGAAGTTCATATAAAGTAAATAAATGAACTTAGCATAATAATTTCCACAGTTTAAATTATATAGCCTTAATAATACGTTTGCGATGGGTGTGAATTAGTGGGTCTAGCCTAATATTTAGATTAATTATAAATGACTTGATTTGGTATATGTTGGGATGTGAGGTTAGTAGAGTTACACAACGGAAGTCTGCCTTCCGCAAGGGCTACCTGTAGTTGTGTATACGTACTACGCAACGAAAGTCTGCCTTCTGGAAGGGATGGTCTGCCTCTTCTCCATCAAATGCCATATGCTTAGCATAGGGATGGCCGAGGTGTTAGTGAATATGAATATTGTTGTTCAGTAAGTGTGACGGTACATAAAACACAGAAAATAACAATGGAAAGGGTTGTTTTAGCTTTGAAATTTCTATTTCCGTGCCTTGTTGATAGTAAAAAAACTTGTTTTAAAAAGAATTCTGTTTTAAAATTTAAAAATAAACCTCCTTATGTGAATTGTACTTGGAAAAGTTGAAAAAGATTTGAGGGCAAAAGAGAAAGTTCCAAGGTACGATGGAATTGGCACAAAAAAGAAGGGTAGAAATATAAAATTCTCCATCTAAATTTTTGGATATTAGAAAATGTATGTTAGGTATTGGATGACAGAGATTGGATGCAGAATTGAGTGAACCATACTCCTATTCATATAAGTACGAGAATTTTTGTGTGAAAACAAAGATTTTGGCTTTTGAAAACCCGCAGACATATATAACTGCCAGTATATATAGGTTATTTGCACCATATTTTCAAAATTGTTTTAGAGAATGCATTCATATAGAAGGGGTCGATTTAGTATTATTCAACATACACGTCATATGTTTATGATATACAGTGCACTCGTACACGATTGGCAGCAAAATTGGCTATACACTAATTAATTGGATAGTTTAGAATAGTTGCGTGCTATGTTACATGGTTCATTCCTTGAGGAATTTCGGGGACGACATTCTTTAAAGGAGGGGAGAATGTAACGCCCGTAAAATAAAAAAGAATTATTAAATAATTATTAAAACTCAAAAATAGAATTTTTAAGCAAATGTCAGAATTTGATCACGAAAATTGCACAATTTCATTCATGGTGCTTTTCTGATTAACTGCCACATATAAAGCTTCGCGATCGTAGTTCAAACGAAGAAGTTATCGGCGTTTGACATTTTCTGATCGAAAATAATTAAAAAGAATTCAAATCGACTTAAATAATAATATAACGCTGGTCGATCGGTAGGTTAGGGTCGACGTGGGTCGAACCTCGGCCTAGACGGCTCGGATTTAATAAATAATAATCTAATGGACAGAATTAATTCGAGCGCCTATAAATACAAGCCTAGCTCCTCGCTTTTCTTCTCATATTTTCTGAACTGAGCAAGGAAGCTCTATCATTTTTCCTTCTCCACTATTTCTAGAAATTATAAAAATTACTATATATATGTGTGTTAGAGAAGGACATAAAATAAAAGAGAAGAAAGGAATGAGTGAATCAATTCTGCGAAAAAGGTAAATTCTAGAATTATACATTTAGACTCCACTTAACTCAAATCTCCTATCACATCTGTAATTCTAATGGGTATGCATACATTTTTAAATACATATTTTTGGTTGAAAAGAAAAGGAGTCAAATGAGATGAATGGATTTGGATCTGAAGATTTGAAAGCCAAAAGGTGAGTGAAAAATTATACGATTTACATAATACTAAAACTTTATCGTTGAAATTATATTTTTGTTATTATGCCTACATGGAAGCCATTGAACTATAGCCTTAAATAAATGAATCTAACTTAAAATCCTTAACTACATATTCAATAAGTTGTTTAACTTGGATAAAATAGTATATACACGTCCAAATCTGAAATTTAAGGAGAATAGTCCCTAAAATTTATAAAATATAATATTGATAAAATTGTGCAGTTATTTCTAGATTCTTGTTATTTAGGTTGTAAACTATTAATCATTCATTTGAATGCTCTAATTTGATTTGAGATGTAAATTTTCTATATTTTAATTCGCTGGATTTATAGAATGTACAATTTAATTGTATTGATTGCCAAGTGAATATCTATAAACGGTCCAACCTCGCAATTATATACGAACGGTGCGTCGTTTGAAATAACAAGGAATATGTCCAAATGAAAGAGATGTACAAAGTAGGGGTGTATTTTCCGTAGTTTTCACTGTCTATTTCAATAAAAATAAAATGAGATAATTCCTTGGAATTTCAAAAGCAGCACTTCCCTCTTTTTGGTAGTTTAAGGAAAGTTGCAGCAGTAACATTTCTATCTTGGGGAATGTATGGTTCCAATGCATTAAAATGTAGAAATAAATATTTCTAGTGAATTTACACATAAATATATATACCGAAATCCCTAAATGTAGAAACTAAAAAGTACAAGTAGAAATATAATAATCTCGTTTACCGTATGTGTGTATGTATAAAGTAAAGTAAGTTTAAGAAATAAATAAATGGTAGTTATAACATAAATACATATATATAGTAACATGCGGTTAATTGTACATTATCATATTAGTTACAAAAAAATGCTAATATATGAATAATGTCATAAATTAAGGAGTTAACGGGAAGTTACAGTAATCAAGCCAATATTGGTATAAACCCTTTTAATGAATTTAATTACATTGACCTAATATGACATTGATGAAAGAAATTAAATTGGCATGGTAAATTAATTCTAAAATGTACAAATAATTGTCATTAATATTTATCCAATTTGAATATAAAAGGGGAATTCGTAGAAAGTAAATAAATGAATACTAATAAATGAACTTGGGAGGAGTAACAATTTCCACAGTTGAAATTAAATGGCCTCGATAATACGTTTGTGATGGGTGTGAACTAGTGGGCCGAACCCAATATTTAGATTAATTTTAAATGACTCGATTTGGTATGGTTAGGATGTGAGGTCGGTAGAGTTACACAATGAAAGTCTACCCTCCACAAGGAGCTAGCAACAGTTGTGTATACATACTATTGATGTGGGATATCTCCAACTACAGGACTTGTGTGGGATATATGCTCGTGTATAGGTTTGGGGAAAATGCATCAAGGGGCCTACTTCGGGGTTGAAGCATTAAATGGTTGTTGGAGCATGCCTCTTCCCTATTCACGAAATATTAAATGGTCAAAATTTCCTTCTTGGCGTGGGGTAATTACAGGACGGGCCTGCTTCAGGGATTGAGGTATTAATGGCTGTTGGGGTCTGCCTCCTTTCTATTTAAGAAGTATTAAATAGTTAGAATTATGTTTTAGGTACGTTAGTGAAAATCTCTTGGAGGAGGTCCGCTTCGGGGTTGAGGTATTAAATGATCGGAGGTTCTACCTCTTCCCTATCTAAGAAGTATTAAGTAACCTTACGAGATTTTCCACGATGTTAGTTAGGAAGTACCAGGAGGGGTTCGACTTGGGTCTATGTATTAAATGGCTAGAGAGTCTGTCTATTCCTTATTTAAAAGGTCTTAAGTGACCTAGGTGCTTTCTCTCGCATCGTGAGGATATGATTGTATGGGAGATGGGTTGTTAAACCCAATATACTCTATAGATGCGTTGCATCCACGTATATAGCTATGAAATTAGGCTTATAGGGTGGGTTGATTATTGGTTACATTGCGAAGGGGCCCGCTTCGGGTCGAGGTATTAAATGGCTATTGGGTTTGCCTCCTCTTTATTTAAGAAGTATTATGTGGCCGAGGTTTCCTTTTTAGGGAGTATAGCGACACTTATGCACAAACACACACACAAACGCATGTATATACTTATACCTTGGAGTAGGTTGGGCATATCATATGGCATGTGGAATTAAATCACTAATCCATGAATAGACATAACCCTTAAATGGATATCAATTGGCATAACTAGTGTCATGGATAAAATATGTAATTTACCAGTCATCGAAAAGTTGTTAGGACCCCCTCCTCATTACAACCCATATGATAGATTTAGACAGACATGATACTGGTACAAGACGGGAACATTAGGTGGATAGGTCTTCTCACTCAGCTCTGCACTAATAAGGAAAATAGATATCTAAGGAATAATATTAGTTTAAATGTAGTTTCCTTAGTAGGTATATATGCTTTATTATATTTTAATATTCCATTGTGAGTTCGTATAGATAACTCTCGGATATGCTTATGTTTACTACAGGTTACTGACAACAACGATATGTATCCTAACTGTCACGACCCGACTTCCTATGCCCAGGAAGACGTATCGTTTAAAAAAAAGAAAGAGGTGAGAAAGTAGAAAAGATAGAGAAGAAGAAGAAACAACATCAGAATCTCAACAGCGGAACGAATAAAATATAATATATCACATAAGAGAATACATAGTATCATATACATCATAGATACACAGCTTATACATCACATACTAGACAGTTATAAACACCTGTCTAGTTAATACAACTCACACATCACAGAGATACAACACAGCGGAAATACAGAATAAACACTAACACAGCGGAACCAATATATATATATATATATCTATACGCTGAAGCCTCCTGCTCCATTTTCTCCTCTAGTATTCGTCAAAGCTAACCTGAATCCCTTGGCTACCCGTAAAAATTTGGGTACCCGAGAGTTTATGAAAAACAGAAATAAACTTCGGGTCAGACATGGGTCTGGTATGAGTAAACGGTTAAAGTTGCTTAACTTTAAAAATTCTTTGAAAACAAAAGGTATCACGTAAGACATCCCACACATAAACATGGAAATGTTTTTACCTTACGCTAACCAAAACTTTGATAGGAAATTCAGTGATATTATAATAGGTCTAGGGTTTTCAAGTAAATAAGAAATAGCTGAAATTGTTACATTCATTAAATTCCAGCATACATAGGTATACAATCAAAACCGATAGCACTTATTGGATTTTGGATTCCATACAATGGCAGGGCTACTGGGGTACCGCCCGTCACAGTACGTGGCCTAGATCACCGTACCGAGGACCCACCCTAAGTCCCCTGCAACACAAGGTCGGAACATCCCTTACTGGATAATTCCCGCACAAGATACCCCACGGTTGTCATGATCAACCGCACACAAAGCCGAATAATAAGGGACATCTAGACAGGGGTAATCTCATCCTACTTGGGTGCTACCCACTAACCTTGCTGCACCTCCCCTGTTTTAGCCATTCCCGGTTGATGAGGCTTGAGGTCACGATTACCTTTAGAGAACACATCTCTTAGAATGCTCATCGTCCACCTGACGATGTTCTGAAAGCATTCAATCCATACAAGTTCGTTCCGGGTTCGAACGAAACCGAAGGCATTATCTCGTTACACTCGTATTGGAATCACCCTCAGAGTTAACGACAATAACCCTTGCATTCTGAATCACCGTCTCGAATCTATAAGTACTATCTTCGTCAAACTCATTACGGAATCACCCACAGAGTTATACTGACGTATAGTTCTTATACCTCGAGTCTTCGCTTGCTCCATTTGAATATCACGACCTAACGTTATTTTGGATCGATGTGGTATTCGGGTCTCCAGACCGAGAATCCCGGTATACGGAAACCCGATCCCGGTCTCATCGAAATCCAAACCGTGTCTTTTAAGGCCAAGTTGTTTTAAAGTTAAAACAATTTAAATTCAATTATCTATATACACACAGATAGATAAATAACAATATCACAATGGATAATAACATCATCATCATAAACAGCTAATCCATATTATCTACTCAAACAGATAATCAATATCATCATACTGAACCAAACATCCATAACACAATAGGTATATATCTGAGATCACAATCAATCATGGAAATCAATATCATCCATCATATATAAACAAAGATTAATAATCACCTCATTTATAATTAATTTAAAATGAATTAAATTAATTACAAATCTCTAATTAATTTAAAGTAAATTAAATTAATTACCCCATCAATATTAATCTTGCTTACATAACCATTAATTAATTACAAGTTAATTAATTAATCATTTCCTACTTTTCCATCTTAATTAACCATTTTAGATTAATTATCTCAAATTATATTTAAGTAATTATCCTCTAATTATTTTACAAATTAATTACTTCATACCAATTATAGAAAGTAACCTTTTAAATTACTAAAATTAATTCCATTTCTTCTTAATTAATTACTCTAATGAATTGCTTCATTTATTAATTATTCCCAAATAAATCCATTTTAACTTGCATCATTAATTACAATAATTAATGATCTCTAATTACATTTATTTCATTTAGTAATTTATCTCCAATTAAACAAAATGTTAATCACCTTGATTAACTCCATTCAGTAATTAACTACCCTTAATTACTTCAATTAATAATTTAATTACTCCATAATTAATTATTCTCTAATTAATCCCTTGATTAATTTATACAAAGTAATTATACTCAAATTACTTTCATTATTACATCATCACAATTAATTACTTCCTTAAGTAATTATACTTATCACATCAACAAATGGTTATTTAAATTAATTAAACTTAATTAATTAACTTAAACAATTCATATTAAACTTGATTTATTAAAATGAGAAATTAATTTCTTAATTACTTCCCTAAGTAAATTATACTTATATAATTCACCATTTATTATCTTAAATTAATAAACCTAATAAATTATCAAATGATCATATTAATCCATTATTTTATAATACTAGTTAGTAGCCTTCATTAATCATTAACACTTCTTAAATTTACTTAAAGTAATTAAATTAAGATTTATTATCTATTTACAATTACATTTCATCTTTAATAACTCATTAATAAATCCTTAATTATTTAATTAATTAAGTATTCAATATCACTTAATTAATTCTTGCTTACTTTATTAATTAATAATCATAGATTAAAATTCAACTCTTATTTAATTAATGATTCTTAATTATCCATTTATTCATCCTAAATTTATTATCTTAAACCTTAATTAACTAATTTAACTTTAAATTACTAAATTAACTAATTCAATCACTAATTAATCAAATTAGTAAATTACTCATTTTAATTTACTTAATAATTACAAATCTATAAATCTTCACTTGTTTAAAGGATAAAACATTTTCTTATATATAAATTAAACGCTCACTTACAAATGCATTTGAAACATTTTATCTTTGAATCTACTTTTACATTTCATTTTAGATTTAGATTCAATATAACTACAAATTTTAACTTAGTAAAATTTAACACATTCAAATATACTTTAAACATCTTAAAGTTGTAAAACATTTATTTTATAAACTTATATTTGTTTTTTAAAACTATGGAAACAAAATTTAATTTGAATTCACATTTCAAATTTTGTTTTAACTCCATTAAAATCCTGCTTTAAAATCACAGCTTAAAAATCTTACAGGCCTTAAAACTGGTATTCAATATATGGCCCAATACTTCCCAGCTTGCCCCGAGAAAACTCGCCTGTTACTTCGAGAAATATATCAGGAAACCCGAGCTTCCCCCGTGAAAACCCTACCACGCGAATACAAACAGGTCATCGACCTGTAGCAAATCAAAGAACACACCCACTACCTACTTCGAGTCCAAAGCAAGAAAGCTTCGATCATTTCTCAAATCGACTCGAGGAACTCGCGACCATTTCCTGCTACCAGAATTCACGTACACCAGAAAATCATTGTGCACGTGCACCACCAATTCGATCATCTCCGATCGACTACGACGACGTCCCCACGTCAACGACCATCTCCCATCACCATTCCTATCTCCAGATTCCCATCTCCAACTCAAACTCGAAATTCGACTACCTCCCAGGCCTAGAAACCCACAGTTCGAATTCGCCAAAGCCTGTCATCGCCCAGTGTTCGCCGCCTCGACCACCGGAGGTCACGAAATTTCGACCACGGCTTCTCCAACCACCTCGCTGCCATCCTCCAGAGTGCGGTCACACTCGATCCACTACAGTGGGCGAACGAATCAAATAAGAACCCTCTCCAAAACTAGGTTTTAAAACTTAGAATCGTAGCCATTTCCGCCACCGTGCCCATGGCCACCTGCGACCAATTTTCCAGTCACCCCCATAGACTCCTCCACCATCTCGCACAACCCCGAACACCCTCGACCTCGAGATCACCAGAAAATCACCATAACCCATTTTCCAGACAAACCCATATCACACCATCAATCTTACATTAAATTTGTAAATTTAATTTTAAAAATCCTATCATTTATATACGATTCCAATTATATAATTATATCAACAATTTACAAGTTTTGATTTTTAACTAAACTCTAACTCCTCTGTGTTTTCTTCTTTCCAGACAAAGTTTTCTATCTATAATTTTTGCAATTATTTTTAAAGCTTAGTTTAGTTTTAAAACAACAACTTTGTTTTAACTACTCAACCCTAAAGAAGATTAGAGTAGGAAGAATTTTTGAAGTTGAACTAAGTTTTAAAACTCTGTAGTTAAAACAGAGATGATCACTGTAAATAATCTAGGCATTCACACAAGTTTTCCAGAGTCCTAAAACCATCATACCAACTTATTTACAAAGATACATTACGAGTTTACTTAAACATAGGTCATAGGCATCAAAACAGTAGGGTCTTATGTTTAACAGTTTAAAGGTAGTGGCTTTACTAGATCAGAGATATTCAAAACAACTGATATGCACACTTACATAAATGCACTGAAACTTGCACAAACACATACATATAAACAACATTAACACAGAGACTTCCAGATTATTTTAGTTTAGTTTTAAAAAGTTTACTCACCTAGCTTTAAAATCAGAAAGCTTGTTCCTTTTTGTATGAAAACAGGCAGCTTGAAACTTGCATATGCTTGAATGTTTGAACTGAAACTTGTTGTGGTTGAGAGGCTTTAAATTTTGAATTGAAACTGAAGGCTTGCTTTTCTCATTTGATTTCAGTTTATATTTGTTTTGAGACTTTGCTTTGTTTTTAAAACTTTTAGAAACTGGGTTACTCAGCCCTTTGTATACGAAATGAAATGAGGTAGGGTTGCTAAATACATAAGTATACAATAGTTTATTATCCTAGTACACGAGAAATCAGGGTTTTTTAATCTCTTTGGGGCTGAAAGCATACTTCGAACAGGCTTTGTTGGGCTAAGGTGGAAAACATTAAATGCTATGTACTTTCTTGTATACAAGCTTCTCCTACAATCCACTTTCGTATGTACTTACAACCTTACCTATGTTTATATTTGTTTGACTTTAAACTTAGCATACTTATCCAGCCACATTCGTATGTATTGAAATGATTTTTTTTTTGCCTGCATGCTTTTTCTTCCAAGTTATAAATATTATTTGTTGTCTGACTTGCTTTAGCTACTTACAGGTTTCAACATACTCTATTTTTGCCTAGCCTATTTCTATTATAAACACTTGCTTAACAACATATTACTTTTAAAACTACAACTATACAAGGTCTAGCATATCTCCATTTTGTTGTATGAGCATATTTTAGTTAACTTATATATTTTGCCTAGCTTATATTTGTTTATAAAGTTTCAACTCAAGTATAAACACAATTTTATACTTAACAAAAATTTAAAAATCTTGCCTTTACTTTCTTTTAAAACTTATATTATTAAATGCTTAATTTATTTAAAATTACTTCAAACCTATGTAAATTTTTATAAGATTCATTTTATATTTTAAATCATAGTTTACCAAAGCATGTGTATAAGTATAAACATAAGTTTAAAATAACAATTTCTATTTATTAAAATCCATTGTAAAGATATTACAAAAATTAATATTGTCTAACTATAACTCATTCTAAAGATATTTTATTTAATATTAAAATAAATCAAATTCCAAATTACCAGAAAGATTAGAGTTTGAAAACATATTCTTATTTATTAAAATTTAAAACAGACTTTAACTATTTACAATATATACAAATATATATATAAATAAATAGAAAACAATTTATTAGTCTTAAAAGATAATTTATCAGTTAAATATTTATTTAAAAGACAATTATTAATTCAATTCATACCTTATTAACAATTATATATCAAATCAATTTAATATTTAATATAGATTATTAAATTGATATTGCTCAAAATTCTGGGATGTCACACTAACGGACTTAGGTTTTAGATTTAGTGGAAAAATCGGACTCATTAAAGTGTAGGTTGTTACAATCTTACCTCATATAGACAATAAATTAATAGTACTATAAATAACACCTTTAGCTTAAGTTTGCTCAACAACCAATGCGTACGCAAGTAATCTATCATTATATAAATGATAGAGGACAATTATATTAAAGATTCATAATCTTTTATATATTTTGAGTGATATCGATTTGAGAAATAATGTATTTCTTACGAAATATCCTCATGTCAAACACATCTGAAATCATGGCATATGTTTCAAACATATGTATTCGTTCCAAAAACCTATTTGGGTTTCTTATAGTTCTACTTATATTATATTCATACACATATAATTATATAACTTAAATTTGTTTAAAATTATTATAATTTAATTAAGCTATAAAATATTCGTATGTATCTTATCAATTAATATAGTATTGATTAATTTTAATTCTTAATTTAATTAACTATTTTAATCAAACTTTATTTTAAAATTTTAGAAATTTAATTTTATTATTCTTAAACATTTAAGAAGAATATTAAAAATAATCTTTATAGTTATATACATACATACATATGTATATTAAATACACACACATATTAATTAGCTATGTAATTAATTAATTATTTAATTAAACATTTTAATCAAGTATTTAATAAATTTTGAAAATTTATTTAGTTCTATTTCTTAAAACCATTTTTAGAAAATTAATTTTTTTTAAATTATTAAACTATAACCTTTATAGTTTTTATTTATATATATGAATCAATATATACATTTTAATTAACTAAGATTTAATTGATTATTTATCAAATAAAGATTAATTTAATTAAATAATTTTATAATTTCAAAGATTTATTTACCTTAATCAAGTTTAAGATAGACTTACGACTATAACCTTTATAGTTATATACATACTCAATTGATACACATATATATTTGTTAGCGCTAAAATTGGTCACTAACACTCAAACGCCATTGAAATCACCAAATCATAGTTACAGATGACAAATAGAATGTATGTAGAGAGTATGAATGTGAAGAACAGTGAAAATAAAAAAGAAAGCAGTAATAACATAGGATTTATAGTGGTTCGGCTGACTCCGACCTACGTCCACTCCAGAAATTTCCTTTTTATTGATATGAGAATCAATTACAGTTACAATCTAGAGTTTTTAAAGCAATAATGGTAGAGTAGCCTTGATGGGGAAGTAGGAGGAAAACAGAATGAAGATCCCCTTTTTCGAAGCCCTACATGCTGTATTTATAGACAAAACCTGAGTTACTGGGCTTCCTGAGTGATCCAGGCCCATCAAGACCATAGTCGACCAAAAACCCAAACACCACGACTAACCCTGAGTTTATAATATGCCGACCCGAAGTAGCTAGGGTATTGACCCTAAGTGACCCTAACCCTGACTCGAAGTAAAGTGCTCAGCGACTCGAAGCAGCTCCAACATGCTGACCCCTTAAATGAATGTCGTCCCCATGTCTCGCTTGCCGACTCGAAGCCACTTGCATGCCGACCCGGAGCTAGCTAAGTGCCGACCCAAAGTCCTCTTCAATGCCGACCCGAAGACCCACGAATGCCAACCCCTTTTCCTACTCACAACCTCTTGCTATGCCGACCGACCCACTATGGCCGAACCACATATGGCCGATCCATATGCTTCAATCCCCTTGAGGCCAGAACCATTCATACCGAACCACTTTGCCTTATCCTCCCCGACCAACCTTATGTGACCGAGCGACACATATCGAACCATGCATGACCGACCCACCTTAGCTTTCACACCATGACCGAATGACATGGCCTTCCTTCCTTTGTCCGACCGACCCTCCTTAACCGATCCACTTTGACTTATCTACCCTGACTGATCCTACATGACCGATCCACTCCACTATCGATCCACTCCAACATGCCAAACCACCTTCCTACCGACCCAAAACCTTCACAACACCAACCCACTCATGAACTCCTACCAACCCAGAGCAACTCGAAGCATGACCCAATGTAACCCGAAGCAAACTCCATGTAAACTCAAAGTAAACCTGGGAACGACTCGAAGTAAACCCCGGGTGACACGCGACAACTCGACTTTTGTCGAAACCCATATTTCGAGTATCCTGTGACTTTTGTCCATCGACTATGCCGAACACGGTCTTCACAATCATGATTATCATCCGTGATTGACCGTCTATCCACCAGTTGACTAAACCATCGTATTCCAGTCTCGACAAACAAGCAGTTGATTTAGTTAAATTCGCCTATTTACGGCCTTGCCAAAAGGCGGGTTAACATTTGCCCCCCAAAACATGCCTTGCTATTGGAAGGTGTGTTTTGAACAGCCTCAAATCCGATACCCGAAGTCCGTGTTACATTCATTACCAAGCAATCCCATCCAAATCCAATAGTCTACTCCGCGACCGTTCTAAGTTGTTATCCAATTCCGAATCCATCCCAAATCCATTAATCGAATCCACGATCTCTCTGGATTATTTTATCCGAGTCCGGGACCTCTCCGGGTCCTTAGTCCAAATCCGAGACCGCTCCGGGTCCTTATTCCAAATCCGAGACCGCTCCGGGTCCACGCCCAAATTGTTAGCTGTTCATAGCCATTATCCAAATCTGTAACCTCTCCAGGTTCTTGCCAAGCGTAATCCATGCTTGGCGGCCTATGTTAATCAATCCTTTGGTGTTCTTGGTTCAGTGTCCCCGAATGCTGAGTGATGTCATGGCTTAAGTCCTAAGCCGAATCCCGGTCGCTCCGGACCCTTGCCGAGCATAGTCCATACTCGACGACTTGTTTTAGTAACCGATAGATAATATGGGGCCTAAGTCCTAGGCCGAATCCCGGTCTCTCCGGACCCTTGCCGAGCATAGTCCATACTCAACGACATGAAATAGTAACCAATAGATAATGCGGGGGCCTAAGTCCTAGGCCGAATCTTGGTCTCTCCGGACCCTTGTCGAGCATAGTCCATGCTCGACGACCTTTTAGCCAAAAACCAGAGGAAAATCCAATCGAAATCTAATCCGAAATCCAGATTCAAACCAGAAAACCATAAACCCATATCAAAAGTCCAAACCAAAAGGAAAACGTCCAAACTAGAATCCAAATCAGAAAACAAGCAAAACCAGGAGTTCAAACCAAACCAGAAAAAGCAAGTGTCCAAACCCAAAAGAAAAAACAGATTTCACAAACTAGAGCGTCATGGTTTATCATCATCTCGGAGCATGCCTAGGGGTTGTCTCCGTCCCCGTACATGAGTAAGTGACTTAGCCGTCTGCCTAGAGTTTGCTACTTATTCCAAACCATCACGATTAGTCGATGACCAACTAACCACCATTCCTAGGCCTCGCGCCATTTTCGTTCAAGGTAGGCGGTGGCTGCTCCTATTCCACCGCCCCATTCCGAGTTTCGACATATTGCCGCAACTGACCATTCCTTACATGCTCCTCTATTATATCCTTTAGATGCCTGCAGCTGTTAGTATCATGCCCGTCCAGGTCATGAAAGAGACAGTGCCTTCCAGATGCCCTTTCGCGTTCTGAGGGTTCCCTCCTTGCCGGCCTTGGATAAGGAAGGTGATCCCGAGTGTCCAAGTATATCCGTTCCAATGTCTCATTCAGTCCTATGTAAGTGGAGAATTTTGGTTCTCCCCAGCACTTCCTCTTCCCTTTATCCTTATCTTTACCCGAGCTTTCACCGAACGGTTCTCCATCCTTAACCATGTTTACTTCCTTTGACTTCATATCCAAACATGCATCCTCTTGTCGAAGAAATCTCTCAGCTTCATGAAAGAATTCCCCGAGATCCATTGGTGGGTCCCGTATCAACGATACTTTGAAATCCGAATTATCCCTGACTTCTGATATTGCAGCCATCAGAACCATTGATGGATCCGGCCGATCTACTAAAGCAACCGCTACATTAAACCGAGTTTAGAAAGTCCTGAGCGATTCATTCGCCCTTTGCTTAACTAATGTCAGTGTCATCACATTCTTCGGCCTTTTTATGTGAACTCGAAATTGTTTCAAGAACTCATCCACCAGTTATGTCCATGTTCTAATAGATCCATCCTCCAGCTGTCTGAACCACATAGCAGCTATATCGGTCAAGTACAGAGGGAAACACCGGGCCATGACCTCCTCTGATGTCCCCAGCACTTCCATATGCCTTGTGTACCTCATCAAGTGGTCAGTGGGATCCGTATTACCGTTGTATACTTCCAGAGTGGCAGCTTAAAATCGGGTGGATTCCTGGCCATCATGATGTTACGGGTAAATGGACTTTTGTTTACTCCCTCCAAATCCTTGTTTGTCAGACCTCCACGAATAGTTCGCCTGATAATGTCAGCTAATCCAATGTTATCTACCAAGGGTTGCCCCCCGTCTCCATTTCCTAACTGCCCTATAAGTCCTCGAGGGAATTCTGGTACATACTCCTCGCCACGCACTCCTATATTCCTGTTGGTGTCGGGCTGCGCAGCGTCATCTGGTATCCCTCCATGGATTGGTCCAGCATTACCTGGTGGTGTGCCCCCGAGTCTAGGTCCATCCAGATTGACAGTTGTTTGCTGATTGGGGGCTGCCCCCTGCTGAACCACTCCATCTGCTTGCCTGTTGAGTCCTTCTGATCCAACTCCATGGATCTGAGCTCCTGAAGCTCTTGCTGTTCCTGCCTATCCAAATTGTCTAAGAAGTGTCTGCATCATTTCCTCTTGCCTTTTCATCAGCTGCTCTTGCATGGCATTCATCATGACCTGCATCTCGTTCCTAGTGATATAGATCGAGGCTTGATTAGCTCCAGAGGAAGCCTCCTGACTTCCCTCTTGCCGACTCCTTTCCATCCTTTGTCTCCTGATTGATTGCTTTGCCATAGTCTCCAGAATCCAAGTTCCTAGGCCTTTAAATCCAAAATCCAAGCTTCTGAGTCCCTGAGTGCTAGCTTTCTCAGTGAAAGCACCAAAATGTTAGCGCCAAAATTGGTCACTAACACCCAAACGCCGTTGAAAGCACCAAATCACAGTTACAAATCACAGGTAGAATGTATGTAGAGAGTATGAATGTGAAGAACAGTGAAAATTTAAAAGAAAGCAGTAATAACACAGGATTTATAGTGGTTCGGCTGACTCCGGTCTACGTCCACTCCAGAAATTTCCTTTTTATTGATATGAGAATCAATTACAGTTACAATCCAGAGTTTTTAAAGCAATAATGGCAGAGTAGCCTTAATGGGGAAGTAGGAGGAAAACAGAATGAAGATCCCCTTTTCCAAAGCCCTACATGCTATATTTATAGGCAAAACCCGAGTTATTGGGCTTCCTGAGTGATCCAGGCCCATCAAGACCATAGTCGACCCAAACCCCAAACACCATGACCAACCCCGAGTTTATAATATGCCGACCCGAAGTAGCCAGGGTACTGACCCGAAGTGACCTTAACCCTGACTCGAAGTAAAGTGCTCAGCAACTCGAAGCAGCTCCAACATGCTGACCCCTTAAGTGAATGTCGTCCCCATGTCTCGCTTGCCGACCCGAAGCCACTTGCATGCCGACCCAGAGCTAGCTAAGTGCCGACCCGAAGTCCTCTTCAATGCCGACTTGAAGATCCACGAATGCCAACTCCTTTTCCTACTCAAAACCTCCTGCTATACCGACCGACCCACTACGGTCGAACCACGTATGGCTGATCCATATGCTCCAATCCCCTTGAGGCCAGAACCATTCATACCGAACCACTTCGCCTTATCCACCCTGACCAACCTTATGTGACCGAGTGACACATACCGAACCATGCATGACCGACCCACCTTAGCTTTAACACCATGACCGAATGACATGGCCTTCCTTCCTTTGTCCGACGACCCTCCTTAACCGATCCACTTTGACTTATCTACCCTGACTGATCCTACATGACCGATCCACTCCACTGCCAATCCACTCCAACATGTCGAACCACCTTCCTACCGACCCAAAACCTTCACGGCACCGACCCACTCGTGAACTCCTACCAACCTAGAGCAACTCGAAGCATGACTCAATGTAACCCGAAGCAAACTCCATGTAAACTCGAAGCAAACCTGGAATGACTCGAAGTAAACCCCGGGTGACTCGCGACAACTCGACTTTTGTCGAAACCCATATTTCGAGTAAGTTGTGACTTTTGTCCATCAACTATGTTGAAACCCGGCTTCACAATCATGATTATCATCCGTGATTGACCGTCTATCCATCCAATTGACTAAAACCATCGTATTCCAGTCTCGATAAACAAGCAGTCGATTTAGTTAAATCCGCCTATTTACGGCCTTGCCAAAAGGGGTTAATAATATTTTTTAATTCATTATATAATTAATTTACCAAATTAACTAAATATTTATAAAAATTCCAAAAAAATATTAAATTAATTTCTTAAAACAGTTTTGAGAAATTTTAAATTTATTTTATAACATTAATAAATTTTCCTTTTTATTTTAAACTTAAGATTTAAATTTAAAGTATATTTTAAATTTTCAAATCCTAATTTGAAAATTAGCCCATGGCCAAAATTAAATATGGACCTTACATTTGGACCAATCTTTTGGACTTACTATACTCATTGGGCCAGGTCAGTAGCCAGAGAGGGGAGAGTACTTTTTATCCAACTCTTAGCCTAAACACTGTAATTTTAGACACCGATTATATAAAAAAGTTTATTAGTTGGCTATAAATGCTTATTAATTAGGTTGCACAGACCATACAGGCTTTGAACCACTATTTATTAGTCCTAAACTTTTTTGGGGTAGCCTACACATGATCCTTCATGAGCGGGTTCTGCATGCAACCACTTGACTCACATAACCTTCTTAAGACGTGTAGGGATGAGAGTAAATGCTTCATCGAAGATCACACTGCGAGAACCCCCTATTACGTAGGTGGAGGGAATCAAACTAGCGATCTCATCGTTGGTATGTAGACGCCTCTGCCAACCTGGATCAGTTCACTTAAGTGCAACCTATATGATACTCGCAAAATGTTAAGGATGCATGATTGCATTTTTGTAATGAGTTCAATATAGCCTTATAGTAAGGGTTTCATTTTAAATGGTCCGACCATTTGAAAAGGAAAGCGAATGTGCGAGAGTGGATGCAATATAGGCATAGTCGGGATGAAGAGGGTGAACAATCACCTTTACTTTATGAAGAAAAATCGAAAACAAGAATTGTATAAAATATTAGTAGATACTTAATATGGAATGATAATTCTGATTTATATTCTAAGCATATTATTATAGAAATTTTTTTTCTAAAAGAATTATTTCTTTGAGTTCAAGGTATTTGATCTAAAACTATCAACTGTAAATTTGCTACAATGGATGAAATAAATAGCCCATAATAGGTGATTGAATGAAGCTTTATATTTCATGCACTGTTGTTGTAATGGCGGAAATAGTGGGAGCATGTTATATACCACTTATTAGTGAATACATCAAATTACAAAAGATTGCTTTCGTATATATACCAAGTATTATTTATGAAATAATAACTATTTTCAGTATTAATTAAAAAAAGATATATTTTTGTATTAATATGGGTATATTCAATATTCGCTATAAAATAAATCTACTATAATAATGGAATTTGTTTTATAACAATAGTGATGCATTAGCAATAGAAAATACAAAGGTATCTAAAATTCTCTGCTATTATTGTGGAATTATGAACTAAGCCATATTTGTGGAAAATAATTCTTTAATAACATGATTCTGAATCACATGGTACTCATGAATTATATTTAAGGACTAAGGGAAAAGCAGCCATTCAGTGTGAGTGACAGAATGAGTTAATGAACTCTTCAGATCAATATATATATATATATGCAATCCAAGATATGATGATTCTAATATGGATCCACTTACATCGTTAAGTTCACAGATGAATTATCATATATATAAACATGTGTATTTGATACATGAGTAGTGTATCTATGATAAGTTCATAGAATATAAATGAAGTAAAAATCATAACGTCCAAAGGAAATAAAACAGGTCAATTTGAACAAATAGGTGAGTATATTGGAAATAGTTCCAAAAGTACCTAAAAACAAATAGGATTCAGTCTCAATGTCACTCCTTCCAAGATACATAACAATGTAGCGATAAAGAGCAACCGGACTTTATTGGATAAAGCACGATTGATGATGAGTGATGCTGGTTTAACTTCTTTTTATAAGGATATGTACTTAAGAGTAAGTACATATGTTAAATTTAATATCATATAAAGCATAGTTTATGAAATAATATAAGATACAAATTGATAAGAAACCTAAGCTTAAATAGTTTAAGATGTGCAGTTGAGTAATTTATGCTGTGAACATAAGTTTCATAAACTCAAAACTAGTTTAGTTTTATGTAAGTATAAAGGCATTTCATGAATTTTTTTGGAGTACATATTCCATCACACAAAGAAATTATTGTTGTTTTGAGAGATAAAAGGTAGTGTGAGTCGAGAGGCTGCACATAAGATTCTCTCATAAGAGACCTTGTATGGACTACTTCTTGGGACCAACCAACAACAAAAACTAATGGTAGTACGATAGAAACCGATAATATAAGATGAAATAAAATTAATCAAGCCTAAAATAGACATGACTCATTAGAATGTCTAAAAATAATTCTCGTACGTCAAAATAGAAATTATTAGTTTTCTATCAATATCGAGAAAATGAATCATTAGTAATAATTTCCTTGGGTGCTTATAAGCCATAAAGGGTATAGATTCTGCCATATGGCATAATGTTTTAGGTCCGAAATGGATTCTGGGTACATTAGTAAATTATGATTTTTATATTTATACCCAAAGGAAAATGATCCATCAGCCGCGGGTGTATCCTCAAAAGGAAGACCGATGCATTTGGAATATAATAAGCAACATTGATGAGAATCAACTTGTAAATTCTAATTTTTGAAATTTGTGTGACAAATATGTCGGTCAACATGCTTGAGTCAATTTGGATTCTACTGGCAAAATTATCATCCAAAATGAATTTGAATTTTGGTACATCTTAAAACAAAAATTCTAAACAATGACTTGGAATAGACTATTTGCACATAGTAACCGAAATGTCATGAAGCCAGTGGAAGCGATAATTGAGTTTGTAAGTATTAGATAGTATCCAAAAACCGTGTGACGCCCCACCTCTATACCCACGCTAACCAAGAACACTACGGTGTAGTGCTGTCAATTAGCACGGAGAATAAGGCTGTTGAGGAGCGACCATCCATGTAACTTCTTTGTGCGAGCACCGATATGTCAGATAGAATAGAATGCATATCTTTTAAGGAGGAAATCCGACATACCGATACAAATACAAAGCTATCACACGGTGGCTATATATAATCTTCGGAAACAAATATAGAAATAAACGTAACATAAATCAGTCACAGACAATTCATATCACAAAGGCGGAAATAGATATGAATAAATATACAACACATGAAAGTGTACATCAGAGTAGTGGTCAAATAAGATCCACAATAACACAAAAGAATAGATACAAGTGCTAACCAAAAGAATATGTATACATCAAGGAGTCTACTCTCAAATGTATACAAACAAAAACTACTAAACTAGAGTAGTTAGCCAAAAGTCAGAAGATGGCTCCAGATAAGAAGTCATGAGGAAGCACCTGTAAATCTCAGTCTGACCCGAGTATTATTTAAGAAGAAAATAATAAACGGATCAGTCTAGCTATAAATATCAGATAAAGTGATATAGAATAAGAGGTATGACAAAAACGTATCATAACCATAATACCATACTGTGATGAGTACGTGATTGAAAATCAACAAGAGATTAATCAATATCACAAGAATCTTCTCAAAGATTAAAAAGAATGTCATATTCTCTATTTAATTCACCAAGCCACAATAAATGACATACATATCAATGCCCATCGTAAATGCTGGTGAAACATAAATTTCAGAAATCAATATCCAGAAATCAAATAATCCGAAGCAACGACGTCGTACAGCGTAACGTCCGATGATCCAGAGACAAAAATAAATAGGAACAACGACGTCGTACAGCGTAACGTCCGGTGAACCAAAGCATAGGGAAATGGAACAACGACGTCGTACAGCGTAACGTCCGATGAACCAAAACACCATAAAAAGAAAAGGAACAACGACGTCGTACAGCGTAACGTCCGATGAACCAACACGTAGCGAAATGGAACAACGACGTCGTACAGCGTAACGTCCGATGAACCAAATCACCATAAAAAGAAAAGGAACAACGATGTCGTACAGCGTAACATCCGATGAACCAAAACACAGTAAAATGGAACAACGACGTCGTACAGCGTAACGTCCGATGAACCAAATCACGATAAAAAGAAAAGGAACAACGACGTCGTACAGCGTAACGTCCGATGAACCAAAACACAGTAAAATGGAACAACGACGTCGTACAGCGTAACGTCCGATGAACCAAATCACGATAAAAAGAAAAGGAACAACGACGTCGTACAGCGTAACGTCCGATGAACCAAAACACAGTAAAATGGAACAACGACGTCGTACAGCGTAACGTCCGATGAACCAAATCACGATAAACGGAACAACGACGTCGTACAGCGTAACGTCCGATGGACCGAATTAAAGAGACATCGCACATTGCTAGTCTAAATCACAAGAATGATCGTCATGATCATAAGGAAGTGTCAATTACACCAAGCTAGTAAATATATGAGTTTAGCTTCATGTCCCATAACCACTTGCTTAACTTAAATATTTACGAACAAGCTGTAAATCTTCACTAGGAAATTGTCACGAAAAGGGTTCAATCGAACAAGTCCAAGAGCTAACCGACGAAGTGAACGCAAGCGTTTCATACCACCCGTTTTACTAAGTCGTTTAAGTCGATTTCTCATTCGAGTGAAGTAAAGGCTTGTATATACTAGTAGATTGAAAATCGGTTTGAGAAAACGAACTTTTGATATTTAAAATAGTGTTGAAATCGCTTTGATGAAAGAGTTTTGATATTTACTATTAGTATTGAAACCTTCATATATCTTTAAAGTGACAAGTCGTAAAACGATGGTAGAAACAAATCAATTCACGTTCGAAGACGTGAGTAAAGTCCAAGGAAATCAGCTCAAAATGCATCAAAATGGAAGTTCTGATGAATGCTTTTCATATAAGATTGCCTACGCAGAGTAATACGGGGTTCGACCTGTCAGGTCGCGGGGGTCCAGGGGGCAGCGCCCACGGCGGGGTGCGGGGCAGCGCCCCGTCAAAACGGTACGACTTAGTGAAGACAAGCGACCTAAGTTTAAAAAGGCGGGCGACTTAACAAAGTGGCCGATAATAAATGATAACAACAAAAAGGGAATCAACCCGATTTGATTAGAGTTGGATATTCAAGCTAAAAAAACAACTAGGCAAAACACAGCAGATTCAGACGTCTGAGATCAAGAATTCAGACGTCTGAATCTGGAAAATAAACTACTTTCCAGAACAGAATTCAAACGTCTGAATCCTAGACTTCAGACGTCTGAAATAGGCACTTTTTAGCCTATTTCTTTTCTGGTTCAAAACGAACCAATTCAGACGTCTGAAATTTTGATTCAGACGTCTGAATGTTGGGAGAAGAAAATTCCCAGTATTCCATTCAGACGTCTGAACCATACGTTCAGACGGCTGAAACTGTTATTCAGGGCATTCCCTGAACCTAGGCCAAAAAATGGCCAAACGACATCGATAACGATCGGTCGAGCCACAACGACTCAGGAATTGCACAAGGATAAGTGTTAGGAATTCATACCTAACAATCGAAGATAATTATTGACTTAGATGTGAGATAAAAATCTCACCTTTTCACAAAATCAATGAAGAAGAAGCTATAGAGCAATGGCAAGAACAATCTCTTCAATTCCAACCCAACAAGCTTGAAACTAAGCTTAAAAAGAGAAACATTTCCTAAATTAGGTTTAGGAATTTCTGAAATTGATAAGAGAACGGGTTGGAGAAGATGAAGATGAAGCTTACCAATGGGTTCTCTTTGAATTTGGAGCAAGAACTTGAGTTTGCAAGAGGAACTAGGGTTTGGAATTTCTAATTCCCTTTCCTTTCCACCATTTTCAGTCTTTGCTTGAGTTTGAAGAGTGGGAATGAGTGAATGGAGAGGAGAGGGGGTTGGAACTGAGTTAGTAAGTGATTAATGGGTTCAGCCCAAACCAAAGCCTCAAGTGAAAAAGTGGCCAAATTCCACTAACTCCAAATATATCGAAGCTTATACTCAAAAAGATCGCAAACGTAATTTTGGACTCAATGGGGGTGGTCTTGAGTCCCAATTCGACTGTTTGCAAAAAGTAGCTTTTCGGACTAAAATCCGACGAACGATGTTATATTTAAATAAAATATTTAAATATAAAATCGACAAATATGCGGGTTGTTACAAACCGATACGTCAGTATCGTTGTACAAGCATTAGAATTAAGCAAATATTTTGATAAAGAAATCCAATTATTTGATTTCCAGTCAAAATACAGAGGAAGAGTGAGTTTGTAAGAAAGAATATTAAAATGTACTATAAGAATTAAAAGGCACCAAGGGGTTATTACTTGTAGTTATTGGATAGCAATGGAATGACTCGTCTGACAGTTTCTGATTTGGTTGATAACAACCAGGTCAAATAGGAAATCTTAATTGACGATGTTGCACAGTTCCCTCGATTTGAGAATACCGTGGAGCTTCATTGTAAATACTCCACTTAGATTATAGTTAAATCATGGCACGGTGATCACCGAGCAACTATAATTGGGTATGAGTTGAAGTGTTAGAAGTAAAGCATAATTCTGAAGAGAATTCATCTCCTCGGTTGTATGAGGTTAATATCATGGTCAACTGTAGTAAACTTAAAGTCAAATGACCATTCATAGTAGAACTGTTAATAATAAATGTTATCATTAAACCAAAGACTTTTTTCATGAGCTAATCAAGTTGAATGTGGAAAATACTAGAGTTTTAACCAATACCAAATTTCATAAATCCTAAAGTGATATGGTATTTGTGAAGAGAATGTGCGTAAATTATTGTCACAATTGATACCGCTTAAAGTAATGTAAAATACAATTTTGCCAAAAATATTTGTAAGTGATGAATTCAGCTAAACTGTTACACTATTATCAAAGGCAACTTGAACGTTAATATTTGAATTTTTCAACAATAACCGCTGACTGAATTCACACCTTTGAGTCTCGCAACCATATCTTTGAAAAAATCGCATGATTTAATTGTTTATAAAGTATGATAAATTAATTAATATTTAAGAAATATTAATTATTGATGTATTTAATGTTCGGGGTATTATTAATAAGTGTGATAACTTGTGGGTACTATTACTAATTATTTGGATGTGTATATAAAAGTTATATATGCATGTGTCAATATACAATATCGATATATATTTAAACATGCTTTAAATATATTTAACTATTTAAATAGACTTTGGATTTTTTTGTTCCATATACGAGCAAGAATGGGCATCTATAAAGAGGAAATAAATGGTCTAAATATTTGATTTAGATTTAATTGAGAATTAAAGGGAATGTTTTAAAGAGAGGAACGTGAAAGGTTTTCATTCTATCTATAAAAGCAAATCCTCTTCATTAATTCAAATTTAATTTTTCATTCTTTCTTTCCTCTCACTCATGATGATATATCCTTCATCCCTTCCCATGGTCTAAATTAATTTTTTTCTCAAACAAACATCAAATGAAATCAAACAAAGTGGCTCGTTCGATATTTGCAACATCAAGTGGCGATTCAAGGAATCTAGAAGGCAATTCACAGATCGAAGTGTCATAGTTTGGTTAGATCTTTAAGGTATAGTTTCATATCCTATTATTACATGTATTCCTTAATCCTTGATATATATATATATATGTGTGTGTGTATGTATGTATGTATTTGTGTTCCAAATACATGTTTGTACGATTTTCATTCAATAACTGAAATTTGAATATAATTTTTTGTTTTGTTCCAAATCATAAACCATTGCAATTGCAAATGAACAAATATCTTTATATAAACAATGTTTGATTTTGGCCATAACATTTCATGCAATATTAAATTTATATATATTTAACTTAAAATTAGTTTTAATATATATATATATATATATATATATAACATAATTATTGGATTGTTGGACAAGTTGTATTCTCTGAATTATCGAAAAAGGGAAAATTTATATGTTTAATATATACGTATAAATTAGTTTCAAATTTATTAATTGTTGGGCAAAATAAAATTATATAACAATAATATTAATTAGATCTAAAATACTTATATATATATATGTATGTATGTATTTGTCAAATCATTCATTAAATCAAAATGGATATTAATTGTATACGTATATATGTTTCAAAATCAATTTAAATCAAGATTAATTTAGGATTTCGTAAAAGAGATATGTGCTAACTAAGGAATTATATTCTCATTTTTATCTAGAAATTAGATCAAGATTTAATTGGGAATTGTAAAAGAGGAAGTGGAATTATTCAAACATATTTTGATTTCCTTTTTAAAACCAAATCTTCCACATATATTCAAAGTTATCTAATTTAATTATATATATACACACAAATGGAAATATAATATATATGTGTGTGTGTCTAAACTATATACATATATGTATATATATGTGTACATACATACATGTATAGTACTATTGTTTACGCCAAAAATGGTAATAAATAGCCAGTTGTATGTGAAAGCACCAATTTTCAAAAATAATATCCAAATAGAAAGATAAGCATGTAGATTACAGGATAAATAGCAAAAAAAGTAAAGGAGCACACGAGCTTTATAGTGGTTCGACAAACTCTGGCCTACGTCTACTCCAATAATCTTTTATTTATACCGTAAGATTACAAGTACATTTTTTTGCCTTAGAAAATTAGTGGAGGAAGAGGTAAGAAGTGATGAAGGAAAACCAGTCGAAAAAAGTCCCTTGCAATGAGCCAAGTCCGCTGTATTTATAGGTGAAGACGTGCATGGATCGGGCTGAAATTTCGGCAGAAGAACCTCCATGCCCAAATGACCCGACCCACAAAATTTAGGATTGATCGGACACCAAAAAGTAATTTAACCGATCGTTCCATACTAACTCCAACGGGGCTGCGAGGGTCCCCCATGCCTCTAGTCCATGCTCCTAAAGTTTCGCGCCATTTCGACTTACCGTTTGTGAGATATCGATCGATCTTCGCTGTTTTGACTAGAAATTGGATCATAGGAGATCATTGCAAACTTCATCCTTTTGAGCTGCGATCGGTCATGTGGGTTCCCCATGATATTAGCTACTTGCTCTCCAAATTTCATGCAATTCCGACGTACCGTTTGTGAGATATCGCGTTTTCCGTAAAACTATGGATCGTTATGCTGATTTGTATGATCGTTCCAATAATGATCAGCCTAATTTTCAAGATTTCATCCTTTTGAGCTACGACCATTGGGGTTCTCTATGATGTAAGAGACTTGCCCTCCAAAGTTCATGCAATTCCGATGTACCGTTTGTGAGATATCGCGTCTTCCGTAAAACTATGGATCGTTATGCTGATTTGTACGATCGTTCCAATAACGATCGACCTAATTTCCAAGATTTCATCCTTTTGAGCTGCTATCGATCATGGGGGTGCTCCATGATGTAAGAGACCTGCCCTCCAAATTTCATGCAATTTCGACGTACTATTTGTGATATATCGCATTTTCCATAAAACTATGGATCGTTATGTTGATTTGTACGATCGTTCCAATAACAATCGGCCTAATTTCTAAGATTATCCTTTGGAGATGTTATCGATCATGGGGGTGCTCCATGATGTAATAGACTTTCCTTTCAAACTTCGTGCAATTCCGACGTACCATTTGTGAGATATCGTGTTTTTTGTAAAACTATGGATCGTTATGCTGATTTGCACGATCGTTCCAATAACGATCGGCCTAATTTCCAAGATTTTATCCTCTTGAGCTATGATCGATCGGGGGGTGCCCCATGATGTAAGAGACCTGCTCTCCAAATTTTGTGCAATTATGACGTATCGTTTGTGAGATATCGTATTTTCCGTAGAACTATGGATCGTTATGGCTGATTTGTATGATCGTTCCATTAATTAACGATCGGCCTCTTTTCCAAGATTTGGGAGTTTTGTCATGCGATTGTTTTTGTGGGCTCCACTCTTCAATATAGTGATGATTTGAAAGTTTCAAGTGCATTAACTTTGTAGATTTTGAGATTTGATCGATCTTTGTTGATTTACGTTGTTTTATGGATCGTTCCCGATCAATCCATATAAATTCTTCCTTTGCCCATAACTCGAGCATACGAACTCCAATTGACTTGAAATTTGAAATGTGGCCTTACGGGACCTTCCTTGTCACTTCATATTGATTACACCATGATTGTGGCTCGGTCCAAATCCGCCCAACTATTGCCCATAGTTCCTAATATAATCGATTTCTGAGCTTGATAACCGTCTCTCCGGGTTTCCTGCCTTGATGATCACATAAGCCATTTAGCCAACTTTTATGATATATTGCCTGGTCAAAAGGCGGTATAACACTATTAATATGTGTATACAAACCATATACATATATTATAGTATATTCAAACATATGTATATACTTATGCATTTATATTCTTGATATGCATACAAATTTGTCTTATGTACATATAAGTACTCTATATATAACAGATATAAATCTCAATATTTATATATGTATATATAGTTCATATGCTCATTTATTATTATGCCATCATGATAGTGTATGAATATATTATATATATTTAAGATAAATACTACATGAATTTCATTAATATGATTAATTAAATATATATAAAATACTTTAAAATAAATATGATTTCATTTAAACAAACAGATTCGATTTAATGCTAGTTAATAGGTTACATAGGCCCATTAAGATTCAAATAGAGATTTTTTTTGAAATTTACTATTTTCACCCGCTACCGAAATGGACTGGACCTAATAAATATGTGTATATAATTTAGTACCATATTCAAATCAGTCTTCATATTATACATACATACATACATACATACATATGCAATGTTCAACTTTGAAAACATTGTACAAATATATGTTTGAAAACAAATTATTTGTGAAGTATGTAGTTACCTTGACTTAAGAGGATGCTTAATTTAGATTCACAACTTAATAGTTTAAAAATGACTTAATTCAAATTTAGTTTAAACAATGTCAAATATATTTTATATTTGAATTTAAAAACATATATGATAAACCAAAACACATGGATTGAAAAGAAGATACATAAACATGAATATTATATGTTCAGACTAAATCATAATTTTTTTTAATTCTATTTCATAAATAATAATGTACAAATCATTTTGAATCAAATCTAATAAAGTGGAAATAAAATATTTACATATATAAACTTTGGCCAGGGTTGAACATTGTGAATGAATAATATAAAATTGAATTATACCCGAGTATATCCTGCCCTTGTAACATCTTGATTTTTGAGTCGTTTCCTAGATTACTTGAATCAGTAGCCGATATTGCTAGAATCGAATGAATCACTTTATTTTAGTTTGATGTTGAATGCGTGTAAATGAGTTCGGCCGGGGGGAAGATGAGTTAGAGACAAAGGCTAAAAATCAAGAAGGAAGGAGGGTAGAATGAATGTGGAAGGTTTGATATTTAAAGAGAGATGAGAAAAGACCTTCCACCTTCCTCTCTTACAAACTCCACTTAAATATAGATCCAGTATCCAGAACATTTCATCCATGTTTAGCTAGCCATATATGGTCCCATATTGATAAAAAAATCATAAAGCTCATTTAAATAATTATTGACATTTAAAGCCTACTTAAATATATATCGTTATTGTATACCGATATGTGTACATATAACATTTAATGAGAATTAGTTTAAAGGACAAAAATTTATATTTTTTTAGCCTCAATGACACAACCTCCATATTTTAGCCACAAGAACAAACATTCTCCTAAAATTAGTCATGAGGACAAACCACCAAAATTACCAACCACCACTCCACGCACCACCAGCCCCACGCCCTCACCTGCACCACCAGCCTCCCTGCCGCTCCCAACACCACCACAATTGCCAAAATCTGAAATTTTAGTAGCAGGTTCGACATTGCTACTATGTAGTATCAGTTTCCTTTTATTAAATAAAATGATACTATGCAGTATCATTAATGTTATTATAAGCTAAAATATACATATACTTCTACTTTTCCAATTTAAATTTAATCCTTCATAATCATCATCAATACATATCCTACTATACATGAAGAAAAGGTGCATCATTAAAAAAATTTTACAAAAAAAGAAAAACCGATACTGCACATTATCATTTATATCTACTATCAAAAACCTGCTACTATCAAATGTGTATAAAACTGCTACTATCAAATATATATCTACTATCAAAAAACTACTACTAACAAATGTGTATAAAACTACTACTATCAAATGTGTATAAAACCGCTACTACCAAATATATATCCATTATCAAAAACTGCTACTATCAAATGGTTATAAAACTGCTACTATCAAATGGTTATAAAACTGCTACTATCAAAATGTGTATTGAACTGCTACTATCAAAATGTGTATACAGTATCATTTACTACTACTGTCAGAAAATATAAAATGTGTATAAAACTGCTACTATAATTCATAAATACTATTAAATGTGTATAAACTGCTACTATAATTCATAAATACTATTAAATGAGTATAAACTGCTACTACAATTCAAAACAACTAAAATTCATAAACTTCTACTACAAACATAATAAATGCACACTTCAACTATAAAATGGTACATTTGTTCAAAAACTGCTATTAAAATTCATAAATTACTACTATAGTTCATAAAACTACTACTATAATTCATAAATACTATTAAATGCGTATAAACTACTACTACAATTAAAAAAACAACTACAGTTTAGAAACTGCTACTATAAGCATAATAAGTATTAAAAAATAAAATAAAAGGATACTACAATTGTAATTTTTATTACAAGTAAAATACAACAAAAAACGTTGAACAAAACTGATACTATATAATATTATTTTATTCTTATTTAATTTAATTAAAAATATTATTGCAACTCATAAAATGCTACTACAAAATAACATTATTGTCCAAGATTATACACTCCACCTATAAAATGGCATTACAAATCATAAAAATACTACTACAAAAAAATGTTAAATACTTCAGAACTGCTACTACAGTTCACAAACTGATATTATACAGTAGTACTATCCTTAAAGCTAAAAAATTATTCTTCTACAATATTATATTGAAAAGTTTGTCCGTCTAACTAAAAAATTGAGAACGTGTCCTTGAAGCTAAAAAATTGATGAATTTTGTCCTTTATACTATTTTCCTGTAACATTTATATACACATCTAATAATTACCGATAACAACCGAAAAATTTCTAAGAGTTACCCAACTTACTAATAACACCTCAAACATCTAATGTAATAATAACTAATATTTAAAAAATTAATTAATTTAAATAAGTTGTAATACTTTATAAACTAATTAAATCATATGGTATTTCGAAGAAATTACAAATACAGATGTGTGACTGGAGATGTGAATTCAATCAACGATTATATTGAATAATTCAAATGTTAACATTTATATATCACCTTAGCTAGTGTTGTGGCATTTTGGCCTAATTCATCGCTTATAGAACTTTTCAGTAAAATCATATTTTACACCATCTTAAGCGGTACTAATAGTGATAATAATTTACATGCATTTTCTTCGTCAACACCATATCACTTTAGGATATATGAAATTCGGTATTGGCCGAAACTCCAACATTATCCACATTCAGCTTGATTAGTCCATAGATAAAGTCCATGTTCAATAATAACATTTATCATTAACCATTCTAATCCGGCAAGAGATTTTGACTTTGAGTTGATTATGGTTGACCATGATATTAACCTTATACAACTTATGAGATGAATCCCTACTAAATAGTATTTCACTTCCTACATTTCTACTCAGATTTAATTATAATCGCTCGATGGTCGCCATGCCACAGTTTAACTATATTCAAACTGAGTATACACGTAGAAGTCCATAGTATTCTCAAGTCAAGAGAACCATGTAATATAGTCACACTAAGATATCATGTTTGACCAAGTTGTTATCAACCAACGTGAAACTCTCAGTCGAGTCATTCTATAGTTACCCGATGACTATAAGTATGAAACCCCTAAGTGCCCTTAACAACCTTGAGTAATACACTGCCCAACATTTGAAAAGCGTTACGCACTCTGATCTCAAGGGATGTATCAATATCCTTTCTCAAAATACCTTGACCAGGAATATTTAAAACAAAATTTTATTTTATATCATGCTTAATTACTCATGATTGCAACTATTTGTAACTACAATCACATAACATTTCATTTAAGGATTTTTTTATTGATAGAGTTAGGGGTATGTCCTAGGGGAAATTATGTAATTTGTTACATATATCTAACCCGTTGACCAATCTTGTTCGAAATAAAGGTATTTTCTTTCTATTGTATACTTGATATAATGTGGTTATATTAATTAATCAATTTAATTAAAAGTATATTTAATAGAAAATCCATAAATGGTATGTTTTGTGATAGTAGTTACAAAGTGTTGTAACCGTGAGTAATTTATCACAATGAAACAAATATACCATTTTAAATGTTCCTAGTCAAGATGCATCAAGACTGGATATCGATGTATCCGTTGAGACTAGAGTACGTAACGCTTTCCAAATGTTGGGCAGTGTATTACTCATAGCTGTTGGGGGCACCAAGGGGTTACTTATTGATAGTTATGGATAACTATGTAATGACTCACTCGATAGTTTTCTGTTGGTTAATATAACTAAGGTCAAGCAGATAATATCGATGTGATTAATTTACACAGTTCTCTCGACTTGAGAATACTGTTGATCTTCAATGTGGAAGCTCCGCTTTGATTATAGTTAAATCATGGCATAACGTCCATCGAACGACTATAGTTGGGTCGAGTGGAAGCTTTGGAAGTGAAACATATTCAAGAGAGGATTTATCTCCTCGGTTATATGAGGTTAATATCATGGTCAACTGAAGTCAACTCAAAGTCAAAGTCTCTGGCCAGAGCATTTCGGTTAACAATAATTATTATTATTGAACCAAAGACTTTGTGTTTGGACTATAAAGTTGAATGTGGATGATATTGGAATTTTGACCATTACCAAATTCCATAAATCCAAATTGATATAGTTTTGACGAAGAGAATTAGTGTAAATAATTGTCATTATTAGGTACCGTTTATAATAAGTAAAATTGATTTTACCAAAAGATGTGTAAGCGATAAATTCGACCAAAATGTCACACCACCTGCTAAGTGACATGTGAACGTTAATATTTGAATAGTTCGATATTAATCGCTGACTGAATTTACACCTATGAGTCGCACAACCGTAATGGTGAACTTTCTGAAAAACCACAGGATTTAATTAATTTATAAAATATTGTAAATTAATTAAATTAATTGATATTCGAGAAATATTAATTATTATTTTTTGATGTTTAGAAGTTTTTTGTAATTATTTTAATGTATTTATAAAAGTTATATTTTCGCGCATTGATATGCAATATCGATGTAATTTAAAAATAATTGCATGAAATAATTTATGAAAATTTTATGTCATTTGATGACATAATTTATGAAAATTTTATGTCATTTGATGACATGGTTTGTGGAAATTTTATGTCATTTGATGACATACGTGTAAATAAAGGATTGGAGAGCAATTAAGGGAATTAATTAGGAAAGTTTTAATTAAAGAATGAGAAAAGTTTCATTCTTTCAAATAAAACATATTCTCTAATTCATTCTGTACGTACAATTCATTTTCTTTCTCATTTATTTTTTCTCTTTCTCTCCTCCTGACTTTTCATGGCAGAAACAAAAAAAGAAAACGATTTTCCAAAATCTTTCAACTCCAAATAAAAAGACCAAATAAAATAAAACAAAAGCGGTTCATCCATCTCTTGCAAGGATAAGATGTGGATCTTGAAGATATCATCATTCGTGGTGTAATTTCTAGGCAACATCCTAAGGTGATTCAATCAGATCTAGAAGCATTCTTCATTCAAGGTGCAAATCAAAGGCAACATCAACAAGGTGTGTTTTAAGGATTGGGTGGCAAGGTATGTCATTTTCTATATATATATATATATACTGATATATATATATATATATATAGTGATTTTACAATGTTTGATGGAAATTTAATTTGACTTTCATAATTTGTATGATGTATTACTGTCTTGCTTAATTAAAAACTGTTTATGAAGATTGAATTATTTGTTGAATGATATGATTGAGTTTTCATTTGATAGATCAAACTTAAATTTGTTTATGTTTTAAAACAACATTTATGCGTAAATATATGTTTTTAAACATTCTAATTAAATTGTAATTCTTCAGATCTGAATGTTTACATTTTCGAATTGATTAGCTGCTTTTCTTTACTTTGTTAAATTGAAACTAAATCTATATATTTTAAAATACAATATTGTTCTGTGTTTTGACATTTAATTTAAATTCCATTTTTTTAAATCTGGAAATTTACATTTTCATATTGATTGATAGAATTATATTTAAAGTTAAAAATAATATTTATATGAAATCAATACAATGTTTCAGTTATAGATCTATATTTTAATCTTTCATAACAAAGTGTAATTTTAGTTTTGAATTTTAATACATCTATGTATGTATGTATGTTTGCATGTATTACTTGCACTTTTTATTGCATTAGATATTTACATATAAATAAAAGGAATTTTATCAACAAATCAAAGTTTTGAAATTGACTGTAATAACTATCTAATTTATATTATTAGAAAGCTTTGATTGAATTCCATATATACATATTTGGATCTACTTGTATGTGTTCATATAAAATTTATTTTTCTTTACATATATTGTCATAGTATGAAATCATTTCTCTTTTCTAATTAAGACAATAATGTATACATACAATTCATTGCTTACCTTCTATATTCTTACATTATTTTACCTATTGATTGTCATTAATATGTTGCATTAGTTAAGTTTACTAATAAGGAGACTATATCAATCACATTTGTCATCCCTTATTTATTTCCATTTCAATTTCTATGTAATAACCATTCAAATTGTTCTTGTTTATTTTATGTATACATATCGATTACTACTGACTATGCACACACCATGTATGTTGCACTTGCACAATATTTGTTGTGAATATATTTACAATTCATGTCATATTTAGATTACTCATTAATGTTAATTTATTAATCAATTATTTAATTTAATTAAGAGAAGGAAATGAAAAGCTTCATTCTCTAACTAAATTTATGATTCCTCATTAATTGAATAAGTTAAGAGGAAGGAAATGAAAAGTTTCATTCTTTAAATAAATTTATGCTCCGTCATTACTTGAATAAATTAAGAGATAGGAAATGAAAAGTTTCATTCTCTAAATAAATTTAATAAGTTACTGTTACATACATATATGTAAATAAGAGTATATTTGATATACTCTAATTTACATGCACGTTAAATTAAAGTAAAACTTTATTTATAAAATTAAATAAAATATTGATTTTATTTAAAAAAAAACTTAGAAATGTTCTAAGCATTTTTAGACTTCATAGGCCCATTAAAGATCCAAAATGGCTATTTTTTTTGAAATTCACCCATTTCTTCCATTGCGGGCTGGCCCGGTTCCTTCACTTATTAATGTACTTTAAATTAATTACCTAATTTAGTTATATCATGATATAACAAAGAATATAAAAAAAACCTTTATTACGATCAATATTGATTGTATAGATAGATATATGTAATAAATTACATAATTGTCCCTAAAGCAAACTACCGACCTCTCGTCTTCCACTTGCACTTGGGGCCAATTATGGATTTTTAATCTCATTCTTTCAATCAGTTCTGAACTGATTGAGCTAGTCCCTTTGTGAATGGATCTACTATATATTTTATTATCTACTCCATCAATCAGCACCTCTCCATCTCTGATAAACTACCTTTATCAGGTGAAACTTTCATAGTACATTTCTTGACTTCTCATGTGCCTAGGTTCTTTTCGCGATATGTATCGCGATATTATTATAAAAAACAATGTCATGGGATTCTCAATACTTGGAATCACCCCTAGTTTAGTTATAAATTCACACACACACACACACACACAGCTTTCATTTCGATGCTATTCAAGGCGATGTACTTAGCCTTTTGGTTGAATCAACCACCACCTCTTGACTTATTAATGTAAAAAAATAATACAAAAATGACATAACAAGCTTCAGGCCATTTGTACTTGATCAGTCCGATCATATCATCAATCAGTGCATTGAGCTTTTCATCTTTTATGAAATTTTCGTCATCACCTTTGAAGGAATCATCCAGCTTCAAATTACAATCCTTAAGTATTATTTCTCTCAATATTCTTTGAATGTTGGTATTCCTCAATTATTTTCTTTGGTGACCTACATGTACATGACAAGTGACTAGGGAGTCCACATATATAACAAACTTCCTTACAATGCTTTTTGTTTATGAAGTTTCAATATTTTTTTAGTCTCATTTGACTTTTATTGCTTTTTAACACTAATGGTTTGTTTCCTCTAAAACCACCACGACCACCTCTATTGGAGTTATTATTAGAAGTTTTTCATAAAATTGTCTAAATTGATTGCCAATACAAAGGGAGGTCCAAGGAGGTAGCAACGCTCCTAGGTGGGGGTGTGAGGTCAACGCCCTCGTTGACGATTGTCGATCTGGCCGATTAGGTCATGAGGGTCCAAGGGACAATGCCCCATCCAAAAAATGGTATATCTCGTTTGTGTTTGAATTTAAATTCAAATAAGGATTGGATATGACTGTTGGGACCAAAAGGTATCTGTTTGTTTCAATAGTCACCACCAACAGAAGCCTTCTCCCTTTATATACATGATAATACTTCGTCTTTGGAACTTAACTTCTTTCCTGCTTTCTAAGTCAACAAATTATACACACATAATTTGCTTATTTCGAGTATTCTTCTGATTTGTGCAAGTGATCACAATTTGCACAAACTCACTCTACTATATCCTTAAAGAACATTTTCTGACAACCCTTTGTGATCTGAGATAGGGGAATACATTCTTGAAAGAGAGTGATTTAACCGCGCATTGGAGTGATATATCTATACAATTTGACAACAGTTACTTTCATGTCCTCTACCTCGACCACGGCCTTGACCTCTTCTAGTGCGGGCAAAATTAATATTAACTTCTAGTAATGCAGCTGAACCAATTGGTTTTGAAGAGTGATTTTTAATAAGCAATTCATTATTTTACTCTACAACTAATAGACATTCAGTAAATTAAAAACACCTTATGAAATTACGCTCTCGATACTGCTGTTGTGGAGTTTGTTCGAGGCGTGAAATGTTAAAAAAATCTTTTCAAGCTTTTTTTGTGTCATCTACTCTTTATCCATACAATTTCAATTTAGATGCAATTCTAAACATAGAAGAATCATATTCCTTTATGGATTTGAGATCTTGAAACCTCAGGTTCAACCATTTTTTCCTAGTGCTTAGAAGTATGAATGTTTTTTGATGGTCATAATGCTCCTTCCTGGAGTTCCAGAAGTAAGGAGGATCCTTTTTAGTTAGGTGTTCTGTTTTGAGATCGTCACGAATATGACGTCCTTGAAATATTAGAACTTTTGTTATGTCCTGCCAGGACATATTATTGCCAACTTTTATAGCATGTTCAAGACCTTGAGATTGTAAGTGGATCTCAATATCCAATATACATGACAAATAGTTGTCTCGATATATGTCCAAAGCTTTGAATTCAAATTTAACTATGTTTGTCATGTTATGAACTATGAAATGGAAAGAATTTTTTTTATTGTAGTACATAATAAGAGGGATTTAAACGTAGTCTAGAAATGATTTGATTAAACACAAAATTAAACATTTTTTTTCCGCTGTTCTTATATGTTTTCATTTATAAAGAGGTCTCAAAGCATTATGGCCCAAAAATTATTAATTGAAACATCATGTATACATAGATCTTACTTGCCAAACGTTAAGGAAAAATGAAGCAGACACGAAAAATGAAACAAGCTTTTGGAAACATGAAGTACTAATGAAAAAAGTAGATATCGCAACCTAAGTAATCATGCTTATGTTTTCTTTTATGTCGGCATCACTGGAAAATGTTAAGGTAAGCATGTTAATGAATAATGGTAAGTTCAATGTTGATATTATCTTTTATGTTGACATCAATGAAATGCACCACAACCTATGTGTATAGCGGTAAACCATGCCTAGTTGGTAGAAATGTGCACTTTTGGAGCATGGCTAGTCGATATATATAGTTAAAGAAGGCCTATTGAAGTTGCTTGTTTTGAAATAAAGTGAAATAATATAAAACAAAGCTATAGAAGTATCTTGATCTATGGAGAAAATTTAATAAATTTGCATTGAAAACCTTGCCGCAATATGAAATTTGATTCCTAGGCAAAAACATTTATAGAATAAAAATAAGTAATTGTTATTTTAGAGAGAACGAGTAAAGTGGACTCCTTAAGCATTCAAAAATATTACACTAAAATTACTAGTAAAAACTATTATAAAAAAATGAGATAAATATCTCAACTTCATGAAAAATAAGCATGAGATAAAATTATTATTTAATGGAAACTATAAATTAGGCTATTGTTATAGTTATGCCTTATTCAAAACTAATTCAACAATTCATACATACATCAAACAAAACAGAAATTTTGGATTTTTGTTTGTTTCAAAATAGACAAATACATATAAAAACTAGCAGAACATACGTAGTACTTTAAAACACCGTTGTAAAAAATTTTCTTGGCCTCCGTCCAGACCTCACCTACGCGCTAGGTTAGGCTTACCGTCTAGCGATTTGCCTAAGCCTGCATAGGCAAGGTTTACCGTTTTATGTAAGAATCAAAACATGTATTTAGGCACTGGTTAGACATTATTTAAGGTTCGATGTTCCATATAAACATCAATATGCTAGTTTTAGACGATCTTGCCTCCTTGGCTACTCCTAAACACATTCAAAATCCCAAAATTTTGATTTACATCAATCGACACTAGACAAAACACTAAAATTTTGTCTAAAATACATGCGTTATCAAAAGGGTACTTTTGGCACAGGTCCTTATTAAGGTTCAAAATACACGAAAAGTCCTTCACTAAATTTCAGTGTAAATTAGGTCATTGTTTTTTATTCACGATTATTGCAGAGCATGATGCAACTTTTCATAAAAGTTGCTGACATTTCCGCAACTTTTCTGTACACTGTGAACATAGTGTATGAAAGTTGCTGAAATATCAGCACTTATTTATAAAAGTTGCTGACATTTCAGCAACATTTATGTACACTGTGAACACAGTGTATGAAAGTTGCTGAAATATCAACACTTATTTATAAAAGTTGCTGACATTTCAGCAATAATTTTTCTTTGTTTCTAGAAAATAGGGACCGAATTTACAATGAAACTTTGACAGGGATCCGCTTTACAATATGAAAGTATGATAGGGGTGCCTCCCTAAATTCCACTTATCAAAAACCATATCTTCGATTAATTTTCGCCTAAACGATTAATTCCTAGTCCGTACTAACTGTCTAACATCCGCTTGGCGATTTTTAGAACCTTGCTTTAAAAATAAGAAGAACAAAGAAATAAACATGAAGCTTTTAAGACTGAAAATACTAATAAAACCCTTCAAATTTAATTTAGCATATTCAAAATTATTTATTTATATTCTAATAAGAGCAGCCTTTTCGTTTCTTTTCCTTTTGTCAAATACGCACCTAAGTTACTTACACCTCTGAAGGCAGCTTTTAAAATTCCTAAAAGAAAGAAAAACCAAGTTCGACGCTTTAAAAGCCAAATGGAAGATTTAAAAAGGCTTGAGAAAGTGCAGAAGATGCTATGTTTCATCGATTCAAGAGGTCTCTCCACCACTCATCTTGACTCCGATCGCTTCCTCGCCAATTTCCTCCTATTTTTGGTACATTTTCTTCCCGCTTGAATAAATTAATACGAACTTTGCATCTTCTCATGTCTGAACCCATACGACCTTGATTTGGAAAACACAATAAAAATAGAAAAAATAGAGAGGGGGCGTTTTATCTTATTTTTGTGTATTAAACTGTATAATTTGGATACGACTACCTAGAAGATCTGAATCATAATTTCAGCTAAAGTAGCGTGAAATTGATTATAATAATGTTTGAACATGGTTTCAATTATTTATGCATGAATTCTATATGGAAGAGGACTCGTGTTAAACAGTTTACAGATTATATAAACTATTTTTATATAAGATAGATGAATGTGAGTAACTGCAATTGCTAGCGTTATGGTTATATATGAAGCAAAATATTTAAGAGGGTAAAGTAATCAAAGATGACTCTTTATGTGCAGTGGTATTGCAAGTGTTCATTTTGCAGTTCATACTTGATTGACATGTTTAGGGCCTCGGCCCTTGTCAGTAATTTAGTATTGCTCTGTGAAGTAGTAATTGATTGATACTTGGGTTGGGGGTTGGTTTTGTTGTGTAACGGCGGTCGGACCAAGCTCATCATCTCCACACCGTGACGTACGCATATGAGTTGACACACATTTATTGCAACAAAAGGAATCTTCAATGTTATGTACCCACCCATCCATGTTTATACATCATATCTCCATCAAATTTTAACGATGTGAGACCATTCCAATTTCAAACCGTCGTTTCTATTTTCACATGCAAGACAACCCTAACAGGTTTAGCATCACACGACCATAAGCAATTTGTTTGCACCTGTTAGGGCCTCTTGGAAAATATGTTCGTTGCAAAGGCTGGCTAGTTTCTAGACGACCTTGATTATCTTTGCTTAAGGGACAACCTTGTGATTTAGGTTTATGGTTTTGATTAAACATCACCTTACATAGACACACACATTGCTGTATGAGTATGAATATGCAATCATTGTGATTTTCCTCCTCCTATCACCTGAATGCTATAAACATAACATCTCTTTTTGTTTGATATCTTCATTTTTCTCGCCTTAAATTTCTTGTTTTTTCTACATAAAACACAACAAACTCATATCTTGCTTATTTTCTCCGTAATTGCTTAACAACCAATGCTATAGAATATGACGGCTTTAACCGCCGTTGTACAAAATTCATCTTTTTATCTAGAGTATGCTTCGATCAAGAGTTTCAAATCCTCTTCATATCGTCTGAGATCTCCTTTTTGCATTGGCGTAGGACGAAACTTCAAATGTAATTTTTTAACTTGTTTGACATTTATTTCAATCGAGATATCAAGATCACAACCTAAGATTTGGACCGAATGTCACTTCGACATCTCGTCTAAAATCTCGAAACCTTGCTTCAACCATATATTTCTACCATGCTTCTTCATTTTGACCAACTTGTCTTATATTCAACAATCTATATCTTGACCAATCTTTGAATCTCTTTGAATAATTGACACAAGGTATATTAGAGAAATAATTACAAAAACAAGTTAATAATTGTTGTGGGCATTTTCGTCCATAGCACAACGGATATGGAAAGACATCCAAAAATATAGATTGATCGTTGATAAAATTGCTATTACATGATCGAATGGGTAAAATAAGGAAACAAGAGGATCAAAATGTTACCTTGAAGAAAATTAGAAGAAAGAAAAAGATTTAGCCAAGAGAAAGAATCGGTTCAGCAAAAATGGTCTGGTAGTTGACAACTACCGAACAAGAAAAAAGGTCCGACAGTTGACAACCACTGAACAAGAGAAATGGTCTGGCAGTTGGCAACTACCGAACAAGAAAATGGTTCGGTGCTTCCCTTGTCGAACCAATCTCCCACCGAACCTATTCCAACTAGACAGAACAAGTCAAACATGGAAAATGTCTATTTTGGTTGGGAATGCCGAACCGATTTCCGCATAACTTCATACTTAATACTCCATAGATAAACAACAAAGGTGGACAAGTTTGAGAGCTTTAAACTACTGAACACAAATTACCAAATAGAATCTCTAGAGCTGTATTTTTCATATTTTTTATCAATAGATCGTTGTATTTTGTATTTATGCATTGTACCCGACGTCTATAAGAAAATGAGTAAAAACTCAGTGTATGTTGGCAATCTTCGGGCGAACCATTATAAATTTTGTATTTTCTTTACTTTCTTCATTATTTATTCTGTGATATCCGTGTCTGATTGACTCTTCATAAAATATCATTTAACATACAAGTTACAACTGTAGACTACATCCAGCACCCATAGTTCTACAAAATTCATTGGAGGCGTTATCATTTTTTAAGCAAATATTTTTGATGCTTTCATTACAAACCTTCTCAGTATGCCTCCCAAGTCAAAGGCCTGAGCTGACGCTACCAGAAAAGATGTTGGAAACACCAATGCATTTAACCTACTTGCACTTGATCAATGCAAACATTCGACAAATACTCTTGTATTGGCCGACGTGGTTACCAAAGGCGATTTGGACAGAGTCATGGTCGAGTTGAATGATCAATTCGCTGTCCAACAGTAAGCAATGATGGACCAATTTTTGACATGCTAAGGACAACAACAAACCGTCGGTAACAACACCGAGGAATGAGAAAGATTCCAATATAGGGAACGAGGAAGTAATCGTGCAAGTAGATTACTTCCCCAAATGGGTAGAGGTAGAACCGTTAACCAAGGTAATAAACTTTCTAGTACAGAACATCATTTGCAGGTATGAAATCTTATTATAAATCGTATCAGACAATGGACTACAGGTGGATAGAGAGTTCACCAAGCTTTGTCGACAATATGGGATAAAGAAGGATTTCTCAACTGTGGCACATCCATAGGCCAACAAACAAGTCGAGGCTGTCCATAAAATCCTCAAGACGCTCGTCAAGAAGTGATTGCAAAAAGCTATGGGAGCATGGACCGATCAATTACCACTCGCACTTTGAGCTTATCACGCCACTTACAAGACTGCAATGGGGCATACTTCGTTTGCGTTGTTTAGGGCTTAGAAGCTATGATTCCCGTCGAAACTGCAATCCCATCTCATCAGCAGCTTATCCATTATGATCCTAATGAAAATAAGGAGTTACTGAACATGTTACCGGACTTTGATCGAAGAAAAACGAGATGAAGCTGCATTGAAAACTGTTGCAAGCTAAAGATGGCAAGACAATACAACACAAAAGTGAAAATCCATCCTCCGAGGGAAGGAGATTTGTTTTTGAAATGGATTTTTCCTTGATCGGGGCACTTGATCTAATCCGAGAAGAACCATATGTTATAAATAAAGACTTGGAGAAGAAGCTTATATTTTAAGCACAGTGAACCGAGAGACAGTTATGAAGTCATGGAATGCACAGCTTCATCACTATTTTTTCTAAGTCATAATCATGTTGTTATTCGAATGTTTCCTTGTATTTCATTGGATCATGTGATAATGATAGATTTGCTGCAGTATTTAGTAAATGTGTCTCTTTTAGAACCGAATTACTTTGTTCTAATTTTGTACACGGATTATAATTGTTATATTAATCACAACTCGTAGGTATTGAAATCATTATGACTTTACTAAATATCAGAAATTGATTATGTATAAGGATCACTGATGATTAGTGCTGCCTTGTCAAATTAATGTAAAAAACCGTGCCTAGCTCATACTAACTAAAGTTTCCTATAACTTAAAACCGTATAAGCTCGACATGTAAGGAGGCTGGGGACATCCGACCTCGATGCACTCGGGCCTTTGGAATGTCCCTATCTGAATAAACTCTATTTAACGATGGCAGATCGACTTACCTACGATCGGGAAACAATCATCGAAATGGGTAGTCCACCTTTGGGATTCAACCTAGGAACTTACCTTGGCAAGATATGGTATATATTCACACATTGATAATGTGGATGAACTTACTCGAACCAAGGCATGGAACCCTTCGTAGCGAAACTTAATTGGATGCTCGGTTCAAGGTTTTCTATTAACACCCGCACTATCACTAGAAATATTTTCACACCATTTGTGAAAAGATTCTTCCATACAAATTATCAAAGGGGATGTTTTCACAACACCTTACAAAAAAATTCAGTTAGATTTATTAAAGAGAATAGTTCCACGATGGGGCCAAATCCCCTTTCGGCATATTAAAGGGATGCATTCCAAAAAATGAAGGAATGAAATCCCGTTTGATTTATTAAGAGGGATATGTTTCCAAAAATAATGAATCGAATCTCCCTAGGCATATTAAAGGTGATGTGTTCATGGAATCGACATATCAAATCTCTTTAGATTGCCTTAAAGGAGATGTGTCAACGTAATGTAACTAATAAGACACATTTTCTTGGAAAAACTTAGAATGGGGTTCTTGCAGGGAATGTAAGGCGATTCCCTCACCTCTTCGTGGAGTGGAAGTATTCTCACATGGATTTCCATAAATTCTATTCATGCTAAGAGTAAAAGACTTGCGACCATGTAACCTACCCATTATAGTAGAGCTTGTTAGCAAATACATAGTTAACAAGCATGCAAAAAGATAAAGTGCAATATGTGGACTGGGCAGGTGAACGAATATGTTTGCTTGAATATACAACTAAAGCCAATCCTGAACAAGTATGTGAAATACGTTTATACAATATTATATATACAGTGCATGTGTTGGCATTTGTGCATGCATCAAATATGGTACAAAAGAAAGAAAAGGAGAGACGGGTGTGTAAAATGATCGCATATAGAAGTCAATAAATATCCGACATATATCTGCCAACCTAAGTTAATATAACAAAATGTTCATCGCCAAACCAAGTATCCAATACATTGCATCATAAAACGATTCAAATCGAAAATGTTTTGGGCTTATGCCCTTACAAAACCGAGATTACAAAAGGAGTCAATCAAAATCAAGTCATCTACTTCCATGGCCAATAGCACTTTTTTGAGTGGACGGTATGCTCGAGGGCAACGACATTGGTGTCCTTGGATTTTCCCAAGTCTTTTTACTCATTGCGAATGGTACTCCCGTGAGCCTACCCAGAAGCTTGCTTAGACTCCTTAGGCGTAGACGAGCTTTCCTTTCGTCGCCTCTTCTTGAGTACCCCAACTTCTCGGCCATTTCAATCTTCACTTGAGCAATGGTTGGGGGTAGACTTCGTTCAATCTGGTCGTTAAGGGATCGACCTCTTTGTCCTCAGCCTTCGCCAAATCAACTTACCCGGAGCATCGATACCTTCATCTCCCTAAAGTGCTTCAATTTGCTCAGAGAGTTCGTGAACTACCATGGGACCTCTAGAATCAGGGGAAGAGCTGGGATAGAGGAAGCGATAACCGTTTCAGTGGGATCTACCAGAGCGGTCTTACCTATAGGAAAATGGGTGAGAAAATCAGTGCCAAGTTGCTTGAAGGTGAACAAATTGGAACAGTAATACATGAATACAGAATAATGTTCACACCTTTAGCCATAACCGGAGGATTGGAGATCACAGCCAAAGAGCTCCCTTCCCCGTGAAAAATGGATACTAGAAACTTTGAGGGAGGAAGATCATGCAGAGGAACATGCGTAACCGATTGTGATAAAAGCTGATCGGAGGTCAACATGGAGGGAACATCGATCAAGACTCGAGCCTCCTTCGCTTTCTCGTCTCTCTTCCTCCGTTAGATTAGCCAGGACAACTAAGATTTTAAATCTCGGATTTCAAATGAAATCTCAGATTGACATCTCGGTTCGTATCTCGAGTTGAGATCTTAAGCTCTTCGCGAAACATGCGTCAAACAATTAAAAATCATGTTTGCAATCTCATTTCGTCCAAATGCAAAAAAAGATCTCGGGTGATATCTTGGGGAAGAGAAGCAGATTTAAAACTTTGAGGACAACGTACCCCCTTCACATTGCATCCATCGTCTCTTTCGAAAAGTGTGCTTTAACCTCTTCAAGTTTGAAGGGCTTCTCTTCCTCTTGGCATCTTGAGCCTCCCGCACTAAACGTTTGTGAATGGAAGCGATGATCTCATCGTAGTCCTTTAACCATCGAAGGTGACCCTTAGTAAATATATTATAATAGGTTTCGTCCACGAACTTACCTCCTAAATCCAACCGTTTCCCAACCAATTCACCTCATTGTTCAAAACATAAATACTCTCCAGCCTAGAGTCATTTTCCAACTTTGTTCAAGTTGTGTAGTCAAAAATGTCTTTTTCGAAAGGGAGGCTAGCTGGATGGTGAGACAAATATTTACTTCCCTCCATTTGGTAGCTTGTGGAGCCAGACTTCCCTTGTCCTTCACTAGGACATCCAACTTATCATTTAGGCCCTTGATCATCTCCTTCAACATGAGGGCTCTTTCCCTTATCACTTTCTTTATTTTTCCCGCCTCATTTATGAACTTTGTCTCGGCCTTGTCCATATGAGTCCCATGTTCATTCTTTTTTTTTCTAACTTGGCAACATGCACCTTCTTTAGCTCCTCCAACTCGACTGCATGTGCCTTCTGCAGCTCCTCTATCTCTTGGTTATGCTTCTTAATAACATGTCCTAATAAAGGATTTGCTTGCAGAGATCAAATATTATGTGATTTTTCTTAACTTGACCACAACTGATCTCTTGGTCAGCTTTGATCACTTTAGCATGAAACTCCGACAATGCTCGCATGTCGGATACAACCTTTGGAAGGTCAGTTAGCAAATCAAAGAATTGACGGGCTACAATGAGCAATCGTGCCAACAGATTCCTAGGAGTGTATGATTGCTGAAACTTATCGAACCCCAGATCCTTAGGATTCGTTACCACAAGAGCCAATGGAGCCATGGCACTAGAGCTCAAAGTTATCATGGTCGAAAACTGACGAACAAAAGTTATGGAAGCTTGAAGATCGTGGCATGTTTTCTTTTGATGTTTCGCTATCTCTGAGTTCGAATAGGAGCGAGGAGATAGCTTAGAAACTTTATGAGGACGGTCTGGAGTCCAATATCTGGAACCTTTGGATGAGGATCGAGAGCATGTAGGAAGTTCACCGGTTGTAAATAGTTGCTCTCCAGAAGGTCGGAAAGTGACGACTTACCCACTTTTGAGAATAGCGGGGAAGCGATCGACGTTGAGGGTTGGCTTTGTGAAGGTAATATTGTGTAGAGCATGTTTTCCTCCCTCTATGGAGTTTAACTGAGAGCGGAGTTGAGTAATACACATTTGGGAACCCATAGAATCTGCAAAGAAAAAGATAGATGTAAGAGAAATTCAAAGAGTAGAGATGTCTATAGTGCAAGTATGCATCATGTGTGTAGGATGTGTGTAGGATGTGTGCATGAACGAAGTGACGAATCGCCAGACTCCTTCGCACACCCTCTGCGGGTCCTGAACGTTCTTTCGGTTCGTTCGAAACAAGAAAGGATGACACATTGATAGCATGAAAATAATCCAGTAGTAGACAATGCAACTGGCGCTGTGTAGCGATAGTTTCCAAGTGGAAGGTACCCTGAAAGGCACCACTAACATCAAACTTAACATTCATATCAACGCCCGATTTCTCTACCATACTTTCGGAGGGAAAATCCATATCGGTGGCTGTAGTGCCAAAATCTTTGGATAAGGAAGCTCCGGTAGGTATAATGATGTCAGCCAAGTTGTCCTCCCAATCGTGCAAATTGCCTAATTCGCCTGAAGTGGGAAGAGTTGCGTTGATACTGTGGGCAGGGTCTTGAGAACTAGAAGCCTTGTTGGTCTCTTTCCCTTTGGGTTTCATTGTCTTCTTCGTACGTTGGGGTCGCTCAGTAGGCATGGACCTCACCCGGCTAATCGATCTACCGGCACTGATCAATCCAAACCGGCCGAGTAACTAGTTTGTTAAAAACCTAGAGACCTCCCCCTCCTCCCGAGGAACTTGCCTTAGCCTATCCAACATTTTTGTAAGGTCATCTCCAGTAGTCGTCTTAACAATACGCGAATAGAAACCTAAATCAACGTACAAGCCAGAATAATAGGATGTGATGGAACACAAAGAAAAAGAGTACTTACATCCCGAATGCCATCCATGAAAGCACGACGATTGATCTTTAATGCGGAAGTACTCATGCTTAAACATGATGTACTTTGAGTAAAGATCCTCATGGGCTTGAACTTGTTGCAAGCCTCGAAATAGAATAACGAAGAGGACTCCTACTTGCTTTTGACGACATACAGGAGGAAACAGAGTTGCCTGTTTGTAAGAGGGGAGTTGAAAGGCCTCATGAAAATTATGTAAAAACTGGCCAGAATAACATATCCATTGTGGTGAAGCTGGAACAGAGCAATCTTTAGGTAAACAAGAACCCTAATGACCTAAGCATGTAATAGAGGAGGTGCACCGGTCGGGCAATGATATTTGCTTTAGGCCATGTAACCATTCGAGGGGTCATATGCCCTCTAATCAGGAGAAGGAAGCATATCCTCCCCGGGTAGCCCATGTGTCGAGGTGATTGTATCCAGGTTCTTAAGGACCAAAGTAGTACCCACAAAATCTATCGGTTTACAGCAGTTGCGATTCTCGAAAACTCGCTGCCAACGAATGAGCCGAGCTGGCTACCCAAGAGTGTAGGATGTATAAAGGAAGAACCGGGCATAGAAGTGGATGAAGAAGCCGGGGTACTGGATGACTAAGAGCTAGATAAGGTGGTTGATCTGGTGCGAGGTCGAAGAGACGCCATATCTGTTTGATATACTATAGGCCGACAACGTGCAAAGCAATAGGTGCAATATGATGATATTAATTTTTAACACGTATATGTTATTGTTCTTGTATTACTACGTACGAAACATGTCAAGGCGATATGCTCACTGATGTGTTCACTGACCTAGCGTAAACTGAATTGTATAAACACAGGTCTTTGGCTGGTGACACATAGTAATATAGATAAAGAGTACATCACTGCCAGCTGACTATATCAGATAATCGTATATAATATAATAATTACTCACTATACATTGGGTAATGACTCGATGACCAAATCCTGAGTTGTATGTCAAAAATCAATGTAATGATAATATAATCTATTACATCAATGTATGCATGTTTCTTACAGTTTCTATGATACAAGCGTTAGTTATCAGTCATACCATTAGCATCAACCATCTCAAGACATCAAGGAAAATGCTAAGATTTCGGTTTGACATTATATTATCATAACCAAACCAACATAATTTTCTTTTAACAAGGACTTGATAATTCGATGTTTAAAATACATGCCAACTTAATACTACTACATATACATTGTCATAATAATCACAACATACTGGCCTTAAAACTAAACCACCATCGTTACTTGGTTAAACCCCTAACATGGTTTGACCGCAACCATAACCTATTCAACCTCACCAATTTTCAACAGAATCGACAAATTCTACAGTACCAAACACTGCAATAACTAAACCATACCCTATACATACATTGAAAATAAGCTATCGAGCAATGTATTAAAACCCCCTTAAATTTTATGAATACCAAACTCTAGCTAACCGGTTCGACTTGAGATGGGTTAAAGAGTATCAAGGACAAAATGGACGATTAAAACATGGATTCTAGTGTAATATCGTACCTACTAATTGTTGGACGAGTTGGAATAGATTTGGTGTAAATGAGCTTAGATCTGGTGTGACAATAACAAGAGGAGACGAACAATTTTCAAGTTTTGCAAAGGAAATAAGGTATTTTAAGGGGGGTATATCTGGTATGTATGAGGTTAAGAATTCTATCTGGTACTAGACAGAATTCTACTAAATAGAAATGCCACTAATTAGATCTTTGCCGAACTGTTTTGGACCATCATCGAATCTTGTGCTTCATGACACGAATAAAGCTTTACCTTCGAATACTGAACTCTTGAATACGTAAGGGCGCTAGAAAGGCTTCTTCCTGCAAATGTACAAGATTTCACAACAAAGTGGTAGCCAAATACTTGCTAGAAAGAGCAGAGTTAACAGATAGCTGTTCGAGGTTCGGGATGACTGCCGCATAAAGAAAAAAAAGACTTTGAATTGAGCAAAACATAATAATATAAAATAAATAAATAAAAGAACATAAAAGAGGATGATGGATGATTGGTTAAGAAAATAAAGGAGAACTACATGTTTTTGACCAAAAAAAACATAGGAATAAAAAGAATTGCAAGTCAAAAGTGAAAGGAAAAGTACCCACTCAAACTGTAAAGATGACACCGAAAGAAGAATCACAAGTTATTACTACATGGGACAATTATGTGTCGACTTATTTTACATTGGAAAATGAAGAATCTATTTTATATTCGATATGTGTATTCGATCTGTCTTGCATTTTTTTTTGAAAAAAATGGCATGAAAGCAAAATAAGAGAAATAGAGGGAAAAAAGAGTTGAGAGGAAATAAGTAAAGAAAGGCGTAAGAGATTTTTACTTGTCGGTACTAAAATGAAGCCGTGGCTCCCAAATTATATATGTATTAACCTTATGATGTAGGGAAAAGAGAAGCTTATACTTATCGAAAACTATAGTAAAAAAGAAATAAATTTGGCCAGTTTTAATATTAGAAATTTATTGTATTGGATTAGCTTATTCAACTATATATTTTTTAGTGTTGGTAAATTTCATAGGAAAAACTAAGTGTGCATATTTTATATCTCATATGTTAGAAAAAAAAAGATCGATGGTTTAATCCATATCTTTCTAGAAAATATACTAAATCATGAAAATAGCTTAAAATGAAATATAGCTCTCATATTGAACAAACATACAAATTTCTTTATTATTATATTCTGACATTAATATTTATTATTTCTTATATTATAATTTACTTGCTAGCTTTAGTTTCCTTCCATTCTTCTTACTTCTTTATAATGTTTAAAATTATGTTATCCTTTTATCATTAATGTATATTTCAAAAGGTCGACCCAAAGAGGATAAATAAAAAACCGTGTTTCTGACAAAGTCATAGAGCAAAAAAGAATTGCAATTCAAAATATGAGGAAATATCATCACTCAAATGATAAATATGATATGGGAAGAAGAATCACAAGTTATTATTACGTGGACCGATAATGAATTGCCCCATTTTATTTTAGAAAATGAAGAATCTATTTCATATATGGTATGTGTATTCAATCTATCTTGCGTTTTCTAAACAAAATTGGGATGAAAGCTAAATAAGAAGGATAGAGATAAAAAGAATGAAGAATTGAGAGGAAATATGAAAATGAAGACCAAGAAAAAAATTATTCGTTGGCTGTTAAAAATGAATAAGCGACTCCCTAATTACGTGTATGTTAACTTTATTATCTTAGAAAAGAGAAGCTTGTATTTGTTGAAAATTACATAAAAAAACAAAATTAAGCTTGATTCAACATCACACAACGTATTACATTGAATTAGATTATTCAATTTTATATATTTGAGAGATAGTAACGATCATAAGAAAAACTTAGTGTGCCTACTTTTTATCTTATACATTTAAGAAAAATTAGGTCGGTGGATGAAGCTAGATCTTTTCAGAAAATAGATTGAATTATGAAAATATCTTAAAATTAATTATCGCTTTCAAATTGAATAAACATAAAAATGTCTTGATCATTATATTTTGGCATTAGTATTTATTATTTCTTACCATGTATTAACTTATTAGTTTAGGTTTCTTCCATTCTTATAGTTCTGCTTATTAATATTTAAAATTTTGTTAATTTTTATCATTGAAGTATATTTCAAAAATTTGATCTAATGATTGAACCTACTTATTTACTCAAAATACCTAGAGAAACAAGGGCATATCAATGATTGCATGCGAATATATTGAGCGAGTGCACTTTCAATTTTATACATTACAATGTGGACGGTCGGGTCTTTCTTAAAAATATTTTTAACAAATAGATAATCTTAAAATAAAACTATAACTCTCAAGCCGAATATATAGATTTCTTAATCATCATAATTAAGAATTAGTATTTATTATTAGTCATTTTACAATTTATTTATTAGTTTTGTTTTTTCCCATTTGTATTAAGGTTGTCATAAATATTTTGGAATATGTTATTATTTATCAAAAAATTTATAATAACAAAAGTGAAATCAAAATTTGAACACGGATTATGCTTACTTATTCAATTATTCAAAATCGCTATAAAAAAGAAGAACGTAGGATTGGAACTCGAATTTTAACTGAAATTTTAGACTAAGAAGAGACTTAAATGAAAAAGTTAAGATATTCAAACAAAGTATGCAATCCTTTAATATATTAAATAAAACAGGAGTAGCTGGATCCAAACTTGGGTGCTCGATGAAATAGTAAATCAAGAGTTGTGGAGTTATTTTAAAACATATTACATAAGTGATGGGAATAAGACTCGAACTTGGTCTTCTTTATAATACGCTCAATTAATTAGAATAAAGTATTGTAGTTCTAAAATTAGGAGAAAAATGATAAATATAGATAGAGATCCGACTTCAATATATATATATATATTATAAGATATTTTCTTCATCTTTAATCCAAAAAATGTGAGCAAAGACATTGCATTGCGCAACTATTTCGATGGCCTTTGCAAGATTTTATTATTCACAGTACCTTCAATTTTTAGACTTATTTATCAATGAATGTTAAAAATCATATTTATTCATTGTTTATTAAACCTAATGTATCATACCAAATCAATACTTGATTTGATAAATATTCGCCCAAATGTATCGAAAACCATGAACTTTGGATCAGTTAAATCAATATAGATTGCTACAATTCATCCATGGATTTACTAGTGTTAACCCTTAAAAATAACAATATTTAACCAGTTATAGGGGCAAAAGTGGGAAATATATATCTAATTCAGATACAAAAATCTATACCATGTAATGAGAGTTATACTTTTAAATGAAAGAAAATATGTTGTCACGTGTACGACGCATGTGTTACACGTTGGCTTGATTTAAAGAGCATAATCTCTCTATTTTTTTACTTAGCTAATATGTAGCTTACTTAGTTAATATGCGATGGTGGGCAACAATCATTACAAGGGATCTTTACTAATTTAATAATACTTTTCTACATTAAGGATCTTCACTAATCACTAATTTAATAATATTTTTCTACATTAATGTAATAGTCGTTTACTTTTAAAGGGTCCTCAATTTTCTTGTGAAGCCCTTCTTTTAAAGGTTCCTCTATTTTGCTATTCTTCCTTTTAAAGGGGTCGACGACATCCTGAAGAGGGTGGTCAATTTTTCTCCGTTATTCCATGTGCTGGATCAGATGTATTGGCAGTGAGACAAAAAGAGACAAAATTCAAAAATAAATCTTTTATTAGTTATTGCATTATATCTTTAACTTGTGTTATCAACTTATCATGAATACTTTTCTTATATAAAATCACATTTAACGTTAATTTGATATGGGAAGAGTTTTGTAGTTTAAAATTTTATTAAATGAAATTAAATTTAGATTATTTCATGTTATATTTATTATTAAACATTGTATTTACACATACAATATAAGCACTAACAATATCATATGGTATACAACTATATATATTGACCAAAATAACGTATGAAATAAAATAACATGGTGTATACATATGATCATCGGGATTTATGATCACATAAAATATAAATATATACATATACATACATATACATATACATACATATATTTTCATAGCATTTCATATTGTACACATAAGCATATATCAAGGTTCGAGAACTCGGTTTCGGTCTCGGTTTCGGTCATTTGAAAATTTGTTTGTTTCGGTCAGTTTCGGTCATTTCGCTTGTTTCGGTTTTTGTTTCGGTTTCGGTCTTGATATTGGATTTTTGCATTTTTAAAAAAACGTAACGATAAAATATTCAAATTCATATTTACCGTTTATGTTTAAAAAAAATTGAAAAAAAAGAAAACAATGCTTAAAAAAAACGAAGGCCCAAGGAAAAAAACAAAGCCCGTTTATTTACTTCGTTCAGACACGTTAAAAAAATCAATGCCGCTTCGTTCGATAGCAGTGTCGCAGACACGTTTATTTACTTCGTTCGAAGGCAATGTCTTTCCAAACACAGACGCTTTATAATAAAAAAATATAAAAAGGCTAATGAAAGCTAGGGCAGATGACAGAAATTGAAAATGGCAAAAAAATTCACCTTCGTTCGCACGCAAGCTAACTCGAAGAATTGAAGTCGAGCTCCTCCAGCTAAGTCGAAGACCAATGCCGCGAATTGAAGCCGAGCTCCTCCTGCTAAATCGACGAACAATGCGGCGAGGTCGAAGCTTGGTCGAATTTGGGCAAATCGGCGGAATTTTATTTGCTCGAATTGAGACGATTGCTGAAGCACAAGTGGTAATTTACTTTTCAGCTGTTGCTTTTTTATCATTTTCGCAATTAATTTTTTTTTTATCGCTGTTAGACCGGGACGGGATTTTGACCTAATCCCGTCCCGGTGATGGCCGGAACCGATACGAGATGGTCGGAATCTCGTGGTTCCGGCCGAAACCTCAATCAATGGCATATATATATAATTTATTATTTGTGTTTAATACACACATATATATTTATTGGGCTTGGCCCATAATTAAAATTTGCAAAATATATTAAATTTATTTTATAAAGGCCTGTGATCGAAAATAATTTTTTATATAATGACTTTAATATAATATATAAAACATATATATACATATGTATATGTCTGTGTTTATACATATAAATGAATACTAGAATTTGAACGACTACAATTAAATAAAACATACACTTATTTAGTTCGACCAAAAGAAAAAATTGTTTTATTTTTAGAATTATATATATGCAAGGAAGGTTCAATGATGCCCTTATTTAAGAGCACTCGTTTAACATCCTTATCATATCTTGAACTACACTATTCTAAATGCTATGAAATTGTGTAATAATCTTCATCTCATATTCAAGACCATCTCAACAAAATTTGAACTCATTTGAATATATGTAGCATAATATATTTGATGTTTAAATTTAACAGTTAAATAAATTTGAACGATGGGCAATTGACTTATGATTTTAAAAAGGCTACAAATACCGAAAAGTCTAATGTTTTATAGAGATGATCCTCTATATGTGGATCGAACATCTATAAAATTTTGTAGTGTTTGAAATACTGTAGCTCAAGGTTTTATATGAGTGCTGAAGAGGTGCTCTAAAATAGGGGCCCCATTGAACCTTCATATATATATATATATGCTATGTTTGTAATTTTAGAATATAAATTTAAACTCAAAATATTACTTAGTCGATAACATCAATTGTAAATATGTATATAAACCTATATATATATGTTAAAGTCGAGAAAATCATTTTTTATACATATATTAAGATGGATATTATATACATACATACATATATATATTACACATAAATATATTAACCTTTTAAAATATCTCAAGTGCATGCATATATATATTAATGATGAAGTTTTAATGTCTTATATAATTATATATACGTTGGCCAAGCATAAACTTTATATATATATATGCATACAGATATGTATATATCATCTACATGTTTGAAATGTATATCATATTTAAATACAAATTAATATGTGTATATGTAATTTCCTTATTAAGGTCGAGAGCAGTATACATACATATACACACATACATATACACACATTGATCAGCTACACCTCAATTCCTGATTTTCACCATCCCTTCTGAATTAAATAATAAAATGTAGTGACAAGAGAAAGAAAGTACTATTGTTTAAATCGAAACTTGTGGCTAAATTGAGGGATAGGGGGTTAGAGGTGTAACAAAAATCAGGTATAACCGATCCTTTTCATATATATATATAGCTGGTTGTATATATATATATAGCTGGTTGTTGTTGTATGTATGTGTGTGTATGGCTAGTTCTTGACACTTTGTATTTGCATGCCTTTTCCCTTTCGAGTTATACCTCGTTTCTACTCCTAGCTTAGTCTGCAAAGGTAAACTATATGCTCTAATTTCTCTTAATGAAGGCCGGGATTTCTATTTTATGATAGTATTAAAAGAATGTAAGCAGAGGCTTGTAATTTATAGCCACAAAATGGTTATAGAATATCTAGTATATTCCCTTCTTTTTCTCCTCACTTTATTATAGATCTAATATATAGTCAAAAGATTAATTCAAACACTATCTATCCTTATCTACGACCGCCCTCTTATTACAAACAATTTGTTTATTTCATGGATAACAAATATCCATTATTAATTATTTAAATTTAAATATTTATTTTAACCATTTTATTTAATTAAATCAATATATTACTTTTATATATTATTTTAATTAATATATATAAAGGCTTCAAATAAATAACTAAAAACCATAGAAAATCAATACAACATTTATATTAATTTTCTCCATTTTGATTTATAACATTTATAAATTAGTTTGATTAAATTGAATTCGAAATATTCTGACGAATATTACTGTGTGATTCCTTAGTGTGAACTCGGCCCTTGGTATGATTTAAACAATTTAAGTATTAAAGCTTGTACAAACGTTGCTGAAACACGGCAGTGAACATGAGTTTAGTTGCTTACATATCATTTAGGTAAAATCAAATTTCTAATCTATTAAAGTTACATCCTAAGTAAAGATATATTGTGTCGTTTTTCTGTTCGTCATCATTATACCAGCGAGACACCTAGAGTTTGGTCAATGCTCAAAAACTCGAATAATATCCATAGTTAACTGCGTAGTACAACTTCAAATCCCTTAGTTCAATTCGATAACGTTTATTGATTAACTGTTTTACTTTGGTCGAAGATTTTGACTTTAATTTAACTACCAATTTCGATGATACTAACACTCTACAATGAAGGAGACGAATTCTCCCTTGAGTAAGGTTTCACTTCAAGTGGTTCAGTGAATATCCAACTATGGTCGTAACATGAGCATCATGTCATGTCATTGACCATTATCAAAGTACAATATAACCGCTTAAGATCAACATTGCTCTCAAGTCTGAAGATTACTATATATTGTTACATGAGACTTTTGTTTTGACTTAACTATGTTCAACCTATAGAAGACTCTCATTGGGTCGTGCTATGATTGTTTCAAACAACACAATTGCATAGCCCCTTAGTGTCTCTAACGATATGAGTAGTTCATCGTCCATCGTATGGTGAGCGTTACATTAGTTTAAATGGATTTATCAATATGTTTTTTCAACACATATTGACTAGTAATATTTAAGGATAAGTATTTTAAATATAAGATTGAATACTCATGGTTATAGGCATATTCGTAGCTGTAATCGATTAAATATTTTTCTTAAAGATTTTCTAGTTATATATTTAATAATTTCAGATTTTTTTGGAAATTAGATACTTAGATGGTAGTACATATTAGTACTACATGTTTTAGGTAGTATACAACATACTACATGTCAATATACGACCATCGGTTTGAATTACGCTATGTAAGTTTCGAACCTGTGATCGCTTGCACCGAAATCTGAGTGTCTAACCAATGGGATAGTGGTGCTGGTCATAGTTTCAAATTATTACTTATATCATCACAATCAAGGTTTTAAATCTCGCTCATCTCGACCGAGATCTCGTTTTCAAGCCCGGGCGATTCGAAATATGCTATTTCGTTTGAATCTCGTCTGACCCAAATCTCGGACGATATTTCAATATCTCGTTCGATATCTCGGACGAGATTTAACAGCGAGATATCAGCCGAGTTGTTGAATTTTGGAAAAAATCAACTCTTTTTTCGTATTGGGCTGGCTCGTCCTTTACCTTAATTTAAGCCTTCTTAATTGTGCTTTTTTTAACCCTTATTTCTTATATAAATCTCATTTAATCTTCGTCTCTTATTTTACGGCAGTGAGAAGTGTAAGAAGATGATAAAATCTACATCGATTATGGTAAGTATTTCACTTTATGATTTTCATTTAGGTTTCTGATCCAAATTAATTTACATCCGATATCATTTTTCTTTTTTCGACACTTTCTTGAGTTTTATTCCTAACCCTATTTTTTTGCGGCTATAAATTTTGGGCTTCACTTATTTAACTTTATGTTCCAAATGGATTCTTAATTTGATTTCATTTAGTCTTTGCTGCTATAATTTTTTTCCTCAAGGCTTATTTTTAAGCAATAAAGGAATTCTCTTTCATCTATTAATTTCATTTGATGATTACATGTTCATTCGTACATCATTTTTTTGCTTTTCTTATAATATTACTAAATGTTTGAAAATTGTTTGTACTATGTATGCTATTTTCTATGTTTGTTTGAAATATCTATGCTATTAATTGCTTAATGAGATTTTGTTTGCTAATAATTAAATACTATAATCAGACATAGAATATCTTAATTCTACTTGTAGACTTTTGTATTTGAAGTTATAAAATTAAGATTTCCCTTGCAGCACTATAAATCATAAAAGGTAGAAATGAGCCATTATATTGTGTAGGAAAGTTAAGTGAATGATCAAACAAAGTAAAGGTGCATATGTTATGGTTTGTTTCTTGTCTACTTTATCTCATATGATATTATATTGAACATTATTCATGAAATCTAGTTATTTGTTTATTTTACATGATACAAGTGATATTTTTCCATACTAAATTACTAATGATAAGCATGTGATATATTCAAGGTAAGTGCATAGTGTTTTCCTTAAGGTAGTGACTAGTATTATAAAGGGGCATTTCACCAGAAGGACAAACTTTGCAGTCCAATTAGTTTCTAGAACACACATTCAAATAAATTACTTTCAAGGCCAAAATCAGCAGAATAATTACTTTAAAGGACAAAGTCAGCAGTCCAATTACTTTCAAGGACATAATTCATAGGTTTTTAGGCCCTAGAAACTAATTATTTTGTATATAGTCCTTGAAAATAATTATTTCAGTTATATGTCCTAGAAACTAATTCCACTTGCTAAAGAGGCCCTTGTGGCAAATTTCCACTATTATAAATTTAGGTGTGTCAAAACTAATTTTCGATATGACATATACTCCGAGATAACTCCGAAATGAATTCTACAAACCGAGATGTAAATCCGAAATGGACGACCGAGATGCACTCATCTCGTTCGAGATCTCACCCGATACGAGATAAGCTTTCTAAATTCTTCGAGACGAGACGTGACCGAAATCCGAGATTTAAAACCTTGATCACAATATAACAATACATATAATAAAAAACCAAAACCAAAAGAGTACTTCATTTGGAATAAGTTTTTCATACAAAAGTTTAATTATATAACTACCCTTAGAATACACCATTAACTCTACCACCGTGTTTGTTGGAAAATTCCGATGCAGGTTGCCCATAGGATGGAAATGAATGGAGTGTTGCATAAAAAGCAATTGTTTAGCTGAACGATTAACATCACTAACTCTTCTAGAACATTCTACGGTTTTCTTTAGTCATCAGCTCATTGCCTCTTCAATGTGATCGCCAACGTGGTTGTTTCATGTAAAATGAAAGCAGGAAGAACGGTTTATCCTCCAAAACAAGCTCGGGGGTAGAACTATTTGTTTAGGTCCCTGGGTTTTATGACTCCCCAAGGTTTGAAGTTTACAAATCGCTTTCTCTGATCCGAGCAGTGAATAGGAAGACTTGAACGAGTTCTTATACTTCGTCTTATCTTATATAAGAGCAATAAGAACAATTTTCAACCTTATAACGCCTCCGAGGGTAGAACTGCCTATACAAGTTGCTAATTCATGATTCTTAAGGTTTGAAGTGTACAAACCACTTTTCTTTGTCCATATAATGCAGTAGAGCCCATGTAACTAGTCTTTTAACTTCGATTCATCTATTCAAAATAGAAACAAGGTGAGCAATTCTTTACCCTTAATCTTGGAAAGGAAATGGAGCTAGTCTTGTCCTCCATTATGTCCTTCACTAATAAAAGTAATAAGAATAGCTTGTTGCTTAGTAACACTATGAGGGCAAAACTGCATGTCCGAGTCTTTGAGGGTCATATCTCCTTAAACTCGAGGTTTACAAATCACTTTCTCTTACATAACGCTTTAGGATAACTTGAAGTAAGTTTTGTTCACCTTTTGTAGGATCCCGAATGTGTCTTCAAGATACCCACTTAAGAGCTGGTCCTTCGGCATTGGGATTAGCTTCAGAGCTTTGTTTGTTGTTATTTTGGTGATCTTAGATTGAAACCTTAAGTTAGCATGAAGCATTGATCTGGATTATGGAACCTCAAGTTAACATGGGGTATTGACTTGGGTTGTTGAACCTCAAGTTAGCGCAAAGCATTGTTGAACATCAAGTTAGCTGAAGCATTGACTTGGGTTAATGTTCATAGTGCATTTTGGAAATTTTGGCTCAATTGGGCTTTTTACAAATATTGTTTTCCATTTCGGATTTGATCGGGGTTGATGGTTGTTGCATTTTTGATAACCCGACTTATGCTGGGAATTGGTTGCCTCGGTCTTCAATCCTAAATTGTTGTTTGCGCAAAAGGCTGATATCATTGGATGCGTGCATGATTGATCGTAGATTTTTCATCTTTTTTTGATATCATTTCGGATTTTTCATGTTTGTCTTTGTCGTCTTAAGTTCATTGCCTTTGCCTTGGCGCCTTTGATCCTTATGCCATATATATTTTATGGGCTTACTAGATCCCGCATAAGATTGTGCCTTTTGGCTTTAATATGGTAGTGATGTATAGTGCATAAGCGATTATACCTCGACCTTTTTGACTCTTGAGTTTTGCGCCGTTGTGCATTGCCGTTGACGGTCTGTGATTCAGGTTCGAAGGAAAGTGTTTCCTCTCATGTTGGTCTTTTCCTTCTCGATTGCATGTGGGTCACTGGTATGGAGTTTTAAGGCTTTAATACGAAGGAACATTTTAAGTTATTGGTTTTGAATCCTTCGCTTCTGATTTGGATATTATATTGTCATGCTACTCATTATTGATGAGTGATCGCTCTTTCGTTTTCTTCTTATGTTGGCCATTTTCTGATGTTTGATGGATTCATCTAGTAAAGGCCTTTGCTTCATTACGTAAGAGTGTAAATGGTTTAGAAGGTTAGCATAGGCAGGTTAATCGTCTGCGATTACCTCAGCTTTGCACATGGTTGAAAAGCCATCTTTATGCAAGGTTTCAAGATCATGCTTCATAGAGGATTCTACATAGATCATGCCGGATTCTCCTCAGAATTCCTTCCTTTGCATTTGTTATCCACCATCAGTTCTGGTTGCATAATTTTGATAGCTGTACTCCTTGCTTCTTACCAAGCATATTGTCTTTCTTTTAGAACCATCTCTCCTGGCATCGCAAATCCTTTAGCCTTGTTGTGGAAGTTTTTAAGGTTTACCATCTTCTTTTGGCAAATTCCACCCATATCATGTTTTGTTTTGACATTCCAACTGATAGTGAATAGTGTTTTAATACGTCCTTGATTCCGTCTAGCTTTTCTGCCTCTATTTCATTTAATTTTTAAGAGATTCTCATGATCTTTGCACAATGATAGTTACTGCATTAGCCTTTTCCAAGCGTCATTTAGATGTCCCTCCTTTGGATAAGTTACTCTTAGCCTTAGCAGAAACAAATTAAAATTATCATATGATCTTGATCGCCATTGGATCCGGACCATTTTGGCCTTCTTTGTAATCGACTTACCTATCTATTTTCCATCTTATACTTCTTCATTAATGGTTTTTGGACTTTGTCACTTTTTTGTTGGATTAGATGCCTCCCTTTACACATTGAGTGCTAGGACATGGTTGAATTTAACGGTTCACTTGCATGCTGATTGCTAGGGCTTGGTTGGATTTACTGTCTCCCTTACACATTGAGTGCTAGGGCTTGGTTGGATTTAATGCCTTCCTTGCGAGTTGAGTGCTAGGGCCTAGTTGGATTTAACATTGCCCTTACATATTGAGTTCTAGGATTTGGTTAAATTTTGAAATCATCATCTTTGAGCGTCTTTTTCTTTAGGATTTTGGTCTCGCTTGCTCCTTGGATCTAGAATGGTTTAAACCCCTTTAACTTGAACACCTTGAATCACTCTGTTTTGATTGTGATTAATACTATATTTAGGGGCCCACATCCAAGGGAGAAAAGCTGGAAGGAAATGGGGCACCATGGCAGCTCGTTGAGGCATGTGCCTCAAAAAACGTGTTTCACCATAGACGATGAGACTCCAACGAAGCAACATGGAACTATGGCTGCTATTGTGTTTCATAACAGAGATACAAATGCGACCTATTTGACCCTTCACTAGGCCACCTTGATTATTAGCCTCTCGTCTTCTTTTTGCATCGATTTGGACATTTTCATCGCGATCTTTGACTGCTATTTGAAACTGGAAATATAGTGTTAACCTAAAAAATGGATCAACACTCGGAATCAAAGTGAAAGCACCAGTTCAAATAAAAGTAAAAGAAAACGCAGAAAATATATAAGAACACATAGAAGTTTTTATAGTGATTCGGCGTACTCCGACCCATGTCCACTTCAATCCGTCTTATTAGTTGATAGTTGTTATCTCTTCGGATTTCAACTAGTTTTTCCCTAGATCTAAGTTATAATGAATTTGAATAAGTTTGAAAGAGATAAGAAGTGAAGAGAATCCAACAGAGTAATGGCAGCACTCCTTTGGAAAAGATCCTTCTCTAGTTGCTGGTAGATGAATATTTATAGGGGAATCAGGCAACATTGAGGTAGAGGCCCAGTAGCAACGAAGTCCAGAAGCCAAGCCAAGGCCGCACAAGAAATCCCGAGCCACCTCGAGTTACGGGGATAACTCGGGTCCGACCTATTATGATAGGTCGGGGCCGAGTCTAAACCCTTAACCAAATTCATCCAACTTCTTTTGCGAGCTCTTCCTTCCATCTAGTTGAGTTGTTCAAGCCACTTTCTATTTGTCTTCGAGTTGAATCTTGTGTTCTGTTGAATATCCGTCTTCTTAGCTCTCCGTACTTAGACAATTCTTAAAACGAGTCATCGATTCCTTGCACCATCACTTGAGTACGATCTACTAGAATAGAGTGATCAGAGCATGAAGTCCGAGAGGTGGTTTGGTGGGCCGCTATAGGTCGGACCCGACCTAACTTTATAACTCGGACCCGAGTTATGTGTGTGGGTCCAATCCATGTCAAACCTTTTCCAAGATCTTCCTTAGCCTCTTCTAAGTGCATCCATCAAGTTTCAAGTCAATCTGATTCCTTTTGAGTTCTCTAAGTCCAGTTAAAACTGCTTTGGTCCAAAAGCGGGTTAACACTTGCCCCCAAAGTATGCTTTTGGAATGTAAGATGTGCTTTGCTCAAGAACAATTTTCAATTATCCATCCATAATCCACTTTCGATAGTTGAGCTCTCCAGATATTTCAATCTAAGTCTTTGTTCAATCCAATCAAAACCAAGCACTCTGGCTGTCCGAATCGAAATCAAACTCTCTGGTTGATCCAAGTCCAAATCAAGCCACCTGGCTGATCCAATTAAGGTGAAGCTCTCCTACTACACTAATCAAGCTCTCTGGCATTTTGAGTCTCAGTCGATCTTCTGAGAATTCCATCTCTTAAATCCGAGTCATCCTGTGTTCGTCCAGGACTTACTTGATTTCAAAGCGTCCAAATCCTTCTATCTACTCTGCATCCGCTCCGGAGCTTGGTCTCACTGGACCATTCATCTCTCAATCTAGTTATTGATCTCTCTGGACCGTTTTTCATCCACTCTGAGGTTCAATCTCTTTGGTGGTCATTTGCTGAATCCGATCCGTTTGCTCTCCAGGAAGGGGACCCAACAACCGAGTAGGCCTAAGGGAACTCAACGACAAACAAGCCCATCCACTCACTCTTTGGCGAGGTAACTTACTTTTTGCACTCCGGTTCTGTCTCTCCGGACGGAACTTAAAGCGATCAATATCATACAAGCCCATCCGTTCGCTCTTTGGCAAGGGGACTTGCACCCTGCACTTCTGCTTCGTCTCTCCGGACGGAACTTAAAGCGATCAATATCATACAAGCTCATTCGCTCGCTCTCCAGCAAGGGCACTTGCACCCTGCACTTCGGCTCCGTCTCTTCGGACGGGACTTAAAGCGATCAAGATCAGTCATCATATTCAATGTGGATTTTTCAAAAGTTAAATATTCAAATCAAAGCAAAACAAACAAGCAGAAATCTTAAGCGTTCATCCTGGACATCCGATTCAGAGCGTGCCTAGAGACCAATCTAGGTCTCGTACACATGTAAGGGTCCGAGGTTATTATCATCTTAAACAGTCATCTCAGACATTCGACTCAGAGCGTGCCTAGGGACCGTTCGGGATCCCGTATATGTGTAAGTGGCCTAAGGTTATATTGCATCAATTATTTAAAGTCAGGGTAAAGGAATCGAACCTGACCTCAATTCGTCCCGATCATGGGGTTGTCATCCAATGAAAGTTTCTGATCCATAACTTCGTTCTGCCCCCGTTCCAACGGTGAGCTTTTGATTCTAGCTCCTGCTGTCATGCATTCATATTCCAATTTGCCTCTCTGACTCCAACATCGTCTGTTCAAGGCATTAAAGTTCATCCTAGATCCAACTCGATCGTGCCCCCCGAGTCGTGGGGGCATTGTTTCAGTTTGCTCCGCTTCAACTCCAAATGTTCCTACATTAGTTCCTTGGCTTTGGTTTTGAATTACAGTAGTCCTATCTTTTCCTTGTTGTCCCATCATTTGAAAGAATCATTCAAGCATTTTCTGTTGTCTAGTTATCATTCTATCCTGCATCTCCTACATCATTCTTTCCATCTCTTCCTTGGTCACGTAGATGGATTGATGAGAATCTGAGGACACCTCCTGGCTGTCCTCAGGCTCTGGTTGACTTGCTTCAGTTTTAGATCTAATATTAAGCCTCTTCATCTTTTCCAAATCAAGTTTCAAGTTTTCAGATCTAACTTTGTTCCCAGTGAAAGCAGAAAATGTTAACCTAAAAAATGGATCAACATCCAGAATCAAGATGAAAGCAACAGTTCAGATAAAAGTAAAAGTAGAAAATAGATAAGAACATACAAGTTTTTATAGTGGTTCGGCGTACTCCGGCCCACGTCCACTTCAATCCGTTTTATTATTAGTTGCTAGTTGTTATCTCTTCGGATTTCAACTAGTTTTCCCCTAGATCTAAGTTACAATGAATTTGAACAAGTTTGAAAGAGATAAGAAGCGAAGAAGTGAAGAGAATCCAGCAGTGTAATGGCAGCACTCCTTCGGAAAAGATCCTTCTCCAGTTGCTGGTAGATGAGTATTTATAGAAGAATTGGACAACATTGAGGTAGAGGTCCAATAGCAACGAAGTTCAGAAGCCAAGCCAATGTCGCACAAGAAATTCCGAGCCACCTCGGGTTACGGGGATAACTCGGGTCCGACCTATCATGATAGGTCGAGGCCGAGTCTAAACCCTTAGCCAAATTCATCCAACTTCTTTTGTGAGCTTTCCTTCCATCTAGTTGAGTTGTTCGAGCCACTTTCCATTCGTCTTTGAGTTGATTCTTGTGTTCTGTTGAAATCTATCTTCTTAGCTCTCTGTACTTAGCCAATCCTTAGAACGTGTCACAATTCCTTGCACCATCACTTGAGTACGATCTACTAGAATTAAGTGATCAGAGCATGAAGTCCGAGAGGTGGTTTAGTGGACCGACCCGACCTAACTTTATTACTCGGACCCGAGTTTGAGTTCTCTAAGTCCAGTTAAAGCTGCTTTGGTTCAAAAGCAGGTTAACATATAGTACTCTATTTTGGAAAAATAGATCTATTATATTAGATCTTCATCGTTATGCTTTTACATAAAATTTCACCTTTTACATGAATATTTAAAAAAAAGGCAAAATTGATATTTTTTCCACTTAATTATGATTCTTTTTATAACGTTTTGACACATATTTTGAACAAAATTTAATTAATTCTTTTTTTCTTATTATATGTTGAGAGAATGACGATCGTCAAAAAGTGGGATAAATATTTATTTTAGTAGTTATTTTATATTTAAATAAATGTTAGCTTCATGCATGTCTTTTGTACTAATTATTTTGATTTGCGCTTGCAAATCACGTGTCTTTCTATCAAAAATATAGTCTTTCATTTTTGAAACATATGCTATTTGTACTAAAATTTCTAATGCACGCGCGTAGCACATGCCATTTGGACTCGTGTTTATTACCAGATTTTACTACATAGTTTGTGTTCCTCGATAAGCCAACATTCTGTGTATTAAATAAACTTCTAGTAAGTCTAAATCATCTATTCTCCATTGTCTTTCTCCAAATCTCTAAACTTATAGTTATTCCCCTGTTTGGTTCATCGGTTAATATGACGTTGCTGGTGAATAACCTACTTCATGATTTCTTTATCTCTTCTATTTTGTTGGTGAACAAAACTTATATGCCAGGTCTTTATCTCTTCTATATTGCTTCATGCTTGACAGTAGCTTGATACCATGATAGTTAGAATGGATTTGGATGTTAGCTTTGTTTTTATTTATTTATCAAGACTATAGTATCACTCCAATTTATATGTATAACCACTAGGGCTGTCAATGGATATCAGAAAAATCCGAAATCCGTCCGCATCCGCATCCGAAAAGTGGATAAATATTCGATATCCGAAAAAACGGATGCGGATGTAGATACGAAGACATCCGCATTCGAAAATTATCCATCCGATTTTGTCAAAATTATAGTTCAAATTATGTGCATTTTGATGTAGTGAAAGATATTCATTTAATATTTTGTTAAGTTAGTAGTTTATGTTATATGCGCTTAATGCTTATTAACTGTTTGAAACTATTTATTATAATCATACTTGTTAATTTTTAACACTTTTATAATCAATGGAATTGAAAAATATCTATGTTAAACTAAAATTTTTCTTTTACAATTCTTTATTTATTGGTCGTTAGCGGATAGGATAATTATCCGATATCCGAAAATGATTTCGGATTCGGATGCGGATATGACACTATCCGCATCCGTTGACAGGCCTAATAACCACTATCTCATCTTCCTATTTGACGCCACAATAAGCATCTAATTTCACAACAAGCTTGCCTCGACCTCATTTTTTTCAATGCTTCCCTAACTTCCCAGGCTTTAATTCTTCACTTATGGCTATAAATGCAAAGTTGCTCGTCATGGATTTTTTTTAAAATTATTTATTATTATTATTTGAAATTGTGTACTTTTGTACTACTACCACAAACTACAAGTCAACAATGTTAAGTGGTTCGAATCATGCGCTACGTAAGGTTCGAATCTATGACCTCATGATCAAAACCAGACCGCCTAGCCGTTGGGGCAGTGATGTCGGACAAAAAAATAGTTTTTTGTCGGAAATTAAATCTGAACAATAATTGCGAGTTTCTATGATTGCGGAAAACTGCAAATTGTTTGGATTTGGATAAACTAAGTGCGTGTATCACACACTGCCAACATGTCAACTTATTCACAGCTATTCAATCCAATGATGCTACTGTCCCTTCTCATGCACAACCTTTGCATTTTCAAGCTCGTCCCTGTGCATATGTGCACAACGATACTACGCAGCCTGATCACTATGTTTCACATTCACAAGCTGCATCATTAATCTCTCAAGCACAGCAGTGTGCTAATGCTCCCCAGCTCACTCACTTTATCCCCTTACAACTACTTCATTTCCTCAAGCTTCCCCTAGAGCTGCTCCCTTAGGACTCCTAGTTGTCAGTTATGCAGTAACTCATTATGCAGCAACACTTGATTTGTCGCGTTTTCATTCTCAAGCTCCTGCTAGCACTTCATGTGCTTCCCCTGAAGTGCATGCTTATCCTTATCAAGCCATTCAGCCACAAACTTCAGAACACCAAGACATTACTGCACCCCCTCAAGGTTGCATCCTTACGCATACTTCCACTCAGCATACTGCTCGTACTGTTATTGTTGAGTCTCCCCCATCTCTTATTCCTTCCTACTCACGCTCAATCAGGCCATCAGAATCAGCCTGCTGCTATGCTCTCACTGAAATTCAATGTTCACATGCTCAGATTCATTCACAGTCAAGTGCTACACAAGATATCTCTCCCCCTAGTCAGCCACTTGCAGTTGTGAATAGTTTTGTTGTTCCAGCCTCTTCAAGTGATTGAAAATGCTTTTGGTGGTGGGATCAAAGGTTATACTAAATTTGTGTTGTCAAGCGAGGGATCTAAAGGCAAGATACTCCCAAAAATTCATGATGCTCTAGACTTCAAGTACGGACCTCTAATGCACAACGATAGTAAAGAGCAAAAATTGAATCAAGAGCAGGATCTTAAACTATCATCGATATTATCAATAAGGAAGTTGGGTCATTGAGCTCTTCATCGCTGACCAGCCTTGAAGTGGAAGAAAAAGCGGGGTGTAATCCACCGAGTTATGCCGGATTATTTTCAAATTCGGCTAGTGTAGGGAGACTATCTCATGTTGAAATCTCTTAGTGTGCAGATCATGCAATACTATGATTACTTTTTTTTTGACCTATCACTTGTTTTTCTATTCACTTTTGTACTGCCACCCCAGGCCGAAAAGCTCTTTTTTGAGTAGTAATTTATATTTCTCTTTCGTAAATAAAATAAAATAAAGTAAATCAGTAATTGAAATAAAATGGGTTTATAGCAACAAGTTGAATGAAAAATATAGAGCGACTTCCCATAAAAAGTTTGGGGAAAAATAATCAGGTTTTGAACAAATCACCCAGGTTCTCAGAATATGCTATACATGTTACCATACCGTACACCAAGATGTACATTGCTCATCTAGGCAACAAATGCTCCAACATTTCCCCATTCTCTTCAGGGCCAGCCCAACAACAAGCCCAATGAAGCAATTGTTTAGAGCTCGAGAATCTTTGGGACCCCAATAATTTTCCGTTGGTTACGCTCGAGTGCACACACATAGGTAAACACGTACGTACCACCGTACATACATACGTATGTATGTATATTAGGATAACAATAAAATTGTTATAACAATTTAAAGTATGGGAGCCCACTTTAACCAGTTAACATAGTTGATAAATCAACTTATTCATACAATAATCATTTTTATTTATTTAAAACAACATTCCACATTCAACTAATGCCTTATTTTTATTCTTCAAATTTTGACATTTCCATAATTTTATCGGACCATCTTATTAGATCGCCTTCTCTAGTGTGTAATTTTCTAAATCTTTTATAATAATCATCAAAATCTTCTTTGTAATGCTGTCTATCACCTGGATTTTGTATAAAATTGCTTAACTGCTATGGTATTAAACTATAAACAAGAGTTGATATTAGTCAATGCGTTAAACCTACTTTATGTAAGTGCATTAAGCCATTGGATTAGAAATGAGAGTGGTCATTAAAATGTGGTCTTATTTGTTTTTATAGTTAGAAAACATACATACATACATACACTTGTATATCTATGTAGTTAGTTGTCCCGGATCATTAGCAATGGTGGCAACGACTCTTGAGTGAGGTTCGAGCAAGTTGTATATCTATATGGTTTTATTTGTCTTTATATTTAGAAAAATATACATACATACACATATACATACATACATATACTCGTATGTCTATGTAGTTAGTTGTCCCCGATCATTAGCAATGGTGGTAACGACTCTTGAGTGAGGTTCAAGAGCAAGTTATTCAAATCGAAATTCAGTTCGTAAACCATAAGTTCTAAACTTTAAATTAAATCTGGGTTCAAACTTCAAAGTGTGAATTCGTAGATTCGAAGGACTCATATTCTAGTGATTTATATTCTTGCTAGTAATTTTGCTATACGTAGGCTATTAAATAAGACTTAAGTATGTAAAGGCATTGGTTCTTCTGTCATTGTAATAAATTACATTTTTAAATTTGTTCTAGATGCTTGAACTTCTACATGTAAGCCTAAAACTTAACATTCTCTCTTGTTTTATCTTTATTTTGTTTGAAAATACTAAGATTTATGTTGTAGTTTCATATAATTATCTTGATATATTTTTATTGCAGCATGCGTTGAATGATTTTTTTCAAATGCAATTTTAATTGAGATTTGGCTCGCATTTCAAGAAGCGAATTGTAATTGGAAAGATTTTTTTGAAACATGATTCAGATTGTAAGATTTTAAGATTTGATAAGAGGACTTTGGTTTGGATCCCCTGGACATCACTTACCAATTTTCAGAAATACGTATACATACATAAACACACGTGTACACACACATACGTATACACACATACGTACACACATATACATACACACACATGTATATATAGGAGAAGGATCTAGTTCCTCTATCTAATAAATTCTCTTAAAATCACCCTTTCATCTTTTTGTGAGAAAATATATTTTGGATTGAAATGATTTTTTTGATATGTTATATTCAATAACAAGTGTTGTTGTTGTACGATTCAAATATGTGCTTATGAGTGTTTCAGATTGAAGATACTGTGAAGAGCTTCGTATTGGAAGAGACGGAAAGTTGATTGGAAGGAGAGATCAACATATATGAAGAAGAGGAGCTGTTAAGTCTCATTGTCAGGCAATCAGACATCTGACTAACCAAGTTAGACGTTTGAATGCTTGTAGAATTACCAAAGAGCATACAGGTAAATAGATGTCTGAATTGGGAATCCGAGAGTTTTTTGAAGTTTTTAAGAGACGTCTGACCCCCGTAGGTCAGACGTCTGAGTTCTTGTAGTGCGATCTTTCCAAGGTTTTGCTGATTCGAATTTCTGGGGGCAGTTATTTCAATTCGATGCATATTTCTTCTCTATTAATGGTGCAGATTCTTTTGATGTGATCCAATGGTTTAGAGTAATTAGAGCATCTATACATTAGCCTTCTAATCATCTTTCTAATTAAGGATTAGCATGATTATTAGGTTTTCAATCATTGTAATTAATAGAAATCCTAGCTCATCCAATTTGGGGGTTTTCTATTTTGAGTGATCCGAATTATAATTCTTCAATTGAGCGATCGATTAGAGAGTCTTCACACCTTGTAACTCTCTAATCATTGATTTGGCTTGCAATCTCTTTTAACCGCTGATTGGAATGAAATGGTTGTTGGGTCTCCATGGACGTAGAATACAAATTCGAACCACGTCAAATCTTCTGTGTCTTTTGTCTTTCTGTTATTTGATCTTGTGTATAACATAATTGATTTTGAATTTGCATTGGTGTTCAAATAGACAAAACTAGATTCTGGTTAATCGCTTCCATATATTAGTGATAAATCCTTCCTTATATTTTTTCACTACAGTTTGGTGTCAGAGCTAGTGTTTTTATTCTGTTTGGATATTAATAGCGACCTCCGGAAAATCTATTGGTAGATCCGGTGTTAATTATGTTGTTACATGTTTTGATGGAAATAGAGATTTTTTATAGGAATTTAGAAAGAAGTAGAAGAGGAATCAGGAAGAGAGCAAAAGGGAGGAATGACGAAGAACAGTACAGATATTTCATTAATTCATTGCTTGCCTTCTTTCATATTCCACTTCACTATATAAAGCAAATTCCCAACAGACTGTACAGCTGGTACCATATTAGCCATACAACGATAACAACTTGTAACAAAGCAGCATTTCAAAATAAGAAAATAAAATAGAAAAAGATACACTTGCATAACTAATTTGCAGCAACCCATGTGCACATGAATACCAAGTTTCATAACCGTTACTGCTTGTTGGCCTAAATTTAAGTGCAATGCGTACAACGACTTCCCTTGCCTCTCAATTACAGTCGTTGTATTCGGATCAGTGTCATTCCGTATCATTACCGACCCCTCGAAAACGACCTTGTCCTCAAGGTCGAAGATGCTTTTCATGTTGAATGTTCCACCGGGATCGAAGACGAGAACTTTGCTTTCACATCTTAACTTGTTCATTTCAGCAAACATGCTGGGTTCATCAGCCCATTCCAGCACCTGTTTGTTCATTTCAACAAACACGTGTGCGACATTCCCTTTCTGCTCAGTATGCCATAATGAATTCTGTATGGCACACAAAGCCTTGAAAAGTGCAGCTCTTGAGTAGTACACATCAGACTGGTAATGAACACTCTCTTCCATAGGTATATCCATATTAAATAACTCATATAATTCTAAAGCCTTAGCTTCTGTATACTGGAATGTTGCACCATTGGCTGAAGTGTTGATTGTGTGTCGAGAAGGAGGATCCAACTGTGATGGAGGGGACGAAGTGTTGATGGTGGAGTTAGGTGATAATATGGTGATAGAAGCTACTTTCATGGGTGAAGGTGAAGAAACCGTCGAGGCCACAATATGAGGGGAAGTCAAAATAGCCGGAGCAACTGAGATTTTTGCAGTAGTAGTGATGGTATGAGAAGCTTTTGAAGGATGTGATCCAGGTTGTGTTGATGTTGGGTAGAAGAGAGTTTGGAAGATGTTATGGCATAGATAGAAGTTGAATTTGCTGGAAAGGGGGGTGCATTAGCAGCACCAGAGGTCAGAGGAGGAGCTGATGTTGACGATCCTATAGCAGCTGCATATAACTGTGTTGGAGGAGTGCTAGGAGCAGTAGTGGCAGAGGTCAGAGGAGCAGCCGCGGTAGTGGTCAGACTTGAAGAATTCCTTGCTTTCATTCTATCTTGCATTCTCTCTATAATAACCATCATCTCATGAAGTTTATTTCGTATGAAATCCAGATCTAAAGCAAATGCATTCTCCAGCAATAAATTTTCAGTTTTATCCTCATAATCAATTTTTTTATAAAACTGAATATCAAGTTGACAACATCTATCATATATGTATCTTCCTTGTAATTGTTTCTTTGCCCAAACAGCATTTTGACATGAATCAAATCGAACAATTGCTTGCAGCAGTTCACTTGATTGTAATATATCAATCTTCTCGACATATCCATACGGATCAAACACTCGATGAAGTACCTGCTCATTGATCGGATAGATAGTATTATGGACTGAAACCAATAGATCTTGAGTGATTTCATGGGTAGCAGACATACTGAATTCGAAATCAGATCTAAACTAAATGCCCTTTTTTTTTAAAGAAATAAAAGAAGAGGTGGATAATTAAGAACTAAGAACTAAGAACAGATCTGAATGAAGAAGAGAATTAAGATAAAGGAGGTGAGAACATCGGTGAAAGCACCAATTGATACGGTACTAACAAGTTTTATAGGAATTTAGAAAGAAAGAAGTAGAAGAGGAATAAGGAAGAGAGCAAAAGGGAGGAATGACGAAGAACAGTACATATATTTCATTAATTCATTGCTTGCCTTCTTTTATATTCCACTTCACTATATAAAGCAAATTCCCAACAGACTATACAGCTGGCACCATATTAGCCATACAACGATAACAACTTGTAACAAAGCAGCATTTCAAAATAAAAAAATAAAATAGAAAAAGGTACACTTGCATAACTAATTTGCAGCAACCCATGTGCACATGAATACCAAGTTTCATAACTGTTACTGCTTGTTGGCCTAAATTTAAGTGCAATGCGTACAACGACTTCCCTTGCCTCTCAATTACAGCCGTTGTATTCGGATCAGTGTCATTCCGTATCATCATCTTCAAATTCTTTACATAGAGGTACATATGGTGTTTTCGATGGTACCATGGTTGATGAAGATAATACATATATTAGTACAGAGGATCAAATTCAAGGTGGAGCTCATTCGGATACTAGGCCTGTTAGATAGATGAAGAAGCCTAAGTGGTTTGATGATTTTGTTGGATTAAGCATCGAAGACATGACTTCGATGACTTGGCAACATATGCATTGATGTTGTCCATGATGAGCGCAGAGATTATAGAGACGCTATTGCATCAGTTGATAGTTCCAGTTGGCTAGTTGCTATGGAACATGAGATTGAATATTTGTAGAAAAATCATACTCGAGATTTGATGCCTCTTCCCACTGACAAGAGGGTAATTGGATGTAAGTGGATCTATAGAGTGAAACACGACGCAATGGTGATTTTAGATACAAAGCAAGGTTAGTAGCAAAGGGGTATGTTCAGAAGAAAGAGATAGAGCATCATGATATCTTTGCTTCAGTTGTCAGGCATACATACATTCGTATTCTTTTGACATTAGTTGCTTATTATGATATGAAACTTGAGCAACCAGATGTCAAAACTGTATTCTTGCATGGTGATCTAGATGAGGAGATTTCTTTGCAGCAGCCAAAGGGGTTCATTGATAGTAGCAGAGCAGATTATGTTTGTAAACTCAACAAATTTCTATATGAACTGAAGCAGTCTCCTTGACTATGGTATAAGATATTTGATAAGTTTATGCTTTCACAGGGTTATTCTAGAAGTTCTAAAGACCAGTGTGTTTGTTTTAGGAGGTGGGATGGAGAGATGATATATCTTTTGTTATATGTTGATGACATGTTGATTGCATCACAGAGTATGGTCAGAATTACAGAGTTGAAAGCAGAGCAGTAAAGAGTTTGATATGAAAGATTTATAAAAAGCACAAATAATTTTGGGTATGGAGATAGTCAGAGATAGGAAATAGAGGGAGTTGAGACTCATTTAGACGCAGTACATCGAGAAGGTCCTCCCTCGATTCGGTATGAAGAAAACTAAACCGGTCGACACTCCACTGGACTCTCATTTTAAGTTGTCGAAAAAATTATCTCCTTCATCGGATGAAGACAAAAGGTATATGACAAATATATCATATTCTAGTGCTGTTGGTAGTCTCATGTATGCGCTGGTGTGCACGAGACTAGATTTGGCTCATGCAGTGGGTGTTGTAAGTCGATATATGTCTAACTTAGACAAAAAAAATGGCAAGCAGTGAAGTGGATACTCGGATATCTTCGTGGCACTTCATCAGTTGGCTTGTTGTTTGGTGGAGTAGAGGGGGACATCTCTCTTAGAAGTTACCGTGATTCAGATTACGTTGGGAATAGAGACGGACGAAAGTCAGTGTCGGGTTATGTTTTTATACTTGGCATAGGCTCGATTTCGTAGAGATCAAAGCTGCAGTCTATAGTAGCTTTGTCGACCACCGAGGTTGAGTTGATATCGATTGTGGAAGCGATTAAGGAAGGATTATATTTACTTTAGCTATTGAATGATCTTTCTATAGTGCAGCGGACAATAAAGCTATTTTCAGACCATCATAGTTCGATTTATCTTGTAAAGAATCAAGCATATAGTTCTCGTACGAAGCACATTAATGCCAGAGGTTTCTTCTTTATGCTTGAGGAAGAACAAAGCAAGATCAAGTTGGTTAAGGTGAGTATTATGGATAATCCTTCAGATATGATGACTAAGTTGCTTCCCAAGGACAAGTTTGAGCATTGCTCAAAGCCTCAAACTTGATCAGTTTGATTTTAGTTGCTTGAGCGCCATGGGACGCAGACCCAACAACCTCTATGTTTATTTTGTTGATTGTTGAAGAGACCGACGTATTTTGAATCAAGGTGTAGTGTTGTTATACGATTCAAATATGTGCCCATGAGTGTTTCAGATTGAAGATATTATGAAGAGCTCGTATCGAAAAAGATGGAAAGTTGGTTGGAGGAAAAATGTTTCAGATTGAAGATATTATGAAGAGCTTAATATCGGAAAAGATGGAAAGTTGGTTGGAGGAAGAGATTAAAAGATATGAAGGAGAGAAGCTGTTGAATGCCATTGTCAGGCAATCAGACGTCTGACTACCCAAGTCAAACATCTGAATGCATGTAGAATTTCTAACCAGAGAACATATAGGTAAACAAACGTTTGAATTGGGAACCCGAGAGTTTTTTTTAAAGTTTTACAGAGACGTCTGACCCCCCTAGGTCAGATGTCTGAGTTTTTGTAATGCGATTTTTTCAGGGTTTTGCTGATTCGAATTTCTGGGGACAGTTTCGTTATTTCGGTGCATATTTCTTCTCAATTGATGGTGCATATTTTTTTGATGTGATCGGATGGTCTAAAGTAATTAGAACATTTATATATTAGCCTTCTAATCATTTTCCTAATTAAGGATTAAAAGAATTATTAGGTTTTCAATTATTGTAATTAATAGAAACCCTAACTCATCTAATTTGAGGGTTTTATATTTTGAGTGCTCTAAATTATAATTCTTCAATTGAGTGATTGATTAGAGAGAGTCTCCACATCTTGTAACTCTCTAATCATTGATTTGATTTGTAATCTCTTGTAACTGTTGATTGGAATAAAAGGTTGTTTGGTCTTCGTGGACTTTGGATACAAATCTGAATCACAATCAATCTTCCGTCTTTTTTCTATTGTTTGATCTTGTGTGATAACATAATTGATTTTGAATTTGCATTGGTGTTCAAATAGACAAAACTATATTATGGTTAATGCTTCCGCACATTAGTGATAAATCATTCCTCGCATTTTTTCACTATAACAGAGCCATCGATGTAAAATTCGAAATTATTTCAAAACTTTTAACTACTTCAAAACTGCAAGTAGACATGAGCAATCAAAAGTATCTATATTGACCATCAACTTGAAATGTAACTATGTAGGAGATAGAAGTTTTGGAACAATTTCAAATTTTGGATAGATGATCTTGCTAATAAACATAACATATCTGTTAGATTCTGCCCTTTTTAGTTTCAATGAGACAACCGTATATTTCCATATGTATATATACAATCATCACATGTATATACAAGGAAATATGACGATCGATATCAAACCGGACTGAAATTGAAGAAAACAAATAGTTTTATATTGTAATTTTTGTCGGTCTAGATTTTATGTACAACCTCCAATTTGATGATTGCACACACACACAAATACATTTTGAAAATTATCTTTGCAATATAACTATTTTATAACAACCAATTGTTCAAAGAAAATGGTCAAAATATCAAGTTTTAAGCAAAATACAAACATTTCAAAGCAAAAGAACATTTTAGTGCACAATCAGACGTCTGTCTATTTTATCACAGACGTCTGTGTACATTCAAATAAAAAAGAACCTTTTAGTTCAAATCCAGACATCTGGATTTTTCATACAGACGTCTATATTGCAATCTAGACGTCTGGTACAAAAATTCCAGACGTCTGGATGACTTGTTTTTTGTTCTTGTGCCTTTTGGAATTTTTTATATTCGTCCAAACATCTAAGAACTTTTGTTCAGACTTCTGGATCTGATGACCAGCGATAACTCTTCACAGAAATTCAAATTTTGAAGTCATCTTTCTCAAGAGTTGCGATTATTCAAATGGTTATAACTATTGATTTAGAACTTTTCAAATCTATAAATAGAGTTAAGATTTCACTTTTTAATTTAGTAATTTTTTCTATCTTTCTGATCTATACTTGTGATTTACAAATATTCTTAACTATTTACTTCCTACAATTACACGTTTAAATCATCATCTCAAGGAGATTATAGGAAGGGTGTACTCAAATAGACTTACCCGTGTTGTCTAGAACACAATCAGTCAAGAAATTTATTAACACCTGTAGTCGAAGTTCCGTTGAAACTGTTACAGGCACGAAGTCCTATTTGGCAGCTTAGGCGGATTGTAAACCTGTACTTCCGGGTTAAGTGAGGGTATAGTTAGTTAATTCTAGAAGGAGTCTGAGACTGGACGTAGAACGGGAAGTTCGAAGAAGTATAAAAATATTTGGTGTACTTTACTTATTGCGATTTTTATATTGCCAGTTAGATATAAGTTTTTATTTAGTAGAGATAATCATATTACTCGATCCGCATAGACTTCATTTGGTATCAGAGCAAGACTATCATTTAAACGTAGCAGTTTTTGATATTCAAGTAATATGGATAATAATACTGCATCAAGTTTTGTTGAAGACGACCACCACTATTTTACGGACTAAATTACAATTATTGGTCTACTAGGATGAGGATTTATATGCAAACAAATGACTATGACATTTGAAATATTACTCAACAAGAATATATTGTATCTACCACTGCTTATGCACAATGGTCAAACATACAGAAACTAGATGCTACTGCAAATGCTAAAGCTATGAATATGTTGTTTTGTTCCTTAGATAAAAATGAGTTTAATAGAGTTAGCATATGCACATCAACATATGAAATTTGGCGTACTCTTAAAGTAACACATGAAGGTACAAACAAGGTCAAACAAAGCAAGATTTCAATGCTTAAAAATCAATTTCAGAGTTTTAAAATGAAGCAAAATGAAACTATAAATGATATGTACTCTAGATTTCAAGACATATATCACTCACTTCTGGCACTAGGAGAAAAATACATTGATTTTGATATTGTTTCAAAAATCCTAAATTTTTTAACGGATGAGTGGGAACGAAAGGTCTTAGCTATTGAAGAAGCTAATGATATTTCTACCATTAAACCAGAAGAGTTAATATGAAATCTCATGTCATATGAAGTGAATTTACAGGCAAAACGAGAACAAGTTCAAGATAGAAAAACAATTGCATTTCAAATAGAAAATAAAGACTTCGACGAAGATGATGAAGATATTGCATTCTTAGCTAAAAATTTCTAAAAGTTTCTGAAATTTAAAAAGAATAAGTTTGGCAACAACCAGAGACGGAGCTAGGAATTAGGATCGCCCTGGGCTATTGTAACATTGGTACTCGATCAAAATGCAGAAAACAATAGAAAATAATTGCTAAACTATAAATCATCTAGCTTCATAACATAAGATGAATAAAAAATTGAAAATTTTAAGAACAAAGCATGAATATGAAAATAATAGAATTTACTCTGTGAACGACAAAACAAATTAAATTTCAAACACAAGGCGAACAAAGAATGGTAAAATAAGAACAAAATAATGAATAAATATTGTGCTATAATTTAATCAATTGCGCAGTTTGCATCACTTCAATTAAAATATTATTTTAGTGATTTCTTTTGCCAACATCAAAGCTATAATTGTACAACACATTTTGCTTTGTTTTTTAGTTAAAGTAATGGACAACTTTACTTTAGTGGCTAGCTTAGTAATATATGTTCATGTTGCAGATTAATGACCCGGGCTATAGCCCAGGGTATGATGAATATAGATCCGTCCCTGGCAACAACAAAAATAACAATTCGTCAATTTCCTCACTCAAATGCTATGAATGTGATAAGATGAGTCACATAAAAAGAAACTGTCCAGAACGAAAGAAGAACAGCTTCAAAAATAAGAATGTGAAATTTTATAAGAAGAAAAAGCAGGCTTTTTCATTAACTTGGGATGATTCAGACCCTTCTTCGTCGTCAGATAGTGAGAGTAATTCCGAACAAATGTATGCTTCTTGGCTACTAATGACAACGTAAGTGAACTTTCATTTGATGATCTACTTGAGATAAATTTTGAGTTATTAGACAAGCTAAAAGATCTGAATAGAAAATATAAAGATATATTAGCAAAATTGAATAGAATTTAATTAGAACTTGACATGCTAAAAGATGAAAAAGAAATTACTAGAAGAAGAGTTAGTAAAATCTTAGGATTCACGTACCAATATATTAACACAATTTACTATGTCAAGTGATAAAATAGAAACTCAAAACAATAAAAATGATATATTAATAGAAGAAAATCACAATTTAAATTCTAGTAATAAAATATTATAATTAGAAATAGATAGCCTTAAAACCAAGTTAGGAAAAAATTACTAAAAATGTGTCCAACTTTAATAAAGACAAAGAGAATCTTTCTAAAATTATAGAAAATTCACAATCTATTTCTAGTAAAAGGGGAATAGAATATTAAAAAAAACCTAGAAAAGAAGTTAAAACTAGGACTAATAATTATAGTTCACTATATACTAATTTCAAAATGATAGTTGAAGGAAACAAATAAATAAGTCTATGACTATACAAATTTGGGTTCCAAAGACTAACAATTATTTTATAAGAAATATATAGGTAATTTTATTACTAACGTTCATAAAAGTTCAAATTTCATTTTCAAAGGTAACTCTAAACCCTATTGGATTTGGCTTTCTAAGACTTAACTTTTAGAACCCTAACAGAGATAGTGGATACCAATATCATTTCAATATTTTTTGCAAGTACCCGGTAAAAAGAGAGGAAAATGGATACTCGACAGTGGTTGCTTCAAACATATGACGGGGAACAAAGACATGCTAAACATATGACGGGGAACAAAGACATACTAACAAATATTATCTATTCAGATGGAGGTTTTGTTAATTTTAGAGATAACTCTAAAGAATATGTCATCGGAAAAGGAGATGTGAGCAACAATGGATACTCAATGCCTACAATGTTCAAGGCCATGGAACCGATCGTTGCACAATTCAACTTTGCTGAAAATAGGTTTTTTAGTTTAATGCATCTACCGTAAGATATTCCTAAATATCTCCCTTTGGAGCAATACAATCTACAACGAAAAGGTAAAAGCCCAATAATCGAAGAAAATAGAGAAATTGAGCATGGCGAAGAAGATGTTGGTGAAGGAGAACATATAGAACCGCAAGAAGAAAGTGAAAACGAATCTATGCAAATTATCAAGGGTGATTACAAATCCTACACTAAAAAGGAGAAACTTCAATCCGACATCACTCTATCAAAGAATTAAAAAAAGCTTGAACGTCAAATGTCCAAGGGCTTTTCACATATCAACTCCCGTCTTGACTATATTGAAATAAGAATCGGACGAAACGAAATGAGAGCAAAAATGTCAAAACAATTCTCAAAAGGATGTGGAAGAATTTAAGCGGCGGATGTTCACCACCTCCATCACCAACTTGGAGTGATTGGTAAGGTAAAATTATTACTAATCTTCTTTTACTTTATTACTTCAAAAACAGATAACTCATGCTCAAAATGTCATTATTTTAATAAGCTTTCACGGGAGCCAGGCTTTCATTTCATGGATGGATTCTATGCTTTTTTGGACATCCTACATTTTCAAGTTGTTTTTGGATTTTCATATGTTTAAGTTGGTGTTGTTTTATGGTATGTTGTTGTTGTGTAAGTTTTATGTTTATGAACTTATGATAAGTCTTGTTGTGTACCGTTAAAACTTAGGTTATGTCTGTACTTAATGTGATGGATATGTGCGGTGTGTACGTGATGTTTCCTTGTTATGGTAATATTATGGATACTTGCTTTTTTAGTTGTGATATTATAGCTGTATTGTTCTACTTATAAGTGGGCTTTTATATCATGTTCTTGTTATTTTATATGACTATTCAGTTATGATCTTGTTATGTTTTTGCTATTTTACAAGTCGGATGCATATATTCCTTTTTGTTAATGACAAATGTGAAGAAAATCTAGGCATATTGATAAGGAGAGTGATACTTATATTGGTAGGAGGAGAAATACTTATTGTGCATTCTTATTAATTAAAATATACAGTTGTCATCATAAAAAAAGAAGAGAATGTTAGATCCTGTCTTTTTTAGTTTCAATGAGACAACTATATATTTCCATATGTATATGTAATCATTATATGTGCAGAAATGTATACAAGAAGATACGACGATCGGCATCAAAACCGGGCTGAAATTGAAGAAGACATAGGTTTTATATCGTAATTTTTGTCGGTCTAGATTTTATGTATAATCTCCAATTTGATGATTGCATACACACACAAATACATTTTGAAAATTATCTTTGCAATATAACTATTTTATAATAAACAATTGTTCAAGAAAATTGTCAAAATATCAAGTTTTAAGGAAAATACAAACATTTCAGAGCAAAAGAACATTTTAGTTCACAATCAGACATCTATCTATTTCATCACAGACGTCTATGTACATTCAAATAAAAAAGAACTTTTTAGTTCAAATCCAGACGTCTAGAATTTTCATAACAGACGTCTATATTGCAATCTAGATGTCTGGTACAAAATTTTCAGATGTCTAGATGATTTGTTTTTTGTTTCTGTGCTTTCTGGAATTTTTTCTATTCGTCCAGACATCTGAGAACTTTTGCTTAGACTTCTGGACCTGACGACCAGAGACAACTCTTCACAGAAATTCAAATTTTGAAGAGTCATCTTCTTTCTCAAGAGTTGCAATTATTCAAATGGTTGTAACTATTGATTTAGAACTTTTCAAATCTATAAATAAAGTTGAGATTTCATATTTTAATCTACTAATTTTTTCTATCTTTCTGACCAATACTTGTAATTTACAAATATTCTCAACTATTTACTTCCTACAATTACACGTTTAAATCATTATCTCAATGAGATTATAGGAATCTGTACTCAAATAGAATTATCTGTGTTGTCCAGAACACAGGGTCAAGAAATTTACTACCGTCTATAGTCGAAGTCCTGTTGAATTTGTTATAGGCACGAAGTCCTATTCGGCAGCTTAGGCGGATGGTAAACCTATTCCTCTGGGTTAAGTGAGGGTATAGTTAGTTAATTTCAGAAGAAGTCTGGGGCAGAACGTAGAACGAGAAGTTCGAACTAGTATAAAAATCTCTGGTGCACTTTACTTATTGCGATTTTTACACTGCCAGTTTGATATAAGTTTTTATTTAGTACAAATAATCATATTACTCGATCCGCATAGACTTTCGATATCTACAAAAATTCACTTTAATTTGGAATTCTTTTGCGCAAAAAACAGGCTACGAGCACGTGCGCACACGTGCACGCACACACATATATCTGAAGGTCGAGTTCAAATAATGTTTAAGATGGCATACATATTTAACTGGTTGCATTGAAATGATGAATTTTTTGTTCATACATGTGTCAGTGCTTGTAATTTGTAATACTAAAGATTTTATAGAATCTTACATAAGGAGCGATTCTATTTTGAATATAAGTTTACCATACATGTTACCACTATCAAATTTTTTAATAGTGATCATTGAATATAGATATTTTTAATCTTCTTATTTATTGTTCTATTATTTGTTTGCAATGAAAAATGATGCATTGTTGCTTCCAACCTGGGAACAAGTATGAGATTAATAACAAAAATGTTAAAAATCTGAAAATTAAAAAATATGTTAGGTCCTAGTGATAAATTTTGTTTTGATCCGAAGATTGTCTTCAGACTCCCCTGTTCTCTTCATCCACTTTGGTTTTTAAGTCTATCTTAATGTAGGTAGAGCCAAGTGAGAAACTCAACCTGCAAAAGAGGTATGAGATTGTTTCTGAACACATGCATAAGGTGAGTAAAAAATGCTTTTGACTTTCTGTTGATAAGCATATATACTTGCTCTTTATTTTTATTTGCTACGCAGCTCTCGCCTACAACTCTTGAAGACGCTCTGTTTTATGTGACTGAAGGTAAGATAACTGCCCATTTTTAGGCAATTCGCATAGTCAATTGTCGTTCTACAGCGATGACAATTTACATATGTTATTTTTTATTTTATTTTTTTAATAGAAATACATATATGAAATTAGGATATGTAATGTAGTAATTTAACTATAGCAACACAAAGGGAACGAAATTAACATGCATATCAAATTTTTATTAGCTATATTCTGTAAGAGGGTAGGGGCCCAGTTAACTTCACCTGCCTTTCAAATATATATATTTTGTATGATGGAATTGTCAACCACAAAGAAATGACTTTTTGAGTTATTCTAACATAGCTAAATGTAGTATGTTTATTCGGACAAATATTAATATCAGGCCCAACAGAAGAACTTATTCTAACTTTAGGTCTCTTCAAAAACTTATTACAAAAATAGGTCTCATTTTAAGCAGGTCAGCTTTTGTGCTTGTACAAATTTATAGTTTGTACTTGTGCATTTTCAAAGTGCGCAAGCATATATATATTTTTTAAAGTGAGCAAGCGCGCGTGCGCTCACACAAAGACACATATATCATAATACATGTATATTATTTTATTTATCAATTAACAATTGATTAACTTTATTCAATTAAAACAATTTTAATCAATTATACACACACACACACACATGTGTGTGTGTGTGTGTACTTTTGTACATCTGCATTTTCAACTGGTATAAAATGCTGGTGTAGTTAAAAACCGATCTAATTTTGTAATAAGTTTTCAAGGAGACATAGTTGAAATAAGTTTTCTGCCAGGTCTAGTGTTAAAATTTATTCTATTTCACCGGACAGAAATACACTATACTATAAGCCACTTCTTTTGTTGGTTAATTGTTGAAATAATTGTATCCTTGGACATTTAATAGGTTTACTATTTATATATTCACAAGTGTGATTACATTTTGTTCATATCTGAATTTGTATAATATATCTGGGGATTGCAATTATTATATGATCTGAAGTTGCATGTTAATCGAATATTTTCTTATGTTTTTTCTGGGGTACGTTTCTGTACCATATAGTGTTTCTGCAAAATTATGAATTGATAATTTCATAAACTCCATAAAAATAATTATGTGGTGCATGTCTTATTTGAGATACTTATTTGCAGGTCATGAAAAGAAGTATTCAGATGCTCATTCTTCTCTAAATCTTGACAATAAATTGAATTTTCAATTGTCAAAGTTAGATAAATGTCAAAACACGGCTATGATTGGGTTTGAATGCATGCAAAGAGCAAATTCTACCCTTGAGGATTTTGTATGTACCCATTTTTTTTATTTCTGAACTCTTTGCATACTCTCCATGGCAAAATTTGAAAATTGTGTATATGAACTTTAATGCGATCATATGGTTGCTCTAGTATTCTAACTTCTATACAAAAAGGGCACAATGGCAAAACAACAATTTCATTTCCCATAGATAGTAACATTTTTGGGTTTCATAACAGACCCATTCTTTTTATTCTTACCTTTGAAGTTGAAATTTTATAACAGGCCAACTTTTTTTTGTCTCATAACAAGACCCATTCTTTTTATTCTTACCTTTGAAGTTGAAATTTTATAACAGGCCAACTTTTTTTTGTCTCATAACAAGACCCATTCTTTTTATTCTTACCTTTGAAGCTGAAATTTTATAACAGGCCAACTTTTTTTTAGTAAGAAACGCAATTGATATATTTTACCTGGAACTTGAAGGTGCATGTTCTAAAGTTGGGAACACATTTCAGGATAGATATAAGTAACTACTATCAGAGGTAGATACAAACCTTTCACTAGACATTATCAAGATTTTAAATGAGAGCAGTTTCTTATCATTGAAGAAAAATATTTAGGTAACCATTGTACGTGTATTAAATTGACAAGGAAAAAACAGTATTCTTTTTTGTCTATCAATGAACAAAAAGATGATTATCATTTTCTCCATTATCGCAAAGTCAATCTTTATATATTTTTGATATGCAATATTCTATGAGAAGTGATAGATACACTAGCATTTATATGTGTTTTACTAGATAGACTTCGTTTTCCTTTACAATAATTTTGCAAAACTGGACTAAATAGAAGGAACAAAAAAACAGTGCATTATATCTCCTCTATTTTCATCTCCGATAAAATATGATTATATTTGTCAAATATGATCTATTTCTAGTTTAAATTTGGAAGTTTGTATTTAAACTTATAACGACCTTGTTAGATTGAGTTTGAATATCTAACAACTTCAAAAGGACATTATTATTTTTTACTTGGTTGCAGTCTTGATGAAGCCATACATTTGAAACATTAATGTTGGATGGACGAATGATGGTTCATTAGTAAATCAACTTGAGTAGTGTTCAATAAGTATCAGTCTTCTTTCAGCAATTGAAATTTGTTATATTTTTAATTCTGCCCATAGTATTTTTTTGTTATAGTAAAATATGTATGTTTTCTTTTTTGTTGGAGAAAATTAGCTATGGATTTTTTTTTTTGAATTAACGATAGTCTTATTTTTATTGCAAAGTTGAATGTCATTCCACACTTTCTGCATTTCTTTATTAAAACATGTAAAAAATATATAACATATGTTCTTTTGTGGCTGATGCAGCTAGGATAATTACTTTATTAGGAATTCATTTATCAACCTTGAAGCTTGTTTACAAACCAGTGCAGGTCATACTTTATGTTTCATGAAATGGATGCTGACAATGCACACACTTTATTTATGCATCTTCCAGTGCTATCTTTCACAGAGAGCTACATATATGAGGTACGCGTAGATGCAGGTATCTGGTGTTGTATCTGAATAAGCAAACATCAAAATGATGCTTATTTTTTCTGTCATAACAGCTGGATGCTATGAATGAGAAAAGTTTACAAACATCATTGAAGGAGATAAACTCTTCACGACCCAACATTAATCATTCTGACTTTACAAGTAACAGAGTGAGCATCATAGATTTTTATCTCAGTTTTTTGTTATACAACACTAATATGAACTCTAAATGTTTGGCATTGTTATAATATGATACATTAGAAACTGTACTTCGTATATACTTCTGTATTTTTGATGTCTGTATCATTTCCATGGAATTTCATTTTGTCAAAAAGTATCTTCACTTGGAATGCAGGTTACTAATAATGGTGGAGCCGCCCCTACAGCTGAGTCGTTTGGTCCATTAATTCATCTTCTTCAATCTCGTGGATTATTAACCAAGCGGTCTGATGTTGTGTTAATTTTTCTTAGTTTACCTGATCATATCTTCATTTTAGATGCAGTCATCTCACAGTGATGTATTTTCTTTTCTCTTGATCCTTTTTTCCCCTTTATTTTTCTTTTTAAACTGTAGAATTGAAAATGAGGTTGAGTCTGGAATTGAGTACTGGGAACTTGAAAGGAAACTATGCCATGCATTAACAGGAAATCAAATGGTAAATACGGGTCACCTTTTTTGATCAAGTGTTTATTATGGTTTGTTTTAAGATTGTTCATGGAAACTTCAATAATACTTTGATTTCATGTAACCAGTATATTTTTCTTCAGACCTAAGATTTTTGAATTTGTTCAGATTTCAATTGAGGATGTGATGAAAGCTGTTCATCTAAAATCCTTTGATTATCGGGTTCTAAACCTACTGTTATATCAGTTACGACATCAACAGGTATATGTTTTAAGCTATTTCGAAGAAAATGACGAATTTTAACCTAACTGTTCATCTGGAGTTTCTTGGGATTAGAATATCATTACTTAAAATGTTCGTGCCATTGTAAATACCATTTTTGTTTGTACTGGTAAAATAAATAAAAAAGCACAAATAACAAATAAAAAGTATGTTGATATAGCATGATATGCTTGTGCGGAATCTTTGGCCAGTTTTGCTACTATAATAAAGTTAAAAATCTCTCGATTTGCATTCCAAATTAACATTTCAAAATTTTCAACTTTTCTTCTGTATTTGAAGGTTAATGACTTGCATATGGAATTTTTATCGATTTCAGAATTCTTAGTAGAGGTATCGGATGACCTGTAAGTACATTTATATTAACAAATTTTACAAGCTATATGTATTTAAATTGGACTTACATTTATCTCATATGGTCGTTTTTCTTACTTTTTTGCAGATATGATTATGAGGTGGGTTTCTTTTCTTAAATGATGATGATGATAAACGCATGCTGCCAATGCACAGAAAAATTTGGTTGGAAGTACTTTTCTATTTATTTTTTCATTTATTTGCGTGCTCACGTATTTTCACGTTGTTCTTTTGAAGGAAGATGTTATAGACAATACTTTCAATATACTTAGAATGTACGTTAGAGTATATGGAGCTTCTGCAGCACCTCACATGTTGGTAAGCACACCACTTTATTGTGACATTCAATATAGAATACGACCCTTTAACCTCCCAAAGGGTAACCCATATGAAGAAAGAACCGAGATGTTAACGAGGAGGTGAAAGCCTTGAATCTTAATGACGTAAATAAAGTCATTTAGTAATTAACTACAAACATGAGGAATTTATGTCATAGTCTTGAGAAGTTTATGGATGCATAATCTGGTTTATCTGGATCTTCGAGGATAATTTAGGGAGAAACTTGACTGGTTAGCAAAATGTAAACAAGAAATAGCATAGATAGTAAATATATGCAAAACAGATGCTCAAGTATCACCTTTACAATAGCGCACCGAAAATTCTCTCTGTTTTTATTTCTATTTGTTTTTGATATTTTCTTCTGTCACTATGGAAGATTAGCGAACTGATATTTTATATATAGTTTTCATTTACCGTACCTACATATAATGTGATACAGTCATAGCATATTTGATCCCGATGTGTACAAATGTGAACTACATCGATGTCCGATTATAGGCAAAGTGCATTGCTGAAGCAGAAGAGAAGTACGAGAATTTATTAAAAGCATTGGATCCTGAATTATCTTCGAGATACTCAAGAAGGTGTGAAGAAGCAACTAAAGAAGGTGACTTTTGTTTTTATATAGGACAAACTTTGGTAATAGGCCCGACAATAAAAGAAAAAACCTATTTTATCTTTAGTCCTCCTTCAAGACTATTAAAAAATATGCATCTTTTTATATATAACAACATTTTATAACTGTGCAATCCAAATTTATACAACTGCAAATTTTTAAAAAAAAGTACACTTGCGCAATCAAAATTTACGCAAGCACAATTTTTTTTTTAATTGCACCTGCGCAATCCATACTTACATAAGCTTAAATTTTTTTAGAAAAAAAACACTTTTCAAATTTGGATTGTGCAAAACTAAGATAGTGTTTGGTTTGTTGTTTTTAGTTTTGAGTTTTCGTCCATACAAAAATGCATATGACGCATGTATATTGTCGAAAACGACCAATTTAGAAAACGAATTTAACATACAAAATAGAAAACATTTTATTTTTTATTTTTCGTGTTTTGGGAAATAACACAACCACGCGAAACAATCCATTCTTCCGTCGTCCTTCTATCCTCTTCGTTCTCCCATCCGTCTTTCTTTCACCCCTCTGTTCTTTCTTTCACATCTCCGTCGTTCCTTCATTTTTCTCATATTTGACGTATATATTGAAAACCGAAAACACAAAATTCATTTTTCTACCTAAATCTTTTATGCTTACTAATTGCACAATATCCCACACCGTAGTTACATGCTTAGATATGAAAAATGCTTACGTGGTGGTACCTTAACACATGCAAGCTAAATATCTTTATAAACATCAAATTTGGCCAAATGCATTGGTGTTTCTATAACCACACCCGTTTTTTTAATTAATAAAATGATTAAAATTCAAATTTCATACAGCTTAACTCATTCTTTAGGCCATTATTATTATTATCTTTTACCAATTTGAATATTCATTAAAAATAATAATTATTATACTGCTTCAGGAGGCTCAACATCAGGGCATGCTTTTGGAACTTGGAATGTCCCTCCTATAATAGTCGATGAAGATTCATTTAGAGTTCAAACTAGCGATAATCCAGAGTCTGAAAATACTTGATGCATGTGAAAAGTATTTTCTTTTTCTACAAATTCTTCTTACATGTTATTTTAGTCTACGCAGCTTCAGAGTTTTCAGTGTTTCCTGCTGTAGTTAGTGTCATAAATCTGAAATAATGGAGAGACAAAAACTGGTAGAGACGAGATCGAGATTCCATTAAATTATAGACTAACATCGCATAAATGGCGCTTTCATTTTGTAGGCCACATCAAATTTGGAACTATTGTTTGGGCCACCTGCTTCTTAGATTCTCTTTTTTCAGAGCATAATTAGGAAATTGGACCCGTTTTATCTCTTCAACCCTGAATTCTTATTAAGTTACGATTGGCTACTTGTGCTTGGTGTGGCATGCGTATGTCCAAATTTAGTAGAGTTTTATGTATTCTTGTGTGAATTTGGAAGATGTTGTTTCTTCTTATAGGAAGAAATATGAAAATGAAATGTAGGTCTTATTCACTCCTTTAAAATTTATGTGCATGACTTGTGAAGTAAACAAATTTTATCATGCTGTTTATGCTACATTGAATTCTCTTATGCACAATGGATGTCATCCTTTCTTATTATAAGCAACTGATTGTCTTGTAAAGAATTAATTAGTCCCAACACGAACACTTAAAATAAAAACAAAAAAGAGAATTATAAAAAGGGCTAAATGGAAAAATATAAAAATAAAGAGGGATGGAGAAAAGCAAACTGCCTCATGCTGCTAGAAAGGCAGTAGATTGAAAACAGAATAAACAAATAAGAAAAGCCTTTTGCCAACGTCGTTTAACGAATTTTTTTATTATCTAACAGTGGAAAATGCTCAGTCCAACTACTGATAAGAAGCTATAAAGTGTTGAAAAGTCAAAATGAAGAGAGTAAAATGAGTGGATGAAACCAAATACAAATAGACGTTAAAACAGTTGACGCCTGTTTTTTAAAATAAAAAAGAAACAGGGATTTCGATTTACAGGAAACTATTGTCAAAAACAAAATTTTTCATCATTTTAGCCTCAAGGACAGAACTTCGGTATTTTAGTTTGAAGGACAACTTTTTTTAGGTATCAGTTTTTACAGTTTTTAGGTATCAGTTTTTAGTTCGGTAGCAGTTTTGAAAGAATGTTTGTCCTTATGAGTAATTTTAAAAGAATGTTTGTCCTTATGAATAATTTTTATTAGAATGTTTGTCATTGTAGTTAAAATATTGAGGTCGTGTCCTTGAAGTTGAAAATATACAAATTTTTGTCCTTTAAATTAATTCGCCCTTCGATTTATGCTTAAGTCAGTGATATTGGGACCAAAATTTATTTTCAGATGTTAAAATATATTTTCAAATAAACATTACCATACATTTGTAAACAGCGAAAACTAATACTACCCATCGTTAGTTTAGTTTAACAAGTAAATACCGTAAAATTAGAGTAACATAACATTTAACAAGTTTGTTCGTACCAAATAGGAAACTTAAAATGGTAATTTAGGTTTTGTGAGGCTAATTAAGTTCTCATAATTGTTGATTTGTTCAGGAAGCAAACCTGTCTTGTTCGTAAGATGGATCAGATCGAATTTGAATCTACTTCAGTTATGCAACAATCATATTAGATTTATTTTCTATTTTTTTATTTATTTTTTATTTTTTTGGAAGAATAGACAAAATTAAATATGAGAGAAAAGAATGAAGGCTGGCTTTGGAATCATAAAAGTGGCGTACCATGGTAAAGTTGTATTCTCTTGTCTTTTTCAAGAAGAGCCAGCCACTTGCATCTGTACACCATTCTACAAGCAATAAATAATACATGAGTAAAGAAAAACTAAATTAATGTTTAATGGAAAAGGAAAACAATAATAATGGATGAATGAATGAATGACGTGGGGGCACTACAAAAATTGAATTTTCTCTGCCATGCATATGAATTCTCCTCGTGACCGTGGCCCCACCTTACCTGTTCTCTATGTCGGAAATCTTTCTTCTGTACAAGATACGATTTCAAAATTTCTTCAAACATTATTTGAACTTTTTAGCTTTTACATCCACGGATCACATTTCACTTTTTTTTTAAGATGAGTTGAATCCATTTTTCAATACACATTTTCGAACAATTTTCTAACGACTTATGTTCATATGCTTATAACCTGTTGTGATTCTAAATCACTGAAATTAAGATGAAATGAATATAGCACTGGAAAAAAAAAAAACTTTTGACTCACATCTCTTTTTTAAATAAATTAGACCCACATCATTCCTTACTTTAAAATACAAATTATATTTCTGTTTTTTGCATCCAGGCAAATATTCATCGTAAACAAGTTAAATTGCAATATTAAAAACGTGATATATTTCGGTAGATTTATCCGATTTCAATTTTATTTTCACCTTTAAATCATAAATTTTATTACCTTTCTATTATCTATTAAAATCCATATATGATATGTTTTGACAATTTTTTATTTTAATTTACAATGACAAATATTTGCATGGGCAACTAGGGGGCAAGTATTTGCTAGGCAATGTCCAATGTTTTGTTGCAACAACATCATCATCACAAAATGTTGCAGTCCATATTCTGGTTTTAGTTGCATCATGCTTTGCGTTCTGTTCCAGTTTTCCATACTTCACTTTCAGCTCACATATTTTAGGTCTCATGCTTCAGGATGCGATCACTTTCAACTTAGTCAATCGCTGTCTTACTTTTTCCCTATTTTTACCTCACTTTGTACATGCAGTGCCGATTATTTTGCATGTGCAGTTAGTTTCAACATGTTGCAATTATCTACTCAGAAAGATCGTCCAACATAGCTTATTTTCGTGTCATTTATACCACCATGTTGCAACATGCAACATGTCTTCTTAGAAGTAGTCCCTCTGTATTTTTCATGTGTGATACCCCTTCATGCCGCTCCTCCATATTATACGCAGAACAATCACACAACTTCATACTACACAGCTCTTTACTTCAATTGTAATCCAAAGAAGCATTGACAACAACTCTTCACATTTTCGGCAAACCTTGACATTTCCTCAGCATCCCTGCGATCTATCTTAGCGCCCTTCACGCAGCATCACTAGAATCACACCCTGCCTATTTCGCTTGCTTGGTCCTCTGCCTATTTCAACAACTAAATTTGCGTGGAAATATTTGCTTGGGCAAATTCAAGCAAATATCTACCGGCCAAATATTTGCTTGAAAAATATGAAAAAAAATTTGTCAAATCATATCATATATGAATCTTAATAGAAAGATAATAAAATTTATGATTTAATGATGGATATGAAATTGAAATCCGATAAATCTACTAAAAGATATCACATTTTAAAAATTGCAAGTTAACTTCTTATTATAGCAGATATTTACCTGGGTGGACGGTATAAATTATAGGGACTAAATTTTTAATGCTGAATTCAGAGAGGGGAAACTTACATTAAGTTTAAAGATAGGGACGTATCCCTAATTTCCAAAAAAAAAAAGAAGTGGACATAATTGTAAACTATTCAGTGGAGTTCAAAATTTTGGATGCTTTTGCAAACTTTTAAATTGTTCAGTTCAAATATTTGACGCATCAAAAATTATAGACCGAGCAAAGTCCGCTTTGACTAGCTTATGAAGCACAGAAAAATTGGACCGTTTGATCTTTACCGGCCGACACGTCAAGCTCAAACGATCCAGTTTTATTCCCCAGTATAATCTACCGCAACTCATTTTCATAACAGCAATTCGCTTATTCCTCTTCTTATAATCTTTCCTGCACTTCTTACAAATCAATGACAGATAGTGATTCCGACTATGAAGATCTTGAAGACTTGATCGCAATAAACGAATATTTTAATGGAAGAAAAAATAGAAATACATCGATTCACACTTCAACCTTAACGACATGCATTAGGTTAGTGATATTTTATTTTGGGCATCAAAAGCGTTGTCAAAAATTTCAAAAGAGAAGACTATGTGTTATCCAACGTTTGAACTGAGCAGCTTCTAACTGAATTCAGGACGAGGAAAAATGGATCGAGAACCTGGAGGCATGCTTATAATGACTAGAAGAAGCAACATAAGAAATTTGGAGTCAGTTGAAGCAAGTCAACATGGCCAGTACTGACCATAATTATGGTCGGTACTGAGTTGATTTATCAGGGGAACCCATCCATATACTTTGGAAGTGTTGTGGACATTTTCACCGACAGCATGGTGAATGTGAAAAAATATCAAGGAGCATAGAAACGACCGAAAGGTGCATTATAATGGTGCTATCATGTGATCACAGGGGCAAGACAAAGCGTTAGGGGCAAATTTGGCATAGTTAGAAAATATAGTCAAACCACTTATAAAATGTTTCTAAGGTCAGGACATGCACCTAGGTTGAAACTGCATCTCAATCCGAACTACAGATTAGAAGATATAATCATCTTTAAATTTGTCCACCACCTAACCGATCTAGGCCCCACCTTGGAGAGCTACTACCTATTGCAAGCTAATGTAACATTCAAGGACATTGGAATACTCTACTTAATGATACAAAGCAATTGGTCCAAATTTCATTTAATTCTGACTTGAAATGAAGGAGTTATGGCACAAAAATGTATGTAGCTTAAGTGGTTGAACATCAAGCTTCAACCGGGGAAGTTAGGATTTCGATTCCTGGCAAGTCATTATTTTTATAGAACATAAGGAATGATCCGGTAGGAAATCTAACTGCAGAATGCATGAACCGAACATGAAATTTTATTTGGTAGCTTAAACCACCGAACAGAAGATCCTATTCGGTAGCTTAAACCTCCGAACAGAAGATCATGTTAACTACCGAACAACATTTCATGTTCGGTGGTCTAACCATCGAACAAGAACTCATGTTCGGTGGTCTAACCACCGAACAAGAACTCATGTTCATTCATTTAGGTACCGAATAGGTAATGCTCTCCGATGGAGGCTACCGATCAAGAATACTGGATACGAGGACCGAACCAGGGGGGCTGAACCAGGGAAGGAGCTGCAAGAACATGGCCGACAAGGTGTCCACACGCTAGATTAACCGATCATGAGCATAGCTATCCCAGCCAAACCGAATGGATATATATGGAATGAAATTTGAGTATATATGAAAACTTATTATTGTATCGTGTATACGTATGGGAATATCCGAACCGAGCAAGTTATAGATGGAAATTGCCTGATTTACCGGAGTGACCACCATACCTCTCCACTCCTATAAATACCAAAACTTCCAACAACAATGGAGATAATTTTGGAGAGCCAAGCTTATAACCGTAATGGGGGATAAGTAAGAAAAGCTAGGAACAACCTAGCAATAACAGCCTAATAGGTGCAGCCTAATAGGAATGGCTTAACAGGAACTGCCTAACATGAATAGCCTAGTAGGAACTGCCTAGCAGGAACTGTCTAGCAAAAACAACTTAACAAGAACAACCTAATAGGGACAACCAAACATCGATTGGCTAACAAGAACAACCAAATGGGAATATGCAAGCAGGAATAGATGAACATGAATAGATGAATAGGAGTTTCCGTTGGATTTATATCTTACTTTCTGTTGAGCAACATAGCATTATATTTTGTACCCCAAGCATTATACCAAAGATGTATATGAAGAATAATAAAAATAGACGGTGGACGTAGGCACATTTTGGCCGAATCACTATAAAACTTTGTGTTCTTTACTTTACTGTAATTTAATTTCTATATAACCATATGTGATCTACTCTAAATACAACAGATGTGCTATATTGTATCTCTACAACAAATCGATTAGAGGTGTTTTATCCATTTTTTGTGCAAACACTTTTGGCGCTTTCATTGGAAACTGATTCTTAACATGCCTTCAGATTAAAGAATGAGATTAGTGCTACCAGCAAGTATGCAGGGAATATCAGTGCACCCAAATAAGTAATTGCTATTCAAGATGATCATTCAACAAGCATTCCAATGCTAGCAGACGTAATTGCCATATGCAACCTGAATAGAGTTGTGGCCAACCTAAACAAATGTTTCACTATCCAACATCAAGCTATGATGTACCAACTCATGACACGCTTGAGGGCAGCCGCAAACTATTGGTTGCCACACCTGAACACAAGGGTAATCCCACTCTATGGGATCTAAAAGATGAAGGGGTCATAGTCTGATGAAGAATTCGACCAAGAAAGTCCAAGGGCTAGAAGAAGGCATAATGACAGGATAAAATGAGCAAGAGTTCAGCCCGAAGCTAGACCCGGTAAGCATTCGATGTAGAACCAAACATGGATTATGCCAAACTAGAGGCAGTTACAACAAACATGTCTCATTCCCTCTTCAAAATTGTGGTTAGTAAAGAACAAAATGATCACCATATCAATCTAGGATCCATAACTATGCCCGTAACTGAAAATCAAGTCATCATAGAGAGGATGAAAGAAATCATTTCCTTCTAATGGAAAGGTTGAGCTATCATTGCCAAACACCCGAACCGGGGGTTAGGATGGCTTGAATCATTAGACAACGTATTCAACATGAACAAATGGAGTGAGGAATTAGAGCTAGGTTTATTAGCACCTTCTCCCTAGAGATGGGACTACCAGGGATCCCAGAGATTTCATGATGCCTACTATGGAACCATATTAAGGACTTACCGACCTTGTAGTACATTCACAATGGTATACCCAACACATGCTGATGAGTGGAGCACAAAAGAAGTCTTGTGCAGGTGATGATCCTCAATTCTTGGTAGACTTAACCACTATGTAGTTCAGTGGTTAACCCTAAGGATCAATTCATATTTAGGAGATGTTAAAGAAGAAACCGGCCACATTTAAGGAATTAATGTAACAACGCATGCTTCCTGACATACTGATCCAAAGCTCAGTGTGGCTTCTGACCTCGTGTCGTGTTGGGAAATACGAGCTGTTAGGAATTTTAAACATTATGAAGTATAATTATAAGGGTAAGTTTTAAGACATTCTATACTTTCAGATCTCATAGTAGCAGAAGGAATTTAAAATATAAGTACATAATATATATATCTCATAAAATAGTCTCCAAAATACTCGTTTTACCTATACACTATTTCAAAGTACAATATAAACTTTACATACATTTAATACAATAAGTGAGTACCAAAAGGAATAATAAATAATATGAGAACTCCAATGTGAAACTCCTTTCCCTACATACTATGCCCAATTAACTGCTAACCTGTCATCTTGTGGTGGGGAAAAATGAAAAGGTAGGAGTGGGTCAGACAAAAAGTCTGGTGAATAAGTACAAGTTTAATTTGTGATGATCATGTGCACTTAACTTCAATACTATTCTAAATGACATAGGTAGCACTACAAGTGTCCATGAATTCCTAAGGTCCATTACCTAAGGGTTCTTGTTTAATACATATCTACACTATTACTTGTGTAGACTACTACAAGGATTGAACTGTGGATCAAACCTCACACTAACAATCAGATAACGCTCCTAGAGTTATCCAATAAGAAAATACCGCCCGTTGACGACTATGGGAACCGCTCTTCCATAACTACCTATCATCACTACGCCTGGAGAGGGAGAACCTCGAAATGCAAACTCCCTATATGACTCATCGTATGCACCCATTGTTCACCTCTCTTTCATAGTGCAAAATGCCTCTTATCGTACTATACCGGCATCCATCTATACCACGTCTCGTCAGAACCGTGCATACAAGGACTCCGTTAGTACTGAGCTCCTTTCTATCCTATAGCCTCTTATCGTGCTACGCCGACCCTGAATGTCCTTTAGAATCCCCTGTTAGCATCGGGCTCACTCACTTGGTGTCTCAATCAATGTTGCGTGTCCATTACGGAACACCCCCTGAGTGTTTGCAAAATACATCATCCTAGTCAACTCTTAAATTTTATTTGGGTATTTAACTGTTACCCAAACTGCGATGACCTATTGTCCTTTGACAGGGAAGTGACTTCCTTAATGTCTCTAGCATATGTATTTGCCCAAAATAGGCTTAGACAATCAATTTTCCATTTATTTAATTTTTTACGAAATTATATAATTTATATTATTTACTTTAGGCCTTAGGCCGAGGTTTAAATTCTGTAATTTTCATACTGAATAGTCGACTGCCGTTACCCTACGATCGACCATGACCGATCAACCGCTAGGGTTCCCAGTCGACTGATCGTGAGGTTAAATTATGATTTTTGCATGATTTCAATTGTCGATTGTTTCTACAATTAATTATGGTCATTAGCAATGTTTGATTAACCCTAATTAGTGACCAGTTCATATTCAATTAGCTATTCAAATTGGGATTTGTAAATTTAGGATTTACAAGAGGTTATACCTAGATTTCATGTTAATAGTTTAGTGACAATTTATTTTCTAGGGTTACAGATTTGAATTGATGGTTTCTAACATATGCAATCAGGGTTTTAACATATTCAATGTTTAACATCCTAAATCAATTATAGTAGTTTAAACTTAATTACAATAATCAACTTATTAAATTTGTGCACACTCATCTCAAGCCTAAGCTCTTCTTTTTTTTTACCTGAGAATCGCCCCTTCGCATGTTATCTTTGCTTGCTCCATCTAGATCTAATTGATTGTAATCCTTTATTTTGATTTTTAATTTGATTTTGAAGAATTTTTTGGATTGGAGGAGGGGTTGGATTTTGATAGAGTCTTGTTACAGTAAACTTTTCTCTTGGTTTTAGGGTCAGTTTAGGTTCCAATTTATAGAGATTAGGAGTGAATTTAGGATGTTGATTTGGGAAACGAAATATTTGAAAACATCTCATACGGTAATCAAAACTTGGCCGCAAAGTAATAATCGAAACCATCAAACAACGCTATAGGTTACAGTCCATGTTTCTGCAAATTTCCACTATCCATGGTCGACCTAACATAACCCATGGTAGACCTATACTGGTCGACCATGACATCTCTAGGGTCGACCTAGATATGGTAATTTTTTTCGTTATTTTGTTTTTCGACTTTCAAATGTCCGTAAATTCTCTGTATTAACTTCAATTTTGAAGTGTCACATATGAAAATCATCCAGAAAATCACTACGAATGCAATGAGTGTAAGTTTCGTAGCCAAATTCATAAGTTTGGAGAAATTTTATTTTTAGCCCTTGTATAAATTAAATTTATTTTCCTTATTAAATTTTCATTTAAATTTCTATTGAATTCTTGTTCAATTTTATGTAAATTTCTAGGGTGTTAGAATTCATCTATGAGGCGGCAAAGTATATGAGGTTGGATGGTGTTGCATCGAAGAAAAGCCTGGTATAGCTACTAGAGAAGAGTATAGTAGTGATCGCAAATGATGATGGAATATATGCACTAGTACAAAACTGGTCATTTGTGTCGGTTGTGTAACCCCTGTTGTGTCGGTTTTACAACCGACTCAAATGAAGACGACACAAAAGACATTTTTCTGTTGTGTCGGCTGTACAACCGACACAAATATCAATTATTTGTGTCGGTTGGTAATAGAGAACCGACACAAATCTATGAACAGTTGTGTCGGTCTTTCTAATAGAACCGACACAAATCAGCTTGTATAGTGAAGCAAACCGCCGTTTATTGTGTCGGTCCTTTAAGAAAAACCGACACAACTGTTGCTTGTTTTGTGTCGGTTCCTTATTGACGACCGACACAAATGATTGATATTTGTGTCGGTTATGTTTGTTTTTTCAACCGACACAATTGATATGCAGTTGTATCGGTTCCCTTTGAAGTAACAACCGACATAAGTTATATCTGAAGCAAAAAAAAAATATTATTACCGTTTAAGATTATAAAAACAGCATGAAATTGAATTTTAATTTTTTATAAACGAACGTTACTATGAACTGATTGAACAAAAAATATAATTATATTATCCATCAACATAATTCTTTTTTACAGAACAAAATAGAATATAATCTATCACAAACATAACGTACATAACAAAATACCAACGTACGTTACAAAAGATCAGCGTACACAACAAAAAACAACTACATCCAATTATATATGATATAACTAGCTAAATTCTCTCGAACCTCGTCTATCTCTTGTTGGTTATAAGAACCGTCTCGTACAAAGTCCTGCAATTAAGAGAATTGTTATACAAAAGACAATAATTAAGTCAGGAATGCTCTGCATAAAAGAATCTGAGAGTGTAATTCAAACACAGGTTGAACCATAAGCTGAATATATTATGTATTATCCCCAATCCATATCATACAATCCATTTAATAATTGATTTTCATTTCCAATTTGTCAAGTTCAATATTTTACTCGATTATAAACAAATATCTTTACTATTTATTTCCAATTAGAAAATATAATCCAATTCCTAATTTTTTTAAAATATATCAGTTATGATTTCAGATTCATCTACTTTGCATTTCACAAAACAAATTACAGCCATAATTATTTTCTTTGTCCAGAACTTGTACACAATCCACAAACGAAAATGTACAAGTTGTTATTTCTCAGTATACCATTCAAAACAAGTTACACTACCATCTGAATTTGTACCAGGGTCAATTGTGCAGTATTTGATTTGTACCATGGTGCATAGAAAACATAAAGACTGAATTGTTTACATTTCACAAACAAATTCTTTGCCTTAAATCTGCATTAGCATATTTTGGCACCATGCGCTAGCTTAAACCTACCTAGATCACATGCCCTTAAATAAATGACATTTACAGCGACATTAAATAATTTCCAACCAATCATGATGGGAAATTAAGTGGATGAAATTGCAGCTTGTCATATTAGGTGAATCTGTACATAACGATGTTAATGACTGTGTTTAGACGCTTCAACTAATTTATGTTTAATTTTATCATAAATGCAATTTACTACATGCATTATTATGAAATTTCAAAGGACATATATATATAAATATGGATTGAAAAGGTACGTACCTGGAAGCCAGTGGTCGTAAAATTGTAGATTACCTAAAGAAGTAGGCACTGATATACAATGTTGTACAACTAAATTAATGTATATCGTCAGGGTACAAAAGTAGGCAACTATATATCTACTGTGTATCTAGAGAGAGTATTTGCATGGATCTATCATAACCTCATGATTTAATTGGCAAGCACAGTCAGGGCTTGTCAAAAGTTGAGTTGTCATTCCCTGTTCACAATAGTACGTAGATGCTGTGTATTTTTAATATGTTCTTTATTTCTTTCATATGAGTTCTGTGTAGACTAGACTTAACTGCAATCTCCAAAAGGGAAAACATAAAATGAAATGCAAAGAGTCACTAAAAGTAGAAACATATGCGTTACCTATCACAAATTTGCGACATGATGTGCCCATCACCTACCCTTCTTGTTATACTACATAGCAGAACTCTCTTTTGTCTATTGATTTCTTTCCCCTTTATTTGTCTTCTGGTGTGTGTGTGTCACTTTAACAAAGAGGAATTGTTTGTAGTCTACTGTCATAAGCAATTAACAAACATGCTCAGCTCAAATTCATAAATATGAGAAAAATAAGCAACAAGTGATGCATCATATTGTTAGTCACGAAGTAGAAAGATTCCAGGAAAAATGAACATATCACTAACATTTGATTCCAACTACTTATTAATATTCAGATTCAACATTGTTTTCCAGATGCAACAATGAGAAACTGTTCAAAGTTACATTTTACTGGTAACATACAGAATGTAAGTTGTAAGAAAAAAACCACACATAGGCACGTCCCTGACATATTACTCAAAACCACACAATACTAATAGGCCAATGAAATGTAAAATCCACATGCCAAAAACTAACAGCTACAAACCTCGGACTTTCAGATGAAAGGTTAGCAATTTTTTGCCAAGGAGAGCTGTCGATAGTGACTTTCAGTTCAACAAAAAATCCATCATAAAAAGACAGCAAAAAATAGGTGTATTGGTTGTAACTTTGTATGATCTCTCCAACTCTAAAAGCAGACATTGGACTGACTCATTGATTCCGAAAGCTTTACATTTCTTCCCCAGCTCTCAAAGGTTCAGGTATATATAGAATAATATACATAAACGTGCAAAGAAATCAAATCCAACAACTAAGAAAATACAAAAAGGATGAGTCCAAAATTAGCTCAGCATAAGACAAACAAAACAAAATAAAAACAGCAAGTACTCAAGCAAACTCAACCCACACATGAACACTACACCCATACACACACATATTAACATAGCCATGCATTGACACCATCATATACACAAATACACCGAACTTGACAGCAGCTCACCAAGTATATACATGCAATATCACAGACACACATACCTACAAAAACGAGACAGGCATGCTATTTTACACGACATGGAGCAGCAGTTCATAATGCACACTTGTATGCACAGTTTTGTATATAGGGAAAACCCACATGTACGTATAAAAAAACAGCAACTCCTGGTAATTATGTAGACATATATTTGATTGTTAAAATACTCACCTGAGTGAAGAAATACACTCTTCTTCTCTTTAGCTTCTTATCTGCCTGTATGGCCATCGCTTAAGTCCCTTTTTCCGGCACACGATTTTCAGTGTAGTCGAACACACTTTCAACTTAGTCGATGCCTTCTCGGCTTTAACATGAAAGTACCGTGCCAGGTCCAATAATGACATGTTTGCTGTTCTTTCTCTCTGTTAATAATAACAGTAATACCCTTTAACAATGGAAGTTTGAATATGAAATAATTAAAGTATACGTACCTGAATACCAACCGTAGGCCTGGGTGTTATAACTTGATCATCTTCTTCCTCCGGTTCTGGACTACTTGCTCCTCTCATCCAATCTAGAATTTCTGTTAAAAAATATATATATGACAAAATAACAGGAAAGTTCTAATGCAAAACTGATACATAATTTACGTATATAGGAGTACATAATTTACGTATATAAGAGTACATACCATGATCAAGAAAACTTAACGGATCTGCCTCCATGGAGAGATTAACACTAGATGGTCCAGCAGCAAACAGATTAGGTTGTGTTAAGTACCCTGACACACCTACATAGTTTATAGCACTTTTAATAAGAAGCATGCACCCTATACAGGTTGGAGGGTGCTCTGTTAATAGATGTGTTACCAGTGCATTGCACTGATCAACATCCTCATCCCTTTCCACTGCAAAAGATGAATTTTGAATATCGGTCATAATTATTTTTATTTGAATATCAAGCTGTTGTGGCATATAATTATAAAGAGTCATCGTGTAACAAAATCTCCATTCTCTTATATGGTTACCCCTATTTGAGACGTCATTGCTTATTAGGTCAGATTAGACTAACTCTTTCAAGTTGCACCTTTTGAAAGATAAGAGTAAACATAATATAAAGAAATAATATTTAGTCATCCGAGTCAAGTTTGATTTAGTAAAATAAACATTACCATTGTTCGAGAGCTAAAAAAACTCACAAACCAATTCCACATTTAACAAAGCAACATAAAGTGTACTCCTGTATACTTCAAACTTTATCTGCTTTACATGAAAAGAAATTTTACAACTAATGGTTACCAGTTCATGGCTTCTACAGTTATAACTATCCCTTTCCCATATTTAGGGGTGAACATTTGCATGTGATGAATTGTCTTATATCGATCGGAGCTTCACTAACTACTATAAATTCTTATGAAAAGGGTTCTACCGATCTTATAAAATTAGACTTGGCTACTCAAACTTCTTGAAAACAAACTTAGTTACGGTTTCGACTCATTAGATTCTTGGTGATGACTACTAGTAGCTTTCAGTTTTGTAATTATTTTCAAATTTTTAGGTCGTAGTTTCTGCAAGTAATTTTTTTGTACATATTAACACTTATTATTTTTAGATAAGAGTGAAGTTATGTGCAATTTCTGTACGTTTTGGACATGTTAATTTTAACATGGGAATTTAATTTGGATTATAGTCATCTCATGTTAATTTACAGTTAGTTTCAAGTTGTATTATAGTCATCTCATTTAACCAGACTTTCTAACCTTCATTAGCAGACGTCGTATTAAGCGGGCCTTACTACAATTTTTAGTGAACTGCTATGAATGTCTATTACAGTAATTCGCAAAAAATTTCTAAACCCATGCTGCTACATTTTTAAAATCCATTGTTTAAACGCCTATCACGGCTTTTATTAAAACTTGTCGAACGTCTATTGTACTTTGCTTATTCCAACAATAACAAAAGATAGAACCGATAACCACTAGTAGATTACGCTTTGCTTTTAATAATAATACGTTGGATTCCTCAAGCCCGAGGCATATTTTCCCATGAGATTAGGTACCTCGCCCCAACTGAGTACACTTATGAATTTATCATATGTTTCTCCTGCAACATGTACAAATATTGTAGGTGAAACATTTGGGTGTCACAAATGCAAACGCACCCTGTTCTTCCCAACTTCTTTCAAGTATAATTTTCGCACCATATTTCACTTTGATAAGAACACCCTAAAATATATGAATCAGAGTTACATGGACCGGCAACAGAGACTGCTTTTTACGACCTCACTCTTATGGACTAGAGAGATAATTAAAGGTCAAAATAGCAGATAAGGTCTTTGCTATCATAAAAAGCAAAAGTAGCTTATCAAATTATCATTGCCTTGCTCACATGCGTGTAACCAAAATAATGGGAAAAGGAAATTTTTTCTGAAAATATGCTATCATAAAAATAACAAAAGTGTAACGCAAACTTCACACAATTTTTCTGAAAAAAGTGTGCTACATACACCGTAATCTTATTTGGTTGAAAGTGATAACATGTGCAAGGAAATGTAGCATAAATAAGAAACTTTACCTTTCCACGAATCAGTAATCATATTTCAGATATCACTCTTTTTGAAGAACGGGGCAACTTGCTATCAGCAACTTTTAGAGATTGATCACAAAAAATGAGCAACACATTCAATTTAAGTGTCAACTCACTTTTGAATGCTTAAGCAATGCTAAACTTGACACTGACTTTTGAATACTTTAGCAATGCTAAACTCAAACTTGTTAAGTATGAGAAATACAGATTGGTTGAAAATAAATAGAATGCTTTGATTAATTAATGCATTTTGACTGTTATGCATGTCTTAACGAATCAAGTGGAGTGTAAGGCCACCATTCCTTTAAATTTTGTTACCATGGCAGGATACTAATAGAGTTGCAAACAAGCAGACCACTGGTCCAATAAAACTCCAATTTAATTCAACATCTTCACTAAATATTTAACAATAGATGTAAGCAGGCTCCAAAATTAGGCTTTCAATTTTACATAAACTATTGCAATCTTATATATTTTGACATAAGGTAATTCAATTTCTTAATAATATATAACTGGCAGTTGTTAGATTATAGCTAAACAGTTGGTAATTAAATCCATGTCACAAACTCCAAACAAGGTATAAAGCTCAAATTGATTTAGGAGTGCACTTTTATGAATTATATTCTTTACGTTGTTGATAAAACAAGAAACAATAATAAAACTATCGGTTGATTTTCACCATTGTGGGGTAGTATTGGCGTGTGAATTTTCATCTTTGTTTTATTTTATTTTTTAATTTTATTTTATTTTTCAGAAGAAAGCTAGAAAATAGGATTTGTTATTTTTGTTCTACGTAAGGTATAACTAAGAAAAGTACCCTAATAAGTGTTCAGCGTTGAAAATAAGCAGCAAACCATCGCTGATTAATGTTGATGAATGAAAAAGGATAATCAGAACATTATTTCTAAATCAAACAAGTCTGAAACCTCTGATTCCTTATTCAGTTTAGCATTCAGCGTTTTATTAACTCAAACAAACATAGCCTTAGTCTAGGATTGGTAAAAAAATTCAGTAAACTAACATCTAATCAAATGCCCTAATTGCTAAACTAATCCAATTATGCAATTCCTAAATTAACATATAAATGTTAATTCCTAAACTACTTAATAATCTGATTTACTGATTTGTCGTTACATCCTGATCAAATGCCCTAATTTAGGAAATTAACTCACACAATTGAGTCGAGGCAACTCCACGAGGCGGGTGGCCCTGAATTGAGTCTGGCGAAGCGACGATTGACGACGAATCCAAGGCGCTGGCCCCCGATTGAGTCGAGTCGAGGCGAGGGTGAAGCGGCTGGCAATTGGCGTTGAGGAGGAGGCTGGCAGCGATGCAACATTGAGGAGGAGGCTGGAGTCGAGTTCAATCGCCTGCTGCCGTGATTTTGAATGCGTGAGAAAATAAACGGAAAAGGGTTTTTGGGCTTTGAAAAAAATACACTTCGCAAATTTTAGAGGAAAATTTAGGGTTCGCGGGAAAAGATGGGGGCGGCTAAAATGAATTTGGGGGAAAAGTTGTGTGTCTATGGTGTCGGTTTTTGGACAACCGATGCTATTGTATTTAATTGTGTCGGTTGTTCAAACAACCGACACGAGTAAATCTATTGCTTCCCTTCAATTGTGTCGGTTTCTTAAGAACAACAGATGCAAATTACATTTTTAACATTTTCTTCTTACCCCATAAGTCAATAGTTTCGGTTGTTAATAAACAACCGACACAAATTACACTATTTGTGTCGGTTTTATGGACAACCGACACAAATGAGGCGAAGCAACTGATCTGTTTTGTACTAGTGATGCTAGCTTCTTTCCTAGCTAAGTATTCTGAGATAGTGGAGCATTCCTTAGACTCATAGAGCAAGCAGCACCAATGCAGGTCCAGAGAGACCAAGTTTGAAATACTCTTTGCAGCCCATCAAGAATGGATGCATTGGAGAGGTAAGATAGGAAGAAGCCATAGAAATATGGACTTCCACAAACTGAACGGGCCAAGGCTCGAACCGAATCTGCTCGATGTAGACCTGATCAATATCGAACCAATGATATACCCATGCCGAACCAAGGAAGGATGTCCCACTATAAGTCAATGATGATGTTGGAACCACATGCTTGGCTACTAAAATAGGACCTTATGAGTTCAAACCAATTGGTATATAGGTGGTTTGTCCATTTCATAGGAGGCACGGTATGGCCCACTAAGTAACAAGGAAGCACTCCAGTAGCGGAGGAATGAACCGTTGGGTTAATGTGTCGAGTGTTTTGGTGAGCAAAGTAGGAGACTAGAGGTTAACAAGATGAACCATAGTCTATTCACTCCGAACATCCGATATGTACTCTACTCAAAGATTTTAAGACAATGATCATGGAATCACATATTGGAAAATCCAACCCTAGTACACCCTTAAAGTGCTACATTCAGCATATGGAGGTAGCTAGAGCCACAAAGAACATAATATATCGTTGCTTTCTTCTATCCTTGTCAGACTGAGCGACTATTTCATTTAGTCATTAGGAACACTAATCCGTTAACACTTGGGTATCAAGCAAAATGATGGATAAAACTTACGAAACAATCTTACACGGTTCAACACTATATCAGTCGCTATGTGTCAACGTAATGAGTGGATTGTCCTTGTGGTTATTGTTTTAGGAATTGATATGAAAATGGAGTTATACAAGAAACTTTAAAAAATATATACTACCGCGCCTACACGTTTATACACTTGGAGGATTCTGATATCGAGGCAAGATTGACAAATGTCAACTGGGTTAGAAATGAAAAGCCTTAAGATAAGGACATTTGAAAGATGGACAATTGAATTGGAGAAAGGGAACACTTCAGAAGACAGGACAAGTGTCCATATTCATAGCTTATGGAGACTCTTGAAAGAATCTATCTCGCTACTAGAGAAACCGTGGAATACAATGAATCGAGAACCAAAGGGCCGACTATGGTAGAGATGGAAACCCGTATGCTCTAGGCTAAAACCTAAGGTAACTCTAATGGGAGTGCTATAAACTATAGAATGTAGTTCCTCGACGGAACTAAGTCCTTGCGGAGGAAGGGTATAAACCACGCTGGGGGGCTCGGTGTTAGTTTTCCCAATGGACATCAGAGCATATTCTATTACTAGATATCTAGAGATAGATGGCAAAGGGAGGGTTGTTTGAAGAGCTAAAAAAGGAACCACTTTACCGGTATTCTCACCTTGCTAAACTTGTCAATGATCGATCTTGTACAAGTGCTAAGGCAGTAATGAAAAAATTGTTGACAAGCTAATGGATAAGCAATGATACTATGCAAACACAAGTGCAACAACTAATCCTGATCAGGTATGATAATTTCATTACATATGCGCTTGCATAAGTGTTCATACAGGAAATATAAAGTAAGGACCAAGGGAGCATCAGTCATAGAAACTGCTTACCCTACTGGACTTGTTGGTGATTGATCCCATGCAAGTATGCATGATAGCGGTGAGAAAGGTTGCTAAGGAATAAGCAAACCTAGCAATCATGTGGAACAAACATATCCGACTACTAATCAAGAAAAGGATAATATAGAAATGAATAAATATCAGATGCAACCATGCATAAACATCAAAAGAAGATTAGCTTCACAACACAAGTGCATGATCAACCCACGTTCAAAACTTCAGCGAAAACCATTCACCTAGCCAAAATTTTATGATTGACCATATACAAGTATGCATAGTGGTAATGAAGGAGTCACTAGTGGAATAATTTGGCAATCATGTAGGAAAAATAAATCGCAACCACCAACCTTAATTAGCCAAATTATAATCAATGCAATAAAATACACATCGTCAAATCGACATGCCATGAAACCACTGTATATTCCTTTTCCTATGGCACCTCGACATTCTTGGAACATTCATAAGACAACATGAGGCCCTTAGGACACACGGGTAAGGAGGTTGAACCAGAGGGAGCAAAAGCCTACTGGACAAAGATGAGAATCAGTCGGGAATCATGCTAGATGATTATACTCCCAAGAAAGAATGAACTACGACGTCATACTGATAAAGGATGTCTTGGAATAATCAACAAGTTTTTCCCGAGTGATCAAGGCTCTACAACATATTAGTAGTGGAAAACTTATTGAAAGGATGGGAATGAGGATATGGATATTTGATGTTCGATATAATAATCATATGAGAAAGAAAGACGATTTTGGATGAAACAAAGCACATTGTATTCTACGAACGTATGCCTTAGGGGGCAAGTGTTATGGGCATTTTTGCCCACAGCATGGTGAATTCGAAAAGACGTCAAGAAGCATAGAAATGGCCGAAAGGTGCATAATAAAGGCGCCATCATATAATCACAGGGGCAAGGCGAAGCGATAAGGGTAAATTTGGCATAATCAGAAAATATAACCAAAGCACTTGTAAAATGTTCCTAAGATCGGGACATGGACCTATGTCAAACCATAGCTCAGTTCGAGCTACAGATAGGAAGATATAATCATATTAAAATTTATCCACCACCTAACCGACCCGGGCCACACCATGGAGAGTTACTAGCTACTCTAAGAAAATAGAACATTCAATGACATTGGAATACTCTACTCAATGATACGAAGCTATTGGTCTAAGTTTCATATGCGATTGACTTTCCGTATAACCATATGCGATCTACTCTAAATACAACAGTTGTTTTATACACCCTATATTTACAACTGTACAACAAATCGATTGGAGGTGTTTGCCCATCTTTTGTGCAAATAGTGGAGGAGCATGTTTCACTATGGTGATAAATTTGGTCGGTATCGACATGATTTTGTTATCTTCAGGTTGACTCGTTCTTCCTCTCTCTCTCTCTCTATGGAGCTGATATCTTGTGCAGTCTTTTATGATCTAATAGCTATGGCGATGATTTTGACTATAAATAGAGAGACTAGAGCAACGAGGTAAAGATCTTAATCTTTTGGCCTATACTCTTCATCTTCTACTCTCTACTTCAACCATTGTCGCTGAGTGCTATCCAATTCGGGCATACTTTTTTTTCTAGATCTAGAAAACTTATAAAAGCACTTGTACTTATGAAAAATCTACAATCAATAATATTAAGTGGACGTAGAAACTTGATTTGGCCGAACCACTATTAAAATTTGGTGTGTTCTTATTACATTCACTTGCTTGTGTTAGATCTAGTCTCTCTATAATTGATTAGGGTGTTGTGTTACATTTTGGCCTAACATTTTGGTGCTCTCAGTGAAAGATGAGCTTTTCAAATGAAGATCTAACTTAGACCTTTAGATTTCGAGCATCCAAAAGTTGGATCTAAAAATTTGCTATTGTAGATATGAAGTTATTGAGATTTGGAAATGAATCTACCTTAGATCTAAATGATATGGCACCTAAGAGACCTTGCACGAGATTTGGATCCACAACCGGAGAAGATGAAGCTTCTCATCATAATGAGGAAACTACTCAAGCAACACATGCTTTGCCCGGACCTTCTTCCCCGTAGGAGATGGTATCCAAAGTTGAGCTTGATGGGACGATGGATGAGATGAATCAGAGAATGTTAGATAGTCAGAAAGCCTTCTTTAATAAGATGGAGGAGAACTTCGCTTTGCTAACCCAACGGTTACAAAGGCATAGGAAGAGCCACAAAGATTTGTCCTCTTCAACTTCTGAGAAACAAAATTCATCTTCGTCAGATCATAAAAGAGAGAAGACAAGAAAAAGTTGAAGTGAAAGGCTATTGGGATGTCAAAAAAGGATTACTAAAGGAAGTGGCCAAGTTCTGGCTATGGCCAACATGGTTGGTACCGACCAAAATCATGTCAGTGCCGACCACGTTGAGGGTCATGCTGGCGTGCAACCTCTTGATGCTGTTAATTTATCCAAAAGTGAGGACAAATTGCAAGACATTGATAATTACGTAGGGTAGAATGCTGGCGCACAGACTGATGGTATCCAAATGAACGCTATAGAGCCAGTAGGACATCATAGAAGATTTAGATGAGTAGCTCTCATAGAGGCAACATAGCCTAGACGTCATACCACAAACCTAGAGCATTTTGTCGAGTCAAACAGTCGGAGATGTCCTTGAACAGTCGGAGATGTCCTTGACAATCGTCGTATAGTTGCGCATACCAGCAAAGAGTATCTCAAAGATGTGTTTAAGAGGTTTTTGAATGAAGATTGGTACAAGAGTGACAACAAATGTGGTTCAGTGCCCAGTAGGACTCCGTTAATTGATTATATACTATAGGGGACCTATACGCCAACAGTGCCATCTTATAACAGAATGACAGATCCTAGACATCATCTATTGAAATAAGAATGGCACATGGATGGTGCTCGAGAAACAGACGTAGTGAGATGTAGATGTTTCCCATATTTTTGGATGGAGTGGCTATGATGTGGTTCATCTAGCTCGGGCCATGGTTTATATCTTCGTTCAATCAGTTAGTAAGGAAGTTCATGGTGCAGTTCAGGCTTTACACAGCTAAGCCAAAGGATGGATGCCTTTCCAACATTTATCAAAGATCCAGAGAGATTTTGATGGATTTTCTAAAGCAATTTAATATTGCTGCAAATGAAGTTAGCAATCCAAAGAAAGATGTAGTTTTAATGGCATCGATTCAAGAAGTCCACCCAAATACAGACTTTGGTAAGTGGCTTAAAATAAAGGAACCACGTACCATGAAAGAATTTTATCGAAAGGCATCTCGATATCTATGCTTGGAAGAGGCAGACCTTCCCATAGGACAAATTAGTGGTAGACCATCAAATAAAGTTGTGTAGAGCAACATTGCCAAAGGATGAGAATGTCGGGAATAATAATAACCATAAATGGAGAAACCAGTAGGAAGAAGAGTGGCACCAAGAAGCATCTAAGGTACATGAGGCTTGGAGATTATACTCCCATAAATGATACTATTGAGAATATCTACCTTGACACATAAAGTATTGAGAACTATATGAAATCACCTCAGAGGGAGTAAACTAAAGCTAAACGATGCTCGAGGAAGTACCATCATTTCAACAAATCTCAGGGGCACAATACTAATGAGTGTTGACACTTGAGAGATGTGACCGAGGACTTAATTCGGAAGAAGAAGTTTCAACGGTATGTGAGAGATCCATAAGATGATTGACATAACAATTGACCCCAAGGGTAGAATATTCAAAGGGACCAGCCTGGATCTATTGGACAGGGTATGAGGAGACCTGAAGGTAGAACTATGATTAACACTATAATTGGAGGACCTCATCTCGGGGAGAAGAGCTGGAACGAGATGAAGTGGTATGAAAATTTGTTAAAGTATGTTCCGCAAGAGAGTTGTTTTGCCATCACAGACAGAGCTCCGGTAGAGCAAATGAAATTAATTAGCGATGACATGTTTTCCAAAATTGGATGCTAATGGGGTGCAAGTGTCAACGCTTGACCCTATGATGATTACGGCCGTTGTTAGGCCAACACTGTGCAACGAGTTCTGATTGACTGTGGATGCTCGATTAATATTCTGTTCAAAAGGATGTTTGATCAAATGAAGATTAGTCTGAAGGATATAAAGGCATGTAAATCCAATCTAAGGATTTACTAGAGAGGCCAAAGAGGTTGTCAGATGTATTGACTTATCCGTGGAATTGGGCGAGGGAGACCTTAAGACAGTGCGAGTGCAAACCTTTATGACAGTTACTGAATTTTTTGCTTACAATGCCTTTCTTGACCGACTGGCCCTTACTAGTTTCAGAATAGTGCTAGCACCATAGTGCCTGATGATGAAATTCTCTATCGAGAATGGAGTTGGAGCTATTCAAGGCAAGCAGAAACTGGTCGAGAATGATACGTCGTCGAGCTTAGAGAGGCAAAGCAATGTTAGAAAGGGAAAGGTGCAAAGCAGAATCTATACATCAAAACTGCTAATGTATAGTAATAACCGCCAAAGCCCTAGCTCGGGTCCTATAGTAAATTTTACAAAAATGGACCCCCAAAAAAGCCAAAGGATGTGATGGCAGCACCAGTGGAATTGACGATCAACATCTCGATCAATTAAGATGATCCTACTCGGGTCCTTAAGGTCGGATCTCAGCTTGGCATAACGATGTAGAAGGAGTCAATAGGGTTTCTCTATGCAAACCTAGATGTATTTTCCCGGACACATTTCGATATGTTTGGAATTTGTCGGAGATAGTGTGCCACGAATTAAATATGGACCCAAAATGCCCTCCTATGAAGCAGAAGAGAAGCATTATGGGTCTAGAGTGATCCGTTGCGTTGAAAGAAGTGGATAAGCTGAAGGAAAATTACTTTATTTGCGATGCCTTATACCCTGAATGGTTCTCTAAGTCCTTGTTGGTCAAGAAGTCAAATGGAAAATCGCGAACATGCATTGATTATTCAAACCTGAATAAAGCATGCCCAAAAGATAGCTTCTCGTTGTCGAAGATTGACCAACTTATGGATTCAACGGATGGACACGAATTACTATCCTTTATGGATATGTACTTTAACTACAACCAAACAGCAAAGCACATACCAAATCAGGAGAATACGAGTTTCATCACTGATTTGGGCCGATACTGTTATCGAGTGTTGTCGTTCGGTTTGAAGAATATTAGAGCTACTTAACAACATTGGTAAATAAGATGTTTAAAGATCAAATCGGGCGGACGATTGAGGTTTATGTAGAGGATATGCTGGTGAAGTCACAGTGATCTATGAATGACATAGACAACCATGCTAAAATGTTCGTTGTGCTTTGAAAATACGGAATGAAGCTTAGTCCGTTGATGTGTTATTTTGGAGTTGCATTAGGGAGATTTTTGGGTTTCATCGTGAACTTAATGTTTATTGAGTCTAATCTAAAGCAGATTCAAGTGTTAAAAGATGTTGTGCCCCAAAACTAGGAGGGAAATATAGAGTATGAATGAGAAAGTCGCCGCACGGCGTTGATTTATTTAGAAGACGACGGACAAATGTATACCGTTCTTTGATACCCTCAAGAAAGAAAATAGAAAGTTTGTCCAAATAAAGGAATGCCATGAAGCTTCCAAAAATTCTTAAAACACATGGAAGGACTACCGGTCTTGTCAAAGCCTTTGGAATGGGAAGATCTATTCATTTACTTTGCGGTATCTGTTCACGCACTGAGTGCAACCTTCGAGCGTAAGGAGTCTAAAATCCAAAAGCCTATATACTATATCAGCAAGTGGTTTACTAGAGCAGAAAAGAACTATCTGAAGTTGGAGAAATTAGCATACTTATTGTTGATTGCTTCGAGGAACGTGTGCGACCACACTTCTAGTTTCACCCGATAAAGGTGCCGACGGATCATCCACTAAAGAAAGTACTGCATCGACTTAAGTCTTGGAAGATATTATTGAAGTGGGTTATCGCACTAAGCCAATATGATATGACCTACCATCCTAGGATGGCATACAAGGGCATGCATTGGCTGATTTCATTGTTGAATTCACTGTCTGGGATGTTGAAGAGGAAGAAGATATTGTCCCATTTTCCCAATGGAAGTTTTACATAGTTGGAGCTTCTAATGAATGTAATTCAAGGGCAGGAGTGATTCTTGTCACCTCGAAAGGACGAACGATATGCTATACACTGAAGCTATAGTTCTCGGTGGCAAATAATGAAGCAGAATATGAAGAGTTGATTGTGGGGCTCAAGATAACAAAAGAACTGGGGATTAAGACACTACATATATTCCTCGACTCCTAGTTGGTGGTCCGTGAAGTCAAGAAGGAATTTCAAACTATGGGACTGACACTTGCCCCTTACTTAATGAAGGCACTAGAACTATTGAATGACATTGAACATTATACAATCATGTACATACCTAGAGAGGAGAACATAAAAGTTGATTTCCTAGCCAAACTGGCCAGCTCTAGGGATACGTAGCTTATAGGACTTGTTCCACTGGAAGTTTTATCCACTTTAAGCATCATCAGATGGACGTTTATTGCATCTTGGAAGCCGATGAAGAAAAGGAACCGTGGATTACTCCGATTAAAGACTATTTTCTAAAGGGAACTTTCTTGAATGACGAAAACTCCTTCGTAAAGTGCCATAATTTATTATGCAAGAGGGAGTATTATATATGGGAAGTTTCTTAACCACCTACTGCGGTGTGTCACCAAAGATGAAGCAAAGAAAATTCTTTCAGATGTACATAAAGGAAGCTATGGAGATCACATTAGGGGTAGACTATGGAGAAGAAGATACTTCGTTACAAATACTTTTGGCCAACTATCAGTCGATATGCAGCTGATTATACCAGATGATGTGATAGATGCCAATAGTTTGCGAAAATGCTGAGAGCCACCTCTACAGGTCTTATGTAAACGTTTAGTCCATGACCATTTGCGGTTTGGGAATTGATATATCAGTGTGCTACTGACGTCGAAGGACGAAGCAGAGTACGCTATCATAACTATGGACTACTTCACAAAGTGGGCTGAAGCAGAACCACTAGCCACGATCACAATGAAGAATATGATCAACTTTGTAGTAAAGAACATCATATGTAGATTTGTAGTCCTATAGAAATTCATTAAGGACAATGGAACTAAATTCGAGAGTGCCGAGTTCAAAGACTTTTGCAATCAACATCGAATTACGAAGATCTTTTTGACAGTTGCACACATGCAAGCTAATGGACATGTGGACATGGTAAACAAGATCATCAAATCTATCCTGAAGAAATGACTAACTAGAGCCAAGGGCAATTGGGTTGATGAGTTACCGCTAGCACTGTGGGCTTATTAGACGACCCATAAGTCTACTACTGGGCATACTTTATTTTCTTTGGCCCATAGAGCCGAGGCTATGATTCCGATAGAACTAAAAGTCCCATCTCATCTAAGAAAACACTATGATTCCAAGATGAACGAAGAACTCTTGCTTGAGTCCCTCGACCTGGTCAACAAAAAGTGAGAAAAGGCAGAATTAAGGATAGCTGCTCAGTAGAAAAGCATGGTAAGGCATTTCAATACCAAGGTCAAGAACCGTACCTTTAAGGTAGGGGACCCTAGGGCCCTCCCTTGTATATGGGCACTTGGTCCAAATTGAGAAGGTCCCTATGCAATTGAACAAAGGCTTGGCGATGGAATTTTCAAGCCATCGACTGTTGATGGGATCTCGATTCTGCTAGCATGGAATAGCAAGCAACTACAATACAATTTCACTTAGATTATTTATTTTATTTTCCACAAATAATCCACCTTAGTTGGTTAGGGGCAGTGTAATAAGGCAAGACTTGCCGTTTCTTTTGTGTATAAATAAATTTGATCTTTGGAACCAATGGAGCCAAGTACTTGTAAGTTAAAACTTTACGCTTCATGATTAACATTGTAATCAGGTACCCGAAGATAGATACCAATGAACTCCTTTGATCTGCGATTGGGTCAGAGGAGTATAATCGCACTACGGTCGATAAGGCGATTCACCCTCATATGTTTGATCTTTGACCGATGCCTGAAGATAAGCTAATTCAAAGAGGGATGCCTAGAGTTATTCAATCGAATACTACTTTCAGAGATAGAAATTGATGTATAATTAAAGCTTTCACAGCCATGCTTATAATAAGGGAGACACGTCCAATCGAAGATAAGTGATGATGGTCAGTGAACGGTTTCGATCAATACCTGGAGATATGCAAGATCGAAAATGGATGCTTGGATACAAGCATCTCGAACATCGATCCTCGGAGATTAGAATCAGTGTATAATTGAACTTTCGGTAGGAACGACCATGCTTATGGCTTTGCAAGATGCGCTTGGCCAATGGTAAGTAATGATGTTCAATGAATCCTCTCGATCGACACCCAAAGATAGGCGAGAGCAAAGATGGATACCCAGAGATAGATATCCAAGGAATCAATTCCCAGAATTAGGATTCATCATATAACTAAGGTTTTTGTAGGTACATCGTGTTTATTGCCTAATGAGATATGTTTGGCTAATAATAAACGAGGTTGATCGACCGATAACCTTAAATATTACCCAAAGATGGGTGAAATTGAGAGTTGATGTCCAAAGATAGACGTCCATGTTCTTTTTACTCAGAGAAATGAAATAGTGTGAACTTAATTGTTGTTATAAATACAACTTTTTTTACGCTCGAACAAAACCTGACTAGAAGTAAACAAGGTTACCCACATAATTGACCAAAGTTATATAGCTCTACTAACAGTTGAGCGAGGTATGCTCAACCAAGGGCAAGTAAAGTTATTCAAAGAAATATAGTTTTGTTTAGCCGAGAAAGAAATACTTTGGTGATGGTAAATGGAACTAAATAACGAAATATCACTAAGCAATTGCAAACATTTATTTATATGTATAGAGTTACATTAAGTAATGTATTGCACAGACAAAGGCATATATAGTATAAATGTGATTGAATTATGACTAATTATATTATATATACAGGCAGATTCTTAGGGAAATAAAAATTGCAAAAATGTAAATACAGTAAAGATTGCACAAAAAGGACCCTCTTTATTTACATAAACTTTTTGCACAAGCATTGCGGGGGCTGCTCCCGCACAACGTTGGCCTATATACCAAAAGAAACAAAATTACGTGAAAAAAATACAAAAAAGAATTATCTTTTGAAAAAATGAGCTAATTACCTATTTCTTTCTCCCTCATTTTCGATTCCTGATCTTAAGCTTCGCAAAGCGCTTCTCCAAGGTCTTCGCTTTCTGCATCTTCCTCTTCTCGGGAGAACTTTCCTTAGAAAGCAAGGTAGGATCGGAGGATTTTGAAGCGATGCTAAATCCACGACCCTTAGGGGGCCTGATTTTCAAAGGGGAATGCTTAAGAGTAGGGCTTAGTTGTCCAGAGCTAGAAGGTTTTTCAATTCATGGCATGAACTTGATCTTGATTTGTCAAAATCTTATTTCAACATCTCTACCATTGTGATATGATCATATGGGTCCTTTATGCTCATGATTATGACCTCTTCCTCTTAGGATTGCTCAATGTCCTCTAATCCTTCCAATGCCCCTACTTTCTACGAGTCTGGACCGGGGGCCGGAGTTGAAAGGGAAAGCTTGGACAATGGGTTTTATGCCGATAGAGGTTGAAGTGGTAGTGATAGTGCTTGGACCAAGGCCTTGAGTAGATGGCGGTGGAGAAGGCAGTCATGGATGACTTATAACTTGACAGATAGAATAGTATAAGCTAGTGACGTCCTCTGCTAGAGTTGAAGTTTCTTAAAGACCGGAGAGAAGAGAGAAATACCTTAGTTGGGTGGAGTTCCCTTGGCCGAGGACTTGATAATTTCACCCTCCTCGGCAGAGACTTAGTCGGCTGGATAGCTAAAGGAGGGGAATGAAGGGCATCAACACTTGACACAGCTCGAATAGGAGTCTCAGTAAGGGCGGCCTTAGAGGTGGCCACTATAGAAGTTCCCATCTCTATTGTAGGATCTTTCAATATGGGGGTGGATGATTCTGCTTGATCCAATGCGCTAGAGTTAGTAGGAGCCTTGATAGCTGCCTTCCTCGCGGTTGCATCCTATATGGCCATATTTGCTTTTCCTTTTTCGAGGGCAATGATGTCCTCCTCTCCAGGAACAAGACTTCAATGTATCTTTAGTAATGCCTTAGTCGGCTTCAACAACTCTATAGAGGAGATTTTTCAAATCGTCGGCTAGTGTGATAGGATAACTCTCCCCAATCTATTTTAGATTATTATTCTCTATGGAATTGGCGAAGAATTTCTAGAGAAAAGCATCCATCTCTTCATTAGTCTGAGTGGCCTTTGCCTTGAGCTCTGCAATTTCATCTCTAGCCCCAGCAAGATCAATTCGAGAGTGAGCCTTTGTGTCCATTTCGACCTTTAAGCTGGCCTTAAGATTGTCGAATTCAGCTTAGAGGGCCATCAGCTGTTCATCTTTCGCCTTAACTTGTTCCTCTGGCTTAGAGTTTTCTGGATGAGCGGACTTTCTTTGATCTTTCATGACTATCGTGATTTGCGTGTGGGCTTTTGACATTTCTTCTGCTAACCTTTTAGAGTGTTTGGCTAAATTCAATGCTTCATCTCTTTCTTTGGTAAGGCCGGTCAATTCTATTCTGTAGCTCGCCACTATCCTATCATAGTCGACTCTTTCTAAATAAAACAAGTGAACGAGCATCCGGTTAATCCTACTAACTTCAGAAAGGCCTTTAGCAAGCTTTTTCCACTCAAAAATCTAATCTGTGACCTCCTTTACTCCTTCAATCTTTTGGTTGGCCTCTTGGCTAATGATATCTCTGAAGTTGCAATCAAACATAACCCCCATAAGGCATTGATTAGGCAAAGCCACCTGAAACTTAGTAAGTGTAGCTATAGATAGGCCTGTAGGGGGTGAAGGTAGAGCAACATTACTTGCAACTTCTTTGGATTTTTAGGGAGAAGAAATGATGGTGATATGAGGTTGAGTCGATGGAGGTTGCCATGGAGGAGTCTAAGAATGTGTACATTTTTGAGAGGCACCTGAATCACATTCGAAGGTGTTCACGAGGACCCCATAGTTCCTCTTGACGGCACTATTTATTTTCCACATCACCACTCTCTTTCTCTTCTTCTCGGCGCCTTTGTCTATCCTCCTCGTTTCGGTGCACTTTCTCATTTCTTCTCCTCTCATTTTTGGACTCCTGGTGTAAGCTCGGATGTTGCATATCAACATCTGGAATCAGTGAGCAATATTGGCTTATGCCCGAGCGGAGGTTGCCGAAATGATCTCTGCCTATGGTACTTGAAAAGAAGTAGGGGTATATCAGAACTGAGGTATTGGATTAAGAACAAATGCCAAGTGTTGGTGCTGATGATCATAGAAGTTTGTAAAGTGCTAGTATTTCCCTAAGTGATCTACGAACCATGTTCGGACGAGATAGGATAAGGGTTGTGTCACCTTCAGGGGATGTTTCCCTGTATGATTTGTTGTCACCCTGGACATAGTCTTCGTCATCGTCATCTTCACCATCTCCATCTCCTTCTTCTTCTTCTTCTTCTTCTCTTTCTCCTTCTCTTCCTTCTTCTCCATCTCCTTTACCTCCTCTTCCATCGTCTCCTTCCTCTACCACATATTCTTCTAGCTTCACTTATCCTCGCCTATGTTTTCCTCGACTTCAGGGCCCTCGTCATCCACTTGATTATCATCATTAGGATCACAAATTGAGGCAGAGAGATTAGTACCAGCTTGAGACTTCTTATTGGGAGGCATGATGGGAACAACACTTCTGTCAAGGTGTAGGAAGCTGTATTGGCGAAGCCTCTTATTAGTGAGAAGGTAGGAAGTAGTGCAGAACCTTGACTCCTTTTAAGAACTCGAGAGTGTTGACATATTCATCACTGACTTCTTAGGCGGGAAGATCTGTGAAGGATACAAAAAAAGGTTAAGCACTTGAATAAAGAAAATCTAAGTATGGAAAGGATGTTGGAGAAAGAAACTTACGCCCACTCAACCAGAGACGGTTGAAGTCGTAGGGGAATTGAATAAAGAAGTATTTGCTCTTAAAGTAGCTATGTTTATTGTGGAGCGCTTCGATGACCTTATAGTAGTTATAAGCTTTAATAATCAGCAAGGAATGCAAGTGTCCTCTCCTTTTGAAGCTTAAGAGATAAGTTAGCTCCCTGAACCTTCGGGCACGGTTCAATCACATCATGAAAAGAATGTACAAGGAGTTGAGTATGGCATATCCATTGTGTCGAAGCCAGCTTAAATTTAATCTCCTACAAGAAGAACTTGAGAAATTTGCTAATGGGTGGAACGAATGCACCTAAGCACGTATATTTATTGCACGAGGTATATCCTTAATGAGGATTGTGGGCCAGTTGATCGATTGTCGGTAATATAACATTGCTCTTTAGGATCCCGTGTCAGAGGTAAATGGAATGAAGTGACTCTACTATCAGTAGAGATGGATCTTGGTCCTTAGCATTGTTTAAGACCCTTAGGGCATGTCGCTCGTCTTATGGAGGAGGTTGATCATGAAGCTATGCCGTTGGAACAAATTGAATTTGGAGTTCATGTATTATAGAACATCTTTCTCTAGATAGAGTAGATGTGGAGGCTTGAGTAGTGAAGAACTAGCCTCAGGAGGAGTAGAAGGATAAATATTAGCTTTGAAGCAAGTAGATCGCCTAGTCATTATGAATTGAAAACTTGATAGCGAATGTCGGGTATGTTTTACTTTAAATATCTACTTTAATTGAAACCCAGATAGCCAATATGCATGATCTAATGGGCGTCGACAAGTGTTGACCAATTGGATTCTAAACATCGACAGGGTTAGTGTTAAGTGTCGTCTATGTAGTGTGAATCCTATGTCCAGAGTATAATATATGGAAAATTCTGTGTAGATAGCCCGCTAATGCTGACAAATGAGCTTTACCACATGATGGAACTGTATTACAGATCTTACCCATTATCGCAGAGTAAACAATAATGGAATCATTGTCTGGAGCGACATAAAGCTTTCTTCATAGAAACAAGGATCATGGTGTATAACTTGAAATGTCGACTTGTATATTCAATTGGATGTTGGAGTGCATTCGATGGTACCGTTCCTCGGAACCGTCTCGTTGAAATAAAGCCGTCGATCCACATTCGACCAAATCTCGGTGAAGGTCGTTATATTGTCTAAGTATGTGAAGACATATCACATATGGCCAAATCAATATTAACCAAGGAAAACTCAGAGCAAAGGGCATGAACCGACGAAGTGAACACCAAGTGTTGAAGAGTACTTGAAACGTAGAAACGAACTTGGTATTGCTTGGTGTAGACCAATTAACCAAGTTTTCCCAATAAAATGATAAATCCAAATTCGGTCGCTTGTTGTATCTTGGCTTATGATTGACATAGTATTAATGAAGACAGTCAAAGCATCACCAACGATGTAGCGGCGACGATGAGGCATGGTGACGGCAGCTATGGTGGCATCATGGTCCAAGAACCCATGTTTGCTTGATCTAGATTGTAAATGAAAATTCAGGGAAAAAGGATTCGATGCTGAATTGATGAAGGTGGCATGCATATCTATTATGGTGATAGTATAGGCAATTACGGTGTTGCTAGATGTGGCAGCGATGTGAGCTTTTTTGGCGCAAGGCTTTGGTAGCGGCTAAAGGTCGGTTTGCAAGAGAGAAACAAATCGGGATTGGAAAATGAAATTAGGTGGCAAAAATTTCCCATATCCTAAGTACTTATATGATGATTCATAAATCATGTCAGTACTGACATGATTTGGTTTGTAACGAGGCACAATGTAGCTTCAGTATATAGCATGCTTCACCACGGTGACTAATATGGTCAGCACCGACCACAATTGTGGTCGGTACTGACACGATTTGTTGCTTAAGGTTGACTCACTCTTCCTCCCTATCTTCATGTATTTGATATCTTACCCAATTGTTCATGATCTAGCAACTATGGTGGATGGTTTTGGTTATAAATAGATAGACTAGAGCAATGTAGAAAGGATCTTAATCTTTTGGCCCATACACTTCATCTTCTTCTCTCTACTTCAACCATTGTCATTAACCGCTGTCAAATCCAAGCATACTTTGTTTCATAGATCTAAAAACCATGTAAAAGCACTTTTACTTATGCAAAATCTATAATCAATCATATTAAGTAGACGTATGCACTTAATTTGGCTGAAGCACAATAAAAATTTGGTGTGTTCTTACTATTTTTGCTTGTTTTTGCTAGATTTATACTCATTTTTAATCTATTGGGGTATTTTGTCAATTTTAACCCAACATTTTTGGTGCTTTCACTAAGAACGAGCTTTTCAAGAGAAGATCTAGTTTAGACCTTCAGATTTCGAGAATCCAGAGATAGATCCAGAAGTTTGCTATTGTATATCTAAAGTTATCGAGATTTGAAAAGGAATCTACTTTAGATCTGAAAGATATGTCACTTAAGAGACCTTGCATGAGATATGGAGCCACTACCGAAGAAGATGAAGCTTCTTATCATAACGAGGAACCACTAAGCCAACCCATGCTTTGTTTGGATCTTCTTATCTAAAAGAGATGGTATTCAAAGTTGAATTTTATAGAATGATGGCTGAGATGAATTTGAGGGTGCTTGATAGTCGGAATGCTATCTTTAAAAGGATGGAAAAGAACATTGCTTTGCTAGCCTAGCGGTCACAAATGCATAGGAAGAGCCGTAGAAGTTCATCATCTTCATGCTTCGAGGAAGAAAGTTCATCTTCGTCAGATCAGAAAAAAAGGGAAGGAAAGCAGAAGTTGAAGGAAAAGACTGCCAGGACATCAAAAAGAGTACTAGAGGAACCAAGTTTTGTCCACAGCCAACATAGTCGGTACCGACCAAAATCATGTCGGTGCCAACCATGTTGAGGGTCATGCCGAGGTGCAATCTCTTGATGCCGTTAATTTGTATGACACCGAGGATGATTTTCTAGACACTGCAATGACGTCGGGCAGAATGTTTGTGCACAAGCTGATGGTATCCAAATGACCGTTGTAGAGCCATCAAGATGCCATAGAAGATCTGGACAAGTGCCTCTCCCAGACAAAGGAGAGCCTAGACGTCATGCGATGAACCAAGATCGTTTGCAAAGTCTAACACTCAAGGTGGTCCCCAACAGCGCCGTCCAACTACCAAACTTAGGAGGAATTCATAGCGGATTAATTAAGATATTACTAAATGAAACTCAACATAGAAATTACGACGAGTGGGGTTCAACTTCTAGTAGAACTCCATTCACTAATGATATACTGCAGGACAACTATCCAAAGAAGTTTGTTATGCCGACGACGCATATAACAAAATGATAGATCCTAGGAAACATCTATTGAAGTATGAATAACACATGGATGGTGCCCGAGCGACACACGTAGTGAGTTATAGATATTTCCTTATATTTTTAGATGGGGTGGCTATGATGTGGTTCACCCGGCTCGCACCGAGGTCTATATCTTTGTTCGATTAGTTAGCAAGGAAGTTCATAGAGCAGTTTAGGCTCCACACAACTAGGCCAAAGTATGTGATGTCCTTGTCCAACATTTATCAAAGATCTGGAGAGACTTTGAAAGATTTTTTCAAGCAATTTAACACTACTGTAACTGAAGTCAGTAATTCAAAGGAGGATATAGTTCTAATGGCATTGATTCAAGGAGTCCACCTGGACACAGACATTGGTAAGTGGCTTAAAATGAATCAACCACCCAAGATGGAAGAATTCCATCGTAAAGCATCCCAGTATCCGCGTTGAGAAGAGACCGACTTGGCCATTGGATCAATCAGTGGAAGAGTTGTGCAGAGCAACATTGCTATTAAGCAAACACGTGAGAGCGTCGGAAATGTTACAGTAAACGTTGGAAATAATAATTATCAAAAAAAGAGAAACCAAGGTGTTGGTGAGAAGAAGAATGACACCAAGATGCGTCCAAGGTACATGAGACCGGGAGATTATACCCCCATAAATGATACTATTGAGAATTACTTCCTTTCCACACAAGGCACAGAGAATTATAAGAAACCACCTTAGAGGGAGGTAACTGAAGTAGAACGACACTTAAGTAAGTACCGTTGCTTCCACAAAACTCATGGGCACAATACCTATGGGGGTCAAAACTTGAGAGATGTGATTGAGGACTTGATTTGGAAGAACAAGTTGCAGTAGTACATGAGAGATTCGTAAGATGGTAGATAGAATAATAAACCCCAAGGGCCGAACACCTAGAGGTATGGGCCTAGGTCTAGTAGGGAGGGGCCTAGGCGACCTGAAGGTAGAATTATGATTAACACTATAACTGGTGGACCTCATCCAGCGAAGAAGAGCTGGAACGAGATGGAGCGGTATGAGAGTTCACTAAAACATGTGCTGCAAGGGAGTTGTCTTGCTATCGAAGACGAAGCTCCGACAAAACAACTGAAAATGATGATCGATGGTATTGTTTGTGGAAATTGAGATGTTGATGGGGTGCAAGCATAGATGCTTAACCCCTTGGTGATTATGACCATTGTCGGGCCAGCAACTGCACACCTAGTTCTGATAGATTGTGGGAGCTTGGTTAATATTCTGTGCAAAAAGATATCTGGTTAAATAAAGATTAGTCTAAATGATATAAAGCCTTGTAAATCATGCATCCAAGGATTTTCTAGAGTGGCTAAAGAGCCTGTCAGATGTATTGACTTCTCCATGGAATTAAGCGAGAGGGACCGTAAGACAGTGCGGGTGCAAACCTTTGTGATAGTTGACGAATTTTCTTCTTACACTGCTCTTCTAGGCCAACCGATCCTTGCTAGTTTCAGAATAGCACTAGCTCCATGGTGTCTAGTGATGATGTAACACCTAATACAATCAACCGTAAATAGTAAGTTGAGTAAATTAAATTAAATACGACAGGATAAAAACGAAAATTTTGAATTTTTTTTGCAAAATTTGAAATTTGGCCGTGAAAGTTATGTCGTTGCATTCGTGGCGAAATTATGATCAATTTCCATATATAATATGTTGAAAAACGGAGCTTAAACAAAAAAGGTATGGACGTTTGAAGTTTTCAAATTCAAAATAATTTAAATAGAATTCAAATTCAAATAATTAAATAATTCTTAAATTTAAAATTTGAAAATTAACAGTAATTAGACTTGGGGCTAAGTAAACGTTAAAATTAATGTTAAAATTAAAATGTAATTAAGGAATTAAATAAATTTATCAACAGCAACAAGATAAATGGTCCTAAAATAAATGGATCGGTCGACAACTTGCTATGACCGGTCGATCGGTAGGTAGCGGCAGTCGATCAGTGATTAAAAATGGCGGCTATGGTTTTCAGCAATATGAACATCCGGTTTTTTATAATATTAAGCCGACTTAATTCCGACTGTTTCGGTGTATTTCAACCACTATAAATATGACCCTAGACCCCTCACTTCTATTCATGAAATATTTTGGAAACCTAGCGAACCTCTGTCAGTTCATCTCTTCAAGATTCTAAAAAAATCCATTAGGGTTTGAGGTAAGAAATCCTATATATATATATATATATTGTTTTCTATTTATTTTCCTAACCTATTCTTCTCCAACTTTCTGAATCTAATCTATATATACAAATCCTGTGTTGTATATATCTAAAGGAAGAGATCTGATAGAGATTGTCAAAGGCATGCCAAATCCAAAGGAAACAAAACTAAGGATATACTATGAGTGGAAATCTTACCTTTTCTATTTAGTAATTGATTAGTGTAATTTGGGTTTGAATATGCCTTGGGGAGTTTTGGTTTGCGAAAACATCATGTTATAAACCCTAAAACTCCTTTAATGCAAAATGTAAATTCTAGGTTAAAATATCAATTTGTTTATGTCAAAAACAATGAAAATTGTGTAGATTTGCAGTTTTTACAATTTTACCTTCCATTCCACTCCTTTATCTTTTTCTTTGAACTTGATTAAAGGATTTTGATTAAGGAATAGTGTGTAAGGTTCGAATTTATTCGCAGTTTGCACTGCTTATTTCTATAAATTAAATAGAATTTCCTTTGTTTATTTTTATGTGGAAAAAGCAGTTGAATAGAGCGTAAAAACTAGAATTGTAAGTTGCTATTAGTATATTCCATTGTTTTGATGTAATAAGTTGAGTTTAAATTTTTATTGTATACAAGTCTATTGATTGGTTTCTTCGGATATGAATATTGGAATTTTGGTATTTTTGATAATATGGAATGAGACTTGTATAATTGTTTAAAGAGTTGACATTTAAACGCTAGTTTAGGATGTAAACTCCGCATGCTTAGAAATTACTACGCGCATTTATATATTAGCGTAATTAACGTATAATGATAACATATGATTGCGTAGTTAAATAGGTTATTAAATCTTATTAAATTCCCTCAAGAAGGTAATTAATGCTAAAGGCGAAATAAGAAATATTTCTTATATGGCCTTGATTATAGAAATAGTGAGATATGTGATAATATATGTAGAGTGTGATATAAATTATGACTAAGTTATAGGGATGCGAGGTCAATCAAAAGCATACGGAAGTCTGCCCAGCTAATTTGGCTAACAGTAGTGCGACTTTGGGACTGATGTGAGATGTCACCCATAATAAGTTACTACGATGATGCGAGGTTAGTACTAAATTATGTAGGGTAAATATGCCTAACTAATCTAGCTGCCAGCACCTACGATTAGTTGGGCTAATGTGAGACATCGCCGTAGGGTATGCGTCATAATACGAAGGACCTGCTTCAGAGATTGAAGATATTAAGTGGGTATGTGAGGGCCTGCCTCTTCTCTTTGTAGGAAGTAGTAAATGGTCGCGATTATCGGTTAGGCACGATAGAGGATATCTCAGGAAAGGGCCCTCTTCAATAGGAAGTATTAAGTGGCTGAAGAGATTCTGTGCAATGTCATTTAGATAGTTACTAGTGTGGAGTCCGCCTTGGTTTTATAAGTAGTAAATGACGTGGACCTGCCTTAAATAAGACATTAAATGGTCTCAATCCACCTAATTCCCATTAAATGGTATTAAGTGACTTGAGTATTATCTCTTACATTAATAATACATTATGGATGATAAATATGGGTATTGGGTTGATAGCAAGTTAGCTATAGGCTTATATTTGGAATGCCTTTTATTTAAGTTTAAGAAAAGCCTTTGGGCTTACATTTGAAAGGACTTATGTTGTAGGTAGAAACATATGATATATTCCTATTTAAATTATACTGCCCAAGTACTAATATTGTAAGGCTCGAGATTTTTATTCACCAGACATATGCTGTTCTAGCTCTCTCCTCATTACAACACAAGTTAGAAAGATGATGAGCTTGTGGCAGTTTACCTATTTATCTACTTATGTTATTTTCTGATGTACCCATTAAAATATAATGATGTATTTTGAAAACGTTGTACTACAGATATGTATTGTATTATGTATTTTATGATATTTTGAAGTTGAATAAAATGGGTATTGTTGTTATTATATTTTTTCCTTCCACTTGAGATCTGATGGTGTAGATAAATAGCTTTGTATTACTCTTTTTACCAACCAACAACCAGCTTCGAGATGGGTCTAAGTTTCGATGGGCCTTTTTTGAATTGGAATTTAGGTCCATTTTGGGGTGGGTTGTTACAGACAAAGTTCTCTACCAAAAAAGGAGTTGGAGCTATTTAAGGTGACCAAAGCATTGGCGGGGAATGCTATGTTGCTGCACATAACGAGATGGAGTGACGAGAGATGGGAAAGGATGCAAAGAAGGATTTCCGCATCAAAATTGTTGATGCAAAGTAATCACTGCCCAAGCCCTGGCTCAAGTCCTATAGTAAATTTTACAAACCCACGGACCCCCGAAAATAGCCAAAGGATGCAAGCGTAGCGTTGACGGAGCCAACGATCATCGTCTCGATTGATGAGAATGATCCTACTTGGGTTCTTAATGTCGGATCTCAGCTCGGCAAAAAGTTAAAAAAGGAAATGGTAGGGTTTATCTGGGAAAAGCTGGACGCGTTTGCTTGGATGCAATCTGATATGTATGGAATTTCGTCGAAGATAGTGTGCCGCACATTGAATATGGTAGAGTTAGGGGTATCCGCTATGGAAAATTCTGTAATTTATTGTAAATTAATTAACTCTGTAATCAATTCTCGTTCATAATAAATACATTTTCTTTCTATTATATATTTGTTATAATGTGTTATAAATAATTAAATGCTTAACAAAAATATATTTAACAGAAAATCCATAAATTGTGTGTTTGTGATAGTAATTACAAATAGTGGTAGTCATGAGTATTGTATCACAATATTATAAAAAAAATCATTTTAAATGTTCCTAGTCAACATGCATCGAGACTGGATATCAATGTATCAGTTGAGACTGGAGTACGTAACGTTCTCCAAATGTTGGAAAGTGTATTACTCATGGCTGCCGAGACACTAAGGGGTTATGTATTGATAGTTATTGGATAACTATGGAATGACTCACTCGATAGTTTTCTGTCGATTAATATGACTAAGATAAAACAGAAAATATCAATACGACTGATTTACACCGTTCTCTCGACTTAAGAATACCGTCGATCTTCAATATGAAAGCTCTACTATGATTATAGTCAAATCATGGCACGACTGTGGGAAACATTGTAGTATTAATATGAGCGGATCTTAAGGCTACTTTAACGCTAGAGGAGGGTGAATATTGTATCATAACTTATATGGATCTTTTCTAAATTATTTCAAGATTTAAATTCAAACATAAATTATCAACACAAATATATATTAACAGACAGTCACATATATATATACATATGCAGTAAAAGTAAAGTAAAAGTAAAAAAGATGACACTATGAGTTTTGTACTGGTTCAGAATAACCAATTCTATGTCCAGTCCTTTAAAGTATATGTATAGATTACCTTTCAAATGCCCACTTTAAACAGGTAACAAGCAAGCTAGAATACAATCTCGATTTCAAGGCAACGAGATACAACCTTCTGACTTTTTGAGCTCAAGGTAGACTCACTTGATTTAATCGGGCAACAACCACACCCACTTGATTTGATTAGGCAACAAGCACACTAACTTGATTTGAATAGGCAACAAGCATACCCACTTGATTTGAATGCGCAACAAGCACACCCACACAGATAGTAGTAGAGAGTCGTTGATCCCAAATACAAATAGTTGTACTTTGGATATAGAATATCCTATAGCACTTTGATAGCACTTTGATCTTTGAATCGATGAGAGAATACTTGAATCAGCAAGTCGATTGTAGGGAATGAATATAGTAAAGTAGAGATTGAATTTGAAGAGTATAGAGTGGATTTTGTGAAATGTATAACAAGAATTTAGAGTAGGAAGAATATAGAGAAAGTAGTTGTTAAAATTCATTTTCTTGTCTCCTTTATATAGTGTTTAAAGGGACGTGTCTATTCATGAAGAGATTTAGCCAAAAATCACAACTATTCAAAATTCGAAAACACTTCTTCAATGGTACATACGTCGACATACCCATGTAGTCTATGTCGACATGGCCTTGTTAATTTAAAAAAACAATAATCTATTTAAAGTGTTTATAAAATTCTAATAATTTGTAAAACATGTGAACATAGTTTTAAATACTTTTATCATATAAACTTTTTTATTAAATATTTTTAAAATTATACCATGAAAAAATAAAATAAATATTTTGATAATAATAAATAACTTGATAAGAGAGTATCAAACAAGAGAAAGTTGCTATTCAAGGACTTTAATAAGTTAATCTATTGTCTATTAACTATAAACTATAGTCTTGAACTCTTCGTGTCTTTGTCTCTAAACTCACAAGTCTACAAATATATTGATCATTTGTGAACCTTGATCTCTAGTCTTTTTACCAATCAGTCTTCAAACTCGATTATCCTATACTTATGTAAACCTGTATAATTTCTTGCAAAATATTCTATAAAACTTGGGATAACATTAGTGCCTATATTTATATTGTTGTTGTTATCAAAATCAATATTTATGGTATCAACAATCGCTCGTTTTTTAATGATGAAAACCATGTAAATATATTTATTATAAAATATAATGTAACTCCCCCAGAATTGGTGACTCTCCTTATTTTGAACAACTCCCCTTAGTAACTGCATATATTATATTTTATATTTTTTATCCCCCTTTGTCATTAACAAAACTAGGTAAAAAATAAACTCCACCTAAATAAGACATATTTATGTGATAATGCTCTATATGGAATCAAAATCAATACCAAATGCAATACAATATTTTCGAGAAATAATAATTAACTATATATATACAGTTATAACTAAATATGTTTTAACCATACATTACCGTTTTTCTATTTATATAATTAACTACATAAAAAATAAATTTAACCAGATTAAATTCTATAGACTAAAGCGTATAATACATATTACAAATTAGAAATAAAATTATAAATTAAAATCTAGATTTTCTTGGGAAATTCGACCCATCCTTCGGATCCAAAGATAGGATTGGTGTTGATAACTTTCCAATCTTCATTATCCACTTTCACTTTAGAGTTCGAGCATTCAGGAGCGGTTCTTTGAACTTGTTTGGTGAAACTAGAAATAAAATGTCAAAGAGAATCAAATTGTTTTTTTGTGCTTTGATCATTTGCATTTGACTCAACTCTAAGTATTATTGATTGCGAAGAGTGAAGCAAAGAATTTTTTGAAATATTGAAGAGTTTCTACCAGATTTTCACTTAGATTTTGTTTTGAAAAATTGTTGTTTGGATTCACTTTTATGGAAAGAAATGTATAGAAAGAAATAAGATAGGAAGATGGTTAGTTTTTTGAGTTTTTCTATGAGAAAAAAAATCATTTTCTAGAAGTGAAAAGTTGGATTAGTAACTAATCCCTCCAAAAAATAACTAACCTTTTGAAACTCACAAAATTCTAAAAAACTGCTAGTGGATGTAGACATAAATAGGTAACCTATGTCGATATTTATGCAGTAATTTGAATGTTTCTTATTTTTGTTTTAATTTTGTTATTTTATATTATTTTAGTTTATGATTTCAAACAACAAAAGAATTCTATTGACAGTGGAAATAAAGTCTTTAAGCAAATTTCATTAATAAACTAGAGAGATACATAAACATAATGAAAAAATAAGTTAAAATAACATAAGTAAAAGCTAGAAAACATAAGGATAGCTAAAAAAATTCTAGAATGACAATGATGAAGATGAAGAATTTCCACCAAGCTTTCTAATAATCTTCCCAAAGTATTTGTCCACTTTTTCAAGAGGCTAGTGAGCTTCTTACTAAAGGAATGTTTAAGCTTCTTTTGACTATTAAGAAGCTTCTCTTGGCTTTTAAGAATTTCTTTTTTAGAATTGCGAGATGGTTTGTCAATTCTTTCTAGGGAAGTGTCCTTTTCCTCCTCCTTTTCTTCATGTTCTACCTCATCATCGATTTTGATATTTTTACTTTCTTCTTCTTGAAGAATTTCTTATTCTTCTTCTCTTGCCAATCACTCTTCCTTTTTAGTAAGAAACTGATATGGTTCAAATTCAAGAGGGATGTCCGTAAGCAAGAGGTTGGTTTTGTCGACAACTTTACGAGGCAAAATATTTTCACCTCTTAGGTCAATACCAAAATAATTGAAAATTCTAGTAAGATACATATCATGGTAAAGTGTGTTTCATGTCTAGAAATTTCTTTTTAACAAAGTCATCCAAAATCACTTGAGCCCAATTTATATCATATATTCCAAAAATAGCGAAAGGAGCTTTGAAAACTTTTTGAGTGGAGTTGTTGTAATTCCTCATCCTCGGTGTATTACTTTGTTGTAAAATAAGACTCATTAGTCTTGCTTTAGGCCTAAGATTCTTGCCTTTAAAACTACACTCTTCATAATTTGAAAATAAATTATGCATAACTTCTCTATTACCTTAAACAATTTCAAAAGTGGAGAGGTTATTTCAACTACTTTTACAATCAAAAATTTAACCAGGAATTTCACAATCTAAAACAATAGTAGTATCTTTGACAGTACTCGAAATTTGACCTTCTTCTCCTTGAAAAAACTTTCCATTCAAATTAGTGTACACCATTTTAACCACATCGGGATAACAATCAAAATCATTTTGAGATAAATCGGTTAAACCAAAGATACAATTTTCCAAAGCAAGATCTATTAAACCATAAGAATAAAATTCATTAAAATTTGCAAATCTTCCCGAAAAGACTTTTCATAAGTAGCATAATCAATATAGGTTTCAATGGAGTCTTGATCATTGAAGAATAGATTTTTGATTCTTTTGGTAAGCCTAATGCCTTTCGATGAAGTGGGTTGATTTTAGGAAGACATTATAGAATTGTTTTAGAGTAAAGAGAATGAAGAATAAGTTTGAATTTTGAAATAAAGTGTGTGTAGAAGGTGAGGCAAGGAGTTGAATTGTCCCGTGACAGGTGAAAATGGGCTTCTCAAATTTTGAAATCAATGCAAAAGAGTGGGAATTTCAAATGTTTATATTTTGAAAAGATTCTCCAAATTTTATCTGATATGTCGACATACCCATGCGACATATGTCGACATATATGCCAAAATTTCAAAGTTAAAAAAGTTAAAGAAATATACTTATATATTTATCATATTATATATATATACTTATTATTATTATATATATATTTATATTTATATATACTTATTATTATTATATATTTATTCCTATATTAAGTAATTTCCAGAAAAATAAAAATAATATATGAAATATAATAATTACTGATTTTGCTATTTCCTTTGTCTGCTCTGATTAATCTTCCATCATTGTGAAACACCTGTTAATGTTTTCTGTATCTGGTTCATTTTCACTGGATGTAGTATCAGAATCATCCAAAGTTGCATTGTAAGCTCCTTTTCTCTTTTTGAATGAATCATTGTTTGGTGAATTCTTTGTTTTCTTTTGCTACGGAAAGTCTCTTCGTAGATCGCCAGATTCACCAGAATCGTAACACTTAAAACTCAATTAAATTCATTTTTATCTAGAGAGCAAAATAAAATATTAATTGCCTTAGAATTATTGAGTGCTTGTGTCTTTTGGTCTGGAGTCCATGTTGAGTATTCGTTTGGGTTTTAGTGTACTTACTCGGTGTAATGTTCTAAATATCTAAACCATTGGATTGTAAATAAATTTTCATCCTACATGACTAGTAAGTATAATTACTACTATTAAATGGTGGAGGTGTAGCAGTTGATTGTCCTTCTACAAAAGTGTTAAAAGTGTACTACTGGTGTTATTAACCATTTATACTTTCCAAAAATCAAATAACGTGTAATAGCCCGCAAATCCGTACCCCTTGAATTGACATTAATCTCCATTTATGAATTCATGAAGAACGGAAATACGAACCATTTGAGTTAAGAAGAAGAGGTAGAAGAAGAAAATAGAAAACAACAACATCAGAATCTCACATCGCATCGGAATAAAATATAATAGATAACAACTGTTCTTTACACAAAAGAAACTATATCTGTTTATACATCTCATTATCAGAGTACGACACAATCAATAATACATTACTGGACAGTTATATTAACTTGTCCCACAACAGTATACACAACACAGCAGAATATACAACAAATACGAGTGATACATCTCGCCATCCAGCTCGTCTCCTGAGCTCCACAGCATCATATCCTGTAACCTATAATACTCGGTCTGACCCGAGCATTATAATAAAATAACACCCGAGTCAGTCTGGAAAACCAGCGTGAGAAAATACACTCAATTGGATTATTAAAGTTTTCCAAACCCTTTGAAATCAAAAGCATCTCGTAAGACCACACCACAAATAAACATGTCGGGTTTTTACCTTACGATAGCCAAAACACTTTTTATCAAAATTCTCTGATATTACAATAGTGTCTATATACAAATACTTATTCAAATAGCTGAAATTGTTACATGATTAAATTCCAGCTAATAGGTATACAAACAAAACCGTAAAGGCACGTAGGGAGAATGGATTTCCATCAATGACTAGGCACTGGGGTACCACCTGTCATAGTACGTGGCCTAGATCATAGTACCGAGGAGTACGCCCGCTCCCCAACAACACAAGGCCTGAATCATCCCTTACTGGATAATTCTAAATAAAATCACCCCACGGTTGAGATCAGCAACCGCACCACTAAGCCGAAATAAAAAGGGACATCTAGACAGGGATGACCTTACTCTCAAGTGGGGGCTACCCATGAAGCCTTGCTGCATAACCCCTGATTTTCAATCATTCCCGGTTGATGAGGCTCGAGGCTAAGTGATACCTTTCAGCACATATCCCTTAGAATGCCCATCGTCCGCTGACGATGTTCCGAAAGTATTCATCCATACAAGTCCGTCCCGGGTCCGAACGGAACCGAAAGCACTACTCCTACTACATCCATTTTGGAAATATCCTCAGGATTAATAGCGACTAGCCCTTGCACTTCACTACTCCATCTTCGATTCTAACTCGTTTCCCCACGAAACGTTCAAACCGGATCGAAGTGGTTTTCGGGAAAAACTCCCGATCCCGGTCTCTTCGAAACGATCAGCGCATTGGCAAATATTGATAGTCGGTTCTTTAGCTATCAATTAACATTCACAATCATCCATCAAACAATAAATAATTTTCCAAATTATTTATTAACCTCAAAATATCTTCGCAAGATATATTTCCACTTTCAATCCTTTGAAAACAATTCCGAACCGTCCTTCTCTCATGGAATAAAATTTCCAAATATTCCTATTTCCACTAAAATCACCAAGTACCAAAAACATTAGATTTTTAAAATAATTTAGAAACACTTTATTATAAAATATACTTTAAAACATTTAAGTTAAAACTACTTTAATACTTTATTCAAAGATATATACTTTAAGAATATTTAAAATAAAGCTACTTAATAAAATATAAAACTAGATTCTTTTATCATTTAAAACATAATACCAAACCATCTTTAAATAATTACTATTAAAATAGATTTGAAAAATACTTATTTTAAAGTTTAAACATTTAAAAATAATAGGTTTTCCAAAACATACTTTAAATCAACTTTTAAACCTTTAGCTTATACTTAAAAGTTTACTTTGGAAACGTACTTGGCTATTCAGGGAAATACACTTTTCTTTCACATCTTTCAAAATAAAACACTATTTATTTTTAAACAAATTTACCCATTTCTATAATAAATTCCCACCGTGAATTTCCTTTCCCAAATATCCACTGATACATTTCTTCACTTTTGTAATCCCAGTTTATAAATTCCAAAATCTCAGTTCTCTTTTTAAATTCCAATTTTAACAACTAAATCAATTTCCAATTGATTTCCAATTTACTTTACTTTGAAATAAATTTCCTTCACTAATTCATTTATTTCAAAATACATTAACTTTTTGATTTATTTCTTTATTGTGAGTTAAAACCCTTTTTAACTGAAAATACCAATTTCAAACTTCCAAAATTCCTTCTTTATCCCTTAATTAAATTTAATCCTTACATTCAAAAATAAATTCTTTATTCTTTAAATTTAATATCACTTTAGTTTTAAATTTTATATTTCCCCTGTTAATTAAAAATTCCCTTATTCCATATTTGTTAAAATTCTGAATCGCTTTTATTTTTATTTTATTTTCAATTCATTATTAAATTTATTCCAATTCACTTGAATTATTTTACTTAAAATTTACTCTTTTATTTCTTTTCAAAAATCCAATTCTATAGAATTTAATAACTCATTATACTTAAATATTCAATCCAACTATATCTTCCAATATTTCAATCATCAATAAAATCATCACAGGATATCAATATTCATAGCACAGAATATCAAATAATCTAAATAATTTTGAGGAATCCAGTTGGATCCCTCCAACCTATTTCCCTGCATCCACAGACGTTAGCACAATACCAATTCCACTTCAAGGTGGAATATCGCGGTATATGGATTTTATATAATATCATCCGCTATTATACGGCGCATAGGGTCTCATCCGCTATATAATGCGGGAATATCAACAACTCCAATATATACTGTATATACTACTATATATAATATAACACATCAAACCAATTCGATCATTCAATCAATTATTTAAATTTATCTATTAAATTAAAATTAAAACCAGATGAATGAGATTAACTCACCTTAGATTTGTTTTGCAATCCACTCCAATCCGACTTGATTTTCCATGATTTTAGACCTTGTATAAATATAATAGGATTTTTATTAATATTCAAATAATCGATTATCATTTAAATAACTTTAATTAATCAAATTATCCTTTAATAAATTATTTTTGGTGACTAAAATAATTAAATGAACCAGTTACACAAATTAATTGCCTTAATACTTTAAAATAAATTAGTAAATTTTAAATTTGTAAATGTATATTATTTTATATTTTGAAACTACATATATGTTTATAAAATAATACATAGAGATTCCAATATCAGATTTTATATACTTCCAGCATTTTGAACCCCTGCTTTTCTGTTCAAAACCTTATATACATTTCTCTGTTTATATATATATGTTTAAATTAAAATAGGCATGTGTGCATTTGTAAAAACAGTAATTACTTTAAATCGAAAAAAGATCGTGTATACCTCTGCTCAAACCCGGCCTATCGAAATGCAGAGATACCAAACCCAACTGCTCGACTTCCCTCTATGGACCACGGAAGCCACCACCTGCTGCCTAGGTCACGTCGACCCCCCACACCATCGACTTCCGATGACTCGCGTCCAGCTTGCCGTTTCCCCCAAAATCTAGCAGCCCTAGCCGAGCGAAATTGAGACCACGACGAACCCTCTGTCGCCAATTTCCCCTAGACGACACATCGCGCCTCCATCTGGCACCGCTACCCCGTCCCTAGCCCTGATGCCGAGCGTTCAAAACAGCGACCTGCCCTCTTTAGCGAACTCGAAATCGGTTAAGACGATTTCCCCAACTTGCTTCTCTCGTATTTCTGGCCTTGAAAGAAATCGCGCGGCCATGGACTTGGAAAAGAAAGCACGCGATATATTTTTATTATTCTTATTCGAATGAGGCACGAGATTTCGATTTTGAACTGTTGGCCATTATTTGTTTTGAACTGGAGAAAGAAAAGTGAAGTCTCGGCTGTTAATTAAAAAGAAAAGGAGAGGGAACAAGATCTGATGTTGGCGTGTTTAAAACGTTTCACGTGATTTGAAAAGTTTGTACGAAGATATTTCTTTGCATACAAAATATGCCTGGCTACAGTAATCTGAGTTGAGGCCAAAAAGTGCTGATGTGAGATGTATGACTAGTTGAAATATTATATTTAAATTCCGAATCGGCTATTATCAATTAAATTTTCAACGCGTTTATCTATCGTACGATCACACGACAACTCCAAACACTATCAAATTTGAAATCCGATAATAATACAATATTACGGATCCAATGAAACTAGTTTCGTCGAATTCTGAGACTGTGCCTCGGAAGGCTATTTTTAAATTCAATTTAAATGATATATTTTTAAACTGAGCAAGACACTTTGAAATTCCATTTTAAAAGTTCTATTATCTTCAGTATTATCAATGTAAATTTTCTAAGCCTTCAAATTATTTTTAACAGGCTTAAAACTCCAGATTTAACATTTTACCTAACTTCCCATTTATTTAATTTAATAATTAAATTATCAAATAAATAGTGATATTTGAAATTCAAGTCAAAATTACCCTTTTGAATATTTAAAATTAATTAAATATTCTCATTTCAAATATCCAAAATTCCGGGTCGTCACATAACGAGTTTTTGAAAACCTAATGCTCTGATAGTTAACGTGGGAAATGGTATAGTACTAATGTGAATGGATCTTAAGGCTACTTTAGCACTAAAGGGGGATAGTGTTTTATAACCTATATGGAACTTTTCTAAATTATTTCAAGTTTTAAATTCAGACAAATAAATCAGTAGGCAGTCACAGATATATATATATATAAATGCAATAAAAGTAAAAGTAAGAGAGATGACACCAGGAGTTTTACACCAGCTCAGATTAACCAATCCTACGTCTAGTCCTGTACACTTTATGTACATATTTCCTTTTAAATGTCCACTTTAAATAGGTATGAAGCAAACCAGAATACAGTTTCGATTTCAATGCAATTAGATACACCCTCCTGACTTTTCGAGCTTAGGGTAGACTCACTCGATTTAATCAGGCAATAAGCACACCCACTTGATTTGAATGGGCAACAAGCAGACCCACTTGATTTGAATGGGCAACAAGCACAACCACATAAATAGTAATAGAGGGTTGTCGATTCCAAATACATATAGTTATACTTTGGACATAGAATATTCTATAGCCTTTTGATAGCATTTTGATTTTTGAATCAATGAGAAATACTTGCAAATTAGTGAGTAGATCATAGAGAACGAATATAGTAAAGTAGATATTGAATTTGATTGAATTTGAAGAGTATAGAAAGTGGATTTTGTGAAATATATAATGAGAATTTGGAGTAGGAAAAGTATAGAGAATGTAACGGTTAAAATTCCTTTTCCAATCCCCTTTTTATAGTGTTTGAAGGGATGTGTCTATTCGTGAATAGATGTAACCAAAAATCACAGCTATTCAAAATTCAAAAGACACCACTTCAACGGTATATATTTTGACATACCTATGTAGCCTATGTTGACATAGTTTGTAAAACATTTGTAAAATATTTTATCATATAAAACATTTAATTTGTAAAACATTTAAGCATAGTTTTTAAATACTTTTATCATATAAAACATTTTATAAAATACTTGCAAAATTATACTTTGAAAAATAATATTAATTTTGTAAATAAATTAAATATTTGATAAGAGGGTATTCAAAGAAGAGAAAGTTGTTATTTAAGTACTTTAACAATTTAATCTATTGTTTATTAACTATAAACTATAGTCTTGAACTCTTCATGTCTTTGTCCCTAAACTCAAGAGTCTTCAAATATCATGATCATTTGTGAATCTTGATCTCTAGTCTTTTTACTGATCATTCTTCATACTCGATTATCCTGTACATATGTAAACCTGTATAATATCCTGCAAAATATTCTATACAACTTGGGAAAACATTAGTACCAATATATATATGGTTGTTGTCATCAAAATCAATATCTGTGGTATTCACAATGACGTCCATCGAGTGACTATAGTAGGGTCGAGTGGAAGTATTGGAAGTGAAGCACTATCCAATAGGGGATTCGTCTCATCAGTTATATGGGGTTAGTATCACAGTCAACTTAAAGTAAAAATCTCTGGCCAGAGTAGTTTAGTTAATAATAATTGTTATTATTGAACCAAAGACTTTGTGTTTGGACTATGGAGTTGAATATGGATGATATTTGAATTTGGTCACTTATCAAGTTCCATAAGTCCAAAGTGATTTAGTTTGGACAAATAGAATTGGTGTAAATAAAAGTCACAATCGGGTAACGCTTAACAAAGTAAAATTAGATTTTACTAGAACCAAGGAAGCGATAAATTTGGCTAAAATATCACAGCACCTGCTAAGTGACGTGTGAATGTTAATATTCGAATAGTTCTATCTTAATCACTGACCAAATTCACCCGACGAGTCACACAACCAAATGAATTCTTCTTTGACCAAACAATTTAATTAATTTATAATTGTTATAAATTAATTAAATTAATTAATATTTATGAAATATTAATTACAAACTTTAATTTTGATTTGATAAACAAATATTAAATGTATTTATAAAAGTTATAAATACATTAATTAATATAGGATATCGATAAGCGTTTTAATTAGATTTAAAATGCAACATATTTTTTCAGGCTCTAAATGGGTTTAAGGCATGATGGGGGCTAGTCATTTCGGCTGGAACAAGGGGTTAGATGTGGCTATAAAATGGGCCAGAGAGGAGTGAAAATGGATTGGTGAGATGGAACAAGATTGAGTAAAAGATATGATCCTCATTTCTCTCCTTTCCTTCCTCTATTTAAACATCTCTTCCTCCATTTGATTATGATCTTTTAGAGCCTCCACGCCTATTGATTGCTGGCTGAAATTCCTCTCTCTCCTCTCCATTTGATTATGATCTTTTAGAGCCTCCACGCCTATTGATTGCTGGCTGAAATTCCTCTCTCTCCTCTCCATCTTTCTTAAGTTCAAATCAAATCAATTCAACCGCTATTTGATAGCTGGTAGTCAATAGTTCAAGATTATCACTCTTGTGGAGTGGAAATTGTTTCAATGGGCATATATCATCATTTCAAGATGTACTTCAAGGCATTGGAAGTGAGGTATATTTTTGATCAAAACACAACTATTAATGCTCAATTATAATGTTTTATTATATACATATTTTTTATATTATTAGTTAGCTGACGATTCTGATATGCAAATGATATTGTCACAAAATTATTTTTGTTGTATGTATGTATATATTTAAATATTTTTTAATACATCTCAAATCAGTACGACTATGTAATTAAAGAAAAAACAATTTTTATTATTTTATTGAATTAATATAATATTTAAATAGATATATATATACAGTTTATAATTAATTACAATATCATGTTTAATCAAATATGTTCATATAATTTTATATGTAAAGTACTAAGGCTGCAATAATTTTCGACAATGATAAAATATTTTTTCAATTTATTATCATTTAAGTCAAATTTTATTACATAAATCCATTATATTAATTCAAATATATTATGAAAATTATGTTTATGTGTTATAAAATAATAGCAGCACAAAAGACACTCTCAGAAAAAGTAAAAAAAAACATTTTTTGGTCTTTAAATTAATTTTAAATAACAGCCAAAAATATAAAAATCAATTTTAAAATTATTTTAAATCAAAAATTTTGTAATCTAATTTTCATAACATAAAATATATTTTAGGATTTACTGAAAATTTGAAATTCAAAATTAATTTTGAAATTGATTTTTGATTAATGTTTTAATATTTTTCGAATGGATATTTAAATAAAATATATTTTTTAATTAAAATAAATAAATAAATAATATATACAGGGCCAAGCATAAGGCCTGGTCATTTATATTTGTTAAATTTTTTGTGTGTATTTTATTGACATTAATATATATATATTATTTTATTATACTTATATTTATATTTATATATATATAATTTAATATAATTTCATATATATTTCTTTTGGCTTTATAAAAAAATTATGAATATTTTATTGATGATTTCATTATATTTTAATATGTTTATTATACAATATGCATATAAAATGTTAATATTTTATTCATATGATCACACACATACACAAATGTACTTAAATACCTATATATAATTACATATAAAAAGCTATAGTGTGTGTGTATTTGTGTGTGCGTTTGTAAGATTTATATATAACTAAAAGTATACACACACACACACATTTGGATAGTATAATTGCATATTGGATGAGCTAACGTGTCCGTTGCAATATAAATCTCAACATTTATCTTTATATATAAAGGACTTCACACCTTCCTACGGGAACCCAATTGCTTCCTGATATCTACAACATATGGACTCTTACTTTCCCCTAATCTGGACCTTTTGTACATCATCAATCGACATCATATGAGAATCTACAATTATTGGGTTATCGGGAGCCCAACTAGGGAGTCATGTAATATCCAGCTTCAGGGACATTCCATATGCTACGCTCATGCTCTTCTTTAGTCAATGCCTTTCCTTATGACCTATTTCCCATGGGGTAACCAGTTAGGTGTACATCTTTAACTTCTTCCATTGTTCGGGCTCATAATCAACTTATCCATCTTTCGATAGATGGTAGCAACTATTCTATAGTCAGAATTTATAGGATTTGGTGTATAATACACGTTCACTCAACGTTTCCTAATTTTTCAAGATTAACTAACCTCACTCTAATATCAAATGTAACAACCGCACCCCAGTGGGCCTGAATTTTCGCTAAATCAAAAACCCAAGTCCACCTAAGTATGGATCGTTGGATTGGTATCCTACAAATAAACAAATAATTGCATATCAAAGCTCTATCGATAAGTCTCACAGTTGAATAGTAAAGTATAATAGAACATATAGTTACCGACCAAGGTTGGCACTTCCAACGTCTAGTGTCGTTGTTAATGTCGAGCATGCTTCAAGGAACCTGTCCTTCTACCATTCCCACCTTGCACCAATACCTGTACATGTACCTCTAAAGCTATCTTGTGGGTTGTAATAAGGAGGGGGTCAGAACAACGTTTTGGTGATTGGTGAATTATACATTTTACACATAACACTAGTTTATGTCGATTGTCTTCCATTACATATTATGTCTTTTCATTTTTACTTAGTCGTCTTAACTTCACGTTCGCGTACGATACACCCCATCTACTCAAAATAAACTATAACCACATACATATATACATATATATATATACACATACATACATACATACATATACATACATACATATATATATATATAAGTACCATAGTATCCCTTTGGATCAAGATACTGTCCCCGCTAGTATCCATAATCTGGCACCATGTCAGGATCCATCATTAACGCAATATCACGTCCGTATGGAACTACAACTCGTATTAGGACTACCAGTACAACTACGCATTGTGAAGGGTAATCCGATATGTTGATTTGCCAGTATTTCATCGTCTTCATCCATGTCACCTCTCAATGGTAGTTTACACCTTGTCGTGCATCTCGTAGTGCCTAATACGGTGTCACGATAGCTTAGCCGTATTCTATCTTGCCTTGCGGATTTACTACTTGTCTGCTTCCTATTAATTATAGAGGACTCAGCTCCTTCGATTGTCCCTTTTTTTTTGAAAGAACTCTTTTATGGGTTAACTAGCCTTGCCCTAACAAACAAACTAGTAAACAACTATGGCGATGCATTACCTAGCGGGACTTACCCTAGTAGGTGGCGTAGTCCGTTAGGTGTAACCCTGTCTTTCCCGTTAACCGCGCAGGGCCAATGACATTCCCGACCTATGACAGCCCTACTCCTGATTTGGTACCAACACATACTGACATAGGGCCGATGCCGCTCACCATCCTAATTAGATTGCCTAAAGCAATCTGGGCAATACCCTTCCCATAGTTCATTAAAGCAGACTCTACTGAGGGTATTCCTTCACCTATATGCAAGCGCATATACTTCACGGGTCCTATAGCTGGATATGTCCAACATTAGTATAATGTATACACAATTGTTGGTGGCCCTTTGCATTGGGCAGCCTTCTATTGTATAACACTACTAACCTCACATTCCAATCCATTCTAATGACTATGCCATTCTCATTTAATTTATTTACATACTTATATAATTCATACCTGTCATAAATGCATACTTGAGGCTATATGTGTGTATGTGTATATATATATATATCTTATATATATATCTTTATTCTTTCTTACTTAATTATTTTGCATCTACAGTTTACCGTTGACCACAATTCTTTACTTCTTTATGCATTTATATCTTACTTGATTTAAGACTATTTATCACTTTCTTTTTAAAAGACTTACAATGTCTTTTTCACATCCTTTTCCATTTTTCCCATTTTCTATTTCTATTCCCCTTTTAACCTTTAATTTATTCTTGCTTACTCTTAATTTCTTTCTATTTAGTTTCCATCTTTATTCATATCGCGCATCTTTTCTCTTAGAATTTTCTTATCACATTTAAGATTCCGTATTTAACACTTAGAGATTCTCTGCATTTAATACATTAGAATTACGTCTCTTCCAAATGGAAAGGTTAACACTATAAATTCTATATCTTATGCAAATTGAATGTTTGTATTGCGTTTGGAATTACAACAAACTATCTTTTAGTAGTTATTGAAATAGAGAGTAAAAAATGCGGTTAATATTCCTATTTTATACATCTCTTTCTTTTTGCGTGTATTCCTTGTCATTTCAAACGACGCACTTTTATTTATTTTAAACTTGATGATCCATGGAAATTCACATTGCAAAAATTAAAATATCACTTAAACCTCTAAAATTTTATTATGATTGCTTTATTTTACGTTCTTATTTTTTCCAGTATCCATTTAAATGAAAAATATGGAATCATTACATCATTTACAAATTCATGGTGTACAGTAATTAATAAATTCAGGGCCTGCTAATTCCAAAATATTTTCCAGATTTATATTCATAGGGCATCAATATATCAAGTAACAATTACAGAATATGTAGGCGGAGTTTATAATTTCATTGCATGTGTAAAGATTTAGCCAATAACTCCAATTTACATCTCAGGCATATAGGAATTGATTTGCAATGAAATAAATAAAAATATATAATTTCCCACTCACCTTTTTAGCTTTCTAAATCTCCGGATCTAATCCAATTTATTCCAAATTGATCCGTTTTTTCCTATTTGGATTTGTACACCGCAAGTGTATATGATCCATTAGAAATCTAGATTTTGAAAAGAGATTTGGAATTTGATTTATATTTTAGATCCGGATTTACAATTTACCTTGGCTTTGGCCATTTTATTTAGCGTTATTATCTTCCTCAATCATCTTTACGATTCTTCGATTGTATGTACGTATAATCTATGCAATTATAAGAATTTAGAATTTGAAGGAGAAGTGAAAATAACAGAGTTTCAGTATGCAGTAAGTTTTCTAAATAAAATAGGGTTAGGCTAACTTTTAATTTATAGGGGCTATGGATTGATTTGGAGCGTTAAATTTAGCCTTGGAATCTTAAGATTTTGGATGCACATCCCTAACTTACCAGCAAAGAAAAATAATTGGGCAATAAACCTTGTTCGATCGCACGTTCCAGTTTACAAATTTACACATCAACAGTCGACCATTCATGACCTTAGGTCGATCGCTACCAGTCGACCTAGGTGCATCTTGGGTCGACCTTTGTTTGTTTTTAACGGTGATTTAATTAGCGGGATTTGATTGTATAGTTTTATTCCTTGTTTGACCGATTGCTATAATTTGTTTCCACTTTACTTAGATTTGCTCTAAAATTAATATTTCTTAACGTCTAAGTTTCCATTAACATTATTAGCATTTATTACCATGATTACATATATAATTATTTTTGATTCAAAAACTTCAAACGTTAATAACTTTTTCGTTTGAACTCCGATCGGAAAACATTATATATGAAAGTTGATTAGAAAATCACCACAAACGCAATAGTATAAGTTTCATAGTCAAATTCCAAATTGTAAAAATTCTATTTTTAAGCGCTATTATTTATTAATTAATTCTTTTTAACTAATTGTCATAAAATTACGGGGTTTTACATTCTCCGCTTAAAAGAATTTCGTTCATGAAATTACTGAAAGGCAAAATCATGTAACATAATGTACAATCATTCTAAATTAACCAACCAATTAGTGTACAATCAATTTTGCAACTAATTGTGTACAAGTGCATGGTATATCACAACATATATGATATGTATATTGAGCAATTCTAAATTGGCGTCTCCTATATGAATGTATTCTTTTAAAACAATTTTGAAAATATGGTGCAAATAACCTAAATATACCGGACATTCAAAAACTTATTTTTGCATGCCAAATTTTCCATACTTCTAAGAATAGATGTATAGTTCAACCAATTTTTCATCCAATTCCTGCCATCCAAAATACTAGCACACCGCTGCTGACATCCAAGTTTTAGAAAAATCCAGTTTTCTAAACCAATATTTGTATGTCGGAAAAGGGTCTAGATGGAAAATTCTATATTCATATGTTCACCTACCGACAAGGTATGGAGGAAGTGACTCCATTGCTAAAACAGATTCCTCATCTCTAATCATATTTTATTTTACTGCTGCACAGTAAAATTCGTACTTCCTACCACGTTAACTTTCCCTGCGCTGAGCATGCAGTATTTCCAAATTCAAAAAATTTCCTCTTTTCCTACTCAAAATCTTTTTAAATTAACTTTAAAATATTTGCAAAATTTTTAAAATTTTAGAAACCTATATTTTTTTACATGACTTTTCATAATTTTTTTTAAAACTAAAAATTTTGAACAATATTTTTCAAAAGTATAGTTTTTTTTTCAAAATCATTTATGCCACATCCTACGTAGTCAGGGTTTAGTCAATAGTTTAACGTCCATAGTGGACTCCATCCTACCACATAGTAAATTTCAGTTTTTCAAAAACTTTTCTTTTACTTATAATAACAACTAGCACACAAGTTCATTTCTAAATTTCATCTTTTAAGGTATAGGGACATTGACCCGTGGCTTCGCAACAACTTTCCTTATCCATTGCTAGCCAAAATTGATCTTTCCAAAACTTTAAGGCTTTTGGGACTTAACTTTACTTTTGTTTGCTAATTTAATAAATTCCCTAATTTATTTATACACTTCCAGCCATTTATTTATACACTTCCAGCCATTTATTTATTTATTTTTCATTAGCTAAGTATTTACATGAGATTTCCTCACTTGCATAGTTTTCCACCTAATATCGCGGTCCACCTAGAAAACCAATTTTTAAAAGGAACATTTTTCATGATATCATATGCATTTCAAAGAAAAAACCAATGCATACAACTGAAAGCTCAAAAAACTATTGCTGGAAGCTGCCCTCCAATATCAACTGACATTATCGATGTTGTGGCCCTATCACTTCTTACTTAAATTTAGTGGGCCTTTCTAGCATGCCATCATTCTCCAACCCACTTATGTTAACTTTCTTTTACGGCTTTTGATGAATAAGGTCCATTCATTACTTCCATTACCACACCCAACTATGGAATAAAATGTGCATCTGCCCATACTGTAGTAGGTAAGAAATACAAACTATGCACCTTTGAATAACTCATTGACAGCTTGGCGGAATAACTTTTATGCCCTTCATCTTCTTTCTTGAGTCTACCAATGTCCTCTATGTGTGTTTTCCATCTTATTACCTGGTGTTACTATCTTCTTTTATTCCTAATCTTGGTATTTACTTTCTTCATCCTTAATCCTTCATATGAGCATACCCTTGTACTCGTAGAAGTGTAATTTATTACCATTTGACATTCCTTTGTGGGTTCTTCTTATGGCTTGCACACATGTCTAACATAACATTCATAGGTTCTTACCAGTATTCTTTGCACTCTACAGGGATTCCGTATTTCTACTCTGAGAGTATTCCTTGCTATCTTCTTCATAGCCTTGTCTTTTACCCCGTCTTACCTAGATAATCAACACTATCTACTCCATATTTAAAATTTTGGTTTGGTCTTCAAAAACTAAAACTTAAAAATTGCAACGGCCTACAAATTTATTACTTTGATAAATTATATTTATATTTGAAATATTCAAATACAATATTTTATAACACAAATTATAATATTTTGAACAATAAATAATGATGGTAAACTTGTTTTAAAAGCATATTAACAAATATAGATATTTGGAGTTTTCATCAGAAAACGATGAAAATTAGTTTTTGGGAAAATTGAGATTTTCTTAATATTAGCGTGCACCAAAATGGATACAAACACTTATTTATCCATATAATTAAGAATATGTAATAAAATTATTTATCTTATTTTTGAAAATAAAATGTTTTTATGACATCATCAATGATGTCATCATTTTCAAATAATAGATTTTTGAATTTAAATTGAATTTAAATGATTTAATAATTGCTTTAAATTTTAATAAGGCCCATTTTAATTATTTAATAATAATAAAAATATTGTTTTCAAACTTTTTTTACAAATATATTGTTTAACTAAGAAGTAAAAATATGAACGAAAATCGGATCTCAGATTCGCAACTGTTTGACGAACGGAAGTTGTAAGCAAACGTTGCATCATGGGTTGTCACGTATGACATATACATGCATACATACAAAAAAATGAAGATATTTACCAAAAACAAAAAAAAAAACTTCCCACCACCTTACACACTAACACACTTTATGAAGGTAGCACATGGGAGGAGGTATGGGGGATGAAGGCAAGGCCTGACATGAGGGTAGAGAAGGGATGCGGGCAAGGGGTAGTTTGATAATTTTGCTTTTAGATATTTTTCTCACATTTTTTCCTATAAATACCCACCCACTCTCTCATAATTTTACACACAAATCTTCTTCATCTTCTCCTTCCTCTCAAGCTATTTTAATGGCTACTTATCTTAGAGAAACAATGATGAAAATTATGGCAAAGAGAAAGTAAATTTATATAAGTATATATATTATCAATCCACTTCAAAAACAAGTTCAAAACAAAAGAAGAAAATCAAGATTTCATGTAGTAAAGTTTGAGATATGTCCAAATCAAGTTTTCAAAAACGTCGCGCTTTGGCGGTTCGAAAACCAAAAAGGAAAAATATTTAAAATGGATATTTTTATATCTTTAAAAGTATGAAATAAATTCCATAAATATATTAAAATGTTTTAAAAAGGATTTGAGTTATTAAAATGGACATATGTGGAATGAAATTAGCATTTTGATCAAAGAAACTTTAAAAACATTATCCACAGCACTTTTTGGTGCACTTTTGAAATTTAGATTTAAACTTGGGATTTTCTTCCCTAATCTATTGCAAATGCTATTCAAATAATAAATCAAGAATTTTAAAAAGTTTAGAGTCAATAAAATAAATTGACCGCCTTCTGGGTGACAAAGAGATAGTCTCTAGACCCGAGCTTGGACAACCAGTGTTTGGGTTCCGCTCTAGCTATCCGGACTAGCTTAATAGAGGGGATAATAAATTTGATTTACTCGGACCACATCTTCCTAAGATAAAAAGAGATTTGGAGCTTTCCAAAAGGTAAACAAGATTTAAAATATAATTTTGGTTGTTAAAGAAAACATTCTAGTTAAACACCGTATTAAATTCCGACGAGGAAACTCGTACTATCCGTATGAATTTAAAAGGTAATTTCACCATTATTCAACGAATAATACAGGTTGAATACGGAAATAAGTGTTGGGTATAATCAGTCTAGAATTTATAGATCCCTTTTTTTCAATACCAACTAGTTTGGGTTACAATAAACGATGTCTTAAATAACATGGTTTTTGACCCATTAAAGATATGTTTTGGAAATGTGAAATCTTTATTAAGATTTGAATTATACTTTTTCTAAGTAATTAGAGATGAAATGTTTCGATATTTCCAAAGTTAAAAAGGGGTTTTAATTAACAAAAGGATTTGATAAAATAGGTTTAATTATCCTGTATATACTGAAACAGAATATGATTTAAAGATGTATATCTCTAAAGAGATAATTTTACTTGGATAAAAGATATTGATTAATTGAATAATAATCACTTATATACTTGACATCTTTTATCGGAAATTGGTTTGGAGAAACTGGGGTCGGATTTGGGTGATTCCTATCCGAAAACCACTTCGAACCAACATACGTTCAAAAGTGAAAACATGTTGAAGACAATGATTTTGAAGACGAAGACCTTCATAATGTTGGGTTGCTTGTCACTAGCCCGCGGTTCCATATTTTATAGATATGGTGGCAGTGGTGCTTCATTCTAAAAATCTTCGATGCAAGGACTGCTCATGACTAATCCTAGGGTCGATTCCCGATAGGATGTAGTAGGAGAGTGCCTTCGGTTTGTCATATGCCTGGACAACTTGTATGGATGAGTGTTTGACATTGCATTTCTAAGACCACATGCATTGGTTTTTACAAACGTACATCTGTTGGTGGTATAGGAGGCATCCCTTCCTATACTTAACATCCTTTTCTGAGACGTACGAGCTCAGAGGTTGTACTTTTGTGAAAAATCAATTAGTGTGTTGTTGGAAATAACAATGTGGCGATGAGGGAGTATACTCGGGACTCGACTCTGGAACCTTGTCACCTAAGTTGGCATCACCTTCGTCGGTGTCTATATCCCAGTCAATTTCCTCTTTGATCAGGAGGAGTCCCTCACCAATTTCTCCTTCTTTCTTTTCTTCAATCGAAGAAGCTTTTCCCGCCCGATGAACCAACTCTTCTTCTTTTTCCTTCGGAATCGAAGGCATCTTGGGTGGACTGTCAGCTTCAACATAAACTTGTGCCTCTTTAGGAGTTTTCTCTGACTTGCTAGCCAATTCACTTACTTCTTCATCATCATCGCCTTCATTCGAATTGTGAGAAGAGGAGACTAAGCGAGTCCAGGTTCGGGAATAAGAGGGTGCACTAATGAATCCGACGGATCTCCCAGGATGTAAAAGGCCGCAACAGTGGAGATTCTCATCCGTAAGAAGAAATCTAGTCGTGCGCTCTCGAGCATCGACCACTTTAGGGCACTAAGAACAGGGCTGAGTGTTGGGTCTTTGTTGATCTTTGGAAGGACTGCAAAAGAATAGTTGATCATTCAAAAGACTTTTTGGCAGCTAAAACAAATTCCATTAATAGTAAGAAAACTTACCCCACATAGTCCATAGACGAGTAAACCCCTCTAGACATTTGGCAAAGAAAAATTGGTTTTTGAATGAGGGGACCTTGCTAGGAAGATCGAGTACGAGCTTTTGGCCACGTTGTGCCTCAATATAAAAAAGAGATGGATTAGCCTCCTTCTTTTTAAATAGCAAAAGATATTGTAGCTCGGCAAAGTTTGGAGCGCGATTGAGCGTTCGTAGAAACAGAACATATAGGCAGGTCAGAATGGCATAGCCATTTGGGAGAATCTGAAATGGGGCCAGCCCCATATTCTGAAGGGTCGCCATTAGAAAGTGATTAAATGGAGGCACCGCACCATACATCTACATGTAGCAATGGCAGGCCACATATCCAAAAGGCGGCCGATGAGCGAATTGGCCTCTTAATGGTAAAAGCACATCGTCCTTTGGAATGCCGTATTGCGATCAAATGCTTTGCAATGCTCTATGTGTAAGAATCGAGGAGGCTTTCTCCGGGGGATCCGGCAGAACCCTAAAGTTGGGGGAGTGCGGTCGACAATGAGGCCAACTAGAATTAGGCGGCCATACTGTTCTGAAGTTATAGAGGTAGTAGGTCCAGTCGGGAACGACGAGGACTCCGCTTTGGAAGCAGGTGAACTCCCCTCGATTGACTTACAACAGGAAGGTTTACGCATCATTCTATATGAGAAAGCTTGTGTTTAAAATGGATGATACTTGGAATCGAAAGATGTTCAACGTGTATCAATCACCGATCAGACTCTAAGCATTAACTGCGAGTGTGTGTGTTGTGTAATTTATGCGAGAATGGGCATGGCATCCTGAACGCGATACGAGCAGACCATTCCGTGTAGATGGCTCACTCACACCGGGAAAAGCAATTCGTATTAGCTATTAATATCATTTCTTCTACACTTACCCATTATCGATCAACGATAAATATTAGATTCGTTGTTCGAAGCGACACAGAAAACTCTTCCTATTCCAGGAACATTGACTGTGCAATAGCACGACCAGTCCAAATCAAGCGACTGCAAGTTAATGGGTCCAAATTAGGAAGGAAATTATCAGCATAAGTCGATTTTAGTTTCTTGGAAGATGATAACAACCTAAGCTGCATACAAAACTATGTCATGGGTTATTCTCACCTCCTAGAAAAACTAGAATCAATCCGCAAGAACCAATGCCGGGATCAACTACGTGACTCGATGCAAGTCAATTCTGATTTTGCAGATGGAAATAGCAAGACATTTCAACCATCGAGGCAAAACCCTAGTTTCATTCTGTGAAAATCCGAAACTTGATTTACCATTCCCTTCCACAAAATTGTAATCAACCTGAATCTTCAACTGGGTCCTTCACCGATGCGACTCCATCATGAATTAATCATGATACTACAAAACCAACTTCACCGACCTTTGAGATTGAGAAGAGTGATGATAAGGTCCTCAACCCAAGATAGCTCAAACCACGATGCTTTGGATCGGCAATGATTGGATCGGTGATGGCTTGGGGAGGGCGAAGTTACGGCAAAAGCTCCTCAAGATGATGATTAGTAGCGCTCGAAGGTAGAGGTTGACGGCGGTGTTCTAGTGGCAACATCGATTGAATCGGCTAGGGTTTGGTACTATTTTGATCGGCTTGGCTTGAAAATGGATATTGGGGTAGTGACGATCCAATCCCATATATATATATATATATAAAGAAAAAAGGAAAAGCAAAGCTGAGAAAATTTGCTGAGTACTTGGATCGAAACCGATCCAATCTAATTGGATTTTTACCGATCCAAATTATTTTCCCTATATGTCCTGAAACTTTCCAACTTTGCTCAACTTGATGATGGTATTCATTCTGGAAGTTATCAAGTTAAGATCGCTCCGTAGTAACGACTAATGGAGATTCCTACTAAGGACTAAATAGCAGGCCGGAATGTCATAGGCTGCCGCTCAAGGAAGTTAGGTATGACTAATAAAGCTCCATGAAATGGAACCTGAAAGATGAATAATTCCAGAGCATGCCTTGTTTGCAACTAAAGCATGCTCTGGGGGGCAAATGATAATCGAGTTTTTAACCCAGCAGAAGTCAGAAGGAGTTAGTACATTCAAGCTAAACCAGAATGACTCAGAACTTGATCGAAAGACCTAGAAGAACGTGACAAAGGAATCCAAGGAGTTTGAAACTAAAATATGTCAAGTATTTGGATCGGCACTGATCCGATCCAATTGTATCGGTACCGATCCAAATTATTGGCTTGTGGATGTTCCAATCCACATGCATTGTGTTCCTACATCTCTCTTAAGCCTATCGACCAAGTTTGATAACATTTCTAGCATTCGAGTTGAAGAAACGAAGACTTATCTGATTCGGGTTATAGTTTAATCTAACCTACTGGTGAATCATTGTCAAAATAACCTAACACGTCATGAAATTACAAGAGAAGCCTCGCAAGCAGATAAGGAAGCCTGTAGGATGGGAGTTGCGTGAAAATCAGCAACTATTTGGATCGGTACCGATCCAAGCAGTTTGCTCGGATAGTTCCTAAACTTTACATGCTTCCTCATACCAATGACTACATGCCTTTGGTGTAATAGTTTCTACCTAAGTGCTCTCTAAATTCTATAGATACCATCCTACATTCAACAGAAAGGGGGCTGGCTATTCTAATCACTAAAGCAACTCTATTACGAAGATTCTTCAACTTTCTTTTGCCTCACAATGGCTGCCATGGGACAATTGAGATCCTTCCTTTTGTCTCCATCAATGGTGGTCTGATCTCTCTTTATTCAACTGTTAGAATTGTAATCAATTTGTACTTGTGATCAACAGTCAATTCAATAACAAAAGTTATAAAGTGGACGTAGGCTTCGTTAATAGCCAAATCACTATAAAGATCATGTGTTCCATTATTTTATTCTATTTTTTCTGTAATCTAGGAGGTGTCATGCTCTATTTTCTTGTCCTGATAAATAGGGCCGGTGCTTTCACAATCAAAACAGGGTGTTAATCCATTTTTTAGGTTAACAGAAAGCAAATGCAGAAAGAACGAGGATTGGGGTTTCGCACCAAGCAGAACTCCATTCATGGAGACCTTTCTTAGGGAGGTGTATCCCAGAAGGTTTACGATACCAATAATGCCATCATATGACAGGACCATCGATCCCAAGCATCATTAGGTTGAGTATGAATTACATGTGGATGGTGCCAGAGCGATGGACGCGGTATGGTGTAGGCGTTTACCTATTTTCTTCAAAGTTGTTGCAACAATGTGGTTCAATCAGCTCTTGCCGAGATCCATATTGAATTTTAATGAGCTAGCAAAGAAATTCATGAAGCAGTTCTTTTTCCATAATGCTCGGTCTAAGGACGTGATGTCCTTGTCGGGCCTTTCTCTAGGACTTAAGAAGTCATTAAAGGGGTTCTTGAACAGGTTCAATATTGCGGTTATGGAGGTGAGTAATCTGAAGGAGGATTTGGTGTTTATGGCTTTGGTTCAAGGCATACATCCGGACATGGACTTTTGGTAAATGGTTGAAGATGAAACAACCAACGACTATTAAGGAATTCCCCCGAAAGGCCAACTAGTTCTTATGCTTGATGGAAGAAAGTCGGGAAGCCGGACATACTTGTAGTAGACAATTGAACGAAGTAATACGGAGCAACGTGGCGATTAAAAAGATCGGAGAAAGCTATGGTAATAAAGCAATTAATGTTGGAAATTCAAATTATTAAAAGAAAAGGAAACAAGGCTCTAGTGGTAGGCAGAATGAAGCAAAGAAGTGCCCAAGGTACATGAGGCCTGATGAGTACACGCCTCTAAATGACACATTGGATCATATATACCTTGTTATGCAAGGAACAAAACGGTATAAAAGGCTGCCTAAGAAAGAGGTAACTGAGGAGGAAAAGCGACTAAGAAAGCATCATCATTTCCAAGAAACTCATGGACACAACATGAACGAGTGCCGACACTTTTGGGACTTTATTAAGGAATTGATAAAGAAGAACAAGCTATAACAATATGTTAGAGATCCCCAGGATGGCAGACAAGATGCTAGACTCCAAGGGCCGAGTGCCCAAGGGAACCAACCTGGATCCAATGAAGGAAGGGCCAGGCGCAATGATGGATGGTTAGTTATAAATACTATAACGGAGGGCCTCATCCAGCAGATAAAAGCTGGAGAGAAATGGAACAGTACGCAAGCTCGTTGAAGCATGTACCATAGGAGAGTTGGTTTTCCACAGAGGACAGAGATCTGGCTAAGCAACAAAGGATGGTGACAGATGATATGGTGTACAAGAATTGGGATGCTGATTGAGTTGAAGCACCAACTTTTGGCCCCATGGTGATTACGGCTGTTATTTGATCGGCAATAATACGTCAGGTCCTGGTGGATAATAGAAGTTCTATGAACATTCTGTCCAAGAGAACGTTTAACCAAATGATGATTAATATGAAGGAGGTTGTAGCTCATAAAACCAAGATTCAAGGGTTTACAGGTGAAGTGAAACAGCTGATTCGAAGAATGATTTGGAGTTGGTGATGGAGGTCTCGAGGTAGTTCAAATTCAAAAGTTTGTCATTTTGGATGATTACTCAACATATAATGCCTCTTTGGGCCGACCGACCCTACCTGACTTTAGAACAACACTGATCCTTGGTGCCTGATGATGAAGTTCATCTTGGAGAATGGGGTCATATCAATAATGAGAGACCGAAGCATAGGAAGGGAATGCTATGTTGCGGAGTTAAGGGAACCAAAGCGACGAGAGAATGGTAAGAATTTGGAGAAGGCTATCTGCATTAAGAATTTGAAAGTATAGTAATTAAAGCCCCAGCCCTGGTTCGGCAACCATAACAGGTTTGATAAGTCTATGGGTCCTAGAAAGAAGGCAGAGGAAGTGCGGGTGGAGCCTGAACTGGCAGATGATGTTCCAACCGGTATGGATGATCCCTTCAGACTCTCAAGATTAGATCTTGGCTAGGTGTTGGACTATGGGAGGAATTGGTTAATTTCCTTTGAGGAAATTTGAACATATTCTCCTGGACGCATTTAGATATGTGTGCGATATCGTCGAAGGTAGCATGTCATGCGCTAAATGTGGATTCAAGGTTTCCACTGGTAAAGTAGAAAAGGCATAGTTTGGGTTCGAAGTGATCTAGTGCGTTAAAGGAGGAAGTGAATAGGCTGATGGCTAATGACTTTATCCACGATGCTTTGTACTCGAAGTGGGTCTCAAACCCATATTGGTCAAGAAGTCGAATGGAAAGTAGCGGACGTGTATTAGCTATTCGGATTTGAATAAAGCATACCTGAAGGATAGCTTTCCTTAGCAAGGATTAACCAACCGGTAGACAAGACTGTAGAACATAAGTTTCTCTCATTTATGAATGCTTGTTCATGTTATAATCAGATGCGGATGCATATACTGGATCAGGAGCGTACTAACTTTATAACTGATTTGGGATTTTACTGTTATCAAGTAATGTTGTTTGGTTTGGAAAACACTAAAGCTATGTATCAAGATCGGTAAATTCTATGTTCAGGAATCAAATCCGGAGGACTATGGAAGTTTATGGGGATGATATGTTAGTAAAGTCATGGCTATCATGGAACCACTTGGATAATCTTTTGGAGATGTTTGAAGTTTTATGAAAGTATGGGATGAAGTTAAATCTGTTGAAATGTTCTTTTGGAGTTGCATCGGGAAAATTTCTAGGATTTATCGTGAACACGAGGGGAATTGAAGCCAATTCGGAGCAGATTAGCACCTTAAGGAATGTAAGGGCCCCGACCATGAAAAGGTAGTTACAAAGCTTAAATGGGAAGATTTTTGACTTGAGTCTTTTCATCTCAAGGTCAACGGATAAGTGCGTACCCTTATCGATCCCTCAAAAAAAGGAAGAAGAATTTTGAATGGAATCAAGACTGTTAGAACGCCTTTGAGGAGTTGTTGAGGGCACATGGAGTCAACACCGGTTCTATCCAAACCATTAGATAGTGAGGATTTGTTCTTCTATTTGGAAGTGTACGCTCACACACTAAGCGCAACATTAGTACATGAGGAGGCAAGGATTTAAAGGCCGGTTTGTAACATCAGCAAGTAGTTTACTATAACTAAAAGCAAATACCCGAGGTTGGAAAATTTTGTATATTGCATGTTGATTGCATCGAGAAAGCTGTGGCCATATTTTTAGGCTCATCCGATTTGAGTACTGATGGATTTTCTCTTAAAGTAGATGTTATACTGAACCGAGACCTCAAGGAGGTTGCTAAAGTGAAATATAGAATTGAGTTAGTATGATATTACTTATCATCCGAGGAGAGCATTAGATGGGAAGGCGTTGGCAGATTTTATCGCTGAGTTTACTGTGCGAAATGGTGAAGAGGAGGACGATGTGGTCACGTTCTCTCATTGGAAACTATTTGTGGATGGAGCTTCAAATGAATATAGTTCAGGTGTAGGAGTAGTGCTTGTAACTCCAGAAGGATGATCAATTTGTTATGCATTAAAGTTGTAATTTCCCACAACTAACAATGAGGATGAGTATGAGGCATTGATAGCGGGACTAAGGATAGTGATGGAATTGGGGATAAGGACGCTGCATATATTTGGTGATTCCTAGTTAGTGGCTTGTAAAATAAGGAAGGAATATCAGGCTAAGGGTGCAAGACTTGCTCCTTTCCTGATGAAAGCAGTTGGATGATAGAGAGCATTACACTATTATGCATATCCCCGGAGAGGAGAATGAAAAAGCTAATTCATTAGCTAAACTAGCTTTTTTGGGAAAGCATAGGTGATTGGTTTGGTTTCAGTGGAGGTTTTTGTAGCTTCAAATATCGATTTGATGGATGTCGAATGAATTTTGGAGACCATGGAGGAAAATGAGTTGTGAATGACTCCAATCAAGGAATATTTGCTCAAAGAAACTCTCGAGAGAGATAGGAATGAATGGAAGAAACTCCTTCGAAAAATGCCACGGTTCATTATGTAAGAAGGAGTGCTATACAGAAGAGGTTTCTCTACCCCCTTGCTTCAGTGTGTAACAAAGGATGAGGCAAGGAAAATCCTTATGGAAATCCATAAAGGTAGATGTGGTGACTACAACGAGGGGCAATCTTTAGCAAAAAGGTACTTCGCTATGAGTTTTATGGCCAACAATAAATGGGGATGAAGATGATTACACCAAACGGTGCGACTGTTGATAGAAGTTTGCAAAATTTTCAAGAGCCAATCTATAGGGCTTACACAAATAGTTAGGCCATAGCCATTTGCGGTTTGGGGAATTGATATTATCGAAGTGCTACTAATGGCGAACGAAGGAGCTAAGTACGTAATAGTTGCGATGGATTACTTCAAGAAGTAGGCCAAAGTGGAACTGCTTCCCATGATCACAATGAAAAAGGTATTCAACTTCATGACAAAGAACATCATCTGTAGGTTTGGAGTACCTCAGAAGATTATAATAGACAACGGAACTCGGTTCGAAATTATCGAGTTCAAGGTTTTCTGCAACCGGTATAGGAACGACTCACAGGTTTGCAACTAGACATACGCCATTCACTTTGGCATATGGATTGAAGGCCATGATCCTGATAGAATTAGAGGTTCCTTCTCATTATAAAAGGTTTTATGATCCAAAGGTAAACAAGGAACTCATGCTTGAGTCCCTTAATTTGGTTGATGAGAAAAGGGAAGAATTAAAATTTAGGATAGTTGCTCACCAGAAAAGAGTAGCATGAAACTTTAACATCAAGGTCCATAACTGTACTTTTGAGGCAGGGGATCACGTTTTGAAATGAGTTCTCCTAGGTACGGGGGCGCTTGGTCCGAGTTGTAAAGGACATTATGCAATCGAATAAAAGCTTAGAGATGGAAAGTTCAAGCTAGCTACTGTTGACGGGATCCCAATTCCATGCTCATGGAATAGCGATTTGCTATGGGACTATTATACTTAGCTTTGTTTAGTTTATTTTGACAAATAAGCCACCCAAGGATTCTAGGGCAATGTAATAAGGCATGACCTACCATTTTTTTGTTTATAAATACAACTAGCTTCTAGAACCAATAGAACCATATTCTTATAAGCAAAATTTATGTGTTGCATGATTAGCAGCACAGTCAGGTAAAAACTCCCTTAGTCCCAGATCAGGATTGGGGAGAACATCTCCATAGGTTGATTAGATAATTCAACCCTATACGTTGAGGTGCTCAGAGAAATTACCACTTCCATCGGTGCAGGATTAGGACCGATGAAGAAAATCACAAGGGCCAATCAGATAATTCGACTGTCATTCCAAAACTCGAAAATAGTAATAACTCTCCTGGCCTAGAATCAAGGTTGGGGAGCATAATTTCAGGGGTCGATTGAATAATTCGACGCCAAGGTACCGGTTCCTTAGGTCCAGAATTAGGACCGGGGAAGTAAATACAGGGGCTGATTGTAAAATTGGCCTCAACCTTCAAGTATTGGCTATTAGTATTAGGCGATGTCAAGAAGGAATGCTTTGAATCGGAAAGTTATAGTGCTAGTTTTTGGAGATAGAAACCGGGGGACGATTAAAATCTTGACGGCTACCCTTGCTGCCTCGCAAGACATGCTAGGCTAAGGTTAGGAGAGGATAGTTAGTGGATACTCTCTATCAACACTCGTAGTTAGGTAAGACTAGGAGCGGATGCCCGCAGACAAGCGATCAAAAGCACAGGTTCTCGCATATTTGAACCAATGTATGGTCAAAACCTTCGCGATTGCATTTGCAGCCTAATGGAACACGCTTGGCCAAGGATAAGAAAGGATAGCCGTCAAAGGTTGAAAATAGGTACTACTGGATTCCTCTGGTCCAAAATCGGGGCCGAAAAAGTATAATCGAACTGGGGGCAATAAGATAATTTACCCTATATAATTAAAACATCGATCTTGCCTAGTTACCCGTGAGATTGGGGATATCACGAGTTAGACTTTCAAACCACTGTTCCTGGGAGATAATGAATAACACGAAACTTCAATTAATTAAAACTCCTTAATGGTCGAAGGAAACTTGGCCTAACGCAAACTTGAATAACCACAAAGCTGGTTAAAAACTATAGTTTAGTTTCGCTAAATGGAACACTTTGGCGGCTATAAGCATAGCTAAATAATTGAATATAATTAAAGCAATCATAGAAATTTTACTTATATGCATAGAGTTGCAGTAAATAAAAGCGTTGCATAAAAATAGACATGTAAAATATGGATAAATCACAACACAAGTAGTTATGATATATATGTAAGCAGCTGTACATAAGCATGTACAAACTATAGAAGTTAGAAAAGTAAAATGGAACAAAGATTACATAACAAAGTGCTCTTTCATTGCTTAAGTTTTTATGTACAAAGGTAGCAGGGGCCGTTCCCCCACAAACATGATAAATTTACAACAACTGGAAAGCAAAATGTATAACCAAAATAGCCATCTTGCTCACAAGCCTAAGAATCACCTACCTGTTCTTCCCTCTCTTGTTGCACTTGTCACTCGAACCACTGGGTGGTCTCTTATGCTTCCATCCACCTTTGTATTCCCCGCTTTGGGGCCTTACCTACGAACCTGAATGGTCTCCCCCTCGGTCGTAACGGGCCCCCCTGGAATTTCCGGTGGAGGCATTAGTAGACTTGAGCTTGATGGGTTTACATTTTAAGAGGAGGAAGTTTAGTAGAAGGGCTTGTTGGCACAAAACTGATGGACTTTTTAGTAGTAAGCTTGATTTTGACATGAACCTTGGAAAGGTCAATCTTCAGTCTCTCCGCCATGGTGATTTGGTCGGTTAGCCCTGTAGCACCGATAATAGTAACTTCTTCCTCAAGGAACAAGGAAACATCCTACAAGTTTTCTAGTGTGGCTATCTTCCCGAAATAAGGTCCTAGACTACCAGATCAAGAAAGAGGAACCGGAGTGATAAGTCCCATGGAGATGGAGGTCGATGTTGTGACGAATATTTCCAAAACCATCCCTTGACTGGCCAGTCGTGGAGGAGGAAGATGGGGATGACCTACAAGCTGATAAAGAAAATGGTAAAGATTAGAGATGGATGTAGGAGAAAAATGGAGTTTCTTGAAATGGGATGAAACAAGAGACATACCTTCGCCCGGAGCTGATTGCGAAGCAGGAGATTTAGGAATTTCAACTTCTTAAGGTAAGTGCTGGATTTGTTGATCAATGAAGGGAGGAATATATGTTCAATAGAAGTGGTCGCTATAGATGCTTGTGTGACGACCCGTATTTTACGTATCGGAGGATCGTAAAATAATTTTATTTAATTCATTTATGGTCGTATGATTCTAATATTTTAAGATATGGTTCTTAGGGATGTTTTACACATCTATGATTTTTATCGAATTTCTATGTGACCATTTTTCCCCTGGGGATCTTATTTCAACTATAAATTTTGATAGAAGCCAAATTAGATGCTTTAACCTTTTTCATTGCTTCAGAATGGTGGTTTCCCATTCCATAGAGTGATCATATAGGAAAATCGGATAAGTGGTTAGGAAGTTATAGCAGTTTTAAGTTTTAAAATCTACTGACCAGAATTAGAAAGAGAATTAATGGGCTGAATTAGCAAGCATATTAGTCTAATCAGGTTTGGCTATAAATATGAGGTGAGAGAGACCATTTAAAAGTTTGCCTCTCATTTGATATCAGCTCCAAATCCTAACTCCTCTCTAATTCTCCATTCATCTTTTTGGATTTCATCTCAAATCATCTCTAATTACAAATTAAAGGCTAGATCTCCAACGAGGAGCTTGATTTCATTATTTGGATTGCATTTTCATCCAATTTGTCACTATTTGGATCGAATCTTCATCATATTCAATAGGTTTGGTAGAATTGGTGAATGGTGATGATCTCGCATGAGTCTATGATGGATTATATGTTGTAATTAGGTGCTTATAGGTTAGAGTTGTCAAATTAAGCTATAAATTGGTTAAACTTAGGTAATTTCAAATTTGAAAACCCTATATTAACCTAATTAAACATGTAATTGGGATTAGATCATTGGCTTGTGTCATTTATGTATGTTTGACTAGATTAGATCTACGCTAGAATTGTGATGGTAGATTGAATTGGATGATTTGTATGTTCATATCGGATGTAATTGGATGATTTGCTATGTTTGATTCGCTGCTATGTTTGAATTGCTTGCTATGCTTGATTTGTTTTCTAGTGTTGTGCTTGTTTTAGGACTTAGATTGGTGATCGAAGCATATCGAGAGCAAAGTTTGTCAAAATTGCACGAAACTTGGAGGATAGGCTCTAGAACACGTGAGGTGGAAGTCCTGTGAATTATACCATAGTTGGAGCTAAGTATTTGGATTGAATCGGCATTGATCCGAATTTTGAGCTCCAATCGAGTAGCGATTCATAAAGGGAATATAGCATGGGTTTTAGAGTTGCTCTATGAAGTTAGATCATAGTATAGGCCAAGTGTTGATGATTGGATGGATCATCTTCGTTGGATCAGCTATGGTGCATAGAAGAGAAGATCTAGAGGCTAAGAGATGGCTAATGGTCTATGGAAATTAGAGGGAGTGCACTAGAGGCTGGAAGAGAAATGGAGTCCAAATCGACTAAGTATTTGGATCGACACCGATCCAATTAGATTGGACCAGCATCGAACCAAACTATTAGCTCCAATTGATGTCAGATCCAGGGGAAGATTCTTGGGTCGTATAGGATCATGTTGGAAGTTGTGTCTCGTTGATTGCTTCTACGGTTTGGAAGTTATAGCATGATGGAGTTTCGGCTCTTCGGTCGGGGGCTCGGATAAGGAGTAGGATCGAAGGAGTTGATAGACAGCTCGGGATGGAACGAGGCTACTCGAAAATGGATTGGAGTTATGAGATCTGAAGATTTGGGAGACCCAAAGAATCGTTGATAACTCATAGTGTTCTGGTTTTGTTCAAGCAGGGGTACTATATGCGGGGGTACCCGAGGGCTAGTAGCGCCAATCGTGTATTCTGGACCGCGCCGAGAGGGTCTAGTGTCAAACGCTATGTAGGTACTGTATGAGACAACCGTGCGGGGTTTCGGACCTGAAAGTACTGGGGAACACAATCGAGAACCGAGATTTCCATTAGTCTTTGGCAAGCGAGGACGCCGCCATATGAGCTATCATATATTTAAGGCTTTAGAAGATGATAGCTAGGTTTTGGTTGATGGATGCTATGGTTGCTATGTTTGGAATTTCTCTTAGGTAGGCTATCATCTATAGGAATGCTGGAGAAGTGATTGAGAATAGGGTTAATGGAGGAGGCCGCTTAGATTCTTCTATCCTGTTCTGTTACAGTATCATATTGTTGCTTATTGAGTAGCATATTATATCTTATTATTATGTGCTAACTCTTTGGTTGCAGGGACAGGTCAGATATGGTTTTTGTACCTTTCTAGTATCATATTTTTCGGTATAGCTTTTAATGGTCATTTACCGCTCACACCAGACTATTGTCAGACCCAAGGTTTTATGTTTCCTCTTATCATCTAGGGTACTCTTAAATGAGTAAACTAGATGACAGATTTGGAGTCGCAGCTACTATACGAAGACGAGCTTAGAGAAGCTATGGCGTCTTGTGCTATATTTGTAGTTTTTGCTGTCTGTTTCTATGTACTCTAAGGGATGTAGTGAGGAAATGTTGTATTGAGATATTATGACATTTGTACCATAATTCATGATTTAGTGGAGATGTAATTCTCATTTGTTATGGCTTACTATATTCTGTTGTATATTCTCTATATTATATTTTATCCATGCGCTGTGAGATATGCAACAGATTTTCTGCTTTAATTTCAACCTTAATGATCATTCCATATCAGCCTGGCACGGTTAAAGCGCTCTTTCGATCATTGATGTGCCGATGGTATGGGGTGGTCGTCACAGCTTGGATAACATTGATGGCTTCAGAGATAGCCTTCTTTGTCTCGGGAATATCTGTTGACAGCTCCTAGGATTTTCGAGTTGGTGACTCTGCTCGACTAGATGTACTTGAGTCAGTGGAAGCGTCGAAAGTAGCAACAACTGCGGTACTTTCTTCTTCTTCAGCAAGAATAGCCTTTCCCTCTTCGAGTTTCATTATATCGTCTACATCAAGGTACTTGGCCATTAATTCTTCTTGGGTGAGACCTTCACTGGCCGCTTCCGAATAGTGCATCACTTCCTCCTAGGCGTCGGCAAGAGTGACGGCATATGTACTATCTAGCCACTTCAGGTTATTATACTGTATGACATAAGTAAAGATGTGCTGAAGTGTGGTGTTGAGTTCTTCTTGCTGCTTGGCTTTCTTCTTTGTAAGTGCTTTCAGATCGTACGTGATGATGGAATATTCGACTTCTATTTCTAGCTTTTCGATCTTCGCCAATAGTAGGCTCTCCTTGAGCTTTTCTTTTTCCATTAGGAGCATCTGGATCTCAACTGCCTATTATTTAATGGTTCTGTCCATGGTCAAAATAGTTTCATCTTTTGTGGTAATAGCTAGGTCCTTTTCGACAATCTGAATTTTCAAAGTAGTATTATCCTCGTAGGTAATCTTAAATCTTTATACTTGATTTTGACATTCGTGTGAGCTATCTTTATTTCTTACATTAGGCTTTTGCTACTCACCTCATATTTTAAAGCGGCATCTTTCTCATCTTTTAACTTCTATAAGTACCCTTTATATCCCTCGATAAGGCTGTCGTAGATCTTTTTCTTAGAATCGAATGGCCGGATGTTCATATGGTGACCATAGAGTGGGCGTAATAGAGTCTTTTCCATTCATAGCCCTGGTCAATGAGAATCTGAATCCGCTGGACTTTCTGATCTGCTTCTTCCCTCGAAATATTTTTGATGTCACAATCAAACATGACACCAACCAAGAAGTGGTCCGTAAAACCAACCTGCATGCGGGATGATGGAGCAAGAATAGGAGATGGAGGAGCAGAGATTTGTTTTGAGTGAGAAGGCACAATTATGGTTAAGGAGCGAGATGGGGAAATCTATTGGTAAGTAGGAATTCTGGATTCTGAATAAGATGGAGGAATGCTGGAAGAGGAGCCACGGTGATCGTGCAAGTCCTTTGACCGCTTGCTTAGATCATTAGACTACATTTCTTCATCCTGCCTTTTCTCTCTCTCTCTCTCTTTTTGTGCGGTGATCATCTTCCGTTCTTTGTTCTCTTTCTTTGTGTCTAGATCTCTCTTCTTCGGATTCTTGACCTCTGCGGTAGCAAGATAAAGGTGAGTATAGATAAGGAGTGTGTCCTCTCGACTTGCCAACACCATATTAGAGCTTGCTATATCTATCACTTGCCATGGTACCTGAAACAAGAAGAAAGATCGTATAAGTTCGAAAAGTTTAGGATTTAAGTGAATGTAAAGGATGTGTGTGTTCATGATCCTAATAGTGCATAGAATGTCGGTGTCCCCCTTAAGTACTCTACAGACCATGTTCGAAATCAAGTAAAAATGGTGTCTCTCTACCTTTAGCTATGATAAAACTGGATGGGAAGCTAAAGCCTGAGAGTTTTCCTTATAGAGATCGCCGATGGAAATATCGAAATCACTCATGGAGCCGAATACGCCTCTAAAAGATCCAGCCAAAGGATTCACATCAGTTACTGGTAATGTGCACATTTCTGCAATGTTCTTAGGGGACTTGATTATTATACGTTTTAGATAAGGAAATGTAGGAAGCTCAGTGCCTTTGGGTGATGACTTGCCGCACAACTCGTCTCCTTTTGGACTAGCTTCATAGTCACTGTCACTCACTAAGTACTCTCTTCTTCTTCCTCTTCTTCTTCTTCTTCTTCTTTTATTTCTTCTTTTCCTTCCCTTCTTCACTCATCATTGCTTTCCTTTGGGTTCGCTTGCATCCCAATACCTTCATCCCTTTCTCCTGAAATTTCACCAACGGCAAGCTCTTCGGCCGCCCTATTTGCAGGCTCGTCGGGTCGATGTTTGTCGTACCCGATGGACCTTCAACTTCTTCTTGAAGATTATTGCCAAGAGCAATGAGTAGGAGTGGAAGATTGGGTAGGCATTCTAGAGCTGCTCAATGGAGTAGTTGCAGGAATGGCGGAGCTGTCAATGTGTAATAGACTGCACCGACGAAGGTTCTCCTTTGTTAGGAAGTACGTGAGGGTACGATGTTGGAAGCTGATTCCTTTTAGAGCTTTAAGAGTTTCGGTATGCTCATCACTTGTGTCTCAAGCATGAATATCTGCAAAGGAATTGAAAGTAAATTAAATACTTCTATGGAAGGAATCCTAGTATGGAAAGAGTAAAGAGAAAAGAGGCTTACTACTAGAGAGCCAATGCCCGCTGAAGCCGTGCGGTCATCTGACGAAGAAATACTCATTCTTGAAATATAAGAGTTTGTTGTGAAGCTTCTCTATGACTATACATTGACACCAGGCCTAAATTATCATATAATATGGCAAGTCTTTCCAATTCTTAAAGCTTGGAGTGTGGGTTAACTCCTTGAAGTTGGGAGGTCACTGGAATAGGTTCAGAAACAACACTATAAGTAGTTCAGAAGTGCATATCCATTAGGGTAGACCTAGGACGGAGCCAATCCGAGCTCTTGGATGATCATGCATATGAAAGAATTGAAAAACTGTATGACACCATCTAAGCACATGTATCTGTTGTAAGCAGTATAGCCTATCAGAGGATTAAGCGCTCGTTGGCCCTAAGTCAGAAGTAAAACAACACCTTCGAATATTCCATATTGTCGGTAAATGTTTTAAAGCATTTTGGATGTAACTATTGTTGGCACCTATTTTGGCAGATCATCCTGGACTCTCAAACCACTATACTCGCTCAAAGTAGGAGGTGGATCTAGCATTAGTTCTGCCAGTATGATCATTCGTTGAAGTTTAGCGGTGATTGAACGCTTAGGTCCGGAATGCAAAGAGGTTGAAGTTTGAGCGGTGGTAGACCCACCTTCGGTAGAGTAGATGGCTCGGCACCAGCCTTGAAGTAAGGTGATTGACGAGTCATTCTGGACAAGAAAAATTGGCATTCAACACGGCCAGGCATGATTTATTTTGGAATTCTATTTTAAATTTAGATCCGTGTGACTAGTGTCCAAAATCCAATGGATGTCGACATGTGCTGACCAATCGAATTTTAAACATCGACCAGGGCAAGTGGAAGTGTTAACCAATACAGTGTGAGTCCCGAATTCCTTGCACAACGAGTGAACCATCATGCATAGATAGCTTGATCGTGCTAGAAAATGAGTCATGCCACATGATGAAACTGTGCATCGAATCTTACCCATTATCATTTGGATAATCGATAAACGAACCGCTATCTGATGCGACGTGGAAGTTTTTCTCTTACAGGAACATATGAAGTGAAGTAATTGAAAATGTTGTGCAATGGATCCATATAGATATTGGAGCATGTTCAATACAACCGTTCTTTGAGAAGAGAACCATCCCATTGACACTTTAATGGAAATGTGTGATCAGCTAAGTCTTGATGAGAGATAGCCAAGGGACTTTGGATTGCAAAAGCTTGGAGTTAAGGCAGCCAAGCACTCCTCATGTACAGCTCGAGTGCACCCAAGGTTGGACCCAAGAACAACCCTAGGAAGACATAGATTTTGATTTAACCAATCTCATACTAAACCCTTCCAAATTACCCCAACCATCACCGACCACCACGGTATAACCACGGCTCAATTGATGACCAGCAACCCACATTGATGATTTGTGGATTCGATGGTCGGCTTGAAGAATTCGAGATTGAATTGAAACAAGAAACTCAATGATGATATCTTAGATTAGTGGAAATGGTCAGAAGCAGTGTTAGGAGGTGACGGTGAAGTCAAGGTATTGATGGCGGTGCAAAAGGCGGAGCGACAGCCAAGTTTGGTTGCAAGGAATCGGATTTTACGAAGATCTCGGTAGAAGTAGGAACTCGGGAAAAAGAAGGCAAGGAAGAGGAAAAGTTGCTAAGCTGCGAGTAATTGAACCACATGGTGACTAAGAAAAAGTTCTCGGTACTGAGCAGTTTAGCTCAGTACCGAGAGGATTTTTAGCCAAAAATGGGAAAAAAGGAAAAGGAAAAGGAAAGGTAGAGCATACCTGACTAAGACATGGAACGATCTCCAAAGTGCAGATCTTGTTCTTAGAACAAATAATGGAATTTCTACTACTTAAAGCAGTTGAACGGATATCCAAGGGATAGGAAGATGTTTTGAAGCAACTCTTGGATAGCCAAAAAACATACGTGAATGATAGTGAATGCTTGTCTCATTCCAGTGCATGCTTTTTTTGTGATGAAAACATATTATGGGGGCCAAGTTTTATCGGACTTTTTGACCAAGCGGGAATTTACTCGAATCTGAATGTCAGGATGAAGACGAAATGATTCACGGATATGGGTATTGTTTGGAAGGGCTACATATGTATACTAAGAAGTTGCAAAGAAATTAGACCAAGGGGGACCACTTGGTACCGCCCACACTCTTAGCCTCCAATGAGCCCCCGAAGTTATGGCTTATGAATGGATTGCATATATGATTGTCTTGTAGTGCATTTTATAAGAAATAGACAAACAACTCCAAGGAAATTCTATAGGAAAGAAGAAAAGAATAGGTGATATCAAAACCTCCATAAAAACACAAATTCAATGGAAAAGTGCTTGAAACACGACGAATTGGAGATAGAAGACCATAGGAGAGAAGATGGGATGGTGCCCGTCCAAAAATTAGGTTTTACTGCTCAAGGGACTCGGGTTTCCCCTCCTACATTCTTGAATCTAGATCTGGATTTGGTATCCCATAGGCCTCCAGTTCTACTAGATGATTTCACTATAAATACAAACCTTATAGCAACTGGAGAAGGACTTTTTAGCTTATTATCTTCTTCATCTTCTATCTCTCCTTCGTTAAAGTCACTGAGAAAGCTACTATTTGCTGTTCTAGGAGTTTAGATCAATAAAACTCTTGCAATATTGACTCTTAAATTTATGATCAATAAAAACTATACTGGCCGTAGGCAAGAGATTGCCAAGCCACTTAAAAAACCTTGGTGTTCTCTTTGATTTTCATATATTTTTAGTTAGATTTTTATATTTCTACAAGACCTTGGGTGTTGTGCCACTTTTGGTATCAACAAGAGGTATGAATTATATTGCAAAACAAAGGATGGTGTGTTGTTTTACTCAAGGTCGAACGATATTAGTTTGACTAGAAAGTAGTATAATGATGCAACTTCTAACTAGAAAATCTAAAAATTCACTTGCTTGTATTGAATCACAACTTGTAAATGCATTCAGTTGATCAAATATGCACGCATGGAATTATATAGTAAATTTATTTATCTCATAGGTATATACATGATTATGTGCACGTGAACTAAATAATATGACAAAGCAATGCATAACAGAAAATGTTAATGAGATTTTTCATCTAAGAAACACCCTTTTTTGAAGTAATCATGAAGCTGAACGCTTTCGTGATTATGAATTAGCAAAGTAAGTAATTATAAAGGTCCCTTTAGAGGAGGTAGTTATGTCACTTTAACGCTCACATATTCATGAGGGAAAAAATTCGAAATTCTATGGATGGTCTCCATCAATTCATTAAAACAATCCATTTCAATTCAAGTGCTGAAGGAAAAAAATATGCAAATAAATTACTAAAAGCAATAGAGGACACAAAGAATTTGGTTCAGATGTTAATCAATCCTACGTCCATGGGAAAAATTTCTATATCTTCTTCTTTGATTCTTAATACAAAAAAATGGCAGAGAGTATAATTTTTGATTTCAGTGTCCATAAACAGGAAAGTTTAAATTCCCCATTTTCTGCTACAGTGCCTTATTCATTTATAGTACATAGAGATTCACATGGATTTCCATGTTATTCTTCTGCTCTTTTGATTCTTGCATTTGGATTATGCTGTCTGTCGATCAACCATCTTTATTATTTGTTGTACATGGATTGCTAACGTGGTCTTCAATGGAAATTTGTAATCTAAGTTGATGAATTCTAAATTTGGGCATGAAGCTTGAAATTTAAGCAGAAAAACACAATTTTGAATATAACATGACCTAATAGTTCCATAACGCAATTGAGCCAATGGACTTCATATGTGTGTAGATGAAACTGCAGTGAGAAACTGCTCCAACTTCAGGAAAGCTGCATAGTTATAAGCACTCCAGAACTTTGCTATCGTGAATGGGTCATTGAGAACAACACCTCCATAAATACGTAGGGCGACAATATTATGCAACATCCAAACCGTGTCGGCACTTTTGAAGTCGTACCGCACTATTCCCTCAAAATAACAACGAAGCATAGTGTTAGGGGTAATCAAGGCCAAGCCGTATGGCTTAGTAATAAGACCGCGCCACCATTTTGAAGGATGGTCATATCGCCTGAACCTATTCTGAACCGTTCTCATCAATAGAGGAGTGTGTCACCACCATTGTATTTAAGTTGTGTCTAAGGAATATGAGAGTGAAGTCAACGCTTTTGGCTTACCTTTGAGGAATGTAACTTAGCTTATGGTTGCAGAGTAGTTTTACCCTACCGCCTCATTCTTCAGGTCCTTATATTTGTGGGTAGTATCCATTAGAGTTGTAGCTGTATTCTGTCAATTCAACGTTAAATCAGGATGGCGGTGCAACTTTACCGCATTAATGTTAGTTTAGGTTTGTGGCGCATCCCTACTGCATATAGTTTCTTTAAGTATTGTGTCACAGTTCTATATCATTGGTATTGCTCTTGGTGCCGTAGTGCAATCTCTACATCTTATTGTTGCTTAAAGATTGTGTCGCAGTTCCAACCAATTAAGGCTTATTAGTTGGAACCATATCAAAACTCTCATATTTGGTACTTGAAGGTTGTGCCATAGTTCTTCCTACCGAGGTAAATGTTTAGATTGCAGATCAGTCCCTATACTTTGTGGCTATTTGAGGTTATCGTGCAGTATTAGAGTGCTAAAGTGATGCTCCATGGAAATTCACGGTCTTTATGCTTGCCAACATATTGGATTTTGGTGCAATACTATTTGGACTTTGATCTCGCTTCCGTTTTGTAATCTAACTTCTGTTGTGGGAGCGATTCTTTTGGCTCGGTGCTTGCATCAATTTCCCTTTGACAACTCTTGGAAAATATGGGTGTAATACTTGCCCTCTAAGTCTGTAGTGATTGTAGATTGGTGTGGACTTATCTCTACATCAATATTTTTCTGTAACCCATCACTTCTTATTTTTCTCTCTGTTTCAAAAAAGAGAAAGTCTTTATTGTTGTTTTACATTTAATGCCCAGGTACACGTATCATCCCATTGTTGGCTGATCTTTTGAAAAAGCCGTAACTTCAATTTTTTCAACTCCTAAGAAAATTTGTATGGATCATCACATTGATCTTCCTTGTAATTAATCAATCGACATTTTGGGTTTTTTTCATCATTTCAATTATGGAGCTAAGATTCAAATCAAGGTAAGTATATATTTCCCCCTTTTTCTTCTTCTTTATTTCCTTATACGCTTTCGAAATCCTTAGTTGCCAATTTTATCTTCTCCAAGAATCGTTTCTTTTCTAAACAAAAGTAAGGGTATTTCTTTTCTTATTGTTTCTTCTTCTATATCTTAGTGGTAGTAAATAACCAATTCAGTATTTTTGTTATGAATCCCTTATCCTACCATTTAGGGTAATTGAATTAGGGGAAATAGAAGGTATTCTAGATCATTTTGTGTTCGATGGTTACGTGGGTAGGGTACCTAAATCTCATGAATGTATTCATGTGCCCCCAAACGTCTTTATTTCTAATACTTCCATGCATATTCGATGGGGACTTTATCTTCCACCCAATCAAATTCATGGCTAATGGCTATCTGCCATTGGTTTTTCTCCTATACAACTTGCCTCAATTTCTTACTCCATTCTAATCGCTACCTTCATTCTTTATGCGGAGAAGTGTTCCTCCTCCCTTCTTGCAATGAACTCCAATTTCTGTTTGACCTTCACAAAAGTCCTTCTGTGGGTGATTATGGGTTTTACTATGCTCAAGTGAGAAAATCGATTCTCATGTCTATTCCTCAAAAGACTCAGAAATGAAACAATCAATATTTCTTCATTTCAAATTTAGATAACTTTCCTTCTTCTTTTCAACCATAGCCCAGTCGCCCTATCTTTTATGATCAAGACACTAGGTTGTTTGTATGTCACAGGAATGAGATCCTTGGTTTGAGTGAAGAGTATAGGAAAACAAAGTGATTCTTCACTGTTTCATTACTGCGCAAGTACAAATTTCAGTGCACTGGTCATAACTTTTCTCATTCCATCTTTAAATTCTCCTCAATTACGGATGATCCTAGGGGTATAATTTGATTAGTTGGTCGTTGAAATTATATTTCCTAGTTTTTTACAAAGATATTTAACGATCCTAATTCCTTTTTAAGCAGGTGAAATGGCTAGTGGTCTTCTTGATGCATTTTTGGATGACTCCTCATCAAAGGAATTGGAGATGTAGAAAAATAGGAGGGGTAATAGGAGGAAGGATAGTGCTAAAGCCTCTGACTGTCTTCTTAAGAAACCTCGTGCACCTCCTCCTCCTTCTTCCTCAGAAGTACTTCCCATCTCAGATCTCCAGTCCTTCTATGATCTAAGCGTTTGCTTGTTACCTTTTCCCAAGGGTACCACACCGATCTTGCTGAGAGGGTAGGCCATATCACCTTGGACGGTTTATCCCATATAGCCTCTTCCCCTACAATCTTATTCCATTGCTCTTCCATTTCCTGCACTCTCCCACCTCTAGATTTCTACTAAGATGGAAAACATTTAGGCCTATGTAAGTGCCTACTTTTCTTTCCTTACTTTAATGATGACCTTTTTCACAAATTCTTATCTTGTTTATGTCTGCTTTACAACAAATGGGGGCTTTGGCATACAAAGCTTGAAAGAGAGATATAGATGACCAGGTCTCATCTACTACTTAGATCATTAAGCTTGAGATGGACTTCGCTGTGGTGCCCTCTGAGAAGACTAGTGTAGATGAAGAGCTTAAGGCCCAATGAGAGAAAGCGAAAATGGTAAAGGGAGCGATGAAGGCTGGGATGGAGGCCTTGAAGTTGGAGGGTCAGAAGTTGGTAAAGAAAGATAAAGAATTAGGTGAGAAGAAGGAGTTGGAAGATTCCAAGGACAAGCTTGAGCGGATTACTTACTGGGTGCTTTTCAAAATGTACACCATGGTTAAGTGCCAATTTTTTGTAGATCGCTTGGGTGATACTAGTTCTAAGGCTGGCCTTAGTTTATTGGGGGACTCGATTATAACGACCGCCCCATACCACCCACACATCAATGACCTAAAAGAGCACTATAACCGTACCAGGCTGATATGGAACGATCATCATGGTTGAAATTTAATTCGGAGAACCTGTTGCATATCTCACAGCACATGGATAAAATATAATATAGAAAATATACAATAAAATATAGTGAGCCATAACAAATGAAAGTAACATCTCCACTAAATCATGAGTTATGATACAAATGTCATAATATCTCAGTAAAACATTTCCTCACTACATCCCTCAGAGTGCATAGAAACAGACATCGAAAACTATAAATATAGTAATACGCCATAACTTCTCTAAGCTCGTCTTCGTACAGCAGTTGTGACTCCAAACCTGTCATCTTGTTTACTCATTTAAGAGTACCCAAGATGATAAAAGGAAACATAAAATCTTAGATCAGACAACTGTCCAGTGTAGGCGGTAGATGACTACAAATGCTATACTAGAAAAAATGGTACTAGACAGGTACGAAACACCCATACCTGACCTGTCCCTGCAACCAAAGAGTTAGCACATAACAATAAGATATAATATGCTACTCAAATAAACGAAAATAGGATGCTGTAACAGAACATGATTGAAGAATATAAGTAGCCTCCTCCATTGACCCTATTCCCAATCCCTTCTCCAGCATTCCTATAGATGATAGCCTACCCAAGAGAAATAACAAACATAGCAACCATAGCATCCATCAAACAAAATCTAGCTATCATCTTCTAAAGCCTTGAATATATGATAACTCATATAGCCCCGTCCTCGCTTGCCAGAGACTAATGGAAATCCCGATTCTCGATTGTGTTCCCAGTACTTTCAAGTCCGAAACCCCGCACGGTTGTCTCCTACAGTACCTCCGTATCGTCTGACACTAGAACCTCTCAGAGCGATCCAGGATACACGATTGGCGCTACCAGCCCATGGATGCCCCCGTATATAGTACCTCTGCTTGAACACAACCAGAACACTTCGAGTTATCAACGATTCCTTAGCACTTCCAAATCTTCAGAGCTTTCACAACTCCAATCCATTTTCGAGCACGAGTCCTGCTACTCAACCCAGTCCATTATACTACAGCCTTGTTCCATCCCGAGCTATCTATCAACTCCTTCGATCATACTCCTTATCCGAGCCCCCGACCAAAGAGCTGAAACTTCATCATGCTATAACTTCAAAACAATAGAAGCAATCAGTGAGCCATACCTTCTAGCATGATTCACTACAACCCTAGAGTGTAATGCCCTAGAAATTCATGGAATCTTATTTTAGTTGAATTTTGAAAATATCTGAATTTATTTGTATAAGAATATATGGAATTAATTGTGTGCAAGTATATGTGCATGTGTGCATGTGTGCACGTGCACACTGATATGGCACAAGGAAGAACTCCAGATTTCTTAAAATTTAAAACAAGGATTAAAAAGCATTACAAACATGATTTTGTGATATGGATATTTGATTTCTGGAATTATATGGGTCATCCCAGAAAATAAGAAAAGTAAGTTTTATTTTAAAATCAGTAAACAGATTTTATTTAAAACCCAGAAATTTTTTTTATACATATATATGTTATAAGGATTTGAAAACCTGTATACATATAGGTGCATATGTTTCTGAAATTAAAGAGGAATTAAATAAGCCTAGATAAGATATGTATACAAATATACGTTTTTAAGTACTGAAAAGTATATATATATATAAGCAAGTGAAACTATAACATTAAAATGACATGAAATGCAATACAAGTCAATATGCTTGTGTAGGCAAAAATAGCAAAGGGGATTCTCAGGAATAATTAGAATATAAAATAGGGTAGTCACACTTTTAACATGACTAGGTGAGTGGCCATTTTCTGAAAAAGTAAAGAAAAGAAAATGCAGCCTTTAATTGGTAATATGACCGGGGGGTAATTAGGGATAAAAATGAGAAAATGCAAACACACAATGCATGATGCTAGCCAGGACAGAAATGGAATTTTGTCTTGAGAAAAACCCTAGTAAAAATATGTTTATAAATAAGTAGTTATGGCCAGAGAAATTGTTTTACCCGAGCTACTTATAATAGGAAAAGAAGAAAACACTTTAAAGGAAGAGAAAATACACTCAGGGATTTTCTGGATTTGTAAGAAGAAATATTCAGGTGAGTAATCTCACTAAACCCATGGCATTAAGTCTTGTTATGAGGCAGCCAGATTTATGTTATTTTTCTACATGTTTTTGATTCCATTACTATGGTTTTAATGGATGCTTCAATGGATGTTTTAATGGGTGTTTCTGGATGTTTTGATTGCTTTGATGTTTGAGTGTTTTGCTCTGTTTGGTTACACCCAGAAAGGTAAAAATATGAAATCATGAAAGTAAATAGAGAATACTTGTAACTGGTTTAGATATGGCATAGAAAACATAGAAACCAAAATGTATATGAGTTGCATTACACTTGTGTAAGTGCTGAGGCTCAAATGAAAGATTCAAGGTTGCAATGGAAATATCCAAAAGTGCTGAACCCTTGATCAAATAGAAAATCCATGAGCCAGAAATCTTGTTTAAGCTAGATCTTGAATTAGTTCAAACATGGTTGCTTATGAAACAATAATAACCCACATGCCTAGTCTTTATTCCCAGTTGTAAATATTCTTGTATTTTCTTTAAGCCAAAATACTTGAAAATATGATTTTCCCTGGACATGAATGTTAGATTGTTCTTGAGTTATGCTTGTAAACTCTATGTAATGTTTCATTTATACTGGGATTTAGTCACCTAGCTATCTCATGATAGGATTAAACATGAACACTTAGTAAATAAACTAAGGATTGTGAGCCAAGAAGACTGCTGGAATGCTTGTCATATTTGAAGTATGCAAGTTGGCACATGGTTTGTTTAAGCCCTGAGATCTTTGTGCAATATTGTGAATTATTTTATTGCAATGTGTCCCCGTGATTCCTTTATGGCAGATGAGGCTAGGAATTAATTTGATAAATGCAACCTTAAATTGATGAAGTAGGAACTGGAGTTATTCCTAAGATGGTTGGACTGGAGCTATGATAGTTCCTGAGTATTTCTATTTGAAACATATGTTTGCATGGTTGAATGTGTGTACATGATTAGTCTTAAATACTGATCATATATGCACAAGTACATCATAAACAAGTCAGGCAAATTGTTCAAAGAAGATATGCCCACTTGTACAAAATATTTATGTCTCACTCATTTACTTAATATCATGGAATTTTAGATTTTACTCATACCAGATCTTGTATCTGACCCTTGTTTGCTTATGGCATCTGGGGTGTCTCATCTAAAATGGGGCAGCCTCTAATGTTCTTTCAGGGAATGCTGGATCTAAATAGGAAGCTGCTGTGGCTAATGAAAGTGATTATATAAGCATGCTAAATTAGAATTGAATAAGAACTTAGAATGAAATATTTGCATGTAATCTGGGGAGTTTTTATAGTTTTGTTTTGGTTGTTATGTAATGATCTTAAAAGTTTGGATTTATTGGTTGTTCTAAATGAATCTAGTGATGTACTAAGTTTGGGATTAATCTAAAGACTTGGTTGAATTTTTGCAAGAAAATATATATTTGAGTATTGTGGTGAAAATCTGTAAATGATATATGCCTGTATTTGAGAAATGGATATGTACATGTACATATATTGTATTAGTTAATTTCAAGTTACTTAAAACCTTAAGTTTGAAGGTTAAAAATCTGAGTTTAGCTATAAAAACCTGGAATTATTCTTGTGGATATTTTTAAGTTCATATAAATTAGATATGCATAGGATTTACTGACTTGTTACAAATATTCAAAAGTATATAGTAATTAACTTTAGTCAGAACTGCTAGAATCCAAATCAAGCAGGATACTCTTGTTTAACAAAAATATATATACTCTGAATTTAAACAAGAGAAACACGTACATCCTCATATGTATGTGTATATTATAGGGATGCACTGATATATTTATATTGGTAATAAGTTTTGAATCCTGGTTGAATTGTTTGAAAGAAAAAAAAATGACTTTGATAGTTCAAAGGAAGTTTAAATCAAACTTAAAAGTGCAAATGAGTGTAGGTGGACATCCAGACACATATAAATTGAATGTGCATATGCATGTACATAGAGATCAAATTTAGACGTCAGTCATATTAATTTAGACGTCTGAGATTAAACTTAGACGTCTAAGGTTAAATGTAGACGTCTATCACAAAAAATTTAGATGTCTGAATTTAGTTCAAAATGTCTTTTTCTCTCTGTTTCAATTTTAGATCTCTGAGCCGTCTGTCATAATTAGTTAGACGTCTGGGATTAAGTTTAGAGGCCTGTCATAAGAATTTAGACGTCTGAACTGCTGATTTTGCCTAATTTGCCTATTTAGAAAAGAAATAAGTGGCTATGTCAATAGCTTGTATGGCATTTTGATTTCTATTTGATTTAAATTCCCTTTGATGAAGTAAAAAAAAATCCTTATGAAATTAAGGTAGAAAGAGGAGGGTCATTTCAGTTGGTATTAGAGCACTTGGTTGCATTGATTGCTAAGTATTATAGAAATGTATTTTGTCTGTTTGTTTTGGATGAAATAATTTAGATAAGAAAATAGTAATTATAGAAGTACTCATAATATACTAATACCATTTGCCCAGAACTTAGTTAGCAGACCATGGTAGGAAGAGGATCTCATCACCATGCAGGATCAAGTGCACCACAAATGCTTGATATGCAAGACTTTATGAGGGCTTTAAGGGATGGAATTGGGCATAGGCCTGAGAACCCACATGAAGAACTTTCAAAACTACCGAAGACTTATTCCAATTTGGGAGGCAGGAGTTTTGAAGGAACTGAGAATGTGATGGAAATTCAAGCATGGTTGAGAACACTGGACAGAGTTTTCAATGACATGCAATTGGATGATCAAAGGAAGAGGCAAGTAGCTTCAAGACAACTGAAAGGGGTAGCTTTAAGCTGGTGGGAGGTGATCATAGCTGGAAGAAATGAAAATGAGATCACTTGGAATCAATTCAAGGAGATGTTGGAAGCTAGATTTGTTCCAGCATCGGCCAAAACTCTATTGCTTGAAGAATTCATCAGACTTAGGCAGGGAACTTTTAATGTGACTGAATATACTCATAGGTTTGAGGGCTTGTCTAAGTATGGAGCTATGCTTGTGGCTGATGAGGCATCAAAGAATGATAGGTATATTAAGGGTTTAAACCCAGGCTTAGTAGGGCTATGTTGCCATATGCAGATAAAACTTTTGATCAAATCATTGATCTGGCCTTAAAATTTGAGCAACATGACAAGGAAAGGGAGAAGTATAAGAATTTTAAGAATAACAACAATAAGAAAAATAGGGGAAGGTATCATCCCTATGACAAAAAGAAGGAGGAGACAGAAGGCAAGAAAACCAATGATACTAAGACCACTGATACAAAGAGAAAAATAACATGTCATCATTGTGGAAAAGAGGGACATATCAAACCAAGGTGCCCAGAATTGAAGGGAGGAGCTTTCAAATGCTACCTATGTGGTAAGGAGGGACATATCAAGAGAAACTGCCCTGAGTATAAACAGCAAGGGAAGCTTGCAAGTTTGGAAAGCAGAAGCAAATCCACAGTAGAGGCTAATGCAGAAAACCATGGTCAAGTGGAAGGTACTTTATTTATTTGTACCCTACCCATATCAGTAGTGTATGATACAGGGGCAACACATTCTCTGATTTCCCATGAGTTAGTTACATTGCTTAAATTAAATTGCATACTGGTTGAAACCCCTTTGTTAGTGCAAAGCCCATTGGGAAGTTCTAGTGTTTTAAACATGATGTGTGTGGATGTGGAATTAAACATAGGAGGAAATGTTTTTATTTCCAATTTATATGTTTTAAATTACCCAAATATGGGTGTTATATTGGGTGTAGACTGGTTAAGACAACACAAAGCAATAATTAATTTAGACTCATCCACAGTATCATTACAAAATTCTAGAGGTCAAAGAATCACAATTTTGTGTGAAATAGCCAAGGAAAGAAAATTATATCACTTGATTGACTTAAGTAAGGATTCCAGTGAGCCTTCTATTGAAGAAATCCCAATAATTAACAAATACTTAGATGTGTTTGGAGAAGTTAAGGGTGTTCCACACCACAGACCAGTGGAATTTCAGATTAATCTGATACCAGGAGCAAGTCCAATTATTAAGAAACCCACTAGGATGGGGCCAAGTGAGTTGAAGGAATTGAAGAAACAGTTAGAAGAGTTGGAAAGCAAAGGATTTATAAGACCAAGTAATTCATGCTGGGGTGCTCCAGTAGTGTTTGTAAGGAAACATGATGGTACTTTAAGAATGTGCATAGATTACAGGGAGCTAAACAAAGTCACTATCAAAAACAAGTACCCCTTACCTAGAATTGATGATCTTTTTGATCAACTTAGTGGGGCAAAAATATTTTCTAGGTTAGACTTGGCATCTGGATTCCATCAGATGAAGGTTGAGGACTCAAGTGTTAAGTACACAGCCTTTAACACTAGGTATGGTTTATATGAGTTTCTTGTCATGCCATTTGGGTTGACAAATGCTCCATCATACTTTGTAGACTTGATGAATAGGATATTCAGGGATTATTTAGGCAAGTTTGTTTTGATTTTTATTGACGATATTTTGATCTATTCTAAAACAGTAGAGGAACATGAAAATCACTTACACCTTGTTTTGTCTAGATTAAGAGAAAAAGATTTAAAAGCAAAATTTTCTAAGTGTGCATTTTGGAAAGAAGAAGTGCATTTCCTTGGGCATGTTATATCTGCCAAAGGCATTTCTGTAAACCCCAATAAAATTGTGGCAATCCAAGCATGGAAAAGGCCAAGCACAGTGGGAGAAGTTAGGTGATTTATGGGAATGGCAGGGTATTATAGGAGGTTTATAAAAGATTTTTCTAAGATGTCATCACCTCTTACCAACCTAACTAGAAAGAACCAACCCTTTATATGGACTGAGAAATGTGAACAAGCCTTTAGTAGAATCAAGGAGGCCTTAGTCAATGCACCAGTGTTGAAAGTACCAGAAGGAAATGAGGATTTGATTGTGTATACTGATGCAAGTGGTTTTGGGCTAGGAGCTGTATTGATGCAGCAAGATCAAGTTATAGCCTATGCATAAAGACAATTGAAGCCACATGAATCAAAGTATGCAACCCATGATCTTGAGTTGGTAGCAGTGGTATATGCACTAAAGCTCTAGAGACATTATCTTCTAGGTGCTAAGTTTATTTTGTACACAGACCATAAGGCATTGAAATATCTCTTTTCACAAAAAGATTTGAATATGAGGAAACATAGATGGGTTGAGTTTCTAGCAGCATATGATTTAGACATACTTTATACTCCAGGAAAAGCTAATAAGGTTGCAAATGCTTTGAGCAGGCAGCATGCAAAAGTAGCCATGCTAATGATAGAAGAGTTTAGAAATTTATCTCTACTTACTGATTTGGAAATTGAGGAAAACAGTGAGGTAAACATGGAGATGATTGAAGAAGGGAGTAAAGGAAAATTAAGTTTGATAACTTTACAATCAGATTTAATTTTGAAAGTGGGAAAAATGCAAGGGGGAGATCCAGATTTATTAGAAAAGAAGACTTTAATAGAAAAAGGAGAAGAAGTAGCAAACTACCACATTGATAAGAATGGTTACTTAAGGAGTAAAAGTAGAATATGTGTTCCAAAGGATATAGAATTGAAGGAAGAGATACTTAATGAATATCATAGGAGCAAATATTCTATACACCCAGGCAGCACCAAGATGTACCAAAATTTGAAGAGGGATTATTGGTGGAGAGGGATGAAAACTGATGTGGCCAAACATGTTGCAAAGTGTATGACTTGCCAACAAGTCAAAGCAGAAACCCAAAGACCCTCAGGCCTATTACAACCTCTAAGTATACCACAGTGGAAGTGGGAAGATATATCTATGGATTTCATAGATGGTCTACCTAGGTCAAAAAGAGGAAACACAAGCATTTGGGTAGTAGTTGATAGATTGACTAAAGTGGCACACTTTGTACCAGTGAAGGCAGAAAGAAATGCACCTAAACTAGCTCAAATATTCATGAGAGAAATAGTAAGATTGCATGGAATCCCTAAGACTATAGTGAGTGATAAGGACACAATCTTTACATCCAGATTTTGGAAGAGCTTTCAAGAATCCATGGGAAGTGAGTTATGCTTGAGTACTGCATACCACCCCCAATCAGATGGTCAAACTGAAGTGATAAATAAAGTTTTGGAGGATTTGTTGAGGGCATGTGCATTGGACTTTGGAGGTAATTGGGAAGATCACCTCCATTTGGATGAATTTACATATAACAATAGTTATCAAAGCACCATAGGTATGGCACCATTTGAAGCCTTGTATGGCAAACCATGTTTGTCACCAATATGTTGGGTTGAAGCAGGAGAAAAGGATGTCTTAGGGCCTGAGTATGTTAAAGAGACTACAGAGAAAATTGAATTGGTGAGGAGAAGAATGGCAGCAGCTCAAGATAGGCAAAAGAAGTTTGCAGATATGAGGAGGAAGCAGGTAGAATATGAAGTTGGTGATTATGTTTTCATCAAAGTTTCACCTATGAGGAAGGTGTTGAGGTTTGGCAAGCAGGGAAAACTTACCCCAAGATATGTTGGACCTTACAAGATTTTGGAAAAAATAGGTTCATTAGCATATAAGTTGGAGCTACCTGAAGAGATGAGTGCAATGCACAATGTGATTCATGTATCACAACTTAGGAGATGGGTGCATGATAAAGAGGAAATTCTAGAGAAACCAACTCAAGTTCAAATAAATCCTGACTTGGTCTCTGAGAAAGAACCAGTGGGGATTTTAGCTAAAGAGGAAAAGAAGTTGAGGAGCAAAACTTTGAAATTGGTAAAGGTTCAATGGAGCCTAGACCCTAATGATTGTACATGGGAGTTAGAGGATAAGATAAAGATGGATTACCCTAAGCTTTTTGTAGTGGAAGGTAAAAATCTAAATCCCTAAAAAGTTTAATATGTATGGTTGTTTTGGCTGAATTGTTTGCTTATGCTATGTTTGATAGATTTTATAAAATCTGGAAATGTTTAAAGTCAAAATGAGAAAAATTGTGAGGACACAATTCCTAAAAAAGGTGGGGTGATTGTAATGCCCCAGAAATTCATGGAATCTTATTTAAGTTGAATTTTGAAAATATCTGAATTTATTTGTATAAGAATATATGGAATTAATTGTGTGCAAGTATATGTGCATGTGTGCACGTGCACACTGATATGGCACAAGGAAGAACTCCAGATTTCTTGAATTTAAAACAAGGATTAAAAAGCATTACAAACATGATTTTGTGATATGGATATTTGATTTCTGGAATTATATGGGTCATCCCAGAAAATAAGAAAAGTAAGTTTTATTTTAAAAATCAGTAAACAGATTTTATTTAAAACCCAGAAAAAAAAATTTATACATATATATGTTATAAGGATTTGAAAACCTGTATACATATAGGTGCATATGTTTCTGAAATTAAAGAGGAATTAAATAAGCCTAGATAAGATATGTATACAAATATACGTTTTTAAGTACTGAAAAGTATATATATATAAGCAAGTGAAACTATAACATTAAAATGACATGAAATGCAATACAAGTCAATATGCTTGTGTAGGCAAAAATAGCAAAGGGGATTCTCAGGAATAATTAGAATATAAAATAGGGCAGTCACACTTTTAACATGACTAGGTGAGTGGCCATTTTCTGAAAAAGTAAAGAAAAGAAAATGCAGCCTTTAATTGGTAATATGACCGGGGGTAATTAGGGATAAAAATGAGAAAATGCAAACACACAATGCATGATGCTAGCCAGGACAGAAATGGAATTTTGTCTTGAGAAAAACCCTAGTAAAAATATGTTTATAAATAAGTAGTTATGGCCAGAGAAATTGTTTTACCCGAGCTACTTATAATAGGAAAAGAAGAAAACACTTTAAAGGAAGAGAAAATACACTCAGGGATTTTCTGGATTTGTAAGAAGAAATATTCAGGTGAGTAATCTCACTAAACCCATGGCATTAAGTCCTGTTATGAGGCAGCCAGATTTATGTTATTTTTCTACATGTTTTTGATTCCATTACTATGGTTTTAATGGATGCTTCAATGGATGTTTTAATGGGTGTTTCTGGATGTTTTGATTGCTTTGATGTTTGAGTGTTTTGCTCTGTTTGGTTACACCCAGAAAGGTAAAAATATGAAATCATGAAAGTAAATAGAGAATACTTGTAACTGGTTTAGATATGGCATGGAAAACATAGAAACCAAAATGTATATGAGTTGCATTACACTTGTGTAAGTGCTGAGGCTCAAATGAAAGATTCAAGGTTGCAATGGAAATATGCAAAAGTGCTGAACCCTTGATCAAATAGAAAATCCATGAGCCAGAAATCTTGTTTAAGCTAGATCTTGAATTTAGTTCAAACATGGTTGCTTATGAAACAATAATAACCCACATGCCTAGTCTTTATTCCCAGTTGTAAATATTCTTGTATTTTCTTTAAGCCAAATACTTGAAAATATGATTTTCCCTGGACATGAATGTTAGATTATTCTTGAGTTATGCTTGTAAACTCTATGTAATGTTTCATGTATACTGGGATTTAGTCACCTAGCAATCTCATGATAGGATTAAACATGAACACTTAGTAAATAAACTAAGGATTGTGAGCCAAGAAGACTGCTGGAATGCTTGTCATATTTGAAGTATGCAAGTTAGCACATGGTTTGTTTAAGCCCTGAGATCTTTGTGCAATATTGTGAATTATTTTATTGCAATGTGTCCCTGTGATTCCTTTATGGCAGATGAGGCTAGGAATTAATTTGATAAATGCAACCTTAAATTGATGAAGTAGGAACTTGAGTTATTCCTAAGATGGTTGGACTGGAGCTATGATAGTTCCTGAGTATTTCTATTTGAAACATATGTTTGCATGGTTGAATGTGTGTACATGATTAGTCTTAAATACTGATCTTATATGCACAAGTACATCATAAACAAGTCAGGCAAATTGTTCAAAGAAGATATGCCCACTTGTACAAAATATTTATGTCTCACTCATTTACTTAATATCATGGAATTTTTGATTTTACTCATACCAGATCTTGTATCTGACCCTTGTTTGCTTATGGCATCTGGGGTGTCTCATCTAAAATGGGGCAGCCTCTAATGTTCTTTCAGGGAATGCTAGATCTAAATAGGAAGCTGCTGTGGCTAATGAAATTGATTATATAAGCATGCTAAATTAGAATTGAATAAGAACTTAGAATGAAATATTTGCATGTAATCTGGGGAGTTTTTATAGTTTTGTTTTGGTTGTTATGTAATGATCTTAAAAGTTTGGATTTATTGGTTGTTCTAAATGAATCTAGTGATGTACTAAGTTTGGGATTAATCTAATGACTTGGTTGAATTTTTGCAAGAAAATATATATTTGAGTATTGTGGTGAAAATCTGTAAATGATATATGCCTGTATTTGAGAAATGGATATGTACATGTACATATATTGTATTAGTTAATTTCAAGTTACTTAAAACCTTAAGTTTGAAGGTTAAAAATCTGAGTTTAGCTATAAAAACCTGGAATTATTCTTGTGGATATTTTTAAGTTCATATAAATTAGATATGCATAGGATTTACTGACTTGTTACAAATATTCAAAAGTATATAGTAATTAACTTTAGTCAGAACTGCTAGAATCCAAATCAAGCAGGATACCCTTGTTTAACAAAAATATATATACTCTGAATTTAAACAAGAGAAACACGTACATCCTCATATGTATGTGTATATTATAGGGATTCACTGATATATTTATATTGGTAATAAGTTTTGAATCCTGGTTGAATTGTTTGAAAGAAAAAAAAATGACTCTGATAGTTCAAAGGAAGTTTAAATCAAACTTAAAAGTGCAAATGAGTGTAGGTGGACATCTAGACACATATAAATTGAATGTGCATATGCATGTACATAGAGATCAAATTTAGACGTCAGTCATATTAATTTAGACGTCTGAGATTAAACTTAGACGTCAGTCATAATAATTTAGACGTCTAAGGTTAAATGTAGACGTCTGTCACAAAAAATTTAGATGTCTGAATTTAGTTCAAAATGTCATTTTCTCTCTGTTTCAATTTTAGATCTCTGAGCCGTCTGTCATAATTAGTTAGACGTCTGGGATTAAGTTTAGACGCCTGTCATAAGAATTTAGACGTCTGAACTGCTGATTTTGCCTAATTTGCCTATTTAGAAAAGAAATAAGTGGCTATGTCAATAGCTTGTATGTCATTTTGATTTCTATTTGATTTAAATTCCCTTTGATGAAGTAAAAAAAAATCCTTATGAAATTAAGGTAGAAAGAGGAGGGTCATTTCATAGAGTAACCACCTCGGATCTCACATCCAATAGAGCCAATAATTTGTATCGGTACCGATCCGATCGAATTGGATCAGTGCCGGTCTAAATACTTAAACATTTTGGACTTGATTTCTCTTCTATCCTCTAGTGCACTCCCTCTAGATGCCATAGACCCTTAGCCATCACTCTTAGCCTTTAGGTCTTGTCTTCTATGCACCATAGCCGATCCAACGAAGATGATCCATCCTATCTTTAACAGTTGGCCTATCCTCTGATCCAACTTCATAAAGCCACTCTAGAACCCATGTTCTACTCCCTCAATGAGTCTCTCCTCAATTGGAGCTCAAAATTCAAATCGGTATCGATCTGACCTAATCAGATCGATGCCGATCCAAAGACTTAGCTCCAATTGTGGTGGAATTCACAGGACTGCCTCCTGACTTGCTGCAGTGCCTATCCTCCAAGTTTCATGCAATTCCGACGAACTTTGCTCCCGATATGCTCTGATCACCAATCTAAGTCCTAAAACATGCACAACACTAGCAAACGAATCAAGCATAGCAAGCAATTCAAACATAACAGGGAATCAAACATATCAAATCATCTAATTACGTTCAATATGAACATACAAATCATCCAATTCAATCTACCATCATAATTCTAGCATAGATCTAAACTAACACGTAGAATTTCATAGCCAAATACACACACACAAATGACACTAGCCAATGATCTAATCCTAACTACATGCTTAATTAGGTTAACCTAGAGTTTCTAAATCTAAAATTACCTAAGTCTATTCAATTTAATTTGATAATTCTAACCTATATTCACCTAACTACAACATATAATCTACCATAGACTAGTTAGAGATCATAGTCACTCACCAAATCTACCAAACCTATGAAATATGATGAAGATCTGATCCGCATAGCAAGAAATCAGATGAAGATGCAACTAAAGTGATGAGATCAAGCTCCTAGTTGAAGATCTAGCCTCTAATTTGCAATTAGAGATGATTTAAGATGAAATCTAATGAGATGAATGGAGAATTAAAGAGGGGTTAGAGTTTGGGGCTTATTTGAAATAAGAAATAAAGTTTCAAATGATCTCTCTCATCTTATATTTATAGCCAAACCTGATTAGACTAATCGGCTTGCTAATTCGAACCATTAATCCCCTTCTAATTCTGACCAACAGATTTTAAAACTTAAAACTTCTATAACTTGCTAACCACTTATCTGATTTTTCTATATAACCACTCTACGGAGTGGGAAACCACCACCCCGAAGCAATGAAACAGGTTAGAGCATCTAATTCGTTGTCTATCAAAAGTTATAGCTAAAATAAGATCTCTAGGGATAAAATCGTCACATAGAAATTCAGGAAAACTCAAAAATGTATAAAACATCCCTAAAAATCATATCCCAAAATATTAGAATCATACGACCAAAAATGAATTAAATAAAATTATTTTACAATCTTCCGATATGTAACATACAGGTCTTTACGTTCTCCCCCCCCCCTTTAGGAATTTCGCTCCTGAAATACCTAAACAAAAACAAGCAACCAAGGTTATCTTGCATGCCTACCAGTCACTAGCAAACACTTAACAATCCAACTAAATAGTTAAATCAACAATAGCAAACAAAACCTATCATAGCATGCGAAATTCTAATAGTATAAGATACAATGGTGCAAGTTGATATAACAATTAGATCTTACCACTCGAAGTGTTCTGGATTGGTCGTCCTCATACTCCCTTTAGTCTCGCATGTACAATCGCTATCATCCTCACTCCATTGCACCTTAATTAGCTTAACTACCTTCCTCCTAAGCCGTTTCGTCTTATTCTCAATGATTTGAAGCGGCTTATGAGGTCTTGAAACTTCTAGCTCAACCTTTGTTTCTTCCAACTGATCCCATGCTACCAGGATACCCAAGTCATGCACAAATTTCTGTAGATAGGAGATGTGAAAAATGTTGTGCACACCCGCCATCTTCAGAGGTGGGTCCACTCTATAAGCCAACTTCCCAATCCTCTCAATAATTGGAAATTGTTCAACAAATCTAGGTGCTAACTTTCCCTTCTTACCAAAACGAACAACATTCTTCAAAGGAGAAATCTTAAAAAATCCCATGTCTCCAACTGAGAATTCCAAATCTCTTCTTCTCTTATCTGCATAACTCTTCTGACGGTCTTGAGCAATCCCCATTCGTTGATGAATGATCTCGATCTTCTCTAACATCTCTTTAATCATTTTGGGCCCAAGTATCGGTTTCTCATCTACTTCCCACCAATATAAAGGAGAATTACAAGGTCGTCCATACAATGCTTCATGCGGTCCCATGCTAATACTTGACTGGTAACTGTTGTTATATGCAAACCCTACCAAATGCAAGTCATTTTCCCAAGATCCTCCAATATCTATAATACAAGCTCGAAGAAGATCTTCCAAAATCGGATTCACTCTCTCAGCCTGGCCTTCCGTCTGTGGGTGATAAGCTGTGCTCAAGTACAGGTCGGTTCCCAAAATCTCTTGTAAGCTCTTCATGATGCTTTTGTCATGAAAGACCTTCACGTTTGCAAAGGGTTTTTTTGATTAGATGACTGCTGATCTACCGGTTCGCCTTCACGATGCTTTAGTTTGTGAAAGACCTTCAGGTTTGTGAAGGGATTTTTGGATCAGATGACCGCTGATCTACCGATTTACCTTCACGATGCTTTAGTTTGTGAAAGACCTATACGTTTATGAAGGCTTTTTCGGAACAGATGACCGCTGATCTACCGGTTTACCTTCACGACGCTTTTGTTCGTAAAAGACCTTCACGTTTGTGAAGGGTTTTTTGGATCACATGACCGCTGATCTACCGGTTCGCCTTCATGATGCTTTAGCTCGTGAAAGACCTTCACGATGCTTTAGTTCGTGAAGGAGTTTTTGTGGTCGGATGTCCGGCGACCAAACGGCCTTGGAATGATAATTTATCGATTCCGTAAGGAATTTTGGTCGAATGTTCAACGATCAAATAGCCTTGGAGTGATAATTCATCGATTCCAAAATGAGTTTTGGATCGTGTGTCTGATGGCCCAACGGTATTAAAGCGATGGTTCAATGACTTTAAAAGGAACTTTTGGGATTCAGCTCGCGGGAACACAGTTTTATCGGTTCCTAGAGACTAAGAGGTTGGATTTGTTTGTTCGACAATCCTTTGGACAAGTTTTCTCGACGCTACCAGAGCAACGCCGGCTCTCAGAAGGGGGATTGACATGACTCGTCGAGGGCATAAAATCATTTCTTTTGCCGTGTTATCTGCAATGCCCCCAGTGTCCCAGTACGGCTCAGTTGGAAAATGAAAGTAGAGAAGGATGGATAAGAAGGCATCGCTTTAGGTTGCTGCCCCATTCCTTAGCTGCTTGCTAGCTAGAGTGTTGTTTGATAATCATCCTCTCGTTTGATTTCGTCAGTTAGCCGAGGAACTTTTCTACTGGGTCTTAGTAGCCTTGCTTAGGTAGAAGGTCCCTGAGGTCCTATAGCTCCTTCACCATTTGGTATGTTCTTTGGAAATTTGTCGGGTTTTCCTTCTTCCAATTGCACTACTTCTAGTCTTTAGAACCGATTTGCCTTCCCAACGAATTCTTCCAAGGTAGTAGATTTTTACATCCTTGAATGATTCCTAAGGGCCTTGTAGTAGACTACGTTCGTCGCCCTCGCTTCGTCCATATGCTAGCCATACCTGTAAAAAGGCAATTTTGAATCAGTTGTATAGTTGTAAAAAGGTATAGTTGGCATGATAAACTTCTTTGGATATTCTGCATGTTGAATGGCTTCGGTGAATGGGTTTCGATTGGAAAAGATGCTCTAATCGTTGTCAGACCTATCTGTTTTCAAGTTACGGCTATTTATAATGGTTGAGAATGATATATGCATGATCGTCCTATGCTTGAATGGTTGGAAATGCCGATTGAATGACAAATCACTTATGATGGAGTCATGGATCAGTGACGTTCCCTAAAAATTTTCAGACTAGGTAAGATCGGTTTGGGTGACAAACAATGCCCCATAAGGCGGCATTCCAAATTTCAAGGCATTTGGAGTTCTCATGTTTGAGTTATGGGCAAAAGAAAATGGATCGGCATTGGTGGGTCGGTGGTATTTTACTTCGAGTCCGACCCGAGAAAATTTGCCATTTGCTTGGAGTCAGCACATGGTTCGCTTGGAGTCATAGAGTTTTAAGTGCTGGGTTGGTGACAAACCTTGCTTCGAGCCATTTGCATGTTTTCTTGGAGAGAATCTTGGTTTTACCCGATTCTGATTTCGGGCCAGAATTTCCTAGTTTTACTTCGAGTCAAATGGGTGATTACCCGAGTTTGACTTCGAGTCAGGACTTCCAAAATCTGCTTCGAGTCAAATAGGCAATTACCTGAGTTTGACTTCGAGCCAGGACCATTTTGATGATTTTTGTTGATTTTCGACGATGACCATTCGCGATTCGACGATGGGAGCTCCATGATAGGATTTAAAGATAGCCAGTTGGGAGTGGTCACAATATATCGCGGGTGCTTGGCCTTGTAATCGATCTCGGTTTGTATCATATCTTCTTGGTTCTCCTACCTCTAGGAGTACCATTTGAGTAGCGATTCCTCGTCCATTACTTGGCACTGTGCTACGGCATAAGTTTTAGAGCTTCTTCTAGCGTTTTGCACATTGGAATTTTCATCCAATTTGTCATCTTCAGAGCCATAGAAATCCATCGTTATATCCTCACGTGGGGTTTTCACCCTTAAGTTTGGATTTGTAGCAGGTACTTTTGGAGTAGGTAGAGTGTTAACATTTTCTTTCGTCATGATTTTCGGAGCTTCGCCCATTGCTTTCTTTTGCTTTTGCCTTCTATTTCTTCCATTCAAGCCAGAAATAGAAGAAAGCTCTTGCTCCGTAGTAGCCATGGCTTCAGGCACCGTTCTGGGAGTAGTTAGTGATTGGAGCGCTAAGAGAGCATCTATCTTTTCCATAAGATCCTTTTGATTATTTGCCATTTTATGGTTAATTTCATCAACCATCCTATTCAATTCTCCCTTAGTCACAACTTCATGCTATGTAGAGGATCCTAGAACCTGATCTCTAGAGTTGGCTCCGAACAACAGGTTGTTGAGGTTGTTACTTGACTTTAATTTGCTAAGGGTTTGTTTCTTCTCCAGCATTTGTAGCTCATATGTATCTTCTGGAGGTAGTTATCATTCTTCCTGGTGCTATTGATTCTCAATAGCAAATTTTCTAAGCAGAGATTGATGATCTAACTTCTAAACCTATCTGATCCAAAGTAGATAGCTAGATCTAAGCCTGAGTTGGGTTCTCAGTGAAAGCACCAAAATGTTAACCCAAAAAATGGATCAACACCCTGGATTGAGTGTGAAAGCACCAGCACTGTTCTTACAGAGCAATAATCTGGAGAATAAATGTAAAAAGAGCAGAAACAGTAAAAAACAAGAAGATTTTTATAGTGGTTCAACTGTTAATGAAGTCTACGTCCACTTTATAACTTTCTATTAACTGACTGCTGTTACAAGTTGAATCTGATTACAATTTGATTGGAACTTGTAAGTTAGATCAATTCACAGTGTTAGAGTTCATTGGAGAATCACAGTGAACCCTTTAGATGACTATTGTGTGGGAGGATAAGAGTGAAGAATAGTTTCTGCAGAGTTTCGATAGCCAGTCCAGAAGATCCCATTTATGTTGCAAGTAGGATTGTATTTATAGGGGTTGGATAGCTATTGGGCTAGGCCTGCTTTGCCAGAAGCCTACACACGATGCCACAAAGAATTTCAGAGAGTTTGAAGATGACTCGAGCTCACCTGATGGATCGCTAGCGATCCATAGGTGATGGATCGCTAGTGATTCAATTACTTAGAGTATTTTTGCTTCATCCTTTCCGAAAATTTCATGGCAATCCAACCTGTGCAGTTAATGCACTCGGCAGATCCAATGCGGTAGAGGTGCAAAAAGTCATAGCGGGGATACAGCGAGGATATAGCAGGATATAGCGGATGACTCTAAAATAGCATATAAAACTCATACTTAATGTTTTTAATAATATATAAATGGTAATTAAGTGAAAATATAACATTCAATTGAATTATAATTAGTACATAAATAATTTTAAAAAAAAACATGTGCGAATATACTGTAAATAAACGTAAAACTGTTATATAACATAATTGAATTTAGTAGAATATTAGAGTATTTTCATTTTTGAGAATATATTAAAAAATCAATTAAATAAATTAATTTCATAATTTTTATAATGTATAAATATCATTTTTCAATTCATTTCTTTTAAAGAAGATATAGCGGAAACAGCGAAATATAGCGGAAATAACGGGATATAGCGGAAATAGCGGGGCTTAAAGCGGAAGGCTATATTTGGGGCTATATGAAAATATCGTAGCGGCAGAAATCCGCTATGAGATATAGCAGAGTTATAGCGGGGTAATAGCGGGGCATTCCAGAGATCCATGTACTTATGCTATTTTTGAGTGATCTCCATTTGGTTTTCTTAACTTATTAAAATTAGTTTCGAAACTAGAAACCCCTTTTATTTTTCATTAAACTTTTAATTTCTATAACAATAGCAAGTAAAAGATTAAACAACATAAGCATATTTAAATTCATTACATAAGATATGAGATTTAAACTATAATAATAACTCGTAATATATATTAAAAAGAGAAAGGATAATTACCCTAATATGTTACCAAAAATCACAGCTTGAAGGAAGAAAAACTCCCAGATTTGATTGAATCACCTCCCGAAATTGCAAAATCTAAAGCACCATTTTTGTAGTAATTTGATTTTTTTGGGAATTTTTTTCTTCCATGAAGCCATGGAATTTTTTTCTTCCATGTAACATCGTTACTTCGAGATTCTCTATTTGACCTTTGTTATATTAACTAACATAAAACTCTCGAGTGAGTCATTACATAGTTATCCAATAATTATCGCTATGTAACCCTTTGATCCCCTAATAACTATGATTTATTTACTGTCCAACATTTAGTGAGTCTTACATACTTTAGTCTCAATGGATGGATCGATATCCTTTCTCAAAACATCTTGGTAAAGAATATTAAAAATAATATGTTCTTTGAATTTGATAAATTTTTCAAGATTACAACACACTGTAATTCCTATAACATAACATATCATTTAAGGATTTTCTATTTAATGTAATTTAATTAATTATGTCACAATATAACAAAGTACATTATAGAAATCAAACACTTTTATTATGAACATGATTGGTTATCGAGTCAGATATATATAATAAATTGCATAATTTCCCCTAATGCATACCTCTACCTCTATTAGTATGTAGGGTATGTCAACGTATCCTAGTAAATTTTAAAAAACTCTTTATAAACTTTTTTTTATCTTTATAACTTTTAAAATCAATTTTTTACTCTAATAAAAAGTTTCTAGAGATAAAAATGAAGCTTTGTAAAAGAGAACTTTCAAATATACGCTTTAGGGTCTTTAAAAAATATTTTAAGACTTGACAAATATAGTTCTACCAAATTTTAAATTTTATGCTCTTTCGGTCTTTGTTTCAGGAGCCTCTTGTGTCTTTCTAGCCTTATCCTTGAATTTCACATGTTGTCCTAGTCTTGTTCTTGCCATTCTAGTCTTGATTCCTCTAGGTTTTCTTGATTTTCTCTTGAGTCCTTGTACTGATCTATTTTGATGTATAATTTATTTGTACCTAGTTATCCCCATAATATATCTGAGTAGTACACCTGTATTTTCAGATCTATAATCTTCATAACTTGAAAAATCATTAGTAATGATATTTATATAGTTGTTTTCATCAAAATCAATACCTATGGTATTAACACTAATTTCCATTATAAAATAAGTATATCAAATTATTTTCAGTAATAAATAAAATTATGAAAAGTTGAAAAATCATTTCATTATATATATATATATTATAGGTACCGAACAAGTAAAAAGTTTTTTGTTTAAATTTAAACAAAAATTAATAACAAATAATTTTTTAGGTGTAATTTTTATATTAAATATATAAGGATATAAGTTATTTTGACTAAAAAATATGTAAATATATTTATATGTATAATCTAATTTGAGTATTTAATTTATAATATAAATTTTAAATTGCATTGATGATTTAAAAATTAATAGTAAAATACAATTTTATATCTAAAAATTACATATGGACCAAGCCCATTTTATTAATTAATAATAATCAATTTAAATATCAAAACCTAAATTAATATTTATTGTATATATTATTATTAATTAATGTACATGTATATTACACTATTGTACGAGTGTATGTATATACATATATTTAATATCAGTTAAAAATAGATATTGCTGACTAATTTTCTTGCCAACCTCGGAATGATATGAGTGCATTGAGAAAAGTAAAGGTTATTTAGTAATCACTTGGCTTAAAAACATAGAAAATAAGGAGTTAAATATGCGGCTAAAAGGTAAATAACACAAAGATATACACTGGTTCAACAAAGCTACCTACGTCCACTGTGAAGTTCTCTTACTATATATTTCTCTTACAACTATGGGGAATTATAAGAGAATAGTAAGAAAAAGGTGTCACTCAAGACTAACAAAGCTATGTAATCTTAAGGACTCACGCGGTATCAAAAGTACTGAATTATGCATAGTATTCAGGATTATTGAATGTTTCAACTAGATTTCCAACCCTTTGAAGTTACAAAGAGGGTATTTATAGTGGTTGAAGAGGATGGCGGACAGTTGAAATCGCACTATAGAGCTGGCAGAAAAATGCTTAACCGTTGATCTAAATGTAGAGGTGGATGGTCGACAGTTGTAAAGGATGCCAAAAGTTATGCGGTGGATGAGAATGTACTCATTGCCTTTTTATACCAAGCGTGAGCATACATTAAATGCACATTTAATTCTAATGGTAAGCCACAGCAGTTTGGATGCCCAACTACGATGCTTAGGTTGAATGGATGGCTAGCTTGGTCGTTCACTTGAGTTTTCACATGGCTGAGCTGGTTGACCGGTTGTCGACAACACGAAAGAGGCTTGGAATCATGTAGAGGACGATGTGGGGAAGATGGTTAATGATCGGGTGCGAGGCGGTTGGAAGGGAGGCCTGGTACTGGTTGTATTTGGTTGTACTAAAGTCACGCAAAAGACGGGCCATGCTAGGGCCATTCTTGCCTGATGTGCTGTCTGTTGGGGCAGGATTGGATGGGATCCCGCTGTCGGTTGATGTAATACTAGGTAAATTGTGTTGGGTTTCTGCTGCTGTTGGAAGTAGTTCGATATGGAGGAACCGGTCGTGATCGAGCCGGTCCTAGTATAAATCTTGTCTAATTGTGAAGGTTGCTTTGGGATGAGATGGTTGGGCCTCAACTTGGTGCTTTACTGGGTAGAAAGGTTGGTTTAAAACAAATATTGGCTAAGCCGGTCTTCATTGGCCGATGGCAGATCAACTAGGCTGGCTTTGATTGGGCCAGACTGTGTTTACTTGGCCTGCTAACTACTTGCGAGAAAATTAAGCAACATTTTCCCTCCAAGTTTGTATCCGCTTGCGGGTACAGGCTTGAAAGATCATTTAAATCTTGTCGATTGATGGCTTTGCAATGCATTTAATGCACTTTCCATGTGGCTTTGTATAATTGGCAGTGATGGTTCATTTTCTTAGACGTGGCAGGCGGTATGTTACATCTCCCCATGTGCATGACTGGACTTAATACTGATGTCTTTTGAACAGTTGGGATTCTTTTTGGCTTTTGAATTCAATGCATGCGATTGTAGGCAAGGGTATATAAATACCCCTTCTTTTCGGAGCCTATAAAGTTGCTCTTTATGAAAAAAATTCAAGGCTTGTGAATCATTCGCAATTCTTTACTGATAAAAAGCCGATGGCTTCATCATCTATTTCCTTTCCAAATTCTTTTGCATGCATGTCTTTTTATCAAATTTAGCTGGGATGTTGAAAAAGGAGAAAGCTCTTTGGTGCTAGAACTGTTGCTCTTCGATTGCCGCTCAAGCCATTGGTGGGAAACTTCTACTTGGGGCAGAGTATGCCTTGCTGCTTGGCTTAGACTCTTGCTTGCCAGCTAGTTAAAGCCCTGCAAAATTCCCGCTATAGCACATTGCGCTCTTCGGCCACTATGCTTTTTCAATTTTGTGCTATTGAACAATAGATCTGCTTTAAGCCCTGTTATTTTCTGCTATACCACTAAATTAAGGCTTTTTAACTCTCATTTTAGCAACAATAATATCAATGGTTGGTGTATCGATTTTTCTTTTAAAAAAATCAACAAATTTTAGGTAAAGACCTAGTGTTTAGAAATAAGTGCTCAATATAAGTTGGAAATTCATTGTAGTCACAAAGGTTGGTCTGACAAGTTCTCTTTTAAACCAAATCAACAAAGTTAAGGTAAAGATCTAACATTAAAGCATAAGTGCTCAATATAAGTTAGAAATCTATTGTAGTTGCTAAATCTAAACCGCATAAACCTTGATATTCTTCGCATTTGTTATATAAGATTAAATAGTATTTCTTTTCCTATATAAATGATGTAAAAATGAGAATAAATTACCATTAAATATTTGATTTTATATCTAGTGAAGACTTTTGCACCTCCATTATTTTTCGATATTTCCCTGCTATAACTTTTTGCATATACATTGCTATAAAACTTCAAGCGCTTTAGCTCCACCACCAGCTAGCCAAGGTTCTAACAGTTATCAGACGTCGGTCTGGGACTAACGATCTAGGTGAAGCTAGGGTGTTTCCTTGCTTTGAGGCTCTGACACTCCCAACCTTAGGTCGGTTTGGACACTTTTGCGCTTTTGGAAGGAGTAGGGGTTCTGGCCTGTGCTTCTTTTGTCACGGCCAAATCCTTTATTTACTCCTTGGTGAGGCTTTCTGGAAGCCTTCTAGGGTCTTTTATGAAACTTGAGGAGGGCACTAGATTTGGTTGCACACTCCTTCTTCTTCAGTAATTTTTGGATCGACCGAGCATCTGAAGTGTTTTGAAGATGGGAACTTGCTCGATTTTCTTTAGTAAGTTCTTGATCATTTGAAGTGCTTCTCTAGAAAAGCTAGGTGCTTTTTAGAATGACATAAAAGTGAAGGCTGGCCTACCTCGGAAGATGTTTCCTGGGGAATTGACCAGGCAACTTAGTACTCGGCCTCCCCATCGATCAGTTAAACAATGAGTGTTCGGCATGTTAAGACCGTTCGGCACGAGCACAGCGTTCAGCATCTAAAGGGCGTTCGGTATGGGATAACGTTCGGCATCTAGGAGCGTCCGGCATCGAGAAACGTTCGGTAGTGAATACCGTTCGGCCAAGGAAGAACGCTCGGCATAAAATCGTTCGACATCCATGAACGTTCGACCTACAAGGTACGCTCGGCATTCCCGGACTGTTCGGCATTCCAGCCTCATTCGACCTGCATCCCTCACTCAACACCACATCTCTTCCGGTACGTATCTCGTTCGGCAATCACCTGCAGCTCGTCATCCAAGGTCATTCAGCACAAATGGATGTTCGGCATTCAGAGTGTCCGGCCTCACCTCGTTCGGCATAAAGGGGGAGGCTCGGCATTCTATTGTTCAGCCTATCTGGTTCGGCGCATAGGACTTACACTATTTGGACCGAGTTATTCAGCTACCAGGCCCACCAGAGAAGTCCAACCCACCTTCGTCTATAAATAGAGAGGCAAGGGCATAATGAAAGGGATCCTTTTTGGAGAACACGGGGGAGACTCTGCCATTTTCAAGACCCATCTTCTCTACTTAACAACTTCACTCAAGCATTTGATTCACGAATTGTATTTGTAATCAACTATAAAGGAAATCAATAAAGTTGAACAAAGTGGACGTAGGCAATTACGCTGAACCACTATAAACTTGGTGTTCTTACTTTCTGCATTTAAATTAGCATTGTCTTCTCTGTTTAATTTACTTTCATCACTTATATCTCTACACAATCTTTCTGAACGAGGTTAGTGACCAATTTTGGTGCTAACACTTTGGTGCTTTCATTGAGAATTGAATTCTCAGACCTCAAGGATCTGCTTTGAAGCTACTGGATTGAATAAACCCCCCAAAGAAGATCCGACTCACTGATAGGACATCCGTTGATTCTACTCAGAGTTCATACCGATAACTCTACAATGGCAGGACCACGTACCAGGTCAGCTTCTCATAATGCGGATGCCCGCGAGACAGCTAGCGTGCAACAAGCAGGACCTAGCAATCAACCAGCAATTCCGGGTGAAGGAATTGCCGCCCATGACCAAACTCTAGTTGTCGCCAGAATAGAGTTCAACGACTTGATGAGAGAGCTCAGGGAAAGCAGGAGACAACTAGGAGAGCAGATGCAAGCTAACGCCAACCTGATGGCACAACTCACTCAACAGCAGCAACAGAATGCTAGGGGCAATCCCGCTCCTTATTCCTCATCTGACAGCTCTACCTCCTCTGATGAACCTCCCAGGCGCAGACGCCGCAAGACTGAAGCTGCTGTTCAAACAGCTGGAGACTGTGACCAAGCAAGAGCTGGAAACTTCAGGACAGGAGTACAAATGGAGGCTGGAGGACCAGACCATCAGAACGCTCTAGAAAAGGCGTAGGCTGAACGCTCCAGAAAAGGCGTAGGCCGAACGCTCTTCCAGGCCGAACATACCTCTGGGCCGAACGCTCTTCCAGGCCGAACATACCTCTGGGCCGAACGCTCTTCCAGGCCGAACGTACCTCTGGGCCGAACGCTCTTCCAGGCCGAACATACATCTGGGCCGAACGCTCTTCCAGGCCGAACGTACCTCTAGGCCGAACGCTCTTCCAGGCCGAACGTACCTCTAGGCCGAACGCTCTTCCAGGCCGAACATACCTCTAGGCCGAACACTCTTCTAGGCCGACCATACCTCTACACCGAACGCCCTAATGCCGAACGGTATTGTATGCCGAACGACTCGGTTGTGCCGAACAGTGTGGATGCCGAACAGCTTTGGCCGAACCACTTCTGGACGATTCACTTTGGACAAACAGCCATGGCCGAACAGCTTTGGCCGAACCACTCCAGGCCGATCCACTCTGCCGAACAGCCTTGTGCCGAATAGCTTTGGCTGAGCCACGTGCCAACGCCGAACGCCCCAATGCCGAACGGTACTTCTGTATGACCGAACGGTACTTCTGTGCTGAACGAAGTATCCAGACCGATCCATGCACTGTATACCGATCTCTCTTTCAAAAAACAATCTGACTAGTCCATATACAAAAAATATATGGATCGGGTACGACCCTTATTTTCAAAAAAAAATCTTTTTCGGGTACAGTTAGCTTAAGAGCCTCCTACGACTAATGAGTTCAAAACTCAATTTAGTAAAGGAACATTCTATCCACTTCCCTGACATCCCATGATCGACCATGGCATAGAGGATCTAGCGGCAGCTTATGAACGACATCAAGGGAACGGACAAGCAACCGCTATTCAAACGGTACTCCCAAAGGTTGGAGAACATAGAGGATGTGACTAGCAAACGCCAAGATGACTCCAAGCACCATTCTTCGCTGACCCAGCACTTCGAATTTAGTGACTCCAAGCAAACCAATGTTTGGCTCTAAGCAATTTATTCCAAATACTAACAAGGGTATCATAATGATCGCGTTTGAGGAAAGTCGACCTCCAGATATATTTTGGCAGCTAGTTAGCTAAAGAGCCTCCTACGACTATGAATCGTTTCTTTTACAAAATGAATCAGAACTAAAGTGAGGTGGAGTGGAGCATACTAAGAAAAATAACAATGAAGGCCCGTTGGCTAAGGATGTAGATCCCAGTAGTCGAAACAAGACTTCAGAATTCAGCTCATCTGCTCTTTGAAAGGTTCAATTGACAACCTCTACTTGAAGACTCACGACTCAGAGTGGTACTGGAAACCAACCTCGAGAGAGTACACCAAAGTCTAAAGAAAATCAGGGGAATGTTGTATATTCCCAAATGCTCACTGATCCTAACACGGGCGATTACAAACATCTCCGAGGTATGATCGAAAAGATGACCTGGAAAGGAAAGCTTCAATAGTATGAACAAGTCCTGCAGAATGGCGGGCAGAGAATATCCGGTGCCTATTAATAAAGGGCTATGATTATCAATTGGACGGTTGATGGCCAACATCCCTTTGAAAGGAGCCAGGGGCGGAGTCGAATAGCGAGCACACGATGCTGCTTCACATATCAATGAGATTTACCATAATCTCCTTTGAATTATTTCCATTTCCATCTCTATTTCAATTGTTCTATGAACTACGACTAGCTTGAACTAAACTACTTTAAAACGATGCAGGTGTCCAGGTACTCAGATTTGGTTGCCAACCAATCTACGCAGACCATGATCGGACGTGTGGAGTTACATCTGGACGAGAATAATTCTATTGCTCATCATCAACCATATGCCTTTGATTTGGGGCTATGGATTAAATACAATGTACAACATCACGATGCACAGAGAGCTGAATTCCATCCTGCAAGTGGAATTTATTCAAGTAGAGAGCGGCTGCGATACGGCCAGCCACTCGCTAAGTGAAACTCGAGCTCGGGGGCAAGCCATCACATCAAGGTTAAAAATGGGTTGATACACGACGATCCTTCGCACAACTCCGTACTCCCAGAGTGCGAGACGGAGTATAAACATCTACTTAACTCCGTACTCCCAGAGTGCGAGACGGAGTATAAACATTAATCAACTCCGTACTCCCAGAGTGCGAGACGGAGTATAAACATTCGCTTAACTCTGTACTCCCAGAGTGCGAGACGGAGTATAAACATTAATCAACTCCGTATTTCCAGAGTGCGAGACGGAGTATAAACATCTACTCAACTCCGTACTCCCAGAGTGCGAGACGGAGTATAAACATACATCAACTCCATACTCATCCCCAAAACTGGGGGCAGAACCAAAGCAAAGCACGCTAGTTGAACATTTGTCTAAAAGAAGATTGCAACGAAACGATTAAAAGACGACTGTCAAGCAATCAACTGAACGGAAATATTCAGCATGAAAGACTACGGTTTTTCAAAGCACGTCATGTTTACACAAGACGTCCTTTGGGGGGCAAATGTTATCCCGCCTTTTGGCAAGGCCGTGACACCAAGAACTAGATTAGAAACCAGTGACAGTTCGTCTTGGAGATCGGTTACACAAAGGCTCACTATGGATATCGATGGATTTTGTCCGAGTCTGGATCGAGCCACGATTAACAAGACATAACAATCAAAGCCAGGGAAGCCAATGTTCCAAGTTTCAAGACGATCCGAGTTCGTATGCTTAACTTATGATCGATTCGAACAACCGACCATCCATCCATCAACCTCCACATTTGACTTGGAGACCTAAACTGCTTGGAATGAATATGGCCCGATCATCCACTCCAATCGAGTCATAGAACAAAGTTCGACAAAAAACCCCTCATGAAGCTCAGTGACGCCGGGATCCGTCTATAGTGGACATGATTTGATCATCTACATATCAAATCCTACCCTGAACACGAAAGGTTTTTCGAAAGCCCAACTTGAAGTAGCTATGGTAGACTGCGTACTCGCTAACCATCGCTGTCAATATATGGACACGACTGCACCTTGGAACATATGCAACTTACTTTGTCTACTCAACAATCTATTATCCTTATTTTCTAGAAGGAGATACGGAGCAAATTGTAAGAGATTTGGCTATCTAACCCAACATGGATGTGATCCAACCATCTGTCATATACCTCCTTCCTTGACTTGATTGGAAGAGCTATAATCACCAAGCAGACGAGAATCGATCGTCCATTTTTCAAATTCCATCCCTCATCCTAGGGGGTAGAATCCCATTCCGTGAGCAAACGTGGTTCGATTGTTCATTCGACGAAATTAGCCTCGATACAGTGGATGAATACAAATTAAAGAGTGGAAATACGACTGCTCTCAACTTAAACCTCTACGTCCCCAGAGTGCGGACTGGAGTACTCTAAGTCCCCAGAGCGTGGACTAGAGTATAAACGACTAAAACCTCTACGTCCCCAGAGTGCGGACTGGAGTACTCTAAGTCCCCAGAGCGTGGACTAGAGTATAAACGACTTAAACCTCCAAGTCCCCAGAGTGCGGACTAGAGTACTCTAAGTCCCCAGAGCGTGGACTAGAGTATAAACGACTAAAACCTCCAAGTCCCCAGAGTTCGGACTGGAGTACTCTAAGTCCCCAGAGCGTGGACTAGAGTATAAACGACTTAAACCTCTACGTCCCCAGAGTGCGGACTGGAGTACTCTAAGTCCCCAGAGCGTGGACTAGAGTATAAACGACTTAAACCTCCACGTCCCCAGAGTGCGGACTGGAGTACTCTAAGTCCCCAGAGCGTGGACTAGAGTATAAACGACTTAAACCTCCAAGTCCCCAGAGTGCGGACTGGAGTACTCTAAGTCCCCAGAGCGTGGACTAGAGTATAAATGACTTAAACCTCCAAGTCCCCAGAGCGCGGACAGGAGTACTCTAAGTCCCCAAAGCGCGGACTAGAGTATAAACGACTTAAACCTCCAAGTCCCCAGAGTGCGGACTGGAGTACTCTAAGTCCCCAGAGCGTGGACTAGAGTATAAACAACTAAAACCTCCAAGTCCCCAGAGTTCGGACTGGAGTACTCTAAGTCCCCAGAGCGTGGACTAGAGTATAAATGACTTAAACCTCTACGTCCCCAGAGTGCGGACTGGAGTACTCTAAGTCCCCAGAGCGTGGACTAGAGTATAAACGACTTAAACCTCCACGTCCCCAGAGTGCGGACTGGAGTACTCTAAGTCCCTAGAGCGTGGACTAGAGTATAAACGACTTAAACCTCCAAGTCCCCAGAGTGCGGACTGGAGTACTCTAAGTCCCCAGAGCGTGGACTAGAGTATAAACGACTAAAACCTCCAAGTCCCCAGAGTTCGGACTGGAGTACTCTAAGTCCCCAGAGCGTGGACTAGAGTATAAACGACTTAAACCTCTACGTCCCCAGAGTGCGGACTGGAGTACTCTAAGTCCCCAGAGCGTGGACTAGAGTATAAACGACTTAAACCTCCACGTCCCCAGAGTGCGGACTGGAGTACTCTAAGTCCCCAGAGCGTGGACTAGAGTATAAACGACTTAAACCTCCAAGTCCCCAGAGTGCGGACTGGAGTACTCTAAGTCCCCAGAGCGTGGACTAGAGTATAAACGACTTAAACCTCCAAGTCCCCAGAGCGCGGACAGGAGTACTCTAAGTCCCCAGAGCGCGGACTAGAGTATAAACGACTTAAACCTCCAAGTCCCCAGAGTGCGGACTGGAGTACTCTAAGTCCCCAGAGCGTGGACTAGAGTATAAACGACTAAAACCTCCAAGTCCCCAGAGTTCGGACTGGAGTACTCTAAGTCCCCAGAGCGTGGACTAGAGTATAAACGACTTAAACCTCTACGTCCCCAGAGTGCGGACTGGAGTACTCTAAGTCCCCAGAGCGTGGACTAGAGTATAAACGACTTAAACCTCCACGTCCCCAGAGTGCGGACTGGAGTACTCTAAGTCCCCAGAGCGTGGACTAGAGTATAAACGACTTAAACCTCCAAGTCCCCAGAGTGCGGACTGGAGTACTCTAAGTCCCCAGAGCGTGGACTAGAGTATAAACGACTTAAACCTCCAAGTCCCCAGAGCGCGGACAGGAGTACTCTAAGTCCCCAGAGCGCGGACTAGAGTATAAACGACTTAAACCTCCAAGTCTCCAGAGCACGGACTGGAGTACTCTGAGTCCCCAGAGCACGGACTAGAGTATAAATTACCTAAACCTCCAAGTCCCCAGAGCGCGGACTGTACTCTAAGTCTCCAAAGCGCGGACTAGAGTATAAATGACTTAAACCTCCGAGTCCCCAGAGTGCGGATTGGAGTACTCTAACTCCCCAGAGTGCGGACTCGAATATAAGCGAATCGGATCTCCAAGTTCCCTGAATATGAACTATGACACAAATGACTTGAATTTGTCAAATCCTTGGCATACGGGCTAGAAAGTATTCTAAGTGCACGAAGCACAGAATGGAAGTTCAACGACTCCCGAAGAGTTTCCGAGTTATATGAAGATGGACTGAGAAGTCTATGTTACTCACAACTGCTTGGATTAAAATCACAATCACAAAGAAAACTGAACAATAAGAGTCTTTTGTAAGACAGAAAAAGAAACTAAACCTTATTCAGAAATGAGTTTCTATTACAACCCCTCCAAAGTTCAGAGTCGACATTCTATCTACAAGGACTAAGGAAATAGATGAAAATAATTACATGACTTAAACTAACCCTCGTTGAACGAGGATAGTAGTCACTTCTTGTGCTTCTTCAACTTCTTTCTAGACGGCTCCTCTCTAGAGCATTTACCCTTGGTACTCTTCTTTGATAGAGGGGTAGCAACTGAAGGAGTACGGGGGCCTTCCATGGGCTTGGACCCGCCAGGAAGGATGACCTTCGATGGCTTGTTCAAAGGATCATCCAAGTCCACAACTCGGGGATCTACTATGACCTTGACCATCTCCTCCCTCTCTTTCTCGAGCCGCTCCTCCATGCTCAATTCGGATGTATGCGCAGAGGCGCCTGTAATTTCTACTTCATAACCCCCGTCGGTAGGAGAGGAGGTTTCAGACTTGTCTTCGTCAAGCGCTCCGATCACCTGAGCGTCTGGACCAGAGGCCTCCCCTACGTGAGTGGCTTCACTTATTTTCTCCCCCACTTCCTTGGCGACATCGCTCCTCGGAGTGGGCTCGGGGTCAGAACGGCCTGCACAAAATCGTGGAAAACAAGAATGCAATAGTCCTGCATAAAGAATAACGACTTTCAAAATCTTAAAGAGAATCTTAAAGAGAAGGATTATCTACCAGGTTTAGGCAAACTCTCAGCCATCCGGGGGGTCTCACCCTCTGGAACGGGAGACAGAACGCGGACTAAAGTACCCTAAGTCCCTGAGTGCAGACTAGAGTATAAATGACTCAAAAACCTCTACGTCCCCAGAGTGCGGACTACAGTACTCTCAGTCCCCAGAGCATGGACTAGATTATAGACAACTTCAGAAAAACCCCTAAATCCCAGAAGCGGACCAGATTACTCTAAGTTCCCAGAGTGCGAACTAGAGTATAAACGAATTGACGAAAATCTCTGCGTCTCGAACTGTGGACTAAAGCATAAACCGTTCGACAAATCTCTAAGTCCCCGGAGCATGGACCGAAGCATGAACACAAATTGGACGCGAGTCAACCGGAGGGAGAATAACACTAAGTCACCTGAATGCAGAGTGGTGTATAAACATCGATAAATAAGCAAGTGGATTCCGACCATTTTCTATTCCGTAAACTTCGGCCTGGGATCGACAGGCGGATTATTAACCCGCTGAGGATGGAGTTCGACCGTCCAACTAGTGACCTGGCCAAATCATTACTGGGGGCAGGGGTACAAAACACTAAAAAGCCGAATACGACAGCTTATTGTAGCTCTAGCGTGGCGTTCTTTATAACTTGAGGCAGCGACTACAGGGAGGCCTCAATACAGAGCCAATCGAAACGGCATCCAAAGCTACGAGCAACCTACTATATCATACCTCAGACCAAGGGTCAATGCCGATCCGCACCAAGCACATACGAATGAGACTCGGATGTTTGTTTTTTGAAAAACTATGACCCCCAGAGTATGGAAAGGAGGGTAAACCACGAATACTTGGTCAAAAATTCTCCAACACCCTCGTTCGATTCGTTAGGAGGAGTATGAAACTGGATGAGCATAACCCGACTGCATTTGTAGCCAACTTTACCCCGAGATATGATTACAGAGCATGAACCAAAGTGGACGTGGATGACCATCCACTGTCCAAATTACGCCCTGAAACATACGTGGCATCGAAGTATTCCTCTTGGAATGAAAAACCACGACAAAATCCAAGATAGGCGAGACCTAGTCTCCTATCGATTGACATGATCCCACGATTCAACGGGAAAGAGAGTAAAGCTAAAGTGGGCATGGCTGGCCTTCCTACTTATCGGTATATGCCCCAGACCTGGGGGCACGAGCGAGAAACAAGATGAATATCGGATCACAGCTCAGTGCAATGATGATAAAAGAGTTAGTTGGATTTTTCTGAATAAATGATGATATGTTCCCTTGGACCCATTCCGACGTGCATATGTGATTTCATTAACTATCGCGAGCCATGCATTGGATATCAACCTGAAGCTATAAAAGCTAGTACAATCTCTATTGATTTCATCATGAAAGCTCCACTCTTACTTTCGGGCTCACCCCATCAACGTCTATGCCTACCAGCCGTTGCGACAAGGCATACAATGACCTGAGACGTCTGAAAGACTACTTAAATAGAATATCAAACTAAGCTAATTCGATATCACCTATTTTCCACGAAGGGCTATCCAAGGACGGAAATTAGCAGACCTCACACCCAAATTCACTACCTCAGAAGACTACTCGAAGAGTAGCAGAGAACCAACCATAAGATGAAAAATGTACACAGATGGAGCATCCAATGATCAGTGTTATGGCTTGATAATGACTCCTGAGGAACGATCAATCTGCTACGTCCTAAAACTCGATTTACCTGTAACAAACAACGATGCTTAGTATGAAGCCTTAACTACCAGCCTCAAACTTGCTAGAGGATTTGAAGTGAAAACTTTACATATCTTTTGTGATTCTTGATTGGTAGTATACAAATTTAAGGAAGTTGATCTTGCTAGGGGGCATTGACTTGCTCCTTTTCTCGGCCAAGTCCAAGAGCTACTAACTGACTTCACGTATTACATCATTACACACGTACTCAGCGAACAAAATGAAAAGGTGTCATGGTTGACTCCTATCAAAGACTATCTAAAATGAGGAATTCTTACTGAACGGAGGAATGGCAAACGACGGATCCTCCTCAAAGCTTCACGCCAAATCATCTAAGAATAATTCATGTGTCAAAAGGAGTTTATCCATCCCCATGCTTCGGCATATCGCCCATGATGATATCTTGAGCAAAGTCTATGAAGATGAATGTGGTAATAACATCAGGGGGAAAACCATGATAAAGAAGATACTCTGCTACAGGTATTACTGGCCAACTATCAACCCAGATGCGGTTGATCATGCTAGACAATGTGACGAGTGCAAGATGTTTGCAAAAAATCCAGGAACCCCGCCGATGGAAATTATTCAAATGGCTAGTTCATAGCCGTTTGCCATTTGGGGGCACTGAAATCATCTTCTTGTCAATCCTAAAGGTGGTGCGAAATACACCATCATAGCAGTTGATTACGTCACCAAATGGGTAGATGAAGAACTCTTAACCACGACCAAGATGAAGAAAATAATTCACTTCTTTATCCGTAACGTCATCTGTCCTTATGACCTTCCATGATCCATTATAACTGGAAATGGATAGGTTGAAGCTGTGAACAAAATCATAGAGTCTGTACTGAAGAGAGGTTTGGAAAACGCCTCAAGTGGCTGATTGCAACCCTTATTTCACAAAAAATACAAACAAGGAATCGCGATTGAATTGCAATTAAACTAGATGGAGTTGGCGACGACTTACGAGCATATAAAATGCATCCGAGAGCCAATGGCAAGAACATGTACCCGAACGTGCATGTGTACATCTGAAAGAGTTCGACTTCTTGAGATCAACAGAAATTGAATTCTCACTAAGGGTTATTAAGAGAAGACAAGATCAGATAGCCAAAGCCTATTAGCTCTGCAGAATCAGACACGAATGGCCATTGATATTCTCGAGAAGGCATCTCCAAGAGGATTTAACCAAGGTTCGAAGCGGAGCATGGAGGATACGTAATTCAAAGCGTATCACGTTCGGTCACGTAATACACTTTGGGGGGCAAGTGTTTCCTGGGGAATTGACCAGGCAACTTAGTACTCGGCCTCCCCATCGATCAGTTAAACAATGAGCGTTCGGCATGTTAAGACCGTTCGGCACGAGCACAGCGTTCGGCATCTAAAGGGCGTTCGGTATGGGATAACGTTCGGCATCTAGGAGCGTCCGGCATCGAGAAACGTTCGGTAGTGAATACCGTTCGGCCAAGGAAGAACGCTCGGCATAAAATCGTTCGACATCCATGAACGTTCGGCCTACAAGGTACGCTCGGCATTCCCGGACTGTTCGGCATTCCAGCCTCATTCGACCTGCATCCCTCACTCAACACCACATCTCTTCCGGTACGTATCCCGTTCGGCAATCACCTACAGCTCGTCATCCAAGGTCATTCAGCACAAATGGATGTTCGGCATTCAGAGTGTCCGGCCTCACCTCGTTCGGCATAAAGGGGGAGGCTCGGCATTCTATTGTTCAGCCTATCTGGTTCGGCGCATAGGACTTACACTATTTGGACCGAGTTATTCAGCTACCAGGCCCACCAGAGAAGTCCAACCCACCTTCGTCTATAAATAGAGAGGCAGGGGCACAATGAAAGGGATCCTTTTTGGAGAACACGGGGGAGACTCTGCCATTTTCAAGACCCATCTTCTCTACTTAACAACTTCACTCAAGCATTTGATTCACGAATTGTATTTGTAATCAACTATAAAGGAAATCAATAAAGTTGAACAAAGTGGACGTAGGCAATTACGCTGAACCACTATAAACTTGGTGTTCTTACTTTCTGCATTTAAATTAGCATTGTCTTCTCTATTTAATTTACTTTCATCACTTATATCTCTACACAATCTTTCTGAACGAGGTTAGTGACCAATTTTGGTGCTAACAGAAGAGCTATTGACGTGCTTCTTCCTCTCTACTCTTTTTCTTCTTTTCAACTAGGTGATAAAAATATCATTATAAGCCTAGTTGGGCGGGCATGTGCCCATGTGCTCTTTTGAACTGAATAAAATATATCTTCTATTGCAAACTCGAATTAGAGAAATATGTTGTGTTGCTTGATCATCTGTGCAACTCGTCGAGCAGAATGCCTTAAGTATCCAATAGTCTCAGTATTTATTCTGTAGAAATTTCTTTCTTTTTAAGATTATGCTAACTATTAATGTGACAATAAGGTGGGTTGGATATAACCGCTAATGTGGCCAAGTGACGGCCATATGTAGAGTGGCAGTTTGTCCACCATGAGCTGAAACGCAAATTTTCTCATAGGTTCTCTTGGGCGGCAAGCTGTCAAGCGTTGAGTGACGGATGAGCCTAAGACCTGAGTGCATGGGGTTGTGAGGTTACACGTCGCCTGTCGTGAGATGACCGTTGATCATGATTTGAACCGGAGTGAATTTTCTTAGCTCAAACACTCTAGTGTAAGTGAGTTGAGTGATGGTAAGGCGGGTTACATGCATTCGTGCTTGTACGTGGGTTAGGCTTTGTTTACCTATCCTTTATGTGTATGTGAGTTAGTGTATGTTTATCGAACTCATGTTCTTCTTTATATTTGTGGGATTAGTCTACATTTTACTATATCCTAGGGTTCATCTCCATTGAACTAACTCTTATATGTATTGATGGGTTAATATAGGTTTAACTAACTCTTTCGCTCTCTTATGTGTAGACAAGGTAGTCTATGTTTGACTAGCTCTATTGTATGTTTAATATTGTTGGGTATGAATTAGTGGTCCTCATAATATGTTTATTATGATGGACTTACTCTATAGATGCAAGTGAGACAGATTTTAGGTATAGCAAGTGTTAGCTCTCATATGATGTTAATGAAATCATGTTGTTATCCAGGTTTTTAACCCAGCAGGATTCAATAGGAAATAGAACATCCCATGACATCGGAATGGCTTAGAACTTAACTGGAAAGGCTAAGGCACGGAGTTAACGAGAGCTAAGCTATATTACTAAGGCAACGACTGAGATTGACTAAACCAAGAAACCAACATTCTTTCAGCCCAATCAGCAGCTGAGTGCAAGTAGCTAGTAGATCGTCATCAGAACGGAGCAACGTGCAATGAGACTATGCAAACAACAACATGGAAGCATCCCCAACTTCAGATTTCAAAAATAGGTTAAGTGCTTGGATCGTCAACGACCCATAGGGAATCCACACCCTACGGATCGCTAGCGATCTATGCAAGATAGTGGATCGGTAAGAAAAAAAGGAGGGGAAGAAGCCTAGAAGACAGGAATAAAGATACCAAGTGTATGGATCGCTAGCGACCCATATTGAACTTTGAATGGAGGCGACCTAGCGTGTTGGAATGATGGAGATTGCACCTAAGTGGTTAGCTTGCGAGCGAGCCAAGTCTATGGACCGCTAGCGATCCATGGTTTTGGCTCGGATCACAAGCCAAACCCCCCTAGGTCGTTCTGTACCTTCCTACAAGCAGTTGATGAAGTGGCCTAGCCTAGAAGCTCTCCGATCTCTATAAATACCGTCCTGCCTGCAACATAAGCGGGATCATCTCCGGACTGGTTGTTGAAGCTCTATTGAAAAAAAGTCTTCACTCTCTACCTCCCTCACAACGACCTCCAAAGGAATTCACTGTGATTCTTCAGTGGATTCCAACTCTGGGGATTCAATCTATCAAAGGATAATCAAAGCATTGTAATCAAACACTTCTTGTAACCACAATCAGTCTATAATAAAACTATAAAGTGGAAGTAGGCTTCATTAACAGCCGAACCACTATAAAAATTCCCAGTCTTCTTTCTTTTAATGCTCTTTTTCTATATCTATGATCTATGATATTGCTCTGTTAGAATGGGGCTAGTGCTTTCAAACTCAAACCAGGGTGTTGATCCATTTTTTGGGTTAACACATGTTAGCAATATATACTTGGTAATATTTTTATTTGTCGGACATATGTGTAACCCACCTCCTCATACACTATAGGTTAACGGAATAACCTTGGCGTGTGTGGCGTTTAAAGACAGTGACTGTGAAGATGTTTACATATGTTATTAATTTATTCGTATTTATTTTATATGTAGTGGGATAATGTGTGTATGTATGAAGAGTAAATATGACTTATGATGTATATAGATGAGATTTTTTATTTTATCTATATTATGGTCTGATCCATTTCGTTGTGAGTATTGAAAGATAAAGTTAGTTAGTTTAGCTCTCTATGTATCATTATTTTTGAAACAATCATGCTTTTTCAGCTTACGAAGCATATGACATGGTCATATAGTCATAAAAGTCAGGTTGTTACATTCTGTATCAAAACAGTAGGTTAGGATGTATATAGAGAGCGTATTTTTACATATATATCTACGTGTGTGTGTTATATAAATTAAATAGGCTTATGACATTTAATTTCGGTTTATGTTAGCGATTTGAGTTTACTCCTTTGGGAGGATCAAATATTGAATTCGATTTTACAGATAATAGAAATGAGTAATCCGACTGAGATTGTCACTGGAAATGAAGCTGTGGAAGTACCGGGTGTGAACATTCACTTTGGTTTTGCCATTATCTTCAAGCTAGAAGCCAGGCCACCATTAACGAAGGGATACTTATAACTAGGATACAAGATGGAGATTTTGTTTGTGTACCTAGGCTGAATTTCTCGAAACTGTGTAAAGATTTTCTGAATATGGGTGGCAAGCCGTATAAGGAAACAAAAGCTTTTGTGGAGACATGCGCTTGGTTGCATACATGTGATAGGATTTTTAGTTTGTTGAATTTGAGTGATGATGTAAAAAGGCTGGTTGCTTATTGGCACTTACAAAGGAAAGCAATATTTTGGTGGGATATTGTTATAAAGGAAATCATTGAAAATGAAATCTCCTGGATTGATTTTAAGAAAAGATTTGAGATAAAAAATTTGTTTAGAGCTGAACAAAAAGTTATGCTTAAGAAGTTTATTGATCTAAAATAAGGAAATTCCACTATGAAGAAGTATATTAATAGCTTTAATAAGTTGGTGAAATTGGTTTTAAATCGATAGATACGACAACAAAAAAGGAAATGTAATTTGCAAAAGGGATGAGTTCACCACTTAGGGAATTAGCGCTTAGTCAGATTCCTATGGAAGTGACATTCAAAAGTTTAGTTAAAGCTGTGTTGTTGATTGCCACCATAGTAGAGGATTCTAAAGGGCATCCGATGAAGAATATTAGTCAAGGTGAGTGCAAAGACTCTGGAGGTCCAAGCGAACAAGATGGTAAGCGAGACACAAGGTGTGAAAGATGCAATGTAAGAGGGTACGAGGTAAAAGATTGTAGAGTGAAGGTTTTGAAGATTAAGTGTTATAATTGCAATCAGATGGGCCATATGAAGAGGGAGTGGCCTGTGTTGGAAAGATTGCTATGAGGTGTGTTATAATCCTATTTTTTTAACATATACATTTATGTAGTACAAGATACGTAGATATGTGAGAAGGAGTTTCCTTTGGAATTTGGAGGATGAAATTATTTTTATAGGATGGATAATGTAATACCCCATGAGATTTAGACGTATATTTTATTACAGGGGAAAAATGGTAATTTTACAAACTTTGGAATTTGGCAAAAGAAACTGTGTCGTTGCATAGACTCATTTTTTTGATCGAGATGGTATATTTGTTTGTCCAGATCGTAGTCCGTATGAAAGAGATACGCATATCTTAAGTAAGCAGATTTTAATTAGTTTAAATGAGCCTAAGCCCATTTGGGTGAAGAGACAACTTAGGAAGTTATTAAACAGACAGCATAGAGTTTAAATTTATTTCTCATGTACATTTTGGTTCCAACTTCTTCTTTCTCATCCTCCTCTCTGACATCTCCCTCCCTCTCCCTCAATCCGTCACAAAACCCTATATATACGTATGTATGTATGTATGTTTGTATCAAATCGACGAGCATGAGAAGGACTAAAAGAAGATACCCATTGTTTGTAGATTCAAGGAACATTGAGGACTGTAATTTCTGCACAGTGAGGAATTGGAGACTATTAGGCAATTTCTATGACTTAACGACGTAGATTAGTTAGTGGTAATCGTTATTGGCCTATATGTTATTCACTTGAAAGTAGTTTTCATTATGTGATTGCTAGTTAGGGTTAGTAATTGGAGAATTTAGGGTAATTGAATTAAGGGATAAATATTGATATAATTATAGGATTTAATAATGTAATGATAATGTATTTAGGGTTATGGTATTAGAGTTGATGATTAGAGTTAAATAATTGAATATATGATAAATTAGATTATGATTTAATATATGATATATGAAAGGTTAGGACAGTATGAAATGATGTTTAAAAGTTGTAGAAATATACCAAAGTAGTAAACAATAAAAGTAATTCAAAATAAGAAGTTAAGTGGATCAATATACGCTGCATTTTGCACGATGACCAGTCTACCAGTGTTACTGACCGGTCGACCGGTACACGTTTAAATTACAAGGTTGATCCTAGACCATGTTAAATCTTTTTTTACTTCAGTAAGGCCTATCTAAAATAGATGAAGACAATATATTGGTGTCTTTACGACATCGGGAAGAGTCTAATGTCCAAAAATATGCTTCGATGATTGTGTTAAGTTGTATATTAAAGGAGTTAGGGTGTGTTTAACTATCCTTTATATGTACATGAGTTAGTCTATGTTTATCTAATTCATGTTTTTATTTACATTTATGAGATTGGTCTATGTTTAGCTATTTGCTGAGGCTAGTCTCCGTTTAACTAACTCTTGTATGTATTGATGGGTTAGTATATGTTTGACTAACTCTTTCTCTCTCCCATGTGTGGATGAGTTAGTCTATGTTTAACTAACTCTATTATATATTTAATGTTGTTGAGTATCAAATAGTGATCCTCATAATATGTTTATTATGACGGACTAACTCTGTATATGCAGGTGAGGCAAATTTTAGGTATAGTAAGTGTTAGCTCCCATATAATGTTTACGCAATCATGTTAGAAATATATACTTGGTAATATTTTTACTCACTAGACATGTGTCTGACCCCCTCCCCATGCGCTATAGGTTAACAAAGTAACCTTAGCGTGTGCGACGTTTGTAGGCAATGACTATGAAGACATTTGCATATGTTATCCATTTATTTGTACTTATATTATATGTAGTGTGATTATGTGTGTGTATATTAAGACTATGTATGACTTATGATGTATACATTTGGATTTGTTTATTTTATTTATATTATAGTTTGATCCATTCCACTATGATTACTGAAAGATAAAGTTAGTTAGTTTAGCTCTCTTTTTACTATTTTTTTAAGCAATCATGCCTTTTTAGTCTACAACGCATATGACTTGATTATATGGTCTCAAAAAGTCGAGGTGCTACATTTGGTGTCAAAGCGTAGGTTATGATGTATAGAGAGTGCGTACTTAAATATTTTATAATATATATATGTGTGTGTGTTAATTAAAGTAAATGGGCATATGACATTAAATTTCAGGTTTATGTTTACGTTCCTATTTATTACTCTGGGAGGTTCCAATATTGAATTTAATTTTACAAATAGTAGAGATGAATAACTTAACTGAGACTGGCACTGGAAATGAAGCTATGGAAGTACAGATATGAACATTCCACTTTGGTTCTACTATTATCTTCTAGCTAGAAACCAGGCCACCATTAATGAGGGGTTGCCTATAACTGGGATACAAGATGGAGACGTTTTTTATGTACTAGGGCCGAATTTCCCAAAATCATGTAAGGATTTTTTGAATATGGGTGGCAAGCCATATACGGTAAGGATGCTTTTGTGGAGACACGGGCTTGGTTGCATACATGTGATAGAATTTTTAGTACGCTAAATTTGAGTGACGAGGTAAAAGGCACGTTGCTTCTTGTCACTTACATGGGGAAGCAATGAATTAGTGAGACGTTGTTATAGAGGAAATCATTAGAAATGGAATCTCCTGGACTGATTTTAAGAAAATATTTGAAACAAAAATTTTGTTTGGAGCTAAAAAGGAAGTGATGCTCAAGAAGTTTATTAATCTGAAATAATGAAATTCCACTGTAAATATTGATAGCTTAATGAGTTGGCGAAATTTGGTTTTGAATTGATAGATACGACATCCAAGAAGGCAATGAAGTTTGCGAAAGAGTTGAGATTGCCATTTAGGTAATTAGTGCTTAGTCTGATTACTTTAAGAGTGGCATTCGATAGTTTAGTTGAGGTAGCATTGTCGAATACCACTATAGTGGAGGCTACAAAAGGACAACTGATGGGGAATATCAGTTAAGGCAAGCGCAAAGACCCTGGAGGTCCAAGTGGATAGGGTGATAAGAAAGACATAAGGTATGAAAGATGCAATATGAGAGGACAGGAAGTGAAAGATGTAGAATGAAGTTCTCGAAGATTAAGTGTTATAATTACAATCAGATGGGCCATATGAAGAGGGTGTGCTCTGTTGTTGGAATGATTGCTATTAGGTATGTTATTATGCTATGTTTTTGTACACATAAGTTTATGTAGTATAAGATACATAGATACGTCTAAAGGAGGTTAATTCGGAATTTTGAGGAAAAAATTCTTTTAGGGGGTAGAATGTAATATCCCATGAGATTTAGAAGTATATTTTACTTTTAAGGGCAAAATGGTAATTTTATAAATGTTGGAATTAGGTGGTGGAAACAATTCCATTGCCTACAGCTCATTTTTCTGATCAAGATGGTACATTTGTCTGTCCAGATCGAAGTTTGTATGAAGAAGATATGCGTAATTTAAGTAAGTGGATATTGATTAGTTTAAATAGGCCTAAGCCTATCTGGGTGAAGAGACAGTTTAGAAAGTTATAAAATAGACCGCATAGAGTTTGAATTTATTTCTTACATACATTTCAGTTTCAACTTCTTCTACCACATCCTCCTCTCTGCCTTTACCCCCTCTTTCTCTCAATCCTTCACAAAACCCTAAACATATACATACATACATATAACCAACAAGAACAAGAATGAATACGAGAAGATACCCACTAGTGTAGATTTAAGGAACTTCGAAGGACTACAATTTCTAGACGGTGATGAATTGGAGGTTACTAGGTGATTTCTAGGGTTTAGCGATGCGGATTGGTGAGTGGGAATCATTATTGGGCTATATGATGTTCACATAAAAGTAGTTTTCATAACGTGATTGCTAATTAGGGTTAGCAAATGCTTAATTTGCGATAATTGAGTTAGGGGATAAATACTGATACAATTATAGGAGATAATAATGTTAGTGATAATTTATTTAGGGTTAAATTAGTATTAGAGTTGAAGAATAGAGTTAAATGATTGAATATATGATAATTAGCGTTTGATTATGGACATATGATTTAATATATGATACATGGAAGGTATGACAGTATGAAATGATGTTTAAAAGATGTGGAAACATACCATAGTTGGAAACGTTGAAAGTAATTCGAAATTTAGAAGAAGAAGGAGCTTAAGTTGATCAGTTTATACTGCATTTCGCATGATGACTAGTTCACCTGTGTTACTGACTGTCCAGTAATGCACATTCAAATTGCTAGGTTGAACTCGAACCATTCTGAAGCATTTTTACTTCGGCAAGGCCTATACGAAATAGACGACGACATATTGTTTCTTTATTACATCGGAAAATGTTTAATGTCCAGAAATATACTTCGATAATTGTGTTAAGTCGTATATTAAAGGACTTAGGTGTGTTTAGCTGTCCTTTATGTGTACATGATTCTTCTTTACGTCTACAGGATTAATCTATGTTTAACTATATCCCAGGGTTAATATCCATTTAACTAACTCTTCTATGTATTGATGGGTTAGTACATGTTCGACTAACTCTTTCTCTCTCTTGTGTGTAGACGAGTTAGTCTATGTTTAACTAATTCTATGTTATGTTAAATGTTGCTGACTATGAAATAGTTATCCTCATATTATGTTTATTATGATGGACGTACCCTGTAGATACATTTGAGACAGATTTCAAATATAGCAAGTGTTAGCTCTCATATGATGTTTATGAAATAATGTTAGCAATATATACTTGGTAATATGTTTACTCACCTGACATGTGTCTTGTAACAACCCGGTATTTAGGAGAATTAATAAAAGATAATAATAATAATAATTTAATTGGCCAAAATGAATTTTATAAATTAAATAAGAACAATTTTGGATTTAATAGATAAAAATTTGTAATAAAGTAATTAATGTTGAAATTAAATTGTTTCGAGAATAATTATTTACTTAAAAGGTTGAGAAATAAATTAATTTGGAAATTAATTAATAAATGGGTTATAATGTGGATTTTGGATATTTTAATTTACATAAGATGTTAAAATATGGAGATAAATTCTAGAAATATTGGTTTGAAATAAAAATTTGAATATATTTAAATTAAATAGAAATTAACTTTATAAATGGAAAAAAATGAAAACAAAGGAAAATACATATATATATATATAGTTGTTTATGAATAAGAAGCCCTAAGCCCAAATTTTAGTTTCCAAGCCCAAATTTATCAATATCCAAACTTTTCCTTTTTCTAGATTTCTCCTTCATTTTATAAACACGGATTCATTCATAATATCCAAAGGCTTTCCCTTTGTTTTCCATATTTTCATATGTGGAAAACAAAATCATATACCCCTTGCACTCTAAAATCAAATGAAAATCAATATAAATTCTCAAATTTGAATATAAGCATCTCAAAATTTATCTACATCTACATCAACGAAGAAATTTGGGTTTTGATCATACTTTGGGTGTTCTGGAGATGGAAGAGTGGAGGAAGAAGAAGGTAGAAAGCTCAGGTGAGTGAAAGCACTCGCAAATCTCTATCAATATCATTTATTTCTTTTTATATGGTGTGTTAGGATTATAGTTTGATTGAATATGTTGTGTCTATGTTGAATTGGAGAAGATAATGGCGTGTAGGAGGGGGAGATCACCTGTATTGATATAATTCAGGCACATAAGCACATGACCGTAAGGTTTATCGATCCACTGCTAGCGGTCGACCGGTGGCTTACCATATTTTAAAAAAATATACAAAATAAATATAGTTTATATATATATATTAAATATAAATTTATTTTAATAATAATGTTTGATGATAAAAGTAATTAATTAATATAAATCATGTGATATATGATGGTGATGTTGTTCTGAGTAAATATTTATTTAAATTTAGTCTTAATTATATAAATAAAGATGTTTCTTACTAAAGGAAATTATGATATTTGAGTTTAATCTGACACAGAAAAGTCCTACTCTAGCTATCATCAGGGCAAGGAGGTCTAGGACCATGTCTACTCTAACACAGAAAGGTCCTACTCTTGGAATCCAAGTAACTCATATGCTCCTCCTGTCGTCTATTACTTGCTACCAACTTACGCTGTATTACTCATGATGAATAAGATCTATTCATCTCTTCTATTCCATGCTCAAAAAGGAATAATTAAGTCTCATTTACTGCAATGGATAAGGATTTCAATCTATGCGGTCTCTATCTAAAAAGGCAACTAAGCTTGGGGAAATTCTCTCTTTAGCTTTCATCTTTCCCCAACCAAGGTCTACCTATCCCAACCACATGTGTCTTATCATCTTACTAATATCATTTCACTATTCTTCTATAGTCTACACACATGAAGCAACATTTCTAGGTTTTCACTAGTGTCCTATACACCTTAAGGGAACTTTCATTATTACTACTAGGAGTAATTACTGCTATAGCCTTATACTTTTCTTGTTACACCTAGGAAATGATTCATATCGACTCCATATTTAAATTTTTGGTTTGGTTTGGTATTTATCATTTTACTTCAAAAACTAAAGCTTATAAATTTTATCATTTCAAAAACTTATTTACTTTTCCACCAAACCATTTTTTTTAAAACAAGTGTTGCTTGTTCTTAAAACATTTTTCTTTTTTCTTGACTTCAAATACATGTCCTCGCAATTTTCAAAATATCCTTCTTCTTTTTCATAGATTTTCAAATTTACTAAAACTAGAGTAAATAAGAACAATTATTTTATCAAAAATCTCTTAACTTTTCTACTCTTCCAATTACTTAACCTTGAAGGAGTTACTAATTTACTACACTTAATGGTTTTACACCTTAATGTATTGGAATTACTTTCTCTTATGAGAAACCATTAACGCTAAAACCTTCTTTGAATCCTTTAAAGAAGGATTTCATGTTTATGTGAAATTATAAGGAATTTATTTTATATTTTATCGAAATAGGCTATACAAAATATGGTGCTTTCCATACCTTGTACATCTCTTTCTCATAGTCCTTATAGCTTGCACACCACATCTTTATTTGTGATTCATAGAAAATTATATCTTCATTATATTCCAATAGATTAAGGTATGTTTACTCTATATTTACTTACATAAGATATTTCCTACTAAATTCATTAATTTATCGTACATTATTTTTCAAAAGAACTCATTTATAAAACTTCTTTATAACTAGAAAATATTTTCATATACTTATTTAAATAATAAGTGTACATACAAGCCACTTTAGAGATTATCTCCAAAACTCATTTGGGTCAAAACAGATGTTGCGTAAAACACCGTTACTACAACCCAAAAATACTAATATATGGATTCAATTAAAATAAATATTAATAAATCCCATATGTTGTGTAAAAACATTTACTTTAGGAGTCACCTACTATAACAATAGTGTCATTGTCTATGCTTCCTTTATTTTTACTGAAAATGTTTATTACAACAATAAATGTTGTAACCTACATTTTCAATACTTAACACACTCTAGGTTTTTATATTTAAAATCTTTGTTTACCTACAAAGAAACTAGCGAGCTATACATGCTCTATAATTCTTCAAAAAGAATTTTACTTTTAACAAAATTTACATCCTATAAAAACAAATTTAAATTTCTTACCACTTATATTTTTTTCAGAAACCCAATATTTACTTCCTCAAATATATTAACAATTATATATTTCAAATTTTCAATTCAAAAGTTTCATTTTATTAGTTAGACATAAAGTGGATTTTCTTTTTACTAAAACCTCTTATTCCTTCCAAAATAAAAACACTCTCCCTGCTATCCCTAGGGGACTTCCCTACTTCCTATAACATATGGATACAAATTTTCTCTCAAAACATGGCTTATTGTATGCTATAAATCGGTAATAATATATGGCTCAACATACTTGGGTCATCCCAAACCCAACTAGCAAACTAAGCACAAATATACTTCTAAAAACTTTCCATATGTCAAAATCTATAATTGGGGACTATTTGGATTTTAGTACATAATATACTTATATTTTATTCAAAAATACAAATACGTTCACTCACTATCTACCTAGGAATCCTAAACCTAGGCTCTAATACCAAATGTAACAACTCGAATTCCAGTGGTCCATATTTTTCACAAAAATGCTAAAACCCAAGCCCACTGAAGCCCGAGTTGGGTATTTGGTATCCTGCAAATAAGCAAAGACAAATATATCAGAGCTCAATTAATTATCTCACAGCGGAATTGACTTAAAATATAATAGTAAGTAAATACTCACCCATGTAATAACACTTTCTAAGCAAGTGTCATAAAGTTGAGAAGTCTCTACCATCTACCTAACCTATAGGATGTTATGAGGAGGGGGTAAGAACTAAAGTTCTGGTGAATGGATAAATTATACATTTCTAAGCTTAATTCTACATATACCGTTTTGTTTCCATTTACTTTTATATTAGGTTCATTAGGTTTACAACATTCTCGCCTCGGTGCGTGAATCATACCCATATACTCCTTAGTAGATTAAAACCTAATAATTGGTATATATATGTAGCTATATGCCCAATGACCATATTGGTCCTAGGTACTACCCATAGTACCTTTCGTATTCTCCTCAAAAAGGGCTCCATCGTCTTGCTCCGTAGCTATATCTGTAAAGGACTACTTTGTAAGGCCTACAGTACAGATACTCCATCGTCTTGCTCCGTAAGCGTTCCGTAGCTACATCTGTAAAGGATTGCTTCATAAGGCCTACAATACAGATGCTCCACTACTTACTATGAAAACGTAAATCGCGTTCGCCCTAGTCTATGCCAGTGCTCAGACATCCACAATGTACCACCCAATGCGTACATTGAGGACTACGTAATCGTTCTATCTACTAGCTGAATCCATCCAAAAATTCTACCTTATATGGAATTCAGTCGGGAATTTTCTATATCTGTAAAGGACTGCTTCATTAGGCCTACAATACATATATTCTAGTTATCTTATAACGTATAATTCTCCAATTCATTTATTCCTTTGTTATATGACCCTATTAATTCACGTTTCCTTCTAAATAAGATTCTCCCATTAATTATCCAATTAATTAGATCACACACACACACACACACACACACATATATATATATATATATGTGTATACAATATTAATTGATTCTTATACGTTATAGTTTCTTACCTATTTGAACACGTCAATTAATACCTCTATTAATTGATTGTATATAAAAGTTATACTTTTTTAATTTATTTTTATTAACTTACCTTCATCATAAACTTAATTACTCCGTTTGATTTTTATACGCATTCCAATTCTTTTTTTATTTTTAACTTGGAAATAAATAACCCTATAACTGGCATTTTCTTCTAAATAATTAATTCACATTATTAGCTATTGTAACAAGGGCATATTCTTTGATTAATTGACACCCTTTTTAAAACGCTCAACTAATTGCCAATTAATCAATTGACACATTTTCCCATTTTAATCGATATCCAAATTAATTCTTATGCGTCACTCAATCATGCATTTATTAGTTGTATATATTTAAACAGCCAATTAATTTCCCAATTAATTAACATATAAGTTTCCCTCTTTTATTAATTGAGGATTACTTAATGTCTTTAATTAATTTCTTAATTAATTGATTGCGTCAATTATAAATTAATATATATATGTTATCATTTAATTTATTCCCCATATACATTTCATTTTATTAGAAGAATCCTTAATTAATTAATGTTATAAAAGTGACATATTCTCTGACTAATTGATTCCTCTATGTCTCTTAATTAATTCCCCTTTTAATTGATTGATGCGTCAATTAATCACATACTCATTGCTTACGTAAATCTATGTAACCTCTTAATTCTTAAATGCATATATTTGACATTTATATTTTTCACTATTTTGCAATTAATCACACACTCATTTCTGGGAAGAGGAGTTCAAGCAGCGTGAGGGCATGACTGCGGTGATCATGGAAAAGGAGGAGGGAGAAATCGAGAGCAGTAGTAGCTATGATTCCTCCTCTAATGATGAGGAATTTGATGCAAGTTCCAGTGAAGGAGACTTCGAATCATGCAAAGAAACTCTAGTAATGAGTCCTATTCTCTTGGATTCACCTCCATAAGAAATTATTGCTAAAGATGCTCTCCCAGCAGCCGAACAAATTCATAGTTATTCGCCTAAGGAAACCGATATCAACTTTGGGGACTTGGGCAAGGTTTATTAAACATCGATGAATTCATGGAGATGATTTCAAGTTCGAGGGATTGTTTTCTCACCTCAGACATGTTGTGTCTAGAGTTAGCCTGACTCCCACTATAGTGGCTTCCCGATCCGATTTGTGAAGTCCTTTTAGGCCGCCTACAACACGTTACACATTTCACTAGGGTCGCGTACACTTACACATGCATTATTTGAGTTCATTTTCTATCGCTAAAGTTCTTCATTTATTTTTATATCAGGTACTATGAGAGGTCGTGGACTTTATGAGGACCTTGAAAAATTTACAAACGTGCAACGCAGGTCAAGATGGACTTTAAGCTGCCATCAGCCGCGAGAAACTGAGGAAGAGTGGATAGGGTGGAAAGATTCGGAAGTCGAAGTTCATCATCAGGACGATAGAGACCGAGGCAGAATTTATAGGATTGGTTATGAGAAGAGGAAAACTCCCGACGATTGGAAAGAACCATCCAAGAAATCGAAGGTGGATCGTGGTCCTCATCCTTCCAAACACCAAGCATTTGCCCCGGCTCCAGTCTCCGTTGGAATTAAAATTATGACTTCTTCTATTCAAGTCTCTCCATCAACCCAGACTCTGTCAACTCACATAGTGCTTGCTTCTGTGTAACATCCCCAATCTAGAGGCCCGAAGCTAAACGCTACAGATGCTGCAGTCATCCATAGTATTAACTTCCGATGACCAATTACGGTAATGTTAATGCTATGCATAATATCAGCATCACATGAATATGAAACAAAATCACAGATTTAAAAAACACATCTTTTCACATTACATTTTCAAAACATGTTCCATATTCAAATTACATAATCCCATCGCTTTCCCAGGTTCAGATAAAATATAATTATTACATAAATACAAGAAGAGCGACATATGATGATGCCCCCTTGGTTGACCAGAGTACTAAATAGTCATAACTGATTTATTACAAACACAGCGGAAATACATCAAAATGAAACAAACTGCAACATCTAAATAGGTATTCGTCAGTCACCTGCTCGTCTCTAGAAGCTTTATTCGCAAACCTACTAAAACCAGTAAATCATCAACCCTTAGTTTACTGAAATCAATTTTGAGCACTCGAGAGTTTAAGGGTAAAACATAAACTTCGAGTCAGACGTAAAGCCTGGTGTGAATAATACTATACATCTCGGATATACGATACTAAGTGAGACCACGCCGCTTAGCGGAACGGGCTTCCCCTCACTAATAACCTTTTAAAATATATCTTTTGCAAATCAAAATCGTACAATCAAAACTGGTTAAAAACTGTAAAGCATTTTATGTAAACATACATATCAGGTAACAAACGGATTATCTATTCGAACACTATAGTTTTGTTTGGCTTACTACTAACTTTGGCTGACTCGGGCCTACCAGACATGTATAATAAAAATGGCCTAACATCTGTTAGACAAGTCTTTTAGATAGTCTGCCCCTAACTTACTCTCTCCCAGGGTCCATTGATCCTAATGGTTTTGCAGGCTCACCAATAACCTACACTGCGCAAATATATTCCTTTCTATGTATACCATAATTTAAGTCTTACCTGTGACAAAGCCCTACACACTGGAATTTCGGACTAAATTAGCTAGGAGCTAATAGCTAATGTATAGGGCGTGACCCTATACTAGTCCCATCTGTTATTCTAATATCTGAGCCAATTTACTTAAATTTTCCTTGAAAAATTTTTCTTCTCAAATTGATTTAAAACCTTTAAATCAAACATAAACAAGGAAAATATATACTCTATGCTTTACTCAAAATCACCTTGCCATGCTTTTATATACTTCACCCAAATCTTTGTTGATGAAAACATTTAAATCTTTGAAAGTGCCCCTTTCGATCCCATTGAAAGTATCCCTTTCGTAACCAAATAAACCGTTTCTTTCATCTAGGCCGAAAGGCCAAAACCTTCCTTTCAAAACCATTGAAATACCTTTTCCTTCGAAAGCTAAAACCTTAGACATCCTATTTTTAAAACCTTTAAACATACCCTTTCGAAGCCATTGGAAAATCTTTCCTTTAACCTTTCAAAACCATTGGGGAACCACTCCTTAGAAACCTTCCTTAAAAACCTTTCGAAAGCATCAAAACCTTAAACCTTTCGAAAGCATTTGGGTTCAATTTTAAAACATGTGGAAACAGCTTTCAAAACCATTCAAAACCATCTCTTTCGAAACCTTTGGGTTAATCTTTTAAAATCTCTAAGGGTCACAAACAACAGGGTCGAAAGCAACTCTTTCGAAAGCCAAAACCTAAGTAAAGAAGTGATGGTGTTGAAACCATCCTTCTGAAATCATTGGAGAAGCGATAAAGTTTTTATAAAATAAATCAACCCTTCCGAAGGCATTGCTTCGAAAGGTAGAAAGCAGCAGCTAAGGCTTCGACCTAGTCGAAAGCGGTTATTTAGAAACAAAGGCGCAATCTCTTAAAACCATTTTTTTAAACCATTTGACCTGGTCGGAAGCCAACCAAGTCAATATAAATATAATCAAAAGAAAAGCTGGTGCATTTTCAATTTAAAGCAAAGTAACGCTTCGACCTCCTTCGGAACCCCTGGTTTCGACCCAGTTCCTTCTACTTTTATCCAATTCACTATGTACCAGGTTAATGATACTATGTGCATTGGTTTCGATGGCATGGAGGCGGAACTACTAAGTCAAAAGCTACCCAATCGGAAGTAGGGTGCCGAAAGTGGCGAAACATGCATTTGGCATGAAAAACTGGGTTTTAACCTTTTTAAGTAATCTTTTCAACTAACATGCCTTGTTTGTCAAAATCTTATTGGTTGCTAATTTTTATTTTCTAAAAGTACTGCCATAATTTTAGAATTAATTAATTTAAATCATTTACAAAATACCCCTTCTCCTTCTATAAATATATAAAACATTTAAGTCCCAAACCTTAAATAATTTTATATATTCATCAAAACACTTTGGAAAATTCCACAAAAATTCCAGAAAATCCTTTTTAATATGTTTTCTAACATATATAAATTTCAGACCCAAATTATTTATAATTCAACAGTAAATTATTTATAACCCAATAATTTATTTTCTTCACTAGAAAATTAATATAAAATCCACAAATAATTCAAAAAATTATGAAAATTGAACCCCATCTCTAAAATATCATTTCTGATTTGTATCTAAAATCGCAAGGTATTTGGATGTTATTAAATAGGGTTTTCACATCAAAACCTATCATAAAATCTAAATGAATAAGCATAAATCATCAACAAGCATATATAAACAATTTGTCCTTCAAAATCATGGCTAAACTATGCAAGATAAATTCGGATTTCCTTAAAACTGAAAACATTTAAGAAATAAGAGATGTAGTCATTATTCACCTTATCTTTGTGATTTAGGATGTGAGATTTGATCTTGATTAAGTGATTTGATTCTTCCTCTTGAATCCTAGCATTTTCTTCTTCCTCTTTGCTAATGGTGGCCGACCTTTGACTTATTATTTTTGCTGGTGATTGTATGAATGAACATATGGAAGTAAATTGCTAAGGGTTTAGGGTATTAGAATGCTCTATTTCCCATTTTACCCCTTCTCTATTTGCCTTAACACTTCATTCTTTAGTTCATTTGTTTAATCACTAACATGGCACGGCTACCCGTTAATTAAATCGCAAATCTCAATCCATTAATCAACCTACATTATTTAATTTAATTTAGCTAATTAAATTCGCTAAATAATGTTACTAAAAATATGGGGTGTTACATTCTGGTTCTTCAAGCCCCCGCACGAGGGCAGCTTATATTCTCCCGTCCGGTCCCCCTAAGCTCGAAGCCGCGCTCCCCGGATCATTTTCAAAGGGAGTTAAATTAGATCATGACCTGCATTTGATCAGTAAGGGTTTTCATATTCCCCATCTCCAAGCGATTCAAAGTGATTTGGATCAAGCTGGAGGATGGAAGAAATTATATAGACAACTGGCAGACACAAACCGTAACAACTACCAAGAGATCCTTTCCTTTGAGTTAGAAAAGGATGATTACGAGAAGATGTTAACAAAATGTGATGTCAGAATTGAGCAATTGAAAAAGGAGAGGGATGCTGCAATTCGGGAGAGTAAGAGCAATGCTAGTTTGCTGAAGGAATTGAAGGAGATCTACATTAAAATTGAGATCATGTTTAGAGACGAAATCAAGAAGGCCCATGCTGATGAGGTTAAGCTGAAAAAGAAGCTTAAAATTCGAGACAAGATCATCGAAGCTTGGAAGAGAACTATTGTTGGTCATGACGAAGCTGTCGAAGCTCATAAAAGACAATTGTTGATTATGCGGGAATGGTGGAAACCTATGACAAGACCATTTCTGACCAGGCTCAAATGACTGCTTCGCTTCAGGAAAGAGTCATGCAGCTTAACATTGAAAAGACCTAAGTTGAAGTTGAGAAGGCTGCTGTGATGGCGGACGACTTGGAGTTGTAGGATACCTTCAAAAGGAAGACGGAGAAGATGGATGACACCATCTTGAATTTCAACGTTAACTCCTTGCTGCATCAGGGCATCCTCAACTATCTAGACCCCAAATTCCCACGTACTCTTGCTGTGGTTTGGGAAGAGGTTTTAGCCCATTTTTGAGAAAATGGGGATGTATACGCCGAGTAAGAGTTGGAGGATGTCTATCTCAATGAAGAGTCAAAGAAGGCTTTGGTAAAGGGCTGAGATATTATTCGAATTGCGAGGGAGCGAGAGGCCACCGATGCTACTACAACTGCAACTGCTAAAGAGCTATCAGAGCCATTCAGTTTCAAGCCTGGCGAATCATCAAAGCAGCCTTATGATCAGTCAGGAACTATTCCGGGTTTAGCCGGTACTGCTTTGTTGTTCGCCCCCATCAACATCTGTTTCGAAAGCCTTAGGTGGTCTTGAAACTTCACCAAAGATCGTGCAGCCATCCAAAGATGGAGACGGTGGGGAGTATGAGATTGAGATTCTTGGTCACACTTCTGATGCAGGTAACTTTCTTGTTTCTTCGAAGTTCGAGAATTTTCAACTCACGCTGCAAGAACAAGACGAATTGAATTCTTTCATTTTTGATCTTATAGGTCTATCTTCTTTGCCTATCGAACTGCCAAGTTCTTCGGTTCCGAGGCCTGCTGCTATTTCAACTGCTTCGACGCTTGTTTCCATTGCTGCTTCGATCACCAAGCCCATGTCAAGCTTATAACTAGGGCTGGAATCTGAGAAGATTGCTGCGTTGCATGGCTTGGACGACCCTTCCTTATCTTTGGAGGGCAATTTAACAGGAGCTGACACTCGAGAGCAGATAGACCAAGCGAGCCAGTTAAGTAAAAATAAACAGCAAATGGTGGTAATTAAGATGGAAAAGATTAAGAAGAAAAAGTCTTCGAGCAACCAAGGCCGGAATTTGAGAAGATTGCTACGTTGCATGGCTTGGACGACCCTTGTGTATCTTTAGAGGGCGAGTTAACAGCAGTTGACACTCAAGAGCAGACATACCAAGCGAGCCAGCTAAGTAAAACTAAATAGCAGATGGTGTTAGTTAAGATGGAAAAGATTAAGGAGAGAAAGTCTTCGAGGAGCTCCCGCAAGTCCTGGAAGCGCAAGACCAAGGGGGAATATTCCGAGGGGGTCGAAGGACAAGTAGGATACATGGGCATGGAGGTAATAATTGATATCTTCGATAGCGATACAACTCCTGGTGGGGATGCTGAGAAGAAGTTGAAACTTCAAACCAAAGGTGGGAAGGGAAGTAGTGGAAAAAAACACTGACCGGCTCGAGTGACAGTGGAGCCGGATGTTGGAACATTCTGATTTGTTTGATATGCATTCTATACAAGTGCAGAGTCTGCACTTATTACATTTGTTGTTGTAGCATCTGTACTTTTCCTTTTGTTGGCCGATATTATGTGAGTACTGCCCCCACATTTTGACTTTGTACAAAAAATGTTATAAGGAATAAAAAGAATAATGTTTCTACTGTCATCTTTTCTGTATTCTTCCTTATTTATCACGTACTTAGCTTGTTTTTATACTAATTATGTGTGCACACGACACGATTGCTTGTTCTGCAATTTCTATACTTCACATTGCCGCGCTTTGTTCCACGATATACGATGCCTTTATTTTCGTGATTTGATGCATTGTATTTTTGTTTCACTGTATACAATTTCCAAAATTCTTTATTTAGAGAAACGGGCCTGTGGAGTAGTTTTCCTTTTAACTAAATGTTGGTATGTGTGTGCTCCTACTTCATAGGGTTGTTTTCTCCGAACACTTGACAAATGACCGGTTGATCCGAGTAATTCCTCGGATGTCTGTAACCGATTCTACTTTGCAGTTCCTACCTTTGGGAACTTGTGACTCGAGTGTCTCGATTCCAGAGATTTTGTCGGTCAACTATTGGGATTCTTTGCCGATTTTTAATTGTGCAACATTGCTGGATTTATGTCAATTACTTTTGATAGTAGGAGTGGATTCCTATTTGTTCGGGTTTCCCGGTGTTGTCGGGACAATACTGGTATTTACAAGATCTTAATGGTTTGTTGATGGTGCCGGAGCGGGATCAAGTAGTGCTTGCGCGAAATGCGCAGCTTTTAAGAGTGCATGACTGACTCAACTCTGTGGATTATTCCTTGATGTTGTGAATCTTTAGATAGCATGAGATGCCGAAAGGTAGGGCTGAAGATTCAATAAAACTCTTGCTTCTGTTTTCGAAAGTCGATGTATCGATAGTTACTTTCTGGGGGTTTCTTCTTAGCATCACCAAACTTCGGGCAATGGCATATTCCTGCAAGTTGGAACCAAATGGTCTAGTTAGACCATAAGTAGGTCATTGATCCTTCTCATCACTATCAGACTACAAGCGACGGTTGAATTCTGAACGTTAGATCATTCATTTCCTTTGTTGGCGATTTTATTGTCAGAATGCTCTGTTTTGCGATACAGAACCATTATCTAACAAACCTCGTGGTTATTCGTGTTTGGACTTTGCAACATTTCTTTTGATCAAGTATCTATGCATCCATCCCTGTTCGAGGGACTAGCTATTTCGAACGCTTGTATATGGGTGATTGTGAGAGATGGAGAGGTTTGGGACATATGGTTTGACTGCCCCTGGTCTAGCACTCAATCCTATTTTAGGAAGTCCGATGGTTTTAGTTCCGACCTTCCATGATTGTACCTACAAATCCTCAGTTGTGCATGTTTTGCTTGATTGCTATCGTCTGGAAGTTCTGTTTATACGCCAATTCCCATTTTCGGGAATTGATAACCTAGCTTCTTGGTTCCAAGCAACATTTCCTCGAGGCTACCTATCTTTTGGATGTATCTAAATTATTTCTAAGTTAAATTTAGAAAATTCGGTTGTGCACCAGTTTTCATCCCTAGAAATTAGCACACGAGCAATTCAATACTGGAATTTTCTTTCGACGCTGACTTATTCCTGTGCAGTGGCTGATTCCTACTATGTAAGGTCGAACCATCCGGTTGACCTATGAAAGGTTATGTCTTCTAGTCATTGCCTGTCATCAGGCAATAGAAATTACAAAGACAAAGGTTGAAACTTAGTTGAGGACCAACTTCTATCTCTAGAAGATAGTGCATTGATAGTTTACTATAATGAGTGTTTCTTATTGACCCTGTAGATTAAAGTTTTCTTGGCATTACTAGGGCAATACTTGTACTTAGTGAGTAGAAAGTTTCTCGGCGTTGCCGGGGCAACACCGGTACTTATGAAATAGAAAGTTTCCTAGTGTTGTCGGGGCAACACCAGTGCTTAGGAAATAGAAAATTTTCCTAGCATTGCCAGGGCAATACTGGTGCTTAGAAAATGAAAGAAGGCATTGGCGTTGCTGGGGCAACACCGACGCTCAGGAGGTTGGGATTGATTTTCCCTACTGATTCGGTGATACTTTTAACCAAGTTGGGTACAGTTTCGGTCTTTGGAAATTAGCACTTCAATGATTGGATTGTATAAGTATTTTCTTAGTGCTGCCTATCTTCAAGCGGTGTTAAAGTCATGTTGGTGAGGATTGAATCATTCATCTGATCCTATATAGTTGAGTAGATCCCTTTCAACCTAATATGGATGTTTTTCTCAATGTTGCTTAACTTTGGGATACACCATGTTTTGAAAGGATGGGAGTCCCAGGAGTTCCGTTGCCTAGCCTTGTCTATCACCGTTAAGTGTTATCCTTGAAAATGCAGGGTTGTTGCTTAACCAATTCCATGGTTATTCTTATTCATGAAAAATCGGATTTCCTCCAACCGGTTTTTATTATGATTTGGCTTCTATCTGTGGAACCCTTCATTTCTACGCGGAACCTTCATTTCTAGGTGTCAAATTCCAGGTTCTTAAAGGAAATTATAAATTGTAGAGCGAGTCATCACATTGCCCTCGGTACGGCCGCGCTCGTTCATATCCTGATCACGGTCCGGTATACTTCGGTAGTGTTTATCTTGAAACCGTGACACCTAACCATGCTTGTTTATGGCCATATGCATTATGTTGGGTTGATAGAACTATTGCGTATATCAACCTTATTTGTTGGTTCCCATCTTTAGGAATCAGTGGTTTAGCTGCTCGATTTCGAGCGTTCCCTCCTTGTCGCTGTCTTTCTTTGGATAACAACTGGTTTTCTGTAGGTTAGGGTTTGGAACCTCAGTCGAGCACCTGCTTCTGCCTTTGGAAACTGGTGTGTTGATTATTTGATTTTGGAAATGCCTTCCATCGTCATCTATCTCTATACGACGGTAGGTTCCTCCTTTTATTGCAAATTGGGGCGATTCTTTATCCTAACCAAACATTAATGAGTTATGTGGCCCTTGGTCTACAGGGTTGATTATTCTGAACAATTGATGTGCGACTTGATTTTCTGGGTGGCTCCTTGGATGTCGTCAATCAAAGGTGCGCCGTAGCTCCTAAATTTGGGAACTGGTGAGTTGGATATCTTGAATTAAGACATTTTGTACATTAACTTTGGTCAAAGATCAGAGTTCTTTGCTGACTTCTTGGTTTGTGAACTTTGCGGCACTACCAGAGCAATGGCGGTTCTTTCGGGTAGCGAGAGTTGATCTCTGTTAATCCTGCAATAGACAAGTTTCCCGGTGTTGTTGGGACAACACTGGTACTTAGAACATTTTAGCGGTTCGTTGATGATGCCAGAGCAACATCAAGCAGTGTTTGTGCGGCTTATCAGATGCGCGGCTTATGAAAATGCACGGTTTACGAAATGCGCGGCTTTTGAGAGTGCGTGGCTTACGAAATGCACAGCTTTTGAGAGTGCACTAATTACAAAATGCATGGCTTTGGAGAGTGCATGGCTTACGAAATGCGTGGCTTTTGAGAGTGTGCAGCTTATGAAATGCGCATCTAATGGGATCGATACGACCCGTTGATCCGAAACGGGTTAGAACTTCTCGACGTTGCTAATCTTCGGGTAACATGAGGAGTTCTTGCTTCGACAAGGTGGTTCCAAGACTCAAGAAGTGATGTGCGGCTTATGGCAGTGCGTGACTTATGGGATCGATACGACCCATCAATCTGGAACGGTTTGGAACTTCTCGACGTTGCCAATCTTCGGGTAACGTGATGAGTTCGTGCTTTAAAGCGTTGTTTCATGGCTCAAAAAGTGATGTGTGGCTTATGGGAGTGCTCGACTTATGAGATTGATATGACCCATCGATCCGGAATGGTTTGGAAGTTCTTGATATTGCCAATCTTCGGGCAACGTGAGGAGTTTGTGCTTCGAGAGCATGGTTCCATCGCTCAAGAAGTGATGTGCAGCTTATGGCATTGTGTGACCTATGTGATCGATATGAGCCATCGATTCGAAACGGTTTGGAACTTCTCTACGTTGCCAATCTTCGGATAACGTGAGGAGTTCGTGCTTTGAGGGCGTGGTTCCATGGCTCTAGAAGTAAGCACGGCTTATGGGAGTGCGCGGCTTATGAGATCGATACGATCTGTCGATCCAGAACAGTTTGGAATTTCTCGATGTTGTTAATCGTCCAGTAATGTAAGGAGTTCATGATTCGAGAGCGTGCTTCCACGGCTCAAGAAGTGATACGCGGCTTATGGGAGCGTGTGACTAATGAGGTCGATACGATTTATCGATCTGGAACGGTTTGGAACTTTTCGACCTCGCCAATCTTCGGGTAACGTAAGGAGTTTGCGCTTTGAGAGCGTGGTTCCATGGCTCAAGAAGTGATGAGTGGTTTATAGGAGTGCACACAATGGTTTAGGCCTTCCCGGTATTAGACGAACGATGCCAGTTCTTAGAAGGTAAGGATCGAGTTTTCCTATCAATCCGACAGTTTGACTTCGCTGGAACGTGAATTTGTCGGTTCTAAGAGATAAGTGGTTTTTGGATCGGGTAACAGTAGGTTAGATGATCCTCCCGTGTTTCGGGAAGATATGCACGGCCAAACAGATAAGGTTGCCATGGTAGAGAGATCTACAGCCGGTCGTATGGAGATGGTTATGAAGAAATAGCTTGTGGGAGTTCAGGGCAAGACTCACAGTTTTTGGTCCAAACTACCTTTAGAGAATTGGTCATCAACATGCATACAGTCTAAGAGGAAAAGGAACTGGCCACCAAGGGTGGTAAAGGATGAGTTGGGAAGAAGTATGCAAGTATTATGCTTCTAATTCGTTTGTTGCGCTAGCAAGTCATTAAGTCCGTAGTTGTCAGCATGCCAGAATTTTCGATCGGGCATAACGAAACCGTGGTATGATTATTCTTGGCTTCCTTATAGCTATTCAAGTATGTATGGTGCCCCTAATGCCACAGGGCTGTTCGTGCGCTTAAACTATATCCGAGGTGTCTCCATAACCCGTTTGGTTGCACGCGGTCCAGAGGATGCAACTGTGTCTTCTATACGATTAAAGAATGGGAAAGCCTCTATCATCAGAGACTTATATATTAGGGACTTGAGATACTCGGTTCTCCCAAGTGCCGAATCTTGGCTTAATTTGAGTCGGCCTCTGATTGATCACAAGGTCGATTCTGCTTTGGCTTAGTTTCTTTGAACGATTTTGAAGCTCTGGAATTCAGCTATTGTCTCATTAGTCGTTGGAAGTGATTCTGTTAATTTTGCAGAGTGACTAATGTAATTGTCGATTCGTGGCTCCGAAGCATGACTTCATTGACTTCGGGCAGTTCTGGATGAGATGACCGCTGGTCTTCCAGTTGGCCTTCGCGACACTTTAGTTCGTGAAGGATTTTTGGATCAGATGATTGCTAATCTACCGGTTCTCCTTCATGATGCTTTAGTTCGTGAAGGACCTTCACGACACTTTAGTTCGTAAAGGACCTTCACGACGCTTTAGTTCGTGAAGGAATTTTTGTGGTCGGATGTCCGACGACCAAACGGCCTTGGAATGACAATTTATCAATTCCGAGAGGAAGTTCGATCGGATGTCCAATAACCAGACGGCCCTAGAGCGATTATTAATCGATTCCAAGAAGAGTTTTGGATCGTGTGTTCGATTGCCCAACGGTCTTAAAGCGATGATTCATTAACTACAAGAGGAATTTTGGTCGGATGTCCAGGTGGCCAGACGGCCTTAGGGTGATAATTCATCGACTTCAAGAAGAATTTTGGGTCTTGTGTTTGACATCCCGGCGGTCTTAAAGCGATGATTCATCGACTTTAAGAGGAATTTTGGTCGGATGTTCGGCGACCAGACGGCCTTGGACTGATAATTCATCGACTCAAAGAAGAGTTTAGGGTTGTGTGTCTGACGGTCCGACGGTCTTAAAGCGATGATTCATCGACTTCAAGAAGAATTTTGGTTGGATGTTCGACAACCAGACGGCCTTGGAGCGATAATTCATCGACTCTAAGAAGAGTTTTAGGTAGCATGTCTGATGGCCTGGCGGTCTTAAAGCGATGATTCATCAACTTCAAGAGGAATTTTGGTTCAATTCGACTCGCATGGTCACATTTTTATCGGTTCCTGGAGACTAGGGGGTTGGATCTATTTGTTCGACTATCCTTCGGACAAGCCTTATCGATGCTACCAGAGCAATGCCGGTTCTCATAACGGGGATCGACATGACTCGTCGAGGGCAAAGAAGCATTTTTTCGCCTTGCTGTCTATAATGCCCCCAATGTCCCGGTATGGCTCATTTGGAAAAGGAAAGTAAGCAAGTATGGATGAGAAGGCATCGCTTTAGGTTGTTGCCCTATTCCTTAGTAGCTCGCTAGCCAAAGTGTTATTTGATTATCATCATTTCGTCTGATTTGGTCCGTTAGTCGGAGCTCTTTTGTACGGGGTCTTAGTGGCCTTACTTGGGCAAAAGGTCCTTGAGGTCCAGTAGCTCCTTCGTCGTTTGGTATGTTCTTTAGCAAATTGCTGGGTTTGTCTTCTACCAATTGCACTGCCTCTAGTCTCTAGAACTGGTTAGCCTTCCCATAGAATTCTTCCAAGGTAGTAGGTTATTTCATCATTTAATGATTCCTGAGGGCCTGCGGTAGACTGCATCCGTTGCCCTTGCTTCGTCCATATGCTAGTCATACCTGTAAAAAAGCAATTTCGAATCAGTTGTACAATTGTAGGAAGGTATAGTTGGCATGATAAACTTCTTTAGATATTCTGCATGTTGAACGGCTTCGGTGAATGGGATTCGATTGGGGAAGATGCTCTAATCGTTGTTAGTCCGGTCCGTTTTCAAGTTAAAGCTATTTATAATGCTTGAGAATGATATATGCATGATTGTCTTATGCTTGAATGATAGGAAATGCTGATTGAATGGCAAATCACTTAGGACGGGGTCATGGATCAGTGACGATCCCCAAAAAATTTCAAACTAGGTGAGATCGGTCTGGGACAACAAGGAAGGCCCCATAAGGTTGCATTCCAAATCAAGGCATTTGGAGTTCGCGTGTTCAAGTTAGGGGCAAAAGAAGATGGTTTGGCATTAATGGATCGGTGGTATTTTACTTGGAGTCCGACCCAAGAAAATTTGCCATTTGCTTGGAGTCAGTCCATGGTTCGCTTGGAGTCATAGAATTTAAAGTGCAGGGTTGGTGACGAACGATGCTTGGAGTCATTTGCATGTTTTCTTAGAGAAAATCTTGGTTTTATCCAATTTTGATTTCGGGCTATAATTTCCTACGTTTGCTTCAAGTCAAATAGGTGATTACTCGAGTTTGACTTCGAGTCAGCACATCCAGAATCTACTTCGAGTCAACCCTGCAGTAAGTTTTTCATGACCATTTTGATGATTTTTGATGATTTTTGACGACGGCCATTCATGATTCTATGGTGAGAGCTCCATGAAGGGATTGGAAGCTGGTCAGTTGGGAGTGGTCACAATATACAACGGGTGCTTGGCCTTGTAATCGATCCCAGTTTGTGTCATATCTTCTTGGTTCTCCTGCCTTTGGGAGTAACATTTGAGTAGCAGTTCCTCGTCCATTGCTTGGCACTGTGCTGGGGCATGGGTTGTAGAGCTTCTTCTAGCATTTTGCATGTTAGCATTTTCATCCAATTTGTTTTCCTTAAATTGTTTGTCATCTTCAAAGCTGGAGAGAGCTATCGTTATATCTCCCTGTGAGGTTTTCACCCCTAAGTTCGGGTTTGTAGCTAGTGCTTTTGCAGTGGGTAGAGTGTTAACGTTTTCTTCCATCATGATTCTTGGAGCTCCGCCCACTACTTCCTTTTGCTTTTGCCTTCTGTTTCTTGTGTTCACGCCAGAAATAGAAGAATGCTCTTGCTATACAGCAGCCACGGCTTCAGGCACCGTTCTGGGAGTAGTTAGTGATTGGAGCGCTAAGAGAGCATCTATCTTTTCCATAAGAGCCTTTTGACTGTTTGCCATTTTCTGGTTAATTTCATCAACCATCTTGTTCAATTCTCCTTTAGTCACAACTTCATGCTGTGTGCAGGATCCTAGAACCTGATCTTTAGAGTTAGCTCCTAACAGCAGGTTGTTGGGGTTGTTAACTTCAATTTACTGAGGGTTTATTTCTTTTCCTGCAATGGTAGGTCCTATGGATCTTCCGAAAGCAATTCTCTTTCTTCCTAAAGCCATTGATTCTCAATTGAAAATCTTCTAAGCAAAGATTGATGATATAACTTCTGAACCTATCTGATCCAAAGTAGATAGCTAGATCTAAACCTGAGTTGGGTTCTCAGTGAAAGCACCAAAATGTTAACCCAAAAAATGGATCAACACCCTGGATTGAGTGTGAAAGCACCAGCTCTATTCTTACAGATCAATAATATAGAAAATAAATGTAAAAAGAGCAGAAATAGTAAAAAGACAAGAAGATTTTTATAGTGGAACGACTTTTAATGAAGCCTACGTTCACTTTATAACTTTCTATTAGAATCAGATTTCAATATGATTGAATCTCCTAAGTTAGATCAAGTCACAAGTGCAAGAGTTCATTGGAGAATCACAATAAACTCTTAGATGATTGTTGTGTGGGAGAAAAAGAGTGAAGAATAACTTCTGTAGAGTTCCAACAGCCAGTCCAGAAGATCCACTTCATATTGTAGATAAGTGAGTATTTATAGGGATTGGAGAGCTATTGGGCTAGGCCGCTTTACTAGAAGCCTATTCTTGGTGGTAGGAAGGCGCTTCAAAAAGTTCACAACGAACCGACCAAACCTGATGGATAACTGGCGATCTATAAGGCATGGATCGGTAGCGATCCATGTAGTTAATGTATTTTTGGGTCATTTCACTTGGATTTCACTCTTTGCCTTATGTAGATGCTCTCCATGTAATTTCATAACGAGTTGCTTTGTTTTGATGGTGATCCATATACAGGTTGCATTGAACTATGACTGAAATCAGATGAATGCTCATTTCTTAAACTAGTTTGCTTGGAATAACATGAAACTTGGCAGATATTCTTAGAAAAGATATTGGTTCATGGTGCAAGAGGTTTGGAGGATCCACGAGCAATCCATATGGATCTCTAGCGATCCATCCCCTTAGCCTATTTTAGCATATTTCCTTTTGGCTCTTTCTTAGCTTCTTCTTTTGGTCCTTTTGGTTAATTCTTGAGTTATTTTGACTTGATGTGGATGTTCTAGTTCACGTTGAGTTCTGTTTGGTTAGAAACCCGGTTAACAACACCTTTATTGGATATTATATTTGGTGTGCATCATGAAATTTAGGTTAGGTGACTCATCGGGTAGGGGTCTTATAGCCCATTGTGTTGCATAGGCCAGCAGTCAGTTACCTATTGAGGCAAAGTAGGGTCATGATCGAGGCTACGCATAGACGAGCCATTGTGGATACGTTTTATAATGTCCGTCGAGGTAACTGAGGACTATAGGAGCAGATCCGGTTATGTGAGCGTGGGCTCCTGGAGCGGACATACGACCATCAATCTCCATTTTGGTTCTAACGAAGTGGTAGATTGGCATATATTATTGATACACCTCATCAAAGTATAGATATGGGTTAGTCGACGTATGGTTAGGTGACACACATATTGATGTATATATGACTCTACTTAGGACTTTATGTCCAGCCATTTCCCATCAAGATTTATTCTTATATATTCATATGTGAGGAGATGAGATTATATCTGAATACGTGTCCAGAGTATAGTGGATTGAGAGATATATTCAGGTGCTGCGTTGTGTTAGCCTGATTGTACTTGGTGATATCTCCCTTATTAATGTTTTCTGGATGTTGATGATGATTTCTGGATACGGATAATTTACCCATTTAACGTTGTTTCTTGATTTATGATTTGATGAGCTTTATACATGTGGTGACATCTTTATACATGGTTTTATGGTATTCTACGTTATATGACAGTTTGGGGCATTGTTTAAGATATTATCATTATATACCATACATACATTATTATACATATTGATGTTATGATTATTGTTTTGAATTATTCTGATGATGTTATTATATTATTGTTATATCCAGTATATGCTGAGTTCCATATATACACACACACACATATACATATACATATACATACATACATATATATATATATATTGATCCTTTAATTTAGAATAGTATGACCTGTCTGTTATTTATGTAATACTCTGGTCAGTCCGAGTCTTTTCAGGGATAAGGATAGCATGACCAATTTTTGTTGTTCTAGGCACAGAGGATACTAGAATATAGTATTATTGTACATCATCTGAGTATTATATAATTTGATGTATGTATTCTTGTGTTGTATATTGGACACACCTTGTATATTTTGTATTATATATATTATCACCGTGATTCTAACTCCGTGTTCTCTATTATTTACTGTATATTATGTATTATTCTATCTTGAAGGCACACCTGTTTATTGCTTTGTTTTGATACTGTGTATGTTTATGTGAGTTATTTATTCAATGTTTAAATACTTACCAATGTTAGTTCAAAGGAATATTCACGTGTGTACCCCATATCGCCTCATTCTTCGTATTATCCAACATTATTACTTACTACTTTAGGTAGTATGGGTATAAAGGTGGGGGTGTTTACATGTCTGACCCTCTTCCTCATGCGCTAAAGGTTAACATAGTAATCTAGGTGCGTGTGGCATTTAAGGACGACGATTATGAAGACGTTTACATATATTATCTTTTTATTTGTATTTATTTTATATGTAGTGTGATATTGTGTGTATATACGAAGACTACGTATGACTTATGATGTATATAGATTGGATTTGTTTATTTTATCTATATTATAATTTGATCCATTCCACTTTGAGTTTCGAAAGATAAAGTTAGTTAGCTTAGCTCTCTATATACTATTGGTTTAAAACAATCACACTTTTTCAGTCTGTGACTCTTATGACCGAACCAACTGGTCATAGAAAATTAGTTTTTTACACAGCTCACAAGGATTCGATGGTGAGGCGACCTATACGTAGCCCATTCACAAGGAATAGACAGATGAAAAAGTATTTTTCTTATGCTTTTTTTTAAGAACTTATCAATAATGATGAGTCCGACCCAAGGTTATGACATCCCCGGTTTTAGATGAGACGATCGGTTATAAGAGAGTAAGGGCTGCTGCCAATGCCTTAGGATTAGGGGAGACCTTGGAAAGTGTAATAACCTTAATTTTTAGTAACATTATTTAGGATATTTAATTAGCTAAATAAAATAAAATAATGTGATTATTAGGGGATTGAGATTTGTGATTAATAGGGGTAGTCGTGCCATGTTAATGAGTAAATTAAAATGAGCTAACTGAATTAAAATAGATAGGGGTAATAGGCAAGGGCAAAGTTGGGGAAAAAGCAATCTTATATTCTAAACCTTAGGAATTCATTTACGCGTTCATTACCAAATCAAAGACAAAGTAGAGGTCGGCCACCATTAGCAAGACAAGAGGAAGGAAAGCTAAGGAAGAAACAAGATTAAAATCAAATCAATTCAAATCTCAAACTCCTTAATCTTAAAGCTAAGGTGAAAAATGACTACAACTCTTGTTTTCTTAATTGTTTTCGGTTTTAAGGATAATCAGAATTTATTTGCAATGGTATGCCATGAATTTTGAAGGATAAAATGTTTATATATGCTCGTTGATGATTTATGCTCATTCATGTAGGTTTTATGATATGTTTTAATGTGAAAACCCTATTTAATGACATCAAAATACCTTACAATTTTAGATTTAGATCAGAAATAATATTTTAGAGATGGCTTTCAATTTTCATAATTTTCCGAATTAATATGGATTTTATATTAATTTTCTAGTGGGAAAAATGATTATTTGGGTTTAAAATTATTTACGGTTAAATAATATAAGTTTTGGGTTTGAAATTAATATATGTTAGAAAACATATTTAAAATGATTTTTTGGAAATTTTGTAGAATTTTCCCAAGTGTTTTAATAGATATATAAAATTATTTAAGGCACGGGACTTAAATGTTTTATATATTTATAAAAGGAGAAGGGGTATTTTGTAAATTATTTAAATTGTTTAATTCTGAAATTTTGGCAGTTCTTTTAGAAAAGAAAATTAGCAACCAATAATATTTTGACAAACAAGGCAGGTTAGTTGAAAAGGATTTCTTTTTAAAGTTAAAATCAGTTTTTACATGCTTTAGCATGTTTCACCACTTTCGGCACCTAGGTTCCGACTTAGTAGTTCCACCACCATCACCATCGAAACCAATGCGCATGGCATCAAAGACTTGGTTCACAGCGAATTGGATATAGGCGAAAGGTATTGGGTCGAAACCAAGGGTTCCGAAGGGGTCAAAGCGTTACTTTGCTTGCAAATGAAAACGCGCCTGCTTTGCTTTCGAAGGATATGCTTTCAACTTGGCTAGCTTCCAACTAAGTCAAATTATATTAAAGGAATGGTTTCGAATGGGTGGCACCTTTTGTTTTAAGTAAATGCTTCCAAAAAAACCCTTGCTGCCTCTTTCTTACCTTTCAAAGTCAATGGTTTCGAAAGGAATACTTTGTTTTAAAACCCAAGCCACTTCTCCAATGCTTTCGGGAGGGTTGGTTTCGACACCATCACTTCTTTACTTAGGAATAGCTTACGAAAGAGTGCTTTTGACTTAAATGGTTTATGACCCTTTTGCTTTGTTGAAGGTAGAACCCAAAGGTTTCGAAGGAGTTAATTTTAAATGGTTTCGAAAGGTGTTTCCACATGTTTTAAATTGAACCCAAATGCGTTCGAAAGGTTTGCTGGTTGTAAAGGTTTTGATACTTTTGAAGGGTTTTGAAGAATGGTTTCGAAGAGGTGGTTCCCCAACGGTTTCGGAAGGTTGAAAGGAAAGATTTTCCAATGTTTTCGAAAGGCAATGTTTAAATGTTTTAAGTGTAGGATGTCTAAAGTTTTATAGCTTTCGAAGGAAAGGCTGTTCAAGTGTTTTCGAAAGGTTTATATGAATGGTTACAAAAGGAGTGTTTTCGCCTTTCGGCCTAGGTTGTAAAAAGGGTTTACTTGGCTTCGAAAGGGGTACTTTCCATGGTTTCGAAAGGGGTACTTTCAAAGGTTTAAATGTTTTCATCAACAAAGATTTGTGTAAAGTATATATAACATGGCAAGTTGATTTTGAGTAAAGCATAGAGTATGTATTTTTCTTGTTTAAGTTAGATTTAACGGTTTTTAATCAATTTGAGATGAAAAGGTTTTCAAGGAAAATTTAAAGGGAGATTACCCTAAGTAAAATGACTCAGATATTTGTATACCAGATGGGACCGGTATAGGGTCATGCCCTATACATTAGCCATTAGCCCCAGCTAATTTAGTCCAAAATTTCAGTGTGTAGGGCTTTGTCACAGGTAAGACTAAAATGATGTTACACATGAAAGGGAATATATTTGTATAGAGGTAGGTTATTGGTGAGCCCGCAAAACCATTAGGATCAGGTGACCTTGGGAGAAGATAAGTTAGGGACAGACCGTCCAGAAGAGGAGTGTCTAACAGGTGTTAGATTATTTATTTATATTGTCTGGTAGGCCCGAGTCATCCAAAGGTTAGTAGTTAGCCAAACAAAACTATAGTGTTCGGACAGATAGTTCATTTGTTACCTGACATGTAGTTTACATGATATCGCTTTATAGTTTTTAATCAATTTTGGTTGCATGATTATGATTTGCAAAAGATATTTTTTAAAGAGATATTAGTGAGGCAAAATCCGTTCTGCTAAGCGGCGTGGTCTCACTTAATATCAAATAACCGAAATGTATAGTATTATTCACATCTGGCTTTATGTCTGACTCGAAGTTTATGTTTTCCCCTTAAACTCTTGGGTGCTCAAAATTGATTTGAGTAGAGTGAGGGTTGAGGATTTTTTGGTTTTTAGTAGGTTGGCGAATAAAGCTTTCGAAGATGAGCTGGTGGATAACGGATAGCTATTTAGGAATTGCAGTTCTATTTTGTTTATTTCCGTTGTGTTGTATTATGTCAGTTATCACAATATAGTACGCTGGTCAACCAAAGGGGCATCATCATATGTCGCTCTTGGCATATTTTGTAATAATTATATTTGATCTTTACCTGGGAAACGATTATGTGATTATGTAATTTGAATGTAAAACATGTGTTTTGAAATATTGTCAAAAAATGTTGTTTTTTGAAATCTGTGATTTTGTTTCATATTCATGTGCTTGTGATATTATGGATACCATTAACATTACTGTATATGGTCATAGGAAGTTAATACTATGGATGATTGCAGCATCTGTAGCGCTTAGCTTCGGGCCTCCATATAGGGGATGTTACAACTTGGTATCAGAGCATAGGTTTATGAAAAAATTTAACTAAAAATGAGTTTTGAAAACATAATCCTAAAAAATTAGAGTAAGATTGAGGTATGGGTTAACGCTATAGTAACGTACTTGTATTTGCTTATATAAGTGTACGCTATATCTCTATTCTCCTATCTCTCTTAGGTTATTCTTCTGTATCTTACGAGGCTTGAATACAGATATGGACGCTAGAAGTGGAAGAGTGAATCTTAGAGGAAGCACCACCACAAATGGAAATGCCGGATCGAATACTAGAAGGAGCCAAGTTCAGGCACAAGCGGGGAATGTTGGTGCCAGAGTCCCAAAATTGGATATGGGAGCTATGGATTAGTTTTTCGTGAACATGATGCAAGCTGAAAATGCTGCGGGAGTGGTTGGAGGAAATGCTGGAGTAGGAGTTCAGGAAGCTCTTGTGGTCAACAATTATGCTACCTTGAGCCGAGATTATGTTAGGCTTGGAGGGAAGCTATTTATTGGAACTAAAGATGCAATTGAAGTGGAGAGTTAGTTGTTGCATTATAAGAGAATCTTTGTTGATTTGGGGCTCAATGATGAGCAGAAGAGGAGGCTTGCTTTGAGGCAGCTTCAAGGAGCAGCTTTATTTTGGTGGAATAGTGTGACAGCCGGAGTGAATGAAGAGACGATGACATGGGCTGAGTTTAGGAGAAGGTTCCAGGAGAGGTTCATGTCTGTGATAGCGTAGTCTGCTTTGCTCAGAAATTTTGCTGAGTTGGAGTAAGGGGAGATGTCTGTGTTGGAATATTCTAGAAGGTTCGAGGAATTGTCAAGGTATAGGTATGCTACTATGGATACCGTGATGAAAAGGAATGAGAAGTTCATCAGGGGGTTGAAGCCTAAGTTGGCCAGGGCTACATTACATCATATTAGGGATCCTGTGATGTTGTGGTGGAGATGGCTTTAAGACATGAGGAGATGCTTGCTTCTCTGGAGAAGAATAAGTCAAAGGAGGTCAAGGTAGGGCAGAGTCGGAAAAGAAAGTTCTTTCATAAGAAGGGTTCTCAGAAAGGTGGAGCCGCAAAGAAAGGGAAGTCAGAGGTTGTTTGCTTCAAGTGCGATAAGAAAGGACATTTCGCTAATGAGTGTCATACTGGGAAGGTGAAGGAAGTGATCAGGAAGAAGAATATCAAATGCTTCAACTGTGATCAGATTGGTCATTATAAGAACCAGTGCAAAGAGCCTGCTAAGGATGGAAGGGGCAAAGTATTTGCATCGGAACCTGCTACCTCGGGACCAACAGCATAGAAGAAAGGGAAGGCAGTGTTGGGAGGTATGCTTCAGATTCATGGTATGTCTGTTAGCATTTTTTTGATACTGGTGCATTGCATTCCTTTATATCTCATTGTTTGGTAGATAAGCTTAACCTAGAACCCTCATATTTAGTTACTTCCTTAAGGGTTCCAAATCCAATAGGAGGGTATGTGACACTTGGGATGAAGTGTGACCACTTAGAGTTCGACTTGTTAGGTCATATCTTTGTTTGCAGTTTGCATGTGTTTGACTTTGTAGGGTTCGAAATTATTTTGGGTATGGATTGGTTAAGTAAGTATGATGCTTGGATATTTTCCCATGATAGGAAAATATCGCTTAGACACCCTGACTATAGTGATCGGTTTGTATATACCATAGAAAGCCCTAGTTGTGAGGCGAATGCTTTGTTGGGTGTTGTGGAGTTGGAAGACGAGTTGAATCAAGTTTTTGTGGTTAGAGAATTCACAGATGTTTTTGAGCCTGTAGTAAGATTGCCACTGAAATGATCCATTGAGTTTCGAATAGATTTGGGGCTTGGAGCAGAACCAATGAGTAGGCCGCCAAGCAGGATGACACCTACCGAGATGAGAGAGTTGAAGGTGCAGTTGGTGGATTTGGAAGGCAATAATTTTATTAAGCCAAGTAATTCACCTTGGGGAGCAGCCGCAGTGTTCGCTAAGAAGTCGGATGGATCGTTGAGGTTATATATCGATTATCGTAAGTTTAATGAGAAGACAATAAAGAATCGATATCCATTGCCTAGAATTGACAATTTGTTCGATCAGTTGAGTGGTTCCAAGGTATTTTCTCAATTGGATTTTGCAGCAGGTTTCCATCAGCATAGAGTAGTGGAGGATAGTATTCCTTTGACGACGTTTAGAACTAGATATGGATCGTACGAATGGTTAGTGATGTCGTTCGGACAAATAATGCACCAGCATTCTTTGTGGATTTGATGAACCGAATCTTCCGAGAGCACTTGGACAGGTTCGTGTTGGATTTCATAGATAATATTTTGATATACTCTAAAGATGAAAGGGAGCATGAAGTTCATCTCAGAGTGGTGCTTGAGACGTTGAGGGAGCATCAACTGTAGGAGAAGTTTTCAAAGTGTCATTTCTGGAAGAAGGAAGTGAAGTTTCTTGGTCATGTAGTCTCAGAGAAAGGGTTGTTTGTAGATCCGACTAAGATCGAAGCGGTGAATAATTAGAAGAGACCCGAAACAGTGATTGAGATAAAGAGTTTTGTTGGGTTGGCTGGATATTATCGGAGGTTCATAAAGGATTTTTCGCTGATAGTCGCACCAATGACCAAGCTAACACGAAAGGATGTGAAGTTTGTGTGGACCGATAAGTGTGAGGAAGCATTCCAGAGCTTGAAACATTTATTGACTCATGCATGTGTATTAGTTGTTCCGGAGGGGAATCGAGATTTGGTAGTTTATACAGATGCCTGTGGAACTGGGTTAGGAGCTGTGTTAATGCAGAGAGGTAAAGTGATTGCCTATGCTTCTCGATAGCTTAGACCACGTGAGGTTAGATATCCTACGCATGATTTGGAATTGGCTGAAGTGATTTTTGCATTGAAGGTGTGGAGACATTACTTTTTGGGAGAGAGGTTTGAACTTTATACGGATCATAAGTCAAAGTATTTGTTCTCTCAGAAGGAGCTGAACATGAGACAGCAGAGATGGTTAGAATTTATTGTTGCTTATGATTTTGGAATTGAGTATACAACAGGGAAAGGTAATAAGGTTGCAGATGCGCTTAGCAGGAAGCATCAGAATGCAGTATTGGCGAAGATAGCTGAGTGGAAAATTTTGGAAGCGTTGTCGACTTGTAGAGTTCAGTGGAGATTTGAGGCCGGATCTAGTGAAGGAACTGCTGTGTTATCTTGTTTATAAGTTCGATCGATAATGATCGAAAAGATTGCTTCTAAATAGGAGTAGGATCCAGTGTTGGCTGAACGGATTAGGAAGTTAAGGAATGGAACCGAGAGCGATGACTTGAAGGATTTCAGTCTTGACCAGAATGGGTGGTTGAGAAAGAAGGAAGATTGCGTGTTCCGAATGTGGGAGACATGTGGAAGGAAGTTTTGGAGGAATGCTATCGTTCGAAGTGTATCATTCATCCAGGAGGAACTAAGATGTATCAGGACATGAGGAGAAGTTTCTTCTGGGAAGGAATGAAGAGGGATGTTGGTTTATGGGTGAAGCAGTGTTTGAACTGTCAACGGGTAAAAGCCAAACATTAGAAGCCAAGTGGGTTGCTACAGCCATTGGATATTCTGGTATGGAAGTGGGATTCTATTTCTATGGATTTTATAGACGGGTTGCCAAGATTTAATAGAGGAAATGAAAGTATATGGGTAATGGATAGATTGACCAAGACTTCCCATTTCATTCTAGTTAAGTCAACTAGGACGGCACCTATTCTAGCTAAGTTGTTTAGAAAGAAGGAGGGGAGTCTATAATGACCCTAATTTTTCATAACATTATTTAGGATATTTAATTAGCTAAATTAAGTAAAAAAATGTGATAATTAGGGGATTGAGATTTGTGATTAATAGGAGTAGCCATGCCATGTTAATTAGTAAATTAAAATGAGCTAACATGAATTAAAATAGACAAGGGTAATAGGTAAGGGAAAAGTTGGGAAAAGAGCATTCTTATACCCTGAACCCTTAGGAATTCATTTACATGTCCATTACTAAATCAAGGACAAAGTACAGGCCGGCCACCATTAATAAGACAAGAGGAAGGAAAGCTAAGGAAGAAACAAGATTAAAATCAAATCAATTCAAATCTCAAACTCCTTAATCTCAAAGCTAAGGTGAATAATGACTACATCTCTTGTTTTCTTAATTGTTTTCGGTGTTAAGGATAATCCAAATTTATTTGCAATGTTATGCCATGAATTTTGAAGGATAAAATGTTTATATATGCTTATTGATGATTTATGCTCATTCATATAGGTTTTATGATATGTTTTAATGTAAAAATCCTATTTAATGACATCCAAATGCCTTACTATTTTAGATTTAGATCAGAAATAATATTTTAGAGATGGCTTTCAATTTTCATAATTTTCCGAATTAATGTGGATTTTATATTAATTTTCTAGTGGGAAAAATGATTATTTGGGTTTAAAATTATTTACGGTTAAATAATAGTGGAAATTAGCTACAAGGGTCTCTTTAGCTAGTGCAATTAGTTTCTAGGACATAGAACTGAAATAATTACTTTTAAGGACAAAATGCAAAATAACTAGCTTCTAAGGCCTAAAAACCTATGAAATATTGTCCTTGAAAGTAATTGGACTGCTGACTTTGTCCTTAAAAGTAATTATTTTGCTGATTTTGGCCTTGAAATTAATTTCTACGGATGTGTGTCCTAGAAACTAATTGGACTGCAAAGTTTGTCCTTCTAGTAAAATGCCCCTAAATAATATAAGTTTTGGGTCTGAAATTAATATATGTTAGAAAACATATTAAGAATGATTTTTTGGAATTTTTGTAGAATTTTCCCAAGTGTTTTAATAGATATATAAAATTATTTAAGGTATGGGACTTAAATGTTTTATATATTTATAAAAGGAGAAGAGGTATTTTGTAAATTATTTAAATTGTTTAATTCTGAAATTTTGGCAGTTCTTTTAGAAAAGAAAATTAGCAACCAATAATATTTTGACAAACAAGGCAGGTTAGTTGAAAAGGATTTCTTTTTAAAGTTAAAATCAGTTTTTACATGCTTTAGCATGTTTCACCACTTTCGGCACCTAGGTTCCAACTTAGTAGTTCCACCACCATCACCATCGAAACCAATGCGCATGGCATCAAAGACTTGGTTCGCAGCGAATTGGATATAGGCGAAAGGTATTGGGTCGAAACCAAGGGTTCCGAAAGGGTCAAAGCGTTACTTTGCTTTCAAATGAAAACGCGCCTGCTTTGCTTTCGAAGGATATGCTTTCAACTTGGCTGGCTTCCAACTAAGTCAAATTATATTAAAGGAATGGTTTCGAATGGGTGGCACCTTTTGTTTTAAGTAAATGCTTCCAAAAAAACCCCTTGCTGCCTCTTTCTTACCTTTCAAAGTCAATGGTTTCGAAAGGAATACTTTGTTTTAAAACCCAAGCCACTTCTCCAATGCTTTCGGGAGGGTTGGTTTCGACACCATCACTTCTTTACTTAGGAATAGCTTACGAAAGAGTGCTTTTGACTTAAATGTTTTATGACCCTTTTGCTTTGTTGAAGGTAGAACCCAAAGGTTTCGAAGGAGTAAATTTTAAATGGTTTCGAAAGGTGTTTCCACATGTTTTAAATTGAACCCAAATGCATTCGAAAGGTTTGCTGGTTGTAAAGGTTTTGATACTTTTGAAGGGTTTTGAAGAATGGTTTCGAAGGGGTGGTTCCCCAACGGTTTCGGAAGGTTGAAAGGAAAGATTTTCCAATGTTTTCGAAAGGCAATGTTTAAATGTTTTAAGTGTAGGATGTCTAAAGTTTTATAGCTTTCGAAGGAAAGGCTGTTCAAGTGTTTTCGAAAGGTTTATATGAATGGTTACAAAAGGAGTGTTTTCGCCTTTCGGCCTAGGTTGTAAAAAGGGTTTACTTGGCTTCGAAAGGGGTACTTTCCATGGTTTCGAAAGGGGTACTTTCAAAGGTTTAAATGTTTTCATCAACAAAGATTTGTGTAAAGTATATATAACATGGAAAGTTGATTTTGAGTAAAGCATAGAGTATGTATTTTTCTTGTTTAAGTTAGATTTAACGGTTTTTAATCAATTTGAGATGAAAAGGTTTTCAAGGAAAATTTAAAGGGAGATTACCCTAAGTAAAATGACTCAGATATTTGTATACCAGATGAGACTAGTATAGGTTCGCGCCCTATACATTAGCCATTAGCCCCAGCTAATTTAGTCCAAAATTCCAGTGTATAGGGCTTTGTCACAGGTAAGACTAAAATGATGTTACACATGGAAGGAAATATATTTGTACAGAGGTAGGTTATTGGTGAGCTCGCAAAACCATTAGCATCTGGTGACCTTGGGAGAAGATAAGTTAGGGACAGACCGTCCAGAAGAGGAGTGTCTAACAGGTATTAGATTATTTGTTTATATTGTCTGGTAGGCCCGAGTCAGCCAAAGGTTAGTAGTTAGCCAAACAAAATTATAGTGTTCGGACAGATAGTTCATTTGTTACCTGACATGTTGGTTTACATGTTATTGCTTTACAGTTTTTAACTAGTTTTGGTTGCAGGATTATGATTTGCAAGAGATATTTTTTTAAGAGATATTAGTGAAGGGAAACCCGTTCCGCTAAGCGACGTGGTATCACTTATTATCAAATAACCGAGATGTATATTATTATTCACACTAGGTTTTATGTCTGACTCGAATTTTATGTTTTCCCCTTAAACTCTCGGATGCTCAAAATTGATTTGAGTAGACCGAGGGTTGAGGATTTTCAGGTTTTTAGTATGTTGGCGAATAAAGCTTCTGGAGATGAGCAGGTGGCTGACGGATAGCTATTTAGGAGTTGCAGTTCTGTTTTGTTTATTTCTGATGTGTTGTATTATGTCAGTTATGACAATATAGTACTTTGGTCAACCAAGCGGGCATCATCATATGTCGCTCTTGGCATATTTTGTAATAATTATATTTGATCTTTACATGGGAAAAAATTATGGGATTATGTAATTTGAATGTGAAATATGTGTTTTGAAGTGTAATCAAAAAAATGTTGTTTTTTGAAATATGTGATTTTGTTTCATATTCATGTGTTTCTGATATTATAGATACCATTAACATTACCATATTTGATCACCGGAAGTTAATACTATGGATGACTGCTGCATCTGTAGCTCTTCGATTCGGGCCTCCAGATAGGGGATTTACAGAAAGAACCAAGGCATTGAATGGCCCATTGGATCTACTAAGAAAACCACTGTTGATGGTGGAATTTTCTTGCTGCAACATGAGAACACCCTTCTTTGCTTGTTTGAGGGAAGCTCCATAACTTTCCCATTCTTTTTGTCGATTGTCCTTGATTTTACCAGCCCTATTATGGACGGAGAACTTCATAACGAGGCAGTTGTATGAGACAATTGCAACCAACTCAGCAATTGTCAGTCGTCCTATTAATAGGTTATAAGCAGATAGGCAATAAACTACTACAAAGTTTACCTGGATATTTGCTGGAAGATATTCTTGGTCAAATGTTTTTACAAGCAAGATTGTGCCCATTAGGACAATGCCTACACCCCCAAAGCCATAAATGGGCAAGGCGCACGAGGTGAGATTATAGGCTAGAAGCCTGAGAGCTTCAAAGACGTTCTTAAACATGACATTAACCAAGCTGCCCCCATCCACGAAGGCCTATGCACATTGGAATTGTCTAAGGCAAGAGTAAAGACCATGGGATCATGATAGGGATAGGACATTGCTTTCATATTCTATACCGTGAAGCCGATTGGCCGCTTTGTTTCCAATCCAGGTGCCTTGGACACCCGGACTCCAATGAAAACGTACTTGGCAATTCCCACTGCTCTTTGATGACAGGACTGGGCTTCCTAGTTGCTTCTGGCCACATTCGGTCTCCCGCATATTGTCAGGACCTCGGTGATGGCTTGAAGCGTAGAGTTATTGGGCTAAGGCAGCTGATTTTTCCGTTCTTCATAGTTTTCCTTTGCTCGAACTAATTTCGAACAAATTCTAGGAGTACTCCTTCCCAGATGAGTCTTTCAATGTCATCCTTGAGCACATGGCAGTCTATTTTGGAATCGTTGTTTATTCGATGGGACTCGTAGTACTTGGCATTGCGGTAGGTTCCTCCTGCTTTCGGTCTCCGATAGTGGTGGGCCTTTGATACTTCACTTGGTTCCTAGTGGTGAGTAAATGGTGGTGATGTCACTATTTAAGCATGAATAATTATGATACCCGGGCTTGTTGGGGAGGTCCGACCTCTAAACGCCTTTTGGCATCAGCTAAAAAACCACTATTGCAGCGATCGTTGTTGCTGCAAGGACCGGTTTGGGTGGCGCGCATTACCTCATTGTCGCTATCTGAAAGATCTACATCTTCTATCTCCGTCATGCTATTAACACATTTATAGAATTCAGTTAGGGATGAAGTCGACTATTTCTAGAGCTCCCTGGGCATCGTGGACTTGTACCTGACTCCTGAGCGTAGGGCCATGACAAAGCAGCTTATGTTCGCACCTGTAACCTGGATGGACTCTTTGTTAAAGAAGCTAATATATGACTACAATCTTTTAGAAGGACTGTAACATCCCAAAATTTTATTGTTTGATTTTGAATATTTAATTAATAAACGGTGTTTGAACTATAAATAACATATATTCAAATATGGGTATTTATTAAATATTTTAATTAAGAATTAAATATTTGAGTTGTATAAATATTATTTAAATGGATTTAATAGCTTTATTTAACTCCTTTTAATTAATAAATAATAAATGGTAAATTCATTTGTAAATTTATTTGCAATAATAAATAGTTCGAATAAATAATAAGAAAAATCAATTATCAATAAAATGACTTGATTTTTATTATGTATTTTTAATTTAGTTTATTGGATTTTTCCATAATTTTTAATGTGGAAAATATTTAAAATATTATTTGACTATTTTACGGCAAACGATGGTATTTTTGAAATTTCACAGAATTAAACACTCTGTGTATTTTATTGTTGTTTTGAGATCATGTCGTCTTTTTGTGCACGATCATATATTTGTTTCTGTCGTTCGTGGCCCGAACGCGAACGGAATATTGTGTAGTGGAGAACCACAAATAAATCTTTTCGTAACATTTTAAAATCAATTCAAATTCAAAAATTTTGAACTCAAATCAATGGTGACTTTATTTTGATTTGATATGCTTGGAAAAATTATTTAAAATTGATAGTTGCTTGGAGGCCTTGTTTTAAACTATAGATAAAGTAAAGCATGTTGTTTTGATTATAAGGAAGGATTTGTGAGGAATGCGGAATATGGATCTTAAGGCTAGAATGAACACTAGAGGGGGGTGAATAGTGTTCATAAGAAATTACTAAATCTTTTTGAGTTTTTGTTGATTTGTACACAAACGTATGCAATATTCAGACACAGATATAACCACAGAATCAAATACAGATGCAGAAATAAAGTAAATGCAGTAAAGGAAAGAACACACCGGATTTTATACTGGTTCGGAGTTACCCTACATCCAGTCCCGCACAACTAAGTACAGATTTCCTTTCAAAAGCAATTCAACAATTACAACCCTCGATTTCAAGGCCACGAGGTACACCCTCCAGAATCACAATCCTCTAGGTAGAGATACTTGATTTCCGGGCAACAAGTTCACCCAATTGATTTCTCAAGGCTACAATCACACCTTTTCTCACTTGATTGATTTCCAAGGCTACAATCACACCTTTTACTCTATTGATTACAAAGAAAGCCTATAACTCTGGATAACACTGAGGATCTTGATGAGATAGTGACAGAGAATCAAACCAGAGATGATCTAGTTAGATTCAATGTTGATTTCGGTAGAGTGATGATAGGATTTTGAATAAGAAAACGTGGAAGAAGAAGAGAAGTGAAAAACCAGAAAATCTATATTAAAATTCGTTGAAACTAACCCCTATTTATAGAAGAACAACAGTCATGTCCATTCGTGAAAGGTTATGGCGAATAGACACTTCTTTTGAAATTCAAATTTTTGAAACTAACTGTCACTATGTCGACATGGGGTACTAGGGCATGTCGACATCCCAAAGCATTTTTTGATGATTTGATTTTCTTTGAAAATAACCTTTATCTTATATTAAAAACTATTTAAACTTTATAAATATACTTGACTATAGATAAAATACATAGATCAATATAGAGAATAATATATATAAAATTTTACTACAATTTTATATTTAAATCTAAGTATAAATATATTATAATTAAAAGATAGTTTAAAACAAACGAAGTTTAAAACAAGAGCTTATTGAAAAACAAAAACAAAGAATATTTTAAGGCTAAAACATCTTTTTGAAAATCATTAATTTTTAAGGCTAAAACATTTTGAAAAACAGTTTTGAAAATCATTCTGAAGTAGTTTTGAAAATCATTTTGAAGTAGTTTTGCAAGCTTCTTCCTGCAGAATATCTCATCACATCAGGACTCGAGAACTCGTACAAATCCAGGATGTTCGTGGGTTTGTAAGCCACTTATCGTAGGTTTGTAAGCTACTTGTCGTGGGTTTGTAAGCCACTAAAAAGGTAGAAATGGGTTCCATCCCAAAAGAAAAATGGAGTGAAGATTTTAGTACTATTATGAAGTTTTAACATAATTCTAGACTCAATACTTATCTTGAACTCTTGATAATCTTGATATTCTTGATACTCATGAGTCTTCAATCTTGATATCTTGAATCTCTATACTGTACAGTCTTCATTCTTGGTACCTGGATGGTTAAATCCTGCATATACATATATATATATATATATTTAAACTATAATGTTAGTATTTATATTTTATAATCTTATTCTAAGGTTGTTGTCATCAAAACCATCAACTCATGGACTAACAATCTCCCCCCTTTTGATAATGACAACCTTTGTTTATAAAATATTACTTCTATCCTAATAACTTGTGATATCTCGGAAATTTGAGCAATATCAATTTAATAATCTGTTAAATAATTAAATTGATATTGATAATCTTTGATAATAAAATTTGAATTTAATTTAATAATCTAATTAAATAAGTATTTAATTGGTGAATTTTATCTTTTTAAAGCTAATAAGATATTTTCTATTTGTAATATATATATTTATTTGTATATATTGTAAATAGAAAAGCTTTGGTAAATTGGAAATTTAGATTTAATTTAATATGAACTTTTCAAAGTTATTTAAATAAATAACCTTATAGTTAAAATACTTTAGGTAAATGTTTAAATTGTTTAAGATATATTTTAACTTAAGCTTAAATATAAATAAGATTAACAAAGAGGTTTGTTTTATTTCTTTTTAAAATATTACTTGATAATATAATCTCTTATATAAATTATTTAAATTATCAAATATGTTATTTTTAAATAATAAGTATAGTGTATTATTTTTATAAATATGAATGGATTTTAAAGAGTATGGAATTGTTATTTTTAAATTGAATAAGTAGTTATATATGTATATATATATATAACTAAATTTTTAAATTGAATCTTAGGATTTAATTTGATTTGAATTTGAATTTAAAGTTGAAATTCAAAAGAATATATATTTAAAGTTTTGGATTTTAGAATATTTGTATAAAATTTTATTTATAAATTAGTTTTGTTTCTTTAAAAAGTAATTTATATATAGATAAGTATTTAATAAATTAAGAAAAAGGCATTTTATTTACTTTTAAAATAAATAAAAATATGAAAAATTACTTAAAAGACAAGTGTTCATATCTAAAGCCTTTGTTTTAACATGTGTAAATAAATGATGAACTCTAATGACAAGTGTCTTATTTATTTTCATTTTTATTTTATTTTTATAAAATCATAAATTTACTTATATACACATATGCATTCCTTCACTTCATTTCTTTCTAATTTCTTTTTAAAACCAAGATAAACTCAAACCTCTTTCTCTAATACAAATCTGAAAATCAAGTCAGTAATCCATATTTCTCAAACAAAAACCTGAAAATCAGTAATCAAAACTCCTCAAAACCAGAAGTTTTCAAAATCTAATCCCTGTAATCTCATATTCAAAAATACAACTCAAAGCTTGTTCCTTTGCAAACCTGAGATTTAATCAAAGTCTTCAGCCTGATCATTCTTTTCATCTCTGGAATCAATTCAAAAGTCAGTCTGCATTCTTTCTTCAACCTGGAAGCAACATGCATGTAGTTTAAATCAAGTTTTAAGCCCAGCAACTCAAGTTTAGAATCAGATTTTAAGAGGCATACAAGTTTAAAGTTTTAAAAGCAAAAGCATTCAAGTTTCTCAGTTTCAAAAGCTTTTCAAAAATTAAAGAGGCTGCCTCTGTTTCAATGTATATCAGGTGAGTAACTTTTAAAAACTTAAAGTAAAATATGGTTGCATGCTAGTATGGTTGAAATGAATAAGTATTGCATATATAAGTGAGAATCTGATGTGAATGTTTATAGTGTGTATGCTGTTAACAATTAGATGTTCTGTTCTGCCTTCTCAAATCTTTGAGTAACATTACTATTTCTAAAAGTTTAGGTATATGAATAAGGTTGCATGTTAAATCTCTTTGACAAATATGTATTGCATGTATGTATAAGTGGAATCTGCTGTGACAATAATGGATGTATTGGTTGCTCTGTTCTTGTTTGTTTGCCAGGCTCAAAATTTCATTTTAATCTCTTACCACTTGATCTAGTTTTGTTAGGATTAAACTTATAAACAAAAGTTGTTGATTTATCATAGAGGAATGTTTAAAAAATAAAATTAGTTAAGTCAAACTTTAAAACCAAGTATCTCTGTAAAACAAAAACAACAAGTGCATGTATATATAAGTGGAAACCCAAACATTTTAATTCGTAAATCCAGGATTATAAATGGAATGTATAAGCTATAACATGATTTTTAGTATTAAAATTATAGTTTTTAGTTTAGTAATGTAGGTGCAGTTCTGGTTTTAACTATAAATGAATTTTGGGTTAGAACTGTTGATCTAGGAGGTTGGATTGACCAACATTGTTTCTGGTAGTAGTGGGATGATCGAAGATGTAGGGAAAATTACTATAATTTGAATTAAAGCAGTGAGGCAGAAATGATTTAGGATTTAAGATTTTAACCCTAGTTTTAACTAGGTTAGAAAAATCGATCGTCACAACGTCTAGGATGGATCGAGTTCAATAGAACTCTGGGAAATGGTAGTTATGACATGGATGAACTCGTCGCCGAAGTCGCTAGCGTTCTGGTGATCAGCAGTGGAAGAAAGAGGGATGTTGACAGGTTTTGGAATTGTGGTCTGTGGTTCCAGTTTTGGATTCATGCTCGATTTTGATTTCGTCTTCGTTTCGTTGTTCGAGTGATTGGATTCTGGTATAGGGAGGATCGTCGATATGGTGGAGTCGTCTTCGATGGTCGGAGTTGACGCTGGTGGTCGTGCACATGCACGCGATCGTGAATATCTGGGTGAAGTCTGGGTTTAAAGCAGAGGAAGGCTACTCGAGTTTCTCGAGTTTTGTTTCGTGTGAGACTCGGAGAACTTAGGGTTGCGACTCGAAGTGTTTTAGTGGAATCTCGAGTACTTTTAGTTGTTGCTAGGTTTTTTAAGAAACCCTGTCTGTTTAAATTTAACTGAACTTAAATTTGTAAGAAAGATTAAAACTGAAAGTTAAATCAACGTTTTAATATTGGGAGTAAGGTTTAGTCTTAAATTTTAGATTGAGAAATAAATAAGTTTTATAAATTTAAATATGAAGTTGTTTAGAACCTTTTAAACTTCTTTATTGAATGAGTATTTCTTTAACTTGTAAAATAAAAGAGTTTTAGAAATGTTGTTTAAAACGTTGTTAAAGATAATTTGTTTCCATTTTAAATTTTTAAGTTTAAAATGAAAATTTGAAGGTAAAATTAAAGTAAATTAATTTAAGATACTTTGTAAATGATAACTTGATTATTAATAAGAACAAAGTTTTATCTTAAAGTAAATTAGAATTTAAAGATTTGTGTTCATTAAATTTATAAGGAAATTTAAATGAATAATTAATTTATTTGATTAATCAATCATTTGGATTAATTAAATAGGTAATTAAAGGTTTAAACTAATTAATTAATGATTAAGATAAATTAATTAGGAATAATTAATTTAAAATTAAGGATTATTAATTAGAATATTAATTAATGATTAATGATTAATTAATAAAGTAATTAAAGATTAATTAAGTTATGGTTAACACTTAATTAATTAAATAATTAGAGATTAATTAATTGGTTATTAAGATTTATTAATTGAAATTAATAATGGTTAATCTAAGTTAATTGCTTAAGAAAAGTAATTAAAGGGTTGTAAATAGTTAATGAGGGTCATTAACTTGAGATTATTTAATAATTAAATAATGTGATTAATTTTGATAATTAATTAGATTAATTAATTAAGGATAATCATTTATGAAATTGTTTAAATGAATTACTTAATGAAAGTAATTAAGGAATTAATTACTCATTGTAATTAATTAAGTTAATTTGATTTAGTTTAAGTTAATTAATTAAGTTTAATTAATTTAGAACAATAAATGGGTGATTTGATAAATAATTACTTAATGTAATTAATAAGATATGATTATTTAGGGAAGTAAATAATAGATAATTACTGGAAGTAATTAATTGGATAGTGATGTATTAATGGAAGTAATTTAAGTTTAATTACTTGTGAATTAATCAAGGGATTAATTAAAAGAAATTAATTAAGGAGTAATTAATTTAGTTAAATAAAGTAATTAAGGGTAGTTAATTACTGAATGAGGTTAATCAAGAGTGATTAATAAATGTGGTTTAGTTAAAGGTTAATTACTTAATGTAATTAATTTAATTAAAGTATTTAATAATAAAAATGTAATTAAGGATCATTAATTAATATAATTAATGATGTAATTAAGAATTGATTAATTAAGAAATAATTAATAAATGAAGTGATTAATTAATGTAATTAATTAAGGATTAATGTAATTAATTATAGTTGATTAATTTAATTAATTATAGTTAATTAATTAATGAAGTAATTAAAGGTTAATTACTATAAATGGTTAAGGATAATTAATTTGAGTAATTAATTTAAGGATAAATTACCTGAATGTAATTAAAGGGTAATTAGGGAATAATTAATTAATTTGTAATTAATTAATGGTTAAGTGAGCAGGATTTATAGAATGAAGTAATTAATTTAATTCACTTTAAATTAATTAGAGATGATATAAATCATTACTTATGAATGGATAAATAATATTGAATGCTTTGCATTATTTGATCTCTCTGATGAGATATGTGTTGATTTGTGATATGGATGTTTTAGTTGAATTGTGATGGTAATATGGATTACCTACTTATATTGATAATGTTGATTATCTATTGTGATATTGTAAATTATCTATCTATGTGAATATAGATAATGAATTGAATTGTTTTAACTTTAAAACAACTTGGCCTTAAAAGATACGTTTTGGATTTCGATGAGACCGGGATTGGGTTTCCAGATTTTGGATATCCGAATACCACATCGATCCAAATTAACGATAGGTCGAGAATCTCAAGTGAAGATGAAGATTCAGAGTGCAAGGGTTATTGTCGTTAACTCCGAGGGTGATTCCAAAATGAGTGTAACGAGATAATGCCTTCGGTTTCGTTCGAACCCGAAACGAACTTGTATGGATTGAATGCTTTCAGCACATCGTCAGGTGGACGATGAGCATTCTAAGATAGATGTGTTCTATTTAAAGATAATCGTAGCCTCAAGCCTCATCAACCGGGAATGGCTAAAACAGGGGAGGTGCAGCAAGGTTAGTGGGTAGCACCCAAGTAGGACAAGATTACCTTTGTCTAGATGTCCCTTATTATTTCGGCTTAGTGTGCGGTTGATCATGACAACCGTGGGGTATCTTGTGCGGGAATTATCCAGTAAGGGATGTTCCGGCCTTGTGTTGCAGGGGATTGGGAGTGATCCTCGGTACGGTGATCTAGGCCACGTACTGTGACGAGCGGTACCCCGGTAGCCCTGCCATTGTATGGAATCCAATCTCCAATAAGTGACGTACGTATTAGTTGTGCCCAACTATGTTGGAACGTGAGATGTAAGCATTCCAGCTATTTCTGTATTTTACTTGAAAACCCTAGACCCTATTATAATATAACTGGATTTCCTATAAATATTTTGGTTAGCGTAAGGTAAAAACTTTTCCATGTTTATGTGTGGGAAGTCTTACGTGATACCTTTGTTTTCAAAAGGTTTTGAAGTTAAGCAAGTTTAACCTGTTACTCACACCAGACCCATGTCTGACCCAAGTGTTTATTTCTGTTCTATAAACTCTTGGGTACTCAAATTTTTACGAGTAGCCAAGGGATTCAGGTTAGCTTTGACGAATTGTGGAGGAGCAATGGAGCAGGAGGCTTCAGCGTTGAAGATATAGATAGTAGTTCCGCTGTGTTGATCTTTGTATTGATCTCTGTTTTGTATTGAGTTGTAATAACTAGACAGATGTTTATAACTGTCTAGTATGTGATGTATAATCTGTGTAACTCTGATGTATATGATACTATGTAATATCTTATGTGATATATTATATTTCATTCATTCCGCTGTGAGTATCTGTTGTTGTTTCTTTCTCTTCTTTTCTCTTTTCTATCCCTTTCTTTCTTATTAATGATGCGTCATTCTGAGGAATGAGTGGCGGGTCATTACATAACTCCCCCTAAAACTAATAACTCCCCCTTAATCTATTCCTAACTACCCTATTTTATATTTCTCTACCTTTGTCATCAACAAAAACAAACAAACTCTAAACTATATAACTCCCCCTCATTCTTATACTCAAGTACCTGCATTAATAAACTATATAATAGAGTATATTAAGAAATAACTATACTTATTGACATGATATTCAATCAATGATTATAAATATATCAATGTATATTTATACATTCATCAATCCACACCAAGTGTCAATCAAACCAATCAAAATAACAATTTCAATCAAAGCAATCAATTCAAACAAAGTAATCAAATTAAATAAAGCAATCAAATTAAACGTTACGAGGAACTTCCACTCATCCTTCTTCTCCGAAAATAGGGTCTACTTTGATGGCATCCCAATTTTCATTGTCATTTGTGAGAGAGACATGAGGATGTGCTTCGTTATCATCCTTGTGCAGGGAAGAAATCATCCATTGAATTGCCTCGAAATGCCTTTCTTGCTCCTTGATCATCTTCATTTGACTCAATTCTAAGTGTCGCTGGTTACGAAGAATGAATGAGAGAATATTATTGAAAGAATTAAGTGTTTCTTCAAGATTATCGGATAAGTTATGAATTAGATTAGCCATTTTTGAAATTGTGAGAAGAATGAGAGATAGAATAAATAAGAAATAATATTCAGTAATGAATTCTGGAAGAAATGGGTATATATAGGTGTAGAAATTCGTTTGAAATGAATAGACATATGGTAGTTATTCAAATTTCAAATTCAAAATGAAGTGTCATTTCTGACCAGTACATGTCGACATGGTCATAAAGGGTATGTCGACATAAGGCAGTGAAATTTGATGGTAATTTTGATTTTGTGAATAATTGTGTATATATATTTATATAATATACTAACATTTATTCAAGAGATAAGATAAGCTAGATAATAGAAAAGAAATTCAATTTCGTTGCATAGAAGAGTGATACAATGATTAATCATAAACAACTACATAAACACTCAAATTAAAACAAACTTAAACTAATTCGACATGATATGAAAATATAGAACTAGAGGATGATGAAGATGAAGATAATCCAAGTTTATTGCTAACTTTGGAGAAAAACTTGTTCATCTTGGATGATATTTTATCCAACTTCTTACTAACGGATCTTTTAAGAACCCGTTGATTCTCAACAATAATCTTTTGGTTTTTGAGAAGGGTTTTGTTGGTAGGATTGGAGGGATAATCAATACTTTCTAGGGATGTTTCACCTTCTTCTTCTTCTATTTCCATTTCATCACCTTCTTCTTCTTCTTCTTCCTCTTCCTCCTCTTCCATTTCTTCATGAGCCAAACGCTCTTCCTTTTCGGCAAGAGTCTCATAAGGTTGAAAAACATATGGGATTTTCATGAGAGAAATGTTTGAGATATTAAAAACTTTTCTTAAAATAAATTCTTTTCCTTTGATATTTATTCCAAAATAGTTGAAAATCCGAGTAAGGTAAATTCCATGATATAAAGTGTTTTCTCCCATTTCAAAATTTTTAGGATGAATTTCATCCAAAATAACTTGCGCCCAATTGATATCATAATTTCCGAAAATAGCAAAAAGTGCTTTGCACAGTTTTGAAGTAGGATTGTTAAAATTTCCCGACCTTGGGGTCAAAGTATGTTGTAAAAGAAGATTGACAATTCTTGCTTTAGGACGAAAGTTTCGGTTTTTAAATTCAAAGTTTTCGTCTCCTTCAAAAATATGATGAAATGTCTCACGATCATGTTCATCGATTTGAAAACTAGAAAGATCCATTCCCGTATTCTTGCAATTGAGAATGGTACCCAAAAGATCACAATTTAAAACAATTCTAGTGCCTTTGTAACTACTCCAAATTTCATCATCATTCCATTCATAAAATTCTCGATTAAGATTTGCATAGAAAATTTTGACAAGATTTGGATAACAAACAAAATCATTTTGAGAAGCATCAACAAGACTAAGAATATGATTGTTTGCAAAAAGAGTATCAATTTCATAAGAAGCAAAATCTTGAAAAATAGCAAATTTTCCGGGATGGACTTTTCCATAATTAGCATAATTGATGTATGCTTTTATGTTCTCCGGATTATTGAGGAATTGCTCTTTCAAGTTTCTGGAAAGTCTCATGGTGGAGGGGTTTCTTGAAGAAGCCATTAAAGTAGAGAGCAGAGAGCTTGAAGTTTTGAAGAGAGAGTTTGAATTTGAAAATGAAAGTGAAAAGTTGTGATAAAAGATAGTGAATAAATAGATTTTTGAAAGACATGTTCTTTGGTCAAAAGATGCCTTTTCAGAGTATTGAATGAAGTGAAATGGTAGAGGGAAATTCAACCATTTGAATTCAAATTTTGAATTTCAAATTCTGGTACCTATGTCGACATCAGGGTAGGGACCATGTCGACATATGCTTGCGAATTTCTATGATTTATTTTTCCTAAGTATTCTAATATATATATATACTTATTATTTTAATGTCTATATATATATCTAGAATATTATTAGAATTATACTATATTCCAGAAAATATTATTATATTATTAAAAATAATAATAATAATAATAATAATAAAATAATAATAATAATAATAATAATAAATAAATTTAAAATTCAATCAACACACCAATTCAAAATCAATCAATCAAGCAATCAATCATCTAATTCTAAGCATGCAATTTTAATCAATTATATTATAAATGTGTACCTTTTTCTGAGTTCGTTTCCTTGAAATCGTTGAAGTCGTGAACTGCCGTGAAACACAAATTTGAATTATCTGTCTTCTGATCATCATCGCTTGAGGACGAGTCTGAGTCATCTAGAGTAGCAGTAAATGCACGCTTCCGTTTCTTTACTGAATCATTGTTTATAGGAGGATTCTGCCTATCTGGATACAGACAGTCTCTTTTCATATGGCCTGATTCATCACAGTTGAAACATTTGACATTGTTTGGCACTGCATTCTGATTTCCATAATTCTTATAATTGTTTCTCTTGAGATTATTCATCTTTCTGTATTTCAGGAATTTCCGAAAATTCCTGGTCATAAATGCTATCTCTTCATCATTATCACTGTTTGAGTCTGATCCGTCAGTTAATGCATTGAATGCCATTGATTTCTTTTCAGATGCTTTGCTTTCTCTTCTCCCGATCATTTGGACTTCAAATGACATTAGATTTCCAATCAATTCTTCTATCTTTAAAGTACTGATGTCATTTGCCTCTTCGATTGCAAGTGTCTTTTGACCCCATTCTGGAGTGAGAGAGTTTAAAATTTTCCTGACTTGATCTTCTTCGGAAAACACTTTTCCCAAGGATATGAGAGAATGTACAATATTCTGAAATCGACTATACATATCAGAAATAGACTCATTAGAATTCATTTTAAATAACTGAAACTGATTTGTGAGCATGTAAATTTTGGTCTGTTTAACTTTGCTTGTTCCTTCGTGAGTCACTTGCAAAGTATTCTAGATTTCATATGCAGACTTACATACTAACACTCTATTAAATTAATTTCTATCAAGTGAACAAAATAGAATATTCATTGCTTTAGAATTATTTTGTGCAACAGCCTTTTGCTCAGTGGTCCACTGTGCAAAATCAGTTGTGGGTTCAGAATATTCAGTTTGTGTGATATTCCAAGTATCTAATCCTACAGATTGTAAATATATTTTCATCCTACATGCCCAATATGCACAGTTACTGCCTTTAAAAAGTGGTGGTCTGACAGTAGACTGACCTTCTATAAATGAACTAGTGACAGGGATACTAGTGTTAGTAACAGTACCAGTGTTGGTAGCCATTTTGAAAACTTTTCAAAATTCAGATTATGAAACTTTTGAAAACCTTGCTCTGATACCAAATGTGAGGAATGCGGAATATGGATATTAAGGCTAGAATGAACACTAGAGGGGGGTGAATAGTGTTTATAAGAAATTACTAAATCTTTTTGAGTTATTGTTGATTTGTACACAAATGTATGCAATATTCAGACACAGATATAATCACAGAATCAAACACAGATGCAAAAATAAAGTAAATGCAGTAAAGGAAAGAACACACCGGATTTTATACTGGTTTGGAGTTACCCTACATCCAGTCCCGTACAACTAAGTACGGATTTCCTTTCAAAAGCAATTCAATAATTACAACCCTCGATTTCAAGGCCACGAGGTACACCCTCCAGAATCACAATCCTTTGGGTAGAGATACTTGATTTCCGGGCAACAAGTTCACCCAATTGATTTCTCAAGGCTATAATCACACTTTTTCTCACTTGATTGATTTCCAAGGCTACAATCACACCTTTTACTCTATTGATTACAAAGAAAGCCTATAACTATGAATAACACTGAGGATCTTGATGAGATAGTGATAGAGAATCAAACCAAAGATGATCTAGTTAGATTCAATGTTGATTTCGGCAGAGTGATGATAGGATTTTGAATAAGAAAATGTGGAAGAAGAAGAGAAGTGAAAAACCAGAAAATCTATATTAAAATTCGTTGAAACTAACCCCTATTTATAGAAGAACAACAGCCATGTCCATTCGTGAAAGGTTATGGCGAATAGACACTTCTTTTGAAATTCAAATTTTTGAAACTAACTGTCACTATGTCGACATGGGGTACTAGGGCATGTCGACATCCCAAAGCATTTTTTGATGATTTGATTTTCTTTGAAAATAATTAACCTTCATCTTATATTAAAAACTATTTAAATTTTATAAATATACTTGACTATAGATAAAATACATAGATCAATATAGAGAATAATATATATAAAGTTTTACTATAATTTTATATTTAAATCTAAGTATAAATATATTATAATTAAAAGATAGTTTAAAACAAACGAAGTTTAAAACAAGAGTTTATTTAAAAACAAAAACAAAGAATATTTTAAGGCTAAAACATCTTTTTGAAAATCATTTGAAAAGATAATTTTTAAGGATAAAACATTTTGAAAAGCAGTTTTGAAAATCATTCTGAAGTAGTTTTGAAAATTATTTTGAAGTAGTTTTGCAAGCTTCTTCCTATAGAATATCTCATCACATCAGGACTGAGAACTTGTACAAAACCAGGATGTTCGTGGGTTTGTAAGCCACTTGTCGTAGGTTTGTAAGCTACTTGTTGTGGGTTTGTAAGCCACTAAAAAGGTAGAAATGGGTTCCATCCCAAAAGAAAAATGGAGTGAATATTTCAGTGCTATTATGAAGTTTTAACATAATTCTAGACTCAATACTTATCTTGAAATCTTGAACTCTTGATAATCTTGATATTCTTGATACTCATGTGTCTTCAATCTTGATATCTTGAATCTCTATACTGTACAATCTTCATTCTTGGTATCTACATGGTTAAATCCTGCATATACATATATATCTAAACTATAATGTTAGTATTTATATTTTATAATCTTATTCTAAGGTTGTTGTCATCAAAACCATCAACTCATGGACTAACATGGTTTAAGGAAGAATCAACACCTAAAACTCATTTTCCACTTTCATTACTCTTCCTCACTTTCTTTCTTATTTCCAGTTAATAAAAAAATGGTTGCACACAAAAAATTCAAAATTAACAATCATACTCGACTAAAAATTATAAATTAATGATCTTTGAGCTTGTTTCGTTAAGGACTTCGATTCTATTCATGTTTGATAGCTTGCGGTCAGGATTTGGGTTGCTCGACTTTGTCGGCAGTAGCTAAGGTTCCATCTTGTCAAAGATCTAGGCAACGTGATGCGAAATGGAGGTCGTCATTGGCCTTCTCTTGTTTAATCTCACCTTGCCGCCGAGTATGAGACTTTAGGGTGGTCCGACATTTTGGGCACGGAAATAGTTTGCATCGGGTCGCGATTGTGTTTGCTCGACCGAGCTCAAGGTGGTAGGGTCTAGTGGGTAGCATTCGCGTAGGTGGGTATTTTGCAATCGACGGATCGTCGTTTCATGGGGTAGTTGAGGAGGAATCGAGGAGGTGTGCATGGCTATGAACATTAGTGTGTGTGTTTACGAGGGTTTAGAGAGGGAGAAGAAGATAGATTAGTGTAGTAATTAACTTAATAATATAATTAAGTTGATTTGATTAAATCGTTTAATTCGAAAACTTATAAAATTAGTATCTTGCTCATACGAGGTTGGATTTAGATGCGATAAGTTGCGTTAGACTTGTCGGAATGTTAGCTACGTGCTAGAATAGATTTTGTTGGAATTACAACTAATTAAATTCTGAGCTAAAATTTTCAATTTAGTTCAAACCGAAATGCGAAAGCGTCCACTGGAATTTCAGTGAGTTTACTCACCTTTAAATAAACTATATATTATCTGTGATGCTATAAATTATTGTTGAAAGCTTAGATGTTAGCTTATATTATCGTTTGATTGATTGTTTGGTTGGATTTCCATTTTGGAAAACGAATAACATATTATCTAATTTGCAGTAAACCCATATGATCATGTACATTGTCCCTAACCATTGTTTTGCAGGAAACATTTGTAGATAAACCCTAAGGGGTTTCTCATCAATATTTATTTATTTATTTTCTTATGTTACTTATATTGAAGTTTGGTTAAAAATATTTGTGACATATTGTTTGATTTGAGTAAGTGTCGTTATAGTGACTTTAGCTATACCGTCACTTTTGTAATAGCATCCCATAAACTTTTGTGTGTGTTGTCTTGAGCTTGAGTTTTCACAAAATAGATATCTGAATTTAATTTATCATTTTAATTAATGATGTTTGAATTTATTTAATCATTTATATAATTTAATGATATTTGAAATTAATTAATCGTTCTAATTAATGATGTTTAAATCTAATTAATCATCTCAAATAATGATGTCTTAGTATAGTTAATAATTTTAAATTATTGATGTTTGAAATTAATTAATCATTTTAATTAATGATGTTTGAGTTTAATTAATCATTTTAATTAATGATATTTTAAGTTAATTAATCATTTTAATTAATGATATTTGAATTTAGTTAATCATTTTAAATTAATGATGTTTGAGTTTATTTTATCATTTTAATTAACGATGTTTAAATCCAATTAATCATTTTAATTAATGATGTCTGAGTTTAATTAAGCATTTTAACTAATGATATTTAAAGTTAGTTGATCGTTTTCATTTATGGTGTTCTTAAGTTAATTAACTGATTTAATAAATATGTTTTAAAGTTAATTAACAGATTTAATAAAAGTGTTTTAAAGTTAATTAACTGATTTAATAAAGGTCTTTAAACTTAGCTAATTAACTTAACACATTTAAAATAATTGATTATTTGATTATAAATGTGATTAATTATCTTGTGGGATAATTAAGGTTGTTTAATATTTATAAAAAGATTTTAAATTGGATTTATTTTCCATTGGGGAAATTGAAGTGGTTTTAAAGTTATAAAGAGAGTATTATAAATTATCCTTCGGGATGATTAACATTTGCTTTAAATTATAAAGGTATTTATATTAATTTATTATTTTTTAGGATAATAAATGTTGTCTTTAAATTTATAAACGATGGTTTATAAATGAGAAGATCTTTTAAAAGGAATTGTTTCAAAATATGGCTAAGTGTAAATTATTTTAGGGTTTGTAGTAAACAATGTTTTAATAACATTTGTTTTGACCCTTGTTTTTGATACACTTAGAAATATAATTTGTCATTTTAAAAGAATATTTTTAAAAGATTATTTTTAAAGTATTTTACAAATATTTGTGATGTGAAAATCCAGCACAAGTTTGCCATGTCATCGACACGCAACTAATCGATGTGAACGTATCGATACGAATCCATCAACCCACTTGCAATCTCAACCTTGGATCGATCGTAACTCAAAAACTACAAGTCCAAATGCCATGAAATTTTCACAGGAGCTTGCTTATCATCTCAAGGGTCTCCCTGATCGATCGCAGCTCGAATGGAGCCAAACTTGATCGATACAAAGACAATAGGGATCGATCAGGGATCGATCCCAACCAACCCTAGATAGATCTGGTGGGCCCACCCATGTGTGAGAAGAGGTATTCCGAGGTTTGAGGGAGATATTTACGGATCTACTCCTATAAATAGCACCCCTACGCCTACTGAAAAAGGACTTTTGGATCTTCTACGTCATTACTCTGCTGAAACTCCATTGTAATTTGAGTGTTATTGATTGTACTATTGTAAATCAGTTGAGAATCATCAATAAATAGCAAACTCTTCAAAGTGGACGTAGGCTACAACACCGAACCATTATAAATCTCGTCTTTCTACTGCTTTCTTTTTAATTTTTGTTGTTCTTCATATGGATATCCTCTTCATATATTTTATCTGTGATCCGTGTCCGTGAATTGGTGCTTTCATCTATGACCGGGTGTTTGTGACCAATTTTGGCGCAAACATAAATAAATCCCAACCTTACAACAATTTGAATATTAAAAATAGTTTGAATAATTAAAATAGTTTGAATATTGGAAATAGTTTGGATAATTAAAATAACTTTAATAATTGAAAATAGTTTGAATACAAAATAGTTTGAATATGGAAAATAGTTTGGATAGTTAGACTAGTTTATATATTAAAATAATTTGATTATTAAAATAGTTTATATATTAAAATTGTTTATATTAAAATTGTTTCTTTCTTTCACAAAAACTTGAACTTAGGTTCAAATTCCAAATCAAAACGAATTCAATTTTTCGACTTCCAATTCAAGTCAACTTCATATTCAAAATTCAATTTAAATCAACCTCAATCAAACGATTTCAAACATAACTTCAAATTCAATTTAACTGATTCTATCCAAAGGCTGAAATTTCCAATTCACATTCGCATTTTGAAACAATTTAGTTTAAAATCATTTCACGTCCATACTTGGAAATACCAATCTAAACCATTTTAACTAAAGTAAACTCAAAGTTTAAAATGAAATTTAAACCTTTAACATGATTCACTTCCAATGAATTCAAATCATATCTCAATTTCCACTTTAAGATTTCAAATTAAATCCCTTAAACAGTTTCATTTAAACAGTTTCAATTTCAACATTTCAAATCTCGAACTAGAAAATAGTTTGATTCGTATAAATCAAAATTTTATTTTCTTTAAAACAATATCATTTTAACCAACTCAAATTTAAGATTGTAACCATTTAATTTAACCAAATCCGGTGTCCGTATATAATTTTCTACCCTATGGCCAAACGATTATTTATTTCAATTTTAATTACATGGATGGATATATATCATTTCAACCCATATTTAAATGACATAGGTATATATCAATTCAACCCATTTCTTAGTTCATTTCAGATAATACAAATGACAATTTATATAATGTCGAATAATAAATAGGGTGATAACCAGGGATATGTCTAAAATAAATAAACAATCATAGGTCCAACATCAATCAATAGGCATCCAATAACAATCAACCAACATACCACGACAGTTACTAGTTATCAATTGTCGGTGTTTAACTAGCAATTAAATTTCAATATTAATTTAAATGTTAGTTCAATTCAATATAAAATTCAATTCAATTTAGATGTCAAATTTAAATTACCAAACAGTAATCAATAACATTTTATCACTTCATGATTTTAATTTAACTAACATCAGAAAACTTAATACTGCGTGAGTGGGTTTAACCACTCACCATTGATTTTAAGCCCATTAAAATCCAACAAAATCCCAAAATCTCAACAGTCTCTAAATTCAACAAAACCAATTTCAAATTGTTTGGAATTTCAACACGAGTCAACCAGAAGAAACCGCGCTTGGAATTCGTATGCAAAAGATATTCATGTTATAAGAAATATTATTAAAATAATAAATTGGTACAAATTTTTTCTCAAGATGAGGCTTCGGGCAAAGATGGAAGAACAAATTAAGATGAGCGCAGGACATGTAGGAAAAATGAAAAATGAAACTCATGTTTCATAGAAGAAAGCTTTTGGATTTGCAAAAATGAGAGATTTTAAATTTGCAATCTCATGTTAAAATGATTCGGGGAAAGGAAGGTTTGAAATGGAGATCTAAACATAGGAAATTAGGTGGTGACAAAAAAAATGAAGGGACAAGTTTAAAAACATGAACAGTTTGATAATGAGAATATAGCTTCAGCGAACAACAATTTGAACTAAATGAATATGAGGTGTGGGGAGAAACAAAACTCAAATGAAGAAATAAAGTGGCGGGTTATTTAATAATAAGGAAATGAAGGTAAATGGACAAATATGAATGTCACGTTTTGTTTTGAAAGCTTCATGCATTAATAATGCATAAGGAAATGTACGTAGGAATGTGAAAGTTTGCAAACCAAATGAAAATGAAATTTTGTACAACCGAAAATGAAATAGCAAGAATTAAATACAACCTAAAAGTTTAGGCTCGGGTATTAAATAGAAGGAGAAATAAATGGATCAAGTATTAATAATGAGGTAACTATTTTAAAACGTACATGCAACAATTAATAACAAAAGAAATGAAGGGACCACGTACATCACACAACCTTTTGAAATTCAATTTTTGAAACGTAACCAAATTAATTTCATTAACTCGAATAATACTCAAATTTGCACTCTTTTAATTTTTTATCAACGCACAATAAATAATATTATACTTATCTTAAAAATGAAAACGTTCAATTTGGTTTTCCCAAAATATCTTTTATTTCCATTAAAACGCCCTTTCTGTTTAACACAAAACGTGCGTTTCTTTTATTAAATCTATTAATTGCAAGCAATGTTCTCTTTCCTTTTAATTGAAATATTTCAATCACATTAATTGCAACTAATTACAAAGTCAAATTTCAAAACAGACAAACTAAAATGGATGAAATACAGAACAATTATTTCCTTTAGTCATTTAAACACGTTTATAAATTTGTTGTTTATAGACCACTGTAATAAATAAATTACTTAAATAAATGATTTTCCTATTCTTGTAATCAATCTGTATGCTAAAACATAGTTCAAATAAACATATGTTTCTTCCTTTAATCAAATCATTCTATTCTTTATTTTAATGAAATTAAAATTATATTCACAAACAAAACATTCATTTATGTGATAAAAATGTTCTTTTCATTAAACCAAACTTTTCCTTTTATTTGCACAAAACATAAGCTACGTTTAGTTATACCTATTAATTTACAATTTTGTGTCATCTCTCCTATTAATTGAATTTATTAAATTACCTTAATTTCAATTGATTTCAAAGGTGAATTTCAAAACGGACAAAATAAATGTGATAGGAAATAAACAATTGTTTCCTTTATAAATTTAAAATCATTGTACATAAACAAAAGTTATAAATTCTTACTAAACAAGGTCTATTATTTTTGTAATCAATATCTAAGCTACAATACATTTCAAATAAATAAACATGTGATTTTTCCTTTAATACAAAAACATTTATTTTATTTCTTGTTAAATTAAACATTTGTTATTTCAAATATTGTTGTTAATATGCAACCTAACATTGTTTTACATCCATAAATCGTAAATGTTTAATTTCTAAAAATTTTGAATTTCAATGTCTTATTTAATTTAATATTTTTAATTGTCAAAAATATGCGTTGTTACAATCTCCCCCACTCAAAACTTTCATCCCTGAAAAGGAACATGAAAGAATCTAGCATTAAGTATATTTTATTCAAAATAGTCAATTTATAAACAATTTAAACTTAGTTAGGTATAATATAACTTTGAAAATAACCCAATTTCCACGAAAAAATTTCTAAGTCCTAAATTTATGACAACTTTCGGCAGCGTCTCTTTTGCGCGGCTAGGTCCGGAAAAATAACAATATCAATAAATATATGGTATATATCTTATTTCAATAAAAAAAAGCATCCCAAACCATGAGAAAATAATAAAATATCGCTACAATAACCGTAATCCGAAAACATACCTATTTGTCGGGCAAACAAAACTCTATTTATGAAACCAAAAGCAACAGTTATTGCTTACATAAACCTGGATTTCACTTATATGATCCAAAAGAGAGTTAAACCATATAAAAAAATAGTACATTAGTTGTTCCAATCAAAAGCACAAGCAACACAACATATGTAATAATCATATGCAAACAAAAGCAGTACGCTTATTTCATGCAACAAAAGAATTCATCACACATCCATAGTAATAAAAAACTAATTATTTGTCCATGTTTAGAAAATTTGCATTGCACAAGGGTGATAAAAAACTACCAAGTGTACCTTATGCTCAATAGCCTTAGGTAATTACTCAGTAGATTATTCATACAACCTCTAACGATTTGAAGTGTCATTTCCCAAACTTTATATAAGACAAACAACATAGAATCTTAGTATTATTTAAGTTCGTACGATGTACATATATCATTTGTACACAATATCAATTCTGATCGCTTGCTTGAATAAACAAATTTCACTTTCGAGCTAGTATTGATAACCCGACCACTTTAGTGCAAACTCTGATCTGATTTCTTGATTTGAAATTTTCATTCTCGTTGCATAGCCATAAACTATGATAGAAAACTTCAAAATCATATCAAAAATCTGTATCAAGCATTCGCCGTCAAGAATCGAGCGAAAAATCCTTGTTCGGATTAGTGTGTATTACCACAAATAATGTATTCGAATATGGATTAGAACTGTTACACGGATAAAATGATCTACGCACAACTTACATATTTTATTCCATTCGTTTTTTTAACACATTATTTACTTTTCATTTATGTTCATTCTCATTCATTCATATGTTAACCCGCCTTTTGGTAAGGCCGCGGACAGACGGGTTTAACTTAATCAACTGCATGTTCGTCGAGACTATAGTACGATGGATTCAGTTGACTGGATGGATGAATGATGCAATGTGCTTGGGAGATGGAAATATGATTGGATAAAGATGAATCAACTATAATTTGGGTTTAGGAAACATGGTTTGGCATTTAACATGGTTCGGCATGGTGGAGGTTTGGCACAAATAGTTCATCTGGCATTCACTATTCACGTTCGAATAGCATTCAAGAGTACTCGGCATGCATAGAGCGTTCGACATACATGAGTGGTTCGGCATTCCAAGAGCACTTGGCATTCAGTAGCGCTCGGCATCCAGGAGCGCTCAACATTTAGAGGCGCTCGGCATTAGAGATCGTCCGGCATGATGGGCGCTCGGCATTAGAAACTGTTCGACATTAGACATGGTTCGGCATGATGGAGGTTCGGCATTAAGTATCGTTCAGCATTGGATGGAGCGCTCGGCATAAATCTCGTTCGACATTGGATGGAGCACTCGGCATAAATCTCGTTCGGCATTGGATGGATCGTTCGGCATTAGGGAGCGTTAGGCATTGGATGGGTCGTTCGGCATACCTCACCTCGCTCGACATTGCACCTCGCACCTCCATACCTCGGTACCTCGCACCTCCATACCTCGGTACCTCGCACCTCCATACCTCGCACCTCCGTACCTCAATACCTCGGTACCTCGTTACCTCGCACCTCCCAACGTTCGGCATACCAACTGCTCAGGATTGGTCGACATAATGAAGTAGGGTTCGGCTATGACCTTGATGGGCCCAAACTACTCAGGAGGCCCAACAACCTGGTTTTGCCTATAAATACAGCATGTGGGTCTTCAGATGGGGGATCTTCTTTCTGCTCTCTTACTTTCTCTTTTCTAAGGCTAAGGCAACTCTGCCATTTTGCAACTATAATCGATTATTACAGCAATAAAAAGAAAACTTCTAAGTGGACGTAGGCCGGAGTTAGCCGAACCACTATAAAATCTGTTGTTCTTTACTGCTTTCATTTTAGTTTTAACTGTTATTCACATTATTACTCTCTACATATACTCTATCTCTGAGCTGTGACTGGTATTTGGTGCTTTCATCTGGATTTGGGCGTAGTGACCAATTTTGGCGCTAACACTTTGGTGCTTTCACCAAGAACTGAACACAGGAATCTTGAAGTTAGGAACTTAGATCGTAGAAAGCAATGGCTAGGCCACCAACAAGGAAGCAAGCAGCGGAAAGGAGCAATCAGGAAGGAAGTCAAGCGGCCTCTTCCGGAGCTGGAGAGGATCATGCATCCATCTACATAACTCGGGATGAGATGCTGGCGATGATGAATTCTATGCAGGAGCAGATGATGAAACGACAAGAGGAGATGATGCAGGCTCTTCTTAGGTAATTTGGACAACTAGGAACTGTAAGATCTCAAGTTCGTGGAACTGGATCAGAGGAACTCAACCAGTGGACAGATGGAGTGATTCAGCAGGAGGCAGCTCCCAATCAACAAACAGATAACAATCTAGAAAGACCTAGACTCGGAGGCACACCACCAGGTAATGTTGGACCAGTTCATAGAGGGATACCGGATGACGCTACGCGGCCTGGCGTCGATAGGAATACAGGAGTACGTGATGAAGAATATGTGTCAGAATTTCCTCGGGGACTTGGAGGCAGTCTGGATTAGTTGGAAACACTGGATTGGCTGACATTATCAGGCGGACTATTCGCGGAGGTCTGACAAACAGGGATTTAGAGGGAGTTAACAAAAGTCCGTTTACCCGGAACATCAGGACAGCTAGGAATCCGTCCGATTTCAAACTACCCACTCTGGAAGTATACAACGGGAAGACGGATCCCACTGACCACTTGATGAGGTACACTAGGCATATGGAAGTGCTGGGGGCAACGGAGGAGGTTATGGCCCGATGTTTCCCTCTGTACTTGACTGAAATTGCTGCTATGTGGTTCAGACAGCTGGAGGATGGATCCATTGGAACATGGACAGAACTGGTGGACAAGTTCTTAAGTCAGTTTCGAGTTCACATAAAAAGGCCAAAGAACGTGATGACGCTAACGTCAGTCAAACAGGGGGCGGATGAATCGCTCAGGACATTCTTAACTCGATTTAATGCAGCAGTTGCTTTGGTGGATCGGCCAGATCCATCAATGGTTCTGATGGCTGCGGTATCAGGAGTCAGAGATAATTCGGATTTCAAAGTATCGTTGATACAGGACCCACCATTGGATCTTGGGGAATTCTTTCATGAAGCTGAAAGATTTCTTCGACAAGAAGATGCATGTTTGGACATGAGGCCAAAGGAAGTAAACACGACTAAGGATGGAGGACTACCCGGCGAAAGCTCGGGTGGGGGCAAGGATAAAGGGAAAAGGAAGCGCTGGGGAGAACCAAAGTTCTCCACTTACACAGGATTGAACGCAACGTTGGAGCGGATTTTCTTAGATACTCGAGATCGCCTTTCTTATCGAAGGCCAGCAAGGAGGGAACCCTCAGAACGAGAAAGGGCGTCAGGAAGGCACTGTCTTTTTCATGACCTGGACGGGCATTACACTAACAGCTGCCGGCATTTGAAGGACATAATCGAGGAGCATATAAGGAATGGTCTGCTGCAACAGTATGTCAGAACTTGGAATGCGGCGGTGGAACAGGAGCAGCCACCGCCTACCTTGAACGACGAGAGCATGAGGCCCAGGAATGGTGGCCGATTGGTCATCAACTAATCTTGATGGTTTGGAATAAGTAACAAACTCCGGGAAAACGGTTAAATCACTTACTCATGTACGGGGTCGGAGATAACCCTCAGGCATGCTCTGAGATGATGGCTTACCGAGACGCCCGGGTATTTGAAATCTGTTTTTTTCCTTTGACTTGGACATTTGTTTTTTCTAGTTTGGTTTTGGAGTTTGGTTTGAACTCCCTATTTTGCTCATTTTCTGGTTTGGATTCTGGTTTGGATGTTTGTTTTTTGTTATGGATTTTTGATATGGGTTTCTGGTTTTCTATTTTGATTTGGATTTCGGATTGGATTTTGATTGGATTTTCTTTGAATTTTTGGCTAAAAGGTCGTCGAGTATGGACTATGCTCGGCAAGGATCCGAAGAGACCAGGTTTCGGCCTAGGATTTAGGCCATATATTATCGGTTACTATTTTAGGTCGTCGAGTATGGACTATATTCGGCAAGGGTCCGGAGTGACCAGGATTCGGCTTAGGACTTAAGCCATGGCATTATTCGACGTTCAGGGACACTGAACCATGAACACCGTGGAATTACTTAACAAAGGTCGTCAAGTGTGGATTGCGCTTGGCAAGAACCCGGAGAGGTTACAGATTTAGATATTGGCTATGAATAGCTAAGGATTCAGACAAAGACCCGGAGCGGTCCCGGATTTGGATATCGACCCGGAGAGGTCACGGATATGGTTATAGGTTATTGGATATGGATGGATTGGAACTCGGTAGTCGGGTTCAGATGGATGTGGAATTGGATAAGGACTTGGTTACTGGATAGGAATCAGACATCGACTCGGAACAGTCGCGGAAATGGATCAGGATATGGCCGTGACACTCGGATAAGATGGCTTGGTAATGGATTGAATTATGAATCGGAAAGTATGGATGTGGATAACATACATACTTGGGATATTGGACCTGAGGCTATTCAAAACACGCCTTTCACAGCAAGGCATGTTTTGGGGGGCAAGTGTTAACTCGCCTTTTGGTAAGACCGCGGACAGACGGGTTTAACTTAATCAACTGCATGTTCGTCGAGACTATAGTACGATGGATTCAATCGACTGGATGGATGAATGATGCAATGTGCTTGGGAGATGGAAATATGATTGGATAAAGATGAATCAACTATAATTTGGGTCTAGGAAACATGGTTCGGCATTAAACATGGTTCGGCATGGTGGAGGTTCGGCACAAATAGTTCATCTGGCATTCACTATTCACGTTCGAATAGCATTCAAGAGTACTCGGCATGCATAGAGCGTTCGACATACATGAGTGGTTCGGCATTCCAAGAGCACTCGGCATTCAGTAGCGCTCGGCATCTAGGAGCGCTCGGCATTTAGAGGCACTCGGCATTAGAGATCGTTCGGCATGATGGGCGCTCGGCATTAGAAACTGTTCGGCATCAGACATGGTTCGGCATGATGGAGGTTCGGCATTAAGTATCGTTCGGCATTGGATGGAGCGCTCGGCATAAATCTCGTTCGACATTGGATGGAGCACTCGGCATAAATCTCATTCGGCATTGGATGGATCGTTCGGCATTGGATGGGTCGTTCGGCATACCTCACCTCACTCGGCATTGCACCTCGCACCTCCATACCTCGGTACCTCGCACCTCCATACCTCGGTACCTCGCACCTCCGTATCTCGGTACCTCGCACCTCCATACCTCGGTACCTCGCACCTCCGTACCTCGATACCTCGGTACCTCGCACCTCCCAACGTTCGGCATACCAACTGCTCAGGATCGGTCGACATAATGAAGTAGGGTTCGGCTATGACCTTGATGGGCCCAAACTACTCAGGAGGCCCAACAACCTGGTTTTGCCTATAAATACAGCATGTGGGTCTCCAGATGGGGGATCTTCTTTCTGCTCTCTTACTTTCTCTTTTCTAAGGCTAAGGCAACTCTGCCATTTTGCAATTGTAATCGATTATTACAGCAATAAAAAGCAAACTTCTAAGTGAACGTAGGCCGGAGTTAGCCGGACCACTATAAAATCTGTTGTTCTTTACTGCTTTCATTTTAGTTTTAACTGTTCTTCACATTATTACTCTCTACATATACTCTATTTCTGAGCTGTGACTGGTATTTGGTGCTTTCATCTGGATTTGGGTGTAGTGACCAATTTTGGCGCTAACATCATACAAGATCATCTTTTATTAGTTTATATTCATTTACTTACATAGATTATTTCCCATTCAATATTTAAAAACATCAATGGATAAATTCTTAAAGTATTACATATGTTTCTTTGTAGTTTATTTCACATTTATTTACTTATATAACTTGATTTCCATTCAATATTGATATTCATTAATGAATCATCTCATACTTAAGTTTGTCTATTCTTTGATTCACATTTATTCTTTCATATATGGTATCATTTAATATTAGATCTATTTATGAATCATTTCAACATTTTCTTAAATTTATAATCATTTACTTAAATAGTATTCTCTTTCTACTATTCAATTTAATTATTAAGCATTTCGAAACATTAACTTAAGTTTATAGCATTTCTTATACATCTCAATTCTTTATTTATATATGGATATAATTTCATTTTGAAACATTTCTATTACTTAAGTTTTTTACTTGTATAATATTCCATTAAATCCTAGAAGCATATACCAAAGTCTTATTCATTTTACTTCCCAAAATATTCAATAGTTTATATCTTCTTAATTTTCATTATCTTTTAATTTAAGAGTTACAAAACTCCAATTTCTTTACAGTTTCATTAAACACTTAGCTTTTAATTTCAGATTTCAATTTGGAAGTTTCCGACCATTAAAATAGTCAAAGATTCCATTCTATTACAATAGTTGAAAATCATTGATTGATAGAAACTTAAGAACTAAATACTGGGTTTCATTTCAAATCATCTTGAAATAATATATACTTATATCTTTTGTATATCAAATCATACTTAGGAAATTAAAACTAAAATTTGTTTCACCAAAACAACTGTGTAGCAAAGTTACTATAGTAGTCTTCCTATTTTGAATCTTGCAAATGAATGTCGATGATGCCGCGGTCATCACCGAAATTATTTTCGAGCGACAAATGAGGGGAGTATAGAACTTATTTTCTTTAAACTTCTTTTAAAACATTTCTTTCAAGTACCTTTTGAAAACATTTTGAAAACATCTCTATTTGCAAATACTTCCAAATAATACAACTATTATTTTTCCAAAATCTTTGAAAACTAAATTTCAAACACCGGAATTTAAGTTCTCAAATTCCAATTTAAATTCATTTTATTGGTAAATCATAATTTATAAACCATATGTACAAAATTACATTTTCTCATAACATACAATAGTAAATAGTTTTTAGAACCTTGACTAACCAACAATAAATGAAAATAATAAATATATTATCATTTCCTAACAACCAACACGTCAAAATAACAATATCAATTTATGAAAAATTATTCTTTTAAATACCAGATATAATACTAGATAAAAAATATTTTATTTACCAATTTCAAAACAATATTGTGTCAGTTTGTCATGTTCAAGTGTTTAGAAATCCTTATCGATGCCATAGCGTCCTACGTACCGACCGGAATTTATGAATACTCAACGGAACAATTTAACATAGTACAAAACATTTTTAAAACACTAACAAATATGCTCTCTCGTATATATATACACACTCAAACTCATTCTAGGGTATTACTAACCCTATCCCTAATGAGTTACCTTAACAGGCAAAGGTATCTCTAAACCTAAGCTCTGATACCAACTATGACAACCCACCTTTTTGAACGATTGAAGTCGACAATAAACCACACATGTCTAACTAAAACCATTCAAAATGACAGATTATCAATGGGATTTAATAAGAAAATAAGAAAACAGAAGGAAAGCAATACACAGAATCTCGCATCGGAATGATAAAATATAATAATCAAATAAATAGTTCATGAAGCTGTTTTACAATATACATTTGATTATACTTTTACAACATCAATTAGAGTTATACATACAACAAAGACAAAATAAAACAATGTAGCATAACAACATGATGCAGGGGAATAATACTAGTAATATAATATGCCAAATCTTCATCTTCCTCCTCCAAAATAATATGATCTTCAATGCACTGAAAACTCAGGGCTGACCCGAGCATAAAGTAAAACAATACACTCGAGTCAGAACTAAAATATCCTTATGTAAGTCAAATCAATATCACATATAACAGGAGTGAAATAGCGTTAAGGCTATATATCTATATATATATATAGTATAATACGCTATATATGTAATGTCTAATCAATAAGATAAATATTTTTCCTAGCGTTAAGGCTTTACATTAATCCCCTTTAACACATTTTTAAGCATTGTCCTTTAGTTTTCCTTAGTAGCATCACTAGTAACGTCGGTAGCCAGGGAGGCATCATGATAAGACAACATTAAAACAAAATCGTAGTAGTTGTGTATAAGGATAAAAGTATGACAGGGCACGTGAGGCGATGCCCAAGGTAGGATTCTACTATTTTGCATTTCCTGACTGGTGGTAACCCCTAACGGCCCACCGTCGAATCCAAAAAATCAAGATGGAAATACGAAGAACAGATGTCGCTAGAGGTAGCTAGCCTCATTGGTCAGGTATGGTTCTTGTTTTAGTCATTTCAAATTGACACAAGTGTCGGGGTCATCCTTCATCGTTCTCTTTCTTCAATCCAGCAAACGTCGCCAATTCAACCTCTACATTCTGGATAACATCCACAGCGTACACAGTCGTTAAAGTGGTTCTGATATTGACAGAGAGTATGCCAATATTCATCCCCGACCTCTTTAACAATCAAACGTCATTTTTCACACCGGTTGATTCTTTTAAATTTCAAGAACGAGTCATGTTTCATTTCAAAATATCAGATGCACTTCAAAATAATTACGAATTCAAAATAGGTTATACTTTCAAATCAAAACATTCATATTTAAATCAACGATTTAAATCTAAATAAATCTAAATCTTACAACAATTTGAATATTAAAAATAGTTTGAATAATTAAAATAGTTTGAATATTGGAAATAGTTTAGATACTTAAAATAAGTTTAATAATTGAAAATAGTTCGAATATAAAATATTTTTAATATGGAAATTTTTTTGGATAGTTAGAATAGTTTATATATTAAAATAATTTGATTATTAAAATAGTTTATATATCAAAATTGTTTATATTAAAATTGTTTCTTTCTTTCACAACAACTTGAACTTAGGTTCAAATTCCAAATCAAAACGAATTCAAAACTTCTAATTCAAGTCAACTTCATAGTCAAAATTCAATTTAAATGAACCTTAATTCAAACGATTTCAAACTTTACTTCAAATTCAATTTAACCGATTCTATCTAAAGGTGAAATTTCCAATTCACGTTCTCATTTTGAAACAATTTAGTTTAAAATCATTTCACGTCCATACTTCGAAATACAAATCTAAACCATTTTAATTAAAGTAAATTCAAAGTTTAAATTGAAATTTAAACCTTTAGAATGATTCACATCCATTGAATTCAAATTATATCTCAAGTTCCAGTTTAAGATTTCAAATTGAATCCCTTAAAAAATTTCATTTAAATAGTTTCAATTTCAACATTTCAAATCTCGAATTAGAAAATAGTTTGATTCGTATAAACCAAAATTTTATTTTCTTTAGAGCAATATCATTTAAACCAATTCAAATTTAAGATTTGTAACCATTTAATTTAACCAAATCCGGTGTTCGTATATAATTTTCTACCCTATGGCCAAATGATCATTTATTTCAATTTTAATTACATGGATGGATATATATCATTTCAATCCATATTTAAATGACATATGTATATATCAATTCAACCCATTTCCTAGTTCATTTCAGATAATACAAATGACAATTTATATAATGTCGAATAATAGATAGGGTGATAACCAGGGATATGTCAAAAATAAATAAACAACCATACGTCCAACATCAATCAATAGGCATCCAATAACAATCAACATCTAATCAACCAACATATCACAACAGTTAATAGTTATCAATTTTCTTTGTTTAACTAGCAATTAAATTTCAATATCAGTTTAAATGTCAATTCAATTTTGATGTCAATTTTAAATTACCAAACACCAATCAATAACATTTTATCACTTCATGATTTTAATTTAACTAACGTTAGAAAATTTAGTATTGCGTGAGTGGGTTTAATCACTCACCTTTGATTTTAAGCCCATTAAAATCCAACAAAAGCCCAAAATCTTAACAATCTCCAAATTCAACCAAACCAATTTTATATTGCCTAGAATTTCAATACGAGTCCAACGGAAGAAACAGCGCGTGAATTGGAATTCTTATGCAAATGATATTCATGTTATAAGAAATATTATTAAAATAATAATTGGTACATATTTAAAAAATCAAACAAAGTTTAATACTCACATTTTTCTCAAGATGAGGCTTCGGGAAAAGATGGAAGAAAAAACTAAGATGAGGGCAGGACGTGTAGGAAAAATGAAAAATGAAACTCATGTTTCATAGAAGAAAGCTTTTGAATTTGCAAAAATGAGAGCTTTTGAATTTGCAATCTCATGTTAAAATGATCCGGGGAAAGGAAGATTTGAAATGGAGATCTGAACATAGGAAATAAGACAGTGACAAAAAAATGAAGGGACAAGTTTAAAAACGTGAACAATTTGATGATGAGAATATAGCTTTAGCAAACAACAATTTGAACTAAATGAATATGAGGTGTCGGGAGAAACAAAACTCAAATGAAGAAATAAAGTGGCGGGTTATTTAATAATAAGGAAATGAAGGTGAAGGGACAAATATGAATGTCACGTTTTGTTTTGAAAGCTTCAGGCATTAATAATGCATAAGGAAATGTACGTAGGAATGAAAAAGTTTACAAACCAAACGAAAATGAAATTTTGTACAACCAAAAATGATATAGCAAGAATTAAATACAGCCTAAAAGTGTAGGCTCAGGTATTAAACAGAAGGAGAAATGAATGGATCAAGTATTAATAATAAGGTAACTATTTTGAAACGTACATGCAACAATTAATAACAAAAGAAATGAAGGGACCACATACATCACACAACCTTTTGAAATTCAATTTTTGAAACGTAACCAAATTAATTTCATTAACTCAAATAATACTCAAATTTGCACTCTTTTTATTTTTTATCAACGCACAATATATAATATTATACTTATCTTAAAAATGAAAACGTTCAATTTGGTTTTCCCAAAATATCTTTTATTTCCATTAAAACGCCCTTTCTATTTAACACAAAACGTGCGTTTCTTTTATTAAATCTATTAATTGCAATCAATGTTCTCTTTTCCTTTTAATTGAAATATTTCAATTACATTAATTGCAACTAATTACAAAGTCAAATTTCAAAATAGACAAACAAAAATGGATGAAATACAGAACAATTGTTTCCTTTAGTCATTTAAACATGTTTATAAATTTGTTGTTTATAGACCAGAGTAATAAATAATTTACTTAAATAAATGATTTTCCTATTCTTGTAATCAATCTGTATGCTAAAACACAGTTCAAGTAAACATATGTTTCTTCCTTTAATCAAGTCATTCTATTCTTTATTTTAATGAAATTAAACTTATATTCACATACGAAACATTTATTTATGTGATAAATTTTCACAAAACATAAGCTACGTTTAATTACATCTATTAATTTACAATTTTGTGTCCTCTCTTCTATTAATTGAAATTATTCAATTATCTTAATTTCAATTGATTTTAAAGGTGAATTTCAAAACGGACAAAATAAATGTGATGGGAAATAATCAATTGTTTCCTTTATAAATTTAAAATCATTGTACATAAACAAGAGTTATAAATTCCTACTAAATAAGGTCTATTATTTCTGTAATCAATATCTAAGCTACAATACATTTCAAATAAATAAACATGTGATTTTTCCTTTAATACAAAAACATTCATTTTATTTATTATTAAAGTAAACATTTGTTATTTCAAATCTTGTTGTTAATATGCAACCCAACATTGTTTTACATCCATAAATCATAAATTTTTAATTTCTAATTTTTTTTAATTTCAATGTCTTATTTAATTTAATATTTTTAATTGTCAAAAATATGGGTTGTTACAATGTGAATATTAAATTATTCATTATAACACTATGAAAGGTCTAGTGCATAATGAATTGAAAAAGTTGTTTGCTAAATTGTCCGTTTTACCTCGTTGTTTAATGCACCTAACCCAACCCAACATTTACCACCTCAAGTACTCTCATACATCGGACAACATTATGTGTGTCATGAATTGAACTAGACTATGTATAATATATATATTATAATTAATCTAAGTAGATATATGAGCAATCCTAGCACTTATCACTAGAGCACAATATTAGAGTACTAAGATACGTGAAGTATGCATAGAATTATTGATTGCATCATCTAAAGTATTCATGTATGATGGGATGATATCATGATGAAAATTGGATGACTAGCTCAACTAACACAAAATCTACAAGTGAATATGTGTTTAGATTAAGACTTGAGGGTAGTTTCATGGAAATCCGCTATTAAAACTTTTACAGCAAGGTCAATCATGGAATCATAATTAATTGCTTTAAGTAAAGATGTAAAACAAGAAAAGTGGCTTTGAAGTTTCCTAATTAGTGTTTTAATTGGGATAGTCCATTGCTCCAACAAGTATAACATTAGAAAGTCAATTGGCTATTAGAGGAACTAACAATTAATTATATAATGACATGACAAGAAATAAAAAAAATTATGATTTTCTTATTCCTAAAAATATTATATCCACCATATGTTGATAAGAATTGATAATTTTCATTTTTTAATTCCCAAATTGGGATATTATAGATTGAAATCCAATATTTGTGATTAAAACAATATAAAGAACTGCAAAAAAAATTTAAACAAGGAAAAACTCATAATACACTACCAACAAAAGTTGTTAAGGAAAAAAGTTCAACATGACCAGTAGGTTTTGGTTTAAGGCCTATAGGTTAACCAAAAGTTTTTCTTAGTGAAATCCCAAAATCATTGGCTGGAGAACCTAGGATTTAGGTTTAATGGGACAACTAAGTTTTGGATAAACTAATAACTATAAAGAGATCAATTTCTCAAATATTCATATAATATGGTAGTGCTTTACTTGTCGATGAATAGGATAAATTCACCTTAAATGGTGTCAATATTACGGTGGTAAAAAGAACCAAGTGGACTACTACGGGATATTCCTCGTAGAATCATCAATGTAAGTGTGAATGTGTGACGTCAATGAGAATTGTACAACCAAATTCTCATAAGCACTTATAAGATCAAGATATTGTTTATGACAAAAAAATCACGAACAGAAAACCAAGGCCAATTTAGAAGTTATTATTTCGGTGTTAATGAATACAAAAAAATTATAGTTAAAAGACATGATAGTCTATTAATTCGATAAAAATCCCAACAGACAATCGCTAGGAGTTTGAAAACCATTGTGCTATCTAAACCGATGTAGTGATTTTTCATATAGTACAGTAACATTTTATTCATATGTAAGCTATATGTTTGGAAAGAGCTAATATCTATTCATATGGGGTTTGTTATAACTACATTATATTTGTACCCACTTTTTGGTGGGACTCGTGCTTCAAATGCATTAGAAATTATGCCTATCCTGTAGCACTTGTTGAGCCGATCGAGATAGTATATTGTAACACCAATTCCAACATCGTATGAATGTGACATTAGCATTAAAGGTTTAAGGAATCCCACTTTAGGAAAAGCAATACAAAGTATTATATAGATAAAAACTTGTGCTTTACATATTGAAATGTTCAAGGATAGACAACTATGTCAACTATTGGAACTAAAAGGCTTGCACATGGTCATGCGTGTTTAGACTAGGGTAATGGAAGTTTGAGGTTCTTTGTTGGCACACTTAGCACTAGCATTGTACAGACACTGACACTTGGGATAAGCTGAGTTGGATTGTGCTCTACAGAGCTTTAAAATCAATCATTTTTACGGGTTTTTTAATGGTTTTCATTTGATGGTCAAAACCTATGTTTAAAAGGTCGCAACCTTTTCAATGGATTTGACTGTTGGAAAAACTAAGGTACCTCTTCACAAAGAGGTTACTCTTTAAAATAAATAAATATGGGTGAAGGTGGCTTTGGAAAAGAATCAAAAACAATTCTAGAAATGGAACTTGTTCCTCCTCCTCCATTATTCTACTCTATACACCAAATCTTGTATTCGTTCAACTTTACAACTTTAAGTGCCAAATAGTAGTGAAAGATCTATCTCATCTTGAGAAATAGTTTCTTACTATTCCTTTAATGCATGTAAGGGAGCAATATTATTTCAAGAAAGTACTGAATTGCAGACTCGAACATCTATTTGATAATCATATCTACAAGCATCACTTCCACAATTGCTTAGTTTATTGTTATTTTTCAATTTATTGTACTATTAAATCCTATTTAACCTAAGCAACAGAAATTCTTGAAGTTGTCTTCCAATGTAATCGACTTGTCTCGATGGAAGTGTGTTTGTCTTTGCTCTAGCGATAGTGTTAAAGATATCTGGTACATGTGTAAACCATCAAATTTTGTTTGATCGTCATGGGAGACTTAGGAGGCATGCCATATGTGCATGCTTCTGCCATTACATCCACCGAGAAATTAATTAAGCTGTTAGAACTTTTTCGTAGAACGATGATAATCCATCATTTTGTCACCACTGTTTACTACCATTAATTGTATATGCCTACATATTGCATGCACCTTGTTCAAGTTGTAAAATATCACTTTAATCATGCTAAAATTAGAATGCTAACTCACCTTTAGAGCATCTCTAACAATATTCAAGTTACATATTACATTTTCAATGGTCACAAAATGTAACCCATATGCTTTCCTACCAGTGAATTAAACCAGTTCTTGTTCAATAAATGTTTGGTTTTAAGGCGCTTATTGAACAAGCGTCCATATCTGGGCACCGACGTTTAGGTACTAAAAGCTTGTTTAACAAACATCAGGTCACCAGGTGCTTGTTGGGCAAGCTCCTAGCTCACCATGCCGATATGAGGCATTTTCCCTCCTTTCCCTCATTTTTTCACCTTCAATGATTTTGTAATTTCACCATTTTAGATCAAAAGGACATTGAAATGCCGCTACAACCATTAAAATTGCTAGACATGTTATCTATTACAGGAGCGATATAGATCAAAAGGATGTTGAAATGCCACTACGACCCATCAAAATTGTTGGACGAGTTATATGTTACATGAGCAATTTAGATCGAAAGGACGTTGAAATATCGCCATGATCCATCGAAATCTAGAGCATACCATTTTAGATGCTACTATGATCGCAAATGGTCTTCATTGCTTATACGAGCTACCACAGATGAGGACACATTAGCTGAGTGCGGTATTAGCGACACCGTAGGCTTATTTTTAAGATACTATTATCAGAAAATTATGTCTATCACAATTATAAATGTTTATCGGTTTGGTTGGTTTAATGTTAACTTTGAATAATTATTTATATAGGTTGATCACATGGTTATGCATCGTAGTTTGCATATGTGCATTACCAGGTACTTTACCATATTACCTCGACCAATTATTGATAGGCTATATGCATCACCGTTCGGTGATTTTCTACATTTACCTATGTTTGTACATATATACCATTGTGTAGTAGAGGATCTTACAAAGAGATGGTGGCCTACTACACATGCATTTAATTTCCTATATTTTGAGTTAGGATTGATGCCATTTGACTTTTATATGCTCGTTGTTATAGAGGTTGGCCTACCGGACCGTGTGTCGGTATCCTTTGATAATACCTATGAGGAGTTTATGTTATATTCTGCATATTTACTGGATTTGGTAGATGATGAGGTTAAATGGAGTGCGGTTACACTGACATGTCCACAAAGATACATAGTAGACTATTGGGACACTGATTAGGTGCACACTCCTATCGTACGTACCTTCGTACTATACCTTTTTGGTTCTATATTTTTTTTCAAACAACAAAGGCATGATTAGACTAGGATATCTAGTTGGGCTTGTTGATGTGGATGGACTTGCGACTACGATATTGTCATCCTTTGATATCTATATATAGCTCTAGATGAATATTCACTACAATAGTCTAGGCCTATGTTTGGATTTTGGTATATCCTCCCACATTAGTACTTTGAGTATACAATCAATTTGAACCCATGACTTGTTGATGAAGAAAACACTACTTCATATATTTACTTCCTTAGATTACGTTGTTAGGGGAATGTTATGCATGTATGCCATGATGTACTTGGGGTACGTAATGAGTTAATGGAGGCCAAAAAATAGATGGATTTGAGGAGGCACCATGCTATGCATGTACGTTTACTAGCTTGTTGTAGGTACAAAAGCATTGTAAATTAAATGAAAGAAGATAACTTATTTCAGTTAATTCGATCTATGTTTGATTCTCAATATTTTTGGAAGTATCGTACTAATTTTATTGGACATGTTACATATGATCTTTTGATTACCTACGTCAGACAATTTGAATGATTTTCAAGAATTATGTAAGTTATTTAAGTTAATTAAGTTGTCTATGCATTCAAAGATATGATATCTACATATTTTCATGTTTTACTTAAAGTTACTTAATAGTTTGAACAAGATTCCTATTTTCAAACTTGAAACATATTTGTGGATATAAAACTTAAGAAGACATGGTTAAAATAGTACAAACAAGACAACAAACATTAAAATAAAAATGGCAACAAAGCTTGAAAATATGCACACACACTGATAACAAACACATAAAGTTCACAATTGGTTAAATATGTTTACACTAGTCTACAAATCGAATTGAACTCTATGTTCTGTGAAGCATTGAAATTTCATCTTCAATTTCAATGGCATAAACAACGGCTCAATGAGGTAAAGGATCATCAAACCATTTCCAAAATCCACAACCGTCTGGAAAGTTGTAGCGTCTATAGTGGCATCGACAAATGTCATTTTTATTTCTTATGATGGAAGAAAAAAGCGAAACTCAACAGTTATAGTAGATTTGTTGAGAATCAACATCTTGTTCTGTTTGAAGTAGTTGGTTACCGAGTTCGTGCCTTTTTGGCTTCTCCCATGGTGGCTTATTTGCTTTTCTCTTTGTCTTGTTCAATCTGCCTGAAGCATATGCTCTTGTAGCTCTTTCTCATGCTCTTTTAAATCTTCATAGTGCCTTTCTTCCATTTCAATTTACCACTCATTTATATATGGGGGGATGCCATATTCGGTGGGATGTCATGGCTTAAAGGACCTTTGTATGAGTATTATGAGAGCAGAGAGGTATGGTTGTAATCCACCATTTTTGTATACTATAATATAGTGATTAGATATAAGTGCAGAGAAGTATGATAAGCAAAATGACATATATAATACAATAAGACACATATAGACAACGTGACTATAGTATTTGACATGATAGAACACTAAGCCATTCTTACTACACTAAACTAATTGGCATGCGGATAGAAGGACAACATGGTTAAAGTGTTCGACATGACAGGAAACCGAGCCATTCTAACTACACTTAACTAATTGGCATATGAAGGATAATGTGGTTATAATGTTTGACATGATAGGACACTGAACCATTTTGACTACACTAAACTAATTAGCATGCGGACAGAATGACAATATCTCAACCATCCATGACATTGAATCAAATACATGGAAACTATAAATAACCACAAAAATCTTATTCGTTCTCACTCAATCAAAGCCTTACGTCTTCATTTCTATTCAATAGCATAATAATAATGTCATCCAAAGAACTTATAATTTTTGATCGTAGTGTGACAACTTTGATGAAATGATGTAAGATCATTTTCATCATAAAAGAGTCCTACTAGCAATGTCTATGCTACAATCTGGCCAATCCAATGGTCAATACGGTTGATTAGTTATTGGTCGTTGTTATAAAAACTGCAATCATTCTGTATAATGAAAGACTGATAGAAGACTATTTTAATCCAAATCCCACTTACGTCGAAGGTGATTTCAACAGAAGATTTCGAATGTAACAAGCTTTATCCCTAAGGATTCTACAATACATTAAACAGCATGATAAATACTCTGTTTTCAATCCCAATGCATTTCATACTCAGTGTTTGAGTGGTCACCAAAAAATGAACGATGCATCGAATGCTTGCATATGCTAGACCAGTAGACTCTCTCGAAAAGAGTTTGTACCTAGGAAAAGCACAATATGTGAAACTTTGGACCATTTCTGCCAAGCGATCGTCGACGTATACAGCGATCAATACTTACGAAGACCGAACGAAGCTGACATAGCAAGATTAATGGGGATGCATGGCAGTAGAGGATGATCAGGAAAGTTGGGTAGTATAGATCGTACGCATTAGGATTAGAAAAGTTGTCCAAAGGTGTATGCCAGAGATTATCGGGGTAAGTCTCATAGGTCGACAATTATTCTTGAAGCAGTAGCTTCATATGACTCATGGATCTGACATGCTTTTTTTGGAATGTGAGGTTCTAACAATGACCTTAATGTAGTAAAACGATCTACTTTACTTAATGAATTAGTGAATGGAAGATCAGAGGTGGAGCCTTGGCGCAACGGTTAGGTCAGCCACATGGTGATCCGCGCGTCCAGGTTCGAGTTCGAAAACGGCCTCTTCGCAGTGCGAGGGAAAGACTTTGTACATTATCGACCTCCTCAGAATCCGCTATCGTGCGAGAGCCTCACTGGGTTCTACCTTTTAATGAATGGAAGATCAACTCCTTGTTCCTTCACTTTAGAAGAAAACACTTATGATCACAGATATTATCTTGGCAATGGAATATACCATAAATGAAGTATCATTGTTAAGATCATTTCTATTCCATTAACAATAAATAAGCAAAGTTTGTGGCAATGCAAGAAAGACAGAGGAAGGTTGTTGAAAAAGCATTTGGTGTTCTTCAATTATGATTTGACATAGTCAGCATTCCGTGTAGACTATGGTCACCCTATAAAATGGAAATAAGAATGTATACTTGTGTCAATTTACACAACATGATTATTGATGATAGGAGAGACATGGAAGACAACTTTGACTACGAGGATGCTACAGCTACACCAAATATATGGCATAACAATATGAGCGCTTTGGAATTCGAGTTTCATGTTACTAGTCGAATGTCATTTCGTACTAATCTACTACATCGTAGACTGCAAAATAATTTCATAAATCATATTTGGAACTTTTTCGACAATCAATAAAAGATTGTTATTGTTGTTGTTGCGATTGTTATTATTATTGTTGCTATTATTTTAGTTGTGATAGAAGATCATTGTTGTTGTAGAGAATTATTGTTTTTGTTTTTGTTATTGCAATATATTTCAATTGAATTTCATATCATTAATATACCGCAATTTCATTTAGTAGTCTTGAAAAGTGAAACAAACTTCATTGGTTAAAATAGTTCTTAAAGTACAAACATACTTGATTCGGTTCGAATCATTACGTCACCAATTGAAGATCAAAAGATATAATAGTTCTAAAAGTACAAACATAGCTATAGCCTCTCTTCACGCCTATGTCTTATAATTTCTGTCATTCTAGATTTTATAAACTCCCGTTCATCAGACATAATCGATGTATCCACAACCATTGTTGCATCTTCTTCTCCCTATTTGTTTCCAGCAAGAAGTCATTCCAATTTTAACATTTTTTCTTGGTATTGAGCAACTCGAAACTTCATCACACGATTATACTTGTCTTCATATTCCAGTGAATGTCTTTTTATTTCGGCTCGATCTGCACTAGCAGTCTGCTTTTTTTTGCTGCTTTGGATCCTTGAGACCTAACAAAATCATCTTTGTTGGGAGTTAGTTGATCATCCAACCCCGCACTATGGCTTCATAGTGATTCCTTAAGACTAGAGCTTTCTACAACTCTCGGCGCATTACTTTTAGATCTGTTTGAGTGGACTTTTTGAATAGTTTTCTAAACAGAAGATTTCCATTTTACATGCTCAATTAGCAAGTCATAAATGCGCATGAACATGAACCTGTGCAGTTAATGCCCCGCTATATCCCCGCTATAACTCCGATATATCTTATAGCGGATTCCTACAGCTACGATTTTTCCATATATCCTCAACATATAGCATTTCCGCTTTAATCCCCGCTATATCCCGTTATTTCCGCTATATTCCGCTATTTCCGCTATATCTTCTATAAAAAATTGGATTGAAAAATGATATTTATACGCTATAAAAATTATGAAATTAATTAATTTCATTGAATTTTTGATATATATTTAGAAATGATAATACTCTAATATTCTACTAAATTAAATTAAGTTATATAACAGTTTTACGTTCATTTACAATACATTTGCACATATTTTTATTTAAAATTATTTTTGTATTAATTATAATTCAATTGAATGTTAATTTTTCACATAATTACTATTTATATATTCGTAAAAACAACAAGTATGAGATTTATATGCTATTTTAGAGTAATCCGATATATCCCGCTATATCTTCGCTACATCCCCGCTATGACTTTTTGCACCTCTACCGCATTGAATCCACCGAGCGCTTTAACTGCACAAACATGAACTGACGAAAATGAGTTGCTTGTTTATTCTCAGGTCTATCGACTTGTTAAACATTTTATTCACGACCGCCCTCTACGAAAAAAAGAATGAAATATTCAAAGAATGATAAAAACATTTGTAAACGTATGAAAATTAGTTAATTTTACCAAATGCATTTCGCCTTCAAAACCAATAGGGTTCGTTTGCTTTGGCTTAAACATTTGAGAATCAAATGTCTGTGTTTGACGTTTAATTATTCCATAACGACATTTGATTGAATAAGGTTATCTTTTGTGGCCAATGTTCTTTTGATTATATTAATTTGTAATTTTGCCTCTAAAAATATCACAATTTTGGTCGGCATCTCACATTAGATTTGTTGAGAGTGCATATCAAATGTAACATAAATCGCAGTCTTCTATGAAGTTCAACTAGCACTAAGGAACACTCCTCCAATGGGAACTATATTGTCTTTAAAATTGAATTCCTCGAACCTGCATCTTGTAGCATTGACGTCGAAATCATAAAACATCTTTGTTGAACAGAAATGAGAGTAGAATGATTTTTGGTACGGTAAATTTGTTAGAAGAGAAGATAATGTGGTGTATAGTATTTTTAGGATGGGAGAATGGTAGTCGTTTGAATTTAGCCGTCATTGAGCTCTTGTTGAACTAGCGTCCAATTCTCAGATGCAAGTTGAACATGCACCTGAAACCAAACGCTTGTTCGGTAAACGTCTGAAAATTGGATGCTTATTCAACAAACGTCCAAACAGATTATATCTTCCCACACTTCGACGTTGTATTTGCAACCAAATACAAAATGTAAATCTCTTTTCAATAGCGATTTGAGGTTACATATTATATTTTGTAATATCTGTACCTGTGTTGGAAATGCTCTTAGGATGTAATAGGGAACGTATAAATAGATAGTGTGGTTGTAAATTACAGTTTGAGTTTGTTTGTTTTTTTCAAATATGTACTTATCCAAATTGATTGGCAATTCATGTCTAATGATTAGTAATAATTAAAAAGTATTTCTGTAGATAGTATAATTTACATTAAGTAAAATTTAGCAATGAAAGCTGATAAAATATGCAATTTCTTGTAGCTACCTAGTACTTTTGAATCAATTTCAAACACGTCATATTACATAAGTAACTTGTAAAAATATCTCTGTAGTTATGAAATGATTAGACACCCTCTTAACCGGAGTAAATATAGTAGCTCAAAGAGTGTCGTTTACACCATACAGGGTACGATGTACCTTAGCATGTTCTGGAATTTTGTGAGATGCATGAAAGCAAATAGTATAGAAAAATTCAGTCCTATCATACAACTATTTGAGCACAACATAGACCGACCTCTCCACAAAAATTACACAAGAACATCTGCATAAACTATGACATCGATCGTTTTGTAGTAGCTGAACCCAAATGTAAAACAGTAAAATATCAACACGCTGATAGTACACATACACCCATAGAACAATATAACTGTATTATTCATTTCAAGCCAAGTTCAAAGTTGCTGAAAAGAAACACTAAAACAGGCACAAGCTTGCTTCCATGCAAACACTCAAGTTTACATTACATACATTAATGCCATCACAGCAACACTTAACCAAGGATGAAAACAGAAAAATTACAGTTACAGGAAGCAAATACAGTTACAATTAACCATGCAGGTACTGAATTCATGGAGATGGTGGCCAGTAAAACCCGTTATAAGCCTGATTAAACCCGCCTCCATAGAATCTAACTTCCAAGCCTTCAACTTCCACGCCTTCACCATGGTTCCATAATATATCATCATCATACCCGTAGTCATAGTCGTACTCATCATCATAATCAACAAATGTATCCCACTCATATTCAGAATCCAAATCCTCAGAGCAATCGTCCCAAAAGTTCCTATTGTAAAAGTCCTCAACTTGTGGACCTAATACCTTCAACTTCGAGTACTTTTCCTTCAAGAACTGTTCGTCGAGCTTCACTTCCCAGCACCCTCTCAAATCAAGAAACTCTAGCTTTTTGCACTTTAGTAGAATTTCAAGAACTCCTTTGTTGGTGAGGAGGAGATAAGCCACTTCTAGGTGTCGGAGATTTGGCATGGAAGAAGCAATGGCGAATGCTTCGTCGTCTTGGTTGAATTTGCTGTCTGCTTCTAGAGGGTGCATTGTGCGTCGAAATATGCTTAATGATTTGCAGTTCTTGCCAAAACACTCTAGAGCTTTTGGACCGAGCTTTTTGGAGTAGCTTAAGTCTAAGCTTGTGATGCTTGTCAGACGGTGCGCGACTTGCTCCACTATTGAGTCGGTTATTTCACTTCGAGGGAGAATTAGGGTTTGGAGAAAGCGAGCACTTACAAAAGGAAGGAAAAATAAAAACACACTAAATGTGAATATTATAGTTCATTTAATTTAATGTAATGAAATAACCTAAATATTTAACTTAAAAAACACTTCGTTAACCAAATCGTTTATACCTTTAACAATTCCTGCATTTAATACGATTTAATTGAAATTCAAGAGATTAATAGGGAAAAATTTGTCAATTCCTGCAGAATCGTACTGTGAAGACAGCTAAACGTGTTGCAGACATCTTTTTTGTTTTAAAAAACCGCAATATAGGTAGGTGTGGTGTTAGGTGAACAATGTCTCCTTAATTGGACTGATATTGTCCAAAAAGATAACCAAGGTCAATTATTCCAGCTACTTGAATTTTGAATTCCAAAAAGTCCAAACTGTGACACTATAATGAACACGTTCTTTCATATGATAATAACTTTGTTTTCTTGTAATGCGTGGATTTGCTGAAATTGACACACAAGATATTTAATCTTTTTTCTTCTTCTTTTTCCTATGATGCTAAATCAAAAATGGGCATATAGTATCTTTTATTGAAAGCCTAAATCATCAGTACTGCGACACTATGAACGAATATAAATGGATTTTTTTTAACTCAAAATATTGAACTATCACAGTCGATTTGATGAACATATCAGAACAAAAAACAATCGAAGTCCAAAAAGGTCATTCCAAATGGTATTATAAAGGACAACCGAAACATGTAGATCTATTGATTAATGGGTGGAGACAAGCAATAAACATTCTGAATTGAATTCAGAACCCATTTAACATGAAACGGAAAAATAAAATGGAAATATAAACTGGTCAATTATACATATCTATATATTTCTGTGCATAAGATCTCATACTAAAGCCATTTCCTAATTAATGTATCATTTAACCAAAGCCACGCTAATTTTTCTCCAGAATTTAACCATGAAAGAGTAAAAAAAAGCTTTTGCGTTTCACAAGATATTAAAGATCAAGGAATAACTTGGAATTGTCTTATATGATTCCAAGTTTTAGACAATTAATGTGAACAATTCCTACTTCACACTAATAAGAAAAATCACCTGTTCGTTCAAATTGATCACCGTGATTTAAAGAAAAATTTCAGAAAATAGTAACTTAGAGGTAGCCAAGCTTTCATTTGTTCTAAGTCAGACCGCTACCCTACCTAAACATGAACTAAAAAATAGGGGTGTTTTATATGATATATCCTACCAACAAAACAAAGAATTTATACCAATTAGTACATTAAAATCACTTACTTATCTGCAACATACGAGAACAAAGCATCGCTGGGAAGCCCAGAAACTGCAAGTTTTCGAAAAGACCCACAACTTCTAGCAATTAGCATTCTGAGAAGTCTATCGAGATGTTTGGGTTTGCATCTGTTGCCCCATTCTTCTATGTCGATTTCTTGCCAACAATATGGACCACATACTACTCTTCTCCAAGATTTGCACACTCTAGGAACAATTGTTAGAATTTCTTGAATCGACAATCTACTAAATATCAAACCAAGCGCATCTGGGATGAGCTCATCCCATTTTCTCATTTCAGTTGATTTTTCCATGCTCTTTCTGTTTACAAAAATCAATTTAAGTTAGCATACTGATGTATTACTTTATGCGAATAACAATCGGAAAATTAATTGTTCAATTTAACAGCTATAGTAAGTGCCAATTAAAGTTATTTTTACTGCATTTAATTGAAAAGATTTTAAGAGAAGCTAGAATATTGGATTGCACTTCGTATTCTAACTGCGACAGTACATTATTTCCCATAGAATTAACACTTAAATAAAAACAAGATCAAATAAATACTTAGTTATAAAATAGGATGGAAGTAACTGATGCATGAATGAAACTTAAATGAGATGAATGGAAACAAGCAAGAATTTTAAACAACAAACATTACCATTTAATTGACCAACAAAATCAAATGAGAATAAAGAAGGTGACCGATTTGAGCTACATAATAAAATAAAATGGAAGAAAAAAAAATTGCAATAGCAATAATTGGAAAAGAAATAAAGACCCATTTGCAGGATTTATTGGTTTTTGCAAGAAAAGGACAAATAGATGGTTGCTTCTAAGAAAGTAAGAATAAAGATGCCTTCTTTTACCGTATTTACGATTTAAGTGAATTCTCAACAGATAAAATTATCGAATGTTTATCATATTCAAGACAAATACAAATGAGCTAATGTTTTGTAAAGAACATTAAATGGAAGATCTCGATTGAAACTTATTAAAACTTACAAGCAATAGTTGCTTCTAGTATCGAATACCAAGCTGGCAAGCAATCCAATATGATGAAAATGATAGAAATTTAGAGAAGATGAAATTGTAGCAGAATTGCTTAGCTGTTTTCTTGGATCTGTAGCAAGATAGAGAGCTAAAAGGTAGAACACAATAAACCAAACAAAATGTAAAAAGGTTTCGGAGTTCTGTTTGTTGTTGGGTGAGTGAAAAAGAATCATATAGCCATGAGGTCCATGTAGCGGCTTATGCTGCTTTTGCTTTTTTGCCTACTAAATTTGTGCTATTTCATTTTCGGTCCATTGATCCGAACTGTGTGTGCAAATTCATATTTTTATCAGTCTCTTTAACATTTGTTATGTATTATTATTCCCTATTGGTCGGAGTATCCAAAGCGAGCGATACAGTCAGGCTTTTGAACGGAAAATGCTCCCTTCGCTCAAGGAAGAAAGGAAGAAAGTCATAAATAGTATTGCCGGGGGTTAATTTATTATAAAACACATCTACGAAGCATTATTTACGGGGAGTTGAGGGGGGAAAAGGAAGAAAAGAAAATAGTAATGCATCTAGGAAAAAGAAACGATTAATAATTTTAATAGATTTAAAGCTCTGTATAATTAAGTTATTCTTTTCTTAACTTGCTAGCGTACATATTAATGTTGTACTCGTTATTTTAATTCAAATATTTAATATAAAATAATTTTTTGTAAAAATATCAACTTGACAAACTGTCATAAATTTGATGATCTGTCTAATAATATGCATTATATATATGTAAAAATCAAGATTTTAAAATTTAATTTTTTTTATAGAAAATTCATTAATTCTTAGTATGCATATCGTATTGACGACCGATCTTCATCATACAAACATATAAATCAATAATTTTCAAACTACATAAATTTAACATATAAACTCCAATGGCGTTATCTTAAAATCATCAAATTGTATTGAAAAGCTTTTGAAACGCTTAAAAACGATCTTAAACTATTTAAAACTACATCTTTCAAATGCAGTAAACCAATATATCTTATAACTACGCTAAAATATCATAAATATTTAACTGGACAACGATTATGCATGTAGTTACTACATTTTTAAATGCAGGTTTAGGCTTTAAAAATGATTTGAAATTTTTAAAACAATATTAACCTACTCAAAACCACATATTTCAAATATAGTAAAAACAAATCTACATTAAAACCACATTAGAATATCATGAGAATTTAACAATTATGCAGTTAACTACTGCATCGCTCAAACGCATTTATTATGCTTTAAAAATGTTTAAAACAATATTAAACTACTACAAACTACATTGTTCAAATGTACTGAAACGAATCTATTTTAAGACTATATTAAAGTACCATAAAATTTAATTGCATAACAGTTGTACAATTAATTATTGCAACTTTCAAGTGCAATTTTAAGGCTTTAAAAATGCTTCAAAATAATATTAAATTACTTAAAACCACATCTTTCAAATGTTGTACAACAAATCTGTTTTAAAAATACATTAATACATCCAATATGATTGACAACATATCAATTAATAGCTTACTACATCTCTTAAATGCAGTTGTAACTACATCAAGATAATGCACTTAAAACATTTAACATGATGCAATTGAAATTGAATATCACATATGTAGTTTTCACTGTTAAAATATTAAAATAGAACAAAGTATAATATGTAGAAGAAGAAGAGTGGAAGAAGAAAAAGAAATGAGCAACTATTAAAGGCTATATTTTATCGATGGCTGAATTGATAATTCAACAATACATGGCTTATATTTATATTCAGATTACTTGGAACCCAGTTAATTGTATAATAGGAAATATTATAACTGAGGAAACTATAAATACAATTGGTAAATAATAAATTCTGAAATTTCCTGCAATATTATTTAACATCCCCCTCAAAGTTAAGATGCACAACAACCAGAGTTTGTCAAAACAAACACGATCACAAATGGAATCTAAAATTGGTGAAGTCACCAAAACCATCCAATGATGCGAAACAATAGTTTCAAGTTCTGCTATTTAAATACCAACTTAAACGTGATTGGTAGGCAACTATTTGAAATGACGACAATAATGAATCAGAGATCCAGAGTCAAAATCCGAAGAAGGAAAATAGGAATAAGGAAATTCCTATTGGATTGGAAGTGAAATTCCAATCAAATCCGAAGTCAAAATTAGGGAAAAAAGAACAGGAATAAGGAAATTTCTATGAGAATGGAAGTGGAGTTCCAATCGGGAGTAGAAGAGTAATTCCAATCAGAAAATCTAGAGTTGTAATTTGAGAAGAGAATAGGAATAAGGAAATTCCTATGGGATTAGAAGCGTTATTCCTACCAGAATTCATTATTTTAATTGTCAAAAGACTGATGCCAATTAAGAAAATAAACCAAATTCTAAAAATAGTGGTTTTAGATGTTTCGCAAGGAACAAAGACATCCACGTGCTAGACCTTCAAACTTCAACAACTCAGATTATTTCAATCAGATAACCCACACCCACATACCAACAGCAATTCTCCAGCTCAAATTTCCAGAAAAGCGTTTTATTTTAAAGTTGGACAATGGTAGTATAGTGAAAAATGTAAATTCAGAAGCAATTAACCAAGATCTAGTTTTGTCGATTGAACACCAATGTAAATTCGATATTAATATATCACACAAGATCAAAATAGAAAGAAAAGACACAGAAGATTTAATGCGGTTCGAATTTATATTCTACATCCATGGAGACCAACAACTTTATTACTTCACCAATTTAGAGAGAAGAGATTACAAGATGGTAGAGATTTCTTAAAGCAGAGAAATCTTATCTCTATTACAAATCTACAGAAGAACATTTAAGATGCACTATTGTTTGAGAAGAACGAGATGTTTTTTGAAAAGTTTGAGGCCTCTTTAAATAGAAGTAGAATGAAGCTGAATCTTGGGAAGAAATGAAATTAATTAGGAAATAATACAATCAATTTCATATAAATTTTGAAACATTTTTTCCCCAAGATTTGATTTGCCTTTGATTTAATGTAGATATCTATCTCCTTCTATGAAAAGATGTGCATACTTAGTTTCCTCTTATTGTATATTTGACCAATCAATTAATAAATTAATTGATTTGTTTTGTTTTCCTTCTATATGCTAATAGATTTGAGTCATATTTTCAACACTCCACCTTGACTCAAAATATTCATATCTCTCTCAAATGAATTCAATAATCATATCTGAGTTGTTGGGTCAGTGCCCCAGGGCGCTAAGTAGTTGGGACTAAGCTAATCAAGTTTGAGCAATGCTCAAATTTGTCCTTGGGAAGTGACTTAGTTATCATATCTGAAAGATTATCCATAGCACCCACCTTCAACAGCTTGATCTTGCTTCGTTCTTCCTCAAGCATAAGGAAGAAGCCTTTGATATCAATGTGTTTCGTACGAGAATTATAAGCTTGAATCTATGCAAGATGAATCACATTCCACTTATCTGATAATAGCTCTACTGTCTACTACACCATTGAAAGATCATCCAATAACTGAAGTAAATATGATCGCTTATTAGTCGCTTCCACAATCGATATCAACTCGGCCTCAGTAATCAATAAAGTTACTATAGACTACGACTTTGATCTCCATGAAATCAAGCATATGCCAAGTGTAAAAACATAGCCCGACACCGACTTCCATCCATCTCTATCTCTAGCATAATCTGAACCATAGTAACTCTATGAAGATATCGCCATCTACTCTACCGTACAACAAGCCAACTGATAAAGTGTCACGATGGAATCTAAGTATCCACTTCACTGTTTGCCAATGTTCTTTGCTTGGGTTGGACATATGTTGACTCACAACACCCACTGCATGGACCAAATCTGGTCTCGTGCACACCATCGCATACATAAGACCACCAATAACACTAGAATAAGGTATATCTTCCACATACCTTTTGTCTTCATCCATGAAGGAGATAATTCTTTCAACAACTTAAAATGAGAGCCTAATGGAGTGCCAACTAGTTTAGCTTTCTCCATACTAAATCGAGCGAGGACCTTCCCGATGTATTGCTCTTGAGTGAGTCTCAACTCTCTCCGCTTCTATCTCTGAATATCTCCATACCCAAACAAATCTTTCATATCAAACTCTTTGCTGAGCTCTACTTTCAACTCTATAACTCTGACCATACTCTGAGATGCAATCAACATGTCATTAACATATAACAGAAGATATATCATATCTTCATCACACCTTCTAAAATAAACACACTAATCTTTGAAGCTTCTAGAGTAACCTTGTGAAAGCATAAACTTATCGAATCTCTTGTACTATAGTCTAGGAAACTGCTTCAGTCCGTATAGTGATTTGTTAAGTTTACAAATATAATCTGGCATGCTACTACCAATGAACCTCTGTGGATGCTATAAATAAATCTTCTCATCTAGATCGCCATGTAAGAATGCAGTTTTGACATCTAGTTGTCCAAGTTCCATATCATAATGAGCAACTAATGCCAAAAGAATATGAATGGATGTACGCCTAACAACTGAAGCAAAGATATCATGATACCCTTTCCCTTTCTTCTGAACATATCACTTTTCTACTAACCTTACTTTGTATCTGAAATCACCATTTCCACCATCTTTCACTCTATAGATCCACTTACATCCAATTGCACTCTTGTCGGTGGGAAGAGGCACCAAATTCCAAGTATGATTTTTCTGTTAAGATTCAATCTCCTCTTCCATAGCAACTAACCAACTAGAACTATCAACTGATGCAATAGCGTCTTTATAATCTCTAGGCTCATCATGGAAAACATTTAATGCATATGTTTCCATGTCATTGAAGTCTATGTCTTCGATGTTCAATCCAAAAAATCATTAAGCCACCTAAGCTTCTTCCTCTATCTAACAGACCTAGTCTATGAACGAGCTCCACCTTAAGTTTGATCCTCTGTACTAACATATGTACTATCCTCATCAATCATGATGTCATCAAAAATACCATTTTATACTTCTATGGAAAGAATCTGAAGGTGACTTGCCTTATGTTTAGTATTCCAAATCTGTCCTCACACTGTTATCGAATGAGGAAGGCTCCACCTTCAACATAGTCTTCTCATCAAAAGTCACACTCCTGCTAAAAATAATCTTCTTGCTGATAGGACACCACATCTTATATCCCTTCACTCCTCTTATGCAACCTTGAAAGATATTGCAACATCCCCTATCCAAAGGCCCAAAGCTAAGCACTACAGATGTTGTAGTCATTCATAGTATTAACTTCCGATGACTAAATACCGCTATGTTAATGGTATCCATAATATTAGAAGCACTTGAATATGAAACAAAATCACAGATTTCCAAAAACAATATTTTTTTCACATTACGTTTCAAAACATATGTTTCACATTCAAATTACATAATCCCATAATCATTTCCCAGGTTCAGATAAAATATAATTATTACATAAATACGCCAAGAACGACATATGATGATGCCCCCTTGGTTGACCAGAGTACTATATAGACATAACTGTCTTACAGACAACACAGCGGAATAAAACAAAACAAACATCAACTCATAAATAGCTATCCATCAGCCACCTGCTCGTCTCCGGAAGCTTTATTCGTTAACCTACTAAAACCTGTAAAACCTCAACCCTCGGCCTACTCAAATCAATTTTGAACACCAGAGAGTATAAGGTAAAAACATAAACTTCGAGTCAGACATAAAGCCTGGTGTGAATAATACTATACATCTCGGATATACGATATTATGTGAGACCACACCGCTTAGCGGAATAGGTTTCCCCTCACTAATATCCTTTTAAAACATATCTTTTGCAAACCATAATCTTGCAACCAAACTGGTTAAAACTGTAAAGCATTTTATGTAAACTTACATATCAGGTAACAAATGGACTATTTGTCCGAACACTATAGTTTTGTTTGGCTAACTACTAACCTTTGGCTAACTCGGGCCTATAGACAATAAAATTAAAATAATCTAACATCTATTAGACACTCCTCGTCTGGACGATCCATCCTTAACTATCTGTTAAATACTTCTCTTCTGGATGGTCTTTTCGAAACTTAACATCTCCTAGGGTCACTTGATCCTAATGGCTTTGCGGGCTCACTAATGATCTATCCGTATACAAACATATATTCCCTTCTGTGTGTAATCATAATTTTAGTCTTACCTGTGACAAAGCCCTACACACTGGAATTTTAAACTAAATTAGCTTGGGCCAATAACTAATGTATAGGGTGCGACCCTATACTAGTCCCATCTGGTATTGTAATATCTAAGTCATTTTACTTAGGGATATCTTCCCAAAATTTCCTTGAAAACCTTTTCATCTGAAATTGATTTAAAATCTTTTAAACCAAACTTAAACAAGGAAAATACATAATTTCTATGCTTAACTCATAATCTCCTTGCCATGTTATATATATACTTTACTCAAACCTATGTTGATAAAACATTTAACTTTTGAAAGTACCCCTTTCGAATCCATTGAAAGCACCTCTTTCGAAACCAAGTAAAACCCTTCTTCTAACCTAGGCTGAATGGCCAAAACCTTCCTTTCGAAACCATTCTTGGAAACCTTTCGAAACCATCGAGAAATGTTTCTTTCGAAAGCTTTAAAACCTAGACAACTTTCTTTTAAAACCTTTAAACATTGCATTTTGAAACCTTTGAAACACCTTTCCTTTCAACCTTTCAAAACCATTGGGGAACCACCCCTTTGAAACCTTTCTTTAAAACCTTTCGAAAGCATCAAACCTTTGTAAATAGAAAACCTTTTGAAAGCATTTGGGTTCAATTTAAACATGTGGAAAACACCTTTAAAAACCATTCAAAATTTACCCCTTTGAAACCATTCAAAATTTACCCCTTCAAAACCTTTGAAAACCGTTTCGGTCGAAACCATTTGGATTATGCCTTCAAGTAGAGAAAAAGGATCTGAAACCCATTAGAGTCGAAAGTATTTCTTTCGAAAGTTATTCTTAAGTAAAGAAGTGATGGTGTCGAAACCATACTTCCGAAAGAATTGGAGAAGTGACCAAGTTTTAAAAACAAAGTATGGCTTCCGAAACCATTGACTTCGAAAGGTAAAAAAGCAACAGCTAAAGGGTTTCTACCTTGTCGAAAGCCTATATTTAAAAACAAAGGACAACCTCTTTAAAGCCGTTTCTTTAAACCATTTAACCTGGTCAGAAGCCAACCGAGTCGAAAGCAATATAGTTGAAAGTAAAGCAGATGCATTTTTCATTTTAAAACAAAGCTGCACTTCGACCCCTTTGGAACCCTTGGATTTCGACCTCATTCCTTCCGCCTTCTTTCCAATTCGCTGCACACCAAGTCTTTGATGCCATACGCATTGGTTTCGATAGTGATTAAGGCAAAGGAACTAGGTCAAAAGCCGTCTGTGTCAGAAGCAGGGTGTCGAAAGTGGCGAAACAAGCTAAAAACAAGTAAATTTTGTCTTTAACTTAAAAAAGAAATACTTTTTGACTAACCTACTATGTTTGTACAAATCTTATTGGTTGCTAATTTTTCTTTTCTAAAAGCACTGCTAAAATTTCAGAAATAACAATTAAATTCATTTTATAAAATACCCCTTCTCCTTTTATAAATATATAAAACATTTAAGTCCCATACCTTAAATAATTTTATATATTCATTAAAACACTTAGGAAAATTCTACAAAAATTCCAGAAAATCATTTTCAATATGTTTTCTAACATATATAAATTCCAGACCCAAATATATAATTATTTAACCGTAAATAATTTATAACCCAAATAATCATTTTCTGCACTAGAAAATTTATATAAAATTCAAAATAATTCAGAAAATTATGAAAATTGAAACCCATCTCTAAAATATCATTTCTGACCTAAATCTGAATTCACAAGGCATTTAGATGTCATTAAATAGGGTTTTCACAACAAAACATATCATAAAATCCTTATGAACAAACATAAATCATCAACAAGCTGATATACACATTCAACCGTTCAAAATCATGGCATAAATTTTCAAAACACTTCGGATTTAAGTTAAAACCGAAAACATTTAGAAAAATGAGATGTAGTCATTATTCACCTTAGCTTGAGATTAAGGATTTGAGATTTGAATAGCTTTTGATTTGATTAACCTTCTTCCTTAGCTTTTTCTTCTTCTAATTCTTTAAAATGGTGGCTGGCCTCTATGTTTATAATTTGCAAATGAGAGTGAATAAGTGAATACATGGCTAAGGGGTTTAAGGTTTAGAGTATAAGGATTTTCCTTATTCCCATTTTGCCCCTGCCTACTTCCTAACCTTTTATCTATTTTATTTCATGTTATCTCATTTTGATTTACTTATTAACATGGCACGACTACCCCTATTAATCACAAATCTCATTCCATTAATCACCTTACATTATTTTATTTTATTTTATTTAGCTAATTAAATCTCCTAAATAATGTTACTAAAAATACGGGGTGTTACAATCTCCCCTCCTTAAAAAATTTCATCCTCGAAATTAAGATAAGGTACACAACAAAACAATCAAAGGTAAAACATATCATCAAAAAAATCAAAAAGTGTCTCTAATCCTTCTCTCAGTCTCCCAAGTATAGTCTCTATCATCGTCACTCCATTGGACCTTCACTAATCTGACTGCCTTGTTCCTCAACTTCTTCTCATCTCTCGTGACTATTTGGATAGGCTTCCTAACTATAGTCATGTCTAGTTCCACTACTAAATCTTCTAACACAATCAGTGCTATAGTAGGGTTTGGATCCCTAACACACTTCCTCAGATGAGATACATGGAAAACATCGTAGACTCGTGCATACTACTCGGTAACTCTACTCTACACACGAGTTTTACGGTCCTTTCTATAATAGGTAATGGTCCTACGAATCTTGGTGCTAATTTCCCTACCTTTACGAACCTGATAATACCTTTAAATGGCGATACTTTGATGAAAAAATGATCTCCAACAGAGAACTCTAAATCTTTTCATCTTCTATCTGCATAGTTCTTCTTCCTAGACCGAGCTTCCTTCATTCTCGCCCTTATTAACTCAATCTTCTATGCTGCTTCTTTTACCAATTCAGGACCAAGGACCAATCTATCTCCGATCTCTAATTAACACACTAGAGATTTGCATGGTCTTCTATACAATGCCTCAAATGGTGCCATCCCTATACTAGTCTGATAGCTATTGTTATACGATAACTCGACTAGGTGTGGATGGTCTTCCCATGATCCCCCGAAGTCTAATACACAAGCTCTTAACAAGTCTTCCAAGATCTTGTTAACTCTTTCCGTTTGCCCATTTGTCTTCGGATGGTAAGTGGTACTCATCTTGAGCTTGGTTCCTAAACTCTCATGTAGACTCTTCTAGAACTCGCTAGTGAATAATGAATCTCTATCATTAACAATACCACTAGGAATTCCATGCAAACTAACCACATTCTTCATAAATAACTTAGCCAATACAGGTACCATCCTATTTGACTTAACGGGATGAAATGGGCACTCTTGGTCAACCTGTCCACTATGACCCATATACTTTCATTTCCCTTATTAGATCTCGGCAACCCATCTATGAAATCCATAGAAATAGAATCCCACTTCTATACCAGAATATCCAATGGCTGAAGCAAACCGCTTGGCTTCTGATGCTCGGCTTTCACCTACTGACAGTTCAAACACTGTTTCACCCATAAGCCAACATTCCTCTTCATTCCTTCCCAGAAGAAACTTCTCTTCATATTCTGATACATCTTCGTTCCTCCTGGATGAATAGTGAACTTCGAACGATGACATTCTTCCAAAACTTCCTTCCTTATGTCTCCCACATCTGGAACACATAATCTACCCTTCTTTCTCAATCATCCACTTTGGTCAAGACTGAAATCCTTCAAGTCATTGCTCTCTGTTCCATCCCTTAACTTTCTGATCCTTCTAGCTAACACTGGATCCTCTTCCTGTTTAGATGCAATCTTCTCAATCAATACCGGTCGGTCTTCTAAACAAGATAGCATAGTGGACTCTCCACTAGACCCAGCCTTGGATCTCCACTGCACTCTGCAAGTCGACAACGCTTCCAAGTTTTTCCATTCTACTATCATAGCGAACACTGCATTCTGATGCTTCCTACTAAGCACATCTGCAACTTGTTGCCTTTCCCTGGTGCGTACTCAATTTCAAAATCATAAGCGGCTAAAAACTCTAACCACTTTTGCTGTCTCATGTTCATCTCCTTATAAGAGAACAAGTACTTCAACGACTTATGATTCGTATAAAGCTCGAACCTCTCTTCCAAAAGGTAATGTCTCTACACCTTCAATGAAAATATCACTACAGCTTACTCCAAGTCATGTGTTGGGTATCTAACCTCATGCGGTCTAAGCTCTCTAGAAGCGTAGGCAATCACTTTACCTTTCTGCATCAATACAGCTCCTAATCTAGTTCCACACGCATCCGTGTAAACTACCAAGTCCTGATTCCCCTCTGGAACCACTAACATAGGTGTATGGGTCAACAAGTGTTTCAAGCTCTAGAACGCTTCCTCACACTTATTAGTCCACACAAACTTCGCATCTTTTCGAGTTAGCTTAGCCAATGGCGCTGCTATCCGCGAAAAATCCTTTATAAACCTCCGATAATATCCAGCCGATCCAAGGAAACTTCTTATCTTAGTTACCATTTTTGGTCTCTTCCAATTATTAACAACTTCGATCTTATCTGGATCGACTGTCAACCCTTTCTCCAAAACCACATGACTAAGAAATTTCACTTCCTTCTTCCAAAAATGGCACTTTGAAAACTTTGCCTTTAGCTGATGCTACCTCAGCATCTCAAGCACAACTCTAAGATGAACCTCATGCTCCTTCTCATCCTTAGAGTATATCAGAATATCATATATAAAAACCAACACGAACCTATCCAAGTACTCTCGAAAAATCTGGTTCATCAAATCCACAAAGAATGCCGGTGCATTAGTGAGTCCGAACGACATAACTAACCATTTGTATGACCTATACCTTGTTCTAAATGCCGTCAAAGGTATACTATCTTCTACTACTCTAAGCTGATGAAAAACTGTAGCCAAATACAATTGAGAAAATATCTTGGCTCCACTCAATTGATCGAACAAATCATCAATAATAGGTAATGGATATCGATTCTTTATCGTCTTCTCATTCAACTTACGATAATCGATACATAGCCACAATGATCCATCTGGCTTCTTATCAAATACTACGGCTGCTCCCCAAGGTGAACTCTCGGTTTGATAAAACTCTTGCCTTCCAAATCTACCAACTGAACCTTCAACTCCCTCATTTTTTTCGGCATCATCCTGCTTGGTGATCTACTCACCAGTTCTACTCCAGGCACCAAATCTATCTGAAACTCAATGGCTCGTTTCGATGGCAATCCAACTACCAGCTCGAAAACATCAGCGAATTCTCTAACCATGAAATGCGATTTAACTCATCCTCTAACTCCACAACACCCAACAAAACATTCACCTCACAGCTAGGGTTTTCTACGGTATAAACTACCCGATCAGTACAATTCAGGTGTCTAAGTGATATTTTCCTATCCTGGCAAAATATCCTAGCATCATACTCACTTAACTAATCCATACCCAATATGATTCCAAGCCCTACAAAGTCAAATATATGCAAACTGCAAACAAAGGTGTAACCTAACAAGTCAAACTCTAAGTGGTCACACTTCATCCCAAGTGTCGCATACCCTCCTATCGGATTTGCAACTCTTAAGGAAGTAACTAAATATGTGGGTTCTAGGTTAAGCTTATCTACCAAACATTGAGATATAAAAGAATGCGGTGCACTAGTATCAAAGAAAACGCTAACAGACATACCGTGGATCTGAAGCGTACCTCCCAATACTGATTTCCCTTTCTCCTGGGCCATTGGCTTTGAATTAGTAGGCTCCAATGCAAACACTTGGCCTTTATCTCCTTTAGCTGGCTCTTTGCACTAGTTCTTATAGTGCTCAACTTGATTACAGTTGAAACATCTAACTCCTTTCTTCTCAGCAACCTTCTTTCCTTTACCTGTCCAGCACTCATAAGCATAATGGCCTTTCTTATCACACTTGTAACAGACCACTTCAAACTTCCCCTTCTTTGCTACTCCACTGTTCTGAGCACCCTTCTTATGAAAGAACTTTCTCTTTTAACCTTGCCCAACCTGGACCTCCTTCTCCTTTTTCTTCTCCAAACAAGCAAGTATCTCTTCATGTCTTAACACCATCTCCACTACCACATCACAGGGATCTCTGATATGCGGTAAGGTAACCCTAGCCAACTTAGGCTTTAATCCCCTGATGAACTTTTCATTCCTCTTCATCACTGTATCAACGGTGGCATACCCATATCTAGCCAACTCTTCAAACCTGCTAGCATACTCCAAAACAAACATTTCTCCTTGTTCTAACTCAGCAAACTTTCTGATCAAAACAGACTGCGCCATTACCGACATGAACCTCTCCTAGAACTTTTTCCTAAACTCAGCCCATGTCATCTCCACTTCGTTTATTCCAACCGTCACACTATTCCACCAAAATAAAGCTGCTCCTTGAAGCTGTCTCGAACCAAGCCTCCTCTTTTGCTCATCATTGAGCCTTAAGTCAGCAAATATCCTTTCATAGTGTAGCAACTAGTTCTCTACTTCTATAGCATCCTCAATTCCAATAAACGGCTTCCCTCCAAGCCTAGCATAGTCTCTACTCAAGTTAGCATAATGGTTGACAGTAGGAGCTTCCTAAACTCTTACCAAAGATTTTCCTCCAACAACCCCAGCGGCAATCTCAGCTTGCATCATGTTTATGAAAAACTGATACATAGCCCCCATATCTACTTATGGGACTCCAGCACCAACATTCTCAACTTGAGCCTGAATTTGAGTCCTCCTTATATTCGGTCGGGCATTTCCATTGGCAGTGGTGTTGTCCCCTCCTAGGTCAACTCTGCCTCTTCTAGCATCCATATCTATATTCAAGCCTCATGAAATATAGAAGAATAGCCTAATAAAGATATGAGAATAGAGATATAGCGTATACTTATATATAGCAAATACAAGTACGTTACTATAACGTTATCTTATATCCTAATCTTACTCTAATTCCTAAGGATTATGTTTTCAAAAATCATTTTTAGTTAAAGTATTTCATAAACCTATGATCTAATACCAAGTTGTAACATCCCCTATCTAAAGGCCCAAAGCTAAGTGCTACAAATGCTGTAGTCATCCATAGTATTAACTTTCGGTGACTAAATATGGCTATGTTAATGGTATCCATAATATTAGAAACTCTTGAATATGAAACAAAATCACAGATTCCAAAAACAACATTTTTTTTACATTACATTTCAAAACATATGTTTCACATTAAAATTACATAATCCCATAATCGTTCCCCAGGTTTATATAAAATATAATTATTACATAAATACGCCAAGAGTGACATATGATGATGCCTCCTTGGTTGACCAGAGTACTATATAGACATAACTGTATTAGATACAACACAACGGAATAAAACAAAACAAACAGCAACTCCTAAATAGCTATCCATCAGCTACCTGCCCGTCTCCGGAAGCTTTATTCGTTAACCTAATAAAACCTGTAAAACCTCAATCCTCATCCTAATCAAATCAATTTTGAGCACCCAAGAGTTTAAGGGGGAAAACATAAACATTGAGTCAGACATAAAGCCTGATGTGAATAACACTATACATCTCGGATATACGATATTATGTGAGGCCACGCCGCTTAGCGGAACGGGTTTCCCCTCACTAATATCCTTTTAAAACATATCTTTTGCAAACCATAATCCTATAACCAAACTGGTTAAAACTGTAAAGCATTTTATATAAACTTACATATCAGATAACAAATGGATTATCTGTTCGAACACTATAGTTTTGTTTGGCTAACTACTAACCTTTGGCTGACTCGGGCCTACCAGACAATAAAATCAAAATAATCTAACATCTGTTAGACACTCCTCTTCTGGACGGTCTGTCCCAAACTTAACATCTTCCATGGTCACCTGATCCTAATGGTTTTGCAGGTTCACCGATAACCTATCTGTATACAAACATATATTTTCTTCTATGTGTAATCATAATTTTAGTCTTATTTATGACAAAGCCCTATACACTGGAATTTTGGACTAAATTAGCTGGGGCCAATTGCTAATGATATGGAGCGACCCTATACCGGTCCCATCCGGTATTCTAATATCTAAGTCATTTTACTTAGGGATATCTTCCCAAAATTTCATTGAAAACCTTTTCATCTGAAATTGATTTAAAATCTTTTAAACCAAACTTAAAAAAGGAAAATATATAATCTCTATGCTTAAATCATAATCACCTTGCCATATTATATATATACTTTACTCAAACCTATGTTGATGAAAACATTTAACTTTTGAAAGTACCCCATTCAGATCCATTGAAAGCACCTCTTTCGAAACCAAGTAAAACACTTCATCTAACCTAGACCAAAAGGCCGAAACCTTCCATTCGTAACCATTCATAGTAACCTTTCGAAAGCTTTAAAACCTTATACATCTTTCTTTTAAAACCTTTAAACATTGCCTTTTGAAACCTTTGGAAAACATTTCCTTTCAACCTTTCGAAACCATTGGGGAACCAACCCTTTGAAACCTTTCTTTAAAACCTTTCGAAAGCATCAAATCTTTATAAACAACAAACCTTTCGAAAGCATTTCGGTTCAACTTAAACATGTGGAAAACACCCTTCAAAACCATTCAAAATTTACCCCTTCGAAACCTTTGAAAACCGTTTCGGTTGAAACCATTTGGATTATGCCTTCAAGTAGAGCAGAAGGATCTAAAACCCATTAGAGTCAAAAGCATTCCTTTCGAAAGCTATTCTTAAGTAAAGAAGTGATGGTGTCGAAACCATACTTTCGAAAGCATTGGAGAAGTGGCCAAGTTTAAAAACAAAGTATACCTTCCAAAACAATAGACTTCGAAAGGTAAGAAAAGCGGCAGCTAAAGGGCTTCAACCTAGTCGAAAGCCTATATTTAAAAACAAAGGCGCAACCTCTTTAAAACAATTTCTTTAAACCATTTGACCTGGTCGAAAGCCAACCAAGTCAAAAGCAATTTAGTCGAAAGCAAAGAAGGTGCATTTTTCACTTTAAAACAATGCTGCACTTCGACCCCTTCGGATCCCCTGGGTTCCGACCTCATACCTTCCGCCTTCTTTCCAATTCCCTACGTACCAAGTCTTTGATGCCATGTGCATTGGTTTAGATAGTGATTGAGGCGAAGGGAGTAGGTCGAAAGCCATCTGTGTCAGAAGTAGGGTGCCGAAAGTGGAGAAACAAGGTAAAAACAAGTAAATTTTGTCTTTAACTTAAAGGAGAAATACTTTTTGACTAACCTGCTATGTTTGTCCAAATCTTATTGGTTGCTAATTTTTCTTTTCTAAAATCACTGCTCAAATTTCATAAATAACAGTTAAATTCATTTTATAAAGTACCCATTCTCCTTTTATAAATATATAAAACATTTAAGTCCCATACCTTAAATAATTTTATATATTTATTAAAACACTTAGGAAAATTCTACAAAAATTCCAGAAAATCATTTTCAATATGTTTTCTAACGTATATAAATTCCAGATCCAAATAAATAATTATTTCACCATAAATAATTTATAACCCAAATAATCATTTTCTACACTAGAAAATTTATATAAAATTCACAATAATTCAGAAAGTTATGAAAATTGAAAACCATCTCTAAATATCATTTCTGATCTAAATTCACAAGGCATTTGGATGTCAGTAAATAGGGTTTTCACATCAAAACTTATCTTAAAATCCATATAAACAAACATAAGTCATCAACAAGCAGATATACAAATTTAACCGTTCAAAATCATGGCATAAATTTGCAAAACACTTCGGATTTAACTTAAAACCGAAAGTACTTAGGAAAATGAGATGTAGTCATTATTCACCTTAGCTGGAGATTAAAGATTTGAGATTTGAATAGCTTTAGATTTGATTAACCTTCTTCCTTAGCTTTTTCTTCTTTTAGTTCTCTAAAATTGTGACCGGCCTCTATGTTTTTAATTTGCAAATGAGAGTGAATAAGGAATATACAGCTAAGGGTTTGAAGGTTTAGGGTATAAGGATTTTCCTTGTTCCCATTTTGCCCCTACCTACTTCCTAACCCTTTATCTATTTTATTTCATGCTATCCCATTTTGATTTACTTATTAACATGGCACGGTTACCCCTATTAATTATAAATCTCAATCCATTAATAAACTTACATTATTTTATTTTATTTAGCTAATTTAATATCCTAAATAATGTTACTAAAAATATGGGGTGTTAAAGATACACTTGCGAGCTCTAGGTTCCAGCTTGCCTCTGCTCTTATGCACATAAGATGAGCATCTAAACACTCTAAGAAACGAATAGCTAACAAGCACTTCTTTCCATACTTCTTCAGGGATCTCATGTCTATGGCAGTAGAAGGTGTGTGGTTGATGAGGAAAGTCTTCATAGATAAAGCTTTAGCCTAAAATCCCTTCTTCAACTTGATAGTCAATTCGAGGTAACGAGTTCTCTCAACAACGTTTGATTTATCCTTTTAGCAATCCCATTACGCTTAGGGTCTCCAGGTGTGGTACAATGCCTCTTAATGTCTTCAAATTCATAAAAATCAATGATTTCCCATGATATGAATTCACTGCCATTATCAGTACAGATAACTTTAAACTTCTTCCCTGACTACTTCTCAATGATAGATTTCCACTTTTGAAACCTGTCAAAGGTTTCGCTCTTAGACTATAGAAAGTACACCCAAACTTTATGGGAGAAATTGTCTACAAAATGAAATGGGATACTTGGCTCCACCGAAAGATGGGCAAGGGAAGGGCCCCCAAACATCAGTATGAACATACTCTAAAACATCCTTCGCTTTATGCTCTCCAGTACCAAAAGAAATCTTTGTTTGCTTACCAAGAACACGCTCTTTACAAAAGCAAAGCTTTGAATGTTGAACACCATCAATCAAGCCTCATTTCTTAAATCATCCAAACCGCACTCACCAATATGACACATTTGTAAATGCCACAATCTAAAAGAATCTGAATCAGCCAAAGTAACGAAAGCCGATTCACCAACTATAGTAGTGCCCTTCAATAAATAAAGATTTCCTGCCTTCATGTCTTTCATAACAATCATGGAACCCCTCGGTACCTTCATTTTCTCTTCCTCAACTACCATCTTCAATCCAAACCTACTCAAATCCCTAACAGAAATCAAGCTCCTCCTCAAACCAGGTACATGTCTAACATTAGTAATTATACGAATAACACCATCAAACATTCTAACCTTCATACTACCAACACCAACTATACAACAAGAAGCACTGTTGCCCATTAGTACCACTACTCAATTAATCTCACAGTATGTAGAGAAACAATTCCTATCAGGTGCCATATGATAGGATGTGCCATAATTAATAAGCCGAAGTTACTCTTTCCAAAAGAGCCAGAAGCTGTAAACACCTCAGTATCACTCTCTGTATATGATGTCACTACAGTAGATACTGAAGCTTGCTTTGGGTCTTTTCTTCATCCTTCAAGCTTGGGATATTGAGCTATAAAGTGCCTTAGTTTCTTACAATAATTGCAAGTAAATTGATTAGGTCCCATAGATTGAGACCTTGACTTATTTCGACCTCCATCATACTTTGACCTGCCTTGACTTCTGCCTCTCTGAACAGATAAGCCCTTTGAGTCACTGTCTATATTAGTTCTCCCTAATCTATCACTTAACACCTCATTATGAAGACCAGCCTTTGCATCTGATAGACTAATCTTACTGCAACCATATATCATGAAGTTAACAAAAGCAGTATACTCCTTAAGCAAAGAACACAAGAAGATTATTGCTTGAGCCTTATCTTTAGCCTTAACGTTTGCTGCCCTAAGGTTCATAACCAAGGTAATAAGAGCATCAACGTGCTCTATAAGTTTAGCTCCATGTTAAACGAATAAAGCTATTGCTGAAGAATAATCCAATTTGTGAGAGACTTGTCTTGATATGCATCAGATAATATATCACATAATTCCTTTGCCATCTTCTTTTGAGAAAACTCTCTAAGAATTTCATCTGAAAGATGCAATTGGATTATTGTAAGAGCTTCATTTTCCATCTCTTCCTAAACATCCACCTCAATATCCTTCAATTTCTCAACTACAGAAACAATCTTATAAGTCTTCTCCTTCTTCAACATTGCCTCCATTTTCATCTTCAAAGTTCCAAAATCTTCCCTTCCAACAAAACGTGAAACACCATAATTAACACCAGATCTACTAATAGATTTTCTAGAATTTGCCTTTAATGCCCAAACATAATAAAAACACTAGCTATGATACCAAACTATAATGAAAAATGTGGAGAAGGATTTATCACTAATATGCGAAAGCGACCAATGCAAATTTAATATTAATTACGTTATCACACAAGATCAAATAACAAAAAGAAAAGACATAGAAGATTTAACATGGTTCAGATTTATAACCTACGTCCACGGAGACCCGGAAACTTTATTACTTCACCAATTTAGAGAGAAGAGGTTATAAAATGATAGATATTTCTTACAGTAGAGAAATCTTATCTCTATTACAATTCTACAGAAGAATATTTAAGAGAAACTATTATTTGAGAAGAATGAGATGTTTTTCCAATAGCTTGAGGAATCTTTAAATAGGAGTAGAATGAAGCTGAATCTTGAGAATAAATGAAAGTAATTAGGAAAACAGACAATCAATTTCATACAAATTTTGAAACATTTTCATTTTTTCCAAGATTTTATTTGCCTTTGATTTAATGTAAATATTTATCTCCTTCTATGAAAAAGCGCACATATCTCATCCTCTTATTGTGTATATGACCAATCAATTAATTAAATTAATTGATTTGTTTCATTTTTCTTATATACGTTGATAGATTAGAGTCATATTTTCAATAGGTAGTTTATATTGTGCCTAGTAGAGATGAACCATATTGCTCTTGCTTTGTCTAAATTAATGGGATGGTGGACCTTTAGCTTCTGGCGATTGATGAATTGAGATCCCCTATTGTGATGATGTATGATATGAGATGATGATTGAATCTTTGAGATGAGTACTGAGGAGGAAAGAAATGGCTAAGGAAACAAACTGGTAAACAGAAAATACATCATGGATTGAATTTTTACTACGATAGTTAGAAAATTGGATGCATGATCAAACATTGCTCTGATACCATGTTAAAATATTGAAATGAAATAAAATATAATATGTAGAAGAATAGAAGGGGGAAAAAGAAGAAATGAGTAACAATTAAAGGCTACATTTTATTAATAAAAACTGAATTGATAATTCAACAACACATGACTCATTTATATCTAGATTACTTAGAACCAAATAATATTATATAATAGGAAATATTATAAATAGGAAAAATACAAAATACGATTGGTAAATAATAAATTGTGAAATCTTCTGTGCTATTCTTTATAATTAACTATATCAAAATGATGCAATTTTAACTACATCCCTAAGATATGACTAAATGCATCAATATGATCTTGTATAACTACATCTTGTTAATGTAGTTAAATTTTCATTAACATAAAATGGCGTTAACTATGTTAACCGGGTTTTTAACCCAACAGAATTCAAAAGGAGCTAGAATATTCAAACTAAATGCGAATGACTCGAAACTTGGCCGAATGACCTAAAAAACATAACAAATGAACCCTGGGAATTTGGGATGAAAACAAGTTAAGTATTTGGATCGACACCGATCTGATTTAATTGGATCGGTACTGATCCAAATTATTGACTCGTCGGTACTTCAAAACACTTGCATTATGTCCCTACATCACTTCTTAGGTTATCTACTAAATTTGATAACATTTCGAGCATCTGAGTTGAAGAAGTCAGGACTTGTCCTATGCAAGTTACAGTTCGATCTAACCTACCAATGATTCATCGTCAAAACAAGTCAACAAGTCATGAAATTACAAGGGAAGCCTCGCGAGCAGATAAGGAAGCTTGTGGGCTGGAAGTTGCACAAGGATTGCTCAACTGTTTGGATCGGTACCGATCCGATACAATTGGATCGGTACCGATCCAAATAGTTAGCTCGGTTTACTTCCAAAATTCATGTGCCACCTCATAGCAATGAGAAGCCTCTGGTGCTCTGGTTTTGATCCAAGTGCTCTCAAAATTCTATAAATCCTATCCTACCTTCAATAGAAAGAGGGTTGGCTGTTTTGATCGCTAAATCGACTCTGTTACGAAGATTCTTCTACTTTCTTCTCCCTCACAATGGCTGCCATTGGAAAATTGAGATTCTTCCTTTGGTCTCCATCAATGGTGGTCCAATCTCTCTTTATTCAACTGTTAGAATTGTAATCAATTGGGATTTGTGATTAACAGTCAATTCAATAACAAAAGTTATAAAGTGGACGTAGGCTTCGTTAACAGCCGAACCACTAGAAAAGTCTCTTGTTCATTTACTTTTTTAGCGATTAAGTATTGCCTTTTCTATTTCATTTGCCTTGGTAAACAAGGCTGGTGCTTTCATACTTAATCCTAGGTGTTGATCCGAACTGAACTTAGGCAAAGATCTAGCTATCTACTTTGGACCAGATAGGTTCAGAAGTTAGATCCTTAATCTCTATTCGAAAGATCTATTGCTAAGAATCAATGGCTCCAGGAAGAAAGAGAACTGCTTCTGGAAGATCAACAGGGGCGTTAATTACTGGAGAAGAGATAAATCATCGGCAAATTGAAGTCAAAGGCGCCAACGCTGGAGATCAGGTGCCAGGATTCTCTAATCAACAAAAGTTGTTACTAGAGATGAATTAAATAAAATGGTTGATGAAATCAATCAGAAAATGGAAAGCAGTCAGAGAGCTCTTGTGGAAAAACTTAATGCCCTCTTAACCGTATAATCAAATCTTGCTCAAAGAACCATGGCAGAACTCGCGGCTGGCGTAGAACAAGAAAATTCTTCTGTTTCTGGCCTAAATAGAAGGAACGGGAAGTAGTCGCAGAAATGAGTGATAGCTGGAACCGTGGGAATCAACATAGAAGGAAACACTTGCACTCCACCGACCGCAAGGCAACCGACTACGAACTTAAATCTTGGAGCGAAGACCACACAGGAGGATATAGCTATGGACCTCTTCGATTCAGAAGATGGAGAGCAACTTAACGACGACAAGTTGGAAGTAAATGCCAATGCATTCAATAATGACGGGGAGATCCAAATTGCCCCAATCAGGCCAACTGTAAGCCGACAGAATCTCGAGGGAGTGGCTCCCCTGAAGACAGGAGAGCCTAGGCTTCAGCCCACTCACCAAGATCATTTGCAAAGCCAAACACTCGGTGTAGTTACTGACAGCCGACCCCCGGATTACCGGACATCTGAGGGGTATATCGCGGACATGTTCAAGCAACTGATGAATGAGAGTAAGAATAGAAGGGATGATGAATGGGGATCTGCTCCATGTCGAACTCCTTTCTCTGATGATATTTTGAATGAGCAGTACCCAAAAAAGTTCACCATGCCAACAATTCTGTCCTATGATGGAACGAGAGACCCGAAACCCCATTTATATAAGTATAGTTGCTACATGGACAGAGTGAATGCTTCAGATGCCGTTCGTTGTAGATGTTTTCCAATTTTCTAGAGGGAATTGCTTCCATGTGGTTTACTAGGCTTCCACCAAGATCCATCTCCGCTTTCGATCAACTAGCAACAAGATTCCTTGATCAATTCAGACTTCACACGGCACCATCTAAAGATGTGATGTCCTTGTCCTCCCTATTCCAGTGATGAAATGAATCTCTAAAGTCTTTCATGAATTGGTTCAACACCTCGCCGACAGAAGTAAGTAATCCAAACGAGGATATGGTTTTTATGGTCTTGGCCCGCGCCATTAACCCTGAAATTGAATTCGAAAAATAGATCAAAATGAAACAAGCTACCACTAGGAAAGACTTCAACCGTAAGTCGAGTCAATACTTGAGATTGGAAGAGGCGCAAGAATTAGAAAGGAAAACTACTAGTTTACAACCGATGAACATTGGGCAGAGTGGCATGGCGATGAACCAGGACATAAATACCTCCGGGACCACTGAAGGAAGTGAATCAGAAAAGAAAAAATCAGAATTCCAATAAATGAAATGGTAACAATAAGCGGCTTAAAGGCTTCAGGCCCAAAGATTACACCCCTCTCAATGACACTCCGCAAAACATCTACCTCGCAACACAAGGGACAAAGGAGTACAAGAAACCTCCTAAAAAGGACATAACTGAACAGCAAAAGCATTTCAGAAAGTATTACTGCTTCCACGAAATGCATGGCCATAACACGAATGAGTGCCATCACCTGAAGAACTTGATTGAAGAGCTGATTCGGGAAAATAAGCTTCAACAATACGTGAGGAAATCGCAAAATCCCGACCAACCTGCGGCTCCCCAAGCTCCTAGAGATCGAGGGAACCAAGCTGGAACCATCAAAGAGGGATCTAGATGAACTAACCAAAGAAACATCATTGGAACAATATCTGGAGAACCATATCCCATGCAGAAGAGCTGGGGAGAAATGGATCGATATGCAAGCTCATTGAAGCATGCTCCGAAAGGCGCATGCCTTGCAATCGAAGACGGAACTCCCACTTAGCAGCAGAGAACCCTGAATGACGACATAGTATTCAGAAATTGAGACACTGAGGGAGTATAAGTTCCAACTCTCGATCCCATGGCCATGACAGTAGGAATCGGACCCGCTATGGCCCGACGAGTATTGGTAGACAGCGGCAGTTCTGTTAATATCCTTTTCAAATGCACCTTTGGTCAGATGAAGATCAACATGAAAGGTGTATCCGCCTGCCAAACCAAAATTCAAGGATTCACCGGCGAACCCAAACAACCCGTCAGAACGATTGAGTTGCCTGTGGAACTTGGGGAAGGCGACCGAAGAGTCACCCTTATCCAAACTTTCATGATCGTAGATGAAACTTCAGCATATAATGCCTTCTTGGGACAGCCCATACTAGCAGATTTCAGAATTTATTTAGCCCAGTGGTGCCTTACTATGAAATTTCCAATGGTGAACAGAATTGGAGTTATCAAAGGAGACCAAAGTGTCGCCAGAGAATGTTATATCGTAGAACTGCGCGAATCCAAAAGAAAGGAAAAGGGGAAGAATGTAGGGAGAAATCTCCACATTCATGAACCTTCCAAATAGAAACTACAGAGCCACCATTGGCTTGAGGACCATAGCCGATTCGACAAGGCTTTGGACCCTAGAAAGAAGAGTTCGGGGGAGGATCAGGCAGCACGGCAGAATTGACGGTGTCTGTCCCAGTCGACATGGTTGACCCAACGCAGGTCTTGAAAATTGGATCGCACCTTGGAAACAAGATGCGATTAGAAGTCACTAAATTTCTTCATGCCAACTTTGATGTGTTCATTTGGACACATTTGTGGGGTATCACTAGAAATTGCATGCCTCACACTCAACATTGATCCAAAGAATACATCGGTAAAGCAGAAGAGGCGCAACCTGGTGCCCTAAATGGTCCAAGGCATTGAGAGAAGATGTAGACAAGCTAATGACCAATGATTTTATCTATGATGCGACCTACCTCGAATGGGTATCTAACCTTATTTTGGTCTTCAATTGGAAATGGCGAACTTGTATCGACTACTTGGACTTAAAACAAAGCCTCCCCGAAAGCTAGCTTTCTTCTATCCAAAATTGACCAGCTTGTGGACGGGATGGCTGGACATGAACTGCTATCATTTATGGATGCATGCTCGAGGTACAACCAGATCATGATGCATGAACCAAACCAAGAAAATACCAGTTTCATTACCGACCTTGGACTATACCGCTACAAAGTAATGCCGTTTGGCTTAAAGAATGCTGGAGCAACTTACCAGCGATTGGTAAACGTCATGTTTAAGCGTCAGATTGGGAAGACGATGGAAGTATGTGTGAATGGCATGTTGGTTAGTTTGCGTATAGCCGCAAATCACTTCGACAATTTTTCCAAAATGTTCAAGGTACTCCTAAAATATGGAATGTAATTGAATCCCCTTAAGTGCCACTTTGGAGTGGCCTCAGGAAAGTTCTTATGGTTCATCATAAGCGCCATAGGCATCGAGGCTAATCCAGAGCAAATTACTGCTCTATGAGAGGTTAAGGCCCTAAGGAACAAAAAGGAGTTATAGAGCCTAAATGGGAAAGTCACAGCGCTAAGTCGGTTCATCTCAAAAGCCATCGACAAATGCATACCATTCTTTGATGCATTGAAGAAAGGAAAGAAAAACTTTGAATGGAGTGAGGCATGTCAAACAACATTCGAAGAATTACCACGACATATGGAAACCCCGTTAATCCTATAAAAGCTAGTAGATGGAGAGGACTTGTTCATCTTCTTAGCCTTCTTACCTCACACTTTAAGTGCCGCTCTTGTAAGTGATGAAGCTAGGATCCAACGACCTGTATACTACATCAGTAAATGGTTCACTGGAAGCGAGAAGAACTATCCAAAACTAGAAAAACTAGCATATTGCCTCCTGATCGCATCCATAAAATTACAGCCATAATTCCAAGCTCACCCGATCAAAGTCTTGATGGATCAACTCTTGAAGCAAGTACTGTACCACCCCAAGACCTCCGAACGACTTATCAAATGAAACATCGAGTTGAGCCAATATGAAATCACATATCGTCCCGAAGGGCGATCAATGGGCAGGCTTTGGCAGATTTCATTGCCGAGTTTACTGTAAGGGATAATGAAGAAGAAATTACTCTGGAGGTTGAAACACTCTAGAAGCATCTCGTTGATGGTTCATCCAAGAATTCCCTCTCAGGAGTAGGGGTAGTGCTTGAAACCCTCAAAGGACGATCCATCTGCTACGCCCTACGCTTGGAATTCCCAACAACAAATAATGAAGCGGATTATGGAGCATTGATAGCGGGACTGAAAGTCATGAGAGAACTCGGGATAAAATCTGTTCACATCTATAACGACTCCCAACTAGTCGTTTGTCAGGTAAAAGGCGAATATCAGGCTCGGGGGGAGAACCTCGCCCATACCTATCAAAAGTACAGAAGCTACTGAACGACATCGAGCATTACACCATAACTCACATCCCAAAGGGTAGAACACGAAGGCAGATTACCTAGCCAAAGTTGCCAGTACCGCTGAAGCTCAATCATTGGGCTAGTCCCAGTTGAAACTCTTACTACTCCAAGCATAAGCGAGATGGAAGTAGATTGGATTTTCGAAGCAACTGAAGAACCAGAAACATGGATGATACCTATTAAAGACTACCTTCTCATAGGAGCCCTCCCTGCATATAGGAATTAGCGAAAGAAGCATCTCTGAAAGGCACCACAGTTCATAATGCAGGATGGGATACTCTACCGAAGGGGATTCTCTACCCCCTACTCAGATGTGTGACCAACGACGAAGTTCGAAGGATCCTAAATGAAATTCATGAAGGCGACTGCAGCGACCATACCGGGAGGCAAACCCTTGCAAAGAAAATTCTCCGATACGGGTATTTCGGGCCAACAATAAACCGCGATGCAGCAGATTACGCCAGACGGTGCGACCGATGCCAAAGATTCAGCAAGATCAAATGAACTCCCTCAGCAGAGCTAACATAGATGGTCATCCCATGGCCTTTCGCAATATGGGAAATTGATCCAATTGGCGTATTACCAGTAGCTAAAGGAGGGGCTATATATGCTATGGTTGCCATTGACTATTTCACCAAATGGTCCGAAGTGGAACCGCTGGCCACTATTACCATAAAGTAAGTTACTAATTTTTTCACTAAAAACATTATATGTAGGTTTTGGTGCCATAGAAAATCATCACGGATAATGGAACTCAATTCGAAAGCGTTGAGTTCAAAGACTTTTGCAAACGCTTTCGAATCGAGAAAAGCTTTTCTGCTGTCGCGCATCCGCGGGCAAACAGGCAGGTGGAAGTAGTGAACAAAACCATCAAATCCACCATCAAAAGGCGGCTAACTAAAGTTAAAGGAAATTGGGTTGATGAACTTTTACTCGCACTATGGGCTTATAGGACAACGCACAAATATGCAATCGGGCACTCTCCTTTCGCCCTAGCATATGGTTCACAAGAAATGATCCCAATCGAACTAGAAGTCCTCTCTCATCAAAGAAGAAACTTTAACCAAAGGCAAATCGAGTAGCTCCCGCTCGAGGCACTCGACACGGTCGATGAAAAGGGAGAAGAAGCCGAGCAGAGAATCGCTGCCCACCAGAAAAGGTTCGCATGGTATTTCAACTCCAAAATTCACAATCGAACCTTCAAAGTGGGAGACCTTGTCCTTGAACGGGTCTATCTCGTACCGGGAATGTTTGGACCAAACTGGGAAGGGCTGTATGTGATCGGTGAAAATCTATGGGATGGAACATTCAAACTGACAATTGTTGATGGAATCCAAATTCCTCGAGCATGGAATAGTGAATCGCTGCATCATTACTTTACTCGAAACTATCGTATGCACTTCTTATTTTTCAGCAAATAAGCCATCCCGAAGTACCGGGGGCTTTGTAAATAGGCATAACTTGCCCAACTTTTCTTAATAAAATTGCTTTACTTTCTGAACCAATAAAACTGTGTTTATAAAAGTAACTTGCTGAGTCAATGGGGTCAAATCGGCTCAAAACCATCCAATTGCTTCTTGGGATAGTAAAACCATGCTCAAGTATGCCTTACTTACCCACCGAGTCGACGGAAGCAAGTCAACTCAAACCGTTGGATCGACAAAACCCGAGCCACGCCTTACAAGAAGCGGTTTTGCTCCGATGACGCCGGATGGTCCAAATCAAAACCGCGCATTTTGTAAGCCGCGCACCGCTTCTTAGATTGTGGAATCACATCCAAGCAAGCACAATAATCAAAGACGTGCATCCCTATAAGCCGCGCATGACTTCTTGAGCCATGTAACCGTGCTCTCGAAAAACGAACCTCTCACATTACCCGAAGGTTGGTAACGTTGAGAAATTCCAAACCGTTCCGGATCGACGGGTCATATTGATCCCAAAAGCCGCGCATCCCATAAGCTGTGCACACTCTCAAAAGTCGCACATTTCATAAGCTGTGCACGCCCTTAAGTACCGGTATCGTCCCGGCAAAGCCGGAAAACTCGTCCATTGAAGGAATAATAAGAATCAATCCACTCCTACCATCGGGAGTAATAGGTATGAATCCAGCAATGTCAAATGACTACGAATCAGTAGAGAATTCCAATCGTTGATCAACAATATCTCTGAAATCAAGGCATTCAAATCATAAGTTCCCGATGGTAGGAACCATAAAAAAGACCGATTACAGACAGCCTAAAATAGTAACACCGGATTTTACCAAAATTGTGTGAGAAATAAATTCGGCTAGTGTAACGAACGGGGTTTTCGATCCTAAAAAATCGACAATAATACATCCCCGTCAACTGTTCATTCATTAAGTGTTTGAAGTTAATAACCCCATGAATTAGGGGCCACATACACGCCGATACTCAAAAACAAAAAAACCAAGTACTTCACAGTCCTGTTACTACAAACAAAGAATTTTGGTGGTAACTATAGGAATAGATAAAATGAAGTAACAGTAAGTAAAATTGGCATAAGTGCATGAAATGTAGATAAGTAGACAGGTAAAGTTGCAATCTAAATGTCAACATTGTATTACTTATAGCATTTTCTGTACAAAATCAAAATGTGGGAGCCGTACCCATACAATATCAGCCAACAAAAAGGAAAATACAAAGTTTCACTATGACAAAAAAATAATAATGAGCGCAGACTCTGCACTTGTACAAAAGCTAATATAAAAAAACAGCAAGAGGAGGACATGTCAAATCAGGACGTCTGCTCACCACTGCCCAGGTCTCCTTTCCCACCTCTAATATGCATTTTAGGGCACCCTCACTCTCCGAAGCATGACCGTTGGTGGAACCTCCTTTCCACTTATGCTTGGGAGGCTGGTGAGAGCTCTTAGATGAGTTCCTCTGTGCTTCAACCTTCTCCTTTTTCACCGTAATTATCTTTCCTCGGTTTCGGCTACTCTGTTTCTGCTTTCTCTGGTTGGTTGCCTACTCTTGCGCACCAGTAGCTGCCAAGCTCTCCTTTTGAGAAATAGAGGGGTCATCCAAACCATGCAAAGCCTTAATTGGCTCAGAATACGAACAAGGCTATGAGCCAGAAGTAGAGACAATGTTTGATGCAATTAAAATAGCAGCAGACCCAGCATCGTGATGAGAAGGCAATTTAGTAGTAGGAGGAGGTTGATCTACAATATCAGAATCAAGGGTGGTTATCTCAGCAATTTCATCGGACATGAATTGAAAATATGCAAGCACGGGAAAGAGGAGAAAGTTACCTACAATGGGGGTTTGGTCGTGTGCAATGACTCCGAAGCCTTCGCCATTGCCTTCCTTCGACGACTGTGCAATCATAGGATAAGTGGCACTGATCCCCTCGTCATTATGGAAATGTGACGATGACTCGCTCGGTCCTGAAGGAAAGTGTTCGGGGGCGGTGTGACGCCCCACCTCTATACTCACACTAGCCAAGGACACTAAGGGGTAATGCCGTCGACTAGCACGAAGAATAAGGCTGTTGAGGAGCGACCATCTGTTTAATTGCTTTGTGCGAGTACCGATATGTTAGATAATATGACTTGCATTTCATTTCAAGAGGAAAACTGACATGTCAAATACAAATTCAAAGCTACTACACAGTGGCTAAGTGGCCTTCGGAAACAAATATAGAAATAAGCATAACACAAATCAGTCACATATATTCATATCACTAAGGCGGAAACAGATATGAATATAACACATAGAAGTGTACATCAAAGTAGTGGTTATACAAGATCCACTACCTCACAAAAGAATAGGTACAAGTGCTAGACAAAAGAATAAGTATACATCAAGGAGTTTCTATCTCGAATGTATAAAAACAAAAACTACTAATCTAAAGTAGTTAGCCAAAAAAATCAGATGATGGTCCCTGATAAGAAGTCAAGTAGAAGCACCTGAAATACCTCGGTCTGACCCGAGTATTATTCAAGAAGAAAAATAATAAACAGACCAGTCTAGCTATAAATATCATATAAGATGAGATAGGATATGAGATATGACAAAAATGTATGATAACAATAAGGTCATACTGTGACAAGTATATAGTTGATAACAATGAAAATCATACAATATCTCAAATATTCTCAAACACTAAAAAGAATGTCATATTCTTCAAATTATTCACCAAAACAAAAATATTGATAGAGATTATCAATGCAAACCAAAACACAAATATTGATAGAGCTTATCAATGCAAACCACGAAAATTGGTGGAACACAAATTCTAGAAATCAACAACCTGAAATCCAGAAAACACAAAGGGGAGGCCTATCACAAATGGGAGCATGAATACTAACCAACACGTGAATCACAAATGGGTCCCTATCCCATGGTCGCTAACCATAGAGCCGGTTCCACGACATAGTACAACGAAACGCCCGAGGAACCTGAAACTCCAATAAGCCGGAACAACGACGTAGTACAGCGTTACACCCGATGAACCTGAAACTCAAATAATCCGGAACAATGACGTAGTGCAGCGTTACGCCCGATGAACCTGAAACTCCATAAAACCCATAGGTCGTAGCCTATAAAAAATGAGACAAATCTCAAAAGAATGGGGTATAGTCCCCCACGCGGACGAAGAGACATCGCACATCACTAGTCTAAATCAAAAAATGATCATAATTGATCAATAAGAAGTGTCAATTACACTAAGCTAGTAAATAAATAAGTTTAGCTTCATGTCCCATAACCACTGGCTTAACTTAAATATTTACGAGCAGATTGTAGATTTCCACTCGAAAATTGTCACAAGAGTTCAATCGAACAAGTCCAAGAATTAATCGACGAAGTGAACGCAAGCATTTCATACCACTTGTTTTGCTAAGCCGTTTATAGATTTCTCATATGAATGAGGTAAAGGTTTGTATATACTAATAGATTCGAAAACGGTTTTAAAAGCGAGCTTTATATTTAAAAATAGTGTCGAAATCGTTTTAATGAAAGAGTTTTAGTATTTACTACTAGTATAGAAACCTTTGTATTTTAAAAACACAAATCACAAAAATGATTGTAAAAATAATCAATCACCAAAAATTCACATACGACAATGTGAATTAAATCCATAAAAATCGATATCAAATCCATCAAATGGATATTCTCAAAAATCCAAAGAAAGAAGTCATCAAAGTAAATAATAAATGATAACAACTATCCGGATCGACAAAAATCAATTAAAATTGAAAATCCAATCATAAACAGCCAAAATAGGTAGAATAGGCAGTTTCAAACGTCTGTGGGTTCATCCAGACGTCTGGATTTGGGTTTTGGAAATATTCCAGAAACCTTCCAGACGTCTGAACTCTAACCAGACGTCTGACAAGTTGTATCAGAAGTTTGAAAGGTTGTATCAGACATCTGATTCTGTTATCTGCATTTTTTTCTTTTTTGCCATATATTCTTTTTTTCATCTGCTGCTCTAACCAGACGCCTTGACCTTCCAACCAGACGTCTGGTTGCCTTTTTTGGGCAACAATTTGCCTAGGCCAATGATGGCCAAAATGATTCGGAAGCGATCGGACGAGCGACGGAGGCTAGGGATTTATGCCAAGCGACAACCCAGTCCTATAGGCTCTTCAATACACCCCAAATAACACGTCCAAATATCCAAGATAGGATCTTTAAAGATTTTGACTTCAAAACACCAAAATTTGGAAAATTCACCAAATCAAGTCAAATCAAAAGCAAATGAACATGAATAAATGTTAGGAATTCATACTTAACAACAATGAAAACTATAGACATATATGTGAGTTCAAAAACTCACCTTTAAACCCAAAAACAACGAATGAGAAGCTTTTAAAACAAAGGAAAGATCAACCACTCTTCAACATCAACTCTAGAAGCTCCAATCTATGATCATAAACAAATATTTCCTAAGTTAGGTTATAGGAAATTTCTGAAATTGGAGAAAGATTGTGATGGAGAAGATGAAGAGGATGCTTACCTAAGCTTCTCTTTGATTTTGGACTTGAATTTGTATTTCCTAATCAAACTAGGGTTTAGGAATTTTAATTTCCTATCTTTTCCCTCATTTTTACTTTAGCTTGAGAGTGTTAGGAAATGAGGAGTAGGATGAATGAAGAGTAGAGGAGTTAGGGTATTAAGTTGGGTTAGTGGGCTGAAACCCAAACCCAAAGCCTAAAATAGAAAAATAGCAAAATTCTACTCAACTCCAATCATATCGATGTTTATACTCAAAAAAGTTGTAAACGCCATTTTGGACTCAATGGAAGTGGTCTCGAGTCCCAATTCGACTGTTTACAAAAAGTAACATTTCAGACTTTAATCCGATTATCGATGCTATATTTAAATAAAACATTTAAATATATAATCGTGAAATATGCGGGTTGTTACGGACTCCCCTCCTTAAAGAAATTGCGTCCTCGCAATAATTAAGAGGAAAATAAAAAGTAACAACCATACTAAGGCATAACAATACAAAATCATCTTCTATATGATAAACATGTCTCTTAAAATTTTTACGAATATTCTTTGCTCATTTTAAGAACAAAATCCAATCATACTTATAAATATCTTATTAAAAAGATTTGCAAATTTTAAATTGTTGTTTTCATCCATAATCAATGAATACAAGGATGGTCTCATCGAGATATTCGCAGAATACTCGATTCATAAGATGGATGAAATAAGCTGAACAAACCGAATGACATCACGAGTCACTCATAATAATCATAACGAGTGCGGAATGCCGTAAATGGGATGCTACCCTCCGCAACTCGTAGCTGATGAAAACCGGTGGCAAGGTCGAGCTGAAAAGACCTTAGCACCACTCAATAGATCGCTTAGGTGGTAATCCTAAGACAAGCTCAAAAATACTAGAAAATTCACAAACTACTTGCATGAGAGAAATAACATTTTCCTCATCATGTGGGTTTAAAGAATAAAATGATGCCACCGAATTGGAAATCGAAATCATTAAGAAAAAAAATTAAAAACCTGCTTAATAGATTGAGAATGTTGAAGATGGATAGTCCTCTCGAGACATAGGAAATGGGCTTCATAATGATTAAGCCAATCCTTTCCAAAAATCAATTTCGAAGCCTAAGTAACGCATAACATGCAAATCGGCTCGAAAAGAATAATCACATAAAATAATCTCGACATCTTTACAATGCAAACCGAGTGTTGCAGATCCACTAACCGGATTCGCAATTCTCAGTGAAGTCATCAAACCCATAATATTAAAGAAAAAGTATCAACAAGTTCTTTTGATATAAAAGAATGAGATGCACCCGTATCAAAAGAATTCGAATAGGATAATCACGAAACAAAATAATGCCATCAAGGATAGAATGAGAAATACCTTGGCCAAGAGAAGTGTTACTAGGGGCTTACACAACATTCAACTCTCCCTCTCTCCTACTTTGGAGTATGGGACATGTAGATATAAGATGGCCTGAACTTTTGCAATAACGACAAAAAAGGGGTTTCAGACACTCATTTGCATAGTGGTCCGCAGAACCACAATTGTAGCATTGTCCACGACTAGAGGTAGGAGTCTTTGCTACCAAAGTTTCTTGCTTCCCTTTCTTGTTGGGATTAGGACCTTTGAACTTAATAGGCCTCTTCATGTTATTGTTGAAGTTCTGTTTAGCACCCACAACTTCAACATCACTTTCTTTATCGGCCTCTTCAAGTCGAAGAGCGATATCTACAAGCTGATCGAAAGAAACTTTTAGTTTCAGAAGTAAAGGCTTTTTGAGGTTCTTATTCAACCCATAGACAAACCTCTGATTTTTCTTCAATGGGGTTTTAATATACTCGACCCCATATTTAGAGAGAGATTCAAAAGATGCGACATAATCCGTCACAGAAGATTCACCTTGAACAAGGTCAATAAAGCGTCGAGCTAAAGTTACTTTTTCCGCTTCCGGCACAAACTTCAACTCGAACCTTTCTCGGAATTGCTCCCAAGTAAGATCCGCTATAATAGTTTCCAAAATCAAAAGCTCATACCAATCTAATCCTCTTTCTTGGAGCATGCTAGAAGCCACTTGGACTCGATGTAGATCCACAAGATTCATGCGAGAAAAGATGCAATCGCATGATCTAAGCCAAGCTTGGATTTCTATAACGCTTTCGGAACCCTTGAATGGCCTTCCACCCAAATCGGTATAATCTCTGCACAAGCGTGCAAACCCAGATTTAGGATGAGTAGGCTCTGGAATGGGTCCGACAGCTTGAGCATTCTTTACAAGATCTAAAAGCTACTGGGCAGACATAAATACTCCACCCCGAGGAGTAGCACTGGATTGACCGACATTGGGACGGCCAGGTCTAACCATTTCTCTTCTTTAAGAAAGAAAAAAAAGAAAGAAGAGGAAAAAGGTTATTCTCAGAATGAATATCAAACAAACTTTATCGATAAAACAAGGCATCACAAAAGAAAATAGGATAGAACGGGTCCAATGACTCGAATTAATCCTAAGCCACGATTCCTAAGAGAGACTTAGGACAATGATCCTTGCTAGATTATTCTACATTATTCCGAAGTTTGGCTCTGATACAAAGCTGTGACGCCCCACCTCTATACTCACACTAGCAAAGGACACTACGGGGTAATGCCATAGACTAGCACGAAGAATAAGGCTGTTGAGGAGCGACCATCTGTGTAATTGCTTTGTGCGAGTACCGATATGTCAGATAATATGACTTGCATTTCATTTCAAGAGGAAAACCGACATATCAAATACAAACTCAAAGCTACTATACAGTGGCTAAGTGGCCTTCGGAAACAAATATAGAAATAAGCATAACACAAATCAGTCACAGATATTCATATCACTAAGGCGGAAACAAATATGAATATAACACATAGAAGTGTACATCAAAGTAGTGGTCATACAAGACCCACTACATCACAAAAGAATAGGTACAAGTGCTAGACAAAAGAATAAGTATACATCAAGGAGTCTCTATCTCGAATGTATAAAAGAAAAATCTACTAATCTAAAGTAGTTAGCCAAAAAAATCAGATGATGGTCCCTGATAAGAAATCAAGCAGAAGCACCTAAAATACATCAGTCTGACCTGAGTATTATTTAAGAAGAAAAATAATAAACGGATCAGTCTAGCTATAATTATCATATAAGATGAGATAGGATATGAGATATGACAAAAATGTATGATAGCAATAAGATCATACCGTGACAAGTATATAGTTGATAACAACGAAAATCATACAATATCTCAAATATTCTCAAACACTAAAAAGAATGTCATATTCTTTAAATTATTCACCAAAACACAAATATTGATAAAGATTATCAATGCAAACCACGAAAATTGGTGAAACACAAATTCTAGAAATCAATAACCAGAAATCCAGAAAACACAAAGGGGGAGGCCTATCACAAATGGGAGCATGAAAACTCACCAACACATGAATCACAAATGGGTCGCTATCCTATGGTCGCTAACCATAGAGCCGGTGCAACGACGCAGTACAGTGATACGCCCGAGGAACCTGAAACTCCAATAAGCCGAAACAACGACGTAGTACAGCGTTACGCCCGATGAACTTGAAACTCAAATAATCCGGAACAACGACGTAGTACAGCGTTACGCCCGATGAACCTGAAACTCCATAAAATCCGTAGGTCGCTAGCCTATAAAAAATGAGACGAGGCTTAAAAGAACAGGGTATAGTCCCCCACGCGGACGAAGAGACATCGCACATCGCTAGTCTAAATCATAAAATGATCATCATTGATCAATAAGAAGTGTCAATTACACTAAGCCAGTAAATAAATGAGTTTAGCTTCATGTCCCATAACCACTGGCTTAATTTAAATATTTACGAGCAGATTGTAGATTTCCACTCGAAAATTGTCACAAGAGTTCAATCGAACAAGTCCAAGAATTAACCGACGAAGTAAACGCAAGCGTTTCATACCACTTGTTTTGCTAAGCCGTTTAATTAGATTTCTCATACGAATGAGGTAAAGGTTTGTATATACTAATAGATTGGAAAACGGTTTTAAAAGCGAGCTTTATATTTAAAAATAGTGTCGAAATCGTTTTAATGAAAGAGTTTTAGTATTTACTACTAGTATAGAAACCTTTGTATTTTAAAGTGACAAATCACAAAAATGATTGTAAAAACAATCAATCACCAAAAATTCACATACGACAATGTGAATTAAATCCATAAAAGTCGATATCAAATCCATCAAATGGATATTCCCAAAAATCCCAAGAAAGAAGTCATCAAAGTCGATAATAAGTGATAACAACTATCCGGATCGACAAAAATCGATTAAAATTGGAAATCCAATCATAAACAGCCAAAATAGGCAGAATTGGCAGTTCCAAATGTCTAGGAGTACATCTAGACGTCTAGATTTCGGTTCTGGAAATATTCTAGAAACCTTCCAGACGTCTGAACTCTAACCAGACGTCTGACAAGTTGTATCAGATGTCTGAAAGGTTGTATCAGACGTCTGATTCTATTCTCTGCATTTTTTTATTTTCTACCGTATATTCTTTTTTTCATCTGCTGCCCTAACCAGACGTCTGGACCTTCCAACCAGACGTCTGGTTGGCTTTTCTGGGCAACAATTTGCCGAGGCCAATGATGGCCAAAACGATTCGGAAGCGATCGGACGAGCGACAGAGGCTAGGGATTTATGCCAAGCGACAACCCAGTCCTATAGGCTCTTCGATAAACCCAAAATAACACGTCCAAATATCCAAGATACGATCTTTAAAGATTTTGACTTCAAAACACCAAAATTTGGAAAATTCACCAAATCAATTCAAATCAAAAGAAAATGAACATGAATAAATGTTAGGAATTCATACCTAACAACAATGAAAACTATAGACATAGATGTGAGTTCAAAAACTCACCTTTAAACCCAAAAACAACGAATAAGAAGCTTTTAAAACAAAGGAAAGATCAACCACTCTTCAACTTCAACTCTAGAAGCTCCAATCTATGATCATAAACAAATATTTCCTAAGTTAGGTTATAGGAAATTTCTGAAATTGGAGAGAGATTGTGATGGAGAAGATGAAGAGGATGCTTACCTAAGCTTCTCTTTGATTTTGGACTTGAATTTGTATTTCCTAATCAAACTAGGGTTTAGGAATTTTAATTTCCTATCTTTTCCCCCATTTTTACTTTAACTTAGGAGTGTTAGGAAATGAGGAGTAGAATGAATGAAGAGTAGAGGAGTTAGGGTATTAAGTTGGGTTAGTAGGCTGAAACCCAAACCCAAAGCCCAAAATAGAAAAATAGCAAAATTCTACTCAACTCCAATCATATCGATGTTTATACTCAAAAAAGTTGTAAACGCCATTTTGGACTCAATGGAAGTGGTCTCGAGTCCCTATTCGACTGTTTACAAAAAGTAACATTTTGGACTTTAATCCGATTAACGATGCTATATTTAAATAAAACATTTAAATATATAATCGTGAAATATGCGGGTTGTTACAGGCAACCTCGGTGGTGGCCGTGACAATGGTAGATTAACGCTCCCTCTTTAGCTTCAAGATTCTCTGGCCTTCCACCAGAGCTTGGCGGAAATTCCTTATTCAGGTAGGCCTGAACCAGTGCCTCCTTGGAATAACCGCCACCCATGTCATCGAACCGGGCCATAATTTCCTCCCAAACCACCACGAGCGTGCGAGGGAACGATGGGCCCAAATAACAGAGGCTACCTTGGTGCAGCATGGAGTTAAGATAGAATCCAAGCATAGTGGCGTCCAAGCCTTCCATTCTTCTGCAAAAGTATCTTGGAGCTCCAAAAAGCTTGTTACTGTGCTAGCCTTCTCCATGGATAATTGATTTTTCTCAGCTTCCAAAGCCAAAATTTGAGTGCGTAGAGATGCAATTTCTTAGGATTGTTCAACTATGACTCTCTTCTCCGCCTCGATCGTCACCTCAATTGCATTTAACTTCTCTTTTAAAGCCGCCTTGTCGATGTGGCACTTTTTTTTATCTCGTCTCTGAATACGAGAGCGACTCGTTCATTCGCTTTGTTCAGCTCCTCGAAAAAAGAAGCACTCATACTTTCCCCTTTCAAGGCATCATCTCTCTCTTTCTTCAGCCTTTCAATTTCTGAGTCGTGGTCCGCAAGCTGCTTCTCAAATTCATTTTTTCAGATTCAAATGGGAGGATCTTTTGGTAATTATTTCGGTTAATGGTAGAAAGTTGCATGCACAGTCTCTCCCACCCCTCGGCCTACTCTAAGCTGCTTTAGATCGTCTGAAGATGGGGTGAGTAAGATTCTGCATGGAACGACTTCAGATTGGGCTTGTCTAAAATAACCCCCCTTAAGAATAAGTGGGGAAATGCAGCCTGTAGAAGAAGAGGATCGACATGGAAAATGTAAGGAGCTTGCCTTGAAATTAGAAGAGGAGCAGTAGCAGCGTGAGTGGAGTAGGTCATGTCTCCGGAAGTGGAAGCGGGAAGACGTTCTTGATCTTTCTTTAACTTCTTAGATGAGTCTCCCCACTCAATCGGCCATTTCCTTTTTTTTGGTCGCTCCCTCTGTCACGGTCTTGATCCTTCCCAGTCCGTTGGTGCTCCTTTGCCTCTTTATCTTTTCTCCTCCATCTCTCTTCATCAGTTTCACGGGAGGAGTAATATCGGGATGATTGTCTTTGCGAATGTTAAGAATCGAGCGCTCGGTTAAGATAATTATAGAAGCCGCGAGACATGATCCCTGCGGCAAGCAAAAAAATGACTTCATAAATATATTTTTAGATAACATTATACAAATATATTTTTAAATTTGGTTTACATAAATAAATAGTTTAACTAAAACGTCAAAATGTGACCGTAAAACATTTTGTCAAAAATCAACGTTTTATCAATTAAAAGTTGTTGCAACGTTGTCGCACCTTAACTTTAAGTATAAGTATTAATTAATTCACTAATCAAGTTTAACTTTACTAAACATACTTAGAAAATTCTAGAATTTCATTAACAAAAAGTAAGCATAAAAGACCAAAAAGTTCAAAAGTCAAAAATGTAAACATCAAATCAAACAAACATAATTATTACTTTCTTTACTTAATACTTAAGTGAAAATGATATAAATTAATGATTTGAAATGTGATGTTAATTGTTAAAAAAATAAGGTTGCTTTAAAAATATGTAAAGGGTATTTTGGTCTTTTTGCAAAATATTATTTTAATCAAAAACTTTTCCTATAAATAAGCTACCACTCTCTCTCATTTTTTCACACCTTTCTTCTTCATTTTTCAAGCTTTTCTTGCACTCTCTAATGGCTTCTTCTCTTCTCTTTTCTTACTAACTTTTTTTAAAATAATATCAAATCAACTCCAAACACCACCAAACTTTGCCAAAGTTCTTATATCATCATTAAAACATGGTTTATCATCTAAAAAGTGAAGAAATGATGGAGAAAGAGGTGGAATAGAAGGAGGTTGAACCTATGGAGGAGGGAGGAGCAAGTTAGAAAGGTTCGGTGCAAGAAAAAGAGAAAGAAGTGCCGCCCATTTCATTCCAAGGAAGTAGGAGAAAGTTTGAAGTACCGTGGAAGCTTTGCCGAATTTTCCAAAATTGGTTGAAGTTGAAAAAATAGTAAAGTGTTGGATGATATGAATGTTGATGGAAAGTGAACAATTTGGTTAAATGTGAGTACTCAATGTTTGTTTAAAGTTAAATCATCCTTATAACTATTTTAATATGTCCATTAAAACCATTGAATAACTTATTTGAATGTTTGATAACTTGGATGCAAAATTAGTTGATTATATGACTGTTTATGTGGTTGATAACTAGTTTGATAAATGATAAGAGAAATGATTAGAAATTAACCATAGTTAATTTAATAAGAATTTAAATCCATATAAATATGTGTGTGGAAATTACTTATCCTCTTAATAATTTCAAAATATCTAAAAAGATTGAAAATGATATTATAATAATATAATATTATAATACGAAATAAGATGAAAAATGAGTTTGAAATGATGAAAATATTGTTTTAAATAAGTTAAAATAGTTTAAATATGGTTTAAAACATTTGAAGTGTTACAGACAAGTTCTGAAGCAATTCAAAAAATTGGTCAAAATCGAGCTTGTCGCACAGCGGCAGTTCGAAAATTTCGGCCCGTAACTTCAAATTAACGTAGGGAATGATTTATAAGCTGGATTTCTTCGAAATAAAAATTCTTTGATCCACAATGATTATAGTTTCCCAACAAAGAAAGAAAATCAAGATTTCATTAAATTGATTTGGAAATATGTCCAAAACAATTTTCTAAAAACATCGAGGTTTTGCTGTTTGGAATCCAAAAAAGGAATTTCTTTATAAATGATATTTTTAAATTAATTAAAAATATGAAATAAATTCTAAATCTCTTTTAAAATGTTTTAAAAGAGATTTAAGTTGAAAAGATAGATTTCTAAATGATATAAAAGTCGTTTTGAAGAATATAGCATTTAAAACACTATTCGCAATGCTTTTCGCAACGCTTTTTAAATTAACTTTTGAAGTTAAGAAAGAAATCTATGATTAAGATTTAATGAATGATTTGGGAATATTTTCCCTAAGTTAAAAGTTATAACTTGAATATAAGAAATCTTTGATTAAGATTTAATGAATGATTTGGGAATATTTTCCCTAAGTTAAAAGTTATAACTTGAATATAGAAATATTTGATTAAGATTTAATGAATGATTTGGAAAGGTTTTCCTAAGTAAAAGAGAAAATGATTGGAATTACTCCAAGATCTAAATAGGTTTAATAAATCAAATGATTAAATAAATTAGGCTTAATGATTCCATATACTTTTAAAAAGAAAATGGAATAAATTGAAAAGAATATATCTTTAGAAGATATTTGATTAAATGGAAAGATAAAGTAATTGATTGATAATCACATATGAACTTAACAATTTTAGTCAATAATTGGTTTTGAAGGAACCGGGGTCGGGTTTGGGTGATTCCTATCCGAAAACCACTTTGAACCAATGTACACATTCGAAAATGAAGACTTGTTGAAGATGATGATTGAAGACCGGGGATCTTCGGAATGTAGGGACTGCTGTCACGAGTCCCAGGGGTTTACCCTACATATATTTGGTAGAGGTATTTGCATTCTGAAATCTTTGTAGTATTGAAGACCGGAGATCTTCATTAGCGGAAGGACTGCTTGTTTACATTCTCTAGGTAGCTCCTAATATAGAGATATTTATAGTAGTGGTCCTGTCATGTTTGAAATCTTCGGATTACAAGGACTAATCGCTATTGATCCTTGGGGTGATTCCCGATAGGATGTGGTAGGAGGAGTGCCTTCAGTTTCGTTCAGTCCCAGAACGAACTTATATGGATGAATGTCTGACAATGCATTTCTGATCATATTTATTGATCTTTATCAACATATTATCTACTTGGTGGTGGAGAAGGCAACTTCTCTTTGCTTAACACCCTTTCCTAAAATGAACGAGCTCAGGAGTTATACGTTTGTAGAAATCAGTTGTGTGATTAAGGAATGGCAATGTGGCATTCTAAGTGGAATGAGCTTTGTGGAAAAGAAAAATGTGGCTTTGTGGAATGTATTGAGCGTAGCCTCACTAGCCTCACCTCTCGGAAGAGGATATGGGATACTATTTGGTTTGACAGACACAAATTCAAGATAATTAAGTATGTATGGTTGAATCCAATACGTTGGGCCCTTTGGGGGTTAACACCCCTCAAGGCATTTATTGCTTTATTTTGATAAAGTGGTTAGCTTGAGAAAAGAAAGGAACTATCGGTTATCAGTAGTAGTTTAACAAGTACAGTTCCAAGTGACTTGCTTAAGAAAAGCGATTAAGGCACTACGGGGACTATGTTTGTTATGCATGGATCGGAGAAAGAAAAAAGGCCACTAGTTCCCTATAATGTTGGAAATCCCACTCCAATACGAGCTTTACGGTTTTGATTGTAGTCATAAAATAGCTGTAATGCTTTGCTAACATTTTAGCTACCACTTTTTGGTATCACATATTCCGTTGACCTAGTCCGGATATATTACCTTAGACTTAGTCAAGGTATTGATACCTTATTTGAATAAGTTTATTTGAAAGTTGTTTTAAAAGAATGTCATTAAAAATTATAACAAATTATTTTGGTAATAAAAGTGTTTTGGTTATCATAAGGTAAAAACTCGTCCGTGTTTATGGGTGGACGTGGTCTTATGAGAAACCCTTCTTTTTAAAGGTTTTGATAATGTCGCCATGATCTATACATATAAAATTTCGAGTATCTCATGCTGGTTTATCAAGCCCGATCCGTGTATTTTTAATACTTGGGTCAGATCCGAGTAGTTTCAGGTTTTGCTGAAGACGCTTGGAGTTTCCAAAGGAGTGCTGAAGATCTTTATCATCGTATGGATATATTCTATTATCCGTTGCATCTATTGCATTTGTTTTATTGTTTTCAGCATTTGTAAGGACAAATGTTTATAACTGTCAAGGCTGAATCTAGGTTAGACTATGATATTGTATTTTAATTTTTTTCCACTGTAAAGATTATTATTGAAATAATATATGTTATTCCATTCGTATGAGATTCTGTCTTGTCTTTATTTTCTTTCTACCATTAATTATCTGCTTATTCATGCAATTTGACTTGGATATGTGTGGTTTATTTTCGATTTAAAGGGTATGGAAAAATGGGTCATAACATTTGGTATCAGAGCTTAAGTTGAACGAACACCTAGGCTTTTTTGGGGTTTGACTCATCAGAGATAGGGTTAGTAATACCCTAGGATGAGTAACTCATTAGAGATACAGTTAGTAACACCCTAGAATGAGTTTGAGTGTATTATATATGAGTACGTATTTGTTAGTGACTAATAAATTGTTTTGTGTTGATTTATCTATGGAGTGATTTATGGATTCTGATCGATGCGTCCAATCACCGTTATCGATGAGGGTTCCTAAACATTTAAACAAGGCAAACCGACACACTGATTTTGAAAAATTAGTAAATGAAATAATTTTACCTAGGATTACATTTTGAATATAAAGTATATATTTTGAAAAGTTATATAGTTAGTAATCAGGATTAGTGAAATTTAAATATGAATATCTTATTATTAGAATTTCATAGTTTGACTATAAGATGTTTTAAGATAATTAAGATCCTTAACATCTTTTCCAAAATAATAAAGGATGATAATTTTAAGTTATTATCATAAATTGATAAATGGTTTGACTTAAAGTCAAATACGAATATGTTGTGAATTAAGTTTCATGATTTGACTATAAAGTGTTTGATAATAAGATTTGTTTAAGGAATCAACATATAAGATAAAATGTATTTAAATAATAGAAAATAATTATGTAAATGAAAAAATATATAAAAGGAATGAAGATTTAAATTTGAGCAATTAAAAGAATTGTGGTAATTTAAATGAAGTTAATTAATATAAGATAAAAAGAATTTATAAAATAAATTTTATAAACAAAAGTAATCTTTAAAGGATTTTGAAAATTGTATTATTTCAAATAAAAAGAGGTATTTTATGGTAACTAATTCGGTTGGCTCGAAAATAAACTAAAAATGGGCAAGAGATGTGTTCGGATGGTAAACACTTCTCTTAACTATTACTCTTCTTGTTAAGAGGATATACGATACTATTGGCAGTACCCAATTTCTTGGCACTATTTTAGAGTTACGCGATCTATATAATTTTCTTAAATTAAAGAAATAATGTGAATCATTAATTAATAAATTGATCAGTAATTTTTATAAAGTGGAAATTAGCCACAAGGGCCTCTTTTGCAAGTGGAATTAGTTTCTAGGACACCCAACTAAAATAATTATTTTCGAGGACAAAACGTAAAATAATTAATTTCTAGGGCCTAAAAACCTATAAAATTATGTCCTTGAAAGTAATTGGACTGCTGACTTTGTCCTTGAAAGTAATTATTCTACTGACTTTGGCCTTGAAAGTAATTTCTTTGAATGTGTGTCCTAGAAACTAATTGGACTGCAAAGTTTGTCCTTCTGGTGAAATGTCCCTTTTATAAAAGTGTTTAAACCAAAGATAAATTTAGATCACTAACTGATAAGATAAAACAAAATTCTCGACGACTTTTGACAATAAAAAATTTCCGAATCACACCTAACTAAGAGCTAAGAAGTTGGTAAAGATAAACAATTGAGAAATGTTTTGAGTAAATGAAATTGGATAAGCATAATTTATAAATGTGATTTATAAATAAAAGGATCTAAGAATAGAGAATTAAATATCGGTAATTTTGATTTTTTTTTTCAAAACTAGAATTTTTTTTGTTATATTATAGAAGAAGAAAAGAAATAATAAGAAAAGTTTATTATAATAAAGCTGATTACCTTTTGAGTGAAAAATGGTTCCTTTGGATTATTTTCCTTTAATAAAAATAATTGGAAATAAATAATTAATGGGATTATATAAAAAAGCACCTTTATAAAATTTTGAACTTAAGAAAATAGTTTTATGAAAAGTTTTTGAAGGTTAATAAATACATATATTATATGTAGATCATTTTGTTGTATAAATTCTAATCTAAGATTTGAGTTCGGAACTTTGAGGTGTTTACACCGGACTAAAAAAGGATTTATCACTCGATTCTTGACGGTGAACATTGATTAGGGTTTATGGTTGGGTACTTGAGTTTTCTATCATAATTGAGAGTTATGCAAGGAAAGTAAAGGTTTCTGAGTAAAGGATGTTTGGGATTCCATTCTTTAAGGATCCATGGAACTATCTACACACATAGTACAATACGCCATATAGATAATGTCTATTGTAAAGTAAAATATCAAAATAGCGTTAAGGCATTACACATCTCCCCCTTAACACATTTTATATAAATGTCGTAGTCTATACAGTACTGTAAACTTCGCCAAAACGATGGACTATTAGAGAGCACTCGATAGGTATGATACAAACAAAACTCGTAATGGGCACGATAAGGGATATGACAAGGCACATGAGGCAATGCCCAGGGTAAGATACTACCGTTTTGCGGATCCGAACTGGTGGTAATGCATAGCAGCTACTACCGCCCACCTCGAGACACACTCCCATAATCAAAGGTGTGAACACCACAATCAAATCACAAAAGTAATAGATATGGTTTCGAAGAAGCATGCTCGATCGGAGGAGCGACCTCACTTAGCCCAGCATGGCTCCTGTTTTAGTCATATCAAGCTGACACAAGGGGGTCAGGGCCGCGTTCATACCTCATATAGTATCGTTCGCCAAACTATCCTACTTGGTTTTGGATTCTCCACAACGTGCACAGTTGTTAAAGTGGTTTTCGGTATTGGCAGAGAGTATGACAGTATCTGATCCCGGACTCTTTCACAACTAAACGGTTATTTCACACCGTGGTCATTTTATAAAACATTTTTATAAACAATAAATAAAATCTCAAATTTAAGTTTAAATCAAAATCAAAATTAAATATCTAACTTCACTTATATTTAATTATGTAAATATTCACTTAAACACCCTTTTATAAACATTCAAATAAATCTCAAATTACAAATTTAAATCAAAATCAAATATTAAATTTCAATTTTATTTAAATTTGAAAATATTCATTTAATCACCTTCAATTTAATTAAGTTATAAAATCATACCTTTCAAAATTTCAAAGTCAATAAGTTTCCAATCAATTCTTATTTATATTCAATTCTCAAACAAATTAAATTACAAATTAACTAAATTTATCTTTCCAACATGTATTTTTTTAAAGTTATTACAAAATCTATTTTCAAAATATTAATAAGAATTTTAAATAAATATTTTTAAAACATATTATATATATATTAGTTAAATTAAATTTTTATTAAATTAAATTAAATTAAACCTTATTATTAAATCTATTTTAAATCTATTTTATATATTTAAAAATAATAAAAATTATAAGTAAAATCTTAAAATTTACATTTTTCTAAACTTAACTTATAAATTCAAAATTTCCAAACATATAATTTTAAAAATCTAAAATTTACACATATATTAAAATAAAATCTATTAATTATATTTTAAAATTAGAACACATATATTTTCTTTTCAAAATTTTGGAAATCATTTAAAAATAGACCACCAGTGTCTGTAAATAGTTTTCTAACCTATGGTTAAGTGATACGGATATTTATCATTTTAATCCGTAATAATTTAATATTTGCGGGTATATATCATTTCAACCCGCAATCCCAAATTTTGAAATCAATAAAATCGCTTGGGTTTATCATTTCAACCCATAACGATTTTCCCCTAATCTATAAGATCGTTCGGGTATGTATCATTTAAACCCATAGAGATTTCCTAACTAACAGGGAACTTGCAGTGTGAGAACAATAAAATAAAATAGCATAACATATCAATTTCAAATTTGATCATAATTAACAATTTAAATATATTATAATACTAACAGCTATTAGTGTCAATATTATCGATTAACATAGGTAAACAATTCCAAATATCAACATGTCATATTCAATGATTAAATTACTAATCACTTCAAATTTAACAACATATTCAATTGCCATTCCATGTGAACTAAATTTACTAAACAAATGAATGTTAATCGTGAGTGATCGCTCACCTTTTGTGGCTATGGAGAAATGATGACGGAGAAAGAGACATAGACACGCACACAGATACGGATACGAACAAAAGATGGTTGCGACAAGTTTCGGATAGCAAGCACACAAGCAAAACTAGCCTAGACTCAAAGGATCAAAATATATAAGTAACTTATATATATATAAGCTTTATACATACATACATACATATATATACATTTAAGACGAGGAGAGAAAGGTAGGGGTTCTGCTCGAGTTCAGGGTGGCTGCTCGCGAGGTTGTGGAGTTTGGCTAGGGAAAGGTTGCTCGGCTAGGGTTCAAGCGGTAGATAGTAGTGGTCGGAGGCATGATCCGTTATGACCGGGGTTGGGTTCGGCGACTATGGTGTGCTGCATTTGGCTGTTGGGAGGGAAGGCGAACAGTGGTGGGGTCGGAGCAAGCACACAAGCAAAACTAGCCTAGACTCAAAGGATCAAAATATATAAGTAAATTATATATATATAAGCTTTATACATACATACATACATACATACATACATTCATACATACATACATATATATATATACATTTAAGACGAGGAGAGAAAGGTAGGGGTTCTGCTCGAGTTCAGGGTGGCTGCTCGCGAGGTTGTGGAGTTTGGCTAGGGAAAGGTTGCTCGGCTAGGGTTCAAGCGGTAGATAGTAGTGGTCGGAGGCATGATCTGTTGTGAGTGGGGTTGGGTTCGGCGACTGTGGTGTGCTGCATTTGGCTGTTGGGAGGGAAGGCGAACAGTGGTGGGGTCGGAGCGGCCTAATGGATTCGACTTGACCGGAATAAAATGAGCGGATTTGGTCAATCGATCGACAACTACCCAAATAATCTCGTTACCCCTTCTAGTCCTCGGTAATCCATCAATAGAATCCATATAAACCTGATCCCACTTCCAATGGTAATCTCAAGGGTTTGCAGCAATCCAGCGGTCTTCTGGTGGTCAGCCTTAACCTGGTGACAAGTGGCACATCTACTAACATAAATAGAGATATCCCGCTTCATACCACTCCACCAATACGGCCTCTTCATGTTCTGAAACATCTTCGTGACACCTGGATGGATAAAGAGTCTGGGCTGATGATTCTCCTTAAGAACCTCTTGCCTCAATCCGTCGACATTCGGAACACAAATTCGGTTATTAATCCTCAAAACTCCATTCTGATCAATATGTGCTCCAAATTCACTCTGGTTATCACCTTCCTTACTCCGAATATTCTCCTTCATGAGCTTAAGCATCTTTTCTTCATCTTGCTTGGCTGCAATACGATCCATAAGAGACGAAGAAGCTACAATCTGACACAACATGGCTCTCTTACGACTTAAGGCATCAGCCACAGCTTTGGCCTTTCCAAGAGTGTAGTTGATGTCGAGGTCATAAGATGCTAAGAAGTCAAGCCATCTAACCTACCTCCGGTTCAAATCCTTTTGGGTGAAAATATACATAAGATACTGATGATCTGTAAAGAGCTCATACTTAGTTCCCAAAAGATGGTGCCTCCACAACTTCAAAGAAAATACAACAGCAAGCAATTCCAAATCATGAGTGGCATAGTTGGCTTTGTGGGGCTTCAACTGACGACTGGCATAAGCAATAACCTTCCTATCCTACTTCAATACATCACCCAAACCTTCTCGACTAGCATCGGTATAAACAGATAATCCTTCACTCGGAACGGTGAGAACAGGAGCAGAAGTAAGCTTTTGCTTCAACTCATTAAATGCAGCTTCACACCTATCACTCCAAACAAACTTTACATTCTTATGAGTCAAAGAAGTGAGAGGTGCAGCTATTCGAGCAAAATTCTCAATGAGTCTCCGATAATATCCGGCAAGGCCCAAAAAGCTATGAATATCGAAAGGAGTCTTTGGTGTCTCCCAATCCTGGAATAGAATAAGGTGGATAAGTTCAAAGAAAAGGTAAGATAATAAAATTTCGAAAGAAGAAAGGTGGATAGACTTAAATTAATCGCGGCGACCTTAACTGGGTCAACCGAAACTCCATTTTCTGAAACAATGTGCCCAAGAAATCGGACTTCATCCCTCCAGAAATGGCATTTAGAAAATTTTGCTTTCAACTGATAACTCCTAAGAGTTTGGAGAACATAGCTCAAATGAGATTCATGCTCCTTCTCTGACATAGAAAAGATGAAAATATCATCAACGAAAACCAGGAAAAACTTGTTGAGAACATCGTGGAAACCGGTGGCAAGGTCAAGCTGAGAGAATACTTTAGCTCCATAGTGCTGATCGAACATATCATTGATATGAGGCATAGGATATCTGTTCTTAATAGTACGCTTGTTCGGCTCTCTTTAATCAACATACATCCTCAAAGAACCATCAGATTTGGTGACAAAGACCACAGCTGCTCCCTATTCCGAAAAACTCTGCCTAATCAAACCCTTGGAGAACATGTCCTCAATCTACTTCCTTAACTCGACTTTCTCTCTAGGTGCCATCCATCTGGAAGGAAGAACAACAGGTCGAGCTCTAGGAATAAGATCGATGCGTAATTCAATTTCTCACTTGGTAGGAAGAGAAGTGACTTCACCAAAAACATCAGGAAAGAGTTGGACAACTGGGGTGGAGTCAAGACCACTAGGCTGAGCATCAAGTGAAAAGATAAATCTGAGCGGTAACAGACTCCCACCAATCCTGGGCGGACTCCTGCAACTGCCAAGTAGCTAAATGACACATCTGGGCATCAGTGGTCTCAAGTTCGGTGAAAATCCTCTCTAATCTCTTCAACCACTACCGAGCCTTAATAATACTCTCTGCTCCAGTGAACTTGGTACCTCTAAGCCGAGAGTACTCCTTACAAAGAGTGGTGAACTTAACAGGCTGAGTTGGTGGAACGGGAGCAACAACTGGTGGTGCGGGGGCATTTCCACGACCCCTACCTCGAACATTCCTACAGTTAATCATCTGGAGAAGACAAGAATGGATTTTAGAACAAAGGTAAAGTTCAAAAATTCAAAAGAAATCCTAGTCAAAGAGAATTCTAACAAAAAATTTCAAGCTCGAACGAAGATGATTCCATGATTAATTACACTCATTCTAAGATATCACTACACTATCTCTAATGAGTTTTTACTCCATATGCTATGTTTTGCCTAAACCATAGCTCTGATACCACATGTAATGACTCGTCATTTCAAACCATTCAAATCGACAATAATCCATCCATGTCTGACTTGAATTGCTCAAAACAATAGATTGTTAATTTATATTTGGCATATACAGTAAATAAATCAATCGCAGAATCGCAGACACAGAGTTTTACAAAAATAAGTAGTGAAATTGATAAATTGTAGTTCATGAAGCTACTACAGAAACATCAGAGTCCAAAACAAAATACAACAGAAGTCCAAATACATAGAAGTCTCTAGTACATAGGCAAATGACAAGTCTGAACATAAAACTGTAAATAACCGGAATAACAAAAAAAGATGAATAGATAAAGATAGATCTCCAAGCAAAACTCTAAAGGTGAGTCTCAAATGCTGGGACACTCAGGCTGACCCGAGTATAATGCAAAACACAAAACACTCGAGTCAGGATTAACATTCTTATGCAAGTAAACCAACTCAAGTGAAATGTCCTAGTGAAATGCAATATAACTTAAAGGATGTTTGGGATTCCATCCTTTATGGATCCGTGGAACTATCTACATACATAGTACAGTACGCTACATAGATAATGTCTACAGTAAAGTAAAATATCAAAATAGCATTAAGGCGTTACCCATATCCAACTTATCACATTTTATATAAATGTCGTAATCTATACAATACTGTAAACTCCACCAAACCGGTAGGCTATCAGCGAGCACTCCATAGGTACGACACAAACCAAACTCGTAATGGGCGCGATAAAGCATATGACAAGGCACGCGAGGCAAAGCCCAGGGTAGGATACTAACGTTTTGCGGATTTGGACTGGTGGTAACGCATAACAGCTACTACCGCCCACCTCAAGACACACTCCCATAATCAAAGGCATGCACACCGCAATCAAATCATAAAAGTAATAGATATGGTTTCGAAGAAGCATGCTCGATCGGAGGAGCGACCTCACTTGGCCCGGCATGGCTTCTGTTTTAGTCATATCAAGCTGACTCGAGTGGGTCAGGGCTATGTTCATACCTCATACAGTATCGTTCGCTAAACCATCCTACTTCGTTCTGGATTCTCCACCACGTGCATAATTATTAAAGTGATTTTCGGTATTGGCAGAGAGTATGACAATATCCGATCCCGGTTTCTTTAACAACAAAACGCTTATTTCACACCGTGGCCGTTTTATAAAACATTTTAATAAACATTAAATAAAATATCAGATTTTAGTTTAAATCAAAATCAAAATTAAATATCTAACTTTAATTATGTAAATGTTCACTTAATCACCCTTTTATAAACATTCAAATAAATCTCAAATTACAAATTTAAAATCAAAATTAAATATTAAATTTAAATTTTATTTAAATTTGAAAATATTCATTTAATCACCTTCAATTTAATCAAGTTATTAAATTATACCTTTCAAAATGTCAAAGTTAATAAGTTTCCAATCAATTCTTATTTATATTCAATTCTCAAACAAATTGAATTACAAATTAACTTAATTTACCTTTCCAACCTTTATTTTTTTTAAAGTTAGTACAAAATCTATTTTCAAAATATTAATATAAATTTTAAATAAATATTTTTAAAACATATTTTATATATATTAGATAAATTAATTTTTTATTAAATTAAATTAAATTAAACCTTATTATTAAATCTATTTTAAATCTTATTTTATATATTTAAAAATAATAAAAATTACAAGTAAAATCTTAAAATTTACATTTTTCAAAACTTAACTTATAAATTTAAAATTTCCAAACATATAATTTTAAAAATCTAAAATTTACACATATATTAAAATAAAATCTATAGATTATATTTTAAAATCAAAACACATATATATTTTTTCAAAATTTTGGAAATCATTTAAAAATAGACCAACGGTGTCCGTATATAGTTTTCTAACCTATGGTCAAGTGATACGGATATTTATCATTTCAATCCGTAATAAGTTAATATTTACGGGTATATATCATTTCAACCCACAATCCTAAATATTGAAATCAATAAAATCGCTTGGGTTTATCATTTCATCCCATAACGATTTTCCCCTAATCTATAAGATCATTCAGGTATGTATCATTTCAACCCATAGGGATTTCCTAACTAATAGGGAACTTGCAGTGTGAGAACAATAAAACAAAATAGCATAACATATCAATTGCAAATATGATCATAATTAACAATTTAAATATATTATATATATATGCTAATAGTTATTTGTGTTAATATTGTCAATTAACGTAGGTAAACAATTCAAAATATCAACATATCATATTCAACGATTAAATTACTAATCACTTCAAATTTAACAACATATTCAATCGTCATTCCATGTGAATTAAATTTACTAAACAAATGAATGTTAATCATGAGTGACCGCTCACCTTTCGTGGCTATGGAGCAATGATGGCGAAGAAAGAGACACAGACATGCACACGGATACGGACACGAACAAAAGATGGCCAAGACAAGTTCCGGACAGCAAGCATACAAGCAAAACGAGCCTAGACTCAAAGGATCAAAATATATAAGTAACTTATATATATAAGCTTTATACATACATACATACATACAAAGATATATATATATATATATATATATATTAGATGTGGAGAGAAAGGTGGGGGTTCTGCTCGAGTTCGGGGTGGCTGCTCGTGAGGTTGTGGAGTTTGGCTAGGGGAAAGGTTGCTCGGCTAGGGTTCAAGTGGTAGATAGGAGTGGTCGGAGGTGTGATCCGCTGTGCTTGGGGTTGGGTTCAACAACTGTAGTGTGCTGCATTCGGCTTTTGGGAGGGAAGGCGAATAGTGGTGGGGTTGGAGCGGCCGAATGGAAAGCGGATCGGTGGGATGATGGGTTGCTATGGTACTGTGGCCCGGGGAAGGCAGAGCGGCTGTCAGGTGGAGGGAAACGGTGGAGTAGATGGTGGCACTGCGTTTGAGGGTGGAAGGTCTCGGAGGGTGACTGTGTGTGTATGGGTGGAAGCGGAGAGGGACTGCTATGGTGGAAATCAAGGGCTCGACTGTCAGGGTAGCGGCAGTGGAAGGTGGTTTTGGTCAAGGTGGGGCGGCTGGTGGTAAATGGAGTGGCTGATGTTGTCGCATGGAGAGTTGGAGGGGTCTGGTGGTCAAGGGATGTCGAGCAGGGCGGAGGAGCACGGTGATGGAGGATGGGAGACGATCGAAGCTTGGTTGGGCTGTGAGATGTGTGATTGTAGCCAGAGCTAGGAGTTGGGTTCTCAGCTATGAAGAAAGAAGGCAAGGGAAACGAGCAGAGCAGGTTAAAGCAATATGATTGTAAACTTAAAAATTTATGAAAAGGTTTCCTATTTTCTTTCAATAGAAGAAGACAGAACCAAAAAAGTGAGAATGAAAGGACAACACTATATATATAGAACCAATGGGAATAGAGAAAGCCAACACGTGAATTCAGGAAATATTAAAAGCAATTGGCTGTTTGATTTCAATCGGTAGATAGATGGAAGGGCACAGGGAAACCCAAAAGGCCCAAATACGGAACCGATACGACTAATCGTTTTTTGTAGATTTCGCTGCATACTGGACGCCGAAATACACAAATGAATATACTGCGAAGGTCAGCGCAACGAGACGAACATAATGGTACATAGATACGAGAGATATGGCTATCCTATCAAAACTCGATTTTTGCTGCCAAACTGCTGCTAAATTGCCGAAAATAAGATATATGAGGCTAGAGTAGTCCAAATTTGGCGAAATGAAATATGATGTCTCTTTCAGAAAATGATTTACATTTTTGTTATATAAAAATATTCAGATTTCGAAAATATTTAATTTCCATCAAATTTAACTGATTTTAAAATTTAAATTGAAATTACACAACAGAACAAACTTTCATATTTTCAGATGAAAATCTACCACTTGCTATGTTTAAATAGACGTATTCCAAAAATCAAATTTTCATTACAAAATTTTATTGTTTGTTTTCATGTATAAATTTAGTTTATTACTTTTTTTAAATCATTAAAATTTTCCGGGTCATTACACTCTCACCCACTTAAAACTTTTCGTCCCCAAAAAGGAACGAAATAGGGGAACAAAAGCAAACATAAAGATAAGATAAATTCAAACGAATAGTACTTGAGATAAATAATTCAAGATTTGAAGCTCGCATGGACTCCTCAGTCTCCCAGGTGCAATCCCGATCATCTGTAGTCCACTGTCCTTTGACCAGAATAACAGATTTCCTCCTGAATTGCTTCGTACCACTATCGACAATACGAAGTGGCTTCCTCTCGATAGTGAGGTTTGGCACGACATCCAAATTCTCTAATAAAGCAAGCTTAACAATTAAGGATGGATCATGCAAATATTTGCGAAGGTGAGATACGTGAAACACGTTATGCACGCCCGATAGCTTCTCCGACAAATCCACTCTATAAGCCAAAGGACCAACCCTTTCCAAGATGTGGCAAGGACCAATGAACCTGGAACAAGCTTCCCTCTCCGACCAAAGCAAACCACATTTTTTAGTGGTGAGATCTTAAGAAAGACCTGATCACCAACTGAAAATTCTAAATCTCTTCTCCGCCTATCATCATACTTCTTCTACCTATCCTGAGCAATCCTATTCTTTCTCCTAATCTCCTTAACCATCTCGGATGCTTCCAAAATCATATCAGGCCCAAGAACTAAGGGGTCACCGGATCCAATCCAGCAAGATGGAGATTTGCAAGATCGTCCGTAAAGATCGGCAAATAGAGACATTTCGGTACTTGCCTGAATTCAAAAGAATGACAACTAATTGATTAAAGCTTAAGATGATTCAAATTCAAATTAGAGTTATACCTTATAACTATTATTATAAGTGAATTCAACGAGATGGAGATGATCTTCCCATTATCCTCCATTATCAAAAACACAGGCACGAATAAGATCTTCCAGAATCTGATTTACCCTTTCCGTCTGACCATCAGTTTGGGGATGGTAAGCAGTACTAAGGTTCAAATGAGTACCCAAAGCTTACTAAAAAGCGTTCCAAAACTTGTTGGTAAAGATAGGATCATGGTCACAAACAATACTAGATGGAACACCATGGAGTATGACATTCTCTCTCATATACACCTCGGCTAAGCTTGAAGCAGTTCGATTCGACTTGACTGGAATAAAATGAGTGGATTTGGTCAATCGGTCGACAACTACCCAAATACTCTCGTTACCCCTTCTTGTCCTCGGTAATCCATCAATAGAATCCATAGAAACCTGATCCCACTTCCAAATGGTAGCCTCAAGGGTTTGCAGCAATCCGACGGTCTTCTGGTGGTCTGCCTTAACCTGATGACAAGTGGCACATCTACTAACATAAATAGAGATATCCCGCTTCATACCACTCCACCAGTACGGCCTCTTCATGTTCTGAAACATCTTCGTGACACCTCGATGGATAGAGAGTCTGGACTGATGATTCTCCTTAAGAACCTCTTGCCTCAAACCGTCGACATTCGGAACACAAATTCGGTTATTAATCCTCAAAACTCCATTCTGATCAATATATTCTCCTAATTCACTCTGGTTATCACCTTCCCTACTTCGAATATTCTCCTTTATAAGCTTAAGCATCTTATCCTCATCCTGCTTGGCTGCAACACGATCCATAAGAGACGAAGAAGCTATAATCTGACACAACATGGCTCTCTTATGACTTAAGGCATCAACGACAATATTGGCCTTTCCAGGAGTGTAGTTGATGTCGAGGTCATAAGATGCTAAAAACTCAAGCCATCTAACCTGCCTCTGGTTCAAATCCTTTTGCATGAAAATATACTTAAGAGACTGATGATTCGTAAAGAGCTGAAACTTAGTTCCCAAAAGATGGTGCATCCACATCTTCAAAGCAAACACAACAGCAAGCAATTCCAAATCATGAGTTGCATAGTTGGCTTCATGGGGCTTCAACTGACGACTGACATAAGCAATGACCTTCCCATCCTACATCAATACAGCACCCAAACCTTCTCGACTAGCATTGGTATAAACAAATAATCCTTCACTCAGAATGGTGAGAACAGGAGCAGAAGTAAGCTTTTGCTTCAAGTCATTAAATGCAGCTTCACACAAATCACTCCAAACAAACTTTACATTCTTTCGAGTCAAAGCAGTGAGAGGTGTAGCTGTTCAAGCAAAATTCTCAATGAGTCTCTGATAATAACCGGTAAGGCCCAAAAAGCTACGAATATTGAAAGGAGTCTTAGGTGTCTCCCAATCCTGGAATAAAATAAGGTGGATAGGTTCAAAAAAATATAAGATAATTAAATTTTGAAAGAAGAAAGGTGGATAGACTTACATTAATCGCGGTGACCTTAACTGGGTCAACCGAGACTTCATTTTCTGAAACAATGTGCCCAAGAAATCGAACTTCATCCCTCCAGAAATGACATTTAGAAAATTTGGCTTTCAACTGATGACTCCTAAGAGTTTGGAGAACATAGCTCAAATGAGATTCATGCTCCATCTCTGACTTAGAAAAGACGAGAATATCATCAACGAAAACCAGGACAAACTTATTGAGACATCGCGGAAAATGCGATTCATGAGATCAGCGAAGAAGTCAGGAGCATTGGTTAATCCAAAGGGCATGGCTAACCATTCATGGAAACCATTCTCTGTTCGGAAAGCTAACTTGGGAATGCTCTCCTCAGCTATGCAAAGCTGGTGGAAACCGGTGGCAAGATCAAGCTAAGAGAATACTTTAGCTCCGTAGAGCTGATCGAACATTTCATTGATACGAGGCATAGGATATCTATTCTTAAGAGTAAGCTTGTTCCACTCTTTGTAATCATCACACATTCTCAAAGAACCATCGGATTTGGTGACAAAGACCACAACTGCTCCCTATTCTGAAAAACTCTGCCTAATCAAACCCTTGGAGATTAGGTCCTCAATCTGCTTCCTTAACTCAGCTTTCCCTCTGGGTTCCATCCGTCTGGAAGGAAGAACAACATGTCGAGCTTTAGGAATAAGATCGATGTGGAATTCAATTTCCCACTTGGGAGGAAGAGAAGTGACTTCACCAAAAACATCAGGAAAGAGTTGGACAACAGGGGTGGAGTCAAGATCACTAGGCTGAGCATCAAGCGAAAAGACAAAACTGCTTGCATAATCCTGAGGCATTCAACATTCGATTACTAAAGGCTCGCCCCACTTGCTTACTAAGGAAACAGTTCGGGCCTTACAAGAAATGACAACATCATATCGCTTTAACCAATCACCTCCAATTAAGATATCAAATGCATCGAAACCCAAAACGTAGAAATTTCTGGTAAATCGATGCTTCTAGTAAAGGAGTTTCACCCCTTTACAAATCGTACTAAGGTTGGTAGGACCGTCGATAGGATTAGTCACACATAATGATGAAGTTGCCAATTGAGGTTGCAAGATGTGCTCAAATTTATTACAGAGATCAATAGAAATAAAGCTATGAGATGCTCCAGTATCAAAAAGAACACGAACAAGAAAATCGTGCAAAGTAAAGGTGCTCTGAAGAGTACCTTGGGTGTCACTAGCAGAAGGAGGAGTGGAAGAGGTCATGGCAAAGAATCCAGATGTCTTGCCTCTCTGCTGAGTGGGACAATCGTTCTTGAAGTGACTAGGTTGCAAACAAATGTGGCAAAGGTTGTTCCTGGTCGTTTGGACTAGAGGAATAGCAGCTCTAGTAGATGATGGACAGCTGTTGGCATAATGACCCTTCTGGTCGCATTTGAAACAAGTGATGGAAGATAGGTCAAGAGATCGCTTCTGAGAAGAAAAACCAAGACCCCTAGAATTCTTCCAATTCTTCTTCTGCTGATGAAAATTGGGCTTCCTCTTCTTCGAACTGCTGGAATTTCCCTGAGATGCTGACACAACCTGCTTTCCCTCGGAATTAGGGTTCTTGAATCTGGTGGACATATCCATAAGAGAAGTGAAGGTGCCGTGAACATGACTAATCAAACGGTCATGATACTCTGGACGAGCACCGTGGATAAACGTCTCATTCTTCTTGAGTGGGGTGTCAATCAAGCAGGGTCCAAACTTAGATAACTCATTGAACTTTCTCTCATACTCTACAAAAGCAATATCCCCTTGCTCAAGATCCATAAATGCCCTATATAACTGAGACTTCCTGGCTTTGGGCATCCATTTAGCCACAAAAGCATCCCTGAAAACGAATCCAAGTTAAGATACAGTTCAAAGAGATAAATTTCAAAAAGATAGATATAGAAGAGATAACTTAGCAAAAGGACAACTAAGGATCTCACCTAAACTACTGGCAAGTGGTATTAGCCTCGACAGTCTAAGCGGTAACAGACTCCCACCAATCCTAAGCGAAATCCTGCAATTGCCAAGTAGCTAACTGACGCATCTCATTAGTGATCTCAAGTTAGGTGAAAATCCTCTCTAATCTCTTCAGCCACAGCCGAGCCTCAATAATACTCTATGCTCCAGTGAACTTGGTACATCCAAGCTGAGAGTACTCCTTACAAAGAGTGGTGAACTTAACAGGCTGAGCTGGTGGAATGGGAGCAACAACTGGTGGTGCGGGGGCATTTCCACGACCCCTACCTCGAACATTCCTATGGATACTCATCTGGAAAAGACAAGAATGGATTTTAGAACAAAGGTAAAGTTCAAAAATTCAAAAGAAATCCTAGTCAAAGAGAATTCTAACAAAGAATTTCAGGCTCGAACGAAGATGATTTCATGATTAATTCCACTCATTCTAAGGTATCACTACCCTATCTCTAATGAGTTTTTACTCCATATGCTAAGTTTTGCCCAAACCAGAGCTCTGATACCACATGTAATGACCCGTCATTTCAAACCATTCAAATCGATAATAATCCACACATGTCAGACTTGAATTGCTCAAAACAACGAATTGTTAATTTATATTTGGCAAAACTTAGCATATATAGTAAATAAATCAATCATAGAATCATAGACATAGAGTTTTACAACAATAAGCAGTGGAATAGATAAATAGTAGTTCATGAAACTACTACAGAAACATCAGAGTCCAAAACAAAATACAACAGAAGTCCAAATACAAAGAAGTCTCTAATACATAAGCAAATGACAAGTCTGAACATAAAACTAGAAATAAGTGGAATAACTGAAAAAGCTGAATAGATAAAGATAGATCTCAAAGCAAAACTCCAAGCTCCAATGGTGAGTCTCAAATGCTGGGACACTCAGGCTAACCCGAGTATAAAGCAAAACACAAAACACTCGAGTCAGGATTAACATTCTTATACAAGTATATCAACTCAAGTGAAATGTCGAAGTGAAATGCAATACAACTTAAAGGATGTTTAGGATTCCATCCTTTAAGGATCCGTGGAACTTTCTACCTACATAGTACAGTACGATACATAGATAATGTCTACAGTAAAGTAAAATATCAAAATACGTTAAGGCGTTACCCATATCCCACTTAACACATTTTATATGAATGTCGTAGTCTATACAGTACTGTAAACTCCACTAAACCGGTGGGCTATCAGGGAGCACTCCATAGGTACGACACAAACCAAACTCGTAATGGGTGCGCTAAGGCATATGACAACGCATGCGAGGCCATGCCCAGGGTAGGATACTACCGTTTTGCGGATCCGGACTGGTGGTAACGCATTGTAGCTACTACCTTCCACCTCGAGACACACTCCCATAATCAAAGGTGTGCACACCACAATCAAATCACAAAAGTAATAGATATGGTTTCGAAGAAGCATGCTCGATCGGAGGAGCGACCTTACTTGGTCCGGCGTGGCTTTTGTTTTAGTCATATCAAGCTAACCCGAGGGTGTCAGGGCTGCGTTCATACCTCATACAGTATCATTCACCAAACCATCCTACTTCGTTCTGGATTCTCCACCACGTGCACGGTTGTTAAAGTGGTATTTGGTATTGGCGGAGAGTATGACAATATCCGATCCCGGTTTCTTTAACAACCAAACGCTTATTTCACACCGTGGTCGTTTTATAAAACATTTTAATAAACATTAAATAATATATCAGATTTAAGTTTAAATCAAAATCGAAACTAAATATCTAACTTCAATTATATTTAATTCTGTAAATGTTCAATTAATCACCCTTTTATAAACATTCAAATAAATCTCAAATTACAAATTTAAAGTCAAAATCAAATATTAAATTTCAATTTTATTGAAATTTGAAAATATTCATTTAATCACCTTTAATTTAATCAAGTTATAAAATCATACCTTTCAAAATCTCAAAGTCAATAAGTTTCCAATCAATTCTTATTTATATTCAATTCTCAAACAAATTAAATTACAAATTAACTTTATTTATCTTTCCAACCTTTATTTTTTTTAAAGTTACTACAAAATATATTTTCAAAATATTAATATAAATTTTTTAGCACATATTATGTATATTAGTTAAATTAAATTTTTATTAAATTAAGTTAAATTAAACCTTATTATTCAATCTATTTTAAATCTTATTTTATATATTTAAAAATAATAAAAATTATAAGTAAAATCATAAAATTTACATTTGTCAAATCTTAACTTATAAATTTAAAATTTCCAAACATATAATTTTAAAAATCTAAATTGTACACATATATTAAAATAAAATCTATATATTATATTTTAAAATCAAAACACATATATTTTCTTTTCAAAATTTTGGAAATCATTTAAAAATAGCCAACGGTGTCCGTATATAGTTTTCAACCCTATGGTCAAGTGATATGGATATTTATCATTTCAATCCGTAATAATTTAATATTTACGGATATATATCATTTCAACTCGCCATCCCAAATTTTGAAATCAATAAAATCGCTTGGGTTTATCATTTCAACCCATAACGATTTTCCCCTAATCTATAAGATCGTTCGGGTATGTATCGTTTCAACCCATAGGGATTTCCTAACTAACAGGGAACTTGCAGTGTGAGAACAATAAAACAAAATAGCATAACATATCAATTGCAAATATGATCATAATTAACAATTTAAGTATATTATATATATATATATACACACAAATAGGTTATTAGTGTCAATATTGTCAATTAACATAGGTAAACAATTCAAAATATTATCATATCATATTCAACGATTAAATTACTAATCACTTTAAATTTAACAACATATTCAATCATCATTCCATGTGAATTAAATTTACTAAACAAATGAATGTTAATCGTGAGTGATCGCTCACCTTTCGTGGCTATGGAGCAATGATGGCGGAGAAAGAGACACAGACACGCACACGAATACAGACACGAACAAAAGATGGCTACGACAAGTTCTGAACAGCAAGCACACAAGAAAAACTAGCCTAGATTCAAAGGATCAAAATATATAAGTAACTTATATATATAAGCATTATATATATATATTTAAGATAAGGAAAGAAAGGTAGGGATTCTGCTCGAGTTCGAGGTGGCTGCTCGCGAGGTTGTGGAGTTTGGCTAGGGGAATGGCTGCTCGGCTAGGGTTAAGCGGCGGATAGGAGTTGTTGGAGGCGTGAGCTGCTGTGCTCGGGGTCAGGTTCGGCGATTGTGGTGTGCTGCATTCGGCTGTCGGGATGGAAGGCAGAGAGTAGTGGGGTCGGAGCGGACGAATGGAAGGCAGATCGGTGGGAGATGGGCTGCTATGGTACTGTGGACGAAGTGGAAGGCGGAGCGGCTGTCAGGTAGAGGGAAACAATGGAGTGGATGGTGGCGCTGCGTTGGAGGGTGGAAGGTCTCGGAGGTTGACTGTGTGCATATGGGTGGAAGCGGAGAGGGGTTGCTATGTTAGAGATCAAGGGCTCGACTATCAGAGTAACAATAGTGGGAGGTGGGTTTTTTCAAGGTGGGCCGGCTGGGGGTAAATGGAGTGGCTGACGTTGTCGTGTGGACAGTTGGAGGGGTCTGGTGGTCAAGGGATGTCGAGCAGGGCGGAGGAGCACGGTGTTGTAGGGTGGGAGACGATCAGAGCTTGGCTAGGCTGTGAGTTGTGTGATGGTGGCCGGAGCAAGGAGTTGGGTTGTCGGCTATGAAGAAAGAAAAAGGGAAACGAGCAGAGCAGGTTAAAGCAATATGATTGTAAACTTAAAAATTTATGAAAAGCTTACCTATTTTCTTTCAATAGAAGAAGACAGAACCAAAAAAGTGAGAACGAAAGGACAACACTATATATAGAACCAATGGGAATAGAGAAAGCCAGCAAATGAACTCAGGAAATATTAAAAGCAATTGGCTGTTTGATTTCAATCGGTAGATAGATGAAAGGGCACAGGGAAACCCAAAAGGCCCAAATACGGAACTGATACGGCTAATCTTTTTTGTAGATTTTGCCGCGTATCGGACGCCGAAATACACAAACGAAGATACTGCAGAGATCAACGCGATGAGACTAATAGAATGGTACACAGATATGAGAGATATGACTATTTATTAAAACTCAATTTTCGCTGCCAAACTGCCGAAAATAAGATAAACGGGGCTAGAGCATTTCAAATTTGGCAAAACGAAATACGATGTCTCACTCAGAAAATGATTTACATTTTTGTTATATAAAAATATTCAAATTTCAAAAATATTTAGTTTCCATTAAATTTAACTGATTTTAAAATATAAATTGAAATTACACAACAAAACAATCTTTCATATTTTCAGATGAAATCTACCACTTGCTATGTTTAAATAGACGTATTCCAAAAATCAAAAATTAAATTTTCATTGAAAATTTTCATTGTTTGTTTTCAAGAATTTTTTTAGTTAATTACGTTATTTGAATCGTTAAAATTTTCCGGGTCGTTACAGCGGTAGTTTGTAAATTTCAGCCTGTAACTTCAAATTAACGTATAGAATGATTTATAGGTTGGATTTCTTCGTAATAAAAATTCTTTGGTCCACAATGATAATAGTTTTCCAACGAAGAAAGAAAATCAAAATTTCATTATGTATATTTTGAAATATGTCCAAAATGATTTTCTAAAAACTTCGCGTTTATAGTTTAGAATCCAAAAAAGGAATTTCTTTATAAATGATATTTTTAAAATAATTAAAAATATGAAATAAATTCTAAAAATCTTTTAAAAAGTTTTAAAAGAGATTTAAGTTGAAAAGATGGATTTCTAAATGATATAAAAGTTGTTTTGAAGAACATAGCTTTTAAAACACTATTTGCACCACTTTTCGCAGCAATTTTAAATAACTTTTGAAATGTAGTTTAAACTTTACAGGTCTTTGCTAAATCTTTTGTGAATGATTTTTAAAGAATAATTAAGTAATTTAAATATGATTCGGAAGTTTTAATAAGAGTTCGACTAAATAGTTAAGATGAATTGTTTATAACACTTAAACAATAATTGAAGAATATTGAATATAATAAAAAACTAAGTATGAGGAAACGACTAGTACATTTGTCCCACCTGTGAGATCTGGAAAGATAAAACAAGGTGTTTAACTAAGGTTAGGAATGCAACAACCAGTGCCTTGAACTTACCTGGTCTATATTTTCTCTTCCTAGGCGAGGGGTGGAACAGATCGAAAGGAAAGCCCGGATGCTCTAAAAGACCATGTTTAAGTTTTCCAAGATAAAAAGAAACAAATTTTAGAATATTAATTAACCGTTTAACATCTTTTTATTGATGATTAGTACAAAGGAACCGGGATCGGATTTGAGTGATTCCTATCCGAAAAACCGGGATCAGATTTTGGTGATTTCTATCCGAAAATCACTTCAAACTAATTTTCGAAACCCCATATGAACTTAACATCTTTCTATCGATGATTAGTACGAAGGAACCGGAATTGGATTTTGGTGATTCTTATCCGAAAACTCCTTTAACTAATTTTCGACATAAAACATATTGAAGACAAAGATCTTCATGATGTAGGATTACTTGCCACTAGTCCTTGGAGGTGAAATTTACCATATCTAAGGTGGCCGTAGTGCTATGTTATGAAAATCTTTGATTTTCAAGAATATGATTTGAAGTTAAGAAAGAAATCTATGATTAAGATTTAATGAATGATTTGGGAATATTTTCCCTAAGTTAAAAGTTATAACTTGAATATAAGAAATCTTTGATTAAGATTTAATGAATGATTTGGGAATATTTTCCCTAAGTTAAAAGTTATAACTTGAATATAAGACATCTTTGATTAAGATTTAATGAATGATTTGGAAAGGTTTTCCTAAGTAAAAGAGAAAATGATTGGAATTACTCCAAGATCTAAATAGGTTTAATAAATCAAATGATTAAATAAATGAGGCTTAATGATTCCATATACTCTTAAAAAGAAAATGGAATAAATTGAAAAGAATATATCTCTAAAAGATATTTGATTAAATGGAAGATAAAGTAATTAATTGATGATTAATAATCACATATGAACTTAACAATTTTAATCGATAATTGGCTTCGAAGGAACCAGGGTCGGATTCGGGTGATTCCTATCCGAAAACCACTTCAATCCAATGTATATGTTCAGAAATGAAGACGTGTTGATGATGATGATTGAAGACTGAGGATCTTCAGAATGTAGGGATTGCTATCACGAGTCTCAGGGTTTTACACCCACATTATATTTGGCAGTGTTATCTGCATTATGAAATCTTCGTAGTATTAAAAACCAGAGATCTTCATTAGCAGAAAGACAGCTTGCTGACATTCTCTGGGTAGCTTCCAATATAGAGATATTTATAGCAGTGGTCCTATCGTGTTTGAAATCTTCGGATCAAAGGACTAATCGCTACTAATCCTAGGGGTGATTTCCGATAGGATTTGGTAGGAGGAGTTCCTTCGGTTTCCTTCAGCCCTAGAACGAACGTGTATGGATGAATGTCTGACAATGCATTTTTGATCATATTAATTGATCTTAATCAACATATTATCTACTTGGTGGCGGAAAAGGCAACTTCTCTTAGCTTAACATCCTTTCCTAAGACGAATGAGCTCAGATGTTATAGGTTTGTTGAAATCAGTTGTGTGATTAAAGAATGACAATATGGCATTCTAAATGGAATGAGCTTTGTGGAAAAGAAAAGTGTGGCTTTGTGGAATGTGTTGAGCATAGCCTCACTAGCCTCACCTCCCAAAAGATGATATGGTATACTATGTGGTCTGACAGTAACAAATTCGGGATAAGTAAGTATGTATGGTGGTGTCCAATACGTTGGGCCCTTTAGGGAAAAACATCCCTCAAGGCATTTATTGCCCTATTTTGATAAAGTGGTTAGCTTGAGAAAAGCAGGGAACTACCGGTTATCAGTAGTAGTATAGCAAGTACAGTTCCTAGTAACTTGCTTGAGAAAAGCGATTAAGGCACCATGGGAACTATGTTTGTTATGCATGGATCGGAAAAAGAAAAAAGGCCACTAGTTCCCTATCATGTTGGAAATCCAACTCCATTACGAGCTTTACGTTTTTGATTGTAGTCCCAAAATAGCTGTAATGCTCTGCTAACATTTCAGCTACCCCTTTTTGATATCATATATTCCGTTATGTATATTCCTTTGACCTTGTCCGAATATATTACCTTAGACTTAGTTTGGGTATTGATAACTTGTTTGAATTAGTTTATTTGAAAGTTACTTTAAAATAATGTCATTAAAAATAATATCAAATTATTTTGGTAATAAAAGTGTTTTGGTTATCATAAGGTAAAAACCCGTCCGTGTTTATGTGTGGACGTGGTCTTATGAGATACCCTTCTTTTCAAAGGTTTTAATAACATCGTCATGATCTATACATTTAAAATTTCGGGTATCTCATGTCGGTTTATCAAGCCTGATCCGGGTATTTTTAATACTCGGGTCAGATCCGAGTATTAAAAATACTAGCTGAAGACGCTTGGGTTTCCAGTGGAGAGCTGGAGATCTTCATCATCGTATGGACGTATTCTATTATCCGCTGCATCTATTGCATTTGTTTTATTTTTTTTAGCATTTGTAAGGGCATATGTTTATAACTGTCCAGGCTGAATCTAAGTTAGACTAATCACCGGAGCTTTACCTTTCTCCTTTCACCCAATCACCGGAGCTTTACCTTCATGATGAACCAACTCCTCTTCCTTCTCCTTCGGGATCGGAAGCAACTTGGGAGATTGACAATCTCAATTTGGATTTGGGTTTCCTCAGAAGTTTCAGCTGACTTGCTAGACAAGTCGATATTTTTTTTTCATCATCATCATCTTCATCTGAATCGCAGGAGGTAGAAGCTGAGTGAGCCCTAGCTTTGGAGCGAGATGGGGCACTAACAAACCAAACTGATCTCCCGGGATGTAAAAGCCCGCATCGGCGAAGATTCTCGTCGGTGAGCAAAAATCTGATCGTGCGCTCTTGGGCATCGATTGCCTTAAAGGCACTGAGAACAAGCACGAGTGCTGGATCCTTGTTAATCCTCGGGAGGACTGCGAAATAATAGACGATGGCTTAGAAGACTTTTTAGCAGCTAAAGGAAATTTTATGCCCAGTGAGAGAAACTTACCCCTATGGTCCATAGACGAGTGAACCCCTTGAGACCCTTGACAAAGAAAAAATAATTTTTGAATGAGGGGACTTTGCTAGGGAGATCGAGTACGAGCTTTCGGCCACGTTGTGCCTCAATGTAAACAAGAGATGGGTTGGCCTCGCTCTTTTTAAATAGTAGAAGATACTGTAGCTTGGCGAAGTTCGCAGCGCGACCGAGCGTTCGCACCAACAGAACATATAAATAAGTCGACATGACATAGCCATTTGGGAGAATCTTAAATGGGGCCAGCCCCATATTCTGAAGGGTCGCCATCAGAAAATGATTAAACGGGGACACAACACCATACATGCACATGTAGAGATGGCAGGCCACATATCCAGAAGTTGGCCGATGAGCGAATTGACCTCTTGATGGTAGAAGTACATCATCCTCTAGAATACCGTATTGCAAGCAAATGGTTCGCAATGCTCTGTGTGTAAGTATCGAGGAAGCTTTCTCCGAGGGATTTAGCAGAACCATGAAGGTTGGGGGAGCGCGGTTGACAGTAGGGCCAACTGGAATTAGGCGGCCATACCGTCCTTAAGTTATAGAGGTAGCAGGTCCAACCGGGATCGACGAGAACTCCGCTTCGGAAGCAAGTGAACTCCCTTCGATTGACTTGCAACAGGAAGATTTACGTGCCATTCTATATAAGAAAGCTTGAGTTTAAAATAGTTAGGTGCGCATAATTTCTAAACTATAAACCCTTAATACGGATGATACTTGGAATTCAAGAGATGATCGATGTGTATCAATTATCGATCAGACTCCAAGCATTAACCGTGAGTGTGTACGATGTGTAATGTATGCGAGAATGGGCATAGCGTCCTGAACACTACAAGCAGACCATTCTGTGTAGATGGCTCGGAAAAAGCAATCCTTATCAGTTATTTATGTCTTTTCTTCTACACTTACCCATTATCGATCGACGATCGATAACGGATCCATTGTCCAATGCGACATGGAAAGCTCTTTGCATTCCAGGTACACCGACAGTGCAATGACAAGTCCAGTACAAATCACACAACTGTGGATTAATGGTTCTGGATCAGGAAGGAAATTATCGGCATAAGTTGATTTTAGTTTCCTAGAAGGTGATAACAACCTAAGCGGCGTGCAAGACGCTATCCTAAGTTATTATCACCTACCAGAAAAACCAAGATCAATCCATAATCCGTGAAACTCGGTACAAGCTAATTCTAATTCTGAGAATGAAGATAGTAAAGCATGTCGATAACCGGAGCAAAACCTTGGCATCACTTCATGAAGAACTTTAGACTCGATTTACTATCTTCCTCCCCAGAATCGCAATTTGCCTAGATCTTCCACTACGACCATCACTAACACAACCTAACCAATCAATAACATAGTATTGCACTGAAACTCACTTCACCAACCTTCACCTTCGAGATTGAGAAGAGTAATGACAAGGTCTTTGACCCAAGATAGCATGAATCACAACACTTCAGATCGGCAACAAGTGGATCGAAGATGGCTTAAGGCAGGCGAAGTCACGGTAAAAGAACGGCGGCAAGAGCTTCTGAAGGAGGTGGTTGCGACGCTAGAGGAAGAGGTCGCCCGTGGTGGTGATCCAGTGGCGACAACAATTGGATCGGCTAGGGTTTTTCTTGGCTTGAACAAGTATGAAATGAGGAATGGAAGATCCGACCCATATATATATATATAATAAGAAAGAGAGAGCTAGGAATTTTCCCAAGTACTTGGATCGGTGCCGATCCGAACAAATTGGATCGGTAACGATCCAATTAATCCCCCCAAAAGGCCTTAAACTTTACTTGTTTGCTCAACTCGACGTCCATATCCATCCTGGGAGTCGCTAAGCCAAGATCATTCAGTAGTTACGACTAAAGAGGATTTTCACTAAGAACTGGATAGTTATCCAGGATGTCATAGGCAACTACTCGAGGACACTAGATACAACCAATAATGCTCCATGAAGTGGAAACCAAAAGATGAATAATTTCATAGCACGCCTTGTTCCCAACGAAAGCATGCTCTATGGGGCAAATGTTAACCGGGTTTTAACCCAGCAGAATTCAAAAGGAGTTAGAACATTCAAACTAAATGTGAACGACTCGAAACTTGGCTGGAAGACCTAAAAGAACACAACAAATGAACCCTAGGAATTTGGGATGAAAATAAAGTAAGTATTAGGATCGACACCGATCTGATCCAATTGGATCGAAATTGATCCAAATTATTGACTCGTCAGTACTTCAAAATACTTGCATTATGTCCCTACATCACTTTTAAGCTTATATACCAAATTTGATAACATTCTGAGCATCTGAGTTAAAGAAGTTAGGACTTGTCCTATGCAAGTTACGGTTCGACCTAACCTACTAGTGATTCATCGTCAAAACAAGTCAACAATTCATGAAATTGCAAGGGAAGCCATGCTAGCAGATAAGGAAGCTTGTGGGATGGAAGTTGTGCAAGAATTGCTCAACTATTTGGATCTATACCGATCTAATCCAATTGGATCGGTACCGAACCAAATAATTAGCTCGGTTTACTTCCAAAATTCATGTGCTGCTTCATAGCGATGATTAGAAGCCTTTGATGCTCTGGTTTCGATCCAAGTGCCCTCAAAATTCTATAAATACCATCCTACCTTCAACAGAAAGGAGGCTGGCTATTCTGATCACTAAAGCAACTCTATTACGAAGATTCTTCAACTTTCTTTTCCCTCACAATGGCTGCCATGGGGCAATTGAGATCCTTCCATTTGTCTCCATCATTAGTGGTCTGATCTCTTTTTATTCAACTTTTAGAATTGTAATCAATTGGGATTCATGATTAACAGTCAATTCAATAACAAAAGTTAAAAAGTGGACGTAGGCTTCATTAACAGTTGAACCACTATAAAAGTCTCCTTTTCATTTACTTTTTTGACGATTGACTATTGCCTTTTCTATTTCATTTGCCCTGATAAACAAGGTCGATGCTTTCATACTCAATCTAGGGTGTTAATCCCTCTTTTTGGTTAACAAACTGCATCACCATAATGTAGTTAAATACCGAACTTTAACTTTATCAAAATGATACAATTGAAACTTACATCACTAGGATTCATCTAAAACTACATTAATACGATGTTGTATACCAACATCTTCTTAGTGCAGCTAAACCTGCACCAACATGATCTAGTTTTAAGTGCATCACCATACTAAAAACTGCACCTACATGATGCAACTAAAAGTGTAGCACAATAATGTAAATAAAACGGCAGTGTTTCAAAATTAGATACTTTTATAGTTAATTAGAAATTATATATTCATTAATCTTTAACTTAAAATTTAACTACTTTAATGAAATGAAGTTAAATTTACAATGAGAGAAAATGATTTTTAAAAGTTTAGTTTTATGCATCAACATCATATTTCAATGGATAACTTATAAGATATGTTATTAAATGGTGAAAACGATTCTCAAATCCAACTAATGTACAAAAATTTATAGCATTTTAAAGATTGAAATTAAATGAGATGTTGGGTGATATTACTAGTCAGGTATGATGTTAAAGTTGCCGTGTCCTAAATTTTAAAATTATCGAGTAAAGAGCCCGCTTTACATTTCAATTATTGGATAGAGATCTGAGTAGATATTCGCTTCTATAGCGGTGAAGAGAAAAAATTATGCTAGTCCATTTTTTTAAATCTCTCATTATGTTATTTATTATAGTTTTACAAAAGAGCTTCTCCTCTAATGATCGTTTAAATACATCTATTTTTTCAGAAAATTGCAAGTAACACTTAACATGAACAAGAATAAATCAAATCCCCATTCGAGATGGAAAAGGTCCCATATTTATTGTATTTCAGTTTCATTAAATGTTTGATGCATGTTACTGATATAATAGATTTAGATGGTCTTCGCATGGATTGCTGATATGTTGAAAGCATATGCATTTGCTTAGCCTAAATGTCTACCATGTGGCAAATTTGATGATTGCTTAGAATACTTTAATACAACACTTTGAAGAATCATCTTGTCTTAAGGTCAAATGAAAGCTTCAGATTAATGTCACATGTCATCCTATGAATGTTAAATTGCTTGAGATAAACCATGAATGATAGAACACTTAACTGATGAAAAAGCACATGAGATTTGAATAACATTAATAATTGTGATTTTACTTGGTTAAAGATTTTTTACGATGCACTTTCCCTTGTGCGAATACTTAAAACTTAACTTTCGTTTGTCATAACAAATTATATTAAAATATTTACCTCAAAAAAACTGATTTACGTTTGTAATACCCCATAAAACGAACCATAAATAAAAAAAGTAAATTGAATTAAATATAATAAGGGTTAGATATGGAAATTTTGTAAAAGTTAAAATTTGACCATGAAAGATATTCCGTTGCGTTCGTGGTGAAATTCTGATCTGTTTACATATATAATATGCTAAAAATGGAGCTCAAACAAAGAAATCATGAGCACTTGAAGTTCTCAGATCTAAATTAATTTAGTTTGAATTCAAATGAGAAATCAAATTTAGGGTTAAAATTTAAAAATTAGCTTGGGAGAAAAGTAAACCTTTAATTAAAGTTTAATGTTAAAAAGTTAATTAGGGAATAAAATAATATGCCAACGGAAATAAATAAACATCCCCTGAATAAAAGTAGCGGTCACCCAAGAACGGTCAACCGCTTGTCAACAGTAGTTGCCAGTGGCGGCTAAGGTTTTTAGTTATGTTTTATTTGGTTGTACGCTTCAGATTTATCCGTTTCATACCTACTTCCATCCTACGGTTCTGGCGCGTTTCAACTTCTATAAATAGAACCCTATCGTCTCCACTTTTATTCATGTTATTTTGAGGAATACAACAAAACTCTACCATTTCTATCTCTCTAAAAAGTAAGGATTCAACTTATTTCCTATTTGTTTTTTCTTCCTCCGACATATTCTTATCCTATTCTTCTACAATTATTCTGATTCCAATGAATATATATATTCCTCTTCCTTATTGTGTGTATATATATCAAAAGAGGGGGATTCTAGAAGAGATCGGAAGGCTACAAATCCATTTGAGTAAAGCTAAGGCTAATCTGTGAGTGAAAACCTTTGTATTTCTTTTCTGCAATTGTTAATGGATTTCTTTTGGATTTGAATATGCCTTAGGGGTTTTGGGATTTTGAAAATGTGATAGATAAAATCACCCAAAATTCCTTTTTATTTTGATATGTCAATTCTATGCCGAGATTCTCAATTATTCGCTTGAATTTGATGGGATTTGTTTCGTTTATGCAAGCTTCTATAATTTCATAGTCTATTCCACTTCTTCTTCTTCTTTGGGTTAAATTGTGATCCTTTAATAAAATAAGGGGTTTAGATTACGAATTATATTCATACTTTACACTGCTTATTCTTGTCTATTTCTTTGTAAAAGAGGAGTTGAATACAATATGGGGTTTAGAGTGCAATTCTTATTGTTTAAGATATTCCATTGAATTGTTTTAATAAATTGAGTTTCTATTTATTTACAAGTCTATTATTATATTTTTGGTTATGAATATTTATTCCCTATTTTGGATATTGAAATTCCATGAAATCTTGAACAATTGAAGAAAAAGGACTTGTAATAATAATTGGTTATGGAATTAACATTTAACGCTAATTTAGAGCGTAAAATCCATGCGTTTAGAAATTATTAAGTGCAAATATTTATTTATCTCTATTTATGTAATTAACGTATAATTATTGCATATATGGCGTAGTTAATTAGGTATTTATTTACATTTATTTCCCCTAGTAGGAAGGTCATTGATTTCGAGGCGAAAATAAGAGGAAACTTTTATATAGCCTAATTATTATTTTAAGGCATAGTGAGGAATATTCCTTATAAGGCCTTATTTTTGAATCAGTGAAACGAGTGTGTGTGTGTGTTTATTTATAGTAATTTATTTGTGGCCAAGTCATAGGGATGCGAGGTCAATAGAGTTACATGACGGAATTTTGCCCTTCACTTTGAGGCTACCAATAGTTGTGTACACTTTTATTGACGTGAGGTATCCTTATGATAATATTTGTAATGATGCGAGGTTAGTTCCAAATTCTATAGGGGAAATCTACCCATCTAATCTGGTTAATAGTTCCTACGAATAGTGGACTAATGTGAGACGTCATTATGAGTATGGGCTATAAGAAGAAGGGCCTCAGAGTTTGAGGTATTAATTGGTTGGACTCACCTTTTTCCCTAGATGAAGTATTAAATGGCCAAGGGGTTACATTGGGTGGTTTCTCTACTAGGGTCCGCTTCTAGAATAGATCTTAAATGATGGGGTCTGCCTTATTTAAGGTCTTAAATGACCAAAGTTTGCCTATTTTCCACTTGGAAGTATTAAGTGGACTATGGGATTCCATGTGATGTCAACTTGATAGTACCATTGAGGAGCACACTTCTGGAAATAGGTCGTAAATGATGGAGTCTACCTTAAATAAGGTCTTAAATGACCAAAGTCTGCCTATTTTCCACTAGGAAGTATTTGGCTTGGGTACCATCTCTCACATTATTAGCTATTTATAACCTATGATTGGGATATGGGATTCTAGAAGTCTACTTTTGGAATGGAAGGTATAAAGTGGTTGGACTCACCTCCTTTACATATAAAGAAGCATTAAATGATTTTAATGGTTTTATATTCGTTCACATATTCTTATTTAGAAATATACTGCCTAAGTACTGAAAAGGTAAGACTCAAGGTTTTTATTCACCAAACACTTGTTGTTTTGACTCCCTCCTCATCACAACACAGGTTTAAGGATGGAGTGATGGCGGCGACAATGCTTAAAGATGGAGAAGCTTGGCTAGTGGCAGTATTTATTACTATTTTCTTCTATGTGTACCCATGGATTTGGAGAATTATTGTAATAGATATTATGTTACGTTTTTTATGGGATTTTGTGTTATGACATTTTTATGGTTTTGAAATAAATTGGTACACTTTACTATTATATTTTATTCCATTTGCTGTGAGTTCTAAAAATTTAGTTATGGCTCTGCAATGTTATTTCTTTTTACTACCAACAGCTTGCCTTAGAATGGATCTAAGTTTCGATGGGCCTTTTCTAAGTCGAGATTTAGGCATGTTATGAGGTGGGTTGTTGCATTTGGTATCAGAGCCCTAGGTTACTCGATCATTGGAGAAAAATTATACGTATGAGAGATGTATTTGTTATTTTGAAAAAGGTTTTTCAAAAAGAATTTTCAAAACAATTCTTACTATATATATATATATATAGACACACACACCTCCTCTCTTCTTGAACATACACATATACACTAGGCAAACTTTTCCTTTCTTTCAGCATGCAAAGTCTATCATAGGAAATAGTCACTAAAGGTTTAACCTATAGATAGTTGATATGATCGATAATCAATCTTCTTTCGAACAATGGAACCCTACCCACAAAAGACCACCCATTCGTGGAATGCCCAAATTTTTTAAATAATATCTTCGGAATGTCGGATAGATTCCTATTCCTCCAACTGCACTAGCAGCATCCACTACCCCGGTTGTTGATGCAGCACCCCGTCTTGCCGAATTTCCTAAGCTATGTAAGGACTTTCTCAATATGGAAGGGAAGACATACTCTGGAACTAAAGGATATTCGAAAGCTAAAGCATGGATTTGTAACTACAAGAAGATATTTAGAGAGCTTGGTTGGGATGGTCAGCTAAGAAGAAGAATGGTGCTTGGCACCTCAGGGAAAAGCCTTGAATTGGTGGAACGTCGTGATTGATGAGCACTTGAGAAGTATATTCTCTTGGGATGAATTCAAGGACCGAATTGAGATGAGATTCATATCTAGAACAGAGATTAGCTTGCAATTGGAAAAGTTCATTCAGCTGAGACAAGGAGATTTGACCCTTAAGGAGTACATAGCTAAGTTTATAGAATTGGCTAAATTCGGGATGAGCCTAATAGACACACCTATGAGAAAGGCCATGAAGTTCGTGAAGGGCTTAAATTTGCCGCTAAGAGAGATGTTGTTGACCCAAGTACCTATGGTGACCATGTATAAGATGTTGGTAGAAACAGTGATGTTGCACATGGCCAATGAGGATGATAAGAGAGAGAGAAAGAGAAGTCTATGCTGACACAAAAGCAAGGAGGGTCCAAGAAGGGGAGCTTTTGGGTTAGCAAGAAGTCGAAGGGGAAGTTTAAGAATGATGTAAAGGTATGTAAGAGATGCAAAAGGAAGGGTCATGAAGCTAAGGATTGTAAGGTGAGTCTGATGGAGGAAGCCTTTAAAGGAAGGTGCTTTAACTGCCACGAGGAAGGGCGTCATAAGAATCAATGTCCCAAGATGGCTAAGGAAGGACCAAGCGAACATGCCTACGCTATTGAATCTATCCCTATTGCTAGTAAGCCACCAAGAGACCAAGGAAAAGTAGCTCTAGAAGGTATAACTCTTATTTTTAGGGTTACTATTCGTACCCTATTTAATTCGGAGGTGTCACATTCCTTTATAGCTAGGGATGTAGTAAATTCCTTAAACCTTAGACCCCGTATGGTCAATAGCCAAACTGAGGTTTCCAATCCCATTGGGGGTTCTACCATCTTTCTCTCATTTGCAAAGACCTAATGTTAGACGTACGCGACGTTGATTTCATATGTACTGTGTGTGTTCTAAATTTCAAGGGGTATGGGCTTATCTTGGGTATGGATTGGTTGTCATATTATGGATCCATTATTGACTATGATAAAAAGGTAATACGATTAAGGAGTCATGAGGTCGTGACCTAGAAGTTCTTTGTACACCCAAAACTTTAGTTGAGTTAAGCTATTTATACTCACTAAATCTATTTGTTGTTCGAGAGCCATTATTTGTACTTGTAGTTTATGATTTTTTTGATGTCTTCGAGGAGGTCTTGGGTCTCCCACCTCATAGGAGATTGAGTTTCGAATCGATTTGGAGAAGGATGCAAGACCCGTCGCTCTGCCCTTGAGACGTATGGCCCCCAAAGAAAGAAGAGAGTTGGATTAGAAAATCTCAAAGCTATTGAAGAAAGGATTCATCCGTAGAAGTACTTCTGAGTAGGGAGCCCCTATTGTTTTTGCTACTAAGACAGACGATTCTTTGAGACTTTGCGTCGATTATAGGGAGTTGAATAAGTTGACAAGGAAAAATAGGTATCCTCTGCCTAGAATAGATGACTTTTCGAACAACTTGTAAGAGCTAAAGTGTTTTCCCAATTAAACTTAGCTACGTGATTCCATCAGTTTAGGATTGTAGAGGAAAGCAAGCCAAAGACCGTATTCTGTATGGCAAATGGACTCTATGAGTGGGAAGTAATGCCTTTTGGACTGCCGAATGCCCCAACATACTTTGTGTATTTGATGAGTAGAATATTTAGAGGACAACCTAATAAATTTTTCGTGGTGTTTGTTAATGATATCTTGGTTTTCTCCAAAGGCGAGAAGGAGCATGAGGACCACCTTAGGGAGGTATTGGAGACCTTGAGGAGAAACCAACTCAAATCCAAGTTTTCTAAACACCACTTTTGGAAAAATGAAGTTATTTTTTTCCTTGGGCATATTGTTTCGGAGCAAGGATTGGCGATGGACTCTACTAAGGTTGAAGCTATCCAAGGATGGGAGAGTCCTAGTAATGCATCGGAGGTTAGATGTTTTTTAGGGTTGGCAGGATACTATAAGAAGTTCATCAAGAGCTTTGCACAAATAGCAGCCCCTTTAACCCGATTGACGAAGAAGAATCTAATTTTTGTTTATGATGATAGATGCACCAAGGCATTTGAGAAGCTTAAGGAATCATTAACTATACACCCATGCTCACTATTCAAGATGGAACCAAGCCATTTACGATTTTCACGGATGCATGTGGCACATGATTAAGGCAGTTCTTATGTAAGAAGGGAAGGTAGTTGCCTTTGCTAGTAGACAACTAAAGGACCATGAGAAGAGGTATCCAGTGCATGATTTAGAATTGCTAACCATTGGTTTTGCCTTAAGGATGTGGAGGCATTATCTCTTGGGGGAAAGGTTTGAGTTATTCACTGATCATAAATCACTCAAATATCTAAAAAAGATTTGAATCTTAGGCAGCAGAGGTGGATGGAATATATAGAATGCTTTGACTTTGTATTCCATATACCCCTAGAAAAGGGAACGTAGTCGCCGATGCCCTTAGTAGGAGACACGCTACCCTAGGTGCTATATATGAATGGAGACAGTTAGAGTTTCTCTCATATTTTAACCTCCAACCGTCAACAGAACCCATCCAAGGTTTTCTATCAGTTATGAAGAGTAGATCAGCCTTGATGAATCGTATAGGGCACGAGCAAGTAAAAGATGAGGAGTTAATAAATATTTTGGAAAAATTAAGAAAAGGAGAGCATTTTCCCCATGGTGGGAGGTACTCAATTGATGAGAAGGGTTATTTGAGAAGAGATGGACGTCTTTGCATCCTAATGATTGATGATTTCATGAGAGATGTGCTTATGGATTGTCACCACTCAAGGATGACCATTCATCCCGGAGGTGATAAGATGACAAGGACATGAAGAGAATTTTCTTTTGGAATGGAATGAAGAGCAGCATAGCTGGGTTTATGGCTAGGTGTTTGACATGTCAAAAGATAAAATTTGAGCAAGGGAAGCCTGGTGGATTATTATTACCTTTGGAAATTTCGATTTAGAAGTGGGAACATATTTTGATGGATTTTTTGGAAGGCTTGCCTAAAAGACAGAATGGCAACAAGGCTATTTGGGTTATTGTAGATAGATTCTCCAAGAGTGCTCATTTTGTTTTGTTAGAAGAAATAGGACTATCGCCTCTCTCGTCCAGATTTATACAAAAGATGTAGTTCGTCTATATTCAGTGATAGGGACCTCTTAGTCACTTGTGAGTTTTGGAGGAGGCTATAAACAGCTTTGGGAACTTCTTTGAACCTCAGCACGCCATATCACCCCCGGATTGACGGACAAACTGAGAGAGTGAATAAACTTTTGGGAAGACTTGTTGATAGCTTGTGTCTTGGATTTTGAAGGACATTGGGAACAACATCTAATTTTGGTTGAGTTTGCGTATAATAATAGCTATCAAACTACAATTGGTATGGCCCCTTTTAAAGCACTTTATGGGCTGCCATATAAATCGCCTAGTTATTGGTAGGAAACCACTGACAAAGTATTGCTTGGACCCGGTTTGATCCGCGATACCACGAAAAAAGTAGAGTTGATCAGGCAAAGGATGAAGGTTGTGCAAGACCATCTGAAATCTTATGCAGATAAAAAAAGGAAAGAGCTTGAATGAGGTTGAAGATATGGTATTTGTTAAAATCTCTCCTCATAGAAAAGTTGTTATGTTTGGAAAGTCGGGAAAATTGGCACCTTGATTTATTGGGCCATTCAAAATTCTGGAAAGAATATGAAAATTTGCATCTCGTATGGAGCTTCCTAACAAGTTGGCAGGAGTCCACAATGTTTTCCACATTTCCCACCTTAGGAAATACCTTCATGACACCGCTAGCAGAATAGAGCCTGATCAGTTGGGGGATTTTGAGATGGAGCCAACATTGCCTCGTGCCATTGCACACATTATGGATCATGGTGCTAGGAGACTCCGCAATATAATAATTAAGTTGGTTTGAGTATAATAGGGGGGCAATTCAGCGGAAAGCACATGAGAGACCGAGGAGAAGATGAAAAACACTCACCCAGAGCTTTTCACTGGTAATTTTTATCCCCAAAATTAGGATTTTGGTTGCATTACGGTTGCTAGGTTGGATGGTAGAAAATTGTTGTCATGCCTTTTCCCAATCACTTTACACTCATATAGAAATTTTTAAGCATGTTTAGGATATTTGCATACATACTTACATGACACGATTACACACTCACGCTAGGATTAAGCTCATTTTAGCATGTCTGCAATACATAATCACATTGCACTATTGGTTGAGTATATGGCTGTGTAGAGAACTTGGTAGAATAACATGAATGTTATTGCGATTACGCTGTTCGCCAATTGGAAGATTTTGGGACGAAATCCTTTTTAAGGGAGGAAGAATGTAGCACCTCATAAAATGACCCATAAATAAATGAAGTAAATTGAATTAAATATGATAAGCGTTAGGTATGAAAATTTTATAAAAATTGGAATTTGACCACGAAAGATATTCCGTTGCGTTCGTGATGAAATTCTGATCCGTTTACATATATGTATGCTAAAAACGGAGCTCAAACAAAGAAGGTATGAGCATTTGAAGTTCTCGGATTTAAATTATTTTAGCTTGAATTCAAATTCAAATGAGAACTAAAATTTAGGGTTTAAATTTCAAAAATTAGCTTGGAGGATAAATAAACATTTAATTAACGATTAACGTTAAAAAGTTAATTAGGGAATAAAATAATACACCAACGGAAATAAATAAATGTCCCCTGAATAAAAGGAGCGGTCGACCTAAATAGGTTGACCGTAGCCGTTGACCGTCTCCCAAGGCTGGTCGACCACCTGGCAACAACAGTTGCCAGTGGCTGCTAGGGTTTTAAGTAATATATTATTCGGTTGTACTCTCCAGATTTACCCGTTTCTTACCTACTTCCGTCCTATGGTTCTGGTGCATTTCAACTCCTATAAATAGAACCCTATCCTCTCCACTTTCATTCATGTTATTTTAGGGAATACGATGAAACTCTGGCATTGCTATCACTCTATTAAGATTCAGAAACTCCGTAGAGAATTCAGGTAAGGATTCAACTTATTTCCTATTTATTTCTTCTTCCTCCAATCTAACTCCAATTATTCTGGATCTAATGAATATATATACCTCTTCCCTATTGTGTGTGTGTATTTCAAAAGAGAGAGGTTCTGGAAGAGATCGGAAGGCTACAAATCCTTTATGTAAAGCTAAGGCTAATTTGTGAGTGGAAACCTTAGTATTGCTTTTCAATAATTGTTTAGTGTATTTCTTTTGGATTTGAATATGTCTTAGGGATTTTAGGATTTCAAAAATATGATAGATAAAATCCACCAAAATTCCTTTTTATTTCGATATGTCAATTCTATGCTGAGATTCCCAATTATTTACATTAATTTGGTGGGATTTGTTTCATTCAGGAAATCTTCGATAATTTCATAGTCTATTCCACTTCTCCTTCTTCTTTGGGTTAAATTGTGATCCTTTAATAAAATAAGGGGTTTAGGTTATGAATTCTTTTTGTTGTTTACACTGCTTATTTTTATCTATTTCTATGTAAAAGAGGAGTTGAATAAAATATGGGGTTTAGATTTGAATTCTTATTGTTCAAGATATTCCATTGAATTGCTATAATAAATTAAGTTTCCATTTATTTACAAGTCTATTATTGCAGTTTTGGTTATGAATATTTATTTCCTGTTATGGACATTTGAATCAGGAAATTATTGTCAAGGACAAAATTTCTCAGAATTTTAGCCTCAAGGACAGACCTTCAATAATTTAGCCTGAAGGACAACTTTCTTTATGTATCAGTTTTTAAATTTTTAGGTATCAGTTTGTAGTTATCGGTAGCAGTTTTTAGGTATCAGTTTTTAGTACGGTAGCAGTTTTGAAAAAATGTTTGTCCTTATGAATAATTTTGAAAGAACGTTTGTCCTTATGAATAATTTTTAGGAGAATGTTTGTCCTTGTGGATAAAATATTGAGGTCGTGTCCTTGAGGCTAAAAATATTAAAAAAATTATCCTTTAAAATAATTTCCCCCATTTGAATTCCATGAAATCTTGGGAAATTAAAGGAAAGGACTTGTAATAATAATCGGTTAGAGAATTGATATTTAACGTTAGTTTTAAGTGTAAAATCCATTCGTTTATAGCTTATTAGGTGCGAATATTTATTTATCTCTATTTACGTAATTAACGTATAATTAATGCATATATGGCATAGTTAATTAGGCATTTATTTACATTTCACCCATTAGGAAGGTAATTGATTTTAAGGCGAAAATAAAAGGAAACTCTTATGTAGCCTAATTATTATATTAAGGCCTGATGAGGAAGATTCCTTATAAGGCCTTATTTATGAAACGGTGAGATGAGAGTGTGTGTGTGTATAGGGTGATTGATTTGTGGGTAATTCATAGGGATGCGAGGTCAATAGGGTGACATGACGGAAGTCCGCCCTTCACTTTGAGGCTAGCAATAGTTGTGTACACTTTTATTGATGTAAGATATCCTTATGATAAATATTTGTAATGATGCAAGGTTAGTTCCAAATTCTATAGGAGAAATTTGCCCAGCCAATCTGACTACTAGTTCCTAGAATAGTGGACTATTGTGAGACTTCATTATGAGTATAGGCCGTAAGACGAAGGGCCTGCTGCCGGGTTTGAGGTATTAAGTAGTTGGACCCGCCTTTTCCCCAAGATGAAATATTAAATGGCTAAGGGGTTAAGTTAGGTGGTATCTCTACAAGGGTCCGCTTCTGGAAATAGGTCTTAAATGATGGGGTCTACCTTATTTAATGTCTTAAATGACCAGAGTCTACCTATTTTCCACTTGGAAGTATTAAGTGTCCTATGGGATTTCATGTGATGTCAGCTAGATAGTACCATTGAGGAGCACGCTTTTGGAAATAGGTCTTAAATGATGGGGTCTACCTTAATTAAGGTCTTGAATGACTAGAGTCTGCTTATTTTCCACTAGGAAGTATTAAGTGGCTTGGATACCGTCTCTCACATTATTAGCTATTTATGATGTATGATTGAGATATGCGATTCTAGAATTCTACTTCTGGAAGGTATTAAGACCTGCCTACGTTCCTTATAAAGAAGTATTAAATGATTTGAAGGGTTTTATATTCGTAGACATATTCTTATTTTGAATTATACTACCCAAGTACTGAAAAAGTAAGGCTCGAGGTTTTTATTCACCAGACACTTGTTGTTCTGACTCCCTCCTCATTTTAACATAGGTTAAGGATGGAGTGATGGCGGTGACGATGCTTAAAGATGGAGAAGCTTGTATTATTATTTGCTTTTATGTGTACCTATGGTTTAGACAATTGTTGTAAAGGATATTATGTTACGGTTTTTATGGGATTTTGTGTTATGACATATTTATGGTTTTGAAATAAATGGGTACACTTTACCATTATATTTTGTCCATCTGCTGTGAGTTCTGAAATTTCAGTTCTAATTCTATAATGTTATTTCTTTTTACTACCAATAGCATGCCTTAGAATGGATCAAAGTTTTGATGGACCTTTTCTGGGTCAAAATTTAGGCCTGTTCCGGTGTGATTGTTATAATGTTGGGAAGAATAATGCTTTTACCATGTGCTCATTAAAATATACCAACCACTATTGTAATAAAAGATTTATTATTTTTGAACATATCGTTGGCTCAATTTTTGGGTAAACACTCCATAGAGATTAAGAAGATCTATTTATTCAAAATGTAATAAATAGTAAGCAATTTTTAAGGATTTTATCTCTCGTTTTAAAAAAATATGAGAACACAAACACCAATAATAACAATATTATTTAGTAACATATAGGAACTGAAAAAGAAAGCACCCATAATTTATAGTGGGTCCAATATATGTAGCCTACTTCCACTTTGATCTTTAATTTTGTTTACTTTTATTTATTTACAAGAGTTAAAAAGGTTGAAAATATAAATAAAATGAAGTTTTACTTAAATTTTGGTTTGATGGAGTTTCCATGCTTCAAAGGTTCATCCTTGAACCACAGAATTTGTGATATTAATCTCTAGCCCCAAATGCACAGATCTGTTTGAAATATCCCCTCAAAACACGTCCTTTGCCGAAATATCTCCAAATCCACTATGCAAGCGTAAGAGTAGTCATAGTTTGATTATTCTCACCTTAACATTTTTTTGTTCGATTAGAGTTAATCTAGTCTGATCCAATCATAGTATTATAAGTTTATTTCCTTAAAATAGTTTTAAGTAAGAAAGTTTAACGATTTAGTTTGTTGGAACAGTTGTTGTTGTTTCATTACCTACCTAAATAGCTATAGCAGTAACTTTTGGGTGGAAAAGTATTCAAAGTACCAATGTTTACTGATCCTACTTTTTGGATCAATAGCACTTAGTCTAATACTGATCCAAAATGTCTGATCGGTAAAAATTTGTACCAAAAATTTTTGCGTCCTTCTTCCCATTGCATTCTTCAATTTTTCTTTGATGCTCTATATACTTTTCAATCTAATTTTTCATCTGCTTTTCAATAACTCTTCTAGATCTTCACTCACTATCCTGAAAATTCTCCACTCTTAGTCTATCCAAGCATTTATAGGTAAAATCAATCGCAACATCTCCCTTCCTAAAATACGCTTTTATATACACAAAGCGTGCTTTGTTAAAAAGACAAACATATCCTCTTTGACTATATCTTTACACAGCAATGATATATTTTGAGAACCAAAAGTCTTTTGAAGCTGAATGGTCGCTATCATTAGTTGGACAAGTTCAACAACATTGTCAAAATTATTTCACTAACATAGTCTACATTTTTGCTAAAAAAGCAAAACTTTTATTTAGGAAAAAGGTCATTAAAAATAAAGAATATATAGATTTTTGGTGGCTTCATTAAGTTAGATATATTAAATATGGATTAGTAGTAATTGGTTCGAACTAATTTATTTGTCTCTACTATGAAAAACCTTTTTAGGACTTAGTGTTTTCACTATATCATTTCAATCCCTTCAAAACTGAAGATACCAATTTTGAATGGTACTTATTCATCCAAATTCAACTCAAAACACTTTCGAACACCATTGATTTCATGAACCATTTTTACATCCATTTCCACATTAGCCAAAAAATTTATGCATTAGTTGGTGAAATTTGAACCTAGAATTTCTAGGAGAACCAGGCCTAACCTTCGATTATTTGCAATCAGTTTCATGCTTTGTTGATTTCCTTGGGTTATAATAGCCATAATCGACATTATTAAATCGATTTATCACCAACTTGCACCAAATCTTTGTGTTTCTTGGTGTACTCAAACTCATTATTTGATTTGTTTAATTTGGTTAGGAACTTTAGGAAAATATAATGATATATTAATAGCATAAGATTAGATAAAATAATAACCTTGTTTCTTGATTGATCACTAATCAATTTACATATATAATTAGTTGCAAACTATGTTTTAAAATTAAAATAAATTATGTATATGTCAAGTTTGTAATTTAGCATATATGTTAGGATTTAAAGTAACAAATTAAAATGCTAACATTAAGTTAGGAAGGATTTAAAAATTTTATGATATTTTACATAAAATTTCACTTATGGTCTTTTAAAAACTTTCAAACAGAAGTCTACAATAATCAAAAGAATTATATTCAAATAACAATTGTATGAAACTTAAATTCAATTTCTAAATGATTTCAAATAGAAAACATACATAATTTATTCAAGTTAAAAAATCATATAAATTAATTTAAAATTAGATTTCAATTAAAACGGTTGTTTTTTTGTTAAGCAATAATTTCCAAAACAAGAATAAATGGGACAACTTAGGCACATATAAATTCATAGTAAAATTTCAGATTTAAACTATATGAACAATGTGAAGAACTAATTAATTAAGATGTAATATGTATAGCTCTAATGTTAAGAAGATGAACATACAATCAAAATAGGGTATAACACAAAATGGATCTAAATCAAATTAACATTATAAACATGTATTATTAAAAGAGGTATGACAAAAGAGGATTTAGTTTAAGTTAACAAGATAAGCTTGTATTCAGATGTGCTGTACAAATGATCAAAACCATATGAATAAGATAAATGTAAGAATATATAAAACTAGAATTTTACCTTAAAGATATAGCCAAGAGAATGCACCTTGAATGATGAATAAAATGGATCAAGATTCTTGAATCAACTTCGAGATTTTGCAAAGGTCAAAAGGTATCAACCACCTTTATTATTTGATTTTATTTTGATACTAATTTTGAATTTTCTTAAGCCATAGAGGCCATGAATTTTGGCCATGGCCAGGAAGAGACAGGAGAGAAAGAAAGTGCATGATCTATAGAGAGAAATAAATGAATAATGTAGAATTTGTTTTAAATGAAACATTAAAACCTTTCAATTCACTCCTTTAAAACTTTCCCTATTCAATTGTTCATCAAATCTCAACAAATCCTCTCCCTTTTTTTATTATGTATGGCCGACCATAAAAGGTTCCACATGGCCCTTAAAATTTTCCAAAATCACTTAGCATTTAATCTACTTAAATCTGATTTGAATATTCTATCGATGTCATATACTAATATGAACATTTATAACTTTTTAATAAACACTTTATTATACACTAATGTCATAAATTAATTAAATTGTGTGGTTTTTTTGAGTATTAATCATTACGATTGTGCGACTCTAAGCATTCACATGTCACCTTTGCTAGTGGTCCGACAATTTGGTTGAATTTATCGATTACACATCTTTTTGATAAAACTAGTTTTAGTTATTATAAACAGTACCTAGTAGTAACGAAAATTTACACTAATTCTCTTCCCAACACTGTATCACATTAGGATTTATGGAATTTGGTTTTGGTTAAAATTCCAACAATGTCCACCTTCAACTTTATAAGTCCGAATACAAATCTTTGGTTTCATTACAATAATTAATATTAACTATACTGCTCAAGCCAGAGAATTTGACTTTGATTTGATTGAAGTTTACCGTGATACTAACGTCATATAACTAAGGAGATGAATTCGCTCTTAAACAACATTTTACTTCCAATGCTTCAACTTAGACCTAATTATAGTTGTTCGATGGATGCCCTGCCACGATTTGAATATAATCAAAGTGGAGTGTCCACTTTAAAGTTCAACAATATTCTCAAGCTAAGAGAATAATGTAACATCATCACTTCAAGATTCTTTATTTGACCTTAATTATATTAACCAACAGAAAACTCTTGTGTGGGTCATTCCATAATTGTCCAATAACTATCAGTACGTAACCGCTTGGTGCTCCTAATAGCTATAATACCCTGGAAAATTGGAGCATATTTTAATTAAATATTAATAATGTAATAAAGTCGAAATGATTCAATTTAATGAGTTAACTAAATAAATTAAAAATTAGAAGAGGAAATGGTTATTTTTCAAACTTTGGAATTAGAGATGGAACAAGTGCCATTGCAAACGTCTTATTTTTCCGATTCTCACAGTATTTTTGTTTGCCTCACTTGGAGTCCAAATGGAGGAATTATGGTTGAAACATCGTTGGGTCAAATTGGCACTAAAGGGTTAAAATTTGAATTTGAAAATTGGTGGACTAAATGGTTTACCGTCTTTGACTTAAAACTGAAAAGCACGTAGAGCATTTCACTCTAGAAAACTACCAATCACTCTTACATCTCAACAAAAACTCATGAAACCAGTGGCATTGTGAAGCTATCAAAGAGGACAAAAAACTTGAAGTTTGGAAGGAAAAATTCTGGAGCATGGGAGAACAATAGTGCAGACAACAAGGTTTAATGGTGGTGTAAATTTCATAACCCATTTTCAAAATTCAACAACCAATTCAAAATGGCTTATCTCCTTTATTAATTAATGGAATTCAACGATCCACCTGTCCAAACGACTGTTAGATTGAGAATTATGATATATAAAAGGAGTTAGGTGAAAAACGAAGGTTTCTGACCAAAAATGGAAGAACAACGAAGGTAGAAGCAACTTTGGAGTTTTGGTGAATGATTCATCATTCCTTCCTTGTATAATGCAATTATAATGCCTCATACATGATATGTTGGCTATATTAGTGTAGTATGACATTAATGAACACTTAAATTTGGATTAAAGGGTATATGTAAGGGACTTGAATGATAATAGACTTAGAAACTAGGTTTGATAATAATTTGGTAATTTGGTGATTATATATCAAAAATGATGAAATAAACAATCAAATATGACTTATGAACTTTGGGCTAGGGTATAGGCACATTCTTAAGCGATTAAAGGCGAAGCGGTGGTGACCGAAGGCAGAAATGATGACGAAATCTTTAAAATCTCAAAACTTGAAAACTATCTAAAACACGCATGTCGATGCACCGGTCAATCCAACCAATCCACTAGTGCATTGATAAATTATCAGTCTAATTTTAGACCAATGTTAGGCCTATATAAACAAACAACAAACGTTTCAACTCTTGTTTCTCTTCTATTCTTGAAAGTGATTTGAGGCTTGTGAAGAGATGGATAGTGTGCTACGAAGCAAACAAATGTTTGTGATGATTTGGTTGTTATTTGAAGTGGATATGTATATGTATTATGATATAGAAATGTGATACGATGATGGACGCGGACGGGAACTAGTCTACAACGTAGATAGACAACCTAGAATGTGCATGCAAATATGATGGCGAGCAATAAACGACCTATGTTGTAGAATATAGTATGGTGGTCGAGCGATATACTCATATCATGTTATAATATTATTATTTTAGTATATGTAGAGTATAGTATGGCTCACTCACTAGACTTGTGTCCAACACCCTCCTATTTTCCTTTATATGTATATATCTGGATTGATGGAGTTTGAAGGTAAGATGGTATCAGGATCAGAGATTCATTCATATATTGTGTATGAAATGCACATAGGTGTTATGACCTAGAGTTGACTATGTATTTGGATTCGGTTGTATTTGTATTAGTCACATATGTATTTGACATTATAGGCAATGTTATGGTGATGTGACTATGGTATTTATTTAGGTATTTTTTATTTCATTCCACTGTGAGACTCTGAAAGTAGATAACATTAGCTAGAACTATATCTGTAGTTGTATATATTTTATCTTACCCCCAACGACTCATCTTTCGGTTCTTTGGTCTTAGGCATCGGTTCAGGTGTTAGACCCATAGGGCTGAACCGACGGGTTGTTACATTTAGTATCAGGGCATAGGTTTGGAACTAGTAATGTATTGAGAGTATGCATTTGTATTTTCTCATATATATATAATGAGTTGAATAAGTTCGTAGCTATTCTAGTTGAATTATCCATCTATTGGGGAGTTGCTAATAAATTCCAACTACAGATAGTGGAGGATAAGTGGGTTAATGAAGATGGAAACTGAAGTAGAGATAGTTATCAGTGGGATAAGACCAAAACTGGAATGGCACTAGAGTCGATCTTAAGGATACTGTGGTGTGAACATCCACATTCAGTACCATAGATATCTGTAAGCGATGAGTCGTACTAGTGTAAATTCCACAGTATCTACACTTGGTGTATGAGGAGTATTTCTTAGTAGTATGTTGACACTGAACCTTAATTTGTAGTGGAGACGTGGCAAAGCTCTGTGAAAGCATATGTGATTGCTTGGATTTGGTTTGTTAAGAAAATTAGCTTTGGTAAGAGGGTTGAGTTACAAAAGTAAAATATTTTTAAGAGCGAAAAAGGAAATTAGCTTTGAAAATTGGAATTATAAATTTTGTTGATAAGAAAATTTATGAATTGATATTGTGTTCATATAAGATAATGGTTATTTGGATAATTTTGAAAAAGAGATTTAAATTTTTAATCCAAAGTAAGTAGAATTCTAATGTCTTGATATATATTCATTTTTAAATAAGAAATTGAAGGAATTATGAAATGAAATTTTTAAACGCATTTATAGTGAAATATGATTTAAGTTCGTGAAAATGGTTTTCTAAATCGATATAAATGTGTTGAGTAGCTAAAGTGAATTATAAAATATATTTTCAATACATGTGTGTGTGTGTGGGTTTGTGTTATTTAAAAGTGTTAGAAATTTTCTATTTACAAAATGAATTAATGTATAATTTTATGTAATAAAATGACTATAAATTATTTGAAATGATGTTTTGAAATAGAACAAGAGTACTTTTTAGAAAACACCATAGTTTATTTAAAATTTAAATATATTTTAAGTGGTTAATATTAAATTATTGAAGTTAAGAACAATAATTGGTGTTGAAATTAAGATATAAAGACAAAGTAAATGTTTACTTATGGCTTTTAAGTAAAGAGATGTTTTGGTAAAGCAATATTTTTAAAAGTGGTATTGTATCCTAAAGACGAGTGGAAGTACTAAACCTTTGGTGTGGTGAAGAATTTTCAATCAGTAAACCATCTTATTGTTATTTTAAAATATGAAAAATGGAATTTTGAAATTTGTTAAATTAATAATCGTTTGATGAGTTAGGAAGGAAATAAGCAAGATAAAGGCTACTCAATAGAAGTGACCACAAGTGTAAATATTCTACCATGTGTATAAAGAAGGAAAAATAGGTTATTAAAAGAGGTGAGTTATGATTTCAATAAGGAATGTGATGGTAAGTGGTCCAAGTGTAAGCCTCACATAGTGCATAGATCGATCGACTTTGGAGTAGACTGAATGACTAAAACTGAGATGATGCCAGATGAAGGTAGGAATGTGGCTTGGATAAGGATCGACAGACTGGGCATGATATTGTCAGCAGTCGTGATACCGATAATTAGATGGAGATAGATGTTTCTAACTTTCTCACTAAGTAAATAAAATTCATAAGATCTAGGAATATGTCACGCGGACACATGATTCTAAAAGAGATTCAGAACTTGGTTAAGAGAATTTCCACATGATGAAAGAAATATTGAAGTTATGGATAGAAAGAGAAAAGTAAATCCAAATTATCGTGTTGAAGTATTATAGAGAAAAGACGTTTACCTAATAACAAATTAAATTGGTTAAGATCCATATGTGGGAGATTTGGGCCTAAATTATACTCAATTGTTATTGGAATATTTTTGAAGGTGTTGAAATAAATTTTGAAGCTGGTTAGTGTAAGAGGCATAACGGGTATTGGAATTTCAATTGATTGTATCCTATTAGCCAATTGATTGAAAATAGTTTAGAGATATGGATGAAGATTTCTCTTGTAGGGTCTAGAGTTTAATTTAGGATAGGATCCCGATGACCCGATGATATACCCTATGGGTTAGCTAAATCATGATGGCTATGCTCCTACTCTATTACTGTCATTTCTGATGTTGGGGCTACGTTCGCATCTCTCACACAAATCTTCATTGCTCAAACAGAATATGAGTCCTCAAATGGATTCCAACATCTTGAACAGATTACGAATTTCCATATAGATTCCAGCATAAGTTCTTTGACGAATGCTAAGCTGACCTCTTCCTTGGACTTAACCTTAGGATATATAGTTCAACTCTATAGCATTCCACTTCACAACCGCTTACAAAACATAGGACCCGTATATTAGTTTGAAGTGGTATTTGATAAGTAAAACACTTAATAATCCCAGTATCTTCAATACTAATTTGATCAATTTTTGGTTAACCCAATTCCAGTTCTTTTAGAAGTAAGCGAATAGTATATAGAGGAGTCCTTAGGGAATCTTATATATATATATATAAGTTTTTAAAGTTAGAGACGTTTTATACCAATGCTCCTTCCTAGGGGTTCTCAAATCGTATGGAACCACAAAGCTTTTAGATGCTTCCCAAGTTAATCTGTTCAAGTTCGATAATCGACTATCCAGTTCAAAATAGACAATCACATATGGAAACCAAGTCTCATATACTTATCACATTTCCAAACTTTTCAACTTACACTATCCCTCGGTTAAAAGTGAAGCAAGGTAATTTGTTAGAGCACTAGTTGCATCAAAGTCTTACCTGGACACTTAATTCTTAACTCTCACAGATAGACAAGCCTACTTCATCGGGTTTTAGTGCTAGGTACTTGACTGAATGCCTTCCATAGATAAGTAAACACACAAAGCACGATCAAGTCACACAAAGCACGATTAAGTCACATAAGCGACTTCTAATACCCTTTTTATTTAATTAGTACCTTTATTAATTAAAACCTCTTTTATTAGTAAAACTTCTTTTATCTAATAAAACTTCTTATCAATTTCTACTATTCATCTGTACTCTTCCAATACTTCAGAAAGTATTTATGTACATATCCCAAATGGTATAAGTATATTCACAAATCATTAACAAGATTTCTTATTTTAAACCTTTGCTTTTTCTATCTTTTTCAAAAAATTACTACAAGTTATTACCTTTGAAATATCCATTTAGAAGATCTGATTATATTCACAAATATATTTCAAAGGTTTAAGACAAATGTTACTTAAAAATTGTCACTACAAACCCAAAAACATTACACTTATGCTTATATTTAAAACATTATTTTCAAAGATCTATTTACATTTATAAGTATAAAAAAAATGGTTAAACACAAATGTTGTTAACACATTGTCACAACAGACCCAAAACCATTCCATAATTGTTATTATCTTTAAAACATTCTTTTAAAAGATTTAAGTATACTTATTTACAAGATAAAATAATTTTTCCATAACTTCATAAAACAGTTTATTATAACTTAAGTGTTATAATCCAAAACTATCTCTTATCCTTTTACAAAATTCTTAACTTACTTTTCTAAACTTGTGTGTGTGTATATATAAATACTTTAATAATACTTATAAATAGGTTTTTAAATATACCTGTAAAATATTACCTGAAAATAACTAATTATAATTTGATGAAAATAAATAAAAAACATGTTTAATATTATAAAACCCCTTTACTTTAAAGCACATATATAATGATTAAAATATATTCAAACTTCAAACCAACTTTAAAATACTGAAAAATATGTTAGAAACATCCTCAAAATGATTAGTGAAAAATACTAAATTTAAATATCATTTTTAGACACTGAAAACCTTAAGTAACTTACTACAGCATTTATAAATACCGTTAAAAGCCCTTGACAAAGAACAACATAGAAAAGCACGATCTTTGCGACAAGTTTTCACCACTTAAAACAATGATTTAAGACTTGAAATTTTTAAGGAAGCAATACCCTTAGGTTACTTAAAAACCAAGGAAATAAACCCCTTAGAATAATTCCTAATTTATTTAGAAAAATTTCCGAAAAAAGATATTTACTGAAGTGTTTGTTTAGCGACATTTTTACTCAAACTTTAGCCTTTTTTTTTACTATTTCCAAAAGCTTTTAAGCTCCAATTATTTTCCCAGTAATAAGATCAAATATAATAATTATCAAAAATTCAAAGAAACCCATATGGATGTCTTTCAATTTAATTATAAAAATTCCTAAAATAAGGTATTTCAAAGTGCTCATATAGTGACCTTCTCCTCGCTATAAAATTTTGCAACTTTGTTTAACAAGTTAATGAATGATTTAAACTTCAATATTTTTCTAGTAATAAAGAACCTTATAGTAATTGTCAAAAATGAAAAGAAGCCCTTAGGATGTCGCTCAAAGTTACCTTTGTAAATCGCCGAACACAAAGCATTTTCAAAGTACATCCATAGCGACCTTTTCGCTTCTAACTATCACAACTTTGTTCTACCTTTCCGAACCATTTATTTATTGTCCTATACACCAAAATATGTGTAGATAATAAATAAAACCATTTATACCAAGTTAAGTGCATAAATCTTCAATTTACACAAGTTAAAGTCAAGGGATGTCGAAGTTCACCTATAGCGAGTATTATTTCTTCAAACATACTTTAAGTCAACACACAATCCAAACCACCAATTAAACATTTAGTCAAGGTCACGCCACATGTTATTAAAGGTAATAAAAGTGATGTTACACAACATAAAGTTGTCATTTTCTTCCAAAAGAAAGAGGGTCCAAAGTTTATAATATAAATTAGTTAATGTCACTTTAACTTTATATTTGCACACACATATATACACACAATATATACATACAAGCTAGTGAGGTAACTTACCCAAATCCAAGCCTACATCAAGCTTAAACATACGAGAACAAAGAACCACTTTCTACATCACCCAAAACCATAAAGTCACAACTTTTAGCATTTGCAAACCAAAGCAAGACCTCCCCCATCTCTTCATTGCTCAAGACCAAATCTAAGCTCCCTATTTTCTTTCATATTTTTCCATTTTTGACTTTAGATCCATACTTCCTAAGGTGTTGGTAAAAGTTTGGTGGAGTTTGGAGAAGATTTGAACTAATGAAAGAAAGATTAGTGAAGAACAAAGTGGATTAGTGCTAATCCACTTCCACCATTTTTGAGCTTTTTGATATTTTCAACCTTTATAATTTTATGAAGTGTTTAACAAGTCCAAACCCTCACCTTTACCCTCCCATATTTATGCAAAATAGTCCCCCCATGCGCCTTGCATGCTTTTACTTTACACTTCACTTTTCACTTGAAAATACCATACCACCCTCCCTTCTGAAAATATCTCCTATGACATCACAATATTTTCTTCCCAAAAATGGAAAAATATTTTTATTTCAAATTAATGATTTCCCAAGTGTTTTAGTGTATATAAAAAAAGTTTGAACAACTTCTGACGAGTAAAAAATGATTTATCGATAAAATAATTTCGATCACATCATCGATATTCCTTCAAAGTATTTACTTTTATAAACATTTTTCTTAAACAAGTTTACTATCATTAGTTATTACTTAAAAGTGAGTGTTTGTACCAAAATTGGGCACAACACTCTTCGGAAGTCTTTGAAGAGATAAAGTGAAGAAATTAAATGAAAAAAGAGGAATTATCTAACAAAAACTCCAAATTTCAGGAATGAGAATAATTAAAGTGCAAGGAGACACAAGAATTTAGAGTGGTTCGGCGTATAGCCTACGTCCACTATGAAGTAGTTTGCTTTATTAATCTTTCTTTTGCGTTTACAAGTGAATTCAATGATTTACAACAGTCAATTGTGATTTGCAATAGTGAATTTCGTTTGTGGCAGCAGCAATTGAGTTCAGATCTAGATCTGGCGGAGTTCGGGCGTTGGAGATCTCAAAGAGGAAGAAGAACCCTTTTTCTGTTGGCTTTGGGGGTCTATTTATAGGTGTAGGAGGCTGATATTTTGCTCAGATCTCGGGAGACCCTCTCTGGCACGTGACCAGGCCCGCACGCCCAAGCCCGTGAAGTTTCGGTCCGATCCATGATCGATACGAACAGATTTCGACTCGATCAAGATTTCATCCAATGGAGTCGAAATTTGGCATGGACATTCTCTAGCATACACGTAGTCTTCTGTGAAAATTTCATAGCATTTGGACTTGCAGATTGGGAGATATGATCGATACGAAATGGAGTTTTCGGTAGGCTGTTTCCTTCGACTCGCTTCCGTTTCAACTCGCTTCTGCTTCGACTCGGTGACGTGGCACTTTCTGGATCGATCTGCCTTTGATGCTATTTTGAGCGAGTCGAAGCGCGCATTTTCGATGGTTCCAAACTGGAGCGAGTCGAAGAGAGCAGTTCTGGGAGGTTTGAACAGTGGAGTCGAAGTTGATGGAGTCGCTCAGTGGTTCGAGGGGAGCGAGTCGAAGAAGGCCTCTGAGCGAAGCAAGTCGAAGTAGGTACTTCAGATGGCTGTGAAGCGAGTTGAACAGGAACGAGTCAAAGTTGGCATCTGAGGGATATGGAGCAAGTCGAAGGGAGCGAGTCGAACGGTAATTGTTTTTCGTCCAATTTTGTATCCTTCATAACTTGAGCATACGGACTCGGATTGACTTGGGATTTAGAACGTTGGCTCTCATGGCTTAGCTTGTCATGTCATACTAATTTTGGCTCGATCCGGACTCTGTAATACCCCAAAATTTTGTGAAAAATCATTTTTGTAAAATGATTTAATTTTTGAAATATTTAGATTTAAATATGGTGAAATTTCTGGAATAAATAGTGTGCAAGTATATGTGTGCACGTGCACACTGAAATGGCACAAGGAAGAACTCCAGATTTCTTGGATTTAAAACAAGAATTAAAAAGCAATACAAACATGATTTTGCAACATGGATATTTGATTTCTGGAATTATATGGATCATCTTAGAAAATAAGAAAAATAAGTTTTACTTTAAATCAGTAAACAGATTTTATTTAAAACCCAGAAAAGAAAATTATACATATATATGTTATAAGGATTTGTAAACCTGTATACATATAGGTGCATATGTTTCTGAAATTAAAGAGGAATTAAATAAGCCTAGATAAGATATGTATACAAATATACATTTTTAAGTACTGAAAAGTATATATATATATATATAAGCAAGTGAAACTATAACATTAAAATGACATGAAATGTGATACAAGTCAATATGCTTGTGTAGGCAAAAATAGCAAAGGGGATTCTCAGGAATAATTAAAATATAAGATAGGATAGTCACACTTTTAACATGACTAGGTGAGTGGCCATTTTCTGAAAAGTAAAAAAAAGAAAATGCAGCCTTTAAATTGGTTAATATGGCAGGGGTATTAAGGAGGAAAATGAATGAAAAATGCATGAAGATGGTTAGGTCAGAAATGGACTAGGGTTTTAACAAAACCCTAGTGGAAAAATGCATATAAATAGGCAGTTTCAGCCAGTAAAATTATCTTTACCCCGAGCTACACAAAAATAAGAAAGGAAGAAAAATAATATTGGAAGGAAGGAGAAAACACTCATACAAGGATTTTCTGGATTAATAAGAAGAAATATTTAGGTGAGTAACCTCACTGAGTTCATGGCATTAAGACCTGAGATGAGGCAGCCACTTTTTATTGCCATTTATATATATTTCTGGTTTTGATGTATATGATTTCATCAATACTTTTTGGATGTCTTATTTTAAATCTGATATGATTTAATAAGGATGATTTTGGTAATCTTTGATTTGCTGAGACATTTGTCTTTGGATGTGTATCATTACTGTTTTATTTTTACTCAAAAATGTTAAAGTCTAGAATCTTAGAACTATATAGAGAATACTCTCAACTGTTATAGATCTATGGCATGGAAACTTTACAAAAAATGTTGGGAGCTGCATTATACTTGGTATAAGTGCTGAGGCTTGAAAAGAAAAATGTTAAGGGTGCAATAGAAATTTTCTAAGTGCTGAGCCCTTAATCAAATCAAAAAAAAAGGAAGAAATTCACAAGCTAAAATTATGATTGAACCAGATCCTGAATCTGAATCAATCATAAAGGCTTGCAGATCAATATAATAAGAACATGCCATGCCTCTTTTTACAGTTGAAAATATTCTTATATTTTACTAAGATCAAGACATATTGACCCCATTTAGGAAATAACTGTCTGCTTATTTCTGAGGAGAATTATGCTAGGAAAGATTATGGATGTTTCCATGTTTGCAGTGACATGTTCACTTAGCATATTTGATGATAGGATTTAAGACAATACACTAGTAAATAAACTAGGGAAGGGAAGGCCAAGAAGGCTGCTGGAATGCTTGTCATATTTGAAGTATGCAAGTTGGCACATGGTTTGTTTAAGCCCTGAGATCTTTGTGCAATGATGTGAATTAGTTCATTGCAATGTGTCCCTGTGATTCCTTAATAGCAGATGAGGCAGGGATTTAAATTGAATTATACAACCTGTAAGTGAAGAAATAGGAATATGGATATTTCTTAGGTTGAATGGTATGGAACCAAGATGGTTCCAGTGAATGCAAATGTTGCAAATAGATATTATGTTTGCATGATTATGTATGCAAGTGTAAGAATGATAGATGAATATATCATACCAGAATCAACTTATTTATACCATGTTAAAGTAATTGGATGCAGAAATTTGCTTAAATAACTAGTTGGTACTCTTATATTCTCTATTGCTTAATATCATGAATGTATTGATGTTACTCATACCAGATCTTAGATCTGACCCTTGTTTGCTCATGGCATATGGGGTGTCTCATTTTTAAAATGAGGCAGCCACTTATGCTCTTTCAGGGAACGCAGGCACTAAGTAAAAATGAAGTTATGGCTATTATGGAGGAGTGAATGAACATGCTAGCTAGTTTCAATAAGAGCTTAAATTGATTATATCTGCATGTATTCAGGAAAAATTTTATGTTTCTAAGATTTCCAGTCATGTAATGAATTCTATTATGGTTAGATGGACTAGTTGTATCATGTTAAATATATTGTTATGCACTAAGGTTTAAAATCTAAAAGAAATATCTGAGTGGGAAACAAGGAAATGATCTTAAGTATTGATATGGATGCTTGGAAAAGAAATATGCATATGTAGGTGAGCTACTGTTTTGCATAATTTATATTATGTATTAGTTAATCTTGAGACATAACAGAGCACTGAGTTTTAGAATAAAATCTGGATTTAGCTAGAAGTAAACTTATAAGGATTTAAGTTTCCTTTTTACTGAAATGCTTTGTAAATAAGTTTGAATTCATTTCTGAATCGTATTGAGAAAAGTAAAATGTTTTTAAAAGATTAAGACAGATAAGCAATGTAAACTGGTTTGAACAAACAAAACCTGGCAACACTCCATATACTCTGAAGTTCAGGTAGATTCTGGTTTGTAAAATGCAAATAAAAGAATGGTCCGATTAACCACAAGGTTAGACCATAGGTCAGGCAAATTGTTCACTTCAAATCAATGAAGCAAGGAACCATTTGAACCCAGTTTTCTGGAAAATGAGCAAAGATATTGACATGTGCATGTATATCTGTGTACATGTTGATATTTGGGCAAAAATATAAATATAAATTCCTAGAACAGTTGTAGGAATGGGTTTCAAAAATAATAAAGTAAGAAATATTGTTTTGTATGTTAGATTATAGGCAAAAATTAAATATATATGTGCAGATATAGGTAGATATCAGATTTCAAACCATACAGGAGAAAAATAAAAAGAAAAACAAAAATTGTGTTTGAACCGACCAGCATAGCACTCGAACTCGTGACCTCTCATGTGTAAGTTAGGCGCGTTTCCATTACGCCTAGATGTTGCTTGTGTTCACTTATGATCCACTTTCTTTTAGCCTGAGTTTGATACTATACAGACTTTAACACAATCATCCATATTAAAAGCTTGCTTTCCACTGATTATTATTTGATCATTTCTTAATTAGAATAACAGACTAAAGTACATGTTTCCAGTGGATTCTATGGTCAAAAATCAGGATACAATAATTAATCTTTTAAAAGGGAATTATCACATTTTAATAGATTTAAAAGGATTTCTACTTACATATTATCATGCTCTGATTCTAGTAGAATATAACATAGATATCTTCATATATGTATGTTAGGAATGATTTAGATTTAAAACAGTATTTTTATATTGTGAAAGATCCTGGATATATTTTGTTTATTGGATAAAGAAAATGACCCTGGGAAATATATTTGTAATGAATGATATATCTATATATCATCTCTTAATAAAAAAAAATCCTTATGAAATTAGGTGAAAATAGGAGGGTCATTTCAGACTCGGACAAAATTCATCGATATCTGTGGTGAGCCCCTGTATAACTGATCTCTAGGATGGGCCGTCATTGGTTATTAGTCAATTCCTTGGTGTTACGGCCTTGCCAAAAGGCGGGATAACATTTTCCCCCTAAAGTACATCTTATAGGAACATGACGTGCTTTGAAGTACTGCTATCCTTACGCTGAATAGTTATTGTCTTTTCGATGGAAGCGATGACCTTCGACCGTTCTTCTTGATAATGTAAACTGTTGACTACCGACTGCTGTACCATGTATCGTTGCAACTGATTGCTGTATGCCAGCGGTTTTTCGTTCGTTGTTGTAATCGTTATTAGATGTGTTTCTGATTCCTGAAAATCCGGAATACTTAATACTAGTTTGACATTCATGCATATATGTTAACCTGACTTCCGTTAACGTCTGTACGTTCTCGAGTCGTTGTCAGTTTATTGTTTTTGAATTCCGTATTGATCCTCTCCTGAACCGATGTGAAATTCGTTGCAGCAATGCTTGACGATTACTTTTGAATGTTTCTTCGTAACGGTCCTCTCCTGAATCGATGGGGAGGATTGAAACATCGAAGATAATTTCCATTGGATTCATGGATGCGAAGTAAGTATGTCGAGTTGATGGAGTTGGAAATCGATGGAAACGAAGCTCTTGTTCGACTCGAAGGTGAACGTGAACTGAGCGAGTCGAAGTGTGCCCATATCGAGCGAGTCGAAGTAAGCACTTGGTCGAGCGAGTCGAGGCAAAGCACTGGTCGAGCGAGTCGAAATGGGCTCCCCTGATTGCTGTAAACTGAGCGAGTCGAAATGCGCTTCCCTGATGGATTCGAACTGCTTGTTTTGCCGCACCGGAGAGGGAGTTGAGGATAAACGATACGAAAGGGAGCTCCGCATCCATGCAATGAAGAGAGAGTCGAAGCACGTGTTCGACTCCACTTGGATTCGAATCGTTTGTTCCCCTTGCTTTCGAGTCCATATAAATACTTCGTACTTAGCCATTTTTTCACTTTTTACCTTTCATCTTTTTCTGCCTTGCCTTCGTATCGTTCCAGAGCATTTCAAGAGAAAAAACTTTTGCCTTCGAATCGATTCCTATCTTCAACCATTTGAACTTAACTTTCAGATCTAGGTAATTAATAAACGAATCCACGCGTAAACGATGAAGCTCGGGTTTCCTTATCAAATCAATCAAAGTCATGGTCGATCGAACGCTCTCTGGCCTCCGCTTCGTGTCGATGGAGTATTAATTTCGAGATGATGAGGCGAAGGTCTTCGTATCGATCGATGGTGGAGCTTCGCTTTGAATCGAGCGCTCTGAATTCATGGATCGATACGAAGGGGTTGTGCCTGATGGACTCGAAATGATGGCCTCGTTTTGAGTCGAATAGTATATCTTTTGATCGAGTCGAAATAGAGGCCTTGGAACGGTTCGAAGCGGAGTGCCTGGAGATCGAGTTGAACTGTGTAGTTCTTGATCGAGTCGAAGCAGAGGCTTTGGATCGAGTCGAAGCGCGTGGTTTGGGACCGAGTCGAAGGACATGGTCTTGGATCGAGTCGAACTGCACACTCCCGAACGATCGATTCGAACTCAAGCCTTAGTGAACGATTCAAATTTGAACTTGAATAATTGCCTTGAACTCGAACTTTTAACGTTTTACCATTAGTTTAATTTTGACCATACCGAAAATTCTAGTGCCTTTGACCACTTAGCTCCGACGAGCATCAGATTTGCTTAACTGGACTTAATTGTTTCACCGCCTACCTGATTGCCTATTGAAGTTCGTCGACGAAACTGGAACTTAAAAAAATAACACATTTTAACTTGGTCTGATAGCTAATAACTGGATGGCATGGTTGTGATGGTCAGCAATGACGGTCCTTCCGACTGAATTCCAAAGCCTCGTCGTTTACACGTTTTCCTCAATCCGGTTAATCTTTCCAAATAATATACAGTACTGCACTATACGACACGCTCACACACTTTACACTGGGGATGCACGAGTGTTATTTGTCAGTTTAACAATGATTTTTTATAAGCTAGCTAGTTATGGATCCTTCAAGTTCTCAACAGCCGGAATTCCCAAGTTCTATTCCTCCAACCATAGAGATACCGGTTATTGAAGCCGAAGTCATAGAGCTTGCTCCGGATGAGCGTCCGGGTGCTCGGTTTATTCTCAATCCAACAGATTCTATGCCGTCGGGTATCTCTGAAGATATGTTAGGACGGATTTGCTTAAGGCATGGTTTGTCGCTTGACGACGTGTTACTTCCTGGGCCAGCTGACAGGCCACATAATCCCCCGGAGGGGTTTACTACTTTCAACCGCCACGCTTGCACAGCGGGGACACTTTCTCCCTTCAATGAATATATAAGGGAGATGTTATCGTTTCTTGGCATAGCTCCATCTCAGCTACACCCCAACGGGTATGCTTTATTGAACATCATCTTTGTCCTCTTTATGGAGATCCTCTTTCGACCGCCAAAGCCGATCGAGACCCGATATCTATTCAATGTTAAGAGCCGTGGAGACAGCCCCTCTTTCACCTTCCTGGAAACGGTCAGGAGCTGCCACTTTGTACAGGGCTCCTGGGGAAGGTTAAGTTATTATAAAACCGAATGGTTCTACGTTCGGTGCCCCCCTGGGTTTGCTGGTCGGTGGTTGGTTAGACGTAAGTGTTGTCATTTCTCTCTTGAATCTGGGAGACACTAGTAACCGACTTCAAAACTGACACACTTTTCCTTTCTTACAGCTGCAATCTCTCGCCCCGATGGCGCATACTTCAGAGAGCTTGTTCGGATTCTTCAAGCGTTTCCGGGCGAAAAGAGGCATATAGACTTAGTCCTGACCGACATGAATTTGAGGGCTGTCGGGCTGATAGAACGGAGATAGAGCATACATCTGGAAGTAATACATAGAGTGGCCCCGAAGGAACGCGTGAAGCGCAAAGCGCCCGCAGTCGTGATCACTGAAGAAGTTGATCCAGAAAGAACGCCCACCGATACCGAGCTCCCAGCTGGGCCTTCTGCCGATGTCCTGGACTCGAGTGGAAGAAGAAAAGGCAAGGCCGCTGCTCACAAACACCCTAAATCTAAGAGATTTAAATCCGTGGTCGTGTCTTTACCTTTCCAAGGGATTAGAATTTCGGAGGCTCCTCCTCCGCAAGTGGAGAGTCCTTTTGCAGGGCTTGCTGATATTCCATTCCCGGATTTTGTGTCGTCTCCACACGACGCTGGGACGGAGGGGCTTGATGGTGCTTTTGAACCGAGCGGGTCGCTTGCTACGAGTGCGGCCGACATTTCCGGTTGGTCGGGGGATTGCACATGCATACACTTCACTACACTACATGATTCACAACCGTACTTCGTCCAACTTAGGAAGTTACTAACTCTTTCTTCGTTTATCATTTTTAGGTGCAATGTCTGGAAGAGGATCGATGCTCGGCAGTCTCCGTTCGGCCCGAAAATCTTCTTCTTATTATGATTCCTGCAGGAGGGACTCGGATAGAGATCGCGACCGCGAGTACTCCCACTAGGATAGGTACGGGCGTGATAGGGATAGGGAGTATAGACATCGGTCTAGGTCGCGCTCTCCTCCTCCTAGACTTCCATCTCCTCCTCCTGTTCAAACTTCAAATCCACCAGACCCTCCTCGTCACAGGCCGTCTTCTCATGCTTCTAGGCCCGAAACTCATCTTCAGAGAATTGATACTACGACCCCGTTAAGTACAGAGCAGGTCTCCACCGAGCCCACAGGAGAAGGGTCCCTTAAACTGGCTCAGATGCGGAAGGAATTCCCGAACATCTACTTCGATGGCTATGTCTTCCCACCACACTTGAAAAGAATTCCGTCCGGAGTGGAAAACACGATGCATAAGTACATTCATGACATCTACACTCAGTACAAAGAGTGGGTAAAGGCTGTAGAGAAGGCTTCTAAGGTGGCTGCTGAGCGAGCCAAAGCACTCGAGAAAATGGAATCCGACCTTGCTCAAAGGGACCGGATTATTCAGGTGCTGACTGCTGAGTCTGAGTCTTCTCAGAAGTCTGAGATTGAGGCCACCAAAAAAGCTGATGAAGCAAATGTGGCCATGGAGAGATTAAGGCAGACGCATGTCGCCTTGGTGGAGGAGATGGGCCACCGGAACACTATAGTTACCGCTGAGCGGGATGCGGCGGTCAAGGAGCTTAATGAACTCAAAGCCAAATTCGCCAGCTTGATCAAGGAAAAAGATGACGCGAACAGCGTAGCCCAGGAGGCGTGCAATCAGGCTGTTCTACTCAGGGGAGAACGGGACGCGGCTGTGGCTAAAGTTCAAAAGGTGGAGACTGAGGTCGAGGAGATGGTGAAGTTGGCCGAGTCCAGGCTAGAGGCCGACATTGAAGACCTCCTTGTCATTTACAATGCTAATGTGCTGAGGCACAGGGGTCTAGCCTGGCTCGATGATTATTCGATGCATCTCCGCAATGCTTGGAGCCGACTGGTTGAGGAAGAGAAAGAGGCGTATCAGGGTGAGTCCGTAGATGAATTCGAACTTGAGAATCGCATTCTGACCGATGATGAAAAGAAAATTCTCCACGAGTCGATGATTCTGCGTAAGAAGGAAAAACCGGGCGCCCAACACTTTGAAGTGGGAGAGGGTTCTGGAGTTGACCATCACGAAGCGAGTCTCGAAGTTCCCGTGTCAACCCAGCCCGAATCCCCGTCTACGGTCGATCCCCAGGCTGTTCCTGCTTACAATCCGGATCAGCCGCAGATGTCTCCGGCTATTGCGCAAGTTACTGACGCCGCCCTGCCGCCTACAAGTCGAATTGAGGAAGGTATTCTGATCATTCCACTTTTCTTTCTTAAGTCGAAGCCTTCGTTCGAGTTAGGTTCTAACAGTCCCTTTATTCTTTGTCCAGTGATTGATGCCGCACCGGCCGTGCCTTCTGCTACTCAAGAATCATATCAAGCGCAGGAGGCTATCGTGATCGAAGCAATCACCGTGAGCACAGTTGCCCCACTCGATGACATGTAGGGGAGTACGATCGCGTTCGACGAGCAGCTGATGGATGAACTCTTTCGCCGCCACGGCGATCCTTGCGCTGACTTATCATCTGTCATGAGTGGAACCGATCCCGCTACAAGCTTTTCAATGCCGACTGCTGATGCCCCCAGCGGGGCTCGAGCAGTAACCGAAGAGGAGATGTTTGCTCAGATTGACGCTGAACTGGCAGCAGCGGCTTATGGTGGTAGCTTTGGAGGTGGGATAGCAGTATCGGGACCTGCCCCGCTCGGAATGATGTCTCCTGGTGGTACTGTCTTTCTTACCAGCCTGCCCATTCCACCTCCTGTAATTGATCCTGTTCCTCCGACTCCGCCCGTAGGGAGCATTCTTATTCACACGAGTTCGGAGGAGGACGTCGACATAATACCCTCGCCTGAAGACCAACCGCCGAAGAGCAAAGGCTCAAAGAGGAAGATTGGCGAGGGCTCCAGCGGGTCCACAACGAGGAGGAAGCCAAGGAAAAAGATAGATTAGGCATGCTCTTATGGTGTATTTTGATTTGCATTTTGTTAGCCGTGTATAGATGCGGGTTCAGCCCCTGCTAGTAGGAATTTTTTGGAAACTTGTACATGAACTTCTTCTATAATCAATAGAAATGAAACTTTCTTTTTTGACTTCTTTTTTGTCATTGTGTATTTTCCTAAGTGTTTCAGTGTTTGAAATGCACTTGTGAAGTTTCAGTTTCTGAATGAAGTTTGTTTCTGTTCGCCAAGTTCGGGTATTGTGGACATGGTTTGCGACCGGGAAATGAGTCGAATTTTGACGTCGCATTGCTTCAGTTGATGGTCGATGCTTAAGTCTTGCCCCCCATTCTTGGCGGTATGTTGCAAAACATAAGTCAGCGATTGCCCCTTTTCTTGTAGCATGCCTAGCCTAGTGCCGCTGGATGGGCGTTTGAGACAAACGGGGATTGAGTGGTTTATTCACGCTTGTCCGATCGTTGATGATCATATCCGCACTCCGAGGATCCTCATTTTTTTATTGGCGGTTGGTCACGCTGGCTTGAGTTTCAATCATATGTCCGCTACCTGGGGACTTGGAATTGGCACTTGTACTCCGACTCGCACTCCTAGAGTTTGGAGTTGATAATTATTCTTCGGTTCGTGCTCTGGGAACTCGGAGTTGATGTTTATACTCCGGTTCACGCTCTGGGAACTCGGAGTTGGATGTTTATACTCCGCTTCGCACTTTGGGAATTCGGAGTTGAATGTTTATACTCCGCTTCGCATTCTGGGCATACGGAGTTGAATGATTATACTTCGCTTCGTACTCTGGGTATACGGAGTTGAATGTTTATACTCCGCTTCACACTCTGGGAATACGGAGTTGAATGTTTATACTCCACTTCGCACTCTGGGAATACGGAGTTGATGTTTATACTCCGGTTCGCGCTCTGGGAACTCGGAGTTGATGTTTATACTCCGCTTCGCACTTTGGGAATACGGAGTTGATGTTTATACTCTGGTTCGCGCTCTGGGAACTCGGAGTTGGATGTTTATACTCCGACTCGCGCTCTGGGAGTTCGAAAGAAATCGAAGAATTTCTTGGGAATCCTACAAGATCAATTCGTTCTTTTTTCTCTGACAGATGGTCAGAACTTCATCTGGGTTCGAATCCTACTGAGAGGTCCACTAGAGATGTTGGAACCTGCCTTCTTCGATTTTAATGCGACAACTATATATTTCAATCTATATACTATAATGTCAAATATTCTTGCAGGAATCTACAAAAGAAGCTATTATCATATCATCAACTAGATTAAAGTTCTCAAAATTCTATTTAGATATTTATGTACAATCTCTGATATGATGATGAAACACACACACACACACAAATATACTTTTGAAAATCATGTTTTAAAATATATATCTTTTATTATTTAAAAGATATTAAAAGGTATTTTCAAAATTATATATTATCTCAAGTTCAAAAGTGCTAAAATAAAGGAAGGAACAAAACAGTACAGAATTAGACGTCTGTATATTAATTCAGACGTCTGACATCAATATCAGACGTCTAAAAGTAATATAACAGACGTTTGAACTCTATGCTTTTAGTGCCTCTATTTCTATATGAAATAGACGTCTGTCAATTTAATAACAGACGTCTGTCATCCTAGACAGACGTCTGAATTAAAAGACAGACGTCTAAATTGACTGTTTTTGTCTTTCTTTTATTTTTTGAATTTCAAAATTTATTCAGACATCTGTCACTTTTATCTCAGACATCTGAACTTGATGAACTGAAGCATCTCTTCATGAAATATCAAAATCTGAAGAGTTGTCTTCTTCACCAAGAGTTGCACTTCTTCAAGTAGTTGCAACTATTAAATTAAGACTATTCAATACTATAAATAGAGATGAAAATTCACTATTTCAAGGACAAATTCTTTCTATCTATTCTGATCTTATATTGTTATAATATCAAGTGATTTTCAAATCTCTACTTCCTATCTTTGCACATTCAAATCATCATATCAAGAAGATTATAGGAAGGGTGTACTACATTGACTATATTCGTGTTATTCAAAGAACACACAAGTCAAGAAACAATTTTCAAATTGTATTTGAAGTCCTATTCGGATGCTTAGGCGGAAAGTCCTGTTCGGTTGCTCAAGCGGTGTAATACCTGTTCCTCCGGGTTAAGTGAGGGTTGTTAGAGAAATTCCAGAAGGAGTCTGGGACTGGACGTAGAACGAGAAGTTCGAACCAGTATAAAAATCCCTGGTGTCATTTTTTACTGCTATTTACTATTATTTATAATTCCGCACTTGCTAGTCGTAGTTTAACTATATTATCGATCCATATACACTTTGGGAGTTTATACTCCGACTCGCGCTTTGGGAGTTCGGAGTTGAATGTTTATACTCCGCTTCGCACTCTGGGAATACTAAGTAGATGTTTATACTCCGACTCGCGCTCTGGGAGTTCGGAGTTGGATGTTTATACTCTGCTTCGCACTCTGGGAATACGTAGTTGAATGTTTATACTCCGACTCGCGCTCTGGGAGTTCGGAGTTGAATGTTTATACTCCGCTTCGCACTCTAGGAATACAGAGTTGATGTTTATACTCTGACTCGCGCTCTGGGAGTTCGGAGTTGGATGTTTGTACTCCGCTTCGCACTCTGAGAATACGGAGTTGAATGTTTATACTCTAACTCACGCTCTGGGAGTTCGGAGTTGAATGTTTATACTCCGCTTCGAACTCTGGGAATACGGAGTTGATGTTTATACTCCGACTCGCGCTCTGGGAGTTCGGAGTTGGTGAAGGATTGTCGTGTATCAATCCTTTTTTGACTTTGATGTGATGGCTTACCCCCGAGCTCGGGTTTCACTTAGTGAGTGATTGGTTGCACCGCAGTCACTCTCTATTTGAATAAATCCCACCGTATGATGAGACTTTGCTCTCCGTGCATAGTGATGGTCATATGAAGTATTTTAAGTAAATTACAGCTCTGGCTCGAAGAGGTTGCATTTTATTGCTGAAATAAGGAAGTATGGCAAAGTTAGTTGCCTTATTAAAAGTTCTAATTTCAAAATGCAGAAACAAATTGCGGAAAATGAAAGTAAACTAAATGGATAGAGATAGCCTGTCAGATGTAATAGCGGCGAAGGCTCTCGCTATTCCAAGCTCTTGGCAGGGTAAGACTGTCGACGGTCGATAGCTTGAATGTGCCATCTCCGAGCCTTCGTTCAATAACATACGGTCCTTCCCATGTCGGCTTCATATGCAAAGGAACCAGATAGATTCTTTTTAAGACGAGATTGCCTAGTTCGAAGGTTCGCGGACGGACCTTTGCGTTGTACAATCGGGCGACTCGACTTCGATGCGCAGCTGCCCTCAAATCAGCTTCTTCACGCATCTCATCTAGTATATCGAGAGATTCAGCAAGTAATATAGCATTTGTCTTTGGATCATAGTATGTCACACGATGAGAAGGTACTTCTAGCTCAACTGGAATAACGGCCTCTGAACCGTAAGAAAGAGAGAATGGAGTGTGGCCGGTCGCGGTCTTGTGGGTTGTTCGGTAAGCCCATAGAGCCATAGGAAGTTCATCGACCCACTTGCCCCCGACCTTTTCTAGTCGTTTCTTCAGGATGGACTTTATAACTTTATTAACTGCTTCGACCTGCCCGTTTGCTTGAGGATGTGCAACTACGGAGAATTTCTTTTGGATGTGAAATCGTTCGCAGAAATCTTTGAATTCAGCACTGTCGAATTGGGTTTCGTTGTCCGTAATTATGGTGTGTGGGAGACCGAATCGACAGATGATGTTACGAACCACAAAGTTGATTACTTTCTTCGTTGTAATGGTAGCGAGAGCTTCGGCTTCAGCCTACTTTGTAAAGTAATCAACTGCGACGATGGCATACTTCGCACCACCTTTTGCCAGAGGTAGAGCACCGATGATGTCGATGCCCCACATTGCGAATGGCCATGGGCTGACCATTTGCGTTATCTCAGTAGGAGGAGCTCTAGGAATTCGGGCATATTTCTGGCACCTATCACATTTCTTTGCATAGTCCAACGCTTCACGATTCACGGTAGGCCAGTAATATCCGTAGCGAAGTATTTTCTTGGCAAGTGCTTGCCCAACTGTGTGATCGCCACATTCTCCCTCATGTACATCGCGCAACACATGTTTAACTTCATCGTGAGCGATACACCGGAGTAGGGGAACTTAGTACCCCTTTCTGTACATGAGTCCATTCTAGATGGTAAATCTTGAGGCCTTTCGAAGGACTTGTCTCTTTTCACTCCTGCGTTCCGGCAGGGTTCCGTGCTTAATGTAATTTCTGAGTGGGGTCATCCATGAGTCCTTTTCGGGAATAACTTCGCATACCCGGTTTATTTCTGTCTGGTCGATACTTGGAGAAGATAGCATTTCTACGGGAACGAGTCCCATTTGTTGAGCTTCACCTGTGCTGGCTAGCTTTGCCAATGAATCGGCCTTTTGGTTGCGCTCTCGAGGTATACAATAGATGGTGTAGTAATCGAATTGATTCAGTACCTCCTGAACTCGAGCTAAGTAAGCAGCCAACCTTCGATCTCTTGCTTGATATTCTCCCCTTACTTGACACACAACTAATTGTGAATCACAGTAAACTTCCACAACGATGATTTTCAGATCTCTGGCAAGTTTCAAACCAGCTAAGAGGGCTTCGTATTCAGCTTCATTATTGGTTGCATGAAAGTCAAACTTCAAAGCGTAGCATATAGATCGACCTTTGGGGGTTTCGAGTACAACACCAGCGCCCGAACACCGGTCGTTTGATGCTCCATCGATATACAGCTTCCAGACATATTCGGGGGATTTATTAGTTTCGGGCAAGTCCTCTGGAATGGTGAATTCAGCTATGAAATCAGCAAGGACTTGTCCTTGTATTGCTCGTCTTGGTGTGTAAGTAATATCAAACTGACTCAGTTCGATGTTCCACTTAAGTAGCCTACCAGACGTCTCAGGCCGCGAAAGGACCTGTTGTAACGGCTTGTCGGTGTAGACGACGATGGGATGTGCTTGAAAATACGGTCGTAGTTTTCTTGATGCGATTACAAAGCAGTAAGCCAACTTCTCCAACTTTGGATAGTTCCTTTCGGCCCCAGTTAATCGTTTGCTGACGTAGTACACTGGCTTCTGTATCCCGTCTTCTTCTCGAACCAAGGCAGTGTTGATAGCGTTTTCTGATATCGCCAAGTACGCATACAACTTCTCATGATCAATAGGCTTTGACAGTATCGGCGGTGTGGAAAGATGTTGGACTAGTGCTTGGAAAGCGCCCTTGCACTCTGTGGTCCATTCAAAGTTTCGCTTCCCTTTTCGAATCAGATCGAAGAAGGGAATGCATTTGTCGGTGGACTTTGAAATGAACTTGCTCAATGCTGCTACCTTTCCATTAAGACTTTGGACTTGCTTTATAGTCTTAGGAGTTTCAAGATTTCTAATTGCCCAAATCTTTTCAGGATTAGCTTCGATTCCCCGGGCGTTAATGATGAACCCAAGGAACTTTCCGGATGAAACTCCGAAGTGACATTTCAGGGGATTGAGCTTCATTTTGTATTGTCGAAGTATGTTGAACATAGTTTTCAGGTCTTTAACATGGTCGGTGGAGAGTCGTGACTTTACAAGCATGTCGTCGACATATACTTCCATTGTTTTCCCGATTTGATCGGCAAACATCCGATTGACCAATCGTTGATTAGTAGCCCCGGCGTTCTTGAGTCCGAATGGCATAACCTTGTAGCAGTAAAGTCCCAGGTTGGTCACGAAGCCGGTATGCTCCTGATCGGGTAAATGCATCGGTATCTGATTATAGCCGGAGTACGCGTCCATGAAGGATAAGAGTTCATGCCCAGCTGTCGAATCTACTAGCTGATCGATTCTGGGAAGTGGGAAACTGTCTTTGGGACATGCTTTATTCAGATCGGAATAATCGACGCACGTTCTCCACTTTCCATTCGACTTTCGGACGAGCACGGGATTCGACACCCATTCAGGATATAGCGCATCTCGAATGAATCCGTTCGCTTCAAGCTTTTCTACTTCCTCTTTAAGGGCGGCAGATCTCTCTGGATCCACACCGCGCCTTTTTTGTTTGACCGGGACATGCCGCGGTTCAATGTTCAGAGTGTGGTTCGCGATGTCCGGCGAGATCCCACACATATCAGAATGTGTCCAGGCAAATATGCCAAGAATTGCCCGCAGAAATTCAACCAATTCCTCCTGAGCTTGCTGGCTTAGCTGAGATCCAATCTTTATCATTTTCGAGTCGTCTTTACTGTCAATCGGGACATCAATCGTCAGTTCGGCCGGTGATGCTTGATTTTCTTTAGATTCTCCTTCTTCTTCAGTCTCTCTTGGATCAAGGTCTTTGAGGAATTGGCTAGGGTGCCCGGACCTGGGCCCGGGCGTTAATTGTCAATTATCGGCGAAACGGACGCAGAGGGATTCCTCTACACCCTTTCCCTTCTCCTTTCGCTGCGCCTCCCGCAACTCAGCAACATAACAGGCTCTGGCAGTAGCCTGATCTCCCTCAATGATTCCTATTCCATGATCAGTGGGGAATTTTAAGGTCAAACACCAGTGGGCAATGGCTATCCTGAATTCAGCGAGGGCCGGTCGACCCTAGAAAGCATTGTAAGGTGAATCTATGTCCATAACAATGAACTGCAACATTCGTACTCTCGGACGTTCTCCAACTCCCAACTATACTGGCAGTTCCACCATTCCAGTGGGTATAGTGGCACTTCCGTTGAAACCATGGACTCGAAATTGACAAGGCTTCAAGTCTGCGGCTTCCATCTTCATTTGATCATAAGCTCGCTTGAACAAAATATTCACAGAGCTTCCACTATCAACTAAGATCCTTTTCATCGAAGCGAGACCTAATTGTGCTGAGATGACTAGTGGATCGATAGTGGGAGCTTCGATTTTATCTGCGTCTCTGCTCCTGAACACGATGTCATCCGTCATCGTTTTCTGTTGCTTGGCCGGAGCTCCCTCATCAAAACTACTGTAACACTCGAAGTCCGCATGCCTAATAGAACTGGCATACGACTCCATTTCCTTCCAGCTTCGATCTGCTGGGTGAGGACCACCACTTATTGTATTGATGACCAACCTCTCGTCTGCACGGGTGGGTTCCTCCTGTTTTTCCTGATTCGGCGCACTATTCTGATTTGATGGGCCCGCACCACCGGATTGCGACGCCCGCACATACTGATCCAGCTTCCGCTCACGTATCAGTTTTTCAATGAGGAATTGTAGGTGACGACACTCATTGGTGTTGTGGCCATAACTCTCATGGAATCTACAGAATTTTCCTATTTGGATTTGTCTTTCAATTGGTGGTTTCGGGGCAGGTTTCTTATACTGCATGGTATTGCAGGTCTGCAAATACACATTTTCCAACGACGTGTTCAATGGAGTGTAATTTTCGTACATGGAAGCTCTACGCCGTGGTCCACGATCCTGATCGCGTTTTTTGTTCTAATTTCTATTGTCCCTTTGCTGATTCTGTTTATTTTGGACGTTCAACTGAATTTTTCCAAAACTTTCTCCGGACTGTTTAACTGCGACGTTACTCTGGATACCTTCGATGTTGGGCCCTGCGTCATCCTGCTTCCTAGACTGTTTCGCATCCTTCCTTCTCAGGAATTGGGCTGCCTTGAATAGAAACGGTCTAATGACGCTGGTGGTTTCCTAGCTAACCAATTGCCGAACTCGGAATCAGCATCAATCCCCTTAGTCAGTGCCATCAGGATAGAGTTATCGTTGGGATTGCTTATTTCTGCGCACGCAGCATGGAATCGCTCCAAGTAACGTCTAAGTGTTTCTCCGGGAGCTTGCGTAACACTAGACAGAGTGTTAACGTCCTTTGGCCTCGCCACATGCATGCGGAATTGTTCGACAAACTTGGTGGCCATCTGGTCAAAGTTAGAGATGGATCGTGGTGGCAAACGGGTGAACCACATGGTAGCGATGCCCCCTAGGGAGATGGGGAAACTACGGCTCTTTACTACGTCAACAGCTCTAGCAGCATTCATCAACCATTCGTATTTCAGGACATGTTGATTGGGATCAGAACTTCCTTCATAAACTGGCAAAGCTGGCATCCTGAAGTGCCGAGGTGGTTCAGCATATAAAACATCATCGGTGAAAGGGGTATGACTTCGGGAGATTCCCCAGTCGTCATTAGAGAGACCATGACTTTCACGGATCATTTGGCGGATCATCGCTGGTATATCTAGCGTTCGGACACTTGGAGCATGTTGTGCCAAGGTGTGGTCGGGTTCCACAGCGCGAGTCTGGACCGGACGTGGTCGACGGTCCGTGCCTCGCCTCCTTGGTTCAACATCCTCAGGGACATAAGGCTCAGGAGTCTGCTCTCGTTGGCTACATTGAGGATCAGCTTGGTTTCTAGCGTCACCTCCCCGTCCGGCAGTGGTGGTAGTAGAAATGTTGCTGGTAACATGATAAGGAGCAGCTCCTTCTCGAGTTGAAGGTTCTGTGCGGAGACTAGCGGATGGTCCAGCTCTAGGTTGCCCAAGGGTCGAAGCAGGTTGATGTCCCGTGGTTTGGGTGTAGCTTACACCTAGCCGTGGACGTGTGGAAAAGTGAGAACCTTGGTCTCTTCTGGATCTTCTTCGTCTTTGGCGATTTAGCTGGTTAGTCAACTTCGTGTTGGCGCGTAGTTGTTCCGCTAGCTGCTGTCGACTTTGGGTCAACTCTTAAAGAAATGTCTGGAATTCTTGCCTAGTGATTGGACCTGATGGATCTGGAGGTCCTGCAGCATTTTGGATGGATGAAGGCGATTGCTCGAGATTTTGTCGGTCCCATGCTCCTTGATCAGCAGTTGTAGATGTGGTACGTGTGCTCACCATAGTGAGGAGATGAAAGTCCTTTCCTAGATCTGATGCAAATCTGAATAGAATGGAAGGGCTTTAAAGTTCTAGATCTGGATCTTCTTCTTAGATTTATGCAATCCAATATAGATAGGAGATCCAAAGAACATGAGAAAAATTGGGTTTTCTCAATGAAAGCACCAAAGTGTTTGTACCAAAATTGGGCACAACACTCTTTGGAAGTCTTTGAAGAGATAAAGTGAAGAAATTAAATGAAAAAAAAGGAATTATCTAACAAAAACTCCAAATTTCAGGAATGAGAATAATTAAAGTGCAAGGAGACACTAGAATTTAGAGTGGTTCGGCGTATAGCCTACGTCCACTATGAAGTAGTTTGCTTTATTAATCTTTCTTTTGCGTTTACAAGTGAATTCAATGATTTACAGGAGTCAATTGTGATTTGCAGCAGTGAATTTCGTTTGTGGCAGCAGCAATTGAGTTCAGATCTGGATCTGGCGGAGTCTGGGCGTTGGAGATCTCAAAGAGGAAGAAGAACCCCTTTTCTGTTGGCTTTGGGGGTCTATTTATAGGTGTAGGAGGCTGATATTTCGCTCAGATCTCGGGAGACCCTCTCTGGCACGTGACTAGGCCCGCACGCTTAAGCCCATGAAGTTTCGGTCCGATCCGTGATCGATACAAACAGATTTTGACTCGATCAAGATTTCATCCAATGGAGTCAAAATTTGGCGTGGACATTCTCTAGCATACACGTAGTCTTCTGTGAAAATTTCATAGCATTTGGACTTGAGATTGGGAGATATGATCGATACGAAATGGAGTTTTGGGTAGGCTGTTTCCTTCGACTCGCTTTCGTTTCGACTCGCTTCTGCTTCGACTCGGCGACGTGGCGCTTTCTGGATCGCTCTGCCTTTGACGCTGTTTTGAGCGAGTCGAAGCGCACATTTTCGATGGTTCCAAACTGGAGCGAGTCGAAGAGAGCAGTTCTGGGAGGTTTGAGCAGTGGAGTCGAAGTTTATGGAGTCGCTTAGTGGTTCGAGGGGAGCGAGTCGAAGAAGGCCTCTGAGCGAAGCGAGTCGAAGTAGGTACTTCAGATGGCTGTGAAGCGAGTCGAATAGGAACGAGTCGAAGTTGGCATCTGAGGGATATGGAGCGAGTCAAAGGGAGCGAGTCGAAGGAGCGAGTCGAACGGTAATTATTTTTCGTCCAATTTTGTATCCTCATAACTTGAGCATACGGACTCAGATTGACTTGAGATTTGGAACGTTGGCTCTCATGGCTTAGCTTGTCATGTCCTACCAATTTTGGCTCGATCCGGACTCGGACAAAATTCATCGATATCCGTGGTGAGCCCGTGTATAACTAATCTCTAGGATGGGTCGTCATTGGTTATTATTTAATTCCTTGGTGTTACGGCCTTGCCAAAAGGTGGGATAATAGTGAGTTAACAAGGTTATTAAATCAATTTAATCATATTTAGTCTAAGATTCAAATATTTAAATAATTCATATATTTAAATATGAATTGTTTGAAATTCCAGGTTGTTACAGTATATGCATGACGATTTTTCTCTCCTATAGTTCTACGGTAGGAAAAGGGAGGAGGTGGATGTTAAAAGACCCTGTAGGCTATTAGTGGAGCAGGGCTTGAGTCCAATTAGATAGACGAGGAAACATGCTTTCATGGAGTCTTCGTGCGGTCCAGGGAATTGAGTCCTATAAGCGACCTAGGTGGTGGCGAGTAACAGACAACCTTATATGGCATGAGGCTGGACTAGGGCGTGAGTCCATATAGATATGCTGCAATATAGTTAGATGTATAAGACACTCGGATATGAAGTGGTGACGGAATGTGTGGTCGTCGAGCGATGTATTCAAATCATGTTTTAGTATTATTGTTGTAATATATGTTGAGTAGAGTACAGCTCACTAACTAGACTTATGTCCGACCCTCTCCTATTTTCCTTTATATGTATATATCTAGGTCGATGGGGTATGGAGGTGAGATGGTATCAGGATCAGAGATTCATTCGTATATTATGTATATAATGTACGTAGGTGTTATGACCTAAAGTTGACTGTGCATTTGGATTGGGTTGTAATTTTATTATTCAAACATATGTATTTGACATTCTCATTCTTTTGTTTTGCATCATTGCGGTAATGGTTAGAGATGGAAGTGAATGATATGTAGGTGCTCTATTGTGTGATATCATTGTAGAGGTAGCTTATTTGAGTTTACTGATGAATGAGTGTCATTGACCTGATGTGGTAGGTAATGTTACACCATTTGTTGTTATATGACTTGGATGAATGTTGTTCTCCAAGTAATTAATTGTAGTTTTGCTCTATATGTTTAGGATGATAGTTATTTGAGTGATAGACATGGTTGTAAGTATATAGTTTAGGTTAGATGTGACATGACTTTGATGACATGTTCACTATGCTAAGACACAACGCTTTTTCTAATGTTCCTAGATCGATTATGGCGTAAGATGTTACTATGATTGTTGATTATTTTATTTATTTGATTTATATAGTGAGATGCCTGCCCTATAGAGTTGTCTCATCCATAGTATGAAATAATAGTAAGTCGGTGAGATGATATATGAGGAAATTTTTTGTCATTTAGTTGTTATTATAAAATGTTTTAAGCTTATAATTTTGGTTATAAAAAATATCATGTTTGAACTATTTACTTTAAAAGTGTATTCTAAAACAAATTTAGTTTTAAGATTAAAAGCGGTAAGTATGAGGTTAATGGATGAGTGTTAAGGCTATATAAGTTGTATGGAATGAAGTCTTCAAAACTGTATAGATAAGTATGATTTGAAGAATAAAGAATTTTCGGAGTTGTGGCCTCTGATTATAAAGGATATTCCGAATAGGATTTACAACGAAAATAATATGAGAAATATCTTTAGTTGATGTACATAAATAATTTGGATAATGGAATTTGAGCTATTGAGATAAACCTAATTTGGGGAACTTTAAGAAAAGAGGCACTTGATTAAATGGATACTAAAATACAAAAATACCATGGAAATTTATTTGGAAAGATTGAGGAAAGAACATTATGGCTAGCATGCATAAAAGATGCAAAGCCGGTTCTCTGGAATGGAATTTGTAAGGTTTACATACGACTTTGAGTGAGAAGTAGATGAATTCTTTTCAATCATCCCTTAAATTGAAGATAGATTATCTATTCCAAGAATATTCTTTTGGATAACGACTTAAAGGTACAGAATTTGCGTTGCATATGAAGTGCATGTAGATAATGTATTATATAGTAAATTATTTTAGCTTTATCACTATCTTATGTTATAACTTTTCTTAGGTCTGGATTTCACTTTGATTTTGAACTTTGATTGATATGGTTGTATTAGCTGACTTGAGTAGGGCTTCTCTTGTTTGGATGCTTACTTAGTTATAGGATTAGGATGGAATGTTTGGAAAGTTGAGGAGGTAATACATTGTGTATCAAAAACTTGTTGGATATATGGATAAGTGATATCTTAAGCATAATGATACCACTTTCATTTGATTAAAGGTCTTGATAGGAGATATTTTGTGTTCACTAGGTTAATACATTGACTATTTTGGATGTCCCTAGGTGAAAGAAAGAATAGTACGTATGATGATTTGAGTTGTTTGGATTTGTTTAAGTTAGACACCATCCACTTCGAGTTACCTTATCTTATCAATCCAAAAAATGAATGTGGAAACTACTACTAGATGATTTAGGTGTTAGATATGTGCATTTAGGAATGGTATGAGGGACTGCAATTTGGTTTAGGGCATGCTAGTGCTATGGCTACCTATTGATATGCATTGTAACATTATTTATTTGAGATGGTGGTAGGGATTGCAGAAGTTGTAAACATGCATGTATGATTGAGATTGGTATTTTAGAATGAGTTATATCAGTAGTAGACTTTGTTGGAATATTTTAGGTAGGATGATTTGGTCAAGGACAATTGGGAAGTGGAGGAGTAGATCCAATCTTTCCAATTTAAATCCTTTCCAAAGCATTTCCATTCACTTGATTGTTAGTATTGTTGATATCTAGGTTTGATTGAATAATTGCTCGAAATTATTGTTCTTTTTGTTTATGTTACTTGATATCAGTTGCTTTGGATGATTGGTTTGTTTATGTAGGGATTGTGCTATAATTTTGTAATAGCTTCACCGCCACACCCATATTATTAAAGAACATTACAAATATGTCAGCTAATAATACGGAGAATACGGCTTGTTAAAGGCGACCAAATGTGAATATATGTTTGATCTAATACTGACACGTCACGCTTACCCTTTTTGTTAAATATCTAGAATGAAATTTTGACGTGTACAGTCTCAGTCTAAAGAAATAAACCGATTGGTTTCTTGAAATCAGAAAAATATATCATATAAATAATAATCACATATCACAGCAGATAATTTACATCATATACAATACATAAGGTGATTCTACATAATGAAACACTAGACTCACATAGTATACATCAAAATAAGTCACTATCTCAAATAATACATCCCATAATACATCATGTGAATATATACAACAGAAGATAAACTAAGATGTCAAAATGTCTACTATCTTCCAGCAAACCTGCCCAAAACCTAAGCATCCAGAAAACCTGAAAAGTCTTGGCCTGACTCGGGTATTATAAAATAAACGGGTCAGACTATCTCTAAATATTCACAAAGGTGGGAACAAGATGTAACATAAGGTATTTGGTGCTATAAATGTGTACTAGTTACATAACTTATTTAACACGGAACTTATCACAAAACTCAAGAACATTTTAAATCCAAAAGCACTAGAAATCCAAGGTAATTGAAGTAAAACATGTCGATCACCTAGATCGTTCATACCGACCATAACGATCGTCCATACCATGACAAACTAGTATCACTCATGCCGATTTGATACTAAGGATCGTCCATACCACAAAATAACCTTTGCCGGTATTGAGAAGTTATCCATACCGATCCAAATGATCATAGAACACATAGCATGGCACAAAAGAATTTAAAGAATTCATAAGTATATCTTTTAAGGATTTATCGGTCCTTGCCTAAACCCTAAAAGGAAATATACTCTAAAGTGCCAAATACTATCACTTGCAATAATCGCTAGAACTTAACCAAAATGTTCCATACCACATGGTGAAATTCCAATATTTACTAGAAGCTAGTAAATCTCACTCGTTACGGATACCACCGGAAAACCTGAACTATATTCTCTTAAATATCTAGCAGCCATATGCCGCATACCAAAAGAAAATACAACTCTAATGTGTTAAATACTTCCTAATAGAAATCACACGAATTTAAGCAAGGCATCCCATACTACCCGGTGAAATTCAAATATTCGCTAAAGGGCTAGTAAGTACCACTCAAAAATTCTATTCAATAATTTGTACAATATTCGATGAAGGGTTATGCGAGAGCATTTAACCAAATCGGTAACACTAAGTCGAATATTAGTATTCCCCAAATTATAGAATTAAGGTTCTCAAAACATTTTTATTTTAAAAGAATAAAAGTCACATGGGATTGCCAGATGTAGAAAATATTATAAGAGTTTAAGGTTTGAAGTAGTTAAATGTAATTTTAACACACACACACACACACACACACATATATATATATATATATATAATGGTTTTCCAGAATTACTTTATACAAAATATTAATTTCAAGTTCCCCTATTTAAAATCCATAATTTAATCATTATTCAACTTAACATAAATATTCACTATTTGATAAAATATTACATAAATCTGAATTATTCCAAAAATGCACTTGTATAAATATAGTTGTCTAAAAATTCCATATACGGTATTTATTTAAGAAATCATGTTCCAAAACTTATATATATATATATATATATATATATATATAAGTTCTGCTAATTTTTATAAACCCATAATTACTCTTATCCAAAACCATATAAACATTTAAACCTTTAATTAGAAATAATCTTGTTTACATTTTAAAATCATTCTAATTATAAATAATAAATAATTGTATAAATAAATGAATGTATGTATAGATATATACACGCACTTTTAAATGTTCTTTATAACCAAAGCAATTTATCGCTTAAAAATTTAGTAGAAACAATTCGACCTGAAAATCCATTCTCTTTGAAAATCCTTATTAAGACATGTGAAAGAATTTTAGTATTGTGCTATGGACTCTATGACATAACCATTCCAAAAGAAATTCACAAATTAAATAGTCTAAAACTAGAAATCATGCACCAAAATCACACATACAAGCAATTGAAACAAAGCATCAAGTTAACAAGTGCAAAATAAGTAAACAGGAGGCCAAACGGACAATCGGGGAGGTAGCACGGCACGACCTGAAGCTCTATCCAGGCCTTAACCAGTCCACCGGTCTACATGACCAGTGCACTGATAGCGATGCGCGGACAGAGGTCCAGGCAGTATTGTCGCTTCCCTGGCGGTCCGACGTCGCTAATTTTTCTACTGATGATTGTTTTGACTCCTAAGGCACTAATTTTGGTGTCATGCAGCCATAATTTCAACAATAATATGATGATTTAAGAGGTTAAACAACTAGGGTTTTCCAGCAACAACAAATTGCATATCCAAAATGCGAACAACACAATGAATATAAATCATTTCAACAATAGATCCTACTACCAATTTATCCACAGCAAACATACACCAATATTCAACTTAGAAATAGGTTTGTTAACTCACTTTTATATCTTGAATTAAAGATTAAACTTGAATTCACCTAGGCCAAAACCTTTTAGCAATTACCTAATTTTATTCTCAGAAATTGAAAAAGAAAAGATTTACAACCATAGACAAAATAGGGATTAATCATATATTAAACACATAAGAAGATAAAGAAGATTAGCAAAGATTGATTTCTACTAGGATTAGCCAAAAGCCCTAAGATTTGCAGAGAATTTAGGGATTGCTTGAACTAGGGTTTATGTAACAGGAGATAGAAGGAGTAATCGTTTAGAAGTCGGCTATGTGATAGAGTTAGGGGTATGCCTTAGGGGCAATTATGTAATTTGTTACATATATCTAACTCGTTGACCAATCTTGTTCGAAATAAAGGTATTTTCTTTCTATTATATACTTGGTATAATGTAATTATATGAATTAATTAATTTAATTGAAAGTATATACAATAGACAATCGATAAATGGTATGTTTTATGATAGTAGCTACAAAGTGTTGTAACCGTGAGTAATTTATCACAATGAAACAAATATACCATTTTAAATGTTCCTAGTCAAGATGTATTAAGACTGGATATCGATGTATCCATTGAGACTCGAGTACGTAACACACTCCAAATGTTGGGCATTGTATTACTCTTGACTGGTGGGGGCACCAAGGGGTTATGTACTGATAGTTATTGGATAATTATGGAATACTCACTCGATAGTTTTTTGTTAGTTAATATAACTAAGGTCAAGCACATAATATCGATGTGACTATTTTACATAGTTCTCTCGACTTGAGAATACTGTTGATCTTCAATATAGAAGCTCTGCGATTATAGTTAAATCGTGGCACGACGTCCATTGAACGACTATAGTTGGGTCGAGTGGAAGCATTGGAAGTGAAACACTATTCAAGAGAGGATTCGTCTCCTAAGTTATATGAGGTTAGTATCACAGTCAACTGAAGTCAATTCAAAGTCAAAGTCTCTGGCCAGAGCATTTCAGTTAATAATAATTATGATTATTGAACCAAGGACTTTATGTTTGGACTACAAAGTTGAATGTGGATGATATTGGAATTTTGACCATTACCAAATTTCATAAATCCAAAGTGGTATAGTTTTGATGAAGAGAATTGGTGTAAATAATTATCACTATTAGGTACCGCTGATAATAAGTATAATTGGATTTTACCAAAAGATGTGTAAGCGACAAATTTGGCCAAAATGTCACACCACCTGCTAAGTGATGTGTGAACGTTAATATTCGAATAGTTCAATATTAATCGCTGACTGAATTTACACCTTTGAGTCGCACAACCGTAATGATGAATTCTCTGAAAAACCACATGATTTAATTAATTTTCAACATGTTTTAAATTGATTAAATTAATTGATATTTGAGAAATATTAATTATTATTTATTTGATGTTTGGAAGTTGTTTGTAATTATTTTAATGCATTTATAAAAGTTATATCTGCGCGCATTGATATATAATATCGTTGTAATTTAAAGATAATTGCATAAAATGATTTATGGAAATTTTTTGTCATTTGATGACATAAATTGTGGAAATTTTATGTTATTTGATGACATATAATGTGAAAAGTAAGGATTAGAGAAAAGAAACAATTAAGGGAATTAATTAAGGGTCTGAATTAAAGAACAAGAAATGTTTCATTCTTTCAATTAAAACTTATTTTCTAATTCTGGACATAAAATTCATTTTCCTTCTCGTTCATTCTTTCTCTTTCTCTCCTCCTAACTTTTCATTGCAGAAACAAAAAAAGAAAACGAAATTCCAAAATCTTTCAACTCCAAATAAAAAGATCAAATAAAATAAAAAAAGTGGTTCATCCATCTCTTGCAAGGATAAGATGTGGATCTTGAAGATCTGAGGAGATATCATCATTCAAAGTGTGATAGGCAACATCCTAAGGTGATTCAATCGGATCTTGAGGCATTCTTCATTCAAGGTGCAAATCAAAGGCAACATCAACAAGGTGTGTTTTAGGGTTTGGGTAGTAAGGTATGTCATTTTTTATATATAGGCAGTGATATTGCAATGATTGATGGAAATTTAGTTTGAATTTCATAATTTGTATGATGTATTACTGTCTTGCTTAATTATTATGAAGATTGAATTATTTATTGAATGATATGATTGAGTTTTCATTTGATAAATCAAAATTAAATTGGTTTATGTTCTAAAACAATATTTAAGTGTAGATCTATGTTTTTAAACATTCTAATTAAAGTGTATTTCTTCAGATATGAATGTTTATCTGTTCGAATTGATTAGCTGCTTTTCTTTACTTTGTTAAATTGAGACTTAATTTATATATTTTAAAGTACGATGTTTTATTTTAGTTCTATGTTTTAACATTTAATTTAAATTCCATTTCTTTAAATCTGGAAACTTACATTTTCATGTTGGTTGATTGAATTATATTTAAAGTTAAAAATGAAATGTATATGGAATCAATACAATGTTTCAATTGTAGATCTATGTTTTAATCTTTCATAACAAAGTGTAATTTTAGTTTTGAATGTTAATATATGTATCTGTGCATGTATGCAAGTATTAATTGCACTTTTTATTGCATTAGATATTTACATATGAATAAAAGGAATTTTAGAAACAAATCAAAGTTTTGAAATCGACTGTAATAACTATTTAATTTATATTATTAAAAAGCTTTGATTGAATTCCATATATACATATTTGGATCTACTTATATGTGTTCATATAAAATGTATTTTTCTTTACATATATTGTCATAGTATGATATCATTTCTCTTTTTTATTAAGACATTAATGTATACATACAATTCATTGTTTACCTTCTATATTCTTACATTATAGTATCTATTGATTGTCATTAATATATTGCATTAATTAAGTTTACTAAAAGGGAAACTGTATCAATCACCCTTGTCATCCCTTATTTATTTCCATTTCAATTCCAATGTAAAAACCATTCAAATTGTTCTTGTTTATTTTATGTATATATGTCAATTACCACTAACTATGCACACTCCCTATATGTTGCACTTGCACAATCTTTACTATGAATATATTTACAATTCATGCCATATTTAGATTAGTCATTAATGTTATTTTATTAATCAACTATTTAATTTAACTAAGAGAAGAAAATGAAAAGTTTCCTTCTCTAACTAAATTTTTGATCCTTCTTTAATTGAATAATTTAGGAGAAAGGAAATTATTTTGTGCCCCCTCATTAATTGAATAAGTTAAGACAAAGAAAATGAAATATTTCATTCTCTGAATAAACTTGAAAAGTAAACATTCCACACAAATTTGTATATAAGAGTATATTAGATATAGTCTAACTTACATACACATTAAATGAAAGTACTTTATTTATAAAGTTAAATAAAATATTTATTTTATTTAAAAGAAACTTAGAAAAGTTCCAAATTAATTTAGACTTCATAGGCCCATTAAAGATCCAAAATGGTTAATTTTTTTGAAATTCACCCATTTCTTCCGTTGCGGGTTCGCCAGTTCCAACAAATGGTATTAGAGCCCAGTAGCCTATGTGGTCTATATTACTCATGTTACGGCTAACTAATTAAGCTTGTGCACTTAGTATGGTGTCTAGAAAGGTGATGTCTAGGATTGTAATTGGGTAATCAAGTACCCTGTCCTACCCGGTTAACTGCCTGGCCTGAAAGGTGAAGTGAGCCCAAAGGTTGCCTCTGATAGAAAATGCCTAATTTGAATTAGGCCTTGGGCTAATTTTCAAAATAGTTTTGAAAATTAAGACTAGATTTTAAATTTAAAAATTAAATTTAAAATAAAAACATGTTTATTATAAAAGGTTATAATATTACAAATTTTTTCAAAATGTTTGAAAAGGTAATGAAAATTTCAAAATGTTTGAAACTGTATAAATATTAATTTCAAAATTTAATTTTTTTAATAATATTAATAAAATTAATTAATTAAATGAGTTAATTAATTAATACTTATATGCATGTATTATATATGTTGATATATGTTAAGTTATTTTAAAGTGTTTAAGATAACATAAGTATACATGTACGTAAGATTAATTTTGAAATTGATATAATTTAATTAAAATTATTTAATTAAAATTATTTAATTAAATAAATTAATTAAAGGTTAATTAATTAAATAAAAAATACGAATATCTAAGATATATGTGTCATACTATAAAGGTTATAGTAGATATGTCCAATATAAAAGTTGTAGGAATACAAATTTAAAATTAATTAAGTAAAATTAATTAAATAAGATTTAATTAATAAAATATTATACCTAAGCGTATTATATAAGTAATATGAAATATAAAAGTTATATAATAGTAATACTTATATGATATGAATGTAGAAACTAAAGGTGGAACATTAAAAAAACCCAAATAGACTTAAGGAGTAAATACATACCTAAATGTACGTATACCTTGATTTCTGATGTGTCTGACACTTGAATCACGAGGGTATTTCATAAGAAATACATTATTTCATAAGTCGATATCACGCAATACAATATATTGAAGATTATGAAACTTCAATATAGTGTTGTCCTCTATGATATATATTAATAAATTAATTGCATACTTCTTAGTTTTTGAGCAAACTCAAGATAAGGATGTTATGAGTAGTATTACTAATATATTGAATAGACGAGGTAAGATAACTATATGTATTTGTTGAGAAAACTCAAGGTACATATACTATAATCAAGTTATCGCGATATGGTAGGCATGAGTGAATAATCTCTTATAATTTCTTGAGCAAACTTAAGGTCGAAATGAGATTAGGACAAGGAAACTGTAACAACCCGCATATTTTACGATTGTATATTTAAATGTTTTATTTAAATATAGCATCGGTTAATTAGATTAAAGTCTGAAATGTTACTTTTCGTAAACGGTCGAATTAGGACTTGAGACCACTTCCATTGAGTCCAAAATGGTGTTTACAACTTTTTGAGTATAAATATCGATATGTTTGGAGTTGAGTAGAATTTGCTATTTTTCTACTTAGGCTTTGGGTTTGGGTTTCAGCCCACTAACCCATCCTTATACCCTAACACTTCACTTAACCCCTCTTCATTCACTCATTCCTTTTCTTAACAATCTAGCTCAAGAGAAATGGGGGAAAAAGATTGGAAATAGAAATTCCAAACCCTAGTTTGATTTGGAAACTCGAGTTCTTGCTCCAAAATCAAAGAGAAGCTTATGTAAGCATCCTCTCCATCTTCTCCATCTCTATCTCTCTTCAATTTCAGAAATTTCTAAACCATAACTTAGGAAATATTTGCTTATTAGCTTAGATTGGAGCTTCTTGAGTTGAGATTGAAGAGGAATTGGTCTTTCCTTTGTTTTCAAGCTTCTCACTTGTGTTTTGAGTTTAAAAGGTGAGTTCTTTAACTCACATCTACGTCTATAGCTATCATTGTTGTTAGGTATGAATTCCTAACATTTGTGCATATTCATTTGCTTTTGAAATGAATTGATTTGGTGAATTCTCCGAATTTTGGTGTTTTGGTCCAATTTTATGAAATCCTACTTTGGATGTTTGGACATTGATATTTGGGGTGTATCGAAGAGCCTTTAAGGCTGGGTTGTCGCTTGGCGTAAATCCTTAGTCGTCGTTGCTCGTCCGATCACTCCCGATATGTTTTGGCCACTTTGGCCTAGGCAAACTGTTGCCTGGTCCAGGTGACCAGACGTCTGGAATTCAAGTCCAAACGTCTGGTTATAGGCCCTGGAGAAAAGAAAATCATACGGCTGAAAAATAGAATGGCAGAGACTAATTTCAGACGTCTGAATTATAATTTTAGACGTCTGAAAATGTTTCAGACGTCTGGATTGCCGAACCAGACGTCTGGAAGGTTTTTCTGGAATTTTCAGAACCTAAATCCAGACGTCTGGATTGACCCCCAGACGTCTGGAACTGTGTATTTTTGCCTGTTTAGGCTTTTCTTGATTGAATTTCCATTGTTTATCGATTTTAGTTGCTCCGATTAGTTGTTATCACTTTTATCGACCTTGATGACTTCTTTTTCGGGATTTTTGGGAATATCCATTTTGATGGATTTGGTATCGATTTCTTTGGATTTAATTCACGTCTTCGAACGTGAATCTTTGGTGATTGATTTTTTTTACAATCATTTTTGGTGATTTGTCACTTTTAAAATACAAAGGTTTCTATACTAGTAGTGAATACTCAAACTCTTTCACAACCACGATTTCAACACTACTTTTAAATACAAAGCTCGTTTTAAAACCGTTTTCCAATCTATTAGTATATACAGACCTTTACCTCATTCATATGAGAAATCTAATTAAACTGCTTAGTAAGACAAGTGGTATGAAACGCTTGCGTTTACTTCGCCGGTTAATTCTTCGACTTGTTCGAATGAAATCTTGTGACAATCTTTGAGTGGAAATCTACAATCTGTTCGTAAATAATTAAGTTAAGCCAGTGGTTATGGGACATGAACCTAAACTCATCTATTTACTAGCTTAGTGTAATTGACACTTCTTATTGATCAATGGTGATCATTTAAGGATTTAGACTAGCGATGTGCGATGTCTCTTTGTCCGCATGGGGGACTATACCCCGTTCTGTTGAGCTTCGTCTCATTTTTATGGGCTAGCGACCCATGGTCTTTGGACCGTTCGTGGAGCATTCGGCTCAATAAGTCGGTGCCTGGGATGTATCTTTTTAGGTGCATAGATGTCCGACTAGGCATGGGGTGTATCTTTTTAGGTGCATCGATGTCCGACTATACATGGGGTGTATCTTTTTAGGTGCATCGATGTTCGACTAGGCATGGGGTGTTTCTTTTTAGGTGCATCAATGTCCGACTATACATGGGGCATATCTTTTTAGGTGCGTCGATGTTAGTTTATACATGGGGCATATCTTTTCAGGTGCGTCGATGTTCGACTGTGCATGGGGCGTATCTTTTTAGTTACGTCAATGTTCGGTTCATGGAACAACGACCCATTTGTGATACACGTGTTGGTGAGTTTTCATGCTCCCGTTTGTGATAGGCCTCCCCCATTTGTGATTTCTGGATTTCTAGTTGATGATTTCTAAAATTAATGTTTCACCAATTTTCATCGTTTGAATTGATAAGCTCTATCAATATTTGTGTTTTGATGAATAATTTAAAGAATATGCCATTCTTTTTGGTGTTTGAGATGATTTGAGATATTGTATGATTTTTGTTGTTATTTGATGTATACTTGACACAGTATGGCATTTTTGTTATCATATGTTTTTGGTCATATCTCTTATCCTATCTCATTTTATCTGATATTTATAGCTAGACTGATCCGTTTATTATTTTCTTCTTAAATAATACTTGGGTTAGACCGAGATATTTCAGGTGCTCCTGCTTGACTTCTTATCAGGGTCCTTCACCTGACTTTTGGCTAACTACTTTATCATAGTAGTTTTTGTTAGTATACATTTGAGATATAGACTCCTTGATGTATAATTATTCTTTTGTCTAGCACTTGTATCTATTCTTTTGTGATGTAATTGATCTAGTTTGACCACTACTTTGATGTACACTTCTATGTGTTATATTCATATATGTTTCCGCCTTTGTGATATGAATATCTGTGACTGATTTGTGTTATGTTTATTTCTATATTTGTTTCTGAAGTCCACATAGCCACTGTGTGGTAGCTTTGAGTTTGTATTTGATATGTCGGATTTCCTCTTGAAATGAAATGTAAGTTATATTTTCTGACATATCGGTACTCGCACAAAGCAATTACACAGATGGTCGCTCCTCAACAGCCTTATTCTTCGTGCTAGTCGACGGCATTACCCCGTAGTGTCCCATGATAGTGTGAGTATAGAGGTGGGGCGTCACAGCTTGGTATCAAAGCCAAACTTCGGAACAATGTAGAATAATCTAGCAATGATCATTGTCCTAAGTCTTTCTTAGGAATCGTGCAATAGGATTTAATTCGAGTCTTTGTACCGTTCTATCCTATTTCTTTTTATGATGCCTTGTTTTATCAATCAAGTTTGTTTGATATTCATTTTGTGAATAACCTTTTTCCTCTTCTTTCTTTCTTAAAGAAGAGAAATGGTTAGACCAGGCCGTCTCAGCCGGTCAATCCAGTGCTACTCCTCAGGATGGAGTATTTATGTCTGCCCAGCAGCTTTTAGATCTTGTGAAAAATGCTCAAGCTATCGGACCAACCCCAGAGCCAACTCATCCTAAATCCGGGTTTGCACGCTTTTGCAGAGATTATACCACTTTGGGTGGAAGGCCATTCAAGGGTTCCGAAAATGTTATAGAAATCCAAGCTTGGCTTAGATCATGCGATCGCTTCTTTTCCCGCATGAATCTTATTGATCCACTTCGAGTCCAAGTGGCTTCTAGCATGCTCCAAGAAAGAGCATTAGACTGGTACGAGCTTTTGATCTCTGAAACTGTTGAAGCGGATCTTACTTGGGAGCAATTCCGGGAAAGATTCGAATTGAAGTTTGTGCCGGAGGCTGAAAAATTAACTTTAGCTCGGTGCTTTATTGACCTTGTTCAAGGTGAATCTTCTGTGACGGACTACGTCGCATCTTTTGAATCTCTATCTAAATATGGGGTCGAATATATTAATACCCCATTGAAGAAAAATCAGAGATTTGTCTATGGGTTGAATAAGAACCTCAAAAAGCCTTTACTTCTGAAACTGGAAGTTTCTTTCGATCAGCATGTAGATATCGCTCTTAGATTTGAAGAGGCCGGTAAAGAAAGTGATGTTGAAGTTGTGGGTGCTAAACAGAACTTCAACAATAACATGAAGAGGCCTATTAAGTTCAAAGGCCCCAATCCCAACAAGAAAGGGAAGCATGAAACATCGGTAGCAAAGACACCTACCTCTAGTCGTGGTCAATGCTACAATTGTGGTTCTATGGACCACTGTGAAAATGAGTGTCCGAAACCTCTTTATTGTCGCTATTGCAAAAGTTTGAGTCATCATATATCTGTGTGTACCATACTTCAAAGCAAGAAGGAGGGAAAGCTAAATGTTGTGCAAGCTCTTTGTGAAGCTTCTCTTGGTCAATGTATTTCTTATTCTATCCTTGATGACATTAATTTGTTTTGTGATTATCCTATTCAAGTTCTTTTTGATACGGGTTCATCTCATTATTTTATATCAAAAGAACTTGATGATTCTTTCTCTTTAATTATTATGGGCTTGATAACTTCACTGAGAATTGCGAATCCGGATGGTGGATCTGCAACACTCAGTTTACTTTGTGAAAATGTCGAGATTATTTTATGTGATTATTCTTTTCGAGCCGATTTGCATGTTGCGTTACTTAGGCTTCGAAATTGATTTTTTGGGAAAGGATTAGCTTGATCATTATTAAGTCCACATTCTATGTCCTGAGCAGACTATATATCTTCGCCATCCTCAATCTGTTAAGCATATTTCTATGGTTCTTAATGATTTTGATTTCCAAATTCGGTGACATCATTTTATTCTTTAAACCTACGTGATGGGAGAATGTTATTTCTCTTATTCAAGTAGTTTGTGAATTTTCCGGTATATTTGAGCTTGTCTTAGGATTATCACCTAAGCAATCTATTGAATGGTGCTAAGGTCTTTTCAGCTCGACCTTACCACCGGTTTTTATCAGCTACGAGTTGCGGAGGGTAGCATTCTACTTACCGCTTTCTGCACTCGTTATAATTCTTGTGAGTGGTTCGTTATGTCATCCGGTTTGACGAACCTTCTACCTTATTTCATCCATTTTGTGAATCGAGTATTCTGCGAATATCTCGATGAGCCCATGCTTTTATTTATTGATTATGGATGAAAAAACCAATTTTAAAATTTGCAAATCTTTTTAATAGGATATTTATAAGTATGATTGGACTTTGTGCTTAAAATGAGCAAAGAATGTTTGTAAATTTTATAAGAGACGTGTTTATCATATAGAAGATGATTTTGTGTTGTTTTTCCCATTAAGTGCTTTAAGAATTTTGGTCGATGCGCTTGATCAACGTTATCGATAGGAATCTCCTAAACGCTATTATGAGACAGTTAGACACAGTAAATTGACTTGTAAAGAGTAATTTTTTTCTAAAAAGATGATTACATAAAGTTAATTATAATTTTGAATGTCTTAGCTTTTCGGGAAAGAGGATCATTTAAAAGAACTCTTTTCCGATGCTTTTATTCTTGCGATTCCCGAAGGGAACCAAGAATTGATTGTTTGTACCGATACTAGTCGTATTAGTTTGGGTGTCATTCTCTTGCAAAAGGGAATGTGTTATCACATATGCTTCTTGACAATTAAAGCTTGTCGAGACTAGATATGCCACTCATGATCTGGTGCTCACGGCTATTGTTTTCGCTCTTATAATTTGGCGTCATTATCTTTTGGGAGAGAAATTTGTTCTCTACACCGATCATAAATCTTTGAAGTATTTATTTTCTCAAAAGGAACTTAATTTGCATCAACAACATTGGCTCAAGTTCCTTGCATCTTATGATCTGGTTATTCTTTATACTCCCGGAGGGGTAATCGAGTTGTCGATGCCCTTAGTCGTAAGAAACAAGCGGTTGTTTTCATGATGATATCCGAATGGAATGATCTCGAGACTTTATTCATTTGTAATATTCGAGATCGTGAATCTGATTCATGTTCATCTCTTTGTTTTGTGTAGCCTTGAGGCTCATCCTTCTCTTTTGGACCGTACCTCTTTTGGCTAAACTCTATGTCAAAGAAATTATTAAATTGCATAGAGTTACTACTTCTATTGTTAGCGATCGTGATCCATTGTTTACTAGTGGATTTTGGAAAGGTCTTCAAAAAGCTCTGGGAACAAAGCTTAATTTTAGCACCGCTTATCATTCTGAGTCCGATGGACAAACCAAGCATGTGAATCAAACTCTTGAAACGTGCATGTGTTCTTGATTTTGGTGGAAATTGGGAAGGTCATATTTCTCTTGTTGATTTTTCCTATAATAATAGCTTCCAATCTAGTATTGGTATGGCACCTTTCGAGGCACTCTACGGAAGGCCATGCCGATCTCCTTCATGTTGGCTTGAAGCTGGTTTTAGGTCCAGATTTTATTGGTGTTCATTTGTGTTACACCTATGAGGGGTGTTATGCGTTTCAGTCGATCGAGAAAGTTAGCACTTCGATATATTGGTCCGTTTCCCATCACCGAACGCATTGGTTCCATGGCTTATCGCCTTCTATTACCGGCTCAATTTTCTGCTATTCATGACGTTTTCCACGGCTCTCAACTACGGAAATGCCTTAAGGATTCCGATTCTATTCTTGAGCCCGGTGTTATTGAAGAAATTGAGGTTTAACCAAATTTGACTTATGAGCAACATTTTATTCGTATCATTACTTCGGAGGTTAAACGCCTTTGAAATAAAGATGTTCTTCTTGTGAAAGTTCAATGGTCCTCAAATCCTAAAGATTGCTCTTGGGAATCCAGAGAATTCGTCGAGTAAACACATTTGGACTTACTCTTTCGTGCTGTTTATGGTGAACTTCTCATTTCAAAATTTCTTCTTTTGTGTTGATATGCTTTTATGGTTGTTACTCTTTATTTTACTCTTAATTATTGCGAGGACGCAATTTCTTTAAGGAGGGGAGTCTGTAACAACCCGCATATTTTATGATTGTATATTTAAATGTTTTATTTAAATATAGCTTCGTTAATCGGATTAAAGTCTGAAATGTTGCTTTTCGTAAACGGTCGAATTGGGACGTGAGACCACTTCCATTGAGTCCAAAATGGCGTTTATAACTTTTTTGAGTATAAATATCGATATGTTTGGAGTTGAGTAGAATTTGCTATTTTTCTACTTGGGCTTTGGGTTTAGGTTTCAGCCCACTAACCCATCCTTATACCCTAAAACTTCACTCAACTCCTCTTCATTCACTCATTGCTTTTCCTAACACTCTAGCTCAAGAGAAATGGGGAAAAAAGATTGGAAATAGAAATTCCAAACCCTAGTTTGATTTGGAAACTCGAGTTCTTGCTCCAAAATCAAAGAGAAGCTTAGGTAAGCATCCTCTCCATCTTCTCCATCTCCATCTCTCTTCAATTTCAGAAATTCCTAAACCATAACTTAGGAAATATTTGCTTATTAGCTTAGATTGGAGCTTCTTGAGTTGAGATTGAAGAGGAATTGGTCTTTCCTTTGTTTTCAAGCTTCTCACTTGTGTTTTGAGTTTAAAAGGTGAGTTCTATAACTCACATCTACGTCTATAGCTATCATTGTTGTTAGGTATGAATTCCTAACATTTGTGCATATTCATTAGCTTTTGAATTGAATTGATTTGATGAATTCTCCGAATTTTGGTGTTTTGGTCCAATTTTATGAAAATCCTACTATGGATGTTTGAATATTGATATTTGGGGTGTATCGAAGAGCCTTTAAGGCTGGGTTGTCGCTTGGCGTAAATCCTTAGTCGTCGTTGCTCGTCCGATCGCTCCCGATACGTTTTGGCCACTTTGGCCTAGGCAAACCGTTGCTTGGTCCCGGTGACTAGACGTCTGGAATCTAAGTCCCACTAGTACAAAACAGATCAGTTGCTTCGCCTCATTTGTGTCGGTTTTCTATAAAACCGACACAAATAGTGTAATTTGTGTCGGTTGTTTATTAACAACCGAAACTATTGACTTATGGGGTAAGAAGAAAACGTTAAAAATGTAATTTGCATCTGTTGTTCTTAAGAAACCGACACAATTGAAGGGAAGCAATAGATTTACTCGTGTCGGTTGTTTGAACAACCGACACAATTAAATACAATAGCATCGGTTGTCCAAAAACCGACACCATAGGCACACAACTTTTTCCCCCCAAATCCATTTCAGCCGCCCCATATTTTCCCGCGAACCCTAAATTTTCCATCACGTACCCGGCACGTCTCTTCTTTTCTTCTTCGTGAATCAAAAAAAAGAAAAAAAAATAGAGAAAACAGCAATCGCACACTTTTATTCCTTCTTCTCTCTACCCATTAAGCTTTCGAAGAATTGAAAACAGCAATCGAGAATTGAAAGGAAGTGACTTTTGAAGAGGTTCTCAGAGTTGATCAGAAACTTTCGAAGTGGTTCAATGGACTTCTAAGTAGTACTTAAAGTGATTTCATTAGTTTCAAAATTGTGTTATATTGTTAGATTTATAATTTGTGATTTTGTTTAGACTTATTTGTTTGTTACAACTAATTTTTCTTAATTTGGATGGTTGAAATTAATATGTAAATAAATAAATTAATCGACTTTGTTGAATCCCAAATGTGCGATAGTGAATTAATCTTGTAAAATAGTACTGAGCTCAATCTCATAACTGAAAACAAATGCGAGTAAAATGAAAATGAGTTTTTCCCAAGTAAATTGAAGATTGAATGTATTATGCGTGACTAACTTATATATTTTTTGTAGCATGCAGGTTGCACATGAAATATTTTTTAGCCTAATTTTGTTTTAGTATAATGGTATTAAAATAGCTTTCGTGAAGGTTGAAGTAGTGATCTTCTACTTACAAATATAAGAAAATAGATGGATTTGAGAAAGAAAAAAAAAATTCAAAGTGTATGATCCAAAATAGCATGGACATAAATATTTAGGTAATACTGGTGTCTCTGAATGAGTACTATTGCATGAAATGTTTCTAACTTGACCATTTGGAGTAAAGAACAGACTTAAATTGTTTTTGACATAACATTAGGAAATTTATAGATATCTTTACATGCCATTCTGCTTCATCAAAAAAAAACAGGCTAGGTGGAAAAAAGAAGCAGGGGTTAAGCAACAGCTTCTTGATCAGTATAACGCCTTGGTAAAAGAACGAGAACATCTTGAAGTATCAGGCAGGTCAAAAGAAAATGCAATGAGAATAAACTCGGAGACTGGGTTACAAAGACACAAAGAGGAGATCAGAAAGCTCGAATTTCAAATTTCACAACTAAGGCTGAAGACCGACTCCTCCAAAATCGCAGCTCTAAATAAATGGGGCAATGATCCAAAAGCAGAAAACAACAGCAACAACAATAATACAAAGTTAATATCCATGCTGTTTCAAGAAGGTGAGGGAGACGAGGATGAAGATGTAGATAGGGAAAAAGAATGCGTAATGTGTCTATATGAAGAGAAATCGATAGTGTTCCTTCCTTGCACTCATCAAGTTTTATGTGAGACGTGCAATGCAACACATGAGAAGCAAGGGATGAACGACTGCCCTGCTTGTAGGACCATTATCGACAAGAGGATTGTTGTTCGTTTTGCTTAGTTTTTCCCCCTCTTATATACTACATACTCATTTGGATGTCAAAATAGTTTCTGGAATAAGGTGTTTGTTCATAATTTGGAAGTGAATAATGTAAACCATGAACATCTCCTTTTTTCTTTCTTTCTTTCTAATGCTGTTGAACTGCTGGTTCATCTCAGACATTTTTCAAATGAATTACAAGGAAAAAAAACACACATCATTTGCTTACGAGATTTTGTTATGGTTTTCTTGAGTTTCTGTAAAAGTGAATTGGAAGTTGGTTGCTTTCCTGTTTCTTCTCCGTATTTTTCTTTTAAATAGAATGTGTATGTGTGTTTGGTGTTTTGATTTTGATGAGAAAATCGTTGGATATATCAAGAACTACAGGCGTGTGTTCGATCTTGGTAATTTTTTGTAATTGAAGTTTAAGCCTTAACTAAGCAATATCAAGTTTGGTGAATTACATTACCAGCATTTTCTTTTTTCCTTTCTCTAGCATGCATTGATCACACAGGGGTACACCTGAACATCCAGCAAGAACTTACACCTTGGAAGAAAAGGAAGACAAAATTTGCGTAAGCTTATTATAAACTTCTACCGCTTTTGTACAGTAGTGCTACCCATGTTTATCTTTATGTAAGTTTTTGTTGTTTCAGTAATGACCAACATGATGAATCCTACATTGATTTGAACTTGTTTGTTGCTTGCAACTAGTATAGCTTGACAAAACACTATGCTGTACAATTGAATTATCTACTGTCTCCAAAAAACTCGCAATCGAAATAAGTAAGAGTACTTGATGCTATGTCGGTAATCATGTAAAGAACCATAGATTATGTACGGCAGCTTTACTAAATAAGGATTTGAAATGGTTTGGTTTAATTAATGTGTAGTGATTGTTTATTTGACAGTGGGGTGCAGCCTTCTGTGTCAGAGGAGGTTTAGAAAAGGAAAGGAAGGCTATGGAGGTATCATCCTGTAATCTATTTGATATCTCTTTTATCGGTAATAATGAACAACTGTTCTCAACTAATATTTCTCTTATCAGTATTTGGAGAGAAGAGAATGCGAGTATGATTCGAAAGCATCTGTAGACTTTTATAAGGTGAGTTCAAAAGCATCGGTATGTGAATAACATTTGTATTGCTATGCTTTATCATGCTTAGAGTCATAATATGTGCATTTGATGTCTAGGAAGGAGATGATCTTGCACCAGCTGTAACTGGAGTTTTAGTGTAAGGCTTCTTTTGGCAGAGTACTTATATTTTATTTTCCTACTGTAACTTACAACAACTAAAGCATCTACATACGTTATAAACACAGATTCACGTCGACCCCTGACAAAGTAAACAACAAATACTATCTAGGTCCAGCTCCTTTGGAGGTTATGGCAAGGTATATAGCACAAAATGCACGCTTTCTCGTTTGTAAATTATTTTTGCTGATCTGCTTTTTTTACTTGCTTCTTAGGCAAATAGCCACTGCACATGGACCTTGCGGAAACAATAGAGAATACTTGTTTTCATTGGAGAAAGCATTACATGATATAGGTATAAAGAATTTGTTGTGTCTCTTTGAAAATGATAATGATAGACTGCAAAGAACTGAACATAAAAGGTTATGACACTTGTATAGGACATGAAGATGATTATGTGATAGAACTAGCAAATGAAGTAAGAAAGGAGCTTGGGAGAACTAATTTTTTTCTTTGAACAAATGATTGGCTTTGCATGGCTTCTTTTGATGTTTTAGTTGTAAAATAGTCTGTTAATATTGAAACTTCATAAATACAAAGTTCTGTAAGTAACCATTACTCATGTTTCTAGTTGTCGAACAATTGAACACTCGTAACTTGTCCTTATGTTATTCTTTCGCGAGATGTAGAACCTGGTGACCGTGTTGAAACTGACGAACCTAATTTTCATGTTGAAAAAGACAATGTATTATTAGGTCCATAGCTTTAAATTATTCTTACCACCAATTGGTTTAATGTGCATTCACCTATATGAACTATATCAGATTTAAAAAAAAAAATCAAATTTAGGTGACCATTGATGTTGCTATTTCTCAAGCAGGTGTTATTGAAAAGGTTAGACACAATCTTATAATAATTTCATACATCTCTGTGAAGTGTTTTGACAAAATTTCATACATCTTTTTTAACCGACAAGGTATTTATGATTTTGTCTTCTACATGTTTGAAAAAATTTATATTGTGTCTCCTTTCCCAGCATTTGTATATTTTTATGATCATCAAATTTGACAGGCAATCATGTCATCACTTGCTAAGGCCAAGATTAGTTTTTCAGATCTGAGCTCGTCTCGAGTTATACGATGCACCTCAAGACCTAATTCTTGCAAGATAAGTTCTAACCCTTGTATATTTTCTGATTTGAAGTTTAATTGTTACATAAGATGTTTGCAATCCGCCAGAGTGAGTTCCACTTGAACACTTAAGGGCGTTTCTATTGATCTGAAAATCCTATAATTGCATTCTATCATATGTGCCAAACAAGAACTGTTAGAGCTATGTCATTTAGTTTGTGATACGTTTTGTTCACTGTTTTTGAGTATAAAATCTCTATGAACACAGAATCAATGTCTTTATTATCTTTGAATAAGCATTTTTATAATATTTATAATATGTTGCAATAGAGAACTAAAGTATTGGAACTGGAAAAATAAGCGGCTTCTTGTCTCGGTTCCTTGATTGCACAGAATGCATGTCTTGTCAATAGCGTCATTCCACTTAGGGATGTTTTATCTAGCGTTTAACTCTTTAAATTTAGCTAATACAGTGCACACCGACATCTTGGGTGAACACGCATTGTTTCAAACATGTATTCACCACTCTAAGTTGCTATGCTTTTCCCTTACCCAAGTCCATGCTGATTTAAAGTAATTTTTCCATCAGGCTGTAGTTTCCAGGCCCAAAAGTCTTTGTTATGTTGCTTGTCTATACATAGCTTTATAATAGCTTTATAAGAATTCTATATGATACATGTATTTACATATATTAATCGTATTATTGTATGTCTAGATATCTATTCTATCAATTCAGTATACCCTTTGTGACTTAAGCTCCTCTTTAGTCACAAAAAGTCCATGAAAACCGTATGGGACTCGCCTCGGCAGCAGCACCCCCTTGCATTGTCATCCCATCCACTCGGTAGAATACCAGCCATTGATGCTTGCTGTCCTTCTCTGCTAGAGACATTGTCAAATATGCGTATATGCTTTGCTGTCAAATTTGATGATCATGAGTTGATGCAATTGGGCTGAAACATGAATAGGTAGAACATGATTAAACTGAAGTATATACTGACATGTTGAAGTGTCTTGCTGGCCGGGGCATGTGCGAACTAAAGTGAAGAATGCAGTGAAGTTGAAGCAAAGCTGAGTGAGTATCTAAACTAATTGCATGATGATAGATTATGTGCAAACTAAAGTGAAGAATGCAGTGAAGTTGAAGCAAAGATGAGTGAGTATCTAAACTAATTGCAGTGAAGTTGAAGCAAAGCTGAGTGAGTATCTAAACTAGTTGGTATTTTGTTATGTACGTTATGTTTTTGATAGATTATATTCTATTTTGTTCTGTAAACAAGAATTATGTTGATGGATAATATAATTATATTTTTTGTTCAATCAGTTCATAGTAACGTTCGTTTATAAAAAATTAAAATTCAATATCATACTGTTTTTATAATCTTAAACGGTAATAATATTTTTTTTTGCTTCAGATATAACTTGTGTCGGTTGTTACTTCAAAGGGAACCGATACAACTGCATATCAATTGTGTCGGTTGAAAAAACAAACATAACCGACACAAATATCAATCATTTGTGTCGGTCGTCAATAAGGAACCGACACAAAACAAGCAACAGTTGTGTCGGTTTTTCTTAAAGGACCGACACAATAAACGGCGGTTTGCTTCACTATACAAGCTGATTTGTGTCGGTCCTATTAGAAAGACCGACACAACTGTTCATAGTTTTGTGTCGGTTCTCTATTACCAACCGACACAAATAATTGATATTTGTGTCGGTTGTACAACCGACACAACAAAAAAATGTCTTTTGTGTCTTCTTCATTTGAGTCAGTTGTAAAACCGACACAACAGGGGTTACACAACTGACACAAATGACCAGTTTTGTACTAGTGTCCAGACATCTGGTTATAGGCCGTGAAGAAAAGAAAATCATACGGCTGAAAAATAGAATGGAAGAGACTAATTTCAGACGTCTGAATTATAATTTCAGACGTCTAAAAAGGTTTCAGACATCTGGATTGCCGAACCAGACGTCTGGAAGGTTTTTCTGGAATTTTCAGAACCTAAATCCAGAAGTCTGGATTGACCCCCAGACGTCTGGAACTGTGTATTATTGCCTGTTTAGGCTTTTCTTGGTTGAATTTCCATTGTTTATCGATTTTAGTTGCTCCGATTAGTTGTTACCACTTTTATCGACCTTAACGACTTCTTTTTTGGGATTTTTGGGAATATCCATTTTGATGGATTTGGTATCGATTTCTTTGGATTTAATTCACGTCTTCGAACGTGAATCTTTGGTGATTGATTGTTTTTACAATCATTTTTGGTGATTTGTCACTTTTAAAATACAAAGGTTTCTATACTAGTAGTAAATACTCAAACTCTTTCACAACCACGATTTCAACACTACTTTTAAATACAAAGCTCGTTTTAAAACCGTTTTCCAATCTATTAGTATATACAGACCTTTACCTCATTCGTATGAGAAATCTAATTAAACGGCTTAGTAAGACAAGTGGTATGAAACACTTGCGTTTACTTCGTCGGTTAATTCTTGGACTTGTTCGATTGAAATCTTGTGACAACCTTTGAGTGGAAATCTACAATCTGTTCGTAAATATTTAAGTTAAGCCAATGGTTATGGGACATGAAGCTAAACTCATCTATTTACTAGCCTAGTGTAATTGAAACTTCTTATTAATCAATGGTGATCATTTAATGATTTAGACTAGCGATGTGCGATGTCTCTTTGTTCGCGTGGGGGACTATACCCAGTTCTGTTGAGCTTCGTCTCATTTTTATGGGCTAGCGACCCATGGTCTTTGGACCGTTCATGGAGCATTCGGCTCAATAAGTCGGTGCATGGGGTGTATCTTTTTAGGTGCATCGATTTGCGACTATGCATGGGGTGTATCTTTTTAGGTGCATCGATGTCCGACTATACATGGGGTGTATCTTTTTAGGTGCATCGATGTTCGACTAGGCATGGGGTGTATCTTTTTAGGTTCATCGATGTCCGACTATACATGGGGCGTATCTTTTTAGGTGCATCGATGTTAGTTTATACATGGGGCATATATTTTCAGGTGCGTCGATGTTCGACTGTGCATGGGGGGTATCTTTTTAGGTACGTCGATGTTCGGTTCATGAGATAGCGACCCGTTTGTGATACACATGTTGGTGAGTTTTCACGCTCCCGTTTGTGATAGGCCTCCCCCCTTTGTGATTTCTGGATTTCTAGTTGATGATTTCTAGAATTTGTGTTTCACCAATTTTCGTGGTTTGAATTGATAAGCTCTATCAATATTTGTGTTTTGGTGAATAATTTAAAGAATATGACATTCTTTTTGGTGTTTGAGATGATTTGAGATATTGTATGATTTTTGTTGTTATTTGATGTGTACTTGAAACAATATGACATTTTTGTTATCATACGTTTTTGGTCATATCTCTTATCCTATCTCATTTTATCTGATATTTATAGCTAGACTGATCAGTTTATTATTTTCTTCTTAAATAATACTCGGGTCAGACCGAGATATTTCAGGTGCTCCTGCTTGACTTCTTATCAGGGTCCTTCACCTAACTTTTGGCTAACTACTTTAGCATAGTAGTTTTTGTTAGTATACATTTGAGATATAGACTCCTTGATGTATAATTATTCTTTTGTCTAGCACTTGTATTTATTCTTTTGTGATGTAGTGGATCTAGTTTAACCACTACTTTGATGTACACTTCTATGTGTTATATTCATATCTGTTTATGCCTTTGTGATATGAATATCTATGACTGATTTGTGTTATGTTTATTTCTATATTTGTTTCCAAAGTCCACATAGCCATTGTGTGGTAAATTTGAGTTTGTATTTGATATGTCAGATTTCCTCTTGAAATGAAATGTAAGTTATAGTTTCTGACATATCGGTACTCGCACAAAGCAATTACACAGATGGTCGCTCCTCAACAGCCTTATTATTCGTGCTAGTCGATGGCATTACCCCATAGTGTCCTTGGCTTGTGTGCGTATAGAGGTGGGGCGTCACAGAAACATGGGTTAGGAGTTGTATGTGATATAACCAATAAGGAGTTATCCATCGTTTGTAGGGCTATTATTTGTTAAGCAAAGTCAGTGTTAGAATACTATGACAAATGAGTCCTGACACCAACTAGTGAAATCGAAAGACTTCTATGTTTCATCTTAGGGTTTGGAGAAACATAAAAGACTAGTGGGAGCCTTATTAGAAAAATGAAATGTAACATTTAACCTTTCTAATATTGTAAGAACATATGCTAAATAATGTTACAATTATCTACAATGATAAATTTGTGCATGTAGTATGCTTGATAAAACATCTATCAATTAATATATACAAATAAACTGAATTGAAAATTGACAAATAGAAATATAACATATACTTACCAATAAAAGCTTATTGCATGTTAACATTTCATGTGACGCCCCACCTCTATACTCACGCTAGCCAAGGACACTACTTGGTAATGTCGTCGACTAGCACGAAGAATAAGGCTTTTGAGGAGCGACCATCTGTGTAATTGCTTTGTGCGAGTACCGATATGTCAGATAATATAACTTACAAGAGGAAATCCGACATATCAAATACAAACTCAAAGCTACCACACAGTGGCTATGTGGACTTTGGAAACAAATATTGAAATAAACATAACATAAATCAGTCATAGATATTCATATCACAAAGGCGGAAACAGATATGAATATATAACACAAAGAAGTGTACATCAGAGTAGTAGTCAAATAAGATCCACAATATCACAAAAGAATAGATACAAGTGCTAGACAAAAGAATAAGTATACATCATGGAGTCTATATCTCAAATGTATAACAACCAAAAACTACTAGTCTAAGTAGTTAGCCAAAAATCAGGTGACCGTCCCTGATAAGAAGTCAAGTAGAAGCACCTGTAACATCTCGGTCTGACCCGAGTATTATTTAGTAAGAAAATAATAAACGGATTAGTCTAGCTATAAATATCAGATAAAAATGAGATAGACTATGAGATATGACAAATACGTATGATAACCATAATGCCATACTGAGACAAGTATACATTTGACAACAACAAAAATCATACAATATCTCCAAAAATCTCATAACATCAAAAAGAATGTCATATTCTTTATTTTATTCACCAAACCACAAATATTGACAAACATATCAATGCCAATCGCAAAAGTTGGTGAAACACAAATTCTAGAAATCATCAATTAGAAATCCAGAAATCACAAAGAGGGGGAGGCCTATCACAAACGGGAGCATGAAAACTCACCAACCTGTGTATCACAAACGGAACGCTATTCCATGGTCGCTAACCATAAATTTTGAGCCGAAGCTCCATAAACGGCCCGAAGACCATGGGTCGCTACCCCACCAAATTGAACCAAAGTTCCACAAACGGGGTTTTTAGTCCCCACACAAACAAATAGACATCGCACATCGCTAGTCTAAATCACAAAATGATCATCATCGATCAATAAAAAGTGTGAATTACACTAAGCTAGTAAATATAAGAGTTTAGCTTCATGTCCCATAACCACTAGCTTAACTTAAATATTTACGAACAAATTGTAGATTTCCACTCGAAAATTGTCACAAGATTTTCAATCGAACAAGTCCAAAAATTAACCGACGAAGTAAACGCAAGCGTTTCATACCACTTGTTTTGCTAAGCCGTTTAATTAGATTTTCTCATACGAATGAGGTAAAGGTTTGTATATACCAATAGATTAGAAAACAGTTTTATAAACGAGCTTTGTATTAAAAATAGAGTTGAAATCATCTTTGTAAAAGAGTTTGAATATTTCCTACTAGTATAAAAACCTTTGTAATTTAAAGTGACAAGTCACAGAAATGATTGTAGAAACAATCAATCACCAAAAATTCACATACGAAGACGTGAATCAAATCCAAAGAAATCGATACCGAATCCATCAAAATGGATGTTCTCAAAAAAAATCCCGAAAAAGAAGTCATCAAAGTCGAAAAAGGTGATAACAACTAAAAGGATCAACAAAAATCGATAAACAATGGTAATTCACCAAAAAGAAGTAGGCAAATATGCAAATCTGGCTGAGACAGCAGATTCAGTCGACTGGGCACTGAGTTTAGTGGACTGGACCAATGCTTGGAAACTCTCGGGTTCCAGGTCAGTCGACTGCACTCAGAGATCCAGTCGACTGGATCGAGCCTGGAAAACTCTCGGGTTCCAGGTCAGTCGACTGGACTCTGAGTTCAGTCGACTGGACCCTGTTTTCCCGTATTTCCAACCTAGCCCAATGAAGGGAAAACTCTCAACAATTTGCGATCGGACGAGCAATGGGCATTAGGGGTTTATGCCAATCGACAACCCAGCCCTATAGGCTCTTCGATACACCACCAAAAGCATGTTCATACATCAAAGCTCGGATTTTTAAAGTTTTTGACTTCAAAACACCAAAAGTTGAAATGTTCACCAAATCAATTCAAATCAAAAGCAAATGAACATGAATAGATGTTAGGAATTCATACCTAACAACAATGATAGAAATAGACAAAGATGTGAGTTCAAAAACTCACCTTTTAAACCCAAACACAAATGATAAGCTCTAGAACAAGCAATAGGTTGATCTCTCTTCAATACCACCTCTAGAATCTTCAATCTAATATCAAAGGTGAAGTTTTTCCTAAGTTAGGTTATAGGAATTTCTGAATATTAAAGAGGGATTGAGATGGAGAAGATGAAGAGGATGCTTACCTAAGCTTTTCTTTGATTTCTAGCTTGAAGATGATAATTTCTAAAAGAATTAGGGCTTAGGGATTTCTAATTTCTTTTCTCTTCCCCAATTTTTCTTTTAACTTGAGTGTTAGGAAATAATAGAGTGAGTGAAGAGGAGTTGGATGAAGGGTTAGGTTATTAGAAGGTTGATGGGCTGAAATCCAAACCTAAGCCCAAAGCCCTAAGTGAAAAAGTCATAATTTTTACTCAACTCCAAACATATCGATGTTTATACTCAAAAAAGTTGTGAACGCCATTTTGGACTCAATGGAGGTGATCTCGAGTCCCAATTCGACTGTTTACAAAAAGTAGCTTTTCAGACTTTAATCCGATTAACGATTCTATATTTAAATAAAACATTTAAATATACAATCGTAATATATGCAGATTGTTACATTTCAACACCCTTGTAAGTGCCTGATTTTACAAATACTTAATACATTCGTAGTTTGGTCACTTATGCTTTTATTTGGTCGAGATCGTATATTGCATTCTATGAGTTTTAAACTGTAAAATCAACACAAGACTATGGATATTTGATCCATATACAATTGCATAAAAACGTTTTATAGTGAACGGTCGAAATTTGTAATGTACAATGTTTCAATGAAACTAGTTCATCCGAAAAATCAAATAAACCTTAGTATTTGAGATCGGGTATTCAATTTGATTGATTACAAAATGATCATATCATGTAAAGTGTAACACTAGACCAAAACTATAATATAAATCAGAGAACTCGATTACTGAAATGTCAGTTTGATTAGTTTATGCAAAGCGTAACATATATGTGTCTTTAAAAGTTAAGGATAATCGAATGCACTTTTGTAAAGAGATCATTATGATATTGTAGTACGAGTTTTTCTTTTGAATGGTTTGACCACTTAGAAAGATTAACGAATGTACCAGAGTAGATGTGATTTAAGGTATAGTTGGGATGAAGAAAGTGAATGATCACTTTTGCTTCATAAAGAAACATTAGAGACAAGAATTGTAATGATAATAAAAGATACTTAACATTGGAATAAGAAATATGATTTCTATTTCAAAATGTATTTTTGTATAGAAATTGTTTTCTATGAGATTTATTTCTGTGTGTTCAAGATATTTGATCAGAGAACTCTTTACTGTAAACTTGTTGCAGTATATGAAATAAATAGTCTATATTAAGTGAACGATGAACCTCCAAATTAAGTACGCTATTATAGTAATGGCCAAAATAGTGGGAGCATGCCATATAGAACTTATTGATGCATCAAATTATGAAAATTGTTTTTGTAAAACATACCGAGCATTATTTATGAAATACTGACTATTTTTTTGGTGTCGATTTAAAAATAGACATAGTTATCTTTCATTGTTTATGAAGTAAAACTGTAAAGTGGTATTTGTTTTCACAACAAAAGTGATGCATTGAAAATTGAAAAATATTTTGATAGAAATATCAAATAGTCTGATTATAAATCAAAATGCAAATGAAGTGGTTGTTCATAAGAAAGAACATTAAAAAGTACATTGATATTTTTTAAACTATAACAACAAGTTTTTGATTTTAACGATGTACTTGTGTTAAAACTAATCTTAGTTATTTTAATATTCAACTTTGGATTGTAAATGATGTATTTATAGCGAGTATAAAAGATATTGGGAATCTCCCAAATCGATATGCAAATACACCTTATTAAATTATTTAATGCGAAACATGTGGGATTGGTTTCTTATGCATTGGCAATAGGAATTATCATACATGTTATGTTGTCTACGATAACGTGATTTGATTATGTATTTGATACATGAAGCATATATCAAATCCAAATTGGTATCACTAAATGGTTGTTTGAAGTGTTCTCGTGTATTTATGAAACACTAGAGAATTGTTTACATAAACAAAAACTCCTTATTAAAGAGTGTTCGGACTCAAAATTCATAAGTGATATTGAGTATAGTATGTTAATAATAAATTCAAGTGAAGAATCTTTAAGTTGGAAATGTTCCAAATGAAAGACCATGGCTGATTCAATGAAAAAGGCTAAACACATCGCCTTGAATAGTGCCGCAATAAAAACAATGTATATAAAAATATAAGTGCGCAAATTTATAACTAAGCCAATTCCAAATGTTGAGAATCTCATAACATTGTTATATGATAACAATGTCACGATATAGTTTGTAATAGAACTTATAGCTCACTAGAAGTTGAGAGACATACTCCAAATTGTTCCACATGATAAAGTAATTTATCGTCATCGGAGAGAGTTGATTGACATAGTAGATAATTAAAACATAATAGCATACCTGTTCACAAAAGGGACTAACACAATTGGTTTTGAGAAATCCGATTGGAGAAGTTGGAAGATTCCATAATTGACCCCAAGTGTAAGTGGGAGATTGATAGAGTTAGGGGTATGCCCTAGGGGCAATTATATAATTTGTCACATATATCTAACTTATTGACCAATCTTGTTCAAAATAAAGGTATTTTCTTTCTATTATATACTTGATATAATGTGTTTATATTAATTAATCAATTTAATTAAAAGTATATTTAATAGAAAATCCATAAATTGTATGTTTTGTGATAGTAGTTACAAAGTGTTGTAACCGTGCGTAATTTATCACAACGAAACAAATATACCATTTTAAATGTTCCTAGTCAAGATGCATCGAGACTAGATATCGATGTATCCGTTGAGACTAAAGTACGTAACACTCTCCAAATGTTGGGCAGTGTATTAGTCATGACTGCTGGGGGCACCAAGTGGTTACGTACTGATAGTTATTGGATAACTATGGTGTGAGGACCCATTTCTTCGACTCTCGAAAACCGATATTAATACATCCTCGGTATTCACGTGCCGCAAATCGAAGTTGTTGGAGAAGCGGATTCTCAAGGGTTAGAAAGAAAATAAAGACGGAAAAGAATCTCACATATATTATTTCAACATAATCTTTATAGTGAAAATTTAAATATATTTATCAGAGTTCAAAAATGGATAGTTATAAATTTCTGTCCTTACAAAGGCAGAGTACAATACTACTCAAGTGTGGTGGAAAAAATCTTCAGAACAATCTTCTAACTCCTTGCTTCGAGTTCCATCCAGATTTCTTCTAAACTAAACCTGACTACTCGGCTGCCTGGGAAAATTAGGGGACCCAGAGTTTAAGGAAAAGGAAAATAAACTCTGGGTGAGTCATGGGACTGGTGTGAGAACTCAAAATACGCATTTTGAAAACAAAAGGTATCTCATAAGACCACGCCACACATAAACACAGAATTGGTTTTTACCTTATGATAACCAAATCTTTATTACGTAAAAATAAAGGATATTATTTTTAACGACATTTCTTTGAAAACATTAGCAAATAAACTTATTAATCTTAGCCGAAATTGTTACATTGATTAAATTCCATCATATTAGCCACAAAGTGGGTTCTACAAAAAAATGGCAGGCACTTGTTCGAGAATTGATTTCCATACAAATGACCAGGTGAAGGGACTACCTTCCGACATTACATCTCTAAAGGAATGTACCGAGGCCTGCAGAACATCTGCACATCTACCAACACAAGATCAGCCTACCTCTTCCTAGATAAAGCCGAATATGTCATCACCCCGGTCATTACCTACCTATCTGAGTGCCCTCACAACATACATCCACAATAATTTAAAACTCGAACATCATAGCAAGAATAAATATATCTAGAAGGGGATGATCATATCCTAATGGTTGCGAACCACATAGCCTTGCCGCATCTACCCTGTTTCGGTCAATTCTGGGTGTGAGGCTTGAGGTAATATTACCTTTCACATTATACATTTCCCTTTCAATGCCACACCGCCATTCCTTGGTCGCACAACTGATTACTACAAATGTATAACTCCTGAGCTCGCACGTCTCAAGAAAAGGTGTTAAGCTAAGAGAAGTTGCCTTCTCCGCCACCAAATAGATGATACATTTATAGAGATCACTTGTGTAACTAGAAATGCAACGTCGGACATTCGTCCATACAAGTTGTCCAGAAACAGGACAAACCGAAGTCACACTCCTGCCACATCCTATCGAGAGTTACCCCTAGGATTAGTAGTGAGAAGTCCTTGCAACCAGAAGAGTTTCATAAATGAAGGGACCACTACAACTTTAGTATTTGGGAGCTAACTAGAATTATCAACAAGCAGCCCTTTCATCCTGAAGATCTTTGGTCTTTATCCTTCATTTTCTTATCAGGTCTTTATTTTTCGAACATGTACATTTGTTCGAAGTGGTTTTTAGTTAAGAATTACCCCAAATCCGACCCTGGTTCCTTCGAACAAATCATCGATAAAAAGATGTTCTATGAATAGGGATCAATCTTTAATTGATTAAGTTCTTTTTATCAAAATCTCTTTTGGAGATATATATTTCTAAAACATTCTTTTTGGTATATACGAAATCATTAAACCTCTTTTATCCAATCCTTTGATTACTTAAAACCCTTTTTAAACTTGGAAAAGAAATTGAAATCATTTCATTTTTCACTTAGGAAAATATTTCCAAATCATTTCATTTAAATCTTAACAAAGATTTTTTAATTCAAGATTCATAATTTTGATTGAGTTAAAACTATGTTATTTAGGATGTTAATCCAAAAACCAGTAAATATTCAATAAGTAGAATCTATAAAATCACCTAATTCTACTCAATATCAATTTTGGTATTCAACAAATACTACGGGCGGAATAACGGCAAAATCACCTTTTAAATTCCACGAATAGTACGAGTTCCCTCTTTGGGTTTTAACACCGAGTATAAGAACATCTCTACACAATCAAGTTGTATTTAATTTAAATCTGGAAAATTTAATCTTTTTATACTTAACTTGTTTCCGACATTTCGACCTTATCTATCCCTCAACCAAGGAAGAGGCCAGGTGAGCCAGAGCACTGGTTGCTCCTAAACATCTTCTTAGTTTAAGAACCTCACATCCGGATCTCATGAATAGAAAAATCTAGTCTACTCGTCGGCTTTTAGAGCCAAGAGTAAACCACTTCATTTGTACTAGATTTTCTTTAAATCATTTACTTAAACTCTTTTAAATAAATCATAAAACTCCCAACTCGTCATTAAAACACTTAATTATTCATACATTTATAAAATATTTGGAAAAGACTTGTTAAGTTTAAGGCTATATTTCAAAGGTTATAGAAAAATGAGGCGGGAAAGTGCTGCGAAAAGTGCTTTTTAAGCTATATTGATCAAAACGACTTTTTTATCATTTGGAAATTCATTTTTATAGCTCAAATCACTTTTAAAAAAATTTAAAATATTTTTAGAATTTATTTCATATTTTTAAACTGTTAGCGCCAAAATTGGTCACTAACCCCAAAATCCAGATGAAAGCACCAAATACCAATCACAGCTCAGAGATAGAATGTATGTAGAGAGTAATAATGTGAAGAACAGTTAAAACTGAAATGAAAGCAGTAAAGAACAACAGATTTTATAGTGGTTCGGCTAACTCCGGCCTACGTCCACTCCAGAAGTTTGCTTTTTATTGCTGTAATAATCGATTACAGTTACAAAATGGCAGAGTTGCCTTAGCCTTAGAAAAGAGAAAGTAAGAGAGCAGAAAGAAGATCCCCTTTTACTGTACCCCTACCTCTCTATTTATAGGCAAAGATGGGTTGGACTTCCCTGGTGGGCCTGGTAGCCGAGTACCTCAGCCCAAATGGAGTGGTCTCCATATGCCGAACCATAGATGCCGAATGCTTGAATGCCAAACACAGTGTGAATGCCGAACGATCTCCTCATGCCGAACGTTGGGAGGTGCGAAGTACCGAGGTATCGAGGTACGGAGGTGCGAGGTACGAAGGTACGGAGGTGAGAGGTACCGAGGTATGGAGGTGCGAGGTACCAAGATATGGAGGTGCGAGGTACCGAGGTATGGAGGTGCGAGGTACCAAGATATGGAGGTGCGAGGTATGGAGGTGCGGAGGTGCGAGGTACCAAGATATGGAGGTGCGAGGTATGGAGGTATGGAGGTGCGAGGTATAGAGGTATCGAGGTGCGAGGTGCAATGCCGAGCGAGGTGAGGTATGCCGAACGACCCATCCAATGCCGAACGCTCCTTGATGCCGAACGATCCATCCAATGCCGAACGTCTCCAGATGCCGAATGTTGGTTAATGCCGAGCGCTCCATCCAATGCCGAACGACGATCTCTCTATGCCGAACGCTCGTCCAGTGTCGAACATTCCTCTATGCCGAACGATCCTTCTAATGCCGAGCACTCGTTCAGTGCCGAACGATCCCTCTATGTCGAACGACGACCTCTCTATGCCGAACAGCCTCCAACGCCGAACCATCCCAATGCCGAGCGATATTTGCCAAACTGCCTAGGCCGAGCCATGTAGTTTCTCCACTCCTTTTCCCAACGACATATTCAAGTGAACTTCATCACTTTAAACCGAATACATCATACTTTAGTCTCGATAGTTGTGAAGTTGTTTAAGTTAAATCCGTCTGTCCACGGCCTTGCCAAAAGGCGGGTTAACATAAACAATTCTAAAATATCATTTTCAAAGGAATCCTACAATCTATTCTGAACTGCAAAACCGCGATTTTTCCAAAAACTTGTTTTACTCATATTTCAAAATCTACTTATCGAAATTGGTTTTCTTTCTTAGATGGAAAAATATGGATATAATAGTTTGTAAAATTCTTATCTCGAGAATTCCGAGTTAAATTCCATTCTATAAACTCATTTGACTTTTATGGCATGAAATCGCGAACTGCCGTTACGCGAAGCGCCTATTTTTGACTAAATTTTCAATTACATTTCAAACTTCATCAAAACTCATTTTTAAACCTTTTTAAAGAGGTTTAACATTCCATATACACTAATCTATTAAATAAAGGAAAGTGATTTCCTTTGTGCTTATCGACGTGTATTCCGTGACTTGCATATATTTTCAACATTCATATTTAACAACCATCATCAACAATCATAGTCAAACATATATAACATCCAACAGCATATAATACAATCGTTTAGGAGTTCTCACCTTCATTTTCCCTTTGAGGCTAATCTAAAGTCGGTTATAGCTCCACTACAAACGAATTAAAGTTAGTGAAATTGAGCTTAAGATCCTTAAGAAGGCTCGCCTAGCCTTGAAGATGGAAGAGCTCATGACCTTGGTAGGGGAGAAGATGGCAGTGAATTTGAGAGGAGGAATAGAGGAGATTCGTCTTTGTTTGAAGTGGAATTGATAACTTATATGTATTATATGATTTTAAATTTCTTTTGCTAAATATTTTGCCATAATTTTGTTAAGCCTGGAAGCCATGAAAAGAAGCTTAAAGTGGAGAAGAAGTTAATAAGAATATGGTGAAAAATATGAGAAAGTGGGTGGGTATTTATAGGAGAAAATTTAGAATAAAATATCTGAAGGAAAAATTACTAAAATGCCCTTAGCCCACACCCCTCCTACCTCTCCCTAGTGCATGGCTTCCCCCCAGGATTTGTGATGGTAATGTGAGGTGATGGTGTAATGATAGTGTTGAAAAGTTGAGTTGATGTTTGCTTTTTGGTTGCTTAAATGTTAAGTCTTAGGAAATTATTTAATTATTTTGTAATATGTAAATATTTAAGTGTTCATGTGCATACATATATGTTATCATGTGTATGTGACATATTTATGCATGTACATGTATGTGCATAAGAGTGTAACAACACTTCAATTGACTTCGACCAACTTTTGTTTGTCAAATCGTTGAAAACTACGAAACCGATTATCGGTCACATTTTCACTTATTAATTAATGTACATATATTTGTACAAAAAATTTGAAAATAAATTTCTTATCATTATTAATAAATTAAAATGATCATATTGGAATTATAAAACCATATAAATAAATATTAAAAAGTATTTACAATAATTGCTATTACAGCGATAAAGTGATATCGGTTTTTTTTCCTTATATTTTCAAATCAAATATATATCTTTATAAAACCATTATAAATGATTTACCATAACTTTATAATGAATTATTATCATTTAAAAAAATTATTTGAATAATCATAATATTCATCAAATCTTAATATAAATTAAAATAAATCAATTATTATATTTAAGGGCATTAAAAATGTATTTAATTTTCAAAAATACAAATAAATTACTTTGTTACATATTCCTATTCAATTATAAAAATAAGTGTATGAATCTAACTCTATATACGACGTTTTACGATTATAGAGTTGTTTATCGATAAAACGATTTTTGGCCATTTTATCGATTTAGATTTCAAGGAAAATATTTTGTAAATATTTATTCAAAATATGATGACTATTTGTTATTACCACTCAAAAAAAGATTATTTGTATTATCAAACTTTTATTTGAATAAATTTGAAAATAAATATAATTTATCAAAGTGATAAATTAGCGGGTCGTTACAGACTTCCCCACTTAAAAGAATTTCGTCCTCGAAATTACCCAAAACGAAAACCGAAAGATTTCCCCAAAATATTTATTTTTAAGCTTATACCCATATGATGTATATAAATTATTCATACGCAATATCTGATTCGATCTTCTATTCGAATTCACAACTTTACTTCCGAACTAGCATTGATCTCTCGATCCTCTAGTGCGGACTCTGACCAGGCTTTCCGATCAAAATTTTAATTTTCCTTGCATAGCTCTTAACTATGATAGAAAACTCGAGTATCTAACCACAAACCCTTATCAATGTTCATCGTCAAGAATCGAGTGATAAATCCTTTTTTGGACTGGTGTAAACACCTCAAAGTTCTGCACTAGAATTTTAGATTTTTATTATGCGATGAAATAATCCATATACTTCATATGCATTTATTAATCTTTTCAATTTTTTTCTTTTTTTAGAAGATTCATACTTATGTGAAGTTAGAACAACATCATATTATAAATTTTCATATGCTTACATAATTCAAATTTAAGTTTGGGTCCAAAAAAAGAAAACCCTCCCTTCTTACACTAATTTGATACAAAATACTAAGTCAAACAACATCCCAGTTAAACTTATACATACATATTAGAACTACTCTTAACTCCCCAAATGTCATTTTTACTCCTTCGAGTCTGAAGATGATGGTGGACTCCAGTTACCAAGGTCTATCATAACTTCTTCCTCTCCTTCGTCATGACTATCTAGCCCATCGTCGGCCTCATTGCCATCCTCTTTCGGTATCTCTCCTACTACCTGGGGTAGCCACTATCAAGTGCCCCTCTTTCTTGCAATAGAAACATACACCACGGGAGAAGAAACTTTAGCCTTCCTACGTCACTCGAATAATGGCCCCTAGTTCCACAATTGACATGCAACTTGACTCCCATGTGTGGTGGTAGAACCAGACTCGTCATTCTTCTTCTTATTACCCTTAGTTTTTGAATTACCTTGCTCAATCGATTATTTCCCTTTCTGTTTGAACTCTAGCTTTTGCTTACTAGGAGTTTCTTCCTCCTCATTATCCTTCTCGGCCTCCTCGAGATGAAGTGCTGAATCGACCAAGGACTCGAAAGGTATATCAATCTGAAGTAATTGAGCTTTCTTCAAAGACATAGGCAATCCATAAATGAACTCCTTATTTTTCTTTATTGGGTTATTGATGAAATCAAAACCATATTTGGATAGTGCCTTAAATTTTGCTACATACTCCATAATAGAAATCCAATTCTACCTAAGCTCAATAAATTTCCTAGTCATTATGTAACGATCGCTCTACACCTACGATGCAAAATAGATATCAAAGGAAAGAAAAAGAAATAAGATGAAGAACTCCATGATCATATATAACAAATGCACATATAAGCATAGATAACCATCACCTCCTATCGATTCACCTATAGAATTCCAAGATCATCCACCTACTCTAAATCTACTCATTTAAAAGTACCCGAGATAATAAGAAACAAAGCATAAAACCTCGGGTCAGACAACGGTCTAGTCTGAGCGATATCAAATATCAAAATACTATAAAACTCGATAATATACGGAACATAGGGTATATAAACCATACCTTACTTCTCCCTGCAACCGTAGAGTCAGCACATAAACATAAGTACTTTGCTACTCTATAACATTGTAAAAAGGGTATACCATACTCAGTATCTGTTATGGTGCCTAGGTATCTCAACCTATAATCCTAACTCTATACTAAGTAAACTTCAGGTATCTAGGTATCTCTATCCATACCTACTCCATGCTAAGTCAAGTCAGAGTATCTTGGTATCACTACCACAATACCTACCTAGTGTGGCATCCCTAGGGTGATAGGTAACTAATGAGCAACCATAACAAACATAGCATCCATCAAAAAATACTAACTGTCACACAATGTGCCAAATATATGATGACTCATATGACCCTCTGTAACTGTCAAGGACTAGTAGGAATCCTGGTTCTCTGTTGTGTTCCCCCATACTTTCAGGTCCGAAACCCTGCACGGTTGTCTCCTACAGTACCTCCATACTGTCTGACACTAGACTATCTTAGGCGATCCAAGGTACACGACCATCACTACCAGCCTTCGGGTATCACCTGCATATAGTACCCCTGCTTCGAACACGACAGAAAACACTCCGAGTCATCAACGATCCCTAGGCAAAAACATATCCATTGAGCCCTACTCACTCGATATAGATTCGAAACCTACTGGCTCACTACAGTTTCTAGACATGAGCCATAACACTCAACCCAGTCCACTATCCCCAGCCGCACTCCAATCCGAGCTGCCATCCTCGATCCTGCTCTTTGCCTGAGCTCTTGATCGAAGAACCCTACTGTCATGCCATCCGAAGCTCGAGGCCCATCATGATCCATACAGTCCTAATACTATCATCTTGGTGCCTACTTCATGCATCATTAAGTCACTATCCGCAGTATCAGTCTACCAGGTCGAAGCACCACATCCCTGCCTCACCATCAAAATCACTAGGTCAAAGCATCACATTGCTACCTCACTATCAATACCACTCGTCTTAAGGTAATAACATCCGATCTCTAAACCGATCGCATGAACAAACCATCACATTGTGCACCATAATATCTCATCAACATCCAAGTCACACATTGGCCAAATCACCAATCGACAACAATGATGGACATTGACCACTCTACCATGGTCAATACCATCAACCTTGGTCTTGTACTTAACCGAATGGTTAAGTACATACCAAACAAAAACGTCCGGCAACTCTGAAATCCATATCCATCGGCACGTATCCCAAAACCTCTTCTATAGCTCATTTGGTTCATTAGATTTTCGCGTGTGTAGAACTCCAACGTACAAGATGCTACCTAATATCAAATCACCGCTAATCGACGTTTTCAACCAAAATAGCCAAATAACAAATAAACCAAACAATCAAACTTACATCCAAATATTCATACATCCAAACAACCATACATCCATCCAAAACAACATACATACAATATAAACAATCTATCCATATCAATTAACATGGTAAAATAACATCAATAATAGATTTAATCAAATAGTTCACTAACTATGGCACGACGATGGAAAATACGCGATATTCTTTATAAATCATTTTAAAATAATTACATATTCTTTTATAAAAATATAGTTGCTGTATAATAATGTTAATACCACGTTTAAAACCAAAAATCATTCCCGAACGTTAATATAACACTAAATATTCAACCATAGTAGAGTGAGAGACAATATCACTCACCTCCATAAAATCTATCCAAATTAGCGCCAAAATGTAGAATTCTCACCATTATGAGTGCAACATAAGAAACCGCATCCAAAACGAACATTATATGCAAAAGATATGGCCAAAATAAGAATCGACGTTATTTAAATAATTAATCAACCAAATTAAATCATAAATTACTTTAATTAGCTACTAATCCTTCTTCTCCAATCAAAATCTACTCCAGGTCATGCACTAGTGATATGCACACCCATTGGTCCTAGAAAAAAAATATGTCAGATTTTGGAAAAATTCAGCAGAATCTCCTTTGGATGACTAAGTCTGAAAAACTATATTACAAAAAAGATATGTATACAACTCATATCTTTAACTATAATAGATCATCTATAATAGTCATCAAACAAGAATGCTATACCAAATAACAACTATCCCGCATGCTTGACACCTATACAACATAAACTATCATCTCAAATGCTAACAATCAAATAAAACTTGCATACATAGGATCCAATATCCAAAATAACATTTATGCCTATCCTAGCATGCGAAATACTAAACCATCTAGTATAAACATCCAATATGATATTCATAATGAAAGCTGATGATAAAAATAAAATTCCACCGTATAAAGAGCTTTGGACTAACAGTCCTCATGCTTCCCACAATCTACTATACCCTATCGCCTTCTCTTTCATTCCATTGAACCCTCACTCCTCCACTGTCCTCCTTCCAACCTGATTTGTATCACATCTATCGGTATGAATAGGCCTACAAGGTATCGAAGTCTACGGTTCAATCTCGATATCATCCAATCCATTTGGTGCCAAATACCAAATTCCTCTTGTAAGTTCTCCCAAAAGCCACTCTCGGATAATAGGTTTCAGCCACTTACAATGCTCTTGGCAGACAATGGAATCACCCTATCCTTCCATATACAACTCATCAAACATGGATGTCATTCTACTGGACTTAGGGAATACTAATCTAGCATTATTCATCAACTAATTGACTGTGACTCAAATGCTATATGCTATTATACTATCCTCAGTCATCGACAATCCCTCGATGCAGTCTATAAATATATGTTCCCACTACTCGAGAACAAATATCTCTCAAACCCATGTAACCAACAACCTTTGGCGGGTCCGCACTGCATCACCTCTATAGACACTACTTACTCTTCTAATTTAGCTACGATCTCCACTAGTCTAGTTAACACCTCTGATTAGTTCCAATCGGCTACATCAAAGTAGGTCTGACGGTCAAAATAGCCATCACACTTGGCCATTACTCATTGAGTCCTAGCGTTGTAACCAGTGATAAGCTCGAGCAATACCACTCTAAGAATATTGCTCCTAAATTGGTACGTATCCCACTCAAATACCAACCACCACATTTCCCTTCAAACGTCTAGGAAGTGTCAAAACCATAGGAGGCTAAGAACTCCAACCTTTGCTACATGCGAGGGTCGAGATCCTCTTAGAGAAGAGATACTACAATGACGTGGAATCGTTGAACAGCTCGAACTCCACTCCTAACATACAATGCCTCCATATCCCCAAAGCGAACTCTATCGCCTCCAACTCCGAACCAAGAGTTGGATATTTCCTCTCGACATCACTACCAAACCTAGTTAAGTACCATAGGAAAGTGTACTATCGTCTCTTCATTCCCGCTCCGAATGAGTACTACCAATGTACTCATCAACCTCTCGATAAGACTCACTAACGCGTGTCTACACCTTACGTCTCAAACAAAAGTCTGATCCTCCCCCACACAATAGGTCAACAATACTGCTATCTTGGGTCTATCCAGATTTCGAACTACCGTAACTAAAGAATCTACAGCGATGTCCTACTCTGAAACAACATGACCCAACCATCTCACTCCCCTCCACTAGGAGTGATACTACCAAAATCTCATCACTAATCATGTCTTGTGCTCCTCTTCCATCCATGGGTAGATGAAAGTATCATCAATGAACATAAACACATCCTACTCAAGTGACCATTCTAATCACAGTCGATGAGATCAACAACATATGCCGACACATTGGTTAGCCCGAATGGCATAACCAACCTATAATCAAGGTAGTGTATGAAACACTATAATCGACACACTCACCCAAATTAATCTCAGTTTGTGCAACCTCACTGCATCGTCCAACTAAGAGAACATCCTCATACTATGGAGCTGATCGAACAAGTCATCAATAAATGGGAGTACGAACATTTCATCATCTCATCCAGCTCACAACAACCAACAAACAACTCCAAAGAGCCATCCATTCTACCGACAAACACAATAGGTGCATCCTACCTAAAATATACTCCCGTGGATGAACCATCACCTAAACAGGTCATTCGCTTGCAACTCTAATCTCCTAATCTCTTTGAACATCCTATGCCTTAAAGGCATATCTACTGGTCCAACTCCTCTGACCAGATCGATATGGAACTCTACCTCTATATGGTGGTAATCTGATCACCTCCTCGAGCATGTCCGGAAACTCTCCAGCTATAGGCACAGATGACATTCTATCATGTGGAATATCGAGCGAATATATATGGCTCCTCTACTGGCAGCCAATCACTACCACTCGCTCCTCCACAACCTCGATCATCACCAATGGCCTCTTCTAGTCCACGACTATTCCATATCCCCTTCAGCCAGTCCATTCTTAAACTATAATACCAACCCAACTAAACCCCAAATAACCAATGCCTAATAAAAAAACAACTATGACTCGATAGGGCAAGATCTTGACAAACCACGCATAGGCTGGCTGAGCTCCTAACTAGGTCCGTCACGATCAAAGATTGGTAATTAACTCGAGTCTCCATCCCAATATCTAACCATAAAGAATAGACTAGGTTTTGTCTTAAACTCGGATCTAGATATAAAGAAATATGAAACCTCGATGTCAAATGAAACACGTGTGGAACCAATATATGTGGAAAGCATATCTCAAAAGGTGATGCCATTTCCCTTCTCTTTGGTCGATGGAGCAATCGACGAAACCAGAATGGCGATCAATACATATGCTTCCTAATCTATCCCTATAGAACTGGTACGGTATAACTCTTCAATACTGGGTACTTTTCGATCATCCTCTCGAAGCCCTCATCATTGTAAAAAATCAATCAACCTCCAAGATGATCTCTTTACCTAATGATAAACTTCAATCCTTTTTGTATGGGTATCAATGGGAATAGATGGTACCTTGATATCATATCTAATCTGACCATATACTCTAATATAGACATATCGCCGTACTTCAAATCGACGACCTCTCTAACCATCCTCGAATTTAGAAAAGTTGAGACAAACTTGTTTGAAGCAAACTATGAACTAAACCTAAGGAAATCGGTCCTTGGGAATTAGAGCTACAGAAACACTCCACTAGTTCATCGTCCATCTTTGGAGTCATCCAAAGGCTAACTCCTACCTCATGCATCATCTAACTCCAAGTGATTGATGATCCTTTTGCAAGCAACCAACCAAACTTGCCTCCTAATAGTCGACTTTGTTCCAAGGAACGACCTGCCTTCTATACTCTCATGGTCTATGTACCGCTCGACAATGTTGACTTTAGCCAATTGCACTTGAGCATAATAACCATCCAGAACATACTGGGCATCCAGGAAATGATCTGCACTAACTCTATGACATATCCTATCAATCAAGGATAATGGCCCTGATCCTTCCTAATACTCAACTCTAAAGATAGGGTTAATAGTAGTTTTTCTTCCATGCTAGATCATTCCTTTTCTATAATAAGGATGATCCGTCTCTTACAAAGAAAACTACATCAATGACGCTCATGTGCACACCCAACTCATATATTGTATAGTTTTGAAAACCAAAATATATAACAAATATGAACTCTCTCATATACACACACTCTTTAGATCCAATCTAAGGCGACAACTCCTATCCTTTCTCTATTGGATCGCGGTAACTAAGGTTAATCGAATAACTTTTGCTCCAATATGAAATGTAATGACCAACCTACACCTATGGTGCAGAATATTAGTTAAAGGAAAGAAAAAGAAATAAGATGAAGAATAGAAGAGAAAAGAATGGAAAAAGAAGAAAAAAGAAGCATCAATTAACCAAATTACTTGTCGCATATCACACATTGCATTAGAGTAAATATAATAATCAATACAGGTATAGAACAATAGAGACAGTAATAACAATGTGAAATAATCATTTGAATATAGATCCTCAAAGTTATACAACACCATAATAATGTTTATACAACGGGAAAGTAAACTCAACTTATACATTGTCTCATAATAGCAAATCAACAATGTCAAGGCTATACAGTGTCATACAGGGGAAATATAATAACAAATGAACATGCAAGTACAGATAACCATTACCTCATATTGGTCCACTTATAGAACTCCATGATCATCCACCTGCTCTCAATCAACTCATTTAAGAGTACTCGAGATAATAAGAAGCAAAACATAAAACCTCAAGTCAGACAATAGTCTGGTGTGAGCGATATCAAATCTCAAAATACTATAAAACACGATAATATATGGAACAGAGGGTATGTCAACCATACCTAACCTGTCCCTGCAACCACAGAGTTAGCACATAAACATAAGTAATATTCTACTCTATAACATCGTAAAAAGGGTATACCATACTCAATATCTGTCAGGGTGCCTAGGTATCTCCACCTATAGTCCCTACTCAATACTAAGCAAACTTCAAGTATCTAGGTATCTCCATCCATACCTACTCCACACTAAGTCAAGTCAGGGTATCTGGGTATCCCTACCATAATACCTACCTAGTGTGACATCCCTATGGTGATAGGTGACTAGTGAGCAACCATAAAAAACATAGCACCCATCAGACAATACCAGCTATCACCCAATGTGCTAGATATACGATGACTCATATGACCCTCTGCAACTGTCAAGGACTAGTGTAAATCCTGGTTCTCTATTGTGTTCCCCCGTACTTTCAGGTCCGAAACCAAGCATGGTTGTCTCCTACAGTACCTCCATATCGTCTGACACTAGGCCACCTCGGGCGGTCCAAAGTACATGACCATAGCTACCAGCCCTCAGGTGTCACCCACATATAGTACCTCTGCTCCGAACATGATAGAAAACATTCCAAGTCATCAACGATCCCTAGGCACAAACACATCCATCGAGCCCTACTCACTCGAAATAGATTCAAACCCTACTGGCTCACTATAGTTTCTGGGCTTGAGCCCTAACACTCGATACAGTTCACTATCCGCAGCCTCACTCCAATCCGAGTTTCGATCCTCGATCCTGCTCTTTGGTTGAGTTCTCGAGCAAAGAATCCTACTATCATGCCATCCGAAGCACGAGGTCTAGCAAGATCCATACATTCATGATACTATCATCTAGGAGCCTACTCCATACATCATCGAGTCACTATCTGTAGTATCAGTCTACCAGGTGAAGTGCCACATCCCTGCCTCACTATTAAAATCACCAGGTAGAAGCATCACAACCCTGCCTCACCATCAATATCACTCGTCGTAGGGTAATAACATCCAATCTTTAAATCGGTCGCAATAACAAACCATCACTTTGTGCACCACAATATCTAATCAACGTCCAAGCTACATATCGGCCAAATCACCAATCGACAATAGTGATAAACATTAAGCACTCAACTATGGTCAATATTATCTACCTTGGTCTTGTACTTAACCGAACGGTTAAGTACGGACCAAATGAAAACGTCGGGCATCCACTCTGAAATCCAAATCCATGTAACACCCCTAATTTTATTAACATTATTCAGGAGATTTAATTAGAATAAATTAAATAGAATAATGTAGAGAGATAAGGAGATTGAGGTTGGTAAATTAATTTATTGGCCTTGCTATTTAAATTGAATGAGCTTAAATGGTTAAGAGTTAGCTAATTAACATAAGGGCATGAGAGTAAATTGCTTCCCATGTTTCCCATCCTTGTACTATTATCTCCTTAGCGATACATGTCCACTTTAACACAAGCAAAATTATAAATGCAAGAAAAAAGAGAGCCGACCATTAGGAGGAAGATAAGAAGAGAAATCAAAGTAAAAGCATAGGATCAAGCTAAAAGAAATCAATCTCAATCAATCTCCAATTTCCTTATTCAATCTAAGGTGAATAATAATCACGGCATCTCTATTTTGATTTCTATAATCATATATTTTCGGATTTAAGGGTAAATTCATTTTATGATATATTGGATGATGATATGTTTGATTTATAATTTATTGGCTTAAACAAGATTGTTTAAAAGAGGAATATGCACGGTTTTAGGGTAAAACCGTGATTTAATGATGTTTAAATGCCATGGGAAAATATTATGTTATGGAAAACATGATTTTGGAGTTGGGTTTTAATTTTCATAATTTTCCAAGCCGTGGGAAATTAGTTATGAATTTTCAAAGGTAAATATGGTTACTTGGGTTTATAAATTTATTTTGGAAAATGTTTTGAGAATTTAGGGTTTGAATTTTGATATGTTAGGCAACATGATTAAAGTGAATATCTGGAATTTTTGGGGATTTTTACTAAGTGATTTAGTATGGAAATTAAATTATTTTGAAAGGAGGACCTAAATGATTTAATTGTTTTATTAATAGGAAAGGCTTATTTGTAAAATGTTGTTTAGCTTTTAGATCTGAGAAAATGAGGCAAATATTAAAAAAATAATTTAAAAGTTTATTGCAAATAATCAGGTGTTTAGAAGTGGGCAAGTTAGTTATAAAAAGTTTACTTTATTTAGTAAAAACATCCTTTTTCTTAGAAAAGCAGGTTCCGCCTTCTTTGGAAGGAGCTTTCGATCGTGTGCTCCACCTCTAACCGAGTCGAAACCTTCTTGGTCAAAACCATTAAACCAATACACATGGTATCATTTAGATGGTACGTTATGGACTGGAGAAAGGTGGAAGATAGGGTGTCGAAACATAGCTTTCGAAAGAGTTGGTTCCTTTGTTTTGTTTTGTTCTAAAAGAAAAGTGCTTGCCTATTTACAAAAGGATTTCGAAGTAGTCGAAACCAATGATTTTTGAAATGTTATTTCTAAAGAAGCTTTCGAAGGAGAGCTGCCGCCATTATTTTCAAGAAGTAGCTTCCGGAGAAGTTTGTTTTTATATGAAGCTTTCAAAAGGGGTAGTTTCGACCAAGTCGAAACCCTTCTGTGTTTAAATGCCTTTTGATGGTATTGAAGACATCAATGCTATCAAAAGGTTTTGTTTGTTTTTATAAAATATAGGCCGCTTCCTACTGTTTTCGAAAGGCGTTAAGGGTTTCGAAGGCAATTGTTCCAGACGCGGTTTCGAAGCCAACCTTCAATTGTTTTACCCAGATGTTTTAATTCTTTCGAAAGGATGGTTTCGACGCCATCAAGTTCCATAAATACTTTTATGGAATAAAGAAAGGTTTCAAAAGGGATGCTTTCGCATATGTTCACTTTGACCCAAAAATTGTTATTTTAAATATAAACCCAATGGTTTCGAAATGTATTGGTTTCGAAGGGTATCCTTCAATGGTTTCGAAAAGGGTATTTTTGAACGGTTTCGATGCTATGCTTCTATACTTATATGATAATACATTAATTAGGTTGAAATTTTTTGAAAGAGATGTTTTAAAGGATTCGAAAGGCAGAAGCCTAATGTTTTAAAGTTAGTATTTAATGCTTTCGAAGGGGGTCATCCTATGAGGTCGAAAGCAAAGTTTTCGAAGGTTCGAAAGGCTTTTTAAACCCAAACCAATTTTTAATGGAAAAACCTATGGATAAATAAAGGGAGTTTTAAAATAACTTTAAGTATGTAAATTTGAAGAAGTATTGCCTTGATAAAATATAGGTTAAAGGGATTAACTATGTTTTATATGAAAAGTATTTCAAGGACTTTAAACCCACAGGAGTGGAATTGTTGTTGTTATGATTGCTTCTTCAAATATGAAAATATTCACATGAAAAAGGACCAATAATTGTGGTTTGAGGATAAAGGGGTAGAAGAACCAATAGGTTAGCCCAGCAGTGAATATAAAGTGATTAAACTCCTAAATGAGTAGAATTGCATCAAGGGAGTCAGGGAGACCAAAATATAAGGTGCTTAAACATTGAAGTTATCCGGAAGATAGGTTCATAGTAAACCCATGAATACTATGATTAGGAAGATACTTGGGTAAATAAAGGTTCATAGTAAACCCATGAAAAATATGTATCAAGGATGGTTGGCAGGGGCCAGTTGGCCTGTAGTGAACCCATGAAAAATATATTCAGATTAAGTATTGACATCGGTCAAAAGGTTCCTAGTCAACCCATGAAAACTAGAATAAGAAGAAGTAATTGGAGGCATCAATAGGTTCCTAGTCAACCCATGAAAACTAGAATAAGAACGGAATTACTGGAATAATCCATAGGTTCCTAGTCAACCCATAAAAACTAGGATAAGAGTGGAGTTATTGGAATAACCAACAGGTTCAAAGAAACCCATGAATTTATTAAGTTAATTGGTTGGGGCCTATAGTTTCTTAGTGCTCCCATGAAAACTCTGAAATAGGACAGGGTGTCCATGAATTATAAAAAGGTTATTAATAAACCCATGAAAACTAATAGGTTAATAGTGACTCTAGAAACTATAAATATGACAGGGGGTCAATTAACTGGGGATGGGAAATCCAAAATGTTTATATATACATATCATCATCATATTTTTGAAATGCTATGTTTTTAACCATTATGGATGCATGAGCATAGTATATGGTTTTCAAAAGGTGTTAGGATACTAGTGAGGGGAAAACCCATTCCGCTAAGCGGCATGGTCTCACTAGATATCCAAATGGATTGAGATGTTAGATTATTATTCATACCGGGCTTTATGTTTGACACAAAGTTTTTGTTTTCCCCTTAAACTCTTGGATACTCAATTGATTTTGAGTAGTTTAATGTTTAGGGATTTCCAGGTTCTCTTCTTAGACGAATAAAGCTTCTGGAGGCATGCAGGAGGCAGTTAGTTATTTAGAGTTATCCTTTTCCACTGTGTATTTTGGATATCGAAGCAGACTTATTAGCCTTATTATATTCTCTGATCAACCAATGGTCATCTTCATATGTCGCTCTTGGCGTATGTGTAATAATTATATTTTTCTGAACGTGGTTAACGTTTGTGGGATTATGTAATGAACATGAAATGTTTTGAATGGAATGTGGAAATGTGTTTTTAAATTGTTGAAATATTTAAATATTCTTGTGATCTGTGTATCAATGTATCTAACACCGCCGTATTTGGTCATCGAGGATTAATAACTATGGATGACTGCAACATCCATAGCCGTTAGTTTTGGGCCTCCAAGTAGGGGGATGTACAAGTTGGTATCAGAGCATAGGTTTATGAAACTTTAAAAGAATGTTAAACCAAAAAGTTTTTGAAACATAATCCAGTACATCAAAATTAAGATCAGGGTTTGGGTTAACGCTATAGTAACGTACTTGTATTTGATATATAGGTATATATCTAAGTACGTGTTCCCCTCTCTGTTAGATCGTTCTTTTGTATCTTACTAAGGCTCGCATGCAGATTTACGAGAAAGAGAATATGGAAGCAGGAAACGAAAGAGGAAATCTAGGTGGAGGAAGCACCACAACCAACGGAAATGCTTGACTTAATACCAGGAGGAATCAAGGTCGACAGGCTAATGCTAATCCAAATGCTGAAGCCAATGTAGGTGCTGGAAATCCGCCAGTAGATGCGGGGATGATGTATCAGTTGTTGGCCAATATTTTGCAAGCAAGAGTGGCTGGTAATGTTGGAGGTGCTAATCTTGTAGCTCCAGCTGGATATAATTATGCTAGGCTGAGAAGGGATTACACAAGTCAGGGTGGAAGCCGTTTTGGGATGGAGGATGCTGTTGAGGTTGAGAATTGGCTATTGTGCTATGAGAGAATCTTTTCTGATCTTGGCTTGGATGATGGGGAAAAGAGAAGGCTAGCCTCTACGCAGTTGCAAGGGGGTAGCGCTTCATTAGTGGAATAATTTGACCATCGGAGTTCCAGAGGAAGAACTAACATAGGCTGATTTCAGAAGGAGATTTGAGCAGAGTTTCTTATCCGAGGTTGCTAAGTCGGCATTAATGAGGAAGTTCATGGATCTAGTTTAAGGGGAGATGTTAGTGGTCCAGTACGCTGCTAAGTTTGATGAGCTATCTCGATATGGATATGCTATGGTTGACACTAACGTTAGAAGGAATGGGAGGTTCATTCAAGGACCGAGACCGGAGCTAGCTAGATTGACCATGACTCATATCAGAGAGCCATGTAACGTGATAGTGGAGATGGCTATTCGCCATGAATAGATGCTTCGTGCTTCTGCTAGGGAGAAGCCAGTTGAATCCCAGGGTCCTCAGGGAAAGAAAAGGAAATTCTTTAAGAAGAAGGGAGCCCAGAAAAGGGAGGCTGCTAAGAAGGAAAAGCCTAATTTAGTGTGCTTCAAGTGTGATAAGAAGGGCTATTATGCTCACGAGTGCAGAACATGCAAAGGGAAGAAGCCTGCAGAGAAGAAGAATATGAAACGCTTCAACTACGACCAAGTTGGGAATTACAAGAACCAGTGTCCATAGCCAGTCAGGGCGGACAGAGGGAAGTTTTTGCTATTGAACCACCATCTTCTTCTAGGCCTACAGCAGCAGTGAAAGGGAAAACTGTGATGCAAGGTACACTTTTGATTCAGAGTATTCTAGTTAGGTACTGTTTGATACTGGTGCATCACACTCATTTATATCACAGTATTTGATTGATAGGTTATGTATAGAACCCACATACCTTGTTACTTCCTTAAGGGTTGCGAATCCAATAGGAGGGTATGCTACTCTAGGGATGAGATGTGACTAGTTAGAACTTGATTTGTTAGGTCATAAGTTTGCATGCAATCTGTATGTTTTTGATTTCATAGATTTCGAGATCATTTTGGGTATGGATTGGTTGGGAAATTATGAGGCTAGAATATTTTGCCAGGATAGGGAAATATCATTGAGGCACCCAGATAGTCATAACCGAATCATCTTCTCAGTGGAAAATTCCAGTAAGAGTGTTTGGACTTTGTAGCTGCCATAGAGGTTGGAGAAGAGCTTAGTCAGGTTCAAGTAACAAGGGAATTTGTAGATGTCTTTGAGCCGGTTATGGGATTACCACTGAAACGAGCTGTTGAGTTTCGGATAGATCTTGTACCGGGAGCAGAACCTGTGAGTAGACTACCTAGTAGGATGACACTGACAAACATGAAGGAATTGAAGGTGCAACTTGTGGATCCCGAGGGAAGAAATTTTATTAGACCAAGCAGTTCACCTTGAGTAGCGGCTGTGGTATTCTTGAGGAAACCAGATGGGTCGTTAAGGATGTGCATCGACTATCATAAGCTAAAAGAAAGGACGATCAAGAATAGGTACCCTCTGCTAAGGATAGATGATCTGTTTGATCGGTTGAGTGGAGCCAAGGTATTTTGTCAATTAGATTTGGCGATAGGTTTCCATTAGTTAGGAGTGGTGGAGGACAGTATTCCTTTAAAAGCATTTCGAACCAGATATGGTTCATATGAGTGGTTATTAATTCCGTTCGGATTGACGAATGCACCTGCTTTCTTTGTGGATTTGATGAATCAAGTCATCCGATAGTATTTGGATAGATTTGTGTTGGTGCTTATAGATGACATTTTGGTATACTCTAAGGATGAGAGAGAGCTTGAAGATGATCTTAGAGTTGAGTTAGAGACGCTGAGGCAGAATCAGCTAAAGGCGAAGTTTTTCAAGTGTCATTTTTGGAAGAAAGAGGTTAAGTTTCTTAGTCATGTGGTTTCAGAGAAAGGATTGTCAGTCGATCCGAATAAGATCGAAGCTGTCAATAATTGAAAGAGACTAGAGAAGGTAACCGAGATCATGAGCTTTCTTGGACTTGCTAGCTATTAACGGAGATTCATTAAGGATTTCTTGCGGATAGCAGCACCTCTGACTAAGTTTACCAGGAAAGATGTGAAGTTTGTTTTGTCCGACAAATGTGAGGAAGCATTCCTTAATTTAAAACATTTGTTGACCATTGCACCAGTGCTAGCAGTTCCAGATGGAAACCAAGGGTTGGTAGTATACACTGATGCATGCGGGACTGTATTGAGAGCAGTGTTGATGTTGAAGGGCAAAGTCATTGCTTATGCATTTAGGCAGCTTAGACTGCACGAAGTAAGATATCCTACTCATGACTTAGAGTTAGCTATGGTGATTTTTGCCTTGAAGATTTGGAGGAATTATCTCTTGGGGGAGAGATTTGAGTTGTATACTGATCATAAGTCTTTAAGATATTTATTCTCTCATAAGGAGTTGAATATGAGGCAGAAAAGATGGCTGGAGTTTTTGGCTGCTTATGATTTCAGTATAGAGTATACTCTTGGGAAAGGACACAAAGTAGCAGATGCTCTTAGTAGAAAACATCAGAATGTGGTGTTTGTGATGTTGGCAGAATGGAAGGATCTAGAAGCTTTAACTACATGCAGTGTGTAGTTAAGATCTACTACTAGTTCTAGTCAGAGGACAGTCATGTCATCCTATTTAGAAGTTCGACCGGTGCTGATCGAGATGATAGCTTCTATGCAGAGAGAAGATCCAGTTTTAGCCGAGTGGATTAGAGGGGTTGAGGTAGGACCAGAGATTAATGATCTAAAGGATTATAGTCTTGACCAAAGGGGATGGTTGAGAAAGAAAGGATGTTTATGTGTTTCGAATGTAGAGAGCTTAAGGAGAGAAGTTCCGGAAGAATGTCATCGATCCAAGTTTATGATTCATCCTAGAGGGACCAAGATGTATCACGATATGAAGAAGAGCTTCTATTGAGAAGGCATGAAGTGGGATGTCGACCTGTGGGTTAGGCAGTGCGTGAACTGCCAACAAGTGAAGGCCGAACATCAAAAGCCGAGTGGGTTGCTTTAGCCTTTAGAGATTCCAGTTTGGAAATGGGATTCGATATCCATGGATTTTGTAGATGGGTTGCCAAGGTCAAGGAGAGGAAATGAGAGTATATAGGTTACTGTAGATAGGTTGACCAAGAGTGCCCATTTCATTCCAGTCAAGTTGACCAGGATGGTACCTATTTTGGCAAAGTTGTTCATAAAGAACATTGTTAGACTTCATGGGATTCCTAGTAGCATAGTCGGTGATAGAGATGCATTAGTCACTAGCAAATTTTGGAAGAGTCTACAAAAGGTATTAGGTACCAAGCTCAAGATGAGTACAGCTTGTCACCCACAGATGGATGGGCAGATAGAGAGTGTCAACGAAGTACTCGAGGATTTATTGAGAGCTTATGTATTGGACTTTGGTGGATCTAGGGAGGACCACCTACATTTGATTGAGTTTTTCTTTAATAATATTTATCAGACTAGCATAGGAATGGCACTTTTGAAGCTTTGTTTGGAAGGCCAAGCAAATCACCCGCATGTTGGTTAGAGACTAGAGACAGATTGGTCTTAGGTCTGGATTTGGTTAGAGAGGCGTCAGAAAAGATTGAGTTAATCCGAGGACGGATGAAGGAAGCTCAATCCAGACAAAAGAGTTACACAGATAAGAGGTGTAAAGACCTAGAGTTCTCAGTGGGAGATCGGGTTTTCATTAAGGTATCACCGATGAAGGGTATGGTACGGTTTGGAAAGTCAGGAAAGTTGTCTATTCTAGATTTTAGAAAGGATTGGAAAGCTCCCATATAGAGTAGAGCTGCCAAGCACTTTGGTAGGTGTCCATAATTTATTCTGTGTGTCTCATCTTCGCAAATATGTGCATGATCTAGAGGCTAATATTCCTTAGACAGAGTTGGAGGACTTAGTAGTAGAGCCTGATTTGACATTTGTTAGACAACCAGTTTGGGTTGTAGCGGGAGATGATAAAAGATTGAGGACCAAGACAGTCAACTTAGTGAAAGTTCAATAGAGCGACAATGAGAATGACTGTACTTGGGAGACAGAAGACAGGATTCAAGATGCTTATCCTGATCTGCTTTGATGGTATGTCTATATTAGATTTATATAGATTAGTTGCTAGTCGGGTGGGCTAATATGGATGTTAGGAGTGGTTACACATGATTGCTATATTTGCTAAGTAGTCCTTACTTAATATCGAGGATGAAATTCTTTAATGAGGGGAGCCTGTAACACCCCAAATTTTGTTAATATTATTTAGGAGATTTAAGTAGAATAATGTAGAGAGATAAGGAGATTGAGGTTTGTAAATTAATTTAGTGGCCGTGCTATTTAAATTGAATGAGCTTAAATAGTTAAGTGTTAACTAATTTACATAAGGGCATGAGAGTAAATTGCCGCCCATGTTTCCAACCCTTATACTACTTCTTAGCCATACACATTCATTTTAACACAAGTAAAATTATAAACGCAAGAAAAAAAAGAGCCGGCCATTAGGAGGAAGATAAGAAGAGAAATCAAAGTAAAAGCTTAGGATCAAGCTAGAAGAAATCAATCTCAATCAATCTCCAATTTCCTTATCCATTCTAAGGTGAATAATAATCACTACATCTCTATTTTGATTTTGATAATAATATGTTTTCAGATTTGAGGGTAAATTCATTTTTATGATATATTGGATGATGATATGTTTGATTTATAATTTATTAGTTTAAACAAGATTGTTTAAAAGAGGAATATGCACGGTTTTAGGATAAAACCGAGATTTAATGATGTTTAAATGCCATGGGAAAATTTTATGTTATGGAAAACAAGATTTTGGACTTGGATTTTAATTTTCATAATTTTCCAAGCCGTGGAGAATTATTTATGAATTTTGAAAGGTAAATATGGTTACTTGGGTTTATAAATTTATTTTGAATAATGTATTGAGATTTAGGGTCTGAAATTTTGATATGTTAGGAAACATGATTAAAGTGAATTTCTGGTGTTTTGGGATTTTTACTAAGTGATTTAGTATGGAAATTAAATTATTTTGAAAGGAGGACCTAAATGATTTAATTGTTTTATTAATAGGAAGGGCTTATTTGTAAAATGTTGTTTAGTTTTTAGATCTGAGAAAATGCGGCAAATATTAGCAAAATAATTTAAAGGTTTATTGTAACTAATCAGGTGTTTACAAGTGGGCAAGTTAGTTACAAAACGTTTACTTTATTTAGTTAAAACAGCCTTTTTCTTAGAAAAGCAGGTTTCGCCTTCTTTGGAAGGAGATTTCGACTCAGATCTTCCGCCTCCAACTTAGTCGAAACCTTCTAGGTCGAAACCAGTAAACCAATACACATGGTATCATTTATATGGTACGTAGTGGCTTGGAGAAAGGGGGAAGGTAGGGTGTCGAAACCTAGCTTCCAAAATGGTTGGTTCCTTTGTTTTGTTTTCTTCTAAAAGAAAAGCGCTTGCCTGTTTACCAAAGGGTTTTGAAGTAGTCGAAACCAGTGGTTTTGAAAGGGTATTTCTAAAGAAGCTTTCGAAGGAGAGATGATGCCTTTGATTTCAAGAAGTAGCTTCCGAAGAAGTTACTTAGTTTTTATTTGAAGCTTTCAAAAGGGGTAGTTTCGACCAAGTCGAACCCCTTCCGTGTTTAGATGCCTTTCGATGGTATTGAAGACATTAATGCTATCGAAAGGTGTGGTTTGTTTTTATAAAATATAAGCCGCTTCCTACTGTTTTCGAAAGAGGTTAAGTGTAACAACCCAAAATTTAAGCTATAATAATTAATTAATGAATTTTAAATAATAAAATAACTATGTGAAATTATTAGATTTGAGCTACGGGAGTTGCTCCATTGTGTACGTGGTAATTTTCTGGCCAATTTCCATATATAGATTGTCAAAATCCGAGCTAGAACGAAGAAGTTACAAAATAAACAAGAAAACAAGAAAAAAAAACATAAAGGGTGTCGACCCTAGGGTCGACCTTCCCCATAGAAGGGTTGACCTATAGGTCGACCCTCACCACACAAAGGTCGACCTGGCGGTCGACCCACGTGTATACGCGGACGAGCAATCGTCTAGGTTCGAGTGTGATGTGTTTTGTTGATTTTATCTCATCTAGTGCGTCCATGCTTCCATCCGACGGTTCCCATCAAGCCAATGACGTGGTTGCACTAGATTTAATCTTTAAATCCAATGGTCTGAGATCCACAAATGACATTATAAATAAGTCCACAGGCCTAGCTATTCTTCTCACTCAAATTTTCTCCATCTGGGTTCATTGCCTGAGGCTAGACCCTAAAAGGAATATTTTCCGAGGAGAAGATCTTTTTAATTAAAATATTTAATACGCCAAAAGTGGACCCGAGAAGGCTAAGGAAAGAGCTAAGGACCACGGGTGAGTGTTTAAGTAATTATTTTAGTTTTTTTAAGTAATTTAAAATATTAGGGTTTTCAACAATTGTAGTTTTTCTACAATTTTGAGACCGCTTTTATACAAGTTGTTTACAGTTAATTTTTAATGTTCTTTTCAGGCTATTTTATTTAGCTATTTTTATTTAGCTATTTTATTCATTTATTTACAGTTATTTACTGTCATTTACAGTTATTTGTATTTTATTTACATCCGTTTTGTGTTAGATTTCAGCCTGTAAATTTTATTTCTTTTTGTTCCTTTTACACGAATAAATTAATAAAAGGCGGATAATTCGCTAATATGGACTAAACTTTAAGAACACTAAAATTACAGAAAAGTGGACGTAAATAAGTAGAACTGTAATAAAAAATATAGACTGAAATAGGAAAATTTGACATTTGCAAGCAAGTTATAACTCGTAGATTATAACAAGAAAGATCGACTTTGATCACAAAAAAATAGTCAAAGCACCAACCCTTCCTCTTAGACATAGGTTAAAATTAAATAGAATGAATTGAAAGAGGCTTATTTTAAAAGACTTACACTAAGTTAATAAGCAAATATAACAGAGATAATAGAAGAGGCTTATTTAAAAGACTTAGAATAAGTTAATAAGCAAATAGAGCAGAATGAACATAAGATGCTTATTTAAAAGACTTATATTAAGTTAATAAGCAAAGATAGAAGTAAGGCCCATAACCAATAGCATTCCCTTTCAGACTAGGACTGATGGTTTCACAATAGGTGAGGCTGCGCATGACCCTTTCAGAGTAGGACTGATGGTCTCACAATAGGTGAGGCTTTGCATAACCCTTTCAGACTTGGACTGATGGTCTCACAGTAGGTTAGGTGAGGCTAGGACACACTTATGCTAACTAAAGTAACTAAAGGGCTAATAGATAGAAGTTCAAATCAGGGGATTTGGGCAAGGGGCGCAACTAGATTTTATTTGGTAGGACCCAAATTGGCAGCATTCCTTTTCAGACTAGGACTGATGGTCTCACAACACACTTATGTGAGGCTGGGTAGGACCCTTTCAGACCAGGACTGATGGTCTCACAACGGAGGAGGTGAGGCCGGGCATGCTTATGCTGTTTAGGGTAAGAGGGAGCAATAGATAGTGCGAGCCTAACGGTGGTCGTGTGTGCGGCCTTGGTGCGGGAAGATAAGTCGCTATTGAGTTCCAAAGGGCTAGCAGGTGTCTTTTTTCTGTATGACCCATGTTGGGGACTAGCTCATAGTGGCACAATAGAGATAAAAGGCCGATCAAAAGGTAGAAATTGGAATTCAGCCTAATTAAAGTAGGATTAGGAATTCAGCCAAATCAAAGCAGTAATCTAAGACAAGTGCAAACAATTTAAATAATCAAAGCAAGCAGCGTTTTATTCCATCTTTATGTTTTCCTTTATTTCCTTTTTATACTAGAATTGTTGATAAGTCTATTACCTTTATCTCGCTTAAAAATACTAGTAGTTACTTCCACTCACCGGACTTTTAGTCTGACCCACTCCTCTATTTTACCTTTTTCCCCCTCCATAGGCCAGTAGAGGCAGGGGCAGTAGATTTCGGACTCTTGGAGATTTCAGCTGCAGAGATTTTTCTTCATTTATTCTACTTCTTCTTTTTCAGTTTTTATTTCATTTTGATGTATTGGTACTTTTCTTTGAGAGGGATGGTTATTTTACGTACTCTGAAGTTATGACTGAGATAATGTTTTTCACTAGACTTGGATATTTGGTATTTTGAGACATATGTGGTTTTATGAAGTATTTATGAAGTTTGACTTTTAAATAAGTTAATGTTTTAAATGTTTCCGTTGTTTTATTTTGTCTTGTGAATCTTAGTCTTTGTAAAGTTTTTGCTATACCTATAACGCACCATATCATTTAGTGTGTCCTTTTGGGTATACTAAGGAATGTGGGGGTGTTTCACTTGGTATCAAAGCCTAAGGTTACAGGATTCCTAAAAATTTGTTTTAATAGTAAAGTATTTTTGAAAAGTAACATATTTTCAAACTATTTTTCAGAAAGAAACTCTTATTATAGAAGTGGTTTTAAAGTATAAAAGAGTTTTTATAAAAATCCCCTCAAAGTCCAGTACAAATTCATTTCGATTCTTTCAAACTTAAATTCTCTTTCTCTTTGCATAGCATGGCGGATGCCCCTAATCTTCCAGGGTTTTCAAGTCCCAGGATGATTTCGTAGATACTTGCAAGCTACGACTCCAGAGGTGCAAGGGCAAGCGCCCAATCCAACACCAGCAGGTGGGAATCCCATCAACCCACCAACTGCAGCCAATTTCTCTAAGCTATGCAAGGATTTTGCCAATCCAGGGGGCAAGATATTCTTTGGTACAGAGAATTTTGTGGAGGCGAGAGCTTGGTTAAGGAGTATAGAGAGGATATTTGGGCTATTGGGACTGAAGGATCAGCAGAGAGTTCAGCTTGCATCTTGGCAGCTAAAAGGAGAGGCTTCTTACTGGTGGGAGGATATTAAGTTAGAAGGAAGAGACTATGGATGGTTTGGATTCCAAGAGAGGTTTGAGAGGAAGTTTTTGTCACGAGCAGAAGAGAGTATGCAGTTGGAAACGTTTATTAGCTTGAAGCAAGGAAGTCTTTCAATAAAGGAGTATGTCAACCAATTTAATGAGTTGTCGCGGTTTGGAATGGAGCTAGTGAATACACCGCACAAGAAGGCCATGAAATTCATGAAGGGATTAAATCAACCCCTCCAAGGGTTGTTATTGACTCACGTACCGATGGGAGCTACCTATGAGTCACTGGAGGAGATGGCGCTAATGCCTGTTGCAGTTAAGGAAGGAGAAGTTAAGGAGGTTCCTAAGTCGGAGAATTCTAGGAAGCCATGGTGGAAGAACAAGAAGGATAAGAAGAAAGGAGGAGGACCTCAAAAACAGATTAAGAAAAGCGAGAAATGCAATAACTGTGGTCAGGTAGGTCATTGCGCAAGAGACTGCAAGAAGGAGACAATGAAAAGAAAGTGTTATAATTGTGGGCAACCCGGTCACCTTAGTAGATTTTGTCCTCATAGAATGGGGTAGGCAGCGGGTGCACCTACAACAAAGATTCAGGCTTTGGATGCAGCACCTTCCAGTAGCGGACCGGATATAGGTAGGAAAGTCACCGTAGAATGTTTGATTTCTATTTATGATTTTCCCATTCGGACTCTTTTCGATTCTGGAGCATCACACTCTTTCATTTCGAGTTCCTTGGTTGATTGTTTGCACTAGACATCTCCTTAGTAATAAACCCCATAGTTGTTTCAAACCCCATAGGAGGATTGGTACATTTATCTATGGTTGTTGGGGTATGAAAATTTTTATCCTAGGTGTAGAGTTTGATTGTGACGCCCATGTGTTGGGATTTTCGGGGTATGGGATGATTTTGGGGATGGATTAGCTATCCACTTATGGAGCAATATTGGACTGCAAGAGGAGATTCGTTAGACTAGAGACATGCAATGGTAGGATTCTCGAGGTCTCTCGCGACCCACAGAGGTTAGTCATGTTGAGCTTTCTTTATTCCCTCGATTCATCGCCAGCAGAGTTAGATTCAGTTCCAGTCGTCAGAGATTTTCCATACGTCTTTAAGGAGGTTAAGGGACTACCTCCTAAGAGAGAGATCGATTTTAGGATCTATCTTAATGACAATGCTAAGCCAGTTGCATTGCCCGTGAGACATATGGCTCTAAGGGAGAGGAAGGAGATAAGCAAGCAAATTGGTGAGCTATTGGAGAAAGGCTTCATCAGAAGGAGCATATCTGAGTGGGGAGCACCAGTCGTCTTCGCTACGAAGGTGGATGGTTCCCTTCGACTTTGCATAGACTATAGAGAGTTGAATAAGCTCACAAAGAAGAACCGTTACCCCTTTCCTAAGATAGATGATCTTTTCGATCAGCTAGTTGGCTCTTTAGTATTTTCTTAGCTGGATTTGGCTACCGGATTTCATCAGCTTAGAGTTGCTGATGATAGCATCGATAAGACAACATTTAGGACACCAGACGGATTCTTTGAGTGGTTGGTTATGCCTTTTGGGCTAACTAATGCCCCAACATATTTCGTTGATTTGATGAGCCGTGTTTTTAGAGATGTCCTAAATAAATTCGTGATAATATTCATGGACGACATTTTGGGGTTTTCCAAGAGTATGGAGGAGTATGCTGTTCATCTAGAGGAGGTTCTTCGTGCACTTCACATTCATCGGTTGAAGGCTAAATTCTCAAAGTGTCACTTTTGGCGAAAGGAAGTGCGTTTCTTGGGGCATGTAGTCTCAAAAGAGGGTTGGCTGTAGATCCCGCTAATGTTGTAGCAATGCAAGATTGGAAGGCCCCAAGAACGCTACCGAAGTTTGAAGCTTCCTAGGTTTGGCTAGCTATTATTGGAAGTTTATTAGAGACTTCACTAAGATTTTAGCACCGCTTACTCGCCTTACTAAGAAGAATATGGCATTCGTGGGGGACGTAGATTGCGAGGATTCCTTCACGAGGCTGAAGAAGGCCCTTACTAGTGCACCGGTATTAGTTTTACCTGATGGAGCTAAGCCTTTTACAGTATACACTGATGCATATAAGATGGCCTAGGAGCAGTGTTGATGCAAGAAGGGAGGGTAGTAAGTTATGGGAGTAGACAGTTGAGGACTCATGAGAGGAACTATCCTACCCATGATTTAGAGTTAGCTTTTATAGTTTTCGTATTCAAGTCTTGGAGGCATTACTTCTTAGGAGAGAGGTTCGGGCTCTTCACTGACCATAAATCATTGAAGTACCTATTCTCACAGAAGGATTTAAACTTGAGGCGGCAGCGTTGGATGGAGTTTTTGGCATCATATGACTTTGAGATAGCTTATACCCCTGGAAAGGGAAACGTAGTTGCGAATGCATTGAGTAGGAAGAGATCAACTCTAATTCCAATGTTCGTGGAGTGGAAAAGCCTAGAGTTTATCTCCAGTTTTGATTTTAAGCCTTCTACGGACATTAACCCTGGACTGTTAGCAGCACTTGAGGTGAGGCCTACCCTCGTGGATCAGATTGGTTCGAAGCAACGAGAGGATGCAAAGCTTATGGATATTATGGAGAGGATTAGTAGAGGAGAGGTCTTTAGACATCTCCAACGCTATTCTATTGATAGTAAAGGATGGCTAAGGAGAGATGGAAGACTTTGTGCTCCCCACACTAGTGATTTGGTGAGTGCAGATCTAGCAGAGTCACACCATTCATGTATAACTATTCATCCGGGTGGTGATAACATGTATAGGGACATAAAAAGGCTACTTTATTGGAGTGGCATGAAGAAGGATGTGATAGAGGTTGTAGCTAGGTGTCTTGTGTGCCAAAGGGTTAAGTCAGAGCGGCAAAAGCCTGGAGGATTACTTCAGCCATTGGATGTACCCGAATGGAAGTGGGATAGTGTTTCGGTGGATTTCATAGAAGGATTACCCCGATCTAGGAAGGGGAATACAAGTATTTGGGTGATTGTAGATCGCTTAACTAAGAGCACCCACTTCATTCCGATCAAGAGTAAGCGGACGACATTGTATTTGGCATTTTATACGTTCGTGAGACAGTTCGACTTCATGGAGTTCCCTCTAGCATTGTGAGCGATAGAGACCCTATTTTTACTAGCAAGTTTTGGAGAAGCTTGCAAGAGGCTTTAGGGACGTAGCTTAGATTGAGTACAGCCTATCACCCTCAGACGGATGGCCAAACAGAGGGAGTTAATAGAGTGCTTGAAGATTTATTGAGGATGTGCATTCTTGATTTTGGAGGAACTTGGGAGGAGCATCTTCCTTTGGTAGAGTTTGCTTATAATAATAGTTTCCAGACTAGCATCGGGATGGCACCTTTCGAAGCTCCTTATGGGAGACCGTGTAAGTCACATTTATGTTGGTGGGAGTCTACGGAGAGATTGCTACTTGGTCCTGACATGGTTAGGGAGACTTCAGAAAAGGTCGATTTCATTAGGAGGAGGATGAAGACGGCCCAAGATAGGCATAAATCTTATGCGGACAAGCGGATGAGGGTATTGAGTTTGAGGTAGGAGACTTGGTTTTCATTAAGGTATCTCCGCGAAGGAAGGTGGTGAGGTTTGGATCGAGTGGGAAGTTAGCCCACATATTTGTAGGACCGTTCCCTATTGTAGAGAGAGTAGGGAAGATGTCGTATCTAGTTAACCTACCCGAGAGGCTCGCAGGAGTGCACGTTGTTTTTCATGTTTTGCACTTGAGAAAATGCTTACATGACTCAACAGAGGTTGTGAATCCTAGTCGACTTGAGGAGATTGAAGTGGAGAGAGAAGCATTGGTTCGTCGTAATCATTAGACGCGATATCAAGAAACTTAGGAATAAAGAAGTTCCGTTAGTAAAGGTGCAGTAGGGAGATAGTGTTGAAGACGCCACATGGGAGGCTGAAGAGAAGATTCGTATCTCTTATCCACAACTATTTGATAGTAAGTTTTCGAATTTCCTATTTCCATCTTTAGTTTTGAATAGGTTCTTTTCTTTATTATCCTTTGGGAGGGTAGATCTTAGGATTTAACGTATGGATGGTAGGATTTGATGTTAACATGTTATTAGAACATGTTATGTACGATGGATGCTAGTGGTTGCAAGTGTTTACTAGTGGATGCTAATGGACGCATATACTTACACTAGGCATTATTATCTCTTAGGGATCGGCCTAACTAGGACACTAGAGCATATGCATATGGATGTGTGCGCATTTGCATATTCTATTTTATTCCATGGTTGCTATAAATGGATGATTATAACATGATTGTTGCATTTGGATGATGATTGTAGCATGCATATAGAACTACCAGTTATCATTAGGAAATTTGCATTCATTTGGATACATGACACGGACATGATTACATAAAAGGATGTCGATTGAATCAGTAAACCGCCTAATCTTTTGCATTAGTTAGGGACATTGACACTACACTATTTACATATATATCATAAATTCATTAGAAAAACTTAAGGACAATGGATGTAATGGATGATGGTTGAGTAGTTGTAGAACTTGGATGAAAAAATTTATTTCATTCTTCTATCCTTTGATATTTCGGGGACGAAATCCTTTAAGGAGGGGAGAATGTAATAACCCAAAATTTAAGTTATAATAATTAATTATAAAATTAATTAAATAATAGAATAACTTTGTGAAATTATCAGATTTGAGCCACGGGAGTTGCACCATTGTGTCCTTGGTAATTTTCTGGCCAATTTCCATATATAGATTGTCAAAATTCGAGTTGGAACAAAGAAGTTACAAAATAAACAAGAAAACGAGAAAAAATAAAATAAAGGGTCAGGTCGACCCTAGGGTCGACCTTCCCCATAGAAGGCTCGACCAATAGGTCGACCCTCACCACACAAAGGTCGACCTGGCGGTCGACCCGCGTGTATACTTGGACGAGCAATCTTCCATGTTCGAGCGTGATGTGTTTTATTGATTTTATCTCATCTAGTGCGTCCGTGCTTCTTTCCGACGGTTTCCATCGAGCCAATGACGTGGTTACTCTAGATTTAATCTTCAAATCCAACGGTCTGAGATCCACAAGTGACACTATAAATAAGACCTAGGCCTAGCTATTTTTCTTATTCAGATTTTCTCCATCTTGGTTCATTGCCTCAGGCTAGACCCTAAAAGGAATAATTTTCTGTGGAGAAGATCTTTTTAATTAAAATATTTTATATGCTATAGGTGGATCCGGGAAGGCCAAGGAAAGAGCTAAGGACCATAGGTGAGTGTTTATATAATTATTTTAGATTTTTTAAGTAATTTAAAGTAATAGGGTTTTCAACAGTTGTAGTTTTTCTACAATTTTGAGACCCCTTTTATACAAGTTGTTTACGGTCAATTTTTAATGTTCTTTTCAGTCTATTTTATTTAGCTATTTTATTCATTTATTTACAGTTATTTACTATCATTTACAGTTATTTTTATTTTATTTACATCCGTTTTGTGTTAGATTTTAGCCTGTAAATTTTAGTTCTTTTTATTCCTTTTAAGCGAAATAATTAATAAAAGGTGGATAATTCGCTAATATGGACTAAATTTTAAGAACACTAAAATTACAAAAAATTGGACGTAAATAAGTAGAACTGTAATAAAAGAATATAGACCGAAATAGGCAAATTTGACATTTGCAAGCAAGTTATAACTAGTAGATTATAACTAGAAAGATAAGATAAAAGAGAAATTATAACATAGGTTATAATTAAATATAAATAACGGAAAGAGGCTTATTTTAAAAGTCTTACACTAAGTTAATAAGAAAATATAGCAGAGATAATAGAAGAGGCTTATTTAATAGACAGAGAATAAGTTAATAAGCAAATAGAGTAGAACAGAAGAGGCTTATTTAAAAGACTTATATAAAGTTAATAAGCAAAGATAGAAGTAAGGCCTATAACCAATAGCATTCCCTTTCAGACTAGGACTGATTATTTCACAATAGGTGAGGCTGGGTATGACCCTTTCAGAGTAGGACTGATGGTCTCACAGTAGGTGAGGATGGGCATAACCCTTTTAGACTAGGAATGATGGTCTCACAGTAGGTTAGGTGAGGCTGGGACAGACTTATGCTAACTAAAGTAACTAAGGGGCCAATAGATAGAAGTTCAAATCAAGGGATTTGGGCAAGGGGTGCAACTAGATTGTGTTTGGTAGGACCCAAATTGGCAGCATTCCCTTTCAGACTAGGACTGATGATCTCAAAATACACTTAGGTGAGGCTGGGCACGCGTATGCTGTTTAGGGTAAGAGGGAGCAACAGATAGTGTGAGCCTAACAGTGGTCGTGCGTGTAGCCTCGGTGCGAGGAGATAAGTCGCTATTGAGTTCCAGAGCGCTAGCAGGTGTCCTTTTGCTATGGGACCCACGTTGGGGACTAGCTCACATTGGCACAACAGAGATAGAAGGCCGATCAAAGGGTAGAATTAGGAAATCAGCCTAATTAAAGTAGGATTAGGAATTCAACATAATCAAAGCAGTAATTTAAGACAAGTACAAACAATCGAAATAATCAAAGCAAACAGCGTTTTATTCCAACTTTATCTTTTCCTTTATTTCCTTTTTGTACTAGAACTGTTGACAAGTCTATTATCTTTATCTCTCTTAAAAATACTAATAGTTACTTCCACTCACTAGACTTTTAGTCTAACCCACTCTTCTATTTTCCCTTTTTCGCCCTCCATAGGCCAGTAGAGGTAGGGACGGTAGATTTCGGACTCTTGGAGATTTCAACTGCAGAGATTTTTCATGTATTCTACTTCTTCTTTTTCAGTTTTTATTTCATTTTGATGTACTGGTACTTTCCTTTGAGAGGGATAATTATTTTATGTACTCTGATGTTATGACCGAGATAATGTTTTTCACTAGACATGGATATTTGGTATTTTGAGACATATTTGGTTTTATGAAGTATTTATGAAGTTTGACTTTTAAATAAGTTAATGTTTTTAAATGTTTCCGCTGTTTTATTTTGTCTTGTTAATCTTAGTCTCTGTAAAGTTTTTAGCTATACCTACAACGCACCATATCCTTTACCGTGTCCTTTTGGGTATACTAGGGGGTGTGGGGTGTTTCATTAGGGGTTTCAAAGGCAATGGTTTCAGAAGGTTTTTCTAAGCCAACCTTCAATTGTTTTACCCAGGTGTTTTAATGCTTTCAAAAGGATGGTTTCGGAGCCATCAAGTTCCCCAAATAATTTTATGAAATAAAGAATGGTTTGAAAGAGATGCTTTCACATATGTTCACTTTGACCCAAAAATTATTATTTTAAATATAAACCCTATGGCTTCGAAAGTATTGGTTTCGAAGGGTAACTTTCAATGGTTTCGAAAGGGGTATTTTTGAATGGGTTCAAAGCTAAGCTTTAATACTTATATGATAATACTTTAATAAGATCGAAAGGTTTCGAAAGAGTTGTTTTAAAGTATTCGAAAGGCATGAGCCTAATGCTTTAAAGTTAGAATTTAATGCTTTCGAAGGACGTCATCCTATGAGGACGAAAGCAAAGTTTATGATGGCGGCGAAAGGCTTTTTAAACCCAAAATCATTTTTAATGGAAAAACCTATGGCTAAATAAATGAGTTTGGAAATAACTTTAAGTATGTAAATTTGAAGAAGTATTGCCTTGATAAAATATAGGTTAAAGGGATAAATTATGTTTTATATGAAAAGTATCTCAAGGACTTTAAACCCATAGGAGTGGTATTGTTGTTGATATGATTACTTCTTCAAATATGAAAATATTCACATGAAAAAGGACCCATAATTGTGGTTTGGGGATAAAGGGGTAGAAGAACTAGTAGGTTATCCCAGTAATGAATATAAAGTGATTAAACTCCTAAATGAGTAGAATTGCATCTAGTGAGTCAAGGAGACCAAAATATAGGGTGCTTAAACATTGAAATTGTCCGGAAGATAGTTTCATAGTAAACCCATGAAAACTATGATTAGGAAGATATTGGGGTAAACAGCAGGTTCATAGTAAACCGATGAAAAATATGTATTAAGGATGGTTGGCAGGGGCCAGTTGGTTTGTAGTGAACCCATGAAAACTATATCCCGATTAAGTATTAACATCGATCAAAAGGTTCCTAGTCAACCCATGAAATCTAGGATAAGAATGAAGTAATTAGAGGCATCAGTAGGTTTCTAGTCAACCCATGAAAACTAGAATAAGAACGGAATTACTGAAATAATCCATAGGTTCCTAATCAACCCATAAAAACTAGGATAAGAGTGGAGTTATTGAAATGACCAATAGGTTCAAAGAAACCCATGAATTTATTAAGTTAATTGGTTGGGGCCTATAGTTTCTTAATGATCCCATGAAAACTCCGAAATAGGATAGGGTGTGGATGAATTATAAAAAGGTTATTAATAAACCCATGAAAACTAATATGTTAATAGTGACCCTAGAAACTATAAATATGACAGGAGGTCAATTAACTTGGGATGGGAAATCCAAAATGTTTATATATACATATCATCATAATATTTTTGAAATGTTATGTTTTTACCATTGTGGATGCAGGAGCACAATATATGGTTTTGAAAAGGTTTTAGGATACTAGTGAGGGGAAAACCCATTCCGCTAAGCGGCGTGGTCCTACTAGATATCTAAATGGATTGGGATGTTAGATTATATTCATACCAGGCTTTATGTCTGACTCAAAGTTTTTGTTTTCCCCTTAAACTCTTGGATACTCAATTGATTTTGAGCAGTTTGAGGTTTAGGGATTTCCAGGTTCTTTTCTTAGATGAATAAAGCTTTCGAAGGCGTGTAGGAGGCAGTTAGTTATTTAGAGTTATCTTTTTCCGCTGTGTATTTGGGATATAAAAGCAGACTTGTTAGCCTTATTATATACTCTGATAAACCAATGAGGTATCTTCATATGTCGCTCTTGGCGTATGTATAATAATTATATTTTTTTGAACGTGGTTAAAGTTTGTGGGATTACGTAATGAACATGAAATGTTTAGAATGGAATGTGGGAATGTGTTTATAATTTGTTGAAACTTTTCCATATTAATGTAATATGTGTGTTAATGTATCTAACACCGCCATATTTGGTCGCCGAGGATTAATAACTAAGGATGACTACAACATCCGTAGCAGTTAGTTTTGGGCCTCCAAGTAGGAGGATGTTACAATCCATCAGCATGTATCCTAAACCCTCTTCTACAGCTCATCTCGTTCATTAGATTTCCGCGTTTGCGAAACTCCAATGGAGAAGATGCTACCTAAAATCAAATCACCGCTAATCGTCGTTTTTAACCAAAACAGCTAAATAACGAACAAGCCAAAAATTCAAACATACATCCAAACATCCATACGTCCAAACAACTATACATCCATCCAAAATAACATACATACAACATAAATAATCCATTCATATTAATTAATGTGGGAAAATAACATCAATAATAGATCTAATCTAATGATTTACTAACTATGGCACGACGATGGAAAATACGCGATAAGCTTTATAAATCATTTTAAAATAATTATGTATTCTTTTATAAAAATATAGTTATTATATGGCATTTTAACCCGGCTATATTGATCTGATTGCACGGTTCAGATTCGACTGCCATCAAGGCCGATGATTCCAAAGTGATGATTGTGGGGCCTAAAAGTCAAGTACAGATCGTAGCATGAAGTATATGTTTAATGGACTTGATGGATATACAAGGAAGAGTGTTTGAAATATGAAATATGGTTCAACACCTAGGAGGAGTTGGCATAAATTGGCTTTAATAATAGGGATCATCATATTTTAGGGTATGAGAGCATTCTTATAGAAAACAATTAATATCCCAAGATCCACAAGTCCAATGTAAATGAAATTTTATGAGCAAGACATGGGGATCCTAAGGTGCCTACTCTAAGAGTCACACCTCTTGGGGATGAAGTTCGAGGGATCGGTATACTTCCCTTGGAAAGGATTGACAGAAAGAAGCATTCAAACCATATTGAAGCAAAGATCAAGCAATAACTCGAGCTCCACTAATCCAATTGGCATGAAATTTAGAGGCTAAGCATATTTTGGCGTGATGAAGCCACCATAGGGATCACACCCTAAAATTCAACCAAAGAAGGGATCGATATCGATCCTTCTTCTTTGGGAATTAGGACATGCAACCCCTCTTATGGGCCCGTATGGTTTTGAGGGTCTTTTTGCCGAGTTTTTAGAGGGATATTTGGCCATCTTCATCTAAAAATAAAAGCTGGGTTGTTCATTTTCGGGACTCTTACGCTGCTAGTTGCTTTATACTCTCTTATGACGCAGGATTTTGATCCGATCCCTTTTGTACTCAGATTATAAAGTGATTAATAAAGCAATCTACTCAAAGTGGACGTAGAAAAACAACATCGAACCACTATAAATCGTTGTCTGGATGTTATTCTTTCAAATAACTGTTGTTTCTTTGTTATTATCCATTGTTTCCATTTTATTCTTCCTTATTTCTCTTAAAAAAACTTCTATTGGGTGTTTGTGCCAATTTTTGTTGCAAACATTTTGGTGCTTTCGCTAAGAACCTTGATTCTCACCTTATTAGGATCCCTTTGTTGATGGATTCCATAAATCCCTCAAAGGAGATCCGTAGTATCTTCAAGAAGTTTCTCATACTACTTAGATTTGCAAAAATCTAAGCAAAGCTATCAATAATGGTGTGGAATACTAGATCTTCTTCTCAGAACACGGAAGGAAACAAGAATGCTAGCATCTAACAAGGAGGCCTGAGTAGTCAACCAATGGATGTGAATGCTGATCTAGTTGAAGGCCGGAATCCAGTTGATTCTATTACGAAAGCTGGATTCCAGAATTTGATGAGAGAGCTAATGGATAGTCGTTGACAATTAAATCATCAAATTCAGACCCAATATCAACCTAATGAACCAACTTATTCAGCAATAGCAAGGAAAAGCTAGGAAGGACCCTACTCTGTACTCAGCGTCGGAGAGCTCTAGGTCATTAGATGACTATCAAAAGCACAAGCATTGCAGAATAGACGGACATCGCGCAGAGACTTCGAGGCGTCAACAAGTAGACCATTCTGATCTGCCAGGACCGATCGATGTAGATCCCCCATAGGGATTGGTACTGGTCCCTCCTCCAGAGGAGGGAATTTACCCATACATATTGGGATTTAACTTAAAGCCGCTGCGACCGATTTGAATGATGGAGTTCGGTTCAATGTTCACCAAATGCTTCCCCAAAATGATGTTGAAGTGAATTTACGTGATATTCATTGGGAAGATGTTTAACCAAGAAGGAGTGGAACAACCTGCAGACATTGACCGGAACATTCACGTGAGGTGGAACGCGACCACCGCTTGGCACCAACTATCCAAACCCCGGACTTGTCGGCTATGGTTAGAAAATTAGTGAGAGAGAGCTAAGGCTTGACCAATGACGACTGGGGAATCTCGAGAAGCCATACCCCATTCACTAACAATGTCCTACATGCAGAATATCCAAGGAGGTTCAAAATTCTGTTGAAGCCTGCCCACGAGTGAAAAACCGACCCAAGGAAGCGCATCATGAGATATAAATGGCTGTTTGATTCTGCATGAGCAGATGATGCAACAAAGTGTAGATGTTGTCCTATAACTCTCTCTGGAATAACAACAATGTGGTTTACGAGGATACCCCCATGGTCGATCTCTAAATTTGATGATTTGGTAATAAGATTCGTGGAGAAGATTCTATGCATGCAACTCACCCCAAGGATGTAATGTCTCTATCCAGTGTGATCCATGCTCCTGGAGAGTCACTGAAAGATTATTTGGAGAGATTTCATACATCTGTCGTAAAATTCAGTAATCCAAATGACCATGAAATATTGATGGTGGTAACAAGAGGGATTGATCTGGAGTTTGATTTTGGCGATTGGTTGGCTGACAAGCCACCTACAATGTTGGAGCGCTTCTATGCAAAGGCAGATTAGTATTTGAGAAAGGAGGAAGCCAGATGATCTAGGAAGAAGAATGTTGTGGGACCAAGTGGAGATGGAGTACATAGTAATATTGCGGTGGAGCAGTTTGACGATAGTTCTGGAAAGGTTCAAGTGAATGTCAAGGACAGACCAAATCAGCAGAAGGAAGGCGGAGAAAGGAGCCGAGAACGAAAGAGAGTACCTAGGAGAGGAAAACCTAGGATTTCGATGTATGATATTTATATGCCCTTGAATACATCTCTAGAGAATAACTGTTTGTCTATTTGCAATACCATGCAGTACAGAAAGCCACCTCCAAAAGAATCAACGGAGAAGTAGAAACAAACCGAAAAATATTGTCGGTTCCACAAATGCTATGGACATAGCATGAATAAATGCAGCATCTCTAGGATATTACGAAAAGCTGATTTGAGAAAGAAAGTTACAGTTATTGTAAAACCCCATAGGATGGAGGGCAGGGGACATCCGACGCTAACCGAGGACCAGCACCGCACATGGCTGAGGAGCCTACACAGACAGGTAGAAGATTGGTGACCAATACAATAGTCGGAGCACCGCACATGGATGAGGATCCTGTGCAGACTGGTGGAAGATTGGTGACCAGTACAATAGTCGGAGGACCGCATCTGGCTGATAAGAGTTGGCATGAGATGGAGTGCTGTGCTAGCACAATTAAGCATGTCGATTTTGAATATTGTTCGAATAAGGAAGATAGAGCTCCGGCAAAACAACATCGTATAATGATAGATGATATTGTGTTTAGAAACAGAGATGCATACAAAATGGAGGCTCCGACGATCGACCCAATGGTTATTTTGGCCATGATCGGCCCTGCTTTATTGAGAAGGATATTGATTTATGGTGGAAGTTCTGTAAATATATTTTTCAAAAAAAAGTATGATCAGATGGATGGAAGCCAAGGACTTTAAATCGTATAAAGCCTGCATTTATGGCTTTAATGGTGTTGCAGCTGAAGCTGTTAGTTATGTTGAATTACCTGTAGAGTTGGGAGGGGATGACCGTAAGAGGGTCTGGATTCTGCCTTTTGTTTTTTTGGATGTTGACTCTTCATACAGTGCTTTTCTAGGCCGACTGGATGTGCTTGTTATGTAGCTGAGTTGAGGGATGCTCAATAGAAGTAGAAAGGTAAGGGTGTGGACAAGTCGATCCGCATCCAAGCCACTGAAGATTGACAACTAGTGCCTGAGCCTTATCTTGGGCACCACAGTTAGCTTTATAGAGATATAGATCCGAGAGATGACAAGGAAGAGCCCAAAGAGACCAAGGCTGCATTTGCTAAGCTGAAAATTGACATCACAGTCAGCCACAATGACCCATTACGTGTCCTAAAGATTGGATCGTAGCTCAACCCCCTGATGATGAAAGAACTTGTTGGATTTCTCTATGCGAATCTCAACGTGTTTGCTTGGACTCACTCCGACATGTGTGGGATCTTGCCCGCTATTGCGAGCCATGCATTGAATATTGACCCGAGGCATATCCCGGTTAAACAAAAAATACATGGCATGGATTCGGAGAGATCTACCACTCTTAAAGAGTAGGTGGATAGACTCAAAGACAATGGGTTTATTCATGATGCCTCTACCCTAAGTGGGTATCCAATCTTATACTTGTAAGAAAGGCGAATGGGATATGGCGGACATGCGTTGATTACTTGGACCTGAACAAGGCATGCTTAAAAGACAGCTTCCCCTTCCAAGGATCGACCAGCTGGTAGACTCGACCGTAGGACACGAATTGCTATCTTTCATGGATGCGTACTTAGGATATAACCAAATCTCGATGCACATTCCCGATCAAGAGCACACTAGTTTTATTACCGATATTGGATTATATTGCTATGCGGTGATGCTGTTTGGACTAAAGAATGCAGGAGCCACCTACCAACGCCTAATTAACATAATGTTTAAAGATCAATCAGAAAAACGATGGAGGTATATGTGGTTGATATGCTCATGAAGTCACGATAGTCTAGTGACCATATTAGAGACTTGGTCGAAATGTTCGACATCCTCCGATATGATAAAATGAAGATTAATCCTTTGAAATGTTCCTTTGGCGTTGCATCTGGAAAGTTCTTGGGTTTCATCGTTAATGCCCACGAAACCAAAGTTAATCCCGAGAGGATCCAAGCTATTCGTAATATCCAAGCGCCAAAGACTATAAAACAAGCACATAGCCTGAATGGGAAGGTCGCTGCCCTAAGCCGGTTCATTTCCAGAGCTATTGATAACTGCATTCCTTTCTTTGACTTGACTAAGAGAGGAAAATGGAATTTCGAATGGACACAGGATTGTAAAGATGCATTCCAAGCTTTGGTGAACCACTTAGAGAGACCATCCATCTTATCAAAGCCAGTGGATCATGAAGATTCATATATCTACTTAGCCATGTCGGTACACACTATAAGTGTCATGTTGCTTCGCAAGGAGAATCGAATCTAGTGACTGGTCTACTATGTTAGCAAGCGATCGACAAGAGTTGAAAGGAATTATCTGAGGATAGAAAAACCGGCATACTGTTTGTTGATTGCATCATGAAAGCTCAGCGCATACTTCTAGGCACACTCTATCAATGTATATACCAACTAGCCATTATGACAGATCCTGCAGCGACCTGAGACATTTGGAAGGTTACTCAAGTGGAATATCGAGCTTATTCAATTTGAAATCATTTTTCCTTAGAGGGCTATCCAGGGTCAGGCATTGGTAAATTTTATAGAAGAATTTAATGCGCAAGATGATTTTCTCTAGAGCAATGGAACCCCCACCATACGGTGGAATTTGTATACATATGGAGCCTCTAATGATTGTTTTTATGTAGTTGGGATAGTGTTTGTAACTCTCGAAGATCGGTCTATTTGCTATGCTTTAAAACTTGATTTCCCTACAACAAACAACGAAGCTGAGTATGAGCCTCTGATTGTTGGACTTAAACTCGCCAAAGAACTAGGAATAAAGTCTCTTGAAATCTTTTGTGACTCACAATTGGTAGTATACCATGTTAGAGGAGATTACCAAACTAAAGGACAACTTGCTCCATACCTTACCTAAGTCCAAGAGTTGATGACTGACTTTGAGTATCATGACATTACGTACATTCCTCAAGATAAAAAAAGAGAGGTTTGTTCATTGGCAAAGATTGCTAGCACTAAGGATTCATAATGGATGGGCTTGGTTCCAGTCGAAGTATTAAATGCTCCAAGCATAAAACTATGGGAAATCGATCGGGTACTGGAGACGGAGCCTGAGAAGGAAACGTGGATGACTTCGATTAAAAATTATTTGCTATGGGGACTTCTTCATGAATAGAGGAATATGGTGATTACATCGGGTATCACTCATGATGAGATAAAACGAGTCCTAAAGGAAGTTCATTAAGGAGAATATGGTGATTACATCGGGGGAAAACTCTAGCAAGAAAATACTCCATTACGAGTATTATTGGCCGACTATAAATCGTGATGCTATCAATTATGTAAGGCGATGCGACAATTGTCAGATATATCCAAAAGTTCCTAGAGCTGGGTCAGCGGAAATTACACAAATGGTCCGCCCATGGTCGTTTGCCATATGGGGCATAGATATTATCGGTTCCTTGCCAATCTCTAAAGGTGGTGCGAAATACGCTATCGTCGCAGTTGATTACTTCACCAATGGGCCAAAGCGGAACCTTTAGCCACGGTCACAACTAAGAAAGTAATCAATTTCATTGTCCGAAACTTTATTTTCCATTTTGATCTTCCATGGACTACTGCAAAAAACAACGGGACTCAATTCGACAGTGCTGAGTTCAAAGACATCTACCGTCAGCATCGCCTTGAAAAAAGATTTGCGGCAGTCGCTCACCCTGAAGCAAATGGGCAAGTTGAAGCTGTGAACAAAATCATAAAATCCATTTTGAAGACATGTTTGGAAAAGGCTAGAGGCAAGTGGGTGGATGAACTCCCGACATCCCAATGGGCTTATAAGACCACTCACAAGTCTGCAGCTAGTCATACTCTATTCGTCCTCGCTTGAGGTTCCGAAGCTGTTATTCCTATTAAGCTCGAAGTTCTTTCCCATCGAGTGACTTACTACGATCCCAGAACAAATAAAGATCTCCTCTTGGAATCTCTAGACTTTATAGATGAGAAGCATTAGGAAGCTGATTTGAGGGCAGTGGCACATCGACACCAAGTCTCCCGATACTACAACACTAAAGTCTGACCTAGAACCTTTAAAATCGGCGATCTTGTCTTGAAATGGGTTTTTCCTGTCCTGTTGCATATGAATCCAACCTGTGAAGGACCGTTTGTCATTGAGCAGAGGCTTGGAAAGAAAACTTTCAAGCTAGTGACTGTTGATGGCATCACACTTCCAGGGGCATGGAATAGCGAGCATTTACTATGCTATTTCACTTAGTTTATTTCTTTTTTATTCATTTGTATTTACTTCCAGAATTTGCTTTAGCATTTTATTTTCTGGATATGTAATAAGACAAATCATATCATTTCCTTCCGTTTAGCAAATAAAGTTTTGAACTTCCTTTATATCTGTGTTTTTTGTAGCATTACATATTAGTTGCATTACAAAACTAACTAATGTCGATATGTCCGAACAGGTTCCTAAAGTTTGGAACTAACCAATTACGCTAGTTCCTGATTGAACTAAACAAGACGTGCGTGGTCCGACCATTCATTTGATAACTTTTGCTCATAACCCGATGGATGGAATACATAACGAGAATGGACGTGACTTGACCATCTGATGACTAAATAAATCTCATTGAGTGATGGGACTGAAATAAATCAAAAGTGGGTTGACACGACAGATCGCTCACTAAATCAAACCCCAGACCTCGGGGATAAATTGATCAATAAAGAATAGTACGATCCTACTATTCTTCGAACTAACTCTAAGTCCCCTGAATGCGGACTGGAGTATAAACATAAATCGGGTGTGAATCGACCACCCACGAACTAACTCTAAGTCTCCAGAGTGCGGACTAGAGTATAAACATAAATCGATGTCAATCGACCACCCACTAACTAATTCTTATCCCTAGAGAGTGGATATGAGTATAAACAAATAGATGAGTGTGGTCCAACCACTCGCTATTCTATGAACTCAGGCTCGAAATCAATAGGAGGAGTATAAACTCATTAGGGATGGAGCCCGACCATCCATCGTCTGACTCCACCAGCCCGAGACTGGGGGCAGGAGCATAATCACTCAAACCGCTGAATCCGACAGCATAACATTAGGGCTCGAGCCCCGTGTTTGGTATGACTCAAGGCCACGACTGCATGTAGGCCTTGGAATAGAGCTAGTGGATTATTATCTGAATCGATGAGCAACAAATTACAAGTACACTGAATGAAAAGTAATAGCTCGACACTTAGATAACAATTCACACAAGGGTTCAACAGAAAACAAAAAAAATTTATTCACATAATAAGCTTCAAAATTGTGAAAAAAGTTTATTTGAAAAACTAGGGCCGGTCCCGTACAATCACGGCCAATAAGAGGGAAGCAGCTATACAAGTTATGTACAAACAAGGCTGAAGTGACAGCTATTTCTTTTGTCTTCTCTCCTTTTTAGATTTTTCAGAAATGGCTCCACCTGAGCTTCTACATGTCCATTTACTTGATCCTTTACCAACTTTGGTGGGAGTGCTTTCAAAACTAGGAGGGAGTTTTTCGAAAATTTACCTACCCGATTGGATGACTTGTAATAGGAGGAGATTTGGATCTCCAATATCCACATCAACGGGTTCGGTCTTAGCTTGTTTCTTCAACAACTCCTCCCTTTTAATGTGCTCCTTTAAGCTGAGCTTATCAGTGTGTTTAGTGGCATCGGTGATCACAACATCACCAGGTTCATCCAACAGTAACAGATCTTCAGCTTTGTCGTCATCGAGTGCTCTAATAACTTGAGCATCGGTCCCTGGAGCATCAGTGGCCATCGGAATCTCAGTTGATGTTGATTGATGTTCCACGGTGGCACCACCTTTTGGAGTTTGGCCAGGACCCGAAAGACCTATAGATTCGCGAAAACAAGAAGATAAGCCCATGACTATTGGACACGAAGAAAAAAATCGATTGAAAAGTGGAGAATAGAGCAGAATACCTGCGTTAGGGTGACTTTCAGTTATCGCCGGGGTCCCCTCTTCTAGAATAGTGACCAGTACTTTAGATTGATAATCGGGTTTGTCCGAATCATAGCTTAGATCCTGTCTCGGGCTGTAGAAACTGATGCTCCGGCTACTTAAAAAGAAGAATGGCACATGGGATCAGACTCCGAAGATTCAGCGATATTTTTCCCTTTGCCGGAAGATGTTAGAATGTCGAAGTACCGGATTCTCGCAGTGGCAAGGTCTATGGGTTCATTTCCATGAAGGATATCCCGCACTAGTTTTTCTTCATCCAAATCAGTTCGCCGATGGTTTTCTTTTTCATTTCAGCAATATATTCCCAAGCCTCGGCAAGCGATTCGAGATAATCCTCACCAAGAAAGCTCAGATCATAGTGGAGAAGGACTTTAGCATTGTATTCAATAATAAGGGGATCGGAAATGTCCTTGATTTCATTTCGACCAACTTCCTTAGCATCCTCTACCTGTGCCTCAAGCTGTCATCTCATTGCGGCACGCTTCCTTTGCCTCTTCTTTGAGGATTTCAATCTGAGCAAGTTGCTCATCAAGTTTAATCTTCAAAGTCCGTGCCTTAACAGCTTCTTCGCAATATCTCTGTGATTCTTCTTGAGCTTAGATATTCTCTTCCCTTTCCTTCTTAAGAAGTTCTTTGAGCTCCTTAACCTGGTGGGCTAAAATATTTTTCTCCTTTTGTAAAGTATCTTTTTCCAAGGCAAGTGCACAGCTGCGATTGAGAGCAGCATCAAGTTCCTTTTTGTGGGTAGCCTCTACATGACTCACCGCTTCAGATGTTTCCTTGACACTATTTTCTGCCTTGGTCAGTTTTACCGTCAAGTTCGAGATCTCAGTGCCTTGGTGTTCGATTATATCTTTGTCATGGATCGCCTCTAGCTTTAGGTAATCAATTTCATGCTGTCGCTCAATAGATATCTTAGAGATTTTTCTGCCAAGTGTTGGAACGACTCATGTTTGAAAAAAATGTTGTTGACACATGCGAGAGGACTTGCCTTAACATTCCCTGGGATTGTATGAATGGAAAGGAACTTAAGCCCATCAAAACAATTTTTTAGAAAAATGGCCTTAAGTTCTACCAATTTCTCTACCGTGGAAGCTTCAAGAGCAGCAGTCGGTAAAGATGGATCAGAAGCAACGATTGAATGTTTGCTCGACCTGCGGTTAAAGGACTGCTTAAAGTTGGATGAACTAGAATATTGCTCAGGTGGTACGGTGCTGGAGGACCATGGAAAGAGGTATGATCACCACTATGTACAGGAATATTAGGTTGCACTTCCTGATGGGACGACCAAGGTTGGTATTTATGTTTTGTAGATGAAGATTCCCTCGAGCGATGACTTCTTTCTCGGTCGTCATCCCTCTCTCTACGCCTACTTGATTCAAAATCATGTTTGGATCCATATTGCGTCGAGGAGCCCCTTAGACGATCAAAAGCTCGAGATTGAGACATTGCACTTGCAAAAACCAAACAAAAGTGTATAAGTAACCATTGTACAATAGGTAGATAAAGAGCGTGTGGTGAAGTGCACGTGATTTTGAGTGTCCTAATGTTCCCCCCGATGGACCAGTTGTTGTACCTTGCTTATAGGAGTTTTCTCTCCTTGACCAGTGGAAAGAGCGCCATCACCACTTCTATAGGGAGAGTCGAGCCCCCAAAACCGATATTGGGAAAATCATAATTTATGATGTCATAAGGGATTTGGAGATTTGGAAACCCTTTTATCGAGCTTTCTAAATGTTGGGAGGATGACTCTTCGTTAACAGAAGTGATAACAAACTCCGGATCCTTAGCAGTTCTCCTTATGTGGAGCTTATATGCAAGATTCTTTCTTTTCTTAGCCATAGTGTAGGGTTGTACGCCTTGTAGTTGTTTGACCACAGGCGCCTTGCCTGGGCCTGCATCAGTGTCGCTAGGCTATTAATCTGGGCACCCCTTATTTTGCCTTCTTCGGCATCATCCTAAGTCCCCTCGATTGGAGAACACAACAGGGTTGTTGATATCCCCTTCTTGTTCTACATCTTTTTATGGTAATGCAGCACTTTTAGGAAGCCTAATGCTACGTCCTTCCTACAGTATCCTAAATAAAAATTACAACTCATCGGTTATGAGAAGTCTAATGTCCCTGTCTTCGACAGGGGTGGCATGAATTATGGAGACCGCTCTTGAAAAGTATTACCCTCTGGACGTGGGTGGACACCTGTAGATATTCAGAATGTTGGTTGATCCAGAATTTGACTCGGATTAGAGAATATGAAAATAAAGCAAAGACAACACTTATATCCTTCCAGCCATCGCCTTGCAAAGCCAAGCGGACATTGAACATAGAACCATTCGTGTTTGAAAAGGGTAAGCTTGTTCCAAGCACCCGTTAAGACTTGACAGTTGGGTGAAGGCTCGAGGAAAACATAGGAAGGACTTCCTGACTGTCGTTTGATGTTTTAAATGAAACTTATGTCCTCAAGATTTGGCGGGCAGAACAGAACACTCATGAATAGTAAAAAAGTTCCAAGGAGAAAGGTGTAGTTGTTCGGGTGAAGTTGAGTGGGAGCTATTCCAAGATACCTTAACATTTCCCAACTAAAAGAATTGAACGGTGGCACGCATCCAGCCTAGCACATGAATTTGCTGCATGTTGTGTACCTCTTCTGGGGAAAGTGAGCCCTTTCATTTATCGAAGGAGCTAAGACGTCTTCAAATGGAATTCCATGTCTGGAACATAGTCTATGAAGGGCGGCCTCACTAATTCTGGAGGCTTGAGAATCTGTCAGGTTATCTAAGAGCATAGCGCCTTTTACAACGTCGGGTGCAAGACTTATATCATCTGCTAGGAGGACGGGAACATCAGAAAAAAGGTTGGCTGACGGGCCAGAAACTTCCGTTTGTTCAGTTTGATGACTAGGGGAAAGCCTATGAGATATGGTTATGGAACTCGACACAGCTTCGAGATTTCTATGTTGCGAGGCTGGTCCAGAAGACATTACAGCTAGATGCTCTGAACGTCTGAAGTCTATGTCAACTATACTCAGTAGATATTCGAGATTAGAAAAGTTTACATATCCCCTATGCTAAGTGTGAGCTAGTGTGGAGCAGTGTGATGTATTACAGAAACAAGCAGCTTAAAATAAGAAAGCAAAGTGAAATGACGAGGCTTTGGATTTCGACCAGAGTGACCGTCATCGCCAACGAGGCTTTGGTTGTGCAAGCTTTGGGATCGACTATCGGCATATCAAAATCAAGTCCATATGCTAAGTTTTAGTTCATGGTCTAAGTCCCTAGAATTTGATCGTTCAGTTTCGAGTACAATAATGAATATGCAAGTCCTATTGTTCATCGTCGTCATATGTTCAAGTTCATTGAGATGGGACTGGTTGTAATTGCTCAAACAAATGATTATGGATTAGGTTTCGAGTTCAATTTAAAGCCTAAGGATTAGTCACATATATGCCAATCCCTAAATTCCGACCCCTATATGCTGATCCATATTAACCAATCCCTCACTTCAAACAAAAAAATGTCGGTCCCTTCCCTTACACAAAACATGCCGATACCATTTCCTTTAACAAAATTTTCCAGTCCCTTCACATTAATTAACTCCACCAATCTCCTCTCCCATTTAGATTATCCCACTATGCTACCAATTTACACTGATCCCTACTTTCCTAACTCTACCGATCCCTTCCTCCTATCATGTTTCCACCGATCCCCCTTGACACAACCTGCCATCTTCTCTTCCTACGCAACTGAACCCTCTACCATGCACATCTTTCTCCGTCCTCCTCTACTTTTCTTTGCGAACTCTAGAAAATCCCACTTCTCCTCTCTTCTAAGCAACCTTAGCCATCGTTTCAACATTGTGTCGAAACTTACCTTCATTACCGGCGGTGTGGAATCCAACCTATCACCATAAAATAAAAATCGAAGGTAATTAACCTACCTGAATGAACCTAAGATGATCAATTTGTGGAGATAGTTTGGGTTATGGTTTGAATAGGAGTGGAAGTGACAATCTAAAGTTGAATGGAAGGTTAATGTATAGACGAAGGCGTTGTTTAATTAGGGAAGGAAGGGTTCGGGTTTATTTGAGGAAATGGAGGGTTCGATTTAAAGGATATGAATGGGAAGTAGCTATAAAGGCTGGGTATGTGAAGGATGTAAAGAAAGAATATTAGCTTATATAAGGAGAGAGGGGGTCAACACGCAAAACATGGAGAGAAGGGATCGGCATAAAAGGTGCTGATCCCTGCAAACGTAAAGAAAGAAAGAGGGATCAGCTAGCAATATGACGATCCCTATGAGCACAAGGAATGGAAAGAAGGGATCAGCTAAGCATATGCCGATCCCTACAAACAACCAAAACAATAAATAAAATGAGGGATCGACCATAAGCATATATGCAAGCCAGCATAAGCATGGGAACTATAAAAGGCACGTACATACAAAATGCAATGAAAATTGGCGACGACCCGTGAACGTAAGAATATGCCCAGGAGCCAACAACAAAGAACGTGTATATAAACGTGCACGTGCATGACCTAAAAAGTTCAATTTTTGAAATCGATAGAAATTGAAATCAAACATGAAGCCTTCAAGTTCGAGGCCAGACTAGATAACCAAAGCTTGTTAGTCTTATAAAACCAGACTTATATATATCAACTAATGGAGTACAACCCTAGATTTATACTATTAGAAACTAACCAAGCGTCATGACGACCAATGAGAAATACCGCACATTGGAAAATTAATTTGATAGATGGATGGAAACTATTCAGGAAACCAGATGAATTTCTTTTCGATGACTCTAACTTGCTTCGATTCAAAGCACATCATGTTCATTACAAGATGTACTTTGAGGGGTAAGTGTTATCCGGCATTTTAACCTTGCTATATTGAACTGATTGCATAAGTCAGATTCGACTGCAATCAAGGCTGATGACTCCAGAGTGATGATTGCGGGGCCCAAAATTCAAGTATAGATGGTAATTTGAAGTTAATGTTGAATGGACTTGATGGATATGCCAGGCAGTGTGTTCAAAATATGAAATATGGTTCAACATTTAGGAGGGGTCAGCATAAATTGACTTCAATAGTAGGGATTAGCACGTTTTAAGGTGCGAGAGCATTCCTATAGAAAACAATTAATATCTCAAGATCCACAAGTCCAATGTATATGAAATTTTGTAAGCAGGACTTGGGGATCCTATGGAGCCTACCCTGGGGATCGCACCTCAAGGGGATGAAGTTGGAGGGATAAATATTCTTCCCTTGGAAGGGATCGGTAGAAAGCAGCATGCAAACCATATTGAAGCAAAGATCAAGCAATAACTCGAGCTCCACTGATCCAATTGGCATGAAATTTGGAGGATAGGCATATTTTAGCATAAGAAAGCCACCAACGGGATCGCACCTCAAAATTCAACCAAAGAAGGGATCGGTACCGATCCCTCTTCTTTGGGAATTGGGCCATGCGACCCCTCTTATGGGCCCATATGGTTTTGAGGGTCTTTTTGCCAAGTTTTCAGAGAGATATTTGGCCATCTTCATCTATAAATACAAGTTGGGTTATTCATTTTCGAGACTCTTACGCTGCTAGTTGCTTTATACTCTTTTGTAACTAAGGATTTTGATCTGATCCCTTTTGTACTTAGATTATAAAGTGATTAATAAAGCAATCTATTCAAAATGGACATAGGCAAACAATGCCGAACCACTATAAATCGTTGTGTGCATGTTATTCTTTCAAATAACTGTTGCTTCTTTGTTATTATCCACTGTTTCCATTTTATTCTTCCTTTATTTCTTTACAAAAAGCTTTTATTGGGTGTTTGTACCAATTTTTGGTACAAACATATTGGTTCTTTCACCAAGAACCATGATTCTCAGCTTATTGGGATCCCTTTGTTACTACTAGATTGCATAAATACCCTGAAAGAGATCCATGATTATCTTCAAGGAATTGCTCATACTACTTAGATTTGCAGCAAAAATCTATGTAAAGCTATCAATAATGGTGAGGAATACTAAATCTACTTCTCAGAAAGTATAAGGAAACGAGAATGCTGGCATCCAACAAGGAGGCCCGAGCAGTCAAGCAATGGATGTGAATGCTTATCTAGTTGAAGTCCGTAATCTAGCTGATTCGATTACGAGAGCTGAATTCTAGAATTTGGTAAGAGAGCTATTGGATAGTCATCAATAATTAAATCAGCAGATTCAGACCAATATCAACCTAATGAACCAACTTAATTAGAAACAGCGAGGGAAAGTTAGGAGGGACCTTACTCCTTACTCGGCATCAGAGAGCTCTAGTTCATCAGATGACTATCATACGCATAGACGTCGCAGAATAGATAGACATCGCGCAGAAACTTTGGGGCATCAACAGGAAGACCATTTTGTTCAGCCAAGACCGATCAATGTCGATCCCTCCATAGGGATTGGTACCGATCCCTCCTCCAAAGGAGGCGATTTACCCATACATGATGGGATTCAACCTAGAGCCACTGCGATCGATTTGGATGATGGAGTTTTGTTTAATGTTGAACAAAGGCTTCCTCAAAATGACGTTGAAGTGAATATACATGATATTCATCGAATGATGTTGAACTAAGAAGGTGTGGAATGGCCCGCATACATCGACCGGACCATTAACGTGAGGTGGAACATGACCACCGCTTGCACCAACTATCCAAACGCTAGACTTGTCTGCTATAGTTAGACAGTTAGTAAGAGAGAGCCAAGGCTTGACCAATGAGGACTGGGGAATCTCGAGAAGCTATACCCCATTCACTGACAATGTCATACATGTAGAATATCCAAGGAGATTTGACATGCCATCGATGCTTGCTTACAAGAAAAAACCGACCCCAGGCAGCACATCATAAGATATGAATGGCTAATGGAATCCGCATGAGCAGATGATCCAACTAGGTGTAGATGTTTTCCTATAACTCTCTCTGGAATAGCAACAATGTGGTTTACGAGGTTACCCACACGGTCGATCCCTAAATTTGATAATTTGGCAACAAGGTTCATGGAGCAGTTCCGTATGCACGCAACCGCCCAAAGGATGTAATGTCCCTATCCAGTGTGATCCCCGCTCTGGAAGAGTCATTGAGATATTGTTTGGAGAGATTCCCTACGGTTGTCATAGAAATCAGTAATTCGAATGACCTTGCAATATTGATGGCCGTAACAAGAGGGATAGATCTAGAGTCTGATTTTAGTGATTGGTTGGCTGGCAAGCCACCTGCAATGTTGGAGCACTTCTATGCGAAGGCAGCTCGGTGTTTGAGAAAGGAGGAAGCCAGATCCTCTAGGAGGAAGAATTTTGCGGGACCAAGTAGAGATTGATTATAAAGTAATATTACTATGAAGTAGTCTGACGATAGTTCTGGAAATGTTCAAGTGAATGTCTAGAATAAACCAAATCAGTAGAAGAAAGGCAGAGATAGTGGCTGAGAACGAAAGTGGGATCTTAGGAGAGGAAAGCCTAGGATTCTTATGCACGATACTTACACACCCGTAAATACATCTCTAGGGAATATCTATTTGTCTACTTGCAATACCATGCAGTACAGAAAGCCGCCTCCAAAAGAATCAATGAAGAAGCAGAAAAAAACCAGAAAATATTTTCGGTTCCACGAATGGTATGGACATAGCATGAATGAATGCAGGCATCTCCAGGATATTATCAAAAAGCTGATTTGATAAAGAAAGATATAGCAGTTTGTAAAACCCCATAGGATGGTGGGCACGGGACATCCGACCTCAACCGAGGACAAGCATCGCATAGGGCTATGGAGCCTGCGTGGACTAATGGAAGATTGATGATCAATACAATAGTTGGAGGACCGCATCCAGCTGATAAGAGTTGGCATGAGATGGAGCGCTATGCTAGCATGATTAAGCATGTGGATTTTGAATATTTTTCAAATACGGAAGATGGAGCTCTGGCAAAATAGCAACGTACAATGGCCGATGATATTGCGTTTAGAAATAGAGATGTAGACAAGAATGGAGGCTCCGATGATAGATCCAAAAGCCATTTCAGTCATGATCGGCCCTGCTTTAGTGTGAAGGATATGATTGATTATGGAAGTTCTGTAAATATAATTTTCAAAAAAGCTTATGATAAGATGAGGATGGAAGCCAAGGACTTGAACCATCTAAGTCCCGCATTCATGGCTTTATTGGTGTTGCAACTAAAGCTGTTGGTTATGTTGAATCACCTGTAGAGTTGGGAGAAGGTGACCGTAGGAGGTTGTGGATTTCGCCTTTTGTTGTTTTGGATGTTGACTCTCTATACATTGCTTTTCTGGGACGACCGACCCTAGTTGAGTTTCGGAGAGCTCTTGCCCCATGGTGCTTAACTTTGAAGTTCCCGATAGGTAATGGTGCCGGAGTTGTTCATGGTGATTAGGCAACTGGACGTGCTTGTTATGTAGCTGAGTTAAGGGATGCTCAACGGAAGGAGAAAGGTAAAGGTGTGGACAAGTCAGTCCACATCCAAGCTACTATATATCGACAACTAGCACCTAATCCTTGGCTTGGGTGCCACAGTCGGCTCTATAGAGATATAGATCCAAAAGGTGACGAGGAGCAGCCCAAAGAGACCATGGCTGCACCGGTTGAGCTGACAATTGACATCACAGTCAGCTAGGACGGCCCATCATAGGTCCTAAATATCGGATCGCAGCACAGCCCACCAATAGTGAAAGAACTTGCTGGATTTCTCCGGGCGAATCCTGATGTGTTCGATTGGACTCACTATGACACATTGGGATCTCGCCCGCTATTGCAAGCCATGTATTGAATATTGACCAGAGGGATATCTAGGTGAAACAAAAAAGATGTGGCTTGGATCTGGAGAGGTCTGCCGCTCTTAAAGAGGAGGCGGATAGACTTAAAGACAATGGGTTTATTCATGACTCCTACTACCCTAAGTGGGTATCCAATCCTGTACTTGTGAGAAAGGTGAATAGAAAATGGAGAACATGCATTGATTAGTCGGACCTGAACAAGTCATGGCCAAAAGATAGCTTTCCCCTTCCAAGGATCGACCAGCTGGTAGACTTGACTGTGGGACACGAATTGCTATCTTTCATGGATGCGTACTCAGGATATAATTAAATCCTGATGCACATTCCCATCAAGAGCATACCAGCTTCATTACCGTTTTTGGATTATATTGCTATGTGGTGATGCCGCTTGGACTAAAGAATGTAGGAGCGACCTACTAGCTCCTAGTTAATAAAATGTTTAAAGATCAGATTAGAAAAATGATGGAGGTATATGTGGATGATATGCTCATGATGTCACGGTAGTCTAGCGACCACATTAGAGACTTAGCCGAAATAATCAACATCCTCCAATATTGTAAAATGAAGATTAATCCTTTGAAATGTTCATTTGGCGTTGCATCGGGAAAGTTCTTGGGTTTCATTGTTAATGCCCACAGAATCTAATTTAACCCCGTGAAGATCCAAGCTATTCGTTAATGTTCCTTTATTTCTCTTCAAAAAGTTTCTATTGGGTATTTGTGCCAATTTTTGGTGCAAACAATAGCTCTTGTATAACAATAACAATATCACGTTTAAATACCAAAAATAATTCTCGAACGTCCTTATAACTCTAAATAATTAACCATAGTAAAGTGAGAGAAAATATCACTTACTTCCATAAAATCTGTCCAAACCAGCTGTAACACCCTTAATTTTTGATAATATTATTCAGGAGATTTAATTAGATAAATTAAATAGAATAATGTAAATGTTAAGTGATAAGGGGATTGAGATTTGAATAAAATTTAGGCCGTGCTCAATTAACTAATTAAATGGGCTTAAAAATGGTTTTAGTTAATTAATTTACACAAGGGCATAATGGGAATCAGCTGCACATAACCCCTTACCCTTATGTATTCTCGTTCCTACACCATTCACGTTTCATTTTCTCGTCCACATTCAAAAACAAAACACAAACATAAAGAGGAGCCGGCCATTACTAGGAAGAAAAGAGAAGAGAAATCAAAGTAAAGCAAGGGATTAAAGCTAGGGGAATAAATCTCAATCTCAGTCCAATCTCCTTATCTTAATCAAGGTGAATAATAATTTATACCATCTCTATTTTGTTTTATGATCTTATGGTTTTGGATTTAAGATTAAATTTGTTTTTATGATGAATTGAATGATGATATGCTCGAATAAAAAATATGTTAGATTTAAACAAGATTGTTTAAATATGATTTCTCACGGTTTTAAGGTTAAAACTAATTATATTTGATTTTAAATGCTATGGAAAAGATTTATGTTATGTAAAACATGATGTTGGAGTTGGGTTTTAATTTTGATAATTTTCCAAACTATGGAAAGATTATTATGAATTTTCAAAGTAAAATATAGTTAATTGGGTTTAGAAATTTATTTCAGAAATTATATTGAGAATTTGGGTCAGAAATTTTGATATGATAGATAACATGATGAAAGTGAATTTTTGTAATTTTTGGAGATTTTTCCTAAGTGATTTGCTATGCAAATTAAATTATTTTAGAAGAAGAACTTATTCGCTAAATTAACCTTGGTTTAGATCTGAAATTAAGTGGTAGTTATTTTAGTAAAGAATTTGAAAAGTTAAAGGCAACCAATCATATATTTACACATGATAGGTTATTTAGAAAGTGTTTGCTTTAATTGGTATTAAATCAGGTTTACCCAGAAAAGTGGGTTCCGCCTCAATTTAGAAGCACCTTTCGACTCAAATGCTTTCGCTCCATCTCAGTTGAAACCCAAGCTAAATACAATACACAAGGTACCACTTAGATGGTACATAGTGGATTGGAGAAAGGCGGAAGGCATGGTGTCGAAAGCATTACTTCCGATGGGGTCGATACCTTTGTTTGTTTTAAAAAGTGAAGCGCCTGCCTTTGTTTTATTAAAGCCTTCGAAGGAGTCGAAGCATATGTTTTTGAAAGAGGTTTTCTAAAGGCTTTCGAAGGGGTTGCCATCTTTTGTTTCAAAGTATAAGCTTTCGAATGAGTTTCTTTACTTATAAAAATGATGCTTTAGAAAGTAGTGGTTCCGACTAGGTTGAAACTCTGCTGCTGTTTCTTTTGCCTTTCAAGTATATTGAAGTTACAATGCCTTCGAAGGGTGGTTTTGTTTTAAAGATGTTCTAAGCCAATTGCTAAATGCTTTTGAAAGGGTTCAAGGGTTTCGAAGGCAATGGCTTCGAAAGGGGGTTTCATTGCAAACCTTCAATTTTTTACTCAAATGTTTTAAGGCTTTTGAAAGGGATGGTGCCGACGCCATCAAGTTTTCCCCAATAATTTTATATGATAAAGGATGGTTTCGAAAGAAATACTTTCGTTTATATTCACTTTGACCCAAATGATATTTTTAAATATAAACCCAGTGGTTATGAAATGGGTACTTTCAATGATTTCGGAAGGGATACTTTCAAAGGTTTTGAAAGGGGTACTTTCAATATTTTCGAAGCTATGCTTCTAAGAGTTAATAAGTAATACTTTATTGCATTCAAAAGGTTTCAGAAGAGAAGTTTTAAAGTGTTTCGAAAGGCAGGGGTCTAATGTTCTGAAAAGAGATTTATATGCTTTTAAAGGACGTTATTTAGTGAGGCCGAAAGCAAGGTTTTGATGGTTTCAAAAGCCTTAGTTTTCAAAACAAATAAACAATCTCATTTTAAAAGAAAACCATGGCATAAATAAATAAATAATGTGTTTTAAAAGGAGGTTTTGAAGAAGTTTTCTTTCATTAAAAGGTTAAAGGATTAACCAAGTTATTGTGTTTGCTTCTTCATATATGTATATATATTCATATTGTAATGGACCATAACTGAATTTTGGGGAAGGGCAGAATAACCAGCTAGGTTGACCCGGTAGTGAATATAAATTAAGTTAACTCCTGAATGAGTAGAATTGCATCTGGGAGGTCAGGAAGACCAGAATATAGGATGCTAAAATGTTAAAGGAAGATATTGGCAGGGGCCAATAGGTTCAAAGTAAGCCCACGAAAACTGTGTATAAGGGAAGATATTGGCAAGGGCCAATAGGTTCATAGTAAGCCCATGAAAACTATGTGTAAATGAAGATGTCAGAACGACAGGATTATAATTACCCCATGAAAACTATGATTTGATATTGGCAGGGGCCAATAGGTTTGTAGTTAGACCATGAAAACTATATGAGGATTAAGATATTGACGGATGTCAATAGGTTCATAGTCAGCCTATGAAAACTAGGATAAGAGTAAAGATATTGGAGTTACCACTAGGTTCTTAGTGATCCCTTGAAAACTATGTAACAAGATAGAGAGTCCATAATCATTTTACCATTTATTAGTTGGCCCATGAAAACTATTAGGTTAATAGTAACCTTAGAAACTATAACTCTGACAGATAGTCAAAATTAATGGGGATCGGTAATCCAGAATTGATTCACCTGTTTTTCATATCATCATATCATATTGTTTTGAATTTTTTTAACCATTGTGGATGCAGGAGCACGGTATATGGTTTTATAAAGGTTTTAAGATACTAGATAGGGGGAAACCCGTTCCGCTAAGTGGCATGGTCTCACTAGATATCTAAATGGTTTGAGATAGTTGATTATTGTTCATACCAGGCTTTATGTCTGACTCGAAGTTTATGTTTTCCCCTTAAACTCTCGGGTACTCAATTGATTTTGAGTAGTTTGAGAGTTGAGGTTTTCAGGTACCTCATTAGACGAATAAAGCTTCCATGGACGTGCAACAGGAGTGGTAGCTATCTAGAGTTCTCTTTTATTTTAATTCCACTATGTTGTTTGTAATGGCAAAGTTGTTAAATTTCCTGTATATACTTTGATCATCCAATGGGGCATCTTCATATGTCTCTCTTGGCGTAGATTGTAATAAATATATTTTCTTTGAACGTGGCTAACGACTGTGGGATTATGTAATGAATTGGAAATGTTTTGAAATGGAATGTGATCTTGTTTGATGTCTTAAATTTTTTTCATATTCATGTGTTTCTGTGTATCAATGTATCTAACATCGCCATATTTGGTCATCGAGGATTAATAACTATGGATGACTGCAACATCCATAGCCGTTAGTATTGGGCCTCCAAGTAAGGGGATGCTACAAGTTGGTATCAAAGCATAGGTTTATGAAAACTTAAAAGAAATTTAAACCTAAATGATTTTCAAACATAATCCAATGAATTTGAAAATAAGATCAGGGTTTGGGTTAAAGCTATAGTAACATACTTGTATTTGATATGGATATATATGAGTACATATTCCCCTCTCTCTTAGAACGTTCTTATGTATCTTACTAATGCTCGTATGTAGATTTACGAGAAAGAAGATACGGAAGCAGGAAATAGAATACGAAATCTCGGTAGAGGAAGCACCACAACCAATGGAAATGCTTGACCTAATACCAGGAGGAACCAAGGTCGACATGCTAATGCTAAACAAAATGCTAATGCCAATGTGGGTGCTGGAAATGCACCAGTAGATATGGAGGTGATGTATTAGTTCTTCGACAATGTGATGCAAGCAGGAGTTACTGCTGGAGTTGTTGGAAATGTTGAAGGAGCTAATCCTATGGCTCCAGTTGGAAATAATATGCTAAGTTGAGCAGAGATTACAGGGGTGGAATGCCGTTTATGGGAATGGAGGATGCTATTGAAGTTGAGAATTGGTTATTGCACGGTGAGCTAGCAGATCTAGGTTTATATTATAAGCAAAAGAGAAGGTTGGCCTCTAGACGGTTGCAAGGGTCAACACTTCATTGGTGGAACAATGTTACTGCCGGAGTTCCGAAGGAAGAATTGACATGAGCTGAATTCAAAAGGATATTTCAATAGTGGTTTTTATCTGAGGTTGCTAAGTCAGCGTTGATGAGTAAGTTTATGGATCTAGTTCAAGGAGATATGTCGGTTATCGCGTATGCCACTAAGTTTAATGAGATGTCTCGATATGGATATGCTACTATAGGCACTAACATCAGAAGGAATGAGAGGTTCATTCGGGGATCTTGGCCTGAGATTGCGAGGGCGTCCCTGACACATATCCGTGATCCTTATAAAATGGTTGTGGAGATGGCAATTCGCCATAAAGAGATGCTTGCTGTTTGTGCTAAAGAGAAGCCAGTTGAATCCCATGGTCCTCAGGGAAAGAAGAGGAATTTCTTTAAGAGGAAAGGTGCCCAGAAGGGAGATGCTGCTAAGAAGGAAAAGGCTGATTTAGTTTGCTACAAGTGTGATAAGATGGGTCATTATGCAAATGAGTGTCGGTCAGACAAGGGAAAGAAGGATGCCGATAAGAAGAATGTGAAGTGCTTCAACTATGACCAGGTTGGGCATTATAAGAACCAGGGTCCAGAGCCAGTCAGGGCGGACAAGGGAAAGGTTTTGCTGTTGGATCGTCATCTGCTAAGCCAAATGCAGCTGATAAAGGGATGACTGTGATGGAAGGTATGTTTTTGATTCAAAGTATACCAGTTAGGACACTATTTGATACCGGTGCATCATATTCATTTATATTTCAGTGTTTAGTTGATAGATTATGCTTAGAACCCACATACATTGTTACTTCCTTAAGGGTTGTGAATCCAATAGAAGGGTATGCAACTCTGGGGATGAGATGTGACCAGTTAGAACTAGATTTGTTAGGTCATAAGTTTGCATGTAGTCTATATGTTTTCGATTTCGTAGATTTCAGAATCATTTTGGGTATGGATTGGTTGAGCAAGTATGAGGCTAGGATATTTTGCCAAGATGGGGGAGATATCACTGAGATACCCAAATAGTCATAACCGAATCATATTCTCAGTGGAGAATTCTGACCGGAGTAGTTGTGCTTTGTTAAGTGTAATGGAAGTGGGAGAAGAGCTAAGTCAAGTTCAGGTAGCATGAGAGTTTGCTGATGTCTTTGAGCCAGTCACAGGACTACCACCGAAACGAGCTATTGAGTTTCGGATAGAACTTGTACCAGGAGCTGAACCTGTGTGGAACCCTAGTAGGATGACACCTGTTGAGATGAAGGAATTGAAGGTGTTGCTTGTGAATCTAGAAGGAAGGAATTTCATTAGATCAAGCAGTTCGCCTTGGGGAGCGGCCGTGATATTCGTAAAGAAACCAGATGGGCTGTTGAGAATGTACATCGACAATCGTAAATTGAACAAAAGGACGATTAAGAATAAGTATCCTTTGCTAATAATTGATGATCTATTTGATCTGTTGAGTGGAGCCAGAGTGTTTTCCCAGTTGGATTTAGCGATGGGTTTCCATCAGTTAAGAGTGGTAGAGGACAACATTCCTTTGATAGCATTTCGGACTAGGTATGGTTCATACAAGTGGTTAGTAATGGCATTCGGGTTAACGAATGCACTTGCTTTCTTTATGGATTTGATTAACCGAGTCTTCCGTGAGTATTTGGATAGATTCGTGTTGGTTTTTATAGATGACATTTTGGTGTACTTAAGGATGAAAGAGAGGATGAAGATCAACTTCGAGTTGTGCTTGAGACGCCGAGGCAACATCAGCTAAAGGTGAAGTTTTCCAAGTGCCATTTCTGGAAGAAAAAGATTAAGTTTCTTGGTCACGTGGTTTCAGAGAAGGTCTTGTCCGTCGATCCAGATAAGATAGAAGCTGTTAATAATTGGAAGAGACCAAAGACGGTGACTGAGATTAGAAGTTTTCTTGGACTTGCTAGCTATTACCGGAGATTCGTTAAGGATTTCTCATGGATAGCAGTGCCTTTGAGTAAGCTAACCAGGATGGAGGTGAAGTTTGTCTGGTCCGGCAATTGTGAGGAAGCGTTCCTTGAGTTAAAGCATTTGTTGACCAATGTACCTGTGTCAGTAGTTTCAGACGGAAACTAAGGGTTGATGGTGTATACCGATGCATGTGGAACTGGATTGGAAGCTGTGTTGATGTAGAAGGGTAAAGTGATTGCCTACGCTTCATGACAACTTAGACCCCATGAAGTGAGATATCCTACTAATGATTTGGAGTTGGCTGTGATGATCTTTGGATTGAAGATTTGGAGGCATTGTCTCTTAGGGGAGAGATTTGAGCTATACACCGATCATAAGTCTTTAAGATACTTATTCTCTTAGAAGGAGTTGAATATGAGACAGCAGAGGTGGCTAGAGTTTTTGGTTACTTATGATTTTGGTATAGAGTATACACCAGGGAAAGGTAATAAAGTAGCGGATGCTCTTAGAAGAAGACATCAGAATGTGGTGTCAGGTATGTTGGCAGAATAGAAGGATTTAGAAGCTTTGACTACTTGTAGTGTGTAGTTAAGATTGACTGCTAGTTCTAGTCAGAGTACTGCCATGTTGTCTTATTTAGAAGTTCGACCAGTGTTGATTGAGAAAATTGCTTCTAAGTAGAAGGAGGATCCAGTATTAGCAGAGAGGATCAGAAGGCTTGAGGTTGGAATTGAGATCGATGATCTGAAGGATTTTAGTCCTAACCAGAGAGGATGGTTGAGAAAGAAGGGATGATTATGTGTCTCGAATGTTGAGAACTTAAGGAAAGAAGTTCTTGGAGAATGTCATCGATCCATGTTTACGATTCATCCTGAAGGGACAAAGATGTATCAAGATATGAAGAGGAACTTCTATTGGGAAGGTATGAAGAGGGAGGTTGGCTTGTGGGTTAGGTCGTGTGCAAACTGTCAACAAGTGAAAGCCGAACATCAGAAGCCGAGTGAGTTGCTTCAACCTCTAGAGATTCCAGTTTGGAAATGGGATTCAATATCCATGGATTTTATAGATAGGTTGCTAAGGTAAAATAGAAGAAATGAAAGTATATGGGTTATAGTGGACAGACTGACCAAAAGTGCCCATTTAATTCCAGTTAAGTCAACTAGGACGACACCTGTTTTAGCTAAGTTGTTCATGAAGAACATAGTTAGACTACATGGAGTTCCTAGTAGCATAGTCAGTGATAGAGATTCTTTGTTCACTAGCAAATTCTAGAAGAGTCTACATGATGTGTTAGGCACTAAGCTCAAGGTGAGTCCTGCATATCACCCTCAGACAGATGGGTAGACAGAGAGAGTCAATAAGATACTCAAGGATTTATTGAGAGCTTGTGTATTGGACTTTGGTGGATCTTGGGAAGATCACCTACATTAGGTTGAGTTTTCCTATAATAATAGTTATTAGACTAGTACAAGAATGGCGCCTTTTGAAGCTTTGTATGGAAGCCATGCAAATCACTAGCATGTTGGTTGGAGACTGGAGACAGATTGGTCTTAGGTCCAAATTTAGTTAAGGAGGCGTCAGAGAAAAATGAGTTGACCTGAGAAAGGATGAAGGAAACTCAGTCCAGACAGAAAAGTTACGTAGATAAGAGGCGTAAAGACCTAGGGTTCTTAACTGGAGACAGGGTTTTCATTAAGGTATCACTGATAAAGGGTGTGGTACGGTTCGGGAAGTCGAGGAAATTGGCACCGAGATATGTTGGTCCATTCCATATTATAGAGAGGATTGGAAAGCTCGCATACAAGATAGAGTTGCCGAGCAGTTTGGCAGGTGTCCATAATGTATTTCATGTGTCTCATCTTTGAAAGTTTGTGCATGATCCAGAGACTACTATTCCTCCGACGGAGTTGGAAGATTTAGTAGTAGAGCCTACTTTGACTTTTGTTAGACAACCAGTTCGGGTTGTAGCGAGAGATAAGAAAAGATTGAGGAACAAGACAGTCAAGTTGGTGAAAGTTCAGTGGAGCGAGAATGAGAAGGACAGTACTTGGAAGACAGAAGATAGGATTCGAGATACTTATCCTGATCTGTTTTAAGGGTATCTGTATATTAGGTTTATGTAGATAATTGCTAGTCAGGTAGACTAGTATGGTTGTTAGGAGTCGTTACAAATGATTGCTATGTTTAGTATTTAGTCCTTACTGAATTTCGAGGACGAAATTCTTTAAGGAGGGTAGCTTTTAACACCCCTAATTTTCGATAACATTATTCAGGAGATTTAATTAGATAAATTAAATAGAATAATGTAAATGTTAAGTAGTAAGGGGTTTGAGATTTGAATAAAATTTAGGCCATGCTCAGTTAACTAATTAAATGGGCTTAAGAATGGTTTTAGTTAATTAATTTACATAAGGGCATAATGGGAATTAGCCTCACATAACCCCTTACCCTTATATATTTTGTTCCTACACCATTCACATTTCATTTTCTCATTCACGTTCAAAAACAAAACACACACGTAAAGAGGAACCGACCATTGCTAGGAAGAAAGAGAAGAGAAATAAAATTAAAGTTAAGGATTAAAGCTAGGGGAGTAAATCTCAATCTCAATCCAATCTCCTTATCTTAATCATGGTGAATAATAATTTATACCATCTTTATTTTGTTTTATGATCATATGGTTTCGGATTTAAGATTAAATTCGTTTTTACGATGAATTGAATGATGATATGCTCGAATCAAATATATGTTAGATTTAATCAAGATTGTTTAAATATGATTTCTCACGGTTTTAAGGGTAAAACCGATTATATTTGATTTTGAATGCCATGGAAAAATTTATGTTATATAAAACATAATTTTGGAGTTGGGTTTTAATTTTGATAATTTTCCAAACTATGGAAAGATTATTATGAATTTTCAAAGGAAAATATGGTTAATTGGGTTTAGAAATTTATTTTAGAAATTATGTTGAGAATTTGGGTTAGAAATTTTGATATGTTAGATAACATGATGAAAGTGAAATTCTTTAATTTTTGGGGATTTTTCCTAAGTGATTTGCTATGTAAATTGAATTATTTTAGAAGAAGGACTTATTTGCAACATTGGTTTTGCTTAATGGAAGGGCAAATTTGCTAAATTAACCTTGGTTTAGATATGAAATTAAGCGGCAGTTATTTTGGTAAAGAATTTGAAAAGTTAAGGCAACCAATCATATGTTTACATGTGGCAGGTTAGTTAGAAAATGTTTGCTTTAATTAGTATTAAATCTGGTTTACCCAGAAAAGTGGGTTCCGCCTCAATTTAGAAGCACCTTTCGACTCCAATGCTTCCGCTCCATCTCAGTCGAAACCCAGGCCAAAACCATTACACAAGGTATCACTTAGATGGTACGTAGTGGTGAGATATACCTCAAACTTCTTCTCAAGATCATAAAGTTGTTGGTCTTGTACATTTTGTGTTTCTTTCAATATATTACTCTACTAATCTACTAAAAGTGTTATGTGATTTGCATCGCACTTTTTCATATGTCAAGGTTTCCCACTACGGGTTCCTTGTTAGGCTGTGAGTCGGCAACTTTTATTTTTATTTAAAACAATAGTAATCTATTAACTAGAAAGAGATGGAGAAGAAAACTTGAATTTTGATTCTCTTTTGCATTGAGTAGCCTGAATGGTGAACTTCAAATTGCATCTGTGCTCAATGTGAATGGCTTTGTTTTCCTTGTGCTAATGTCAATCGTATATGTAGTGTTGTTATAAAAGCTTTCTTTTCTTAAGGGTTTTTTGTTTTTAATAGTTGTCTCTTTTTGTTAGCATTTCCCTTTTTCTTATCAATGGTTGGTATATAATAAAAATGAGAAGTAAAATAGATTTGGCACAGCATCAATACCAATCTTGAAGACCTTGTTCCAAGCCAGACCTTCCTCTTTCTACTGAAGAGGTATCTTCATTGTATCGGAATTCAGTATCTTCCATGTACCGTGACCATTGTTCTTTGACATTGGATGTAAAAACATGAGCTGTTGACATTTCTTTCTGTAAATCGTCTGTTCTATCTGCAGCACTTGCTCTAAAACCATCAACAACAGTTTGAACCTAACCAAAATGAATTTGGTTATCGGTATACAAATATCATACAGGTGGATGATACCTCTAATTCATTTCATAAGCCTATTCATTAACTTTTCATTTCAAACTATAGTCATTTCATATGCTAACTATATAACTATAGGTAAGTAATTCAATATTATGTAGAGCGGAAAAAACCTGACATATTTGAGCAATATTATTGTTTGAATGGGTTTTTTAGACAAAGAGGAATAGGAAGCCACATAATTGTCCCATGGCAGATTTTGAATCAAATTATTGTATTGATTCCGGATGTTACAAGCATTGAGCTCAAAACCAAGGAAATTGAATGGAAGAAAAAGTAGTATAAATTATGAATACATAAGTTGCAACATAACAATATTATTATGAAAGCACTCACTGCCTGATACCAGGTACATACAGTATGCAATTATGCCAATCTGGTAATGTGTGGAATTTCACAGTTGATTCTTTACAAAACCAAATAATGTTTCAAACATGTTAACCATTGTTTATGCATAATTGCAGACTACCTTAGATTTGGTAAGACAACAGCTAAGCCTTACAGATGGACATATAATTTTGTTGCATATATATGCTAGCTTTTAAATGCAAGTAAAAAATATACTAACCAAGGTAGTATAAAAATTAGAAATATATTAATGATGTTTTATCAGTAATTATATCAAAGGAATAGAGAAAGTATACCTGCTTTGTTTGTACCAAAATTGGGCACAACACTCTTCGGAAGTCTTTGAAGGGATAAAGTGAAGAAATTGAATGAAAAAAGAGGAATTATCTAACAAAAACTCCAAATTTCAGAAGTGAGAATAATTAAAGTGCAGGGAGACACAAGAGTTTAGAGTGGTTCGACGTATAGCCTACGTCCACTATGAAATAGTTTGTTTTATTGATCTTCCTTTGATGTTTACAAGTGAATGCAATGAATTACAAGAGGTAACTAGGATTTGCAGCAGTGAATCTTGTTGGTAGCAACAACAACAGAGTTCAAATCTGGATCTGGTGGAGTCCGAGCGTTGGAGATCTCAAAAAGGAAGAAGAACCCCTTTTCTGTTGGCTTTGGGGGTATATTTATAGGTGTAAGAGGCTGGTATTTCGCCCAGATCTCGGGAGACCCTCTTTGGCACGTGACCAGGCCCACACGCCCAAGCCCGTGAAGTTTCGGTCCGATTCGTGATCGACACGAGCAGATTTCGACTTGCTCGAGATTTCGTCCAATGGAGTCGAAATTTGGCATGGACATTCTTTAGCATGCACGTAGTCTTCTGTGAAAATTTCATAGCATTTGGACTTGTAGATTAGGAGATATGTTCGATACGAAATGGAGTTCTGAGCAGGCTGTTTCCTTCGACTCGCTTCCCATTTCGACTCGCTTCTGTTAGACTCGATGACGCGGCACTTGATTCTTATTGTGTCCTGGATGTTGCTTCGAGCGAGTCGAAGTAAGTATTTGGTCAAGCGAGTCGAAGCAAGCATTGCTTCAGGCGAGTCGAAGCTAGAACTGGTCGAGCGAGTCGAAGCTATCACTGGGAGAGCGAGTCGAAGCTATCACTGGGAGAGCGAGTCGAAATGGGAAGAGAGTCGAAGTGTGTGCTTTCGATGCTATCGAACGGGAGCGAGTTGAATTGAGCAGCTTTGAGGGATGTGGAGTGAGTCGAACCAGGTTGACTCGAAGTTGGCCTCTGAGCGAAGCGAGACGAAGTTGAGTAGCTTTGAGGGACGTGGAGTGAGTCGAACCAGGTTGACTCGAAGTTGGCCTCTGAGCGAAGCGAGTCTTAGTTATCACTTCTGGACGTTGTGAAGTGAGTCGAAGAAGCGAGTCGATTGGTAATTGATCTTCATCCAATCTTGTATCGCTCATAAGTCGAGCATGCAAACTCGGATTGACTTAAGATTTGAAATGTTGGCTCTCATGGCTCAGCTTGCCATGTCCTACCAATTTTGGCTCGATCCGGACTCGGACAAAATTCATCGACATCCGTAGTGAGCCCATGCACAACTGATCTCTAGGACGGACCGTCACTGGTTACTAGTCAATTCCTTGGTGTTACGGTCTTGCCAAAAGGCGGGATAACATTTGCCCCCCAAAGTACATCTTGTGAAAACATGATGTGCTTTGTAGTGCTTCAATCTTTATTCTGAATAGTTATCGTTTGTAATCTTTGACCGTTCTTCTTGATAATGTAAACTATTGACTGTCGACTGTTGTGTCCTGTATTGTTGCAACTGATTGCTGTATGCCAGTGGTTATCCGTTTGCTGTTGTAGTCGTTACCGGATGAATTTCTGATTCTTAAGAATCTGGAACGTTGAATATTAGTCCGTCATTCATGCATATACGTTAACCTAACTCCCGTTGATGTTTGTACGTTCTCGAGTCGTCGTCAGTTTATTGTTTTTGAATTCCATACCGATCCTCTCCTGAACCGATGTGAAATCCGTTGTAACAATGCTTGACGGTTGTTTTTGATTGTCCCTTCGTGACGATCCTCTCCTGAATCGTTGTGAAGGATTGAAACGTCGAAGATAATTTTCATTGGATTTGTGGATGCGAAGTAAGCATGTTGAGTTGATGACGGACTTGAACTGAGCGAGTCGAGGTGGAGCGAGTCGATGTTGACTCCTTGGTGGACTCGAACTAGTCGTTCGACTCGGTCTTGGATTCGAATCGCAGAGAAGCGAGTCGAAATACACAGGAGGCAGAGGAGCGAGTTGAGACGTTCATCGATTGAGCGAGTCGAAGTGATGTCTTTTATGGCTACATGAGGGAGTCGAACTAGTCACGAGGATGGAGTCGAAGGAGCGATATGAAAAGGAGCTCCGCATCAGCACACTGAAGAAGGATTCGAAGCACGTGTTCGACCTTACTGGAATTCGAATCGGTTATCCCCCTTGCTTTCGACTCCATATAAATACCTGGCACTTAGCCGTTTTTTCACTTTTTACTTTTCATCCTTACCTTCCTGGCCTTCGCATCGCTCTGTGACTTTAAAGAAAACAAAGAAGAAAAAATACTCTCGCCTTCGAACTGATTTTACATCTTCAACTATTCGAACCAATTAACGAATTGAGGTAATCCATCGAGCGAAAACATCTTGTAAACGAGGAGACTCGATTCTTAACACTAAATCGATCATATTAGCGATCGATCGAAGAGTCCCTGGCCTTAGCTTCATGCCGATCTGGAGTAGTGGTTTCGAGATGATGAGGCGGAGGCCTTCGTGTCGATCGATGGTGGAGCTTCGCATCGAGTCGAATGCTTTACATATGTGGATCGATACGAAGGGGCTGTGTCTAATGGACTCAAAACAATGGCCCTGGATCGAGTCGAAAGGTATATCCTTTGATCGAGTCGAAGTACAGGCCTGGGACGGTTCGAAGAGGAGTGCCTGGAGACCGAGTCGAACTGCGTAGCTCTTGATCGAGTCAAAGCAGAGGCTTCGAAGTGAGTCGAAGTGCATGAATTCGGATCGAGTCGAAGGACATGGTCTTGGATCGAGTCGAAGTGCATACTCCCAAACGATCGATTCGACCTCGATCCTTAGTGAACAATTTGAATTCGAACCTAAATAATTGTCTTGAACTTGAACTTTTGACGTTTGACCATTGGTTTAATTTCGACGATATCGAAAATTATAATGCCTTTGACCACTTAATTTCGATGAACTTCAGATTTACTTAACTGGACTTAATTGTATCACCGCACACCTGATTGCCTATTGAAGTTCGTCGATGAAACTGGAACTTACCAAAATAATAACACATTTTAATTCGGACTGATAGCTAATAACTGGATGGCATGGTTGCGACAGTCAGCGATGACGGTCCTTCTGACCGAATTCCGAAGTCTCGTTGTTTACACGTTTCCCTTAATCCGATTGATTTTCCCAAATAATATACAGTACTACATCGCACAACACGCTCACACACTTTACACTAGGGGATGCACGAGTGTTATTTGCCAGTTTAACAATGATTTTTTATAAGCTAGCTGGTTATGGATCCTTCGAGTTCTCAACAGCCGGAAATTCCAAGTTCTATTCCTCCAACCATAGAGATACCGGTTATCGAAGCCAAAGTCATAGAGCCAGCTTCGGATGAGCGTCCGGGTGCTCGTTTTATACTCAATCCATCAGATTCCGTGCCGTCGGGTATCTCTGAAGATATGCTTAGACGGATTTGCTCAAGGCATGGTTTGTCGCTTGACGACGTGCTACTTCCTGGGCCCACTGATAGGCCACACAATCCCCCAAAGGGGTATACCGCTTTCAACCGTCACGCTTGCACAGCGGGGACACTTCCTCCCTTTAATGACTATATAAGGGAGACGCTATCGTTTCTCGGCATAGCTCCGTCTCAGCTACACCCCAACGGGTATGCTTTGCTAAACAGTACCTTCATCATGTTTATGGAGATCCTCTTTCGACCGCCGAAGCCAATCGAAATTAGATATTTATTCATTGTTAAGAGCCGCGGAGATAGCCCCTCTTTCACCTTCCTGGAGGCAGTCAGAAGCTGCCACATCGTGCTGGATTCCTGGGGGAGGCTAAGTTATTACAAATCCGAATGGTTCTACGTTCGGTGCCCCCTGGATTGGCTAGGTGGTGGTTAGATAGACGTAAGTGTCGCCACTTCGTTTCTTGAATCATCGAGATGCTAGCAACATATTCTAAATACTGACGTACTTTTTCTTTCTTATAGCCGCAATTTCTCGCCCCGATGGTGCGTACTTCAGAGAGCTTGTTCGGATCCTTCAAGCGTTTCCAGGCGAAGAGAGGCACATAGACTTAGTTCTGACCGACAGGAATTTGAGGGCTGTCGGGCTGATAGAATGAAGACAGAGCATTCACCTGGATGTGATACATAGAGTGGCCCCGAAGAAACGTGCGAAGCGCAAAGCGCCAGCAGTTGTGATCACTGAAGAAGTTGATCCAGAAAGAACGCCCACCGATACTGAGCTCCGGGCCGGGCCTCCTTCCGATGTTCAGGATTCCGGAGGAAAAAGAAAAGGCAAAGCCGCTTCTTACAAATGCCCTAAATCTAAGAGATTTAAATCCGTGGTTGTGTCTTTACCTTTCCGGGGGGTTAGAATTTCAGAGGCTCCTCCCCCGCAAGTGGAGAATCCGTTTGCAGGGCTTGATGATATCCCGATCCCGGATTCCGTGTTGTCTCCACACGACGCCGAAATGGAAGGGCTTGATAGTGCTTTTGAACCGAGCGGGTCGCTTGCCACGAGTGCGGCCGACATTTCCGGTTGGTCGGGGGATTGCATATGCATACACTTCACTACACTACATGATTCATAACTGTACTTCATCCGACTTGGGAAGTTACTAACTCTTTCTTTGCTTCTCATTTTCAGGTACTATGTCCGAAAGGGGATCTATGCTTGGTAATCTTCGCTCCGCCCGAAAAGCTTCCGGTTATTATGATTCCCGCAGGAGGGATTCGGACAGGGATCGCGACCGCGAGCATTCTAATCAGGATAGATACGGGCGTGACAGGGATAGAGAATACCGACACCGGTCTAGATCACGCTCTCCTCCTCCCAGACTTCCGTCTCCTCCTCCCGTTCAAACTTCATATCCACCAGAGCCTCCTCGTCACAGGCCTTCTTCTCACACTTCCAGATCTGAGACTTATCTCCAGAGAGTCGAGACTACATCTTCCATGGTTACAGAGTAGGTCCCCGCTGATCCCACTGGAGAAGGGGCTCTTAAGTTGGCTCAAATGATGAAGGATTTTCCTAATATTTGCTTCGACGGTTATGTTTCCCTCCCCACTTGAAGATAATTCCATCAGGGGTAGAAGGCACGATGCATGACTTTATCCACGACATCTATACCCAATATCAAGAGTGGGCGAAGGCTGCTGAGAAAGCTTCTAAAGTGGCCTTCGAGCAGGATAAAGAGATCGAGAAGAGGGAGACTGAGCTTGCAAAAAGGGACCGCATTATCCAAGTACTTTCTGCCGAGTCCGAGTCTTCTCGAAAATCTGAGATTGAGGCCATTAAGAAGGCTGACGAAGCGAAGGCAGAAATGGAGAGGTTGAGTCAGGCACATGTTGCCCTGGTGGAGGAGATGGGCCACCGTAACACTAAAGTTATCGCCGAGCGGGATGTAGCGGTCAAAGAGCTTAATGAACTAAAAGCCAAATTTGCCAGCCTGGCCAAAGAAAAAGATGATGCGAACAACGCAGCTCAAGAGGCGTGTGATCAGGCTGTTCTGCTCAGGGGAGAACAGGATGCGGCGGTGGCCAAAGTCCAAAAAGTGGACACTGAGGTCGAGGAAAGGGTGAAGTTGGCCGAGTCCAGGTTAGAGGTTGACATTGAAGATCTTCTTATGGTCTATAACGCCAACGTGCTGAGGCACAGGGGTCTGGCCTGGCTCGATGACTTTTCGACTCATCTCCACAATGCTTGGAGTCGACTGGTTGAGGAAGAAAAAGAGGGGCACCAGGGTGAGTCCGTAGATGAATTCGAACTCGAGAACCGCATTCTGACTGATGATGAAAAGAAAGTTCTCCACGAGTCGATGATTCTGCGTGAGAAGGAAAGGCTTGGCGCCCAGCATTTTGAGGTGAGAGAGGGCTCTGGAGTTGACTGTCATGAAGCAAGTCTTGAAGTTCCTGTGTCAACCCAGCCCGGATCCTCGTCTGCGGTCGATCCCCAGGTTGTTCCTGCTTACAATCCGGATCAGCCGCAGATGCCTTCGGCTGTTGTGCAAGTTACTGATGTCACCCTGTCGCCTACAAGTTGAACTAAGGAAGGTATTCTGAACATTCCACTTCTCTTAAATCGAAACCTTCGATCGAGTTAAGTCCTAACAGTTCTTTTTTTCTATCCAGTGATTGATGCCGCACCGGCCATGCCTCCTGCTACTCAAGAGTTATATCAAACGCAGGAGGCTATTGCGACTGAGGCAACCACCATGAGTACAACTGCTCCGCTCGACGATCTGCAGGGAGGTACAATTATGTTTGACGAGCAGTTGATGAATGAACCCTTTCGCCGTCACGGCGATCCCCTTGTCGACTTGCCACCCGTCATGAGCGGAACTGATCCTGCTGCAAGTTCTTCAACGCCAACTGCTGATGCCCCTATTGGGGCTCGAGCGATAACCAAAGAGGATATGTTCGCCCAAATTGACGCTGAAATGGCAGCAGCGGCTCAGGGTAGAAGCTTTGGAGGTGGGATGGAAGCATCAGGGCCTGCTCCGCTTAGAATGATATCTCCCGGTGGTGTTGTCTTTCTCACCAGCTTGCCCATTCCACCGTCTGTAATTGATCCCGTTCCTCCAACTCCGTCCGTAGGAAGCATTCTCATTCACACGAGTTCGGAGGAAGACGTCGACATAATGCCATCGCCGGAAGACCATCGCCGAAAGGCACATGCTTGAAGAGGAAAACCGGCTATGGCTCGAGCGGGTCCACACTGAAGAGGAAGCCAAGGAAGAAGAGAGACTAGGCATGATCGTCTGACATATTTTGATTTTTTTGCATTTTGTTAGTCGTGTATAGATGCGGGTTCGGCCCCTGCTAGTAGGAATTTTTTGAAAACTTGTACACGAACGTCTTCTATAATCAATAGAAATGAAACTTTTCTTTTTTGTCATTGTGTATTTGTCTAAGTGTTTCAGTGTCCGAAATGCACTTGTGAAGTTTCAGGTTCCAAACCAAGTTTGTTTTAGTTTGCCAAGTTCGGAGGTTGTGGACATGGCTTGTGACCGAGAAGCGAGTTGAATTCTGACGTCGCATCGCTTCAATCAATGGTTGATGCTTGAGTTCCGCCCCCCAGTCTTGGGGATGAGCAGTAGACTTTCAGTCGATGATTGCTTCTTACTTATAACATGTTGAGCCTTGTGCCACCGAATGGACGTCTGAGTCAAGTGGAGATTGAGTAATGCATCCATGCTTGTTCGATTGTCGATGATCATTTTCGTACTCCGGGGATTCCCATTCATTCATCAGTAGCTGGTTACGCCGGCTTAAGTTTCGATCATATATCCGCGATCGGGAGACTTGGAATTGGCATTTGCACTCTGGGAGTCCGGAGTTGATGTTTATACTCCACTTCGCACTCTGGGAACGCGGAGTTGAATGTTTGTACTCCGACTCGTGCTCTGGGAACTCAGAGTTGAATGTTTATACTCCGCTTCCCGCTCTGGGAATACGGAGTTGAATGTTTGTACTCCGACTCGCACTCTGGGAGTTCGGAGTTGAATGTTTATACTCCGACTCGCGCTCTGGGAACCCGGAGTTGGATGTTTATACTCCGACTCACGCCCTGGGAGTTCGGAGTTGGATGTTTATACTCCGCTTCGCACTTTGGGAATACAGAGTTGAATGTTTATACTCCGGTTCGTGCTCTGGGAACTCGGAGTTGAATGTTTATACTCCGCTTCACACTCTGGGAATACGGAGTTAAATGTTTATACTCCGCTTCACGCTTTGGGAATATGGAGTTGAATGTTTTATACTCCGACTCGCACTCTGGGAGTTCGGAGTTGGATGTTTATACTCCACTTCGCACTCCGGGAATATAGAGTTGATGTTTATACTCCGGTTCGTGCTTTGGGAATTCGGAGTTGGATGTTTATACTCCACTTCGCACTCCGGGAATATGGAGTTGAATGTTTTATACTCCGACTCGCACTCTGGGAGTTCGGAGTTGGATGTTTATACTCCACTTCGCACTCCGGGAATATGGAGTTGATGTATATACTCCGGTTCGCGCTTTGGGAATTCGAAGTTGGATGTTTATACTCCACTTCGCACTCCGGGAATATGGAGTTGATGTTTATACTCCGGTTCGCGCTTTGGGAATTCAGAGTTGGATGTTTATACTCCGACTCGCGCTCTGGGAGTTCGGAGTCGGGGAAGGATTGTCGTGTACCAATCCCTTTTTTGACTTTGATGTGAAGGCTTGCCCCCGAGCTCGGGTTTCACTTAGGGAGTGATTTGTTGCACCGCAGCCACTCTCTATTTGAATAAATCCCACCGTATGATGAGACTTAGCTCTCCATGCATAGTGATGGTCATATGAAGTATTTCAAGTAAATCACAGCTCTGGCTCGAAGAGGTTGCACTTTATTGCTGAAATAAGAAAGTATGGAAAAGTCAGTTGCCTTATTACAAGTTCTAATTTCGAAATGCATAAACAAATTGGAGAAAAGGAAAGTAAACTTAAATGGATAAAGATAGCCTGTCAGGCGTAATAGCGGCGAAGGCTCTCGCTGTTCCAAGCTCTTGGCAGGGTAAGACCGTCGATGGTCGATAACTTGAATGTGCCATCTCCAAGCCTTCATTCAATAACATACGGTCCTTCCAATGTAGGCTTCATATGCGAAGGAACCAGATAGATTCTTTTTAAGACGAGATTGCCTAACTCGAAGGTTCGCGGGCGGACCTTGGAGTTGTACAATCGGGTGACTCGACTTCGATGCGCAGCCGCCGTCAAGTCAGCTTCCTCAAGCTTCTCATCTAGTAGATCGAGAGATTCAGCAAGTAATATAGCATTTGTCTTTGGATCATAGTATGTCACACGATGAGAAGGTACTTCTAGCTCGACTGGAATAACGGCCTCTGAACCGTAGGAAAGAGAGAACGGAGTGTGGCCGGTCGCGGTCTTGTGAGTTGTTCGGTAAGCCCATAGAGCCTTAGGAAGTTCATCGACCCACTTGCCCTCGACCTTTTCCAGTCGTTTCTTCAGGATGGATTTTATAACTTTATTAACTACTTCGACCTATCCGTTTGCTTGAGGATGTGCAACTGTAGAGAATTTCTTTTGGATGTGAAATTGTTTGCAGAAATCTTTGAATTCAGCGCTGTCGAATTGGGTTCCGTTGTCCGTAATTATGGTGTGTGGGAGACCGAATCGACAGATGATGTTACGAACCACAAAGTTGATTACTTTTTTCGTTGTAATGGTAGCGAGAGCTTCGGCTTCAGCCCACTTTGTAAAGTAATCAACTGCGACGATGATATACTTCGCTCCATCTTTTGCCAGAGGTAGAGCACCGATGATGTCGATGCCCCACATTGCGAACGGCCATGGGCTGACCATTTGCGTTATCTCAGTAGGAGGATCCCTAGGGATTCGGGCGTATTTCTGGCACCTATCACATTTCTTTGCATAGTCTAACGCATCGCGATTCACGGTGGGCCAGTAATATCCGCAACGAAGTATTTTCTTGGCAAGTGCTTGCCCCCCGGTGTGATCGCCACATTCTCCTTCATGCACATCGCGTAACACTTCTTTGATTTCATCGCGAGCGATACACGGGAGTAGGGTAACCGAGTACCCCCTTCTGTACATGAGTCCACTCTGGATGGTAAATCTTGAGGCCTTTCGAAGGATCTGTCTTTTTTCACTCCTGCGCTCCGGCAGGGTCCCGTGCTCAATGTAATTTTTGAGTGGAGTCATCCATGATTCTTTTTTGGGGATGGTTTCGCATACCCAGTTTATTTCCGCCCGGTCGATACTTGGGGTAGATAGAGTTTCTACGGGAACGAGTCCCATTTGTTGAGCTTCGCCTGTGCTGGCTAGCTTCGCCAACGAATCGGCCTTTTGGTTGCGTTCTCGAGGTATATTGTAGATGGCGTAGTAATCGAAATGGTCTAGTACTTCCTTAACTCGAGCTAAGTAGGCAGCCAACCATCGATCTCTTGCTTGATACTCTCCTCGTACCTGACACACAACTAACTGTGAATCACAATAAACTTCCACTGCGATAATTCTCAAATCTCTAGCGAGTTTCAAGCCAGCTAGGAGGGCTTCATATTCAGCTTCATTATTAGTCGCATGGAAATCGAACTTTAAGGCATAACATATGGATCGACCCTCGGGAGTTTCAAGCACAATACCAGCGCCTGAACACTGGTCGTTAGATGCTCCGTCGGTATAAAGTTTCCAGACGTATTCGGGGGATTCACTGGCTTCGGGCAAGTCCTCTGGGACAGTAAATTCAGCTATGAAATCGACTAGGACTTGTCCTTGTATGGCCCGTCTTGGGGCGTAAGTAAGGTCAAACTGGCTCAGTTCGATGTTCCACTTGAGTAACCTACCAGACGTCTCAGGCCGCGAAAGGATCTGTCGTAACGGCTGGTCGGTGTAAACAATAATGGAATGTGCCTGGAAGTATGGTCGGAGTTTTCTTGATGCAATGTCAAGGCAGTAAGCCAACTTTGCCAGCTTCGGATAATTTTTTTCAGCCCCAGTCAATCGTTTGCTGACATAGTATACTGGCCTCTGTATCTTGTTTTCTTCTCGGATTAATGCAGTGCTGATAGCGTTTTCTGATATCGCCAAATATACGAACAGCTTTTCCTGATCGATAGGCTTCGACAGTATTGGTGGTGTGGATAGATGTTGAACTAGTGCTTGGAAAGCGCCCTCGCATTCCGTGGTCCATTCAAAGTTTCGTTTCCCTTTTCGAATCAGATCGAAGAAGGGAATGCATTTGTCAGTGGATTTTGAAATGAACCTACTCAATGCTGCTACCTTTCCATTGAGACTCTGGACTTGCTTTATAGTTTTGGGAGTTTCAAGATTTCTGATTGCCCAAATCTTTTCGGGATTGGCTTTGATTCCCCGGGCGTTAACGATGAACCTAAGGAACTTTCCGGATGCAACTCCAAAGTGACATTTCAGTGGGTTGAGCTTCATCTTATACTCCCGAAGTATGTTGAACATGGTTTGTAGGTCTTTTACATGGTCGGTGGAGAGTCGCGATTTCACAAGCATGTCGTCTACATATACTTCCATTGTCTTCCCGATTTGATTGGCGAACATCCGATTGACCAATCGTTGGTAAGTAGCTCCGGCATTCTTGAGTCCGAACGGCATGACCTTGTAACAGTAAAGTCCAAGATTGGTTACGAAGCTGGTGTGTTCTTGATCGGGTAAATGCATCGGTATCTGATTGTAGCCTGAATACGCGTCTATGAAGGATAAGAGTTCATGTCCAGCCGTCGAATCCACTAGCTGATCGATTCTGGGAAGCGGGAAACTGTCTTTGGGGCACGCTTTATTTAGATCGGAATAGTCAACACATGTTCTCCACTTCCCATTTGGCTTTCAGATGAGCACGGGATTTGACACCCATTCGGGATATAGCGCATCTCGAATGAATTTGTTCGCTTCAAGCTTTTCTACTTCCTCTTTAAGGGCGGCAGATCTTTCTGGATCCATACCGCGCCTTTTTTATTTGACCGGGACATGCCGCGGGTCAATGTTCAGAGTGTGGCTCGCGATGTCCGGTGAGATCCCACACATATCAGAATGTGTCCAGGCAAATACGTCAAGATTTGCCCGTAGAAATTCAACCAATTCCTCTTGAGTTTGCTGGCTTAGCTGAGATCCAATCTTTATTATTTTTGAATCATCGCTATTGTCAATTGGGACATCAATCGTCAGTTCGGCTGGGGATGCTTGACTTTCTTTAGATTCTCCTTCGTCTTTAGTTTCTCTCAGGTCAAGATCCTTGAGGAATTGGCTGGGGTGCCCGGGCCTGGGCCCGGGCGTTAATTGTCAATTATTAGCGAAACAGACGCATAGAGATTCCTCTACGCCCTTTCCCTTCCCCTTCCGCTGCGCCTCCCGCAGCTCAGCAACATAACAGGCTCTGGCAGCGGCCTGATCTCCATGAACGATTCCTATTCCATGATCAGTGGGAAATTTCAAGGTCAAACACCATGGGGCAATGGATACTCTGAATTCAGCGAGGGCCGGTCGGCCCAAGAAAGCATTATAAGGGGAGTCTATGTCCAGAACGATGAACTGCAACATCCGTACTCTCCGACGTTCTCCTACTCCCAACTCCACTGGAAGTTACACCATCGTAGTGGGAATTGTGGCACTTCCGTTGAAACCATGGACACGAGATTGACAAGGCTTCAAGTCTGCGGCTTCCATCTTCATTTGGTCATAAGATCGTTTGAACAAAATATTCACAGAGCTTCCACTGTCAACTAAGATCCTTTTTATCCAAGCGGGACCTACTTGTGCTGAGATGACCAGTGGATCAATAGTGGGAGCTTCGACTTTATCTGCATCTCTGCTCCTGAACACGATGTCATCCATCATCGTTTTCTGTTGCTTGGCCGGAGCCCCCTCATCAAAACTACTGCAACACTCGAAGTCCGCATGCCTGATAGAACTAGCATACGACTCCATTTCCTTCCAACTTCGATATGCCAGGTGAGGACCACCGCTTATTGTATTGATGACCAATCTCCCGTCCGCACGAGCAGGTTCTTCCTGCCTTTCCTGATTCGGCGCACGGTTCTAATTTGATGGGCCTGCACCCCCAGATTGCGGCGCCCGTACATACTGATCCAGCTTCCGCTCACGTATCAGTTTTTCAATGAGGTCTTGTAGGTGACGACACTCATTGGTGTTGTGGCCATAACTCTCATGGAATCTACAGAACTTTCCTGTTTGGATTTGTCTTTCAGTTGGTGGTTTCGGGGCAGGCTTCTTATACTGCATGGTATTGCAGGTCTGCAAGTACACATTTTCCAACGACATGTTCAATGGAGTGTGGTTTTCGTACATGGAAGCTCTACGCCATGGTCCACGATCCTGATCGCGTTTCTTGTTCTGATTTCTATTATCCCTCTGCTGATTCTGCTTATTTTGGACGTTCAACTGAACTTTTCCAGAACTATCTCCGGTCTGTTTAACAGCAACGTTACTCTGGATACCTTCGATGTTGGGCCCTGCGTCATCCTGCTTCCTAGAATGTCTCGCATCCTCCCTTCTCAGGAATTGGGCTGCCTTAGAATAGAAACGGTCCAATGACGCTGGTGGTTTCCCAGCTAACCAACTTCCGAACTCGGAATCAGCATCAATCCCCTTAGTCAGAGCCATAAGGATAGATTTATTGTTGGGATTGCTTATTTCCACGCACGCGGCGTGGAATCGCTCCAAGTAACGTCTAAGCGTTTCTCCGGGAGCTTGCGTAACACTAGACAGAGTGTTAACGTCCTTCGGCCTTGCCACATGCATACGGAATTGTTCGACAAACTTGGAGGCCATTTGGTCAAAGTTAGAGATGGATCGCGGTGGAAAACGAGTGAACAACATGGTAGCAATTCCCCCTAGGGAAATGGGGAAACTACGGCACTTTACTGCGTCATCAGCTCTAGCAGCATTCATTAGCCATTCGTATTTCAGGACGTGTTGATTGGGGTCAGAACTCCCTTCATAAACTGGCAAAGCTGGCATCCTGAAGTGCCGAGGTGGTTCAGCATATAAAACATCATCGGTGAAAGGGGTATGACTTCGGGAGATTCCCCAGTCGTCATTAGATAGACCCTGACTTTCACGAATCATTTGGCGAATCATCGCTGGTACATCTGTCGTTTGGACACTCGGAGCATGTTGTGCCAAGGTGTGGTCGGGTTCCACAGCGCGAGGCTGGACCGGACGCGGTCGGCGGTCCGTGCCTTGCCTTCTTGGTTCATCATCCTCAAGGACATAAGGTTCAGGAGTCTGCTCTAGTTGGTTATGTTGAGGATCAGCTTGGTTCCTAGCGTCACCTCCTCGTCCAGCAGTGGTGGTAGTATCAATGTTGCCGGTAACATGATAAGGAGCAGCTCCTCTCCGAGTTGAAGGTTCTGTGCGGAGGTTAAAGGATGGTCCAGCTCTAGGTTGCCCAAGGTTCGAAGCAGGTTGGTGTCCCATGGCCTGGGTGTAGCTTCCACCCAACCGTGGATATGTGGATCTAGTTTGGCCATCGGAGGAGGCTGAGCTCTCTATGGAGGAGTGAGAACCTTGGTCTCTTCTAGATCTTCTTCGCCTTTGGCGATTTAGCTGGTTAGTCAACTCTGTGTTGGCGCATAGTTGCTCCGCTAGATGCTGTCGACTTTGGGTCAACTCCTGAAGCAATGTCTGGAATTCTTGTCTAGTGATTGGACCTGATGGATCTGAAGGTCCTGCAGCATTTTGGTTGGAGGGAGGTGATTGCGCGGGATTTTGTCGGTCCCGCGCTCCCTGATCAGCAGCTGTAGAGGTGGTACGTGTGCTCACCATAATCAATTGATGAAGTCCTTTCCTAGATCTGATTGCAAATCTGAGTAGAATGGAAGGGCTTCGAAGTTCTAGATCTGGATCTTCTTCTTAGATTTATGCAATCCAATATAGATAGGAGATCCAAAGAGTGGGAGAAAAATTGGTTTTTTCTTAGTGAAAGCACCAAAGCGTTTGTACCAAAATTGGGCACAACACTCTTCAGAAGTCTTTGAAGAGATAAAGTGAAGAAATTGAATGAAAAAAGAGGAATTATCTAACATAAACTCCAAATTTCAGAAGTGAGAATAATTAAAGTGCAGGGAGACACAAGAGTTTAGAGTGGTTCGGCGTATAGCCTACGTCCACTATGAAATAGTTTGTTTTATTGATCTTCCTTTGATGTTTACAAGTGAATGCAATGAATTACAAGAGGTAACTAGGATTTGCAGCAGTGAATCTTGTTGGTAGCAACAGCAACAGAGTTTAGATCTGGATCTGGCGGAGTCCGAGCGTTGGAGATCTCAAAAAGGAAGAAGAACCCCTTTTCTGTTGGCTTTGGGGGTCTATTTATAGGTGTAAGAGGCTGGTATTTCGCCCAGATCTTGGGAGACCCTCTCTGGCACGTGACCAGGCCTGCACGCCCAAGCCCGTGAAGTTTCGGTCCGATCCGTGATCGACACGAGCATATTTCGACTCCCTCGAGATTTCGTCCAATGGAGTCGAAATTTGGCATGGACATTCTTTAGCATGCACGTATTCTTCTGTGAAAATTTCATAGCATTTGGACTTGTAGATTGGGAGATATGATCGATACGAAATGGAGTTCTCGGTAGGCTGTTTCCTTCGACTTGCTTCCCGTTTCGACTCGCTTCTGTTCGACTTGATGACGCGACACTTGATTCTTATTCTGTCCTGGATGTTGCTTCGAGCGAGTCGAAGTAAGTATTTGGTCGAGCGAGTCGAAGCTAGAACTGGTCGAGCGAGTCGAAGCTATCACTGGGAGAGCGAGTCGAAGCTATCACTAGGAGAGCGAGTCGAAATGGGAAGCGAGTCGAAGTGTGTGCTTTCGATGCTATCGAACGGGAGCGAGTCGAATTGAGCAGCTCTAAGGGATGTGGAGTGAGTCGAACCAGGTTGACTCGAAGTTTGCCTCTGAGCGAAGCGAGTCGAAGTTGAGTAGCGTTGAGGGACGTGGAGTGAGTCGAACCAGGTTGACTCGAAGTTGGCCTCTAAGCGAAGCGAGTCGAAGTTGTCACTTCTGGACGTTGTGAAGCGAGTCGAAGGAGCGAGTCGAAGAAGCGAGTCGATTGGTAATTGATCTTCATCCAATCTTGTATCGCTCATAACTCGAGCATGCGAACTCGGATTGACTTGAGATTTGAAATGTTGGCTCTCATGGCTCAGCTTGCCATGTCCTACCAATTTTGGCTCGATCTGGACTCGGACAAAATTCATCAACATCCGTCTCTAGGACGGACCGTCACTGGTTACTAGTCAATTCCTTGGTGTTACGGTCTTGCCAAAAGGCGGGATAACATGCTTCTTCTTTCTAGCACTTGAACTAGCAAGCATCTCTGCTACCTTTTCAAGCAACTCTCTTTCTTCATTTGCAGCACAATCCTTGTAAAAGCATAAAATATATAATAATCATCAGTGAAAATAGACAAGACCGTATTGCTGCAGGCCAATAAAATATTTTATCAGCAACGAGACCTACCTCAAACTTCTTCTCAAGGTCATAAAGTTGTTGGTTTTGTACATTTTGTGTTTCTTTCAATAAACTGCTCAACTTAGATACATGACTATCCAGAGTGCAGAAAAAATTGGTTGTAACCTTTGAAATTGTTCTACTTGTCTCTACAGCTCTTAAGTGCCCCTTAATAGTTAGCCAATTTAATAAATTTGTTGGGAATAACAAAAGGAATAAAACTGAATTTCAAACCAGTAGTCTAGAATCAATGTCACGCTGCGGGTTTGCAAATTAAGTTAGTTTATCCTTTTGGTTGAAGAGACTTCTTTGCAGATCATTAAGCAAATGATCATCCTCCAACGCAGTTGATTTTAAATGCTGTGATTGAAAAGAAAGTAGAATTAACACCAATACTCAAAATCTTATCAAATAAACTTTTTCCATATATGGTACACTGTATCATGCAATGAAATAATTAGTTAGTGTCTTCCAATGTTGCATAACTGCATCACAGAACTGATAGACAAAGAGAATCATACTACTAAGACTGCTAAGACGTAACTCACATCCTCAAGCGTAGTATTGAATTTTTGTTAGAAACAACTACTTAGTTTCTTTGTTCTGCTTCTTCAGTTTTCCCTTTTTCCTTTTTTTTTCTTCTTGAATTTTTTGTATCTATTTTTTCAGATTACAAATCTTTTATCCATAAATGACAACTAATTCATAGCTTTAAAGTAAATATTGATATTACAAATCTTTTATCCATAAATGACAGCTAATTCGTTGCTTTAAAGTAAATAGTAGCTAAAGCTAAATGCCTATATAGAACTAAACATTATCTTGTAATCATAGTTCTGTTTTTTCTTTAGTGAAAGTGATTAGGAACTTTTTTTGAAATGTTATTGTTTAGTCATGCCACTAAATATTACCACGTCATTATGTTGTATGATTTCTGAGTAAGTAGGTATAGCCAAATCATTCAATGTTGTATCGGATATATATATATATATATGACTTTTTTATGCAGTATGAAAATGATGTATGCTAAGTTTCAGGTTAGCACAGAAACAATGATCCATTAGAGCAAATATATTAAGCCTAAGCTCTTACAAATAATTAAGGTATATTTTCTTGGTTGATTCTTAATATCGCATAACTATTTTGAAGTGTAGCTACTAAGTTGACACTACTTACTTTATTAAATTCACTCAAGTAAACCCAACAAAAGAAAAACACACGTCTTTGATTTATTTTTAAGGTTTCTGCATATGAAACTGATTTTGATGTTTTAACATTACAACTAAATTTAGAAATTAATTTTTCTCTATTATTTCATTTTTATTTCATAGTTTGCTTTATACACCATAATGTGAGATTATAAATTGGACTCAGCATACAAACACTAAACTAAATCATGTATACCATCTTGAATGTCAGTGGTCATTATCCTCAGTTCCTCACTAATTTTAAAATTAAACATTGAACTTTTAGCAAGAAAAATTTAATGACACTTGGCTATTACCGGGACAATACATGATTTATGTAATATATTCTATAATAAGCAAAGCTCAATCCATCAAAACCATTTCATTTTCTCAAAATCTATACTTTATGCTTTTATAGATTGGCAGTAGTGGCAAGTATAGTTCTGCTTGCAATATTATTTGAAATGTCAGTAGGAAGCATGTTCACATAGTTCAATATTATTTGAAATATAAGACTCAGCTGATTCATAAATTGATGTACCTCATTATTCAATGGTGCTCATATGGATCAACTACTCCAGTAAAACATTTGATTTTTCCATCCCGAGCAATCTTGTACAAGCACTTTTGAATTCATTGATCTCCAAATTTCTATTGGCAAAAAATGAAAATTTACTTTATTGAGCAGCTCAGAATATTCACTTAGTATTTAAAAATTTAACATTTCAAGTCTTTATAATAGATGAGTTATGGAGATGTTCATATTTTATACATCAATTTGAAGTTTTTTCATGGTTCCATCTCTAAAATATTTATTGATATGCATAAGAGTTATCCTATTTAACTTGGGTATTTTTGTGAAAGCGGTGGCAAAAACTGTATATGCTTCTGAATAAAGCTGCTACATTTTGAAATCCCTCATCATAAGATAGTCTCTATAGACAAAAATTACCCAAATGATTTATGATTTAGAAAGAGAACTATATCAACCTATAAACCATTGCCAATACAAAAATATCATATATTAACTATAAAATTTCTAATGGAAATAATGAATAATAGTATTACCTAACAACACAAAAATGAATCGAACTGTGTTCCCCATCCATGCTTACTGCGAGCCTTGGACATTCCAGGTCCTTATGGAAGCATGTAGATCATAATACCAGGCTTAGCTCCTCATTGAATGCTTAAAATACTGTTAATAACGGCTCGCTCATAATAATCAGCACAACCCATTCTTTACTCCATTTAAACAAGTTACGAGAAACCTGTGAAATTAACATGGACACTAGTTAATCAAACAAGGATTTGTATTGCCAAGTTAGTACCAAATGAATGCAGAAGCTTGCTTTGTTATATGTTTGGGTTGCAAGTTTTGTTGAACTAATTTAACAAGGTTAAGAATGAATGTCTCTTAATACTGTGAATAAGTTCCTATATATTTCAAATTGACAAGAGGTTTGCCAAATATATGTTAAAGACCATAAATGCCTTAACATGAACAAAGCCCAATTGGTTCACTATTGGCATCATAAAATAAAAATGAATTACCTTAAGCATGTTATAAGTGGTGCATGATTCCTAGTCTTCAGCATTAAGAGTGTCTGCAAGTCGCTTTGGATCTGACCTGCAAATGATGAAATGGATTTGCACGTATGAATAAAACAATCATCAATTAAGTACACTATCAGATACCATAGTAGAACATTAGATTAAGTAAATATTCTTTCATGATTTTACCAATGCTCGTCAATAGAAGTTCCTCCTGTTGCATAAGTGTGGGAAGAGTTGACAATATGCATAAAGAAAGTTGTTATTTCCTGGAAAGTTTAGAAGAAATAAACGTATCTTCAGATTTCCTTGAAAGTAAACATTTTGAAAATTTTCCTAATCATTATTATTGGATCGTAATGACTAAGATTTATATTTAAACTAAAACAGGTTTCCATTTGATTTAATGGAGCAATTAATATAATTTGCCAAACATTTTGAAGAGTTTCCTTATCATCAACACTGTAACATAATGAACAAAGATTTATAAATCAACTAATATAAGCTGACCATTCAATTGAATGAAGCTGTAGCATAATACATTAAACATCTTGAATTTTTTCTTTATCATCAATGTTGCACCATATTGATCGGCATTTAGATATTAACTAATACAAATTGGCGATTGAATTTAATTGAGAAATTAATGAGATATATCAAACAATTTGAAAAAATTTCTTATCAATAATTATGTACCATAATGGTCAGCATTTATAAATTAACAAACAAAGACTGACCATTCAATTCAATAAGCAATTCGCAGAGCATGTCAAATATTTTCAAAATTTTCCAAATTATCAATGGGCTACATCATTCACATTTTAAAATATCATAACTTCAGATCAAAGTTTTAACTTCAAATTATAGGGGTTTAATCTTATTTTCAATTTTCTACTGTATTAATAATAAAGTCCTAAAATGATATAATTTAATGAAAATAATCTAGGTATAATGATATAAAAATTTAGTAATAGAATATCTAGAGAATGGGAATAAGTATTGTGTAATTCATCAATTCATCATTAATGCCTACAAGAATCAGTGAATGGTGGATCCTCAACGAACAAAAACCAAACCAGCCAGTTAGGAATGAAACAAAATGTTTTACTAAAATCAGAAAGAATATAACTCAACTAGAAAAGAATTTTCATCAAAGAGGTTGATAAAAGGTTCATACAGTTGTAATCGATAAATATTGAACCAAAACTAAGGAAAACTTTGAAGTCGATCTGATAAGAAAGAACTGATAATTCGCAACTATTCTAATTCAAACTGAAAACTAGGGTTGAGAATAACACTCAGCACTTTCCCATTTCACTAAGTCTAGGGCTACAAAATTCGAAATCGACGACAGAGATGCTCAACCAAAATCGAAGCGATGGATGAAGGAAGATGATTTCTGGTGTTGAAATTGAAATTGATGTATGGAAACTGGAAATTGGGGAGGGAATGGAAACTGGAATCAACTTATTTTCTTTTTTCTCCAAGTAAATGAGAAGTGGCAGCAAACGAAATAAACGCTGATGTGTGTGGAGGAAAACAAAATAAACACTAATAGTATTGTCAGCGTTGAACCTTTGAAACAACTTTCTTATAAACGCATTCTATAGCATTGAAATTTAAAACGCTAACTGTAATTGCAATTAAAACTCGCTTTTCTTGTAGTGTGGATTGGAGAAAGGCGCAAGGCATGGTGTCGAAAGCATTGCTTCCGATGGGGTCGATACCTTTGTTTGTTTTAAAAAGTGAAGTGCCTGCCTTTGTTTTATTAAGGCCTTCGAAGGAGTCGAAGCATATGATTTTGAAAGAGGTTTTCTGAAGGCTTTCGAAGGGGTTGCCATCTTATGTGTTAAAGTATAAGCTTTCGAATGGGTTTCTTTACTATAAAAATGATGCTTTCGAAAGTAGTAGTTCCGACTAGTTCGAAACTCTGCTGCTGTTTCTTTTGCCATTCGAGTATATTGAAGTTATCAATGCCTTCGAAGGGTAGTTTTGTTTTAAAGATGTTCTAAGCCACTTCCTAAATGCTTTCGAAATGGTTCAAGGGATTCCAATGCAATGGCTTCAAAAGGGGATTTCAATGCTAACCTTCAATGTTCTAAATGTTTTGAAGCTTTCGAAAGGGATGGTGCCGACGCCGTCAAGTTTTCCCCACTACTTTTATATGATAAAGGATGGTTTCGAAAGAGATACTTTCACATAGATTCACTTTGACCCAAATGATATTTTTAAATATAAACCCAATGGTTATTAAAGGGGGACTTTCAATGATTCCGAAAGGGCTAATTCGAAAGGTTTCGAAAGGGATACTTTTAATGGTTTCGAAGCTATGCTTCTAAGAGTTAATAAGTAATACTTTATTGCATTCAAAAGGTTTCGAAAGAGAAATTTTAAAGTGTTTCGAAAGGAGGGGCCTAATGTTTTGAAAAGAGATTTATATGCTTTCGAAGGAGGTTATCCAGTGAGATTGAAAGCAAGGTTTTGAAGGTTTCAAAAGCCTTAGTTTTCAAAACAAATAACCCAATCTTATTTTAAAAGAAAAACATGGCATAAATAAATAATGTGTTTTAAAAGGAGTTTTTGAAGAAGTTTTCTTTGATTAAATGGTTAAAGGATTAACCAAGTTATTGTGTTTGCTTCTTCATATATGTATATATATTCACATTGTAATAGACACATAACTGTATTTTGGGGAAGGGCAGAATAACTAGCTAGGTTAACCTAGTAGTGAAGACCAGAATATAGGAAGCTAAAATGTTAAAGGAAGATATTGGCAGGGGCCAATAGGTTCAAAGTAAGCCCACAAAAGCTGTGTATAAGAAAAGATATTGGTAGAGGCCAATTGGTTCATGGTAAGCCCATGAAAACTATGCGTAAATCAAGATGTCAGAAAGACTAGTTCATAGTTACCTCATGAAAACTATGAATTGGTATTAGCAGGGGCCAATAGGTTTGTGGTTAGCCTATGAAAACTATATCCGGATTAAGATATTGACAGATGTTAATAGGTTCCTAGTCTGCCCATGAAAACTAGAATAAGAGTAAAGATATTGGAGTTACCAATAGGCTTTTAGTGATCCCATGAAAACTATGTAACTGGACAGGGAGTCCATAATCATTTTACCGGTTATTAGTCAGCCCATGAAAACTATTAGGTTAATAGCAACTCTAGAAACTATAACTGTGACAGATAGTCAAAATTAATGGGGATCGGTAATCCAGAATTGATTCACCTATTTTGCATATCATCATATCATATTGTTTTGGTTTGTTTTAAAACTGTGGATGCAGGAGCACAATATATGGTTTTATAAAGGTTTTATGATACTAGTGAGGGGAAAACCCGTTCCGCTAAGCTGCGTGGTCTCACTAGATATCTTAATGGTTTGAGATGGTAGATTATTTATCATACCAGGCTTTATGTCTGACTCGAAGTTTTTGTTTTCCCCTCAAACTCTCGGGTACTCAATTGATTTTGAGTAGTTTGAGAGTTGAGATTTTCAGGTACCTTATTAGACGAATAAAGCTTCCGGAGACGTGCAAGAGGCATGATAGCTATCTAGAGTTCTCTTTTATTTTGATTCCGCCGTGTTGTTTGTAATGGTAAAGTTGTTAAATTGCATGTATATACTTTGATCATCCAAGGGGGCATCTTCATATGTCGCTCTTGACATAGTTTGTAATAAATATATTTTCTCTGAAAGTGGCTAACAATTGTGAGATTATGTAATGAATTGGAAATGTTTTGAAATGGAATGTGATCTTGTTTGATGTTTTAAAAAATTTCCATATTCATGTGTTTCTGTGTAACAATGTGTATAACAATGCCATTTTTGGTCGCCAAGGATTAATAACTATGGATGAATGTAGCACCCGTAGCCATTAGTTTTGGGCCTCCAAGTAGGGGGATGCTGCACCAGCGCTAAAACGTATACCTCGCCATCACGAGCGCAATGCAAGAAACTACATTCAAAACGGACCTCGTATGCAAAGATATGGCCAAAATAAGAATCGATGTTATTTATATAATTAATCAATCAAATTAAATCACTAATTATCGTAATTAGCTACCAATCCTTCTTTTTCAATCCAAATCTACTCTAGGCCGTGCATTAGTGATATGCACACCCAAACCCACTTCCATCTCTCTTCGATTTTTTGGCCAATACTCGACGAAATTGCAATCCATCTTCACCAAATCGTCTCTCTACGTAATCTCTACACCTCGGACCCAATAATAGGCAACTCGATCAATGATTCATGCTCACGACCTGAAGGACCTAAAGCACACATGATGACAAAAGGGGAATGACGCTTTTTGACGTAAACAACTGGATTCGACGAGCTTTGGTGGTGAGATGCTATCGGCAAAGATAAATCCAATGGCGATTTCTGTTTCGCTTATCGTCAACTATAGCTCTGGCGATCTCAAACCCTAGATTGGCCAAGAAGAGGTCATCATCACCAAAAATCATCAATCTAAAATTCGCCACGGTTATCGCGAAGCTTTCGACGATACGATCTCAACGGATCCGGTCTAATATTTTATCGTCAAGCGGATTTGGAGATATTAATTTTTAAATGGGAAGAATAAGAGTTCTGCCATGATTTTGTTTCTTTGATATTAACAATAAATGGAAATAAGAGAATGGAGGGAAGAGATTTGATTTGGGGATTTAAATAACATTATTTATTCCATTTATATAATTCTTAAATATACGGCTATACATTTCGAGTCTGTACCAGCATACGGTGCATCCAATCACCACGACACTCGACTGCATACACCACCTCATTTTCTGGATCCAACGGCACCAACTGCGTCTCCATCTGAGACTGCACCCCTAAATGCTAATCTCACATATTTCGAGATCATTTCGGCCATCGGATCGTCCGAACTCAAAATATAGCAATCTTTATACACATTTTAATTTGCAATGTCAATCTGAACTCAATGGAAGTAGTCTCGAGTCCTGATTTGGCTGTATGTGAAATATCACATTTTTGGGCATTCATTTAGTTAACAATTAAATATTTAAATAAACTATTTAAATATCCGATCATTAAAAATATGGGTCGTTGCATATTTCTTCTTTTTCTGCCTCTACAAGAAGCTTCTACTCGAATCTCTCCCTAAAATGAGCCTAAGTAAGTTGGTCCTCCTCAACCTGCGCTACTAACGAGTCATACCATTCCAATGCCTATTCTTGTAACTGGCTAGAGGCCACTTGAATCCTTTGGGTATCATTACGATTCATACAAGAAAAGATCCTCTCACATATCATTATCCAGGCCAGAATCTCAATAAGCTTCTTTGTTCCCTTAAAGGGTCTACCTCCTAAACGTCCATAGTCACTACCAGAGCGAGAAAAATCAACATAAACCAACTGATCCTCGGAGCAGTCCAGGCAGCACGGGCTATCTTTGCAATCCGCTTAGGAGTCAAAAATATCCCACCTATTCCAAGATTATTGGTCGACCCTAGTGTAACTCTATTTCTGCCTCTAGCCATTACTTTAACTGCACAATCCAAACTCTAATATTATTTTTAATGTAAAAAGTTAAAAATCAAAAATACATCCCAAATGATAACCCCATAACCATTTTACCTTCCTATCCTTTATTAGGTAGTTAGCTATCTACCACACAAATTATGGGATAGGACGCTAAGTTATCTAGGTCTTGGATCTGTGATATGATATGTTCTGACTCTGCTCTAATACCAACTGTAACAACCCCACCGCGATACCCATATTATTAAAGAACATTACAGATATGTTGTCTGATAATACGAGAATACGACTTGTTAAGGGTGACCAAATGTGAATATATCTTTATTCTAACACTAACATGTCATGCTTACCCTTTCTGTTAAATATCTGGAATGAAATTTTGATGTGTACAGTCTTAGTTTAAAGAAATAAACCAATCGATTTCTCAAAATCAGAACAATATATCGTATAAATAACAATCATAGATCACACCAGATAATTTACATCATATACAATACAGAAGGTGAGTCTACATAATGAAATACTACTCACATAATATACATCTAAAATAATCCAATTTCTCAAATAATACATCCCATAATACATCATGTGAATGCATATAAGAGAAGATAAAATAAGATGTTAAAATGTCTACTATCTGCCAGCACACCTACCCAAACCTGAGCGCCTAGAAAACCTGAAAAGTCTCGGCCTAAGCCGAGTATTATAAAATAAACGGATCAGATTATCTCTAAATATTCAAAAGGATGAGAACAAGATGTAACATAAGGTATTTGGTACTATAAATGTAAACTAGTTACATAAATGATTTAACATGGAACTTATCACAAAACTCAAGAACATTTTAAATCCAGAAGCACTAAAAATCCAAGGTAACTGAAATAAAACATGTCAATCACCTAGATCATTCATACCGACCATAACGATCTTCCATACTGTGAAAACAAACTAGTGTCACCCATGCCGATCCGATACTAAGGATCCTCAATACCATAAAACAACCTTAGCCAGTAACCATGAGTTGTCTGCACCAACGACGATTGTAGAACACATAGCACGACACAAAAGAATTTAAAGAAATCCATAAGTATATCTTTTAAGGATTTGTCGGCCCTCGGCTGAACCCTAAAAGGAAAGATACTCTAAAGTGCCAAATACTATCACTTTCAGTAATCGCTAGAACTTAACCAAAATGTTCCATACCACATGGTGAAATTCCAGCATTTACTAGAAGCTAGTAAATCTCACTCGTTATGGATACCACCAGAAAACTTGAACTATATTCTCTTAAGAATCTAGCTGCACATTGCCGCACACCAAAAGAGAAAACAACTCTAAAGTGTTAGATACTTCCTAATAGTAATCACATGGATTTAACCAAGGCATCCCATACTACCTAGTGAAATTCGAGTATTTGCTAAAGGGCTAGTATGTACCACACAAACTTTCTATTCAATGAGCTATACAATATTCGATGGAGTGTTATGTGAGAGCATCTAAACCAATCGATAATACCAAGTCGAATATTAGTATTCCCTAAATTATAGAATTAAGGTTCTCAAAACATCTTTATTTTAAAAGAAAAAAATTCGTAAGGGATTGCCAGATGATAGAAAATATTATAAGATTTTAAGGTTTTAAAGTAGTTAAATATAATTTTAATATATATAATGGTTTTCCTAAAGTAATTTATATAAAATATTACTTTCAATTTCCTTCATTTAGAATCCATAATTTAATTACGTTCAACTATATATAAATATTCACTATTTGATGAAATATTACATAAATCCGAATTATTCCAAAAATGCACTTATATAAATATAGTTGTCTAAAAATTCCATATAGGATATTTATTTAATAAACCAAGTTCCAATATATATATATAAATATACATACATATATATATATATATATAAGTTCTTGTAATTTTGATAAACCCATAATTACTCTTATCTAAAACCATAAAGACATTTAGATCTTTAATTAAAAATAATCTTGTTTACATTTCAAAATCATTCTAATTATAAATAATAAATAATTGTATAAATAAATGAATATATGTATACACACACAGACTCACTTTCAAATGTTCTTATAACCAAAAAAATTTATCACTAAAAATATTTAGTAGAAACAATTTGACTTGAAAATCCATTCTCTTTGAAAATCCTTATTAAAACATGCGATAGAATTTTAGTGTTGTGCTATGGACTCTATGGCATAACCATTCCAAAACAAATTCACAAATTCAATAGTTTAAACTCGAAATCATGCACCAAAATCACATATACAAGTAATACTAGCAAAGATCTAAGTTAACAAGAGCAAAATAAGTAAACGGGAGGCCAAACTGATGATCGTGGAGGAAGCACGGCACGACCTGGAGCTCTATCCAGGCCGTGACCAGTCCACCGGCCTACGTGACCGATGCACCGGTAGTGCTGCCTAGACAGAGGTCCAAGCAGTGTCATCGCTTCCCCGCGGTCCGATGTCATTAATTTTTCTACTGATGATTGTCCTGACTCCTAAGGCACTAATTTTGGCATCATTCAACCATAATTTCAATAATAATATGATGATTTAAGAGGTTAAACAACTAAAGTTTTCCAACAACAGCAATTTGCACATCCACAATGCAAATAAGACAATGAATATAAATCATTTCAACAATAAATCCTAACACCAATTCATCCATAGCAAACATACACTAATATTTAACTTAGAAATAGGTTGTGTGAGTTTGTTAACTCACTTTTATATCTTGAATTGAATATTAAACTCGAATTCACCTAAACTAAAACCTTTCATCAATTACCTAATTTTATTTTTAATAATTCAAAGAAAAAATATTAACAACCCTAGACAAAATAGGGATTAATTAATAAATTAAACACATAAGAAGATAGAGGAGATTAACAGAGATTGATTTCTACTAGGATTAGCCAAAAGCCCTTGGATTTGCAACTAGAATTTGGGGATTGCTTAAAGTAAGGTTTTTGTAATAGGAAATAGAAGGCGTGATTGCTCTGGTTTCTGGAACTAATGAATTGAGAAAGGAGGTGTACATACTTCTATTTCTCTTTTCTAAATGGGCTATGTGGGTATGGTTATGAATCCAATAAGGTTAATAATAAGTGTTGCAAATTTATAAAAACAAGTGTTACTAAATTTTGTTTTGCTTTATAACTCATAACCTACCAATTTACACTAAACACGATTTTGTAAATTATAACTTAATTTCACAAAATTGACAATTGCAAATATATTAGAAACTATCATTTTAAATCAACATAATTTTAGCAAATACAAACTATTAATATCTTTTTAACAAAGATTACAATTTTCCAAAATCTTGTTTTAACAAAAACTCAATATCGATAGTTTAATAATATCTCAATTTTAAATAAATAAATACTTTTTTAAAATGAACTTATTCCTTACTAAATTAAAATACTATTTTGAAAAACTAGATTTAATTTCAAAATTAAATTTCACAAATTACTCAAGATTAATTATCTCAAATTAAACTTAATTAATTTGTTAGTTAACAGTAGGGTTGGTACAAATTTTTATGTGTTTTATATGCATTGACTTTATGATTTATCCTGTATATATTCACCATATGCTATGTTAATATGTTTAGTTGTGCATATATATAGAATTTATACGTTCACCTTAGGATGCTTGCATACATGCTCTATATGTCATGTACTCTCATTCATATAAGAGGACCCAAATGTTAGATGTTTGAATACATGATGTCATTTGTCATTCGCATACATATCACGATGCGTAAATGTACATAAACACCACGTAGCTATTTATGTATGCTAATAGAACACGTGCATATATTTTATGAATTTATTTCAAATTATAATATGTTATGTATGGATGCTTGATTTGATTGGTTTCTTTGTTGTGTGGGTGATTGTTTGAATGAATGGTTTGATGATTTATTTTGTATGTGTACATATTTGTATGGTGATAGAGTGCGATGCATTCTTTGTCCCTTAAGAATTTCGGGGACAAAATTCTTTTTAGTGGGGAAGAATGTAATACCCCCAAAAATTGGTAAATATTTTGGTTAAATATTGATAATATAATAATATGGAAATAATTGAATTTAACACGTTAATTAAATAAATTAAAAATAAGTTGGGGGGAAATGGTCATTTTTAGAATTTGGAATTTGATGACGAAGCTAGCGCCATTGCGGCCATCTCGTTTCTCTAATTCGTATAGTATTTTTGTTTGCTTCATTTTGAGTCCATATGGAGAAATTATATTTAAAACATCGTTGGTTCGAACAGGCACTAAAGAGCTAGGATTTGAATTTGAAAATAGGCGAACTAAACAGTTTCCTCCTTGACTTAAAACAAAAAATCATGTACATCATTCCATTTCAGAAAACTACCGATCACTTTCCTCTTCTTCTTTCTTCCCTCTTGACATACCTAAGATAAAACTACAATATATTTCTCATATCTCAACGAGAATTCCTGAAAGCAGCAACATTGCTAAGCTATCGAAGAGCACTACAAACTTGAATTCATTGGGGGGGAAATCCATAGCATGTGAGCATAACAGGGTGGACAACAAGGTTAATGGTGCAAATCCCATAACATGTTTTTAAAATTCAACGTCCAACTTTGAAATGACATATCTCGTTCGTTTCTCAACGGAATTCGATGATCCCCCGTCAAGTGATTGTATAGACAAGTAATATGATATGGAAAAAGTATTGGGGAAAAATTGATTTCCTTACTGAAAAATGGAAGAACATCAAGATAAGGAGCAACTTTGGAGTTTTGGTTAGTCATTCATCCTTCCCTACTCGTATAATGCAATTATAATGACATATACATGACATTCTAGCTATATTATTGTAGTATGATATTAATAAACACTTAAATATGGATTAAAGGGGTATGGGATGGATTTTGAATGATAATAGACTTAGAAACTAGGTATTAGACCAAAAACTGGTATAACACCCATGATGCCAAATGTGATAAATGAATCCTTGATTTGTATTTGATTAAGCATAGCTCAATCAATGTTGACTCAATAGTATTAACAAGGGATAATTTATCATTTAAGATTTCATGCGAGATGGAATCATTGAAGGATGGATTTATGATGTTAATAGACCTTTGAGGTGAAAAATATGAAGGTCTATATGTTTTCTTAGAATATTGTACTCAAGTTCTCTTGAGGTTATGGGGAGTTCACATTTTCAAGAGTCCATATGGGCTTTCAAGAGAAAAATGCTCCAAAAAGGGCCCATGTCATGTCATATGTTCTTAGGGGATAAAGAAGACAAGTAATAAATTTGTGCAATAATCCATTAAGCTCGTCAATGGGCTATGTAATCCGTTCTAATATTCAAAGTCTAATGTCCATATAACTGTGCATGTACATGCTTGTCTTAGACCAAAACTCCTTTTAAATTATCATGTCGAATTTTGGACTTAGAGGATTCAAATATATGCATGTTCATGTAAATAATGTTCAAAAAGGCATAATCAAAATAATAGGCATGTCCAAGTCCTTGTTTATATAAATTGTTCATGATTATAGTCAAATTGATTTTTCCCCTAATTCAATTTAGGGTTACAAGAGTTTGATTTTGATAAAGGTGAAAAGAAATCATCGCCCCTTTTTGCAAACCCCTAGGTTTATGTTTATAGGGGTTGAGCGGCTTGGCATTCAACCCACTCATGCCTCCAATGTCTTCGATAAGCTTGACTTTATTAGCGTCAGCAACGTCGCATGTCATTAGCTTCGTCGTGCATGGTTGTTGCTTCAGTAGTATTTGACACCAATAAGGGATGGCTTGGCTATGGTGTGATATCATCATGAAGCAATATCATTCTTTAGGACATCAGCTATGATGGATCTTATAAATCCCTACATATTGAGATGCTCTTGATTGATTATTAGCACAATTAGCTAAAGGCGACATTGAGCATTGATGAGGGGCGGCGTCGATATAGGGTAGTATTGTGAAAGAGCAGCTTCATCCAATATAGTGTCGACGTTGATGACTCACGATGTTGATAACCTCCACTGTGATGATTGGTGCTCTTCATTGGTTGGTGGTAGTATTGAGGCAAAACGGAGTTGACTGTCATCCTATCTTTATGGACTTCAATGATATTCATCATTGACGCCGTGAAGATAGACTACGACGATACTCCTCAAAGAGGGGTATTGATAACAACTTATTTCAATGAGATTCGGTACCACTAAAGGGGCAACATCAATAAGAAGTGGAACTGATGACTTGCGGCAAGGCCTACCAATTATATCTATTTTATAAATGGACGACGACCTTGATAGGGTTTGGCATCAATGAAATGCAACATGGGTAACGTCGACGTTACATTGATGGCTTATGATGCTGATTGCCTTTAGCATCATTGCTTCTTTTAAAGAAAAGCGTTGTTGGGGAAGGCGATATCGATGAGAAGCAGCATCACTTTATCTGTATTCCTTCAGCTTTGGCTCATCACCACTTCATCGGCAATGTTTGTTGAAGCGACATTGTGGCCTACACTATCGTGCCTTATGACGCTATTGGTCCTCGACATAAAGTCTGGCGTCATCAATTCCTTTATGGCGCCTCCGTTCATAGTATTATCTCAGTATCAAAATTATGTGGATGACACTAGGTTTAGTAATAATTTATTAATTTGGTGATTATATATCAAAATTGGCGAAATAAGTGATAACTCTGACTTATGAACATATGGATAAGGTATAGGTATGTTCTTTGACATTAAGAGGTGAAGCGGTGGTGACCGGAGGTGGAAACGATGACAAAAACTTTGAAATCCCAAAACTTGAAAATTGCTAGAAACTCGTACATCGTTGCACCTATATTTCCAACTGGTCCACCGGTGCAATGTTAAATTACCAATCTGAACCTAGACCATTATGGGCTTATATAAATAAACGATAAATGATTCAACTTGTTTCTTTTATATTCCAGAAGGTGACCTGAGGCTAATGACAAGGTGGATAGTGTGCTATGAAGCAAACAAATATGTGTGATGATTTAGTTGTTATTTGAAGTGGATATGTATGTGCATTGTGATACAGAAATATGATACGACAATGGATGTATACGTGAATGAGTCTGAGGCACAGGTAAACGACCCATAATGTGTATGTGATTACGAATTCGATCCTATGGCACTTAGTTAGTGGTCCAGGTATGGAGATTTTGCTCCCATGTTGTGCTATGGCAGGCCATGAGAGGATGTGGATGTTAAGAAACCCTACAGGCTACGGGCAAACCAAGGTATGGGTCCAATTAGGTAGCATGAGGACAACATACTTTTTTGCTGGCTTCAGGCAGTATAGGGAAGTGAGTCCTATATGCGATTTAGGTAACGACGGGAAATAGGTGACCCTGTAGAGCATAAGGCTGGATCAGGGCTTGAGTCTATATAGATATGATGCATTATGTTTAGGTGTATAAGACAGTCAGATATGAAGTTTTAACAGACCATCTAATGGCTGAGTAATAGACTCTTATCATGTTTGTTATCCATATATTTTTCTAAGAGAGCGAGTAAGAAGCTAGGGAGATACATGATTATATATTGAAAGTATTTAAGTCGACAACCTAGCAAGCATCTAATATGGGGGTATTAGCCCACAAGGGATATTGAATTTAAGACATAGATCTTATAAACATAAAAGTAGCCTCAAGAAGACGATATCGAGTTTGCAGAATAATGAAGTTATTACTACAAATAACAATATCGAAAATTTAAGAAGAGCACGTCGAAATCCAAGGCATCGAAGGGATGGCAAAATTTCAAGAGTATCAAATTCCAGGTGGTTAAACAATAGAAGAGGAGATGTCGAATATCATGAGCATAAGCAGCATAGGTGTCGTAAGTCATGAATGCAACAAGGATCTGTAGATCATCAATGTTCATAAAAGATTTTGTATCGTCAATAAAGTAAGAAGGTTGTGTATCATCGATATAATGATTAATGCCGTAGATTGTCAATAAGGAAAAATGCTGTACTTCATCAATATAACAGTAGATGTCGAATACTAACAATTTGAAGGACCCTGAGCTTTATGAAGTGTGAAAGATATCGAATGATTAGCAGTGTAAAGAGGGATGTCAGAATTCAGCCATGTGCCCAAGGATATCGTATGCTATCAATATAACAAACAATGTCGGGTCTCAACAATGTATTTGAGATATCGGATATCTAAAGTTATGAGAGATGCCGCCTTCCATTAATATAAATAATGATGTCGTATTTATTCATGATGGCAGAGGTTGTCACATATCAACAATATGGAAGGATGCTGGATGTCTACTCTGAAACAAAGCACTAAACGCCAACTACATTTTACTGCTTCCATAAATAACCAACATTCAACAAGATCTCATAATCCATCAATTCTCAAGAAGACGCCGAAAATCAGCAATGAACAAAGGGATGCCGCTTTCCATCAACAAAATGGATGATGACAAAAACAAAGGATGTCGTGAGCCAAGTGGCAACCTTGCCACCTAACTCCATCTATATAAATATGGACCCCATGGAAATGTAAAAGGGGCAAATTTTCTTTCTTTCTCTCTTTCTTAAAATCAAAGTATTGTAACCCTAAATAGAATTAGGGAAAAAAATCAAGAATTGATTTGTAACTTTTGTGTTAACCCGCCTTTTAGCAAGGCTGTAGATAGGTGGATTTAACTAAATCGACTGCTCGTTTGTCGAGGTTGGAATACTATGGGTTTGATTCGACTGGATGGATAGATGTTAAATCACAAGTGATAATCATGATTATGAAGCCGAGATTCGGCATAGTCGATGGACAAAAGTCGCGGGATACTTGAAATATGAGTTTCGTCAAAAGTCGAGGTGATTCATAATGATAGGAATTCGCTTTGAGTCGCTTGTGGGTCTGCATTGGGTTTTGAAGTAGTTTGCTTCGGGTCACTTGGATGGTTACTTCAGGTCGCATGGGATCACTGCATTTCAGAGGGGTCGATGTATTCTTCGGGTCGGCAAGGTGCAAGCTTCAGGTCGACGTCTCTGTTGCTCCGAGTCGGCGAGAATTAAGGGATCAGCGTCATGTTGGATCGGCATGTTTTGGATTGCTCCGGGTCGGCGCCCCTTTCACTTCGGGTTGGTAGCTTGGAAAAGGGATCGGTATGTTTTTGCTTCAAGGTATCGGTGCATTTCCACTTGCTTCGAGTCGGTGGAGCATGAGCTTTGGGTCGGCAAAGGGAATCAGGTCGACACTATGATGTGGGATCGGCATATTGTATAGGGTCAGCTGCTTCAGGTCATTGAGCTCTCAACTTCGGTTCGACTAAGAGGATGTAGGTCGGCAATAAAGCTTAGGGGTCGGTGTAATATTGCTTTATATCCCAGCCTCGTTTACTTCGAGTCAAGCGTAAGGTTGCTTCGGGTCATCATCTAGGAAAACTCAAGTCGGCATATATACAACTTGGGGTCGGCATCGATGAAGTATATAGGCTTGGCTATGTCTGTGGTGGGCCCATAGCACTCGGGAAGCCTTGTAACTCAGATTATGCCTATAAATACAACAGGCGGGGATTCAGAATAGGGATTCTCATTCTATTTCCCTTCATCTTCTTCATTAAGGCTACTCTTCCATTATTGTTTTGAAAACTCCGGATTATAACTGTAATTGATTCACTAATCAATAAAAAGGAAATTTCTAGAGTCTACGTAGGCCATAGTCAGTCGAAAAACTATAAATCATGTGTTATTACTGCTTTCTTTTTAATTTTTACTGCTCTTCATATTTATACTCTCTAGATACACTCCATCTGTCATTTGTGACTGTTAGTTAGTGCTTTTATCGACGATTGGGTGTTAGTGACCAATTTTGGTGCTTTCACTGAGAAAGCTAGCACTCAGGGATTCTAAAGCTTGGATTTTGGATTTAGAGACTTAGGAACTCAAATTCTGGAGATTATGGCAAAGCAATCGACAAGGAGATAGAGTACATAAAGGAGTCAGCACGAAGGAAGTCAGGAGGCTTCCTTTGGAGCTAATCAAGCCTCAATCTGTATTACTAGAGACTAAATCGAAACGATGTTGAAGAGGCAGGAGGACAAGATACAGAACTTACTCCGATGGGTTGGACAAGTTGGAGTGCAATTTTAAGGGAATGGATCAACCATAGCTGCTAGTAATGTAGAGCAAGGAGTCGGAGCTGCAGAAATCTCTTGAGGTCAGATTCAGAACCAGAATGGAGAGATTGAAGGAAATCAGCAAAGGCCTGGTGGCAAACCCTAGGGATTGGATACTGAAAGGACCGTGAATGAAGCTCAGTAAGCTGGGACCAACATGAATGTGAATGAGCAATATGAAGAGTACTACCCAGAGTACCCTCCAGGACATGGGGGCAGGGTGGAGATGCAAAAAGAGGACCGCCTCCGGATGGAGTTGAGCGAATGGCTTGATTAATAAGAATGATTATGAGAGGAGGACTACTGAGCAAAGGCTAAGAGGAAGTCAGTCGGAGTCCATTCACTCCGAACATCAGAAACGCAAGGAACCCTCTAGAATTCAAACTGCCAACACTAGAGGCCTATGATGGAAAATTAGACCCGACTATGCATGTAACCAGATACATCAGACATATGGAAGTGCTGGGGACATCTGAGGAGGTGATGGCCAAATGTTTCCCTTTATACTTGATGGATTTGGCTGTGCTCTGGTTCATGCAGTTAGAGAATGGATTGATCAGGACATGGGGCGAGCTAGTGGAATGCTTCATGAGACAGTTCAGAGTCCACGTGATGCAGCCTAAGAATGTAATGACATTGGCATCAATGAAGCAGAGGATAGGAGAGTCTGTGAAGTTGTAGCTTCAGTAGATCGCATGGATCTATCAATGATTTTGATGGAGGCGGTAGCAGGGATTGCGGAAGCCACTTCAAAGATTCATTGGCAATAGATCCACCGTAGGATCTTGGGGAGTTCTATCATGAGGCGGAAAGATTCATTCAGTTAGAGGATTCACGCACCGAAAGACAAGAGATAAACGCTGTGCAAGGCGAAGGAACATCTGGAGAAGGACATGGGATGGATAAAGGAAAGCCCAAGCAGGAGGATGGATATAGTGGTTCTGACAAACAGAGGAGAGGTCGAGAACCCAAATTCGCAATGTATGCGGACTTGATAGATAATCTAGAACGGATTTACTTGAAAACACGGGTGCAGCTCCCCTGTCGAAAACCACCCAAGAGGGATCCCATAGAATGGGAGATTAGGGGCGGGAAGTACTACCTATTCCATGAGTTGGAAGGCATGCCACATATGAATGCCACCACTTAAAGGACGTGGTGGAGGAACATGTTAGAAGTGTCAGGTTGCCACAGTATGTGAGGGACCAAACCGAGAGTAATAGAACATGAGCACTTACTGCCTAGATCAAACAGGAACGACCCTGGATTGGGGTCCCGACTGTCATCCGCTGATCGTGATGGCAAGGACCGAGTTCAGGATTTGGACTCCGGTCATTGAATAATTTTTTTGATTTTGTTTTAAAAAGTAAAGCAGCTATGCCACTTATACATGTAAGGGGACCAGAACGATCCCTAAGCATGCTCTAAGATGGTAATAGGTTGCTCTGCCCAGAGAGGTAGCACTTAGTTTTTTCTATTTTTCTTATTGGACATTTGGGACTTGGATTCAATGAATGGATTTGGATTTTATAAAACAAATCCCTAACCGGAGGTTACAGGATGGATATTGGAAGTCAGTTGGAAATTAATCGCTTTATGTTCAGGGACACTGAATCGGAGTGCAGGGAGCGACGCTGCTTCGTCGGAAAGCGACAGGATCGACTCGCTCATCGTTGTTTCCCCTTTACCGGAGAGTGACAGGATAGGATCCAGCAAGAGCTCGGAGAGGCTATAATCGGTCTAGGACTTAGGCCATGGCATCGCTTAATGTTCAGGGATACTGAACCGGAGTGCAAGGACTGACGCTGCTTCATCGGAGAGCGACAGGATCGTCTCGCTCAACGCTATTTCCCATTCACCGGAGGGTGACAAGATGGGATCCAGTAAGAGCCCGAAGAGGCTTAGATCGGTCTAGGAGGACTAGGGCATCGCTTAATGTTCAGGGACACTGAACCGGAGTGCAAGGGATAGGTTGCTTCGCCGGAGTGCGATAGGATCTGCCTATTCAATCATTATGTTTGGATCGAGCTTAGCAAGGGTCCAGAGAGGCCATCAACGATCTGGAGATCCTAGGATTTTATTACTGACCTCTAATGTGTGAAATGGATTTGGATAATGGCTTAAAACAACACGGATTTGGCTAAGGTCCCAGAGTGGTTCCGGTTTTGGATATGGACCCGGCGAGGTTCCGGATATGGATTATAGGACCTGGCGAGGTCCCGGCATTGGATTTGGACCCAATAAGGTCCCGAATTTGGACAACAAGACCCAAATAGGTCCCATACTAAAATAAAATGATCCGGAGAGATCATGGACTCGATTAATGGATTGAGAAGGGATTTGGAATTGGATAACAACTCGGAACAGTCGGGAAGTTCACTATCAAATTTATATGGAATTGCTTGATAATAAATGGAATATGGACTTTGGGTATCAGATTTGGAGCTATTCAAAACATGCTTTCCTTTCTCAAGATATGTTTTGGGGGGCAAATGTTAACCCGCCTTTTGGCAAGGCCATAGACAGGCGGATTTAACTAAATCGACTGTTCGTTTGGCGAGGCTGGAATACTATGGGTTTGATTCGACTAGATGGATAGATGGCCAATCACAAATGATAATCATGATTATGAAGCCAAGATTCAGCATAGTCCAGAGAGGCCATCAACGATCGGGTCGGCGACTTGGAAAAGGGATCGGTTTGTTTTTGCTTCAAGGGATAGGTGCATTTCCACTTGCTTCGAGTCGGTGGAGCTTGAGCTTCGAGTCGGCAAAGGGAATCAGATCGGCACTATGATGTGGGATCGGCATATTGTATAAGGTCAGCTGCTTCGGGTCATTGAGCTCTCAACTTCGGGTCGGTGGAGTACAAACTTCGGGTCGGCTAAGAGGAAGCAGGTCGGTAACAAAGCTTAGGTGTCAGTGTAATATTGCTTCAAGTCCTAGACTTGTTTACTTCGAGTCAAGCGTAAGGTTGCTTCGGGTCATCACCTAAGAAAACTCGGGTCGGCATATATACAACTTAGGGTCGGCATCGACGAAGTATATGGGCTCGGCTATGTCGGTGGTGGGCCCATGTAATACCCCAAGATTTTGAGGAAAATCCTTTTTAAATAAATGATTAAAATTCTGGGGGAAAAATCAGAATTATTATATAGGTGGGATTTTCGGTGGTGCAAGGTTGTGTGCATGTGTGCACGTGCACACTAGTTATGGCACTAAGAGAAAATCCAGAATTCCTGAATAATAAAACAAAGAAGGAAAACATTTAGATAAAATGTTTTAAATAAAGGAAATATAGGCCTAGACATGAATATTAAAATTCCTGAGGATATGTATATATATATATATATCTATATATATATGCATATGTATGACTTGTCTGGAAATTAAGACAGAAGAGAACATTGATTTATAATGAATAAGTGAAATTTTATTTGAATAATAGGAGTATAGAAATGCATATAAGAATGCACATGTTTTCTGCAAATAAAAGAAGGTTAAAGTTAAACTAACACCCATAGTTGTATAAATGTATATATATACAGATATTATTTGAGCAGAAAATTAATAAAGGAAAAATAAGTAAAAGAAGCACTAAAATAGTAAGAACCAAAGTGCAAGAAAGCAAATGTATAAAGGCAGAAAATAGAAAGTCACACCATTATCATGTTTGAGGTAAATATAATAAAAATACTTAAAGTAATCACTTTCTGAAAAGAAAAGAAAATGGGCACAACTTAGCCTTGTTTTAAAATATTGGCCGGGACATTAAGGGTTAGGAGGGAGAGAATATGCAATGCCAAATGCATGATTCTGGTTTGGGCTAAAATAGGGATTTTGCATCACCCAAAACCCTAGGTAGAACCCTTATATAAATCAAGAGCCTAACCAGAAAACTACTCTCTCACTGAATTAATTAACCTAAGGAAGAAGAGGAAGAAAAGGCTAAAGATTTGAGGGGTTTTCTGGATTAAGCTTGTGTAAGCATTTAGGTGAGTATCCTCACTCATATACATGGCATTAAGACCTGAGATAAGGCAGCTAAGCTTTTATATGCTATATTTTGCATGTTTTGATTTACAAACCATGTTGACTACTGATGGTTTCATGAATGCTTGATGAGATATGATCTGCTATGATGGATGTATAACTTTGTTGTTCTATTTTCATCCCTGTATGTTATACCAAAACCTTAAAAAACATGTAAGAGAGTATTTGTAACTAGTCTGAATCATGGCTTAAGACAAAGAATGAAGAAAAAAAACTATGAGCTGCATATACAATGGTATAGTGCTGAGGCTTGAAATAATTGGTTAAGGGTGCAATGGAGTCTTTCTCTATAAGTGCTGAGCCCTAAACCAAACAGAAAATTTACAAGCCTAAAAATTATGTTTAAACAAGATTAAAAATCTGGCTAAACATAGTTGCTTGCAAAATCAAAATAAACCCAATAGAGCCATGCATTTATTCTCAGTTGCAAACATTCTGGTATATGTTTGAATAGGGTGTTTATATGCTAAATAATGTGAGATGGAATGACTGGGTGTTATACCTCTAGAAAGTAACCTTTAACTTGCTTGCAATATTATGTCTGCAAGGTAACTAGTATGTTTCATGTATATAAGTGGTCTGTACACCTAGCTATCATTGATAAAATGAACATGAATACACTTAGTAACATAACTAAGGATTTTGTGCCAAGAAGGCTGCTGGAATGCTTGTCCTATTTGAAGTAGACAAGTTGACACATGGCTTGTTTAAGTCCTGAGATCTTTGTGCCATGATGTTAATTAGTTCATGGCAATGTGTCCCTTTGATTCCTTATAGCAGATGAGGCCAGGAATTTATAAGAAGAAAAGGCAACCTTAAATGATGATATAGGAAACTTGGGCCTTTCCGGGATTAGGGTTGGTATGAGGAACCTTAGTAGTTCCAGATAAAAATTGTTTTAATGCATATGTTTGCTCTTGTGTATGTATATGGGAATACTTGATTAATTTATACATTAATCATTCATGATAATACCTGTCAAGTTATGCAAGGTACATTTATGCTGTATCCTTAGCTTAATATCATGGATATGTTAGAAATGCTCACACCTGATCATAGATCTGACCCTTATTGCTCATGGCACATGGGGGTGTCTCATTCATAATGGGGCAGCCACTAATGCTTTTGCAGGTTGTGATGGAGCTAAGTAAGCAAGATTAAAAAGATATGGAATAGAGAATGCTAAGATAATTAGAAATAAGAGCTAGAATGTGTTAATTCATGCATGTATTTCCTGATTGATATGGCTATCTAAATGTATTAAGAAGGAAGAACTTGTAAGAAATACGTGTTATGTTGTTTCTGGTTATTTCTGGTTTGGTATGTATTAAGGATATTGATGTTAAACTGATTTGAAAATCTATTTGCTAAAGTTGTTTTTGATTTAGAGGAAAAACCTGGATTTTATAAGCATAATCATTTTATGATGATTTTAGTTCATCCTAAGTCCTTTCAAAAGATAGATATATAGGAAAATTATTGGGAAAATCCAGAAAGAATTATAACTGATATATTTTCAAGTCATGATATTGATATATGTCCAAATGCAAGTAAAAGTGTATATACCCTGAATATGCATTTTTAAAAGAGAATTATGGTTAGGAAGGATGATATAAATCTGATCACAAGGTGTCTGATTCATACATATATAAACATGCTTTTGAAAAGAAGGAGTATCAATGTTTTGGGTAGATTCTGGTTTGTAAAATGCAAATAAAAGAATGGTCAGATTAACCACATGGTTAGACCATAGGTCAGGCCAAATGTTCACTTCAAATCAATGAAGCAAGGAACCATTTGAACCCAGTTTTCTGGAAAATGAGCAAAGACATTGACATGTACATGTATATCTGTGTACATGTTGATATTTGGGCAAAAATATAAACATAAATTCCTAGAACAGTTGTAGGAATGGGTTTCAAAAATAATAAAGCAAGAAATATTGTTTTGTATGTTAGATTATAGGCAAAAATTAAGTATATATGTGTAGATATAGGTAGATATCAGATTTTAAACCATACAGGAGAAAAATAAAAAGAAAAACAAAAATTGGGTTTGAATCGACCAGCATAGCACTCGAACTCGTGACCTCTCATGTGTAAGTTAGGCGCGTTTCCATTACGCCTAGATGTTGCTTGTGTTCACTTATGATCCACTTTCTTTTAGCCTGAGTTTGATACTATACAGACTTTAACACAATCATCCATATTAAAAGCTTTCTTCCACCTGATTATTACTTGATCATTTCTTAATTAGAATAACAGACTAAAGTACATGTTTCCAGTGGATTCTATGGTCAAAAATCAGGATACAATAATTAATCTTTTATCAGGGAATTATCACATTTTAATAGATTTAAAAGGATTTCTACTTACATATTATCATGCTCTGATTCTAGTAGAATATAACATAGATATCTTCATATATGTATGTTAGGAATGATTTAGATTTAAAACAATATTTTTATATTGTGAAAGATCCTGGATAATATGAGAATAGGGAAGGATGACCCTAGGTAGTCTTAGCTAAGTATGAATTTTTTTTTTTGGTTAAGAATTAGGGTCATTGCAGCCCATATCTCTCAGGAAGCCCTGTAACCCAGATTTTGCCTATAAATACAGCAAGCGAGGCTTCAATAAATGGATTCTCATTCTGTTTCCCTTCATCTTCTTCATTAAGGCTACTTTGCCATTATTGTTTTGAAAATTCCAGATTGTAACTGTAATTGATTCGCTAATCAATAAAAAGGAAATTTCCGGAGTGGACGTAGGCCAGAGTCAGCCAAACCACTATAAATCCTATTTTATTACTGCTTTCTTTTTAATTTTTACTGCTCTTCATATTTATACTCTCTACATACACTCTATCTGTCATCTGTGACTGTTAGTTGGTCCTTTCATCAACGATTGGGTGTTAGTGACTAATTTTGGCGCTAACATTTTAACACTTATGAACAAGGACTTACACTGATAATCTTGCTTAGCCAATTATCTTAGACGTGCAAATTTGACTATTATTGAATATGGATACGCATATAACTAATTTTTGGACTTGAGCTTTGAGCCTTTATCTAAAACAAGGTTAGTTAAGCCCTTATCTGAATTTACATTCATTTTTGCATAATGACCATCTGTCCCATCATCATATGAACAATGAATTATGGCTACTCATCGCCTCTTTTGCCCCTTTAACCAATGGTTGATGGACTATTTCATACTTATGCAATTTGTTTATTTTCTCTTGAACATATGACATGAACTCTTAAGCACACATAATTCAATCAAGAGTCCATGGTCAACATGCACCATTTCGAATAACATCATCTTGTCCAAAGTCTTGGACAATGAGCCAACCTTTGGTTTAATAACACCTTGACAATCTATTAAATGACTTCACTTTAAATAATGTCAATGATGTTAAACTAGTGCTTGGTTCGGCATAGCATCGTGGATTTTAAACCAATTTTTGGATTAACCTTTTTGGCGCTAGAAGAAGGGCCCGAATCTCTGAACCATTAAAATTTTATCTTAAAACTAATCACTAGAAGTTTTGTTTCAGGAAAATGGCGAGAATTAATGTCTTGAATGAGGAGATAATACAACAAACAACATTGGAAAACAATGTCACTCCAAGGTTTAATACAAAAAATGAAGAACCTGGTCAACCTTCAGAACCAATAAAGCCGACAAATAGTGAAGCCAAAATCAAAGACTTAATACAACAAATTGTGGCAATGCAAGAACTACTAGAGAAAGTTCTTTCACAGAAGTCTTCCAAACAAAATAAGGCCCACTAAAGGAGAAAAGGTCGAATCTCCAAGGAGTAGTCTAAATAGTTCCCTGATCAATGTCAAGGATAAAGACAAAATTGTTACGACCCCATGGAAAAGAGGAATCCAAAACGTTGGAACTGCAACATTCTCTCCAAAATCGCTAGCAGATAACAAGGCTAAAGCAGATCACCAGGGACAATTAGCAGAAAGGTCTAACGAACAATCAGGAAGTTCAATCTCACTAAGGAGTACAAGCCTTATAGAGGTGATTACCACAATGATGAAGCGTACTTGAGAGATATAGCTGATAAAATAGCAAAGGGCATGCTTGATATCAAAGGAAAGGGGACCCTTGATCTCAAAGTTAACAACAATTTTCATGAAGCCCCCTTCATAGAAAGAATAATGTCTGTCCAAATTCCATCATACATCAAGATCCATCGCTAAGGTATAACGGGACCACCAATCCCGATGGTCATCTTCTAGCCATCAATAGGTAAATGGACCTTCATAATGCTTCCGGAGTAGTATGTTGTAGGCTCTTTCCGACAACTTTTCAAGGAGCAACTGCTAATTGGTATAGACATTACAGGGAGAAAACCATTTATTCTTAGAAGTAGTTCACTTACGAATTCTCAGCATAGTTCTATGTGTGGAAGGACCTTACTATTGGTTCTAGTGTATTGGCCAATGTTAAGTAGAGGCCAAGAGAGATGCTCAGTGTATACTTGAAAAGATTCAACATAGAGGCATTAAAAGAAGAGAACATGACCGACAGAGAAAAGTTAATGGCAGAGCGTTCATGGATGATTGAGCAAACCCCCTTTTGGAAGGAACTTTATATCCATGGGTGTAGAGACCTTCAAGATTTTCACTTCTAAGCCAACAAATTTATCCCTATGGATGAGATGTATCACACTAAGAAAAAGTTTTAGATAAAGAAGGAAGTGGGAAGATCTGGCTTTGAATACCCCAATAAACGGCCAAGGTGGGATGAAAGCAAGAGAAAAGGATGGGAAGAGATCCTGAAATCCAATTATATGGCCTTACACAAACCAATCTACTATATTTTTGCTACAGCTAAGGATGGAGGCAACTTTCCAACTTCTTACAAGGAAAGAAATAACCCCGAGCCAAGAAGAGGAAGAGATCATTGTGCCTATCACAAAGCGAACAGACACAAAACTGACGAATGTCATATTTTAGCTGGATTTATTCAAAATACGATTCGATCAGGGCTCTTGAAGGAATTTGTCATAGAAAATCAGAAACCTACCCATCTTGAGGAAAGTAATCAGAGGCCACCAAGCAATGCCATGAGTTTTGTGGAAAATGATTCTCAATAAGATTTTATTCCACCAATAAATTGAATAGACGTTATCCACGGAGGATTATATTTAGCCGGAAGCAGCAAGAGGGCCAGAAGCAGATACATAGAAGAGGCCAGGGACGAGGTCTTTTCTATTCAGAAGGAGCCATCGCTCAAAAACAACAAATATCAGCTTCAAATGCATAGTCTAATGATAACTCCGCAAGAGTTAAGAGGGGTTTGCCATCCGCACAATGACTCGCTAATGATAACTTCACATGCAGACATTCCATAGTGACCAAAATTCTAGTTAATACCGAAAGTGCAGCGGATGTTATCTTCAAGCATGCCTTCGATCAAAGAGGAATTCCTGAAGAAAAATTAGAGCCAAGCACTGAGCACATCTATAGGTTCAATAACAAAGGATCCATCCCAGTAGCGTAGATTAAGCTTTTAGTGCAAATGTGAATTCCACCCTATTCGAGAACAATCGAAACCTTTTTTGTCATAATGGACCAAGCTTCCTACTATAATGCTTTCTTTAGAAGACCAGCCATGAATGAGGTGGATGCTTTCGTGTCATCAAAATATCTGATGGTGAAATTTCTAACCAAGAGTATATGGAGAACTATAAGGGAAGAACAATTTAGCTCTCGAGAATTATATTTTGCTACCCTTGATCAATGCAAAAGGGATAAAATTTCTTGTTATGATTCGAAGAGAGATGACTCAATCAAAACTAAAATAAAGAAGTCCAAGTGGTCCTCTAAGCTAACCATTCAAGGCAAGTTAGAGGACGAGAGTAGCTGAGATAGCCAAGAATGTGTTAAAAAGATTTAGCTTTTCAAATAGGAAAAGAAAATGGAAAGAGGCAAACCTGATAGACGAGGAAATAAATGGCGAAGAAATTTTTACTGAATTAGATTGCAAAAATGAGTAAGAAAAGATAAATCCAATCGAAGATCTAGTAGAAATAAGTACGGATTCACTTGATCCAACAAAAATAGTAAAGATTAGAAGGTTAGACATCAAGCTCAAAGTGGAACTTATTCAGTTTCTTTAATCTAGCAAGGATGTATTTGCTTTGATCCACTGAGACATGGTCGGGATAGATCTAGCGATCATGAGTCATTCCCTAAACATAGATCCAAACATCACTCCTATTCGACAAAAGAAAAGGCAATTCGATAAAGTTCGAGCCGATGCATTGAAAGAAGTCAAAAGGCTACTTGAAAATCGATTCAATTGAGAATTTCTCTACCCATAATGGATAGCCAATCCCGTGTTAGTCAAAAAGCCTAATGGAAAATGGAGAACATGTATCAACTATACTGATTTTAATAAAGCATGTCCCAAGGATTGTTATCCCTTATCTCAAATAGACAATTAGTTGATGCAAAAAGTGGGCAAGAACTATTATCTTTTGTGGATGCATACTCAGTGTATAATCAAATCCTCATGTTCAAGTTAGGTAAAGAACACACAAGTTTCATAATAGATTGGGGTATATACTGCTATAAAGTTATTCCTTTTAGATTAAAGAATGCAGGAGCTACGTATCAAAGATTGGTGAATAGATTGCTTCTAGAACAAATTGGTTGAAATATGGAAATATATGTAGATGATATGCTAGTCAAATATCAAGAGGAAGCTACTCTCTTGAAAGACCTTAAAGAAATGTTTGAAGTATTAAGAAAAGACAAGATGAAATTGAACCTGCAGAAGTGCTCCTTCAGGATACAATCTGTGAAGTTTTTGGGATATATTGTCAGCGCCAGAGAAATTGAGGCCAACCCTAACCAAATCAAAGCGATTAGGGGCATAGCGGAACCCAAGACGAGTAAAGAGGTAATGAGCTTGAATGGAAGAGTGGCAGCTTTGAACTGAGTCATCTCTAAAGCCATTGATAAGTACATACCATTCTTCGATGTGATCATGAAGAAGTAAAACTTTGAATGGGGAGAAGATTGCTAAAAAGGCCTTTAAAAAGTTGATCATTTGGAAAACCTCCAATCTTATCTAGCCTGGTAGAAGTTGAAAATCTTTACCTCTATATGGCAGATTCCTAGCATAAAGTAAGCTCTGTTTTAATAAGAGAAGGGAATGGAGTTCAACTTATGATATGCTATATTAGCAAAAGGCTAAAGGAGGTAGAAATTAGGTATCCCGTCATAGAAAAGTTGGCATATTGTTTAATGCTCATCGCTTGAAAGCTAAGAGCCTATTTCCAAGCACATCCAATCAAAGTTCTAACTAGCATCCTACTCAAATGAGTTTTTAGTAAACCTGAAACATCTGGAAGACTAGTAAAATGGGAAATTAAGCTTAGCCAATATGATATTGAGTTCCAACCCCTAGTGGCAATTAAAGGGCAAGCTCTGGCTAATTTCATAAATGAATGCATATGATTCATCAAAGAACAGTCAGAAAAGAAAAAAGATCTGAAGCCTAAATTGCAATTATTTATTGATGGAGCGTCAAATGAACATAAGGCAAGTGTAGGATATGTAATCATTACCCCCGACGGACACCGATTGCATTATGTTATGAATTAGGTTTTCCTACAACTATTAATGTGATAGAATATGAATCAATGGTATCAGGACTAACCCTAGCTCTTCAGTTGAAAGTCCTAAGTTTAGAAGTTTTCAGCGATCAGTTAATAGTTAAACGGTTAAATCAGACATATCAAATGAAAGGCGCCAAACTAATCATTTATGTCAAGAAGATACTAAAGATCTTAGCCTAATTTGAGGAGTTTTCCATACACCAAGTTCCTAGAAAAAAAATTCTCAAGCCGATTCTTTAGCGAAACTTGCTAGCTCACGAGGAGCATCGAAAACTCGAATTGTTCCTATAGGTTTTCAAGAAAATCCTAGTATCGAGGAAATGGCCCTTGAATCTGAAAGTGAAGTCATGGTATTGACTAGATCTCAAGCCCTAATACAAATGGATAAAGGAAATGAATCGAGAAACAAAAATAAAGAAAACCAAGAAGGAATCATTAATGTAGAAATAAATAATCGATATGAAAACAACTTGATGACACTCATTGTTGAGTACTTAGTGGAAGGAAAACTACCAAAATACAAAAAAAAGCTAGAAAGATAAAATGTCAGGCCCCAACTTTTACAAGGATGAATGGAATCCTTTATAAGAAAGAATATTCACTCCCTTACCTAATGTGTTAGTCTGGAAAATGGCTTAGGATTGTTAAGAGAAGCACATGAGGGATTCTATGGAGATTATTCTAATGGAATAAAATTAGCAAAAGAGGTCACGAGGCAAGGTTTTATTGGCCCCACATGAGTAATGATGTAGTGAATCATGTAAAGAGGTGCGAGAAGTGTCAGAAACTGTTTTACAATTCCACTTATGCCCTCAAGTGAACCGACCCTAGTTTCAAGTCCATGGCCCTTTGATGTATGGGGAAATGATTTAATTGGGCCATTACCTATATCAAAAGGTGGACTAAGTTTGGTGTAGTAGCCATTGATTATTTTACCAAATGGATGGAAGCAGAACCATTACCAAACACAAAGTATTAAAGTTTGTGATTCAAAACATAGTTACATGATTTATAGTACCATATAAGATAATATCCAAAAACGAAACTCAATTTGAAAGCAAAGAATTCACCAGATTTTGTGATAAGAATGGAATAATCAAAAGCTTTCCATCTGTAGCTCATCCAAAGGCTAATGCAGCTACTGAACCTGCCAATAAAACCATTAAAACTATTCTTAAGAGATGACTGGACAAAGTAAAAGGAAATTGGGTAGAAGAACTATCGTTAGTAATCTGGGCATATAGAACTTCTACTAAGATTGTAATGGGACATATCCCTTTTTCCTTAACATATGGATTTGAAGTAATGCTTCCAATCGAGGTTGAGGTTCCATCTCATCGAAGAATTGTACATGCATTTGATCCCAATCAAGAATTAAGGAAAGAATCCTTAGATTTGATAAACGTGCTAAGGGATGAAGCGGCCATACAAACAGTTGAATAGCAACAAAGGATATCGAGATATTATAACTCCAAAGTTAAAGGGAGATCATTTCAAAAAGAAGATTTAATACTCTGAAAAGTCATAGTGAATACCAAAAATCCATCAAATGGACTGCTTGGACCAAATTGGTAAGGTCCTCTTATTATTCATGAAGTAATTCCACCCGAGACTTACCAATTCTGCTAACCTAATGGCAATGCAATAGCGAGAACTTGGAATGTTAAACATTTAAGACCTCACTTTCCAATTATGGATGAATAAAGAAAATTGAGACGAGCATATCTACGGAAATAATAGTCAAATAAAAGAAAGGAAATAAAAGGAAAAAACTAAATCACTAGTTAAGATGGTAGTAAGGGGTGAAAGAAAGCCTTTGGTCCCGCCATAAGGGCCTAGTCAAAGCACTTCATAGAGGGAGGTCAGAGTAAGCCTTTGGTCCCACCTAAGATGGCCTGATCAAAACACTACAAGCCTTCGGTCCCGCCTATGTGGCCTACTTAGAGCGCCTCCTAGAGGGAGAATGGTGTAAGCCTTTAGTCCAACCTAAGATAGCATGACCAAAGCACCGAACCAACTTTTAGTTCTACCTATAAGGCCTGATTGGAGTACTTCCTAGAGGGAGGATGCATAAGACTTTGGTTCTGCTTAAGATTGCTAATCAAACGCACCGACCAGTCAAAATCATTACCTATAAGGTAATAAGAGGCTCAAACCTAAATCACTATTTGAAGAGTAGTAAGAGGCAGAAAGAATTAAAGCCTAAATCATCACCCAAAGAGTGATAAGGGGCAAAGAGAATTAAAGCTTAAGTCACCACCCAAAGAGTGGTAAGGAGCAAAAGAAATCAATTGAGCAAATTCAAACCTATTCTAGAGATGGGTCAAAGCAATCTTCTAGAGGAAGAAAAGTCAAACACATTCAATTTTGAATCAAGGCAAAGTTAAAGTAACCCTCAAAGGAAGGTCAAAAACAATTTATTTCTAGATGAGTTTCTGGTCTTCTATTTAGATATATTTCTAGATAATTTCTGGTTTTCTATTCAGATATTATTACCAGATAAGTTTCTAGTCTTCTATCTAGATATTATTACTAGATGTGTTTTCGGTCTTCTATTCAGATATTATTACCAGATAAATTTATGGTCTTCTATTTAGATATATTGCATGATAAATTTCTGGTATTCTATTCAGATATTATTACCAAATAAGTTTCTAGTCTTCTGTTTAGATATTATTACTAGATGAGTTTCTACTCTTCTATTTAGATATTATTACCAGATGAGTATATGGTCTTCTATTTAGATATTATTGCTAGATGGGTTCCTCGTCTATTATTCAAAAGTTCTTACCAGATTATTTTCTGGTCTTCTATTAAGAAAATTATGGTATTATCAATAGATGGATTTCTGGTCATCTATTTAAATGAAGTTAGGATAGATTTCCGATCAATTGAATTTATGGTCTTCTTATTGAGCGAATCTCTAATCTTCTCAATTAAACTTAGTTTTTCATCGAAATATGGATACTATGTTGCATGAAGAAGAGGATAAACTAGCTTATATCTCATCAAATCCGGAAGAGATTGTTTAGAGTTCAAAATAAAGTTAATAGCAAAAATTATTTATGCTATGTTTTTAAGGAAAACAAGATTGGAAAGAAAGTTTTGTAGAATGTTGGAAAATTGAGAAAATTCTTAGCTTTACACTAAAGTGCAAAAAACTTTGTTTGTACAAAGAGAGGTGCAAATGGTAGCAACGTATTTTTCTAAGAGAGTGAGCAAGAAGATAGGCAAATACATGATTATGTATTAAAAGCATTGTGACAACCCAAATTTTGAGCTATAATAATTAATTAATGAATTAATTAAATAATAAAATAAGTTTGTGAAATTTCTAAAATCGAGCCACGGACGTTGCATCATTGGGTCCGTGGTAATTTTCTGAACAATTTCCATATATAACTTGTCGAAATCCGAGCTAGTATGAAGAAATTATGAGAGAAACAAGAAAATTAGAATTATATAAATAATTAAACGAAAATAAATAAAATAAGGCATATGTCGACCCTTGCTAGGGTTCGGTCGACCCATAGGTCGACCACCTTTAGCCCAGGTCGACCCGCTTATCATCCTGGATGATTTTTCATCCAGGTACAAGCCGAAGGCCATAAAATTGATTTTTTGTGCAATCCTATGCATTCGTAACTGCATCTGACGGTTCCTAGTGAGCCTATGACGTGGTTGCACCCAATTAAACCTTCAAATCCGACAGCCTGAGATCCCTAAGCCACACTATAAATAGAACCCTAGGCCTAGCTATTTTTCTCATTCAAATTTACTCCCAATTGGGTTCATTGCCTTAGGCTGAACCCTAAATAGAAAAAAATTTCTAGGGAGGAAATCTTTTTGATAAAAATATACCATGCCCTCAAAGTGGATCCAGGAAGCCAAGGATTAGAGTTAAGGACCATAAGTGAGTGTTTTGTAATTATTTTAGACTTGTAAGCAATTTAAAATAATATGGTTCTCAATAGCTGTTGTTTTTGTACAATTTTAAGACAATTTTTATGCAAGTTTATTTACACTCAGTTTTTAAGTAAATTTCAGAAGTTCTTTTTAGTCTATTTTTATTTAGCTATTTTATTCAGTTATTTACAGTTATTTACATTTGTTTTAAGTTGGAATTTAGCCTGTAAATGTTAGTTTCTTTTTATAGAAATTTAATCCTTTTTGACGTGAATAAAATATTAAAAAGAGAAGAATTCACAAATATGGATTAAAATAGAAAAACACTAAATTTACAGAAATCAGATAAAAATGAGAAAAACTGAAATAAAATAGAGATGGACTGAAATAGGCAAATTTGAGATATTTGCAAGCATAATTATAACAAGTGGTTATAACTAAAAAGGGAAAATAAATGAGTAACAGTTGCAAGAACAATTAAAACACGTAGGTTATAATTAGAAAGAAAGAAATAATAGAAGGGGCTTATTTTAAAACTTAGATGTTGGATTAAGTTAAAAAGCAAATATAGCAGTAGTGGCCCATACCGGTAGCAATCCCTTTCAGGTCTAGGAGTGATGGTCTCACATGTAGGTTATGCTGGGCATGCTTATGCTGATTAGGGTAAATAAGTGGCCAATAGATAGAGGCTCAAATTTGGGGATTTGGGCAAGGGGCGCAAAGTTAAAAGATTTATTTGTTAGGACCAGTACCGGCAGCATTCCCTTTCAGGTCGAGGACAGATGGTCTCACACGTGGGTGAGGCTGGGCACGCTTATGCTGATTAGGGTAAATAAAGGGTCAAATAGTAGGCGAGAGTTAGTGTGTGTTAGTCCTTGAGATGATGGTTTTGATGACAACAACCTTAGAATAAGATTATAAAATATAAATACTAACATTATAGTTTAGATATATATGTATATGCAGGATTTAACCATGAAGGTATCAAGAATGAAGACTGTACAGTATAGAGATTCAAGATATCAAGATTGAAGACTCATGAGTATCAAGAATATCAAGAATAGCAAGATTATCAAATAGTACAAGATAAGTATTGAGTCTAGAATTATGTTAAAACTTCATAATAGCACTGAAATCTTCACTCCATATTGCATTTGGGATGGAACCCATTTCTACCTTTTTAATGGCTTACATACCCACGACAAGTAGCTTACAAACCTACGACAAGTGGCTTACAAACCCACGAACATCCTGGTTTTGTACAAGTTCTCGAGTCCTGATGTGATGAGATCATCTGTAGGAAGAAGCTTGCAAAACTACTTCAAAATGATTTTCAAAACTGCTTTTCAAAATGTTTTAGCCTTAAAAATTATCTTTTCAAATGATTTTCAAAAAGATGTTTTAGCCTTAAAATATTCTTTGATTTTGTTTTTAAATAAACTCTTGTTTTAAACTTCGTTTGTTTTAAACTATCTTTTAATTATAATATATTTATACTTAGATTTAAATATAAAATTATAGTAAAATTTTATATATATCATTCTCTATATTTACTTATGTATTTTAACTATAGTTATGTCTATTTATAAAGTTTAAAATAGTTTTAATATAAGATAGAAGTAATTTTCAAAGAAAAACAAATCACCAAAATTTCCTTTGGGATGTCGACATACCCAAGATACCCATGTCGACATAGTGGCAGTTGGTTTCAAAAATTTGAATTTCAAAAGAAGTGTCTATTCGCCATAAATTTTCACGAATAGACATGGCTGTTGTTCTTCTATAAATAGGGGATGTTTTCAACGAATTTTTAACAATATTTTTCTGGTTTTCACTCCTCTTCTTCTTCCAAATTTCTTTATATATATTCTTACCATTACTCTGCCGAAATCATCATTGAATTTAACTAGATCATTTCTAGTTTGATTCTCTATCACTATCTCAACAAGATCCCAGTGCTATTCAGAGTTATAGGCTTCTTTGTAATCAATCAAGTGAGAAAAGGTGTGATTGTAGCCTTGGAAATCAATCAAGTGAGAAAAGGTGTGATTGTAGCCTAGGAAATCAATTGGGTGAACTTGTTGCTTGGGAAATCAAGTATCTCTACCCAGAGGATTGTGAATCGGGAGTGGTGTACCTCGTGGCCTTGAAATCGAGGGTTGTAATTGTAAAGATTGATTTTGAAAGGAAATCCATACTTGTGTGCGGGACTGGATGTAGGGTAACTCCGAACCAGTATAAATTCTGGTGTGTTCTTTCCTTTACTGCTTTTACTTTATATTTGCATCTGTGTTTGAATCTGTGATCATATCTGTGTCTGAATATTGCATACATTTGTGTTCAAATTATATAAACTCAAAAAGAATTAGTAATTCCTTAAAACACTATTCACCACCCCCTCTAGTGTTTATACTAGCCTTAAGATCCGTAATCCGCATTTCTCACAGTGTGTACCGGAAATGACCGAGCGTGCGGCATCGATTGGGGTAAATAACTCGCTACTGCGTCCTAAGCACTAAGAGGTGTCTTTTGCTGTGGGACCAACAGGATTGGCTCATAGTGGCACAACAGAGATAGGAAAGGCCGATCAATGGGTAGGATTAGGATTTCAGCATAATCAAGATTAGCAGTTGATATAGGATTAGGGTTTTAACCTAATCACAGCAGTTTAAGACAAGTGCAAACAATCAAAGCAACCAGTCAAACAGAATAAGAAATAGTATTTTATGCGAATTTTGTCTTTTTTGTATTTTCCTTTCAAGCTAGAACTATTGCTTAGTCTAATATCTTTATCTTGCTTAGCAATGCTAGTTATTACTTTCACTCACCAAACTTAGTGTCTGACCCACTCCTCAATCTTTCCTTTTCCCCCCATAGGCCAGCAGAGTTGAGGATACTTGATTTAGGTTGCTTGAAGATTCATTTCTGGAACTTTCTCATTTCAGATGTATTCTTCTGCTTTTGATTTTTTTAGTTGGCTTATGATGGATTGGCACAGGGATTATTATTGTTACTTTTGTACTCTGATTATGTGAAACTGTGATGTATTTCCATGAGACATGAGAGATTTTGTGTTTTCGAGACTTTTTATGTTTTTATGACTTATTTTGAGATGAAGTTTAATTCTAAATGATAAGTTATTATTTAAATGTTTTTTGCTGCTTTTACTAATTTGTCTTGTGAATCTTAGTCTTTGGGATGCTCTAGTTATACCTATAACGCACCGCATCCTTTGGTGTGCCCTTTTTAGGGATACTAAGGGGTGTTGGGTGTTTCATTTTGGTATCAGAGCCTAAGGTTATAGGATTCCTAAAAACTTGTTTTAAAAGTAAAGTATTTTTCAAAGGTAATATATCTTCAAACTAAAAGTATTTTTCGAAAAGAAACTCTTATTATAGAAATAGTTTTCAAGTATAAGATAATTTTTATAAAATCCCCTCAAAGTCCAGTTCAATCTTCTTTCAATTCTTTTGAGCCTAAATTTTCTTTTCTTTGCATAGAATGGCAAACTCCCCAAATCTTCCAGAGGGTGTCCAAGTCCCTAGCTGGTTCCGTTGATACCTCTAAGCTACGGCACCAGAGGTGCAAGGACAAGCGCTCAATGCAGCACTGGCGGGTAGAGGTCCCGTTAATCCACCTGTAGCGGCCAATTTTTCTAAGCTAAGCAAGGACTTCATTAATCTAGGAGGCACGACGTTTTCTGGCATGGAAGATTTCATAGAGGCACGAACTTGGTTGAGGAATACATAGCAGATATTTGGGCTGTTGGGATTGGAGGACCGACAGAGAGTTCAACTTGCATCTTGGTAGCTAAAGGGAGAGGCTTCTTTCTGGTGGGAGATTATAGAGATAGAGGGAAGAGACATTGGTTGGGTTGGATTTTGGGAAAGGTTTGAGAGAAAGTTCTTGTCGCAAGTAAAGGAAAGCATGTAGTTGGAGAAGTTCATTAGTCTGAAGCAGGAGAGTTTTTCGGTGAAAGAGTATAAATCAGTTTAATGAGTTATCAAGGTTTGGGATGGAGCTTGTTAATACACCGCATAAGAAGGCCACCAAGTTTGCTAAAGGTTTGACCCAGCCCCTCCAAGGGTTGGCATTGACATTGTACCTATGGGAGCGACCTATGAGTCACTTGTGGAAATGGCTCTCATTTCAGATGTTGATAAGGAAGAAGAAGTTAAGGAGGTTCCAAAATTAGAAAACTCTAAGAAGCAGTGGTGGAAGAATAAGAAGGATAAGGACAAGAAGAAAGGAGGAGGACCTCAAAAGGGACATATCAAGAAGGGTGAGAAATGACATAATTGTGGATTGGTTGGGCGTTACTCAAAGAACTGTAATAAGGACACGATGAAGGGGAGATGTTACAGCTGTGGGCAGCCTGGACACCTTAGTAGAGCTTGTCCTCAGAGGACAGGGTAGAAAGCAGGCGCACCTAGGACGCAAGTACAGGCTTTAGATGTAGCACCTTCTAGTAGCGGACCGGATTGAGGTAGGAAAGTCTTTGTAGAAGGTTTGATCTCTATTTCGGATTTTTCTATTTGGACTCTGTTTGACTCCGGAGCATCGCATTATTTCATTTTTAGTTCCTTGGTTGATTGTTTGCACTTAGATATTTCTCTAGTTGTAGACCCTATAGTTGTTTCAAACCCCGTAGGAGCTCGACACATTTATCCATGATTTGTAGGGGTTTGAAAATTTTTATACTAGGCGTAGAGTTTGATTGTGATGCCTATGTACTAGGATTTTCGGGATATGGGATGATTTTGGGGATGGACTGGTTATCCACTTATGGTGCAATATTGGACTGCGAGAGGAGAGTCGTTAGGCTAGGGACATGTAGCGGACGGACTCTCGAGGTTCCTTGCGACCCATAGAGGTTAACCATGTTGAGCTTCCTTTATTCCCTTGATTCATCACTAGGAGAGATAGATTCAGTTCCAGTTATTAGAGATTCCCCAGACATTTTTGGGGAGGTTAGGGGGCTACCCCTTAAGAGAGCGATCGACTTTAGGATCTATCTGAATGACAATGCTAAGCCAGTGGCATTGCCTGTGAGACATATGGCTCATTGGAAGAGGAAGGAGTTAAGTAAGCATATTAGTGAGCTATTAGAGAAAGGCTTCATCAAACGGAGCATATCTAAGTGGGTGGTGCCAGTCGTCTTTGCTACAAAAGCAGATGCTTCCCTTCGACTTTGTGTAGGCTATAGAGAGTTGAATAAGCTCATGAACAAGAACCGCTACCCACTTCCTTGGATAGATAATCTTTTCGATCAATTGGTTAGCTCTTCAGTATTTTCTTAGCTTGACTTAGCCACTGGATTTCATCAGCTTAGGGTCACTGACGATAGCATCGATAAGACAACATTTAGGAAACCCGATGGATTCTTTGAGTTGTTAGTTATGCCGTTTGGGTTGACCAATGCCTCAGCTTGTTTTGTAGATCTAATGAGTTGTGTTTTTCGAGATGTCCTAAATAAGTTCATTGTAGTGTTTGTGGACGACATTGTGGTGTTTTCCAAGAGTACGGAAGAGCATGCTATTCATCTTGAGGAGGTTCTTCGTACACTTCATGTTCATCAGTTGAAAGCAAAATTCTTGAAGTGTCACTTTAGGCATAAGGAGGTGCATTTCTTGGGGCATGTAGTCTCAAGGGAGGATCTAGCAGTGGATCCCACTAAGGTAGTAATGGTACAGGATTGGAAGGCCCCCAAGAACGTTATCGAAGTTAGAAGCTTCTTAGGTTGGCTGGTTATTATAGGAAGTTTATCAAAGAGTTTGCTAAGATTTCAGCACCGCTTACTCACCTCACTAAGAAGAATGCGGCTCATGTGGGACGTGGATTGTGAGGATTCCTTCATGATGCTAAAGAGGGTCCTTACTAGTGTACCAGTGTTAGTTTTTCCCGACGGAGCTAAGCCTTTTACAGTATACACTGTTGCATGGGACTAGCCTTGGGGCAATATTGATGCAGGAGGGGAGGGTAGTATGCTATGGGAGTAAACAGTTGAGAACTCATGAGAAGAACTACCTCACCCATGATTTGGAGCCGGCTCTTTTCGCGCTCAAGTCTTGGAGACATTACTTGCTAGGAGAGAGGTTCGAGCTTTTCACTGACCATAAATCATTGAAGTACCTGTTCTCACAAAAGGATTTAAACTTGAGGCTGTAGCGTTTGATGGAGTTTTTGGAATCATATGACTTTGAGATAGCATACACCCCTGGCAAGGGGAACATGGTTGCAGATGCATTAAATAGGAAGATAATAACCCTTAGCCCAATGTTCGTGGAGTGGAAAAGCCTAGAGTTTATTTCCACCTTTGATTTTAAGCCTTTCTATGGACATTACTCCTGGATTATTGGCAGCACTTGAAGTTAAGCCTACTCTCATAGATCAGATTGGATCAATGCAGTGAGAGGATTCAGAGCTTGTGGATATTCTGGATAGGATTAGTAGAGGAGAGGTCTCTAGACATCTCCAACGCTATTCCGTCGATAGTAAAGGGTGGCTAAGGAGAGATGGAAGACTTTGTGTCCCCCACACTAGTGATTTGATGAGTGTAGTTCTAGCAGAAGCATACCATTCTCGGATGACTATTCATCCGGGTGGCGATAAGATGTATAGGGACATGAAGATCGTGTTTTATTGGAGTGGCAAGAAGAAGGATGTAGTAGAGTTTGTGGCTAAGTGTCTTGTGTGCCAAAGGGTTAAGGCAGAGCAGTAGAGGCCTGACAGATTACTTCAACCATTAGATGTACCTGAATGGAAGTGGGATAGTGTTTCGATGGACTTCATAGATGGTTTACCTCGATCTAGGAAGGGGAATACCAGTATTTGGGTGGTTGTAGATCATTTAACTAAGAGCTCCCACTTCATTCCAGTCAAGAGTAAGAAGACAACACCATATTTGGCATCCTTATACGTTTGTGAGATAGTCCGACTTCATGGAGTTCCGTCTAGCATAGTGAGCGACAGAAACCCTATCTTTACAAGCGAGTTTTGGAGGAGCTTGCAAGAGGCTTTAGTGACACAGCTTAGATTGAGTACAGCCTATCACCCTCAAATGGATGGCCAAACGGAGAGAGTTAATGGAGTTCTTAAAGATTTGTTAAGGATGTGCATTCTTGATTTTGGAGGGACTTGGGAGAAGCACCTTCCTTTAGTGGAATTCGCATATAACAATAGTTTTCAAGCTAGCATTGGGATGGCTCCATTTGAAGCCCTTTATGGAAGACCTTGCAAGTCGCTTTCGTGTTGGTTGGAGTCTACGAAAAGATTACTATTTGGACTCGACATGGTTAGAGAGACATCGAAAAAGATTGATTTGATTAGAAGAAGAATAAAGACGGCCCTATATAGGAAGAAATCCTATGCAGATAAGCGAAGAAGGGATATTGAGTTCGAGGTAGGAGATTTGGTTTTCATTAAGGTGTCTCCACTAAGAAAGGCAGTGAGGTCTGGATCAAGTGGGAAACTTGCTCCCAGATTCGTAGGACCGTTCTCCATTGTGGAAAGGGTAGGGAAGATGCCGTATCGGATAAAGCTACCGGAGAGGCTCATGGGAGTTCATAATGTTTTTCATGTTTCACACTTGAGAAAGTGCTTACATGATTCAACAGAGATAGTGGAACCTAGCCAACTTGAGGAAGTTGAAGTGGAGAGAGAAGCATCGGTTCGTCGCATTCCTACCAAGGTCATTGGGCATGATATCAAGAAGCTTAGGAATAAGGAAGTCCCTTTGGTTAAGGTGCAGTTGGGAGATAGTATTTCAGACGCTACGTGGGAGGCTGAGGAGAAAATATGTATCTCTTATCCACATCTCTTCGATGGTACGTCTTTAATTTCCTATTTCCATCTTTAGTTTTGAATAGGTTCTTTCCTTTAGTATCATTTGGGAGGGTAGATCTTAGAATTTAACCTATGGATGGTAGGACTGAATGTAAACATGTTACTAGATCATGTTATGTATGATGGGCGCAAGTGGTTGCAAGTGTTTGCTGGTGGATGCTAAAGGATGCATATACACACACTAGGCACTATTATCTCTTAGAGATCAGCCTAACTAGGTCACTAAAGCATATGCATATGGATGTGAGTGCACTTGCATTTTTATGGTTGCTATGAATGGGTGAGTAGCGTATGATTATTGCATTTGGATGATGATTGTAGCATGCATATAGAACTATCAGTTTTCATTAGGGAATTTGCATTCATTTGGATACATGGCACGGACATGAGCGCATAAAAAGGAGGTCGACTGAATCAGTAGACCGCCTAATCTTTTGCATTAGTTAGGGAGATTGACACTACACTATTCCATATATCATAAATTGCATTAAAAAGCTTAAGGACAAAGGATGTAATGGATGATGGTTGAATATGTGGTTATAGAATTTGGATGAAAATATTTATTTCATTCTTTTGTCCTTGGAGATTTCGAGGACGAAATCCTTTAAGGAGGGGAGAATGTAACAACCCAAAATTTGAGCTATAATAAATAAATAAATTAATTAAATAATAAAATAAGTTTGTGAAATTGCCAGAGTCGAGCCACGGAAGTTGCACCATTGGGTCCGTGGTAATCTTCTGAACAATTTGCATATATAACTTGTCGAAATCCGAGCTAGTATGAAGAAGTTACGAGAGAAACAAGAAAATTAGAATTATATAAATAATTAAATGAAAAAATAATAATAAGGCATAGGTCGACCCCTGCTAGGGTCCGGTCGACCCATAGGTCGACCCGCCTATCATCTTGGATGATTTTTCGTCCAGGTACGAGTTGAAGGCCATAAAGTTGATTTTTTTGTGCAATCCTATGCATTTGTAGCTACATCCGATAGTTCCTAGTGAGCCTATGACGTGATTGCACCAGATTAAATCTTCAAATCCCACAGCCTGAGATCCCTAAGCCACACTACAAATAGAACTAGCTATTTTTCTCATTCAGATTTTCTCCCAATTGGGTTCATTGCCTGAGGCTGAACCCTAAATAGAAAATTTTTCTAGGAAGGAAATCTTTTTGATGAAAATATTCTACACCCTCGAAGCGGATCTAGGAAGGTCAAAGATTAGACCTAAGGACCACAAGTGAGTGTTTTGTAATTATTTTAGATTTGTAAGCAATTTAAAATAATAGGGTTCTCAATAGTTGTAGTTTTTCAACAATTTTGAGACAGTTTTTTTGTAAGTTTATTTACAGTCAGTTTTTAAGTAAATTTCAGAAGTTCTTTCCAGTCTATTTTTATTTAGTTATTTTATTCAGTTATTTACATCTGTTTTAAGTTGGAATTTAGCCTCTAAATGTTAGTTTCTTTTTATAGAAATTTAATCCTTTATGACGTGAATAAAATATTAAAAAGATAAGAATTCACAATTATGGATTAAAATAGAAAAACACTAAATTTATAGAAATCGGATGAAAAATGAGAAAAACTGAAATAAAATAGAGATGGACTAAAATAGGCAAATTTGAGATATTTGCAAGCATAATTATAACAAGTGGTTATAACTAAAAAGAGAAAATAGAAGAGTAACAGTTGCAAGAACAATTATAACGCGCAGATTATAATTAGAAAGAAAGAAATAACAGAAGGGGCTTATTTTAAAACTTAGATAATTAATTAACTTAATAAGCAAATATAGCAGCAGTGACTCGTATCAGCAACATTCACTTTCAGGTCTAGGACTGATGGTCTCACACGTAGGTGAGGCTGGGCATGCTTATGCTGATTAGGGTAAATAAGTGGCCAATAGGTAGAGGCTCAAATTTGGGGATTTGGGCAAGGGGCGCAAAGTTAGAAGATTTATTTGTTAGGACAAGTACCGGCAGCATTCCCTTTCAGGTCGAGGACTGATGGTCTCACACGTGGGTGAGGCTGGGCATGCTTATGCTGATTAGGGTAAATAAAGGGTCAAATAGGGTGTAATAGTTAGTGTGTACCGGCGATGACCGAGCATGCGGCATCATTTATGATAAATAATTCGCTACTACGTCCCAAATTCTAAGTGGTGTCTTTTGCTGTGGGACCAACAGGATTGGCTCATGGTGGCACAACAGAGATAGGAAAGGCCAATCAATGGGTAGAATTAGGATTTTTGCCTAATCAGGATTAGCAGTTGAGATAGGATTAGGGTTTCAGCCTAATCGCAGCAGTTTAAGACAAGTGCAAACAATCAAAGCAAACAGTCAAACAGAATCAAAAACGGTATTTTATGCGAATTTTTTCTTTTCTGTATTTTCCTTTCAAGCTAGAACTATTGCTTAGTTTATTATCTTTATCTTGCTTAGAAATGCTAGTAATTACTTTCTCTCGCCAGACTTAGTGTCTGACCCACTCCTCTATCTTTCCTTTTCCCCCCATGCTGGCAGAGTTGAGGATAGTTGATTCAGGTTGCTTGAAGATTCATTTCTGGAACTTTCTCATTGCTGATGTATTATTCTGCTTTTGATATTTTTCATTTGGCTTATGATGGATTGGCACTTGTGAGTGGGATTATTATTATTGTAACTTTTGTACTCTGATTATGTGAGACTGAGATGTATTTCCATGAGACATGAGAGATTTTGACTTTTTGAGACATGTTTTGTTTTTATGAATTATTTTGAAATGAAATTTAATTCTGAATGATAAGTTATTATTTAAATGTTTTCCGCTGCTTTTACTTATTTGTTTGGTGAATCTTAGTCTCTATGATGCTCTAGTTATACCTATAACGCACCACATCCTTTGGTGTGCCTTTTTAAGGATACTAAGGGGTATGGGGGTGTTTCAAACATTCAAGTTGACAACCTAACAAGCATCTAACATAGAGATATTGACCGACAAAGGATACCGAATTTAAGACATAGAGCTTATAAACATAAAACAGCCTCGAAGAGACGACATTGAGTTTGCAGAGTAACGAAGTTATTACTACAAATAATAATGTTGAAAATTTAAGATGAACACGTCGAAATTCAATGCTTCGAAGGGATGACCAACTTTCAAGAGTATCGAATTCTAGGTTGTTAAAAAATAGAAGAGGAGATGTCAAATATCATCAATATAAGCAGCATAGGTGTCATAAGTCATGAATGCAACAAGGGTCCCACAGATCATCAATATTCATAGAAGATGTCGTATATTGTCAACAAAGCAAGAAGATTGTATATCGTCGACATTAGGACAGATGTCGTAGATTGTTAATAAGGAAAAATGTTGCACTTTATCAATATAATGGTAGATGTCGAATAATAATAAGTTGAATGACCTTGAGCTTCATGAAATGTGAGAAGATATCGATTGATTAGCAGTGTAAAGAGGGATGTCGGAATTCAGCCGTGGGACCAAGGACGTCATATGCTATCAATATAGCAAACAATGTCGAGCCTCAACAATGTATTTTGTGTTTGATAGGTCATATCCTTTTGGGTACCACCATTGAAATCATATATCGATAATGTACTTGGAATCCATTCCAGATTTTCCCATCGTGCCATAGGTAGTGTTAATACTCTTAATGGCTTATTTAAAACTAAGGTAGTTCCTTTCATGATAGCCATAAAATTTATAATTTTCTCGTCAATATGCAAGATTTTTCAGTGCAACAGAATAAGTATTCATAAACATTTTATGAATTGTCACATACATACATATATATTTATATATAAAGGTTTTGCTTTAGTTTACGAAACATATATTCATAACATAAATTGGTCAACCAATATTGATAGGTCCCGAACTCCATTGGGGTGGCCACACAAGGTCCCTCACGAACAAGTATTACGTCCAGTCTCTCAACTCACACAACTTGTCGATTCTTTAACTAAGGATATGTACGGGTTTCCATAACCCCTCAAAGTTTTACAAAATTAAATAATTAAATTTAACATGGCAAAATTGTAATTTTACATAAAGGGAAAAATAGTAAAATTATGTAGGAGTTGAAATTAGGCTTATGGACCTATTCCATTGCGTCTAGAATGTCATTTATAGTCTGAAAGAATATATAATTGGATAAATTTGGTTAATGGGCTAGAAATTAGAAGAAGTCAAACCAAGTGGCTTTTCCGTAATATAATAATTTCAAGATTTTAGCCTAGATATTATATTTTTCAGCCCATAATTAGATCTCTAACCCTATTCCTTTACTCTAATGATCTTTTCTTCACTTATAAAATCCTAATCATTAAATCAATTTCTAATCCATCAAAAAAAATCCAAATTAAAAAAATTCATATATAAAATCGATCACCGCGAACAGAGCTACACAATTAAATCAAAGCTTTTAAGAGATTTGGCATTTTCAAGGTGGAAAGTTTTTGTACGGCGAAGAAGGAGGATTCATCTTGGATGGGAGAAGATGCATGGCTAATCGGTGAGTGGGGTTCATCATATTTGTGTGTTTATTGGTAGGACGTAGTAATTCACCTCTTTTGATCTTAAACAAAATTATAATGATATAAGCGATAATTAAAATCAGATTTTGTAGTACACACTTGATTTGAACGAAGTATGCCAAGGCTAGATGGTAAAAATATATATTTTTATCAATTGTAATTAGCAAAAAATAATCTCCTTTAAATTAAAAATGCGAAATATACAAGTGTTCCAAACCAGACATACTATATATCAAAATTGTAGTTCTTAACGACTTGAATCCACTAGTGGTATTCATTCATCGATTAAGCATACAGATTGACTAGATAACACGATGGAAGTTCAGAAAACGTGGACCATCCATTTGGATCCAATGCTGAAACAACAACAATAGTATGATCAAGGGATATGGATGTGAAGAGGAGGTCGAGCACTTTGCTACAGTGGGGTTTGATTAACCAATTGAGGTCAGAGATCACTAGAAAATGCTAGGAATCATTAGCGGCAGTGGTTTTTTATGGGATGATTAGAGATGAATTAGAGGGTGGCATTGGGACCGGAGTGGCATAGGGAAGATGGTGAAGTGATGAGATCTAAAATTAATCATCTATGCTGGCGGTGGTGGCATTTCGAACGAGTCAGTTGTGAGGGTTTGGTCGTGCTTTTAGGGGCTGTAGCGAACAAGATGAGAAACAAATACAATAATGAATAAACAACTAAATTAAATAATTACCATAATACCCTTAACTTTAAACGCTTATAACGTTGGTGTATGACCTCCATTTCACACGTGGTTCACGGTGTTGCGATCGTGGTAAGATGAGGAATGTTTGGTATATTATTTGCTGTGTTTTGATACATATCTAAAAAGTGCCTTGGTTTAGTCGATTCATTATACGTTGTTTTATATGATGATAGTAGGCTGAGACATTTTGTTCCTTAATAGCAAGTTGCTTGCGATTAGGCAATAGTGGGCTGAGACATCATGTTCCTCATTAGTGAGTGGCCAAAGATTTATTAATAGTGGGCTAAGGCATTGCATTCCTCAGTAGCGAGTCACGATTTGGTAATAGTGGGCCGAGACTTTGCATATCTCAGTAGCGAGTCACCAAGACATTACATTCCTTAGTAGCGAGTCGCTTGCGTTTGGATGATGGTGGGCTAGAACATGTAGTTCCCAGTAGCGTGTCGCTTACAATGTGGCGATAGTGGCCTGAGACATATGGTTCCTTAGTAGCGAGTCACATACGTTTACGATAATAACAAGTTTAGACTTTGGGCTCAATCACGTTACAATCAGTCTTTGACATGCGAGTGGGGACTTTAGATTCGATCGAGTGCATATGATTAGATATGTTTAGATTTTAGTGAGAACTTATCCTATGTTGTTGGGTATTATTATATTATGTGTAGCTGACTTATTGGGTGCTGGTGACACAGGTCAAGGTATTGTTTTCGAGCATAAGTGTTGTTTTACTAGTTTATTAGTATTATATACTTATATGATATGTTTCACTCACCAGACGTATGCCTAACCCCCTCTATCATTTTCTTCTCTTTAGTTATACTCTGATAGGTTGATATAGAGGACTAGTTGTGATTTGGAGGCGCGATAGTGCAATGGAGAGTTATATTTATTTATTAGTTATCTACTAGTTTTATTTTGTTTATTCCTAGACATTATAAAATTTCCAATTCCAATATAAAGAGAGATGCTGTAGTTGGAATTTATTTGATTCTGTATTGTTATATTTACCATGGATTATATTATTGATTACTATTATATTTTATTCCTTCTGCTATGAGTTTCAGAAACTGCAAAATATTATAAATAGCTCTGTAATCTGTTTTTTATTATAACACAAAACGATCCGCTGTCTCCGAGGTCCGTGATGCTAGTTCCATTTTTATATATGGGTTGGATGTCGTAGATGGTGGGTTGTAACATTTAGGATCGGAGCTTAGGTTAGGAAATCCCTATTTAATTACGGTGTATGAGAGAGCGTATTTGTAGTTTCATTATTTATAATACATACATACATACATACATACATACATACATATATATATATATATATTTATAATTTTTACGCCAATTTCTATATTTTGACTCATAGAGGTTGTTGTTGGCTTATCCCTTATAGTAGTAAACTACTACGAGTTAAATATATGTTGATAATTAAATAGTTTAAGGTGGTAGATAAATCCATCACATTTGTTTAAATTTACTCCATAGAGCATTGCTAAAAGATGGTTTATATGCCAAGTAGCAGTGGAGTAAATTATGGGACTAGGGATGAATAAGAAGGACAACAATACCCTTAAGTCCATTGGATATAATGTTATTTTTATATTAGGTAATGAGGTTACTTAACTGTTTCTTTTGTAGTTGGGCTTATGTAAGTTATGGTCTACTCCAATTAAAGTATTTCAATTAATTGAAATGTTTTCTTTAAAAAGTTAAAAATAATAATGTTTTATATTTTTAGGAAAATAGAGAAGTTAAAGGTTTTTTAAAAATGTTGAAATAATAACCCCTTATTTTAAGTTTTAAATGTAAGAAAATTCAATAAGGAAAAGTTTCCATAAATATTTTAAAGTATTTGTTTTCAAAAAAATCGAGTAAGGTGCATTTTTGCCCTTTATTTTGTTATACATTTGCTTATGACAAAGAAACTTTTGATATTAAATTACCAAGTAAGAAAAATGCATGTTTTTATGTATTTTCTTTTATTTGCACTTGAAAAAAACATTTTATTTACACTATTGTGAACATTCCTCGTTTATAAAAGAAAATTTTAAAAAGACATTGTTTGCACAAAAATTGGGCAAACATCTTTAATCGATTTGTTGTAAAGATGTGAATACGAAGTGTATAACATAGCTATTATATTTATAACATGATTAATTTTCAAAGGGCAGATTGCATTAGGTTATGCAGAAAGTAAATTGCATTAAAGTAAAAAACACAAAGATTTAGAGTGGTTAGGCCAGAATGTGCCTACATCCTGTGTCCATTTTCATTATTCTTATTATAAATCTTTGATACAATGCATAAGATACAAAATACAATGATCTGTAGCTCAAAAGACAGTAAGACGTAGCTCATGGGCCTATCTGGCTATTTTTGCCTGCCTATTCTTGATCTGTCATTCTTATTAGAAAGATCCTGCTAGGCTGAAATGACCCTCTCTTTTATACCTTAATTTGTAAGGATTTTTTTTTACATAGATATATATATATATATATATATATTTATTATCATATATACATATACATATAGATATTTCTGAAGCCTAGAGCCATTTTCTATCAAACAACATATATCCAGGATCAAAATCTTAACCAATATAAATATATCAGTGTATACATAAGGATATGCACATACATGTGATGATGCATGTGCCTCTCTTGTTTGAATCAGAGTTCTGGTAAACAAGAGGGTAATTTGATTGATTAAATTTAATCAATCCACACATAGTTCAATTTAATTCATACAATAAAATTCCAACCATATATGTATTAATATGCTTTTATCTCTTGATTCCTTGCTAAATTCTCTATGGATTGTAATTCCTAGAAACCAGATAATTGTGTTATGATTATCTATAAATTAATGGTATAGTGCTTGTGCTCTGAAAAATGATATAAGTTTCTATCATTATCTATGTTTTCTTATTAAATCTTCCTAGAGTACAGTCTCTTTTCTGGAATATTTTAAAGTGAGGTATCATATTTCAAAAGCTTGATTCTTTGATGCCAGTATGCTTAAACTAAATGAAATGCAAACTTGAGTGGGTTTCCTATAACCATGGGTATCCCAGAACATGGTTCAACCAGTCTCTTTGCTCTAGTATGACCCATATGGTCTTAATAATGTATTTTGATCAAAGTCTTAATGAAGAGAGATTCAAGCTCATGTTAAAATACAAGAATAACTGGTATGATAAACTCTAAACCAAACATATTAAAATGGGCATACCTATATACATGTGCAACTGTTTTGGGTCATAGCTTCAACTCCTATTTTGCAGATTTTCCTTTATTCAAAAATAAGGCATAAAACATTTGCGTAGAATAAATTAAATTATGAAAACATTACAGTCTCATAAATGCATTTTCCCTATGCTTATCATCTCTTGTATACAAATGTCATGGTAGAAAAATAAAACCATTTAATTTTCTGAGATTCAACAATCCAGATTTCCCAAAACTTAACCCTTTTCAAAGACTCAAGATTGACTAATACATTTATAAAATGTAACCACCCTATTTATCATAGTGTTCTTGCTAAATTCACTTACAAGATTTTGATTAACTTCTTCAACATATCAGATATTATCTAGATTTATAGATTCCAGATACAAGTCAATTTCTTAGCACAATACTTAGCAAATTATCCATCCAATATTCAATACTCAATACAAGTAGCAATTTAAATTATCAATACATGCAGATTTCATCATTTAGACTCTTATCTAACTAAGTTTAGCATGCTATAATCTTCTTCTCAAAGCCTTGCTCCTACTCCTACTTAGTTGCTGCAGTCCCTGAAAATGCATTTGAAGCTGCCCCATATTAAATGAGACACCCCATATGCCATTAGCACACTAGGGTCAGACACATGTCTGGTATGAGAAAATCCACTAAAATAATTTGTAAATCAAGTTAAAGTTAAAACATGGATATATGTATATAACTCTGTCTTTAGAAAACAAGTAATTCATGTGTGCATGTTCTGTGTCAGTGTGCAGGTGCACCCTTAAGTCTGCCTTTCCAGAAACCTCAAGGAGATATGGTACATTTATACATTCATATAATTCAATCATAAATCAAATAAACATCCATACAAAACAGGGAAATCACCAAGACAAATTAAATCATTTGTTCACTATTCAGATTTCATTCCAGGAAGACTCTAGTTCCTCTTTATATCAATTTCTTTTACCTTGATATATTTATCTATCTTGGTCTCATCTGCAATTAATTGAATCAATGGACACACTGTAATGGACTAATTCACTCCATTACACAAAGATCTCAGGACTTAAACAAGCCATGTGTCAACTTGTATTACTCAAGAAAACAAGTCATTCCTGCAGTGCTCTTGACCCCCATTTCCTAATCAGGTTTAAGTTAATAATAACTCTTTTGATTTTTCATGACTAAACCATTCAGTGATTCATTTCACTAACATAAACATCCATGTCATGGCATCTCATATTGTTCATAACCAAACAGAGACAAACATGCAAGCAAACATTGGTGTCTATTTAAATAAGATTCTGCATGTATATATATATATATATATATATATATATATATATATATATATATATTATGGTATTTTAAAAGGGGTATATGCAACTAACATTGGCTTATGGCTTTTGAGAGAGTTTTTCCTTTTGCAACCATCTGTGCTTGAGTTAAACTCAGAATGACCAATTTTCACTGAATCACAAAATTTGTTTGCTGTGTATATGAACATTTATATTATTTCATTGAATCAGGAGCATAAGCACATAGGCAACCCTATTGCACCCCTAATTCCTTTTTGTCTCAAGCCTCAGCACTTATACATGAGTATATTGCAGCTCAACATGTTTACATTTTTCTGGGTTGAACCAAAACCAATACTACTTGCCTATTTTCAACATTTTATTTTCTGGGTATTTGTTTATGTTCCTAAACATTAACATACAAGAGAGATCTGGGTTTATAAAACATATATGTATACTAATAAGACTTAAAACTTTCATATAATAAAACAAGTAGAATAGCCAGGAAGAATCAAAACATTTTCAGCTCTAAAATCACAGATAGACAATCACATATGAAAATACATTTTCAAGAAAATTAACTTATAACTGGCTGCCTACATTAGGACTTATTGCCTTAGATTTTGAGTGAGTTTTCTCACCTAGCTCTCTTTCACTTCTCAGTTGATTGGTAAGCTTCTGCCTTCAACCCTTTTCTTTACTTGTATTATATTTATATAATATTTATATATTTTTCTTAAGAGCTATCCGGGAAGAAAAAGGTTTCTCCTCTCACTGCCTATTTATGCATGGTTTTTCTTAGGGTTTAAGGTGTTGGCTAAAGTCATTTTTGCCCATTAGAAATCATGCCATTTGCATTTAGTTTTTAAACCCAAAATCTCACCCTCCCCGGCTTGAGTTTGTGGAAAGAAAAGTGGTTATATTCTTTTGGTTGTTTTTAGAAATTTTCTTTTCCAGAAAATACTTTTTCCTCTTGTCTATTATCATGCTAAAAGTGTGACTTGATTTTATTATTTATCAAATATTCTTCCTAATTCTGCCTATCAAAACATTTCTCTGTTTTATCTTATTTTTCTATTTTTAGCTTTCATTTACATAGCATGTACTTCCTTTATTTATTTATAAAAGGATTACTCCTTTTTATACCTTCATTCTTTTTCTTTCTGCCTATAATTTAAAATATGTTTGTATATTTTATTTTGCTGATTTGAACTCTAGTATTTAATTAACATATATATATATATATATATATGTATATAAGTCTTACTGAAATAATTAGTACACCCATATATATATTTATACATTATTTTGTACTGACACACATGCACATGTACACTCAACAATACTCAATAGCATCCATATATATATTTATTCATGCATACAGCTTTTAAGGATTTAATCCATATATATATATATATAATATTTCCATACACATCAACATGTGTTCCTTCTTAGCATTCAGGAATTAAGCTTTAGTTCATGTGTATTTCCTGTGCACATATGTACACACATACAGATACACCATATCAAGCCATATCAATTCCTCTTTTAAAATTGGTTTAAGAATGATTTTAAACTTATTTATATTTTTCAAAATAAATTCCTAAAATCTTGGGTCATTACATAGGCTGATCCCAGCTTTCCCTGACTTGTCTTCCATTACTGCTGTAAGCTTGGCTCTTCAAAATTATCCTCCATTGTTGCTGGAAGCTTTGGTATTTATAGGAGTGGAGAGGTATGGTGGTCATTTCGGTAAATCACCAATTTCCATCTATAACTCGCCCGGTTCATATGTCTGCATATATACACGATATAATCAGAAGTTTCCATATGTACTCGGATTTCATTCCATATATATCTTGCATGGTTCGGCTGAGAGCTCTGTGCAATGCTAGTCGGTTCGGTGTGGTGCACATGGATGTGTTGTTGGCCAAGTTCCTGCACCATCTCCTTGGTTCGGCCCTTGGTACTCTATCTTTACCCCGTCTTTACAAGACTATGCTCATGGCCTGTTACCCTTTTCCACTAAACAAATGACCCTGTTCGGTACCCTGGGTACCGAATAGGATATCTTGTTGGGTACCGAATAGGATATCTTGTTTGGTACCTTGGGTACAAAAATATATGAGGATTCTACCTTTCTACTTACTCCTTTGTTCTTACTATCGTCTCCTTGTGTCTTGCTTTCTCGTTTTTCCTTCCTTACATTGGAAATGCTCAGGCACTCAGTAGTTAGAATCCATACTAGACCATTCCTCATGTTTTATAAAAATAATGTGCATGCTAGGAATCGAACTCCTAACCTCTTCTCTAGAAGCTTGATGTCCAACCACTTGAGCTACACATATTTTTGTGACTCTTTTATTTGAAGTCAGAATTGAATTAAGTTGGACAATTCGCATTGTTGAGTATAGTATTCCAATGCCTCTAAATGCTCCATTTTCTTAGAGTAAGTAATAGCTCTCCAAGGTGGGGTCCGGGTTGGTTTGGTGGTGGATAAATTTTAAGATGATCATATCTTCCAATTCATAGCTTGGATTTAGATGTAGTTTCGACCAGTAGCATGTCCTGAACTTAGGAACATTTTACAAGTGTTTTGACTATAATTTTTTACTGTTCCAATTTTGTCCCTAATGCTTTGTCTTGCCCTTGTGATTAAATGATGTCGCTTTTATTATGCATTTTTTAACCATTTCTTTACTTCTTAATGTCATTTTGCATTCACCATGCTATGGGTAATAATGCCCATAACACTTGCACCCCCAAAGCATACTTTCGTCGAATACAAAGTGTGCTTCGTTTCACCCAAACTAGTCTTTCTTTCTCATGCAATGGTTATCTCGAACCTTAAATATTTATATCCTCATTCCCATACTTTCGGTAAGTTTTATGCTACTAATATGTGGTAGAGCCTTGTTCACTCAAGGAAAGCTTGTTGATTGTTCCAAGATATCCTTTATCAGTATGATGTCCATAGTTCATTCTTTTTCGGTAGTATAATCATCTAGCATGATTTCCCACTGATGCTCATCTCTATCCGGTAGGCTTTCGCTCCCTTCCATTCAACCTCCTTGCCTTTGGATCCTACGGGCCGGGCGTTGTCTTATAATGTTCCGAGAATATCAAGGATTTTAAATATATGAGATTTGAGCTTAAAGATTTGATTTAATGATTTAAATATAAGAAGATGTTGGTTTTCTATAAATTAAGATTTTATAAGTCTATAAGTGGCTTTAATTGAAATTATAAAGATGTGTTGGTTTTAAATAGAATTTAAAGACATTTATTGAAGTTAAATAACTTAATAATATAATTGAACTTAATATGGAATTTTAAATCTAACCTAGTAATTGTTATGAATTTTACTTTATGAAACAGACATGTTTTGTGTAATAAATATTGTATTTTGAACTAATAAAATGGAATACAGTTTTAATTGGACGTTTTGTAATAAAATTTATTTAAATAGAAAATCATAGTTAATTGATGTCTAAATGAATAGATCTAAAAGAAAAATATTGATTATTATATTAACCATGATAAAATATTCTTTTGTGAAATGTTATGTTTCGTAAAATAAATAGTTATGATTTTTAAATGGAAAATTGTAACTTTAATTATGACCTAACTTGATAATTGGAAATTTGGTTTTTCAAATGGAAATTTTAAGTTAAGTAAATAAATAGAAATTTAGTTTTATTTAGGAAATGGGTATTGTAAAATAAAGTGTTAGGTTAGTGTTTAATAATAAAAGTTAAGTAAAATAGTGTATTTTGACTTAATAAATGAATTATGGTTTAAATTGGATATTTATTTATAAAATTTTATTTTATTAAATCATAAGTTAAATGATATCCAAATGAATGTTTTGAAGCATGAAATATGATTTTTTTTATATAAGTTAAAAATTGCTAAAATTGAAGTTTTAATGTTTCCGAAAGGTTATAATAAAATTTGGAATTTTATTGGTACCATTTATAAAATGCTGTGGTTTTAAGATGGCATATGTTAAGTGCTATCATTTCTGAAATTTAACTAAGTTCTGAAATAACCAAATACTATTACAGCATTTTATAAGTGCTGCTGTTCTGAAATTTAACTATGTTTTGAAACAACTAAATACCTATTACAGCACTTTATAAGTGCTGCTGTTTCTAAAACTAAGCTGTTTGAGAATAACTAAATATCTATTACAACACTTTATAAGTGCTGCTATTTCTGAATTTGGACTAGTTCACAGCACTTTATAAGTGCTGCTGTTTTGAAACCGAACTGTTTGCAACACTAAAATATCTACTGTAGCACTTTATAAGTGTTGCTATTTTAAATTTGACAATGTTTTTGAAATGTTAATATATTTACCGTAACACTTTATAAGTGCTATTGTGGTTGAAATTACAATGAACTTTGGAAATGAATATTATTTTGGAAGATTTTGACATTGAATTCAAATGGCTTAAATAAATATGTTTTGAGGTGTAATATAAACCATTTTTGAAATTTATAAGTTAATACAATGTTTTCAAAATTGGTATAATTGAACGAATGAACTTAAAAATGCTATAACTTTGGTAATGAATGTTATTTTTATGGGTGTTATGATTTTTCTAAATATTATGATTCCCAAATGATAACATTTTAAATTGATATGGTTTCAAAGTATTATGGTTTCAAAGTGTTTGGTTTCAAAGTGTTTGGTTTCAAAGGTGTTATAACTTTGAAAGTACTATGATTTTGGAAATGAATTTATTTGAAATAGTATTTAATTAAGAATTGTTTTGAATATATTGGTTTGCAATTTAAGATTTAAGAATATGGCTTTATAAAGTGGTTTTGGTTTAAGATGATTTAAAAAGGAATATTTCAAGTTTAAATAAATTGAAAGAAATATTCAGTGATTGTAAATTTGGTTTTGTTCAAATGATATTTTGGTTTTGAAGTATAAACTAGTTTTGAAATGGATATGATATTTTGGTTTTAAAGTATAAACTAGTTTGAAATGGATATGATATTTGGTTTTGAAGTATAATTTATTTTGAAATAAATATCAATGGGTTATAATAACGATTGATTGGCAAAGAGACTGGGATTGGATATGGGCATACTCTCTGTCGATACCGAAAACCACTTTGACAACCGTGTACGGGATGGAGATTCCAGAATGAAGTAGGATGGTGGCGACGATCCTATCGAGGTATGAACGTGGACCCGACTCCCGTGAGTTGGCTTAAGGTGGCTAAAACAGGAGCGATTTCGGGCCAATGAGGTAGCACCTATGATCGGACACATTTCTTCGATTCCATTCTATTACTTTGTGATTGATTTGGTGGCCACCCTTTGAGTTTTGATTTGGGAGTGTGTTCCGAGGTGGGCGGTAGTGGCTGCTATAAGTTTCCACCAGCCTGTGTGCGTAATTGGTATATCTACCCCGGCATTGCCTCATTGTGCCGTGTTACCTACCATATCGAGCTTTACTACGAGTTTAGTTTTGTGTCGTAGCCTGTGGAGTATCCTCTGGTGGCTTCCCGATTTGGAGGAACCATGATACTGGATAGACTACTGGGACTATTATGTGTTAAGGTGGAAAATGTAAAGCCTTAACGCTATTTCAAAGTAAGTTTATTTTACTATTAGACATTATTATAATAGCGAATATTACTACATAGTAAATAGTTTAACGGATCCTTAGAGGATGGGCGGTCCCAAGCATCCTTTAAGTTACTTGTACTTTTCTATTACAGTTCACTTGAGTTGGTTTACATTGTATAAGTATGTATGTCCTGACTCGAGTGTTTTGTGTTCTGCTTTACGCTCGGGTTAGACTGAGTGATACAGCATTCGAGACTCACCTTTGGAGTTGGAGCTTTTCTTGGAGATCCAACTATCTATTTTGCTTTCAGTTATCCAGTTGATTCCAGTGATGTATTCGGATTTACACTTGATTATCATATTGAGACTTCTGATATATCTTGTTACTTCTATTGTATCTTGTTAACTCTGATGTGTATATATATAGTAGCTTCATTAACTACTATTTCTTGCTTCCACTACATTGTTATATTACTCTGTGTCTGTGATCTGTGATTTATTTATTTACTGTAAATGATGAGTTTGCCAAATTTTATTTACAATCTGGTATTTTGAGCAATTCAAGTCTGGCATGTGCGGATGTGAATGGTTGAAAATACTGGGTCGTCACAAGGAGATGCTCGCTTTCTTTAATGGTGACAATAATGTTGCAACTCAAGGTAGGCAGAACCAGAAGAGAAAATTTTTGCATAAGAAGGGAACTCAGAAGAGTGGAGCTGCCAAGAAAGGAAAGACAGAAGTTATCTGCTACAAGTGTGACAAGGAAAGGCATTTCGATAATTAATGTCGCTCGGTAGATGGAAAGAAGGTGATTGGGAAGAAGAATATCAATTGCTTCAACTATGATCAGATTGGACATTACAAGAACTAGTGCAACGAACCAGCCAAGGATGGAAATGGCAAAGTGTTTGCACTAGAACCAGCTGCCTCAAGACTAATAACAGAGGAAAATGGTAAAGTTGTATTGGGAGGTGCGCTTTTGATTTATGGTGTATCGGTTAGAGTTCTATTTGAACTGGTGCATCACATTCTTTTTTATCTCATTATTTGGTAGATAAGCTTAACCTAGAACCCTCATACCTAATTTGACGTAGCGGATTATTCAAACAAACTTCAATCGGTGAAAGTAGCAATCGATGGATTGATGGATACTGAAATGCCCGAATTCGTTGATCCGAAGATGCCGAATTCTAGCTATCCCGAACCTATTGATCGCGCACGATACCGGGTTCAAAGATCTTCAATTCTTCGAGCGTTGATCTAGCGCACTAGATTCCGCGAATCGGCTTCTACAATCGTTGAATCGAGCGCACTCGATTAACCGAAAGAGGAGATAGGAGATTACACTCAACTACCAATTTGAATGAAAGCACAAAGCAATCAAAAGAGAATTTTATTCAAAAATCAACAACCTTACAAAATGCTTCAACTTGCCTATTTATAGGCTACAACTTTACAACAGAAATTTCGCTAACTCCTAAGTCGTTTCCGACTTAACAAAGTCTCCGACTCAACATAAGTACATCACGACTTAAGCCTTATAACAGAACGACTTAACAACATGTTCAAAGAAACAATACAACATGTAAGCGACATAAAACAGATATGTAACGACTTATAATACAAATGACTTACGACTTATAAACGCTGCGACCTACGACTTAAAACAGAAAATATCAACAGAAATACAACACTTAAGTCGTTGCCGACTTAACAACTCTACGCGACTCAACTTAGGTCGTACGCGACCTAAAACAGATGACTTAACTCCAACAGCGGTCTTTCTTTGGACGACTTAAGGCATCAACGGTTCAGATTAACGCGGCATAGGAATCTTCGCTTCTGGCTTCTGCGACTTAAGATGGCACGACTTAAGAACCAATGGTCTAGATTAACTCGGCATAAGCATCAACGGTTTCTATCTTCACGCGACTTAAGAGGGTGCGCTTTAAAACTGTGCGACTTAACTAAGTCGTAACTTTGCTTCCGACTTAACTTCTTCCTTAAGTCGTAGACGACTTAACACTTCCTTCTCAATTCGAACCTCTCCTTCCGTGGCCTTCAACGTAAGTCGTAGACGACTTATCAACTCCGAGCGTCTTAAATCTTTGTTATGTCGTAGCCCTTTTCCTCCTAATCTGTTAGGTCGTAGACAACCCAGAACCTTCTCCTTAGGTCGTAACTCGGCACAGTTAGCTCGTTCTTCATCACTAGGTCGTATTCCATTAGATCGGAGCTCATTAGGTCGTGACTCGTTCATTACTTCTACCTTGTTAGGTCGAAGTTCATTAGGTCGGAACTTGTTAATGTGACTGGAATGACTTAAGGTAGCTTCTGTTATCTTGTTAACTCGTAGGTCGTTAGGTCGTTTTCGACCTAAGGAATGGAAGGTCGTTCGCGACCTAAAGAAACTGGCCAATAGCATTAGAATCTTATCCCGGTAGGTCGCTGAAATGATGTAGCTAGGTCGTAACGCGCCTGAATGACTTGCCAACTCGTTTTCCTGCATTTTCATCTCCTTAACTCGTTCATTCTTCCTCATATTAAGTCGGGCGCGACTTAGACTTAGCTTGTGATCATGGTTAGGTCGTAGGTCGTTTGAGCGACCTATAGTATCATGATGCTGGCCTGCATCATCTTCCCCTGGTTGGGAGAAATTCGTCCTCGAATTTAAAAACTTTCTTCTTCGAGATGCTGTCTTCCATTCATTATCTAGTTTGACACAGCCCTGGTGATAACCATTTTTGAGATTACACTTGTTTTGTACTTTGGATGTTATGGTTCGAGCTAAATAATAAATGGAATAGAACAGACGTGGCATTAGGCAAGCGGCATAAGAAAGTGACCTGAGGGATATGGCATGTGGAAAAGTACGGACTAAACTCAGCACTAGATGCCAGATCCACTTCAGATAGCATAGAACTTCATAAGAATAGTGTCGTATTCCAAATTGTTTGTGCCAATAGGAAGATGTGATATAGAACCAAAACATGTCTAAAATGTGTGAAGATATAAGGAAATTTACAATCATGGAATGACTTGGGAAACCTCGACCGAAAAATTGTGCTGACTCATGCTTAGATTCTTGTCTTTCCTTATCCAGTTCAGATGTATCATCATCTTGAATCATCCCTTGACGTGTTGCATAAAATTCCCCTGACTGAAATGAACTCCCCCTTGCTTCTCCTTCAACATATTTAGGTTCATAATATGGTTCCAAGCAATCGACACTGGCAATGTTAGTAGCGTGGACATCATTAGTCAACTTCAACTGACAATCATTCACTTCTTCCTGTCGTATCAACCCCTTTTGTTCCTCCAGACTCATAAGATCATACGATCCTGGCAGTAAAGCAGCATCTGGTACGAGTTCAGTTTGAGGTTGAATGTCTTGTAGAGATGGTAACTCTTCGGGTATCTCTTCAGAGTATTCGACTTCAAACTTATCGAATTCTGATCCAACTTCCTCATAGACATCAAGATCTTCACTCGTTCCTTGCCCGGATAATACAAACAAGTTAGTACTAATTTCTACCTTTTCGTCAGGCTCTTCCAAGCATACAAGACTAGATTCTTCAAGTAGTTCCTCAGACATCTCATCCTCACATTCTTAAAATACTTCATCTTCTTCAGGATTCTCAAAATCATAATTTTCCCCAGGTTCAATCATCATTGATAACTCATCATCATCTTCTATTTCAATGATGAAGTCTTTCAAAAATAACAAACTATCTGATTCTACCTTCTCTTCTGTTTCACTCTCGCTTTGTTCATGCTCCTTGGAAACTAAGGAATTTATACTCGGCTGACTCTCATCCATAAGCTCAGGTGTCAAATAATAATCATCCATTGTCAAATGAATTTTCTCCACTCCGAACACAGCTTCTTCTTCTATACTACCAACATCAAACTTTGGTAATGAAAAGTAGTCAACTTCTACCTCCACATACTTTGACTCAATTTCTTCTTCAACATCAAATTTCGGCGGTTGATAAAAATCAATTTCAACAGTCCTTCTCAACAAATTACATTCTTCATTCTCCAACTCAACCTCTTCATTTTCGCTGTCAAACTTTAGTGGTAAGGCTGCGAATGATTTTGTAGGACCAACCTCTTCAAGCTCTTCAAACATTGGCTTAACCTTCTCGAGATTTTTAGACTCTTCACTTGCCTCATACCTAACCAATGTTTCAGCACTACTTTCCGATTCTTCAGCACTTTCGTCGAAAGATACTGGACTAGTTGGTTCCTCTTCCTCTTCTGTCTCGCTTTTAGAAGAATCATCCACATCCTCGCTTTCATATTCCTCTATAACAAAGGGTTTCGTCTGGGACTTTGTACATTCAACACTTCGATGGTCAAACTCCTGATAATGATATTGCTTAACTCGTTCATCAACGCTTGCCTTCGTGATTCCATATACAACTGGTTCATTGACTCTCTTAAAAACATTTCTACTGTAATGAACAGCATGATTCTGATTGCTGGAGTTTGTAGCCACACCCTTTCCTCGACTCCCTTGACTCAACTTCTGCAATTGTTGATCAATACGAGCTTGATAATTGTAGGGTAAGAAATTTGCTTTCATCATCCTTTTCATCTTATCACACTTGACAACTTTAGACTTCTTCATCCTCTCTTTGGTTGATTTAGTTTGTTGCCACCAGTCCATGGCTTTTCCTTTCAAACTTGCAGCAACTAGCTTCACTTGACGATCCTCAGGAACGTAGTTGAGCTCAAAAACATTTTCAACCGTGGATAACCAGTCCAAGAATTCCTCTGCTTGTAGTCCACCTCGGAATTCTGGAATCTCCGTATCCTTTCTTGATTTCCATGTATAACCATCCTCTTTAATATTCTTGTATCGATTTTGCCCTTGACCAGAATATCGAAAATGAACACGATCACCATAACTTTCCTCTTCAAAATTAGTTGAACTTCGTCGTCGATTCTGAACATCGACTCTTCTATGCCCATGCACGTCCTCTCTACTTCTTTTCACATAATTATAACGTGGCGACACTCTCCGTTGATTTCGATTCATGTCAAACTTCATTCTCTCTACTTTCTCGAAATCCTTATTGAATCTTTCATCACTACGTTGCTTCTTCTGTTCAGGATCTTCTCTCTCATATAAATCTGCAACACTATGATGACGGTTAACATATCTCGGAGGCATGATCAAGCCTTCAAACTTTGACTTTCGGCTCCACTCCAAATTTCAAACACCTTTCGAACTTAGATCCAAAATGAAATGGATCGAAAACTCCCACCTTGTTGCAACTTCGCGATGAACACGATGAACACAACTTCTCCAAATCACAATTCTCGGCTAGACAATGCAATGATGCTCGGTCTACACTCTCCTTAGCTCGGCTTCCTCACTTCAAGCTCGGCTAACACTTGATGCTTTAAACTTCAAACAAATCGGCTCCAAAACTCGATTTAGCTATGATTGGCTAAAAAAAGCTCTGATACCAAACTGACGCAGCGGATTATTCAAACAAACTTCAATCGGTGAAAGTAGCAATCAATGGATTGATGGATACTGAAATGCCCGAATTCGTTGATCCGAAGATGCCGAATTCTAGCTATCCCGAACCTGTTGATCGCGCACGATACCGGGTTCAAAGATCTTCAATTCTTCGAGCGTTGATCTAGCGCACTAGATTCCGCGAATCGGCTTCTACAATCGTTGAATCGAGCGCACTCGATTAACCGAAAGAGGAGATAGGAGATTACACTCAACTACCAATTTGAATGAAAGCACAAAGCAATCAAAAGAGAATTTTATTCAAAAATCAACAACCTTACAAAATGCTTCAACTTGCCTATTTATAGGCTACAACTTTACAACAGAAATTTCGCTAACTCCTAAGTCGTTTCCGACTTAACAAAGTCTCCGACTCAACATAAGTTTCATCACGACTTAAGCCTTATAACAGAACGACTTAACAACATGTTCAAAGAAACAATACAACATGTAAGCGACCTAAAACAGATATGTAACGACTTATAATACAAATGAGTTACGACTTATAAACGCTGCGACCTACGACTTAAAACAGAAAATATCAACAGAAATACAACACTTAAGTCGTTGCCGACTTAACAACTCTACGCGACTCAACTTAGGTCGTACGCGACCTAAAACAGATGACTTAACTCCAGCAGCAGTCTTTCTTTGGACGACTTAAGGCATCAACGGTTCAGATTAACGCGGCATAGGAATCTTCGCTTCTGGCTTCTGCGACTTAAGATGGCACGACTTAAGAACCAATGGTCTAGATTAACTCGGCATAAGCATCAACGGTTTCTATCTTCACGCGACTTAAGAGGGTGCGCTTTAAAACTGTGCGACTTAACTAAGTCGTAACTTTGCTTCCGACTTAACTTCTTCCTTAAGTCGTAGACGACTTAACACTTCCTTCTCAATTCGAACCTCTCCTTCCGTGGCCTTCTCCGTAAGTCGTAGACGACTTATCAACTCCGAGCGTCTTAAATCTTTGGCAAGTCGTAGCCCTTTTCCTCCAAATCTGTTAGGTCGTAGACAACCCAGAACCTTCTCCTTAGGTCGTAACTCGGCACAGTTAGCTCGTTCTTCATCACTAGGTCATATTCCATTAGATCGGAGCTCATTAGGTCGCGACTCGTTCATTACTTCTACCTTGTTAGGTCGAAGTTCATTAGGTCGGAACTTGTTAATGTGACTGGAATGACTTAAGGTAGCTTCTGTTATCTTGTTAACTCGTAGGTCGTTAGGTCGTTTTCGACCTAAGGAATGGAAGGTCGTTCGCGACCTAAAGAAACTGGCCAATAGCATTAGAATCTTATCCCGGTAGGTCGCTGAAATGATGTAGCTAGGTCGTAACGCGCCTGAATGACTTGCCAACTCGTTTTCCTGCATTTTCATCTCCTTAACTCGTTCATTCTTCCTCATATTAAGTCGGGCGCGACTTAGACTTAGCTTGTGATCATGGTTAGGTCGTAGGTCGTTTGAGCGACCTATAGTATCATGATGCTGGCCTGCATCATCTTCCCCTGGTTGGGAGAAATTCGTCCTCGAATTTAAAAACTTTCTTCTTCGAGATGCTGTCTTCCATTCATTATCTAGTTTGACACAGCCCTGGTGATAACCATTTTTGAGATTACACTTGTTTTGTACTTTGGATGTTATGGTTCGAGCTAAATAATAAATGGAATAGAACAGACGTGGCATTAGGCAAGCGGCATAAGAAAGTGACCTGAGGGATATGGCATGTGGAAAAGTACGGACTAAACTCAGCACTAGATGCCAGATCCACTTCAGATAGCATAGAACTTCATAAGAATAGTGTCGTATTCCAAATTGTTTGTGCCAATAGGAAGATGTGATATAGAACCAAAACATGTCTAAAATGTGTGAAGATATAAGGAAATTTACAATCATGGAATGACTTGGGAAACCTCGACCGAAAAATTGTGCTGACTCATGCTTAGATTCTTGTCTTTCCTTATCCAGTTCAGATGTATCATCATCTTGAATCATCCCTTGACGTGTTGCATAAAATTCCCCTGACTGAAATGAACTCCCCCTTGCTTCTCCTTCAACATATTTAGGTTCATAATATGGTTCCAAGCAATCGACACTGGCAATGTTAGTAGCGTGGACATCATTAGTCAACTTCAACTGACAATCATTCACTTCTTCCTGTCGTATCAACCCCTTTTGTTCCTCCAGACTCATAAGATCATACGATCCTGGCAGTAAAGCAGCATCTGGTACGAGTTCAGTTTGAGGTTGAATGTCTTGTAGAGATGGTAACTCTTCGGGTATCTCTTCAGAGTATTCGACTTCAAACTTATCGAATTCTGATCCAACTTCCTCATAGACATCAAGATCTTCACTCGTTCCTTGCCCGGATAATACAAACAAGTTAGTACTAATTTCTACCTTTTCGTCAGGCTCTTCCAAGCATACAAGACTAGATTCTTCAAGTAGTTCCTCAGACATCTCATCCTCACATTCTTAAAATACTTCATCTTCTTCAGGATTCTCAAAATCATAATTTTCCCCAGGTTCAATCATCATTGATAACTCATCATCATCTTCTATTTCAATGATGAAGTCTTTCAAAAATAACAAACTATCTGATTCTACCTTCTCTTCTGTTTCACTCTCGCTTTGTTCATGCTCCTTGGAAACTAAGGAATTTATACTCGGCTGACTCTCATCCATAAGCTCAGGTGTCAAATAATAATCATCCATTGTCAAATGAATTTTCTCCACTCCGAACACAGCTTCTTCTTCTATACTACCAACATCAAACTTTGGTAATGAAAAGTAGTCAACTTCTACCTCCACATACTTTGACTCAATTTCTTCTTCAACATCAAATTTCGGCGGTTGATAAAAATCAATTTCAACAGTCCTTCTCAACAAATTACATTCTTCATTCTCCAACTCAACCTCTTCATTTTCGCTGTCAAACTTTAGTGGTAAGGCTGCGAATGATTTTGTAGGACCAACCTCTTCAAGCTCTTCAAACATTGGCTTAACCTTCTCGAGATTTTTAGACTCTTCACTTGCCTCATACCTAACCAATGTTTCAGCACTACTTTCCGATTCTTCAGCACTTTCGTCGAAAGATACTGGACTAGTTGGTTCCTCTTCCTCTTCTGTCTCGCTTTTAGAAGAATCATCCACATCCTCGCTTTCATATTCCTCTATAACAAAGGGTTTCGTCTGGGACTTTGTACATTCAACACTTCGATGGTCAAACTCCTGATAATGATATTGCTTAACTCGTTCATCAACGCTTGCCTTCGTGATTCCATATACAACTGGTTCATTGACTCTCTTAAAAACATTTCTACTGTAATGAACAGCATGATTCTGATTGCTGGAGTTTGTAGCCACACCCTTTCCTCGACTCCCTTGACTCAACTTCTGCAATTGTTGATCAATACGAGCTTGATAATTGTAGGGTAAGAAATTTGCTTTCATCATCCTTTTCATCTTATCACACTTGACAACTTTAGACTTCTTCATCCTCTCTTTGGTTGATTTAGTTTGTTGCCACCAGTCCATGGCTTTTCCTTTCAAACTTGCAGCAACTAGCTTCACTTGACGATCCTCAGGAACGTAGTTGAGCTCAAAAACATTTTCAACCGTGGATAACCAGTCCAAGAATTCCTCTGCTTGTAGTCCACCTCGGAATTCTGGAATCTCCGTATCCTTTCTTGATTTCCATGTATAACCATCCTCTTTAATATTCTTGTATCGATTTTGCCCTTGACCAGAATATCGAAAATGAACACGATCACCATAACTTTCCTCTTCAAAATTAGTTGAACTTCGTCGTCGATTCTGAACATCGACTCTTCTATGCCCATGCACGTCCTCTCTACTTCTTTTCTCATAATCATAACGTGGCGACACTCTCCGTTGATTTCGATTCATGTCAAACTTCATTCTCTCTACTTTCTCGAAATCCTTATTGAATCTTTCATCACTACGTTGCTTCTTCTGTTCAGGATCTTCTCTCTCATATAAATCTGCAACACTATGATGACGGTTAACATATCTCGGAGGCATGATCAAGCCTTCAAACTTTGATTTTCGGCTCCACTCCAAATTTCAAACACCTTTCGAACTTAGATCCAAAATGAAATGGATCGAAAACTCCCACCTTGTTGCAACTTCGCGATGAACACGATGAACACAACTTCTCCAAATCACAATTCTCGGCTAGACAATGCAATGATGCTCGGTCTACACTCTCCTTAGCTCGGCTTCCTCACTTCAAGCTCGGCTAACACTTGATGCTTTAAACTTCAAACAAATCGGCTCCAAAACTCGATTTAGCTATGATTGGCTAAAACAAGCTCTGATACCAAACTGACGCAGCGGATTATTCAAACAAACTTCAATCGGTGAAAGTAGCAATCGATGGATTGATGGATACTGAAATGCCCGAATTCGTTGATCCGAAGATGCCGAATTCTAGCTATCCCGAACCTGTTGATCGCGCACGATACCGGGTTCAAAGATCTTCAATTCTTCGAGCGTTGATCTAGCGCACTAGATTCCGCAAATCAGCTTCTACAATCGTTGAATCGAGCGCACTCGATTAACCGAAAGAGGAGATAGGAGATTACACTCAACTACCAATTTGAATGAAAGCACAAAGCAATCAAAAGAGAATTTTATTCAAAAATCAACAACCTTACAAAATGCTTCAACTTGCCTATTTATAGGCTACAACTTTACAACAGAAATTTCGCTAACTCCTAAGTCGTTTCCGACTTAACAAAGTCTCCGACTCAACATAAGTTTCATCACAACTTAAGCCTTATAACAGAACGACTTAACAACATGTTCAAAGAAACAATACAACATGTAAGCGACCTAAAACAGATATGTAACGACTTATAATACAAATGACTTACGACTTATAAACGCTGCGACCTACGACTTAAAACAGAAAATATCAACAGAAATACAACACTTAAGTCGTTGCCGACTTAACAACTCTACGCGACTCAACTTAGGTCGTACGTGACCTAAAACAGATGACTTAACTCCAGCAGCGGTCTTTCTTTGGATGACTTAAGGCATCAACGGTTCAGATTAACGCGGCATAAGAATCTTCGCTTCTGGCTTCTGCGACTTAAGATGGCATGACTTAAGAACCAATGGTCTAGATTAACTCGGCATAAGCATCAACGGTTTCTATCTTCACGCGACTTAAGAGGGTGCGCTTTAAAACTGTGCGACTTAACTAAGTCATAACTTTGCTTCCGACTTAACTTCTTCCTTAAGTCGTAGACGACTTAACACTTCCTTCTCAATTCTAACCTCTCCTTCCGTGGCCTTCTCCGTAAGTCGTAGACGACTTATCAACTCCGAGCGTCTTAAATCTTTGTTAAGTCGTAGCCCTTTTCCTCCTAATCTGTTAGGTCGTAGATAACCCAGAACCTTCTCCTTAGGTCGTAACTCGGCACAGTTAGCTCGTTCTTCATCACTAGGTCGTATTCCATTAGATCGGAGCTCATTAGGTCGTGACTCGTTCATTACTTCTACCTTGTTAGGTCGAAGTTCATTAGGTCGGAACTTGTTAATGTGACTGGAATGACTTAAGGTAGCTTCTGTTATCTTGTTAACTCGTAGGTCGTTAGGTCATTTTCGACCTAAGGAATGGAAGGTCGTTCGCGACCTAAAGAAACTGGCCAATAGCATTAGAATCTTATCCCGGTAGGTCGCTGAAATGATGTAGCTAGGTCATAACGCGCCTGAATGACTTGCCAACTCGTTTTCCTGCATTTTCATCTCCTTAACTCGTTCATTCTTCCTTATATTAAGTCGGGCGCGACTTAGACTTAGCTTGTGATCATGGTTAGGTCGTAGGTCGTTTGAGCGACCTATAGTATCATGATGCTGGCCTGCATCATAATTACATCCTTAAGGGTTGCGAATCCAATAAGAGGGTATGCGACTCTTGGGATGAGATGTGACCACTTAGAATTTGAGTTGTTAGGTCATATATTTACTTGTAGTTTGCATGTATTTGGTTTCGTAGGGTTCGGAATTATTTTGGGTATGGATTGGTTAAGTAAGTACGATACTAAGATATTATGCCATGATAGGAAAATATCACTTAGACACCCTAGTTGTAGTGATCGGATTATATACTCCATAGAAAACCCTAGTTTTGAGGTTAATGCTTTGTAGGGTGTTATGGAGGCAGAGAACAATTTAAATTGAATTTTCATCGTTAGAGAATTCGTAGATGTCTTTGAGTCTGTGATAGGACAACTGCCAAAACCAGCCATTGAATTTTGAATAGATTTAGTACCAGGAGCAGAACCTATGAGTAAACCACCAAATAGAATTACACCTACCGAGACGAAGGAGTTAAAGGCGCAGTTGGTGGATTTAGAAGGTAAGAATTTTATCAGACCAAGCAGTTCGCCTTAGGGAGCAGCTGTAGTGTTTTCAAAGAAACCGGACAGATCGTTGAAGTTGTGTATCGACTATCGTAAGCTTAATGAGAAGAGAATGAAGAACCTATATCCATTACCTAAAATTAATGATTTTGTTCAGCCAATTGAGTAGAGCGTATTTTCCTAGTTAGATTTGGCAACAGAATTCCATCAGCTTAGAGTAGCAGAGGATCGTATTCCTTTGACGGTGTTTAGGACTAGATATGGATTGTACGAATGGTTAGTGAAGCCGTTTGGACTAACTAATGTACCAGCATTCTTCGTGGACTTGATGAACAGAATCTTCCGAGAACATCTGTATAGATTTGTGTTAGTATTCATAGACGATAGTTTGATATACTCTAAGGATGAAAGAGAGCATGAAGTTCATCTTAGAGTGGTGCTTGAGGCGCCGAGGCAGCATTAACTGAAAGCGAAATTTTCAAAGTGTCATTTTTGGAAGAAGGAAGTAAAGTTTTTTGGTTATGTAGTTTCAGAGAAAGGGTTGTCAGTAGATCTGGCTCAGATCAAGGCAGTGAATAGTTGGAAGAGACCCGAGACAGTGACTGAGATAAAGAGTTTTTAAGGAGTAGCTGGGTATTATTAGAGATTCATTAAGGACTTTTCATGGATAGTAGCACCGATGACTAAGCTAACTCGGAAAGATGTGAAGTTTGTTTGGACTGATATGTGTGAGGAGGTATTCCAGAAACTAAAACATTTATTGACTAATGCACCTGTGTTAGTTGTTTCAGAGGAGAAACATTAGGAAGGAAGTTCTTATAGAATGCCATCGTTCGAAGTTTTCTATTCATCCAGGAGGAACTAAGATGTATTAGGATAGGAAAAGGAGTTTCTTTCGGGAAGGTATGAAGAGAGACGTAGGCTTATGGGTAAGGCAGTGTTTGAACTATCAACGGGTAAAAGCTGAACATCAGAAACCGAGTAGGTTACTTTAGCCTTTGGATGTTCCAGTCTGGAAATGGGAAGTTAAGTCGACCAGGGCAGCACCAGATTTAGCTAAGTTATTCATGAGGAATATAGTTAGACTACATGGAATTCCTAGTAGTATAGTAAGTGATAGAGATTCCTTATTCACTATCGAAATCTAGAAGAGTCTACAGGAGACTTTAGGTACCAAGGTCAAGATGAGCATCGCTTATCATCCGTAGACAGATGGGAAAACAGAGAGAGTTAACAAAGTCTTAGAGGATTTGTTAAGAGCTTGCGTGCTAGATTTCGGAGGATCATGGGAAGTCCATCTACACTTATTCGAGTTATCGTATAACAACAATTATCAAACTAGTATAGGGATGACACCATTTGATGCTTTGTATGGAAGGCCATGCAAATCTCCTGTTTGTTGGTTAGAGACCGAGGATAGACAAATTCTTGGACCAGATTTGGTTAAAGAAGCTACAGAAAAGGTTGAATTAATTCAAGCTAGGATGAAGGAAGCTCAGTCTAGGCAGAAGAGTTATGCTAATAAAAGATGGAAAGACTTAGAGTTCTCAATTGGAGATCACGTTTTCGTCAAGATGTCACCGATGAAAGGTGTACTCAGATTTGGAAAATCGGGAAAATTGGCACCGAGGTTCGTTAGACCATTTCCTATTATAGAAAGGATCGAGAAACTCGCATATAGAGTAGAGTTAGCGAATAGTTTTGCAAGAGTCCATAATGTTTTCCATATTTCTCATCTAAGGAAGTGTATTCGAGATCTAGAGGCTACTATTATGCCAACTTTGTTAGAGGATCTAGTAGTGGAGCATGATATGTCTATAGTTAGAAAACCAGTTCATATAGTTGCGAGAGATGAGAAGAGACTAAGGAACAAAGACGGTCAGAATAGTCAAAGTCCAGCGGAGTGACGACAAGAGAGACTGTACTTGGGAAACTAAGAGCAGGATTAAAGATACATATCTTGACTTGTTTGAAGGTATGTTTTACCTTTATGTTTGATTGTTTTGAGTACCTTATCCTAATTTCGAGGACGAAATTCTTTAAGGAGGGGAGTGTGTAATGACCCTAATTTTGACTAACATTATTCAGAATATTTAATTGGGTAAATAAAATAAAATAATGTAGACAGTTAAGAGATTGAGAGTTGTTAATTAAGAAGGAGTCGTGCCTTGATGAATGTATAAGCATAAGAGAATCGAAAGTAAGTAAGTAGGAGGAATATAGTAATGGTAAAATAGGAATAGCCTTTGTCCTTATTCCCTAAACCCTTATATTCTTCATTCTTCATTCATTTTAACTTTCACAAACAAAACTAAAACCTTAAAGAACTCAATCGGCCACCATTAAGGGATTCAAGTAGAAGAAAATCTAAGATTCAAGTAGAAAGCCTAAGCAAATCAATCTAAGGGCAAATCTCAACCTTCTTAACACAAAGCCAAAGCAAATAATTAGTTTACATCTCTATTTTTGATAAATGGTTTTGGTTTAAAAAGTAAACCTATTTTCTTTTGCAAGTATATGCCACATTATAGTGATTTAATGATTATATGCTTTATTTTGTGATTTATATGGTTTCATATAGATTTTATGATATGTTTAGATTAGAAATCCTATTAAATGACATCCAAATGAGTTGCGTTTTCGATAAATGTCAAGAACATTATTTTAGAAGTGAGTTTCTAGTTTCATAATTTTCTGAGTGATTATGGATTTATTATGAATTTTTTATGAGAGAAAATAGTTAATGTTGGGTTTAAATTTTTTAAGACAATTAAACATTGTTTTTGGATCTGAAATTTATATATGTTAGAAAGCATATTTAAATTGAACAACAATGATTTTTGGGGATTTCTTCTAAGTTATTTACTATGGTTATTAAATTATTTAAGTTAGAGGATTTGAATGTTTTAAATGTTTTATTAAGGAGAAGGGCTTATTTGTTAAAATGATTTTAATTGTTAATCATAGAATTCGACAACCTTTTTAGAAAAGAATTTTAATAAAGAATTGGCAACCAAGAATATTTTGAAAAATTAGGCAAGTTAGGTGAAAAGGAATTACTTTGAAAGGCATAAAAACCAGTATTGTTTCGAATTACAACTTTGCCACTTCCATTGCTTGCTTTCGTCACCATGCCCAGAAGGCCTTTCGCACCCATTCAAAACCAAAATGCATGGTATCAAGCAATTGATACGTAGTGTATTGGAGAAAGGCAGAAGGGACTGTGTCGAAGGATGCTTTCAAAGGGATTGAAGCCAATTTTATTAGCTTTCGAATCAATCAACTTGCCTTTGTTTTTAAAAAGAAGCTTTCGAAACAGTTGTCGCTTTTGAATCCATTCGAAACCTAGCTACCGCATTTATACCTTTCAGATTGGTTTAAAACCGCTTATAACCTTCAAACAATGTATTCGAAAGGGGAGCTTTCGCCTTTTAAATTTTGAAGTCGTCTTCCCAATGCTTTCGAAAGGGTCATTTTAGCCACTTTAATCAATGGTTTCGGAGGCAACGGTTTAGAAAGAATGGTTTCGAAACTATCCTCTTCCCCAATTCTTTTACTTGAGATCAATGGTTTTGCAATAGATACTTTTGCTTCTATTCTCTTTAACCCAATTGTTATATTAGATGTTAAACCCAATGGTTTCGAAAGGAATACTTTTAAATGGTTTCGAAACTATGTTTCCAAAAACTCTTACTTGAACACAATGCTTTCAAAAGTTATGTTTTAAGTGTTGCAAAGGGAAAGTTTCCAATGCTTTCGAAAGGTATATTTTGAGTGTTTTGAAAGGAATATTTCTAAGAGTTTCGAAAGATATGTTTAAATGGTTTCCAAAGAGGATGTCTAAGGGTTTTAAGCAATAATTTCGAAAAGGATACTTTTAATGGTTTCGAAAGGGATTGTTTAAGGTTATACACAATGGTTTCAAAGCTGTTGTTTTGGCTTATAGCCTAAAGTTTACTAAGTTAAAAATGGCTTTAACGTATTGTAAAGGGATAGATAACCCTATGGATTTAGATTTTCATCAACATTGTTTTGTGTAAAGCATATATCATGGCATAAGTATTTTGAGTAAGCAAAAAGTATAATTTCCTTATTTTAAAAAGATATGATTTCAAGGGTAAATCATTTATAAAGATTGTTTTCAAGGAAATGAAATTTGAATAGGGTGGTCAACCCAGATATTTGTTAAAAGAATGACGAATATTAGAATACCAGATGGGACTGGTATGGGGTCGCGCCCTATACTTTAGCTAGTAGCCCCTAGCTAATATAAGTCCAAAATTCCAGTGTGTAGGGCTTTAGCACGGGTAAGACCAAAATGATGTTACATACAGAAAGGAATACACAGAGTAGAGGTAGGTTACTGGTGAGCCCATAAAACCATTAGGATCAGTTAACCTTATGAGAAGTAAGTTAAGGAAAAATCGCCCAGTATTGTATCTAACAAAAGTTAGAATATTTATTATGTTGGGTAGGCCCGAGTCAGCTAGTGGTTAATAGTTAGCCTGATAAAACTATATTGTTCGAACAGACAGCCAATTAATTACCTTATTTATATGCATATATGTTATTTCTATTATTGTTATAATCAATTTGATTGCAGGATTTTGATTTTCAAAAGATATGATTTTAAAAGGGTATTAGTGAGGGGAAACCCGTTCCGCTAAGCGGTGTAGTCTCACTTAATATTAGTAAACTGAGATGTAATAGAATTATTTACACCAGGCTTTATGTCTGACTCGATGTTTATGTTTTCCCCTTAAACTCTCAGGTGCTTAAAATTTGATTTGAGTAGATTGAGAGCTATGGACATTTCAGGTTTAGTGGGTTGAACAAATAAGCTTCCGAAGACGTTCAGGAGGCAAAGCTAGTTACGTATGATTTATTTAGTATTATTTTTGCTATGACATATTTATGACTGATATGTCTATCTATCTAGTACTTTGATCATCCAAAGAGGCATCTTCATAAGTCGCTCTTGGCGTAATTTGTAATAATTATATTTGATCAAAACTTGGGAATCGTTTTGGGATTATGTAATTGAATATGAAATATTGATTTGAAATGGAAGCAGAAAATCTGTTTCAAAATCTGTGATGATTTTATTTCATATTCATGTGCTTTTCATATTATGGATACCATTAACATTACCGTATTTCGTCACTGAAAGTTAAACACTATAGATGACTGCAACATCTGTAGCACTTAGCTTTGGGCCTCAAGATAGGGGATGTTATAAGGCTAAAATATGTTAGTGTGCTCTGATTTGTGCTATGTTTGTATAAATAATATGATTTCTTTTTGTAAAGATTTTGTGTGTATTATATATTTATCTTGTCATGATGTGAGATTATGTTCTTTCTTTTCTTTCTTTCACCCCAAAAATCTGTCTTTCCAGCACTTGGATATTCAGTATATGAATACCGTGGATGTATTAATGTCAATTTCTAAGGGTCCAAAAGGCGGATTGTTATACAACACTTTGTAACTATTATCACTAAACATACCGTTTATAGAATTTCTATTAAATATACTTTTAATTAAATTAATTAATATATAACACACTATGTCAAGTATATAATAGAAAGAAATAGCTTTTATTTCAAACAAGATTGGTTATCAAGTTAGATATATGCAACAGATTACATAATTGCTCCTAGGTCATACCCCTAACTCTATCAATCTCCTACTTGCACTTGAGGTAAATTATGGAATTTTATTCCAATTTCTCTAATTGGTTTTCTCGAAACCAAGTGGGTCAGTTCCTCAGTGAACATGTATGCTATAATGTTTCAATTTTCTACCATGTTAATCAACTCTCTCCAATGTTGATAAACTACTTTTATCATGTGAAATAATTCAAAGTATGTCTCTTAACTTCTAGCGAGCTCTAAGTTCTGTTACAAACCATATCATGACATTATTATCATATAATAATGTTATGGGATTCTCGATATTTGAAATCACCCTCAGCTCAGTTATAAATTTGTGCATTTATATTTATATACATTGCTTTTATTGTGGTGCTATTCAAGGCGATGTACTTAGCCTATTTCATTGAATCCGCCACAGTCTTTCATTTGTAACATTTCCAACTTAAAAATTCTTAACTTGATTTTATTATTGACATATATACTCAATATCATTTATGAAAGTTTGAGTCTGAACACACCTTCATGAGGAGTTTTTCGTTTCTGTAAACAAACCTCTAGTATTTCATAAATACACGAGAACACTTCAAACAACCATTTAGTGATATCAATTTGGATTTGATATATGCTTCATGTATCAAATCATAAACAAATCTCGATATCGTAGACAACATAACTTGTATGATAATTCCTATTGCCAATGCATAAGGAATCCATCTTACACGTTCTGTATTAAACTTTTTAATAAGATGTCCTTGCTTGTGTTTGGGACATTCCCAATATCTTTTATACTTACTACAAAAGACACCGTTTATAAATCCAACGTCGAGTACTAAAACAACTAAGATTGATTTAATCATAAGTACATTGTTAAAAATCAGCAACATGTTGTTTACTTATAGTTTTAGAAATATAATATTGTTAATTTCGATCATTGGAATTAGCGTAACAGATTCACCATTCAATATACTCGAGTTGGTTTTGATTTTACTCACAAAATTATCGACTAATATGACTTTTTGTATTGGTACTTATGTTGAAACAAAAAATTAAATAATGATTTAGAGTAAACTGTTTACACATAATAACCAAAGTGTCTTGAAGTCAATGGAAGCGATTTTGAGTTTGTAAGTTTCCGGATACGATCCGAGAACGGATACGATCCGAGAACGGATACGAAAGTATCATTCAGAAAAGCATCAAAATTAAACAAGTGTTTTGATAGAAATATCAAATACTTTGATCATCAATCAAAATGCAGAGGAAGCATGTGTTTATAAGGAGCATTTAAAGGTACATTGGTTCTTATCAATATGGCTCACTATATTCCAATTGCATTTGTCTTTTTCTTAAAGACACATTTGCGGCCAATGGATCATATCCCTTAAGGGTACAACTATCAAAATCATATTTTGATAATGTACATGAAATTTATGTTGGATCTACGCATCATACCATACCATAGAGTCAATACTCTTAATGGTTTAATTAAACAACCGAGGATTATTTATTCTTAATATTGATAAGAAACTCATAGTTTCTCTTTAATGTACAATAATACTCATTAGAAGTTCTAATGTATTGTGTTTATTTAGGTTTAGTCAATTTCATTTCATCCCTTGTAATTAATTTTATCCTTGGATTATATCCAAATACATTCTATACCAATAATTTATTAAAGAAATTCCTTCGCTACGAAGTTGGTATTTCTTGAAATAACAGTTGTTTACCAGTGCGATGGAACGGGCATTCATAAACATTTTATGAATTGCTTTATATAAAACTGATTTTGCATTAGTTCACAATATATTTATGTTCATAACATAAGTTTGTCATCTAAGACAAACAATTACCAAAATTCTCTTGGGACGATTCACACAAGATCTGTTACATATAATTATTACGTGGTCTTTCAACTTGCATATCCTGTCAACTCCTTATCCAAGGAAATGTAGGGGTTTCTTATAATCTCGTATCTTGTATGGTTTTGTAAATTATTCTTTGGATGATATTAATTTTAACCTTGTGTACAACTCTTAAGTACCTACCTTATAGAAAGAATTTAACTCAACTTCACTCATTATTAATTGTGCTTTGTACAACAAAGCTCAATTGCTCCTTATCAATATATCATTATGTATTATAGGAATGAGTGACCTTTGAGATTGAATCCTTATTCATATTAGGTACACATCGAACTCTTCCTAATATACTCACTCATTCGATCAAATTGAATCAATTCTTATGCACGTTAAATTATTTACTTTTGTTTTATATTCTATGAGCTTATCACTTATACATGCGTATCAAATACACTTGTCTATATCTGTGATAACTCATATGTGAATATGATGAAGTACGTGGAACCGTTTTGGTACTAATAGACTTAAGATTGCATACATCTGTTATACATATCAATCCGAAGAGTTTATTAACTTTTATGATGCTTCCAAATAAAGGGTGCATAGCCCTTAATTGATTGAGATATAATTAACTAGTATCATATGATTCACAATCATATAATAAAAATTATTTCTCAAAACTACGACTTAGTCTATAATTTAAAAATAACTGTATACAATTTTGATACATCTGTATTTTCTATTGCATCGCTTTTGTTATCAAAACAAATACCAAATTATAGTTTTATTTCACAACGAATATTCATAATATTCACATTGAAATATAACAATGTCTATTTTTTAGTCGACAACGAAAAATAATCATTATTTCATAAATAATGCTTGGTATGTTTTACGAAAACAACTTTCGTAAGTTGACACAATCAATAAGTGTTATATGGCATGCTCCTAATATTTCCGCCATTACTATAATAGCGTACTGAATTCAAAGGTCCATTATTCACTTAATATAGATAACTTATTTCATATACTGTAATTACTTTATAGTGGTGAGTTCTTTGATCAGATATCTTGAACTCAAAGAAATAAATCTTATAGAAAACAATTTTCTATACAAAAATGCATTTTGGATACTTCTTATTCCAATGTTAAGTATCACTCATTAATATTACAATTCGTGTCTCCAATGTTTATTTATGAAGCAAAAGTGACCATTCACTCTCTTCATCCTAACTGTACCTTAAATCACATCTACTCTTGTACATTCATTTTTCTTTCTAAATGGAACAATTCAAAAGTATACTGTAACGATCCAGATTTTTAGTCACCTGAATTTAGAATATTTAATTGAATTTAAATATTGAAAAGTAAATTTTATAAGTTGAATAAATTATATTTCGAATATAGTGATTTATTTGGATGATTAAATTGTTTAATTTAATATTTAAATTGTGTAAATAATTGAATATTGAATCAAATATGAATAAAAATAATTTCTAACATTGTTTTAAATTCTATTTGAGTTAGAATAGAGTTAGTGAACTATTAAAATTGAATTAAAAGTTAATTTCTAAAAATTGGAAATTTTAATATTTAATTAACGCGTAAAAATAGTCATTTTTCACACTGTCTCGGATTTCGACGAAACTAGTTTCATTGGATCCGTAATAGTGAGTTATTATAGGATTTCAAATTTCATGTCAATCGAACTTACGGTTTGATCGTGGAAAGCTGAAACGCATAGATATTTGTTTAAGTGAATTTTAATTAAAATAATTCGATTCAAAAAACTATCTTCCAAATACGATGGAATTGGCCTCTGATACATATTCCATTGTGTTCGGAATAAGGGTAAAACGTTATAAACGCCAGGCGGTATGCTTCGATTGGAGCACGAAATTTTTTACGATGAATAGTGCACGAAATTTTCTATAAAAGGCCTCATTTTCTTTCCTTTTTCACAAACCTAGGGCAAACTAACCCTAGCCACCACCCTTGAATGAATGGCAAGGAATTTCGATTCTTTTCCCCTCAAACTCTCTCGATCCATTAACAATTAGAAGAAACTTCAACTGCAAAAATGTCGAGCTCGTCAAGGGCTTCAAATCTAACGACTATGATCAAAAACTACGAAGAGGATCAACGACACTTCTTGCTCAAACGTGCGCCATTCGTGCACGATTTTCTATGCATGGGGAGTGTGATGCCCCACCTCTATGCTCACACTAGCCAAGGACACTACAGAGTAATGCCGCCAACTAGCGCGAAGAATAAGGCTGTTGAGGAGCGACCATCCGTGTAATTGCTTTGTGCGAGCACCGATATGTCAGATGGTATAACATGCATTTCATTTCAAGAGGAAATCCGACATATCAAATACAAAATCAAAGCTACCACACAATGGCTAAGTGGACCTCGGAAACAAAAGTAGAAATAAACATAACATAAATCAGTCATAGATGTTCATATCTTAAAGGCGGAAACAGATATGAATATAACACATAAAAGTGTACATCAGAGTAGTGGTCAAATAAGATCCACAATATCACAAAAGAATAGATACAAGTGCTAGACAAAAGAATAAGTATACATCATGGAGTCTATATCTCAAATGTATAACAACAAAAACTACAAATGTAATGTAGTTAGACAAAAGTCAGAAGATGATCCCAGATAAGGAGTCAAGCAGAAGCACCTGTAACATCTCGGTTTGACCCGAGTATTATTTAATAAGAAAATAATAAACGGATCAGTCTAGCTATAATTATCATTAAAGAAATGAGATATAAGTGGAGATATAATAAAACGTATGATAACAATAAAGTCAAACTGTGACAAGTATGTTTTAAACAACAACAAAATCATACAATATCTCAAGAATCTCAAAGTACCAAAAAGAATGTCATATTCTTTATTTTATTCACCAAACCACAAATATTGACAAACATATCATTGCCAATCACATAAAGAGGTGAAACACAAATTCTAGAAATCATCAATTAGAAATCCAGAAATCACAAAAGGGGGGAGGCCTATCATAAACGGGAGCATGAAAACTCACCAACACGTGTATCACAAACGGAACACTATTCCATGGTCGCTAACCATAAATTTTGAGCCGAAGCTCCACAAACGGCCCAAAGACCACGGGTTGCTACCCCACCAAACTGAACTGAAGTTCCACAAACGGGGATTGTAATCCCCAAACAAACAAATAAACATCGCACATCGCTAGTCTAAATCACAAAATGAACATCATCGATCAATAAAAAGTGTCGATTACACTAAGCTAGTAAATATATGAGTTTAGCTTCATGTCCCATAACCACTAGCTTAACTTAAATATTTACGAACAAATTGTAGATTCCCACTCGAAGATTGTCACAAGAATTTCAATCGAACAAGTCCAAAAATTAACCGACGAAGTAAACGCAAGCGTTTCATACCACTTGTTTTGCTAAGCCGTTTAATTATATTTTCTCATACGAATGAGGTATAGGTTTGTGTATACTAATAGATCAGAAAACGGTTTTATAAACGAGCTTTGTATTAAAAATAGAGTTGAAATCATCTTTGTAAAAGAGTTTGAATATCTACTACTAGTATAGAAACCTTTGTATTTTAAAGTGACGAATCACAGAAATGATTGTAGAAACAATCAGTCACCAAAATCCACATTCGAAGACGTGAATCAAATCCAAAGAAATCGATACCGAATCCATAAAAGTGGATATTCTCAAAAGTCCTGAAAAAGAAGTCATCAAAGTCAATAATAAATGATAACAATAAATCGGATAATCACGAATCGATAAGAATTGGAACCTCAAGCTAAATAGGCAAAATAGGCAAAAACAAACAGGTCAGTCGACTGGCCTTCTATAGTCAGTCGACTGAACCAGAAACTTGAAAATTTCATTTCCTGCAGTCAGTCGACTGACTGCAGAGGCCAGTCGACTGACTGTAGAAAACAGAGACTTCCTATTTTCTACACAGACCAAGATACGCTCGGTTTCTACGGCAGTCGACTAACTTCAGAGGTCAGTCGACTGACTGGCACTGGGAATGTTTTTCAACCTATCCAAATGAAGAGCAAACTCTTCCAAATTGCGATCGGGCGAGCAATGGGCGTTAGGGGTTTATGCCAATCGACAACCCAGCCCTATAGGCTCTTCGATACACCACCAAAAGCATGATCAAACATCAAAGCTAAGATTTTTAGAGTTTTAGACTTCAAAACACAAAAAATTGAAATGTTAACCAAATCAATCCAAATCAAAATCAAATGAACATGTAAAGATGTTAGGAATTCATACCTAACAATCGAAGATAGTTATAGACGTAGATGTGAGATAAAAATCTCACCTTAAAACCCAAAAACGATGAAAGAGAAGCTTGAAAGCAAAGGAAGATCAACTACTCTTCAACTTCAACTCTAGAAGCTTGAATCTAAGCTCAAAAGAAGAACATTTCCTAAGTTAGGTTTACGAAATTTCTGAAATTAAAGAGAGGATGAGTTGGAGAAGGTGAAGAGGAGGCTTACCTAAGCTTCTCTTTGATTTTGGAGCTAACACTTGGATTTGCAAAGAAGATTAGGGCTTAGGAATTCTAATTCCTTTTCTATTCCCTCATTTTTCTAAAGCTAGAGTGTTAGGAAATATTATAAAGGAGTGAAGAGGAGTGGAGTGGAGTTGGGTTGATATGTTGGGTTAATGGGCTGAAACCCAAACCCAAAACCCTAAATGAAAACATCAAAATTTTACTCAACTCCAAACATATCGATGTTTATACTCAAAAAAGTTGTAAATGCCATTTTGGACTCAATAGAGGTGGTCTCAAGTCCCAATTCGACCGTTTACAAAAAGTAGCTTTTCGAACTTTAATCCGATTAATGATTCTATATTTAAATAAAACATTTAAATATAAAATTCGTTAAATATGCGGGTTGTTACGGACTCCCTTCCTTAAAGAAATTGCGTCCACGCAATCTTTTAGAAATAAATAAGAAGTAACAACAATAAAAGCATATCAACACAAAACGAAGAAATTTGAAATAAAAAGTTCACCTTAAGGAGCACGAGAGAGCAAGTCCGGATGTGTTCGCTCGATGAATTCTCTGGATTCCCAAGAGAATTCCTTAGGATTTGAGGACCATTGAACTTTCACTAGAGGAACATCTTTATTTCGAAGGCGTTTAACCTCCGAAGCAATGATTCGAATAGGATGTTGCTCATAAGTCAAATTAGGCGAAACTTCAATTTCTTCAATAACACCGGGCTCAAGAATAGAATCGGAATCTCGAAGGCATTTTCGTAGTTGAGAGACGTGGAATACGTCATGAATAGCAGAAAACTGAGCCGGTAATAAAAGGCGATAAGCCACGGAACCAATGCGTTCGGTGATGGGAAACGGGCCAGTATATCGAGGTGCTAATTTTCCCGATTGACTGAAACACACAACACCCTTCATAGGTGAAACACAAATGAACACAAAATATCCCACAGAAAATTCTAATTTCCTTCTTCGATTATTGGCGTAGGATTTTTGTCTACTTTGAGCTTCTTTCATCCTATGTCGAATAAGGTCAATCTTTTCTCTGGCATCACGGATAAAATCTGGACCTAAAACCAGCTTCTCACCGGCTTCAAGCCAACACGAAGGAGATCGGCATGGCCTTCCGTAAAGTGCCTCGAAAGGTGCCATACCAATACTAGATTGGAAGCTATTATTATAGGAAAATTCAACAAGAGAAATATGATCTTCCCAACTTCCACCAAAATCAAGAACACAAGCACGAAGAAGATCTTCAAGAGTTTGATTCACCCGCTCGGTTTGTCCATCGGGATTGGGATGATAAGTGGTGCTAAAGTTAAGCTTCGTTCCCAAAGCTTTTTGAAGACTTTTCCAAAATCCACTAGTAAACAATGGATCCCGATCGCTAACAATGGAAGTAGGGACTCCATGAAATTTAACAATTTCCTTGATAAAGAGTTTAGCCAAAATAGGTACGGTCCGATTGGATCGAACGGGAATAAAATGGGCGGATTTTGTAAGTCTATCTACTATTACCCATAGGCTATCATGACCCGAACGAGAACGGGGAAGACCGTCAATAAAGTCCATAGAAATTTGATCCCACTTCCATATTGGAATTTCCAATGGTTGCAATAACCCACCGGGCCTTTGATGCTCGGCCTTAACGAGTTGGCAAGTCATGCAATGCTTAACAAAGTTAGCAATATCAGATTTCATCCCATTCCAATAATAAAGTCGCTTCATATCCGCGTACATTTTACTACTACCGGGATGAATGGTAAATTTAGAACGATGAGAATCTTCTAAAATGTCTTTACGAAGATCAATAATATTTGGCACCATAAGTCTACCAAATTTTCGAATACCGCCACGAGCATCAATATCAAAGTCTTTCAAACCTTCAATATCAATTTTATCCCTACAACTTTGGCCAAGAAGGACCAATTCGGGATCATGCTTTTGAGCTTCAAGAATGCGGTCTAAAAGAGAAGGGTGAGCCACAAGGCTACATAACACAAGAGATCAACATGAATTGGATTCACGATCTCGAATCTCACAAGTGGATAAAGTAGCGAGATCATTCCATTCGGATATCATCATGGAAACAACCGCTTGTTACTTACGACTAAGGGCATCGGAAACACGATTTCCTTTTCCGGGAGTATAAAGAATATCAGGATCATAAGATGCAATGAACTCGAGCCAACATTGTTGACGCAAATTAAGTTCCTTTTGAGAAAATAAATACTTCAAAGATTTATGATCGGTATAGAGAACAAATTTTCTCACAAAAGATAATGACGCCAAATTCTAAGGGCGAAAACAATAGTCGCGAGCTCTAAATCATGAGTGGCATATCTAGTCTCGGCAGGCTTTAATTGCCTAGAAGCTTAAGCGATACCTCGTTCCCTTTGCATGAGAACGGCACCCAAACCAACACGACTAGCATCGGTGTAAACAATCAAATCTTGGTTCCCATCGGGAATCACAAGAATAGGAGCATCGGAAAGGAGTTCTTTTAATTTCTGAAAAGAAGCTTCACATTTGTTCGACCAAATGTATTTAACTCCCTTCTTTGTCAAATTAGTAAGAGGTACAGAAATCTTAGAAAAGTCTTTTATGAACCGACAGTAATAGCCCGCCAATCCGAGAAAGCTACGAATTTCCATCACACTCTCTGGTCTCTTCCAATTTTGAATTGCTTCAATCTTTGAAGGATCCACGGAAATTATGGATTCAGAAATGATATGTCCCAAAAATTTCACACGAGATTGCCAAAAAGTGGCATTTAGAAAATTTTGCTTTCAATTGGTTACTCCTAAGTGTTTCCAACACAACCCGAAGATGTTTTTCATGCTCCTCTTCGGTTTTAGAATAAATAGGAATATCATCGATAAAGATGAGAACAAATAGATCGAGGAAGTCTTTGAAAAATTGATTCATAAGGTCAACGAAATAAGCTGGAGCATTCGTCAAACCAAATGGCATAACAAGCCATTCATAAGATCCATAATGAGTACGGAACGATGTCAAAGGAATGCTATCCTCTGCAATACGGAGCTGATGAAAACCGGTTGCTAAGTCTAACTGTGAAAAGACTTTAGCACCACTAAGCTGATCGAATTAATCATCAATCCGTGGCAAGGGATATTTATTCTTGATGGTGAGATCGTTAAGCTTGCGGTAGTCAACGCAAAGCCTAAGTGTACATCAGATTTCTTCACAAAAGTAGCTGAAGCTCCCCATGGAGAGGAACTAGTTTGAATAAATTGCTTCGCTTCCAATTCGGATAATTGCTTGCGCATCTCCTCATTTTCTTTATTGGACATACGATAAGGAGGACGAGTAATAGGTAGAGCTCCAGGGATGAGATTAATTTTGAACTCAATTGCTCGCTTAGGTGGTAATCCTAGAACGGGCTCAAATATGTCGGGAAATTCACGAACAATGTGAATGAGAGAAATGACATCTTCCTCATCATCATTATCGTCATCATGAGGATTTAGAGAATACAAGGATGCTTTCGTATTGGAATCTGAATCTTTCAGAATGAGAGAAATCCACTTAACAGATTGAGGATGCCGAAGAAATATAGTCTGCTCAGGACATAGGATATGGGCTTCATAACGGTTAAGCCAATCCATTCCCAAAATCATTCCGAAACCAAGGTAACACATAACATGCAAATCGGCTCGGAAAGCATAATCACATAAAATAATTTCGACATCTTTACATAATAAACTGAGTGTTGCGGAACCACCAACTAGATTCGCAATCCTTAATGAAGTCATCAAGCCAATAACATTCAAAGACAAAGCATCAACAAGTTCTTTTGATATAAAAGAGTGAGATGCACCCGTATCAAAAAGAACTCAAATAGGAAGATCACGAAATATAATAATGCCTTCAAGGATAGAATGAGAAATACCTTGAACACGAAAAGTGTTAGAAGGGGTTTGTACAACATTTAGCTTGCCCTCCTTCTTGCCTTGGAGTTTGGGACACAAAGATATAGTATGACCCGAACTCTTGCAATAGCGGCAAGAAATAGACTTCGGACACTTGTTTGCATAGTGGTCCTTAGAACCACAATTGTAACATTCTCCATGATGAGAGTTAGGAGTATTTGCTACCGAAGTCGTTTGCTTCCCTTTCTTGTTGGGATTAGGCTTGAATTTAAAAGGTCTCTTCTTGTTGATGTTTTGTTTGACTTCAACATCACTTTCTTTATCGGCCTCTTTGAGTCGAAGAGCGATATCAACTAGCTGATCAAAAGAAACTTCCAATTTCAGAAGTAATGGCTTTTTGAGGTTCTTGTTCAACCCATAAACAAATCTCTGATTTTTCTTCAATGGGGTATTAATATACTTGACCCCATATTTAGAGAGAGATTCGAAAGAAGCGACGTAATCCGTCACAGAAGATTCACCTTGAACAAGGTCAATGAAGTGTCGAGCTAGAGATACTTTTTCAGCTTCCAACACGAATTTCAACTCGAACCTTTCCCGGAATTGCTCCCAAGTAAGGTCCGCTTCAATAATTTCAGAGATCAAAAGCTCGTACCAGTCTAATGCTCTTTCTTGGAGCATACTAGAAGCCACTTGGACTCGATGAAGATCAATAAGATTCATGCGAGAAAAGATGCGGTCGCATGTTCGAAGCCAGGCCTGGACTTCTATAACGCTCTCGGAACCTTTGAATGGATTTCCACCCAAGTTGGTGTAATCACTGCACAAGCGTGCAAACCCAGATTTAGGATGTGTGGGCTCAGGAATAGGTCCGGCAGCTTGAGCATTTCTCACAAGATCTAGAAGTTGCTGAGCAGACATAAATACTCCATCCTGAGGAGTAGCACTAGATTGACCGGCGCTGGGATGGCCTGGTCTAACCATTTCTCTTCTTTTAAGAAAGAAAGAAAAGAGAAAAAAGGTTATTCTCAGAATGAATATCAAACAAACTTGATTGATAAAACAAGGTATCATAAAAAGAAACAGGAAAGAACGATACAAAGACTTGAATTAAATCCTATGGCACGATTCCTAAGAAAGACTTAGGACAACGATCCTTGCTAGATTATTCTACATTGTTCTGAAGTTTGGCTCTGATACCCAGCTGTGACGCCCCACCTCTATGCTCACGCTAGCCAAGCACACTACAAAGTAATGCCGTCAACTAGCACGAAGAATAAGGCTGTTGAGGAGCGACCATCCGTGTAATTGTTTTGTGCGAGCACCGATATGTCAGATGGTATAACATGCATTTCATTTCAAGAGGAAATCCGATATATCAAATACAAACTCAATGCTACCACACAGTGGCTAAGTGGACCTCGAAAACAAACGTAGAAATAAACTTAACATAAATCAGTCACAGATGTTCATATCTTAAAGGCGGAAACAGATATGAATATAACACATAAAAGTGTACATCAGAGTAGTGGTCAAATAAGAACCACAATATCACAAAAGAATAGATACAAGTGCTAGACAAAAGAATAAGTATACATCATGGAGTCTATATCTCAAATGTATAACAACAAAAACTACAAATGTAATGTAGTTAGACAAAAGTCATAAGATGAACCCAGATAAGGAGTCAATCAGAAGCACCTGTAACATCTCGGTTTGACCCGAGTATTATTTAATAAGAAAATAATAAACGGATCAGTCTAGCTATAATTATCATTAAAGAAATGAGATATAAGTGGAGATATAATAAAACGTATGATAACAATAAAGTCAAACTGTGACAAGTATGTTTTAAACAACAACAAAATCATACAATATCTCAAGAATCTCAGAGTTCCTTAAAGAATGTCATATTCTTTATTTTATTCACCAAACCACAAATATTGACAAACATATCATTGCCAATCACATAAAGAGGTGAAACACAAATTCTAGAAATAATCAATTAGAAATCCAGAAATCACAAAAGGGGGGAGGCCTATCACAAACGGGAGCATGAAAACTCACCAAAATGTGTATCACAAACGGAACGCTATTCCATTGTCGCTAACCATAAATTTTGAGCCGAAGCTCCACAAACGACCCGAAGACCACGGGCCGCTACCCCGCCAAATTGAATCGAAGTTCCACAAACGGGGATTGTAATCCCCAAACAAACAAATAGACATCGCACATCGCTAGTCTAAATCACAAAATGATCATCATCGATCAATAAAAAGTGTCGATTACACTAAGCTAGTAAATATATGAGTTTAGCTTCATGTCCCATAACCACTAGCTTAACTTAAATATTTACGAACAAATTATAGATTCCCACTCTGTTAGCACCAAAATTGGTCACTAACCTCGTAGAGAAAGATTGTGTAGAGATATAAGTGATGAAGATAAATTAAACAGAGAAGACAATGCTAATTTAAATGCAGAAAGTAAGAACACCAAATTTATAGTGGTTCAGCGTAATTGCCTACGTCCACTTTGAGATTAAACTTTATTGATCTTCCTTATTGTGGATTACAAATACAATTCGTGAATCAAATGCTTAAATGAAGTTGTTAAGTAGAGAAGATGAGTCTCAAAAATGGCAGAGTCTCCCCGGTGTTCTCTCCAAAAAAGGATCCTCTTCACTGTGACCCTGCCCCTCTATTTATAGACAAAAAATGGGCTGGACTTCCCAAGTGGGCTTGGTAGCCGAACGCTCTAGCCCAGGTGTAGTGTTCGCTGCATGCCGAACCAGGTATGCCGAACGCTTTGACGCCGAACAGTCCTTTCCGTGCCGAACGATCCCTTCCATGCCGAACAGTCCTTTCTGTGCTGGATGGTTCGTTCGATTATGTGGGAAGTGCAGGATGGTTGCAGCTGAAGCCGATCGCAACTCTATCTGAAGCTTTTGGTCGAATGATACATGCTGGCCGAACGATAGTGTCATGTTGAATAGTAATGTACACCGAACGTCTCCTGGATGCCGAGTATGCCCGTTGCCGAGTACTCCTGCTGCTGAGTTCTGCTTTATGCCGAACACTCCTGCTGCTGAGTTCTGCTTTATGCCGAACACTCCTATCGCCGGGTATTCCTATCGCCGAGTTCTATTGATGCCGAGTATTACGCCGAACGCCGAACACTACTTGACGCCGAGTCTTCTGGATGCCAAGAACTACGGATGCCGAGCACTATGGATGCCGAGTACTTCTCCGAGTACTAGTTGCCTGGTCAAATCTCCAGGAAACACCTTACTAGTTGCCTGGTCAAATCTCCAGGAAACACTTGCCCCCCAAAGTGTATCGCGTGGCCGAACGTGATACGCTTTGAATCTAGTTCAACTTTCCTTGGTGATGCCTTCTCGAGAATGCCTGTGACGGAGGTGTGTGACGAGCATGGCCTGGACGCCGAACGATACGTTCGAAGCCGAACAATCCTCATGTGCCGAACGACACTTTGCTCTGATGCCGAACACTGTGGTATTGACCGGTTCTACCGGGTATAGCCTCTTCGACTTCCACCTCCTTTTTCTATAAAACCAGGTCTTTTCCTTCTTCTCCCCTTTACTTTTTTACTTCTGCCGTTCCTCGAAGACTTTCAATTCTATTCAGTCGTCCGGATTTAAAACTTAACTACTCCATCCCAATTTCCAATCTGCAAACTAGGTATCTTTTCTCGTACGATTCAAGTAGATTTCAAACGAGATGGCTGAGTGTGTCACGTAGAAGGCCTTTGAGTAGGTCGTCTTTACCGCGTCTTCACTACCGAACGATGATGCGAGGAGGAATGATCAGGTTCACCTATGAGCTTAGCTTCCTCGTGTCAAACCAAAGTTAAAGGGAAGAAAAAAGAAAGAAGGTGTTGGAGGAGGTAAAGGTGTTGGTCGGCTTAGCGCTGCTCCGGCATATGTCGTCATGCGCCGGACGGTGGAATGGGAAGTTGCCGAGCACTACCTTGGCCGAACAAACCTAGGCCTAGCGCTTATTAAAATGCCACTATGACTTAGCCGAACGAACTAAGGCCAAACAACACTCAAATGCCGAACAGTATTTGTGCCGGACAACTGACATGCCGAACAGACACACATGCTGAATAGAACTTAGCCCGAACAATACAATTGCCGAACAGACGCACATGTCGAATAGAACTTAGCCCGAACAGTACAATTTCCGAACAGACGCACATGCCGAATAGAACTTAGCCCGAATAGTACAATTGCCGAACAGACGCACATGCCGAATAGAACTTAGACCGAACGATACAATTGCCGAATACCATTTAAATGCCGAACAGTATTCGTTTTGAATAACTGACCTGCCGAACAAACATACTAGGCCGAACACTGTAAAATGCCGAACGAACAATTGCCTTACCTAATCAATACAAGGACAAAGATCTAAGCACACCAACATGTGGAACTGACCCAGATCATTAACTCCCTAGCTTTTAGTAGACTTAACGGGCTTTTTGAGACGGTCAGCGATGACGGTCTTCGAAGGTGACGATTCGAAGCACATTTTTATATCTTTGAAATCTTTAGATTCTTATTGCTTGTACACAATTGCTTGCACTAGTTCACACACCACGTGGGGGGAAAACTCGTGTTGCTAACTCTAACGTTCAACGTTTTTTGAGTATAGCTTTCTCAAGCACTTTGCCAGGTTCGTTATTTATTGAGGATGTCAAGAAAGTCTAGCTCCGCCACTATATCCGACAGGCCTGGGCCGTCATCAAGGCCAGAAGTTGCTGATACTTCTAATCCGTCGACTTCTCCTGCTCACAACTTAGCACCTGATGCCCTGGAGGCAGCAATTCTTCTAGACAATCCGATCGATTCACAAGCTTCGAAGATCAACGAAGCCGCTCTCCGACGGATATGCTCCATTCATGGGATCCCTTTCGCCGACTTGTTAGTCCCTTCGCGACACGATCGTCCTCATCTGCCCCCAGTCGGGTATACCGCCTGTAACAAGTTCATGTGTTGGATGGGCAGCGTGCCTCCGTTCAATTTATTTCTCCAGGATGTATTGCAGTATATTGACATAGCTCTGTCGCAGCTGCACCCGAACGGCCATGCGTTTCTATACGGGACCTACTTACTTTTCATGGCCGTCTTCTCTAGACCTCCAACCGCTAGCGATATCAGATACATTTATATGATCAAGAGACGAAAAGACAGTCCTTCCTTTATGTTCCTCGAGCCGTACCACAAATACCAAATCTTGACAGGGGCATGCAGTAAATTCGCCCTGTACAAACAGGAATGGTTTTATGTGCGCTGCCCTCCTGGTTTTGCGAGGAGATGGGTTGAAGGCAGTGAGTCTCTCTGCCGAGTCACTATTCGCATTTAACCGGAGTCATGCCTTTCCTAACTCTTTGTTTCATCTTTTCAGGTATCAACCCGCGTCCGGAAGGCCGAGGATATTCAGAGGCTGTTGAAGCCATTAGAGCTCTTCCTGCCAAGGAACGTGACATCCGGACTATCATTTCAAATGAATCAATGTTGGGGTTTGGCTTGCTAGCCCCTGGTCGTCGGATCAGCCTTCCAGAAGGTGTCATCATTCCCAAACCTTCTTCTGGTAAAGGGAAAAAACAGGCCGGGTCGTCATCGCGCCGCACTCCTGATACGCACGAAGAAGGCGAGCGCAAAGAAGACGAAGCTCTTGAGACCCAAGGCGAGAATGTGGGTCCCGCTTGGAATCCGGCAGTCGAAGTTCAAGATATTGAGACGTCATCCTCCCCTTCGAAGGGAAAGAGGAAGTTAAAATATAAAGTTCAGAAGGAGAAAGTTGATGGCACTTCAAAAGTCATGCATATCCCGCTTGAGAATGAGGCTTCCTCGCAGCACCTGGAAAGTTCCCTGAGGGGTCTATCGAACCTATCTATTCCCGATGATATACTTAATTATGGGTTTGATGATCCTGAAGCCCTCAAATTTCCTTCACCCGCTAGAGGCAATGCGGGAGTTCAACTCCCGGTCCAAGGAGACAACACTCCGATTAGTAAAGATAAACGAACGGGTCCATCGGGGGGAACACTAGGACACGCACGCACATACGCATTCCATCATACACTTCATTTTTTTTCCAGGATTTTTCCTAATTCGTTGTTATCTCCATTCTTTGCAGGTGACATGGGACGCTCTCACGGACTCGATCGCCTTCATGGCTCTTCCATATTTCATCACTCCGGACGGGACTCAGGTTCAGGCAGACGCCGGGACAGAAATGATTATGAAGATAGAGACAATCGTCCCCGCGAGTCGTCTCACCGTAAGAAGGCATATTCTCAATCTTCACAGTACCGTGATCCTCTTCCTCCAATTGAGCCGGATACTGAGAAATTTTCATAGAAGCGTTACCAATCTGATGCTCCTCGAGAACAACATTCCGGTTCATCGAGCACGAGGCAAGTTCGGGAACAACGAAAAAGGGCAGAACTTCCAAAGCCTCCTCCCCCTACTCCCGCGGTCGATCCAACTGTCGCGGAAAAGATGGTCGATCTTAGGGCCAAGTTTCCAAAAATTTGCTTTGACGGTTTGAAGTTCCTCCCGGCTATTCACCATATTCCTGGGCACGTGAAGCAGAGTGCCATTGCCTGTAATAACGACGTCTATGTTCAACATGACGCGTTTGTGCACTTGGTGGAGAAGATCTCGGAGGTGTCCGTTGAGCGTCAACATGAGATCGATCGCATGAAACTGGAGGCTGGCTGCGACAAAAACATCATCGAGCACCAAGACGTAGAGCTCGCATCGTACAAGTCGAAGCTGGAAGCCGCTGAACAAAGTGCAAAAGATACGGCTGAAGCAGTTACTCGCTTAGAGTTGGCTCACAAGAAGGAGCTTGATGAGGCAGTCCAGCGCAGCGGTGCCCTCGCCCTAGAAAAAGACTCTGTCCAAAAAGAGAGGGATGCGCTTGTTGTGCAAGTCAGAGAGCTGAAAGAGTTACTCTCCAAGGAGAAGGAGGACAAGGTAGCTGCTCAAGAAGAATCACAGCGATACTGTGATGAAATCGTTGCTACTCGTCTCCTGAAAACGAAGCTCGATGACGAACTTGCCGGGGTTGAGAAGATGAAGGATGAGGCCCGTGAGGAGGGCAAAAGAGAGGCTGCGGAGGAGATTGATTCTCGCCTCGAGGCGGCCGCAGAAGCCGGCAGGGAAGAGGTCAAATGCATGTTTGACCCGTTGATTGCTGAATATGGAGCCCGCGTCCTTATGCATCGCGACTTAACGTTCTTGGGCGATGGCTATCTCGAATCCCTAGCTGAGGCCTGGGAAACTTTGATAAGGATCAGGAAGATCGAGTCGGGCTCCGAAGAGGTCGATGAGGATGCTTTGGTGAAGGAGTTCCTTAGGGGGATTGAGCCAGCGGATTTATCCGCAGCATTGACGCTTTATAGCAAAGGCTCTCCCCTTCCAAAAGAGAAAAATGATGAAGCTGGCCCGTCTGGGGCTGAGACTATGGCTCCTCATACTGCTGCTCCTCCCGCTGCTCAATCGGTCGGTCGGCCGACACTTGATCCATTCGAGCAGCATGCTGGTTATGACCCCGAAGATCCCGGGCTCGGTGCTCATGTGTTATCCCCTATCCTGGAGGGTGAAACCCCACGCGCCACTGATAGCCAACCGGAACCTGGTAGGAAATTCTTCTTTCTCTAAAAGTTGAAAGATCCCGTCATTTTTCAGCGGTGGTTACTCGTTCTAACGCCCATCCTTTATGTTTTCATGTAGGTTGTTCTGACGCCGAGCCAACTCCGAGGAGCGATGATGCCAAGGAGGAGGCAGAGAAAACTAGCGACACTGTCCATGCGGGAGTAATTCCTGGTCCCGATGCTCAAGTGATTGGGGCGCTAGATGATGATAAGCTTGACACTTCATCTCCTACTGAAGGTAGTGATGAAATTGAAGTCACTGGCGCCTCTGAGCATACTTCACAGATGAGCATGAAGGACCGCCTCGCCGCAGAGGAGAAGAAAAAGGCCGAGGTCAAAGTTGAACCTGGAATCCTGGAACTTACCGACCCGCGGAACAGACCTTTGAAAATCATTCTCCCGGGCAGGTCCAAACCACTAGATGTTCCGTCTCCTACTCCTGACTCCGCTTCTTTAGCAAGCAAGAAATCCAAGAAAAAGCGTGAAGGAGAGGAGTCGTCGGAAAAAACAAAGGAAGACAAGAAGAAGAAACCGAAGAAATAATTAATACACTCGTTCAACGAGCTTCTAGCTTAAGTCCTGTAGCTTGTATAGATAAGTTCTCAACTCTGAGTTTTGTAGGAGTAACCGTGTAACCCCATTTTGAACTATTTGAATGAAGTTTAGTTTCTTTTTTGTTTGAATGATTCTCTTGCTTTTCTTTTGTTTGATGATTAACTGTAGTCGCATTATCTCCCAGTCCATTTTCGTGTTGTTCAAACATCTCCGGACGTGGCGTATTTCTTGTTCTATATCTCTCGAGTACTTGGACTTTTTTCTAAATCTACGCTCCGGGGATTTAGAGTAAGTTGATCCATGTTCAGGGGATTCGGAGGTTCGCATCGTTTATACTCTAGTCCGCATTCCGGGGACTTGGAGTACTCCGATCCGTGCTCTGGGGATTCAGAGATTCGATATCGCTTATACTCTAGTCCGCGCTCCGGGGACTTGGAGTACTCCGATCCGCGCTTTGGGGATTCGGAGATTCGATATCGTTTATACTCTAGTCTGCGCTTCGGGGACTTGGAGTACTCCGATCCGCGCTCTGGGGATTCGGAGATTTGGAATCGTTTATCCTCTAGTCCGTGCTCCGGGGACTTGGAGTACTCCGATCCGCGCTCTGGGGATTCGGAGATTCGAAATCGTTTATACTCTAGTCCGCGCTCCGGGGACTTGGAGTACTCTGATCCGCGCTCTAGGGATTCGGAGATTTGAAATCGTTTATACTCTAGCCCGCGCTACGGGGACTTGGAGTACTCCGATCCGTGCTCTGGGGATTCGGAGATTCGATATCGCTTATACTCTAGTCCGCGCTCCGGGGACTTGGAGTACTCCGATCCGCGCTCTAGGGATTCGGAGATTTGAAATCGTTTATACTCTAGCCCGCGCTCCGGGGACTTGGAGTACTCCGATCCGTGCTCTGGGGATTCGGAGATTCGATATCGCTTATACTCTAGTCCGCGCTCCGGGGACTTGGAGTACTCCGATCCGCGCTCTGGGGATTCGGAGATTCGATATCGTTTATACTCTAGTCTGCGCTTCGGGGACTTGGAGTACTCCGATCCGCGCTCTGGGGATTCGGAGATTTGGAATCGTTTATCCTCTAGTCCGTGCTCCGGGGACTTGGAGTACTCCGATCCGCGCTCTGGGGATTCGGAGATTCGAAATCGTTTATACTCTAGTCCGCGCTCCGGGGACTTGGAGTACTCTGATCCGCGCTCTAGGGATTCGGAGATTTGAAATCGTTTATACTCTAGCCCGCGCTCCGGGGACTTAGAGTACTCCGGCCCGCGCTCTGGGGATCCGGAGATTTGGAATCGTTTATCCTCTAGTCCGCACTCCGGGGACTTGGAGTACTCCGGCCCACGCTCTGGGGATCCGGAGATTTGGAGTCGTTTATCCTCTAGTCCGCGCTCCGGGGACTTGGAGTACTCCGATCCGCGCTCTGGGGATTCGGAGATTTGAAATTGTTTATACGAGTCCGTACGTCGTACGAGATAATGTAGTTCATCATTCAATTATGAGATATAGAAACGTTAGTGATTCATGAAAAACACGGCTTCAAGCCTTTATTAATGAAAATCAACTAAACTGCTCGATTACAACTTTTAAAAAGAAACTAAGTTATGACTGAATGGAAACATGCAGAAAATAACAGTGCCTAAGACAAGAAAGAAAACATGCTAAATGTAATAGTGCCGCAGATGTTCTCTGTTCCATGCTCGGGGGAGTGTCGTGCCATCGACGGTCGCTAACTTGAATGTTCCCTCTCCAAGCTTCCGTTCAATGGCATACGGACCCTCCAGCTGGGATTCATACGTGATGGTACCGGGAAAACTCGTTTTAGAACAAGATCACCCACCTCAAAGATTCTTGGGCGGACCCTGCCGTCGTAGTAGTGCTTGACTCGGTGCCTATGTGCTGCCGCCCTTAATTCGGCTTCTTCACGCTTCTCATCGATGCAGTCCAGTGATTCCAGCAAGAGGTTCTGGTTCGTCTTGGGATCATAGTATGTCACTCGGTGCGATGGAACTGCAAGTTCCACGGGTATAACGGCTTCAGAGCCGTATGCCAAGGCGAATGGAGTGTGGCCGGTCGCGGACTTGTGGGTAGTTCTATATGCCCATAATGCTATAGGGAGTTCATCTACCCACTTGCCTCCAACCTTCTCCAGACGCTTCTTCAGTATGGACTTGATTATTTTGTTGACGGCCTCGACTTGCCCGTTAGCTTTTGGGTGTGCCACGGCGGTGAACTTCTTCTCGATGCCATACTTTAAACAGAACTCTTTGAACTCTCTGCTTTCAAATTGCGTCCCGTTGTCCGTAATGATGGTGCGTGGAAGGCCAAAGTGGCATATAATGTTTCGTACAACGAAGTTAATGACCTTCTTAGAGGTGATTGTGGCCAAAGGTTCTGCCTCAGCCCATTTTGTGAAATATTCGACTGCAACTATCGCATATTTCGCGCCACCTTTGGATATAGGCAAAGAGCCGATTATGTCGATTCCCCAGATCGCAAACGGCCAGGGACTAATCATTTGTGTGAGTTTCGTTGATGGAGCCCTCGGGATTTTCGCATATCTTTGACACTTGTCGCATTTTCTTGCGTAGTCCGCGGCGTCCCGGTTTACGGTGGGCCAGTAATATCCATAGCGGAGGATCTTCTTTGCTAGCGTTTGCCCCCCAGTATGGTCGCCACATTCCCCTTCGTGAACCTCTCTTAAGACCCGCTTTGTCTCATCATGAGCGATGCATCGTAATAGTGGGATTGAGAATCCTTTTCGATACATTGACCCATCCTGCATTACGTATCACGCGGCCTTTCGAAGGACCTGCCGTCTTTCGCTCCTTTTCTCTGGTAAAGCTCCGATCGTTAGGTACAGTTTGAATGGGGTTATCCACCATTCCTTCTCGATCTCCGTTTCCAACACACGATCGACTTTCATCTCGTCTATGCTCGGGGCATGCAAGGCTTCAACGGGATACAATCCCATTTGCTGCGCATCGCCGGTACTCGCAAACTTAGCCAACAAGTCAGCTTCTTTGTTCTGTTCGCGCGGGACATGTGAAATGTCATAACGCTTGAGATTCGAGAGTAGTTCTTGGACCTGAACAAGGTACGGAGCGAGCTTTCGTACCTTTGCTTGGTAGTCTCCCCGTACTTGGTAAACCACCAACTGTGAGTCACAAAAGATTTCGACTGACTTGATCCCGAGTTCCCTGATGAGCTTCAAGCCAGCGATCAGTGCTTCATATTCTGCTTCATTATTTGTAGCCGGGAAATCAAGCTTCAGGGCATAACAGATTGATCGGTTTTCCGGAGTTATAAGAACTATGCCCGCGCCGGAGCAACGGTCGTTTGATGCACCGTCAGTGTATAATTTCCATCGAACGGGGGGAATGATGTCGTGATCATCCGGTTTGACGGGTATGGTAAACTCAGCGATGTAATCTGCTAATGCTTGCCCTCGGATGGCTCTCCATGGTAAGTAGGCGATATCGAATTGGCTCAACTCGATGTTCCATTTCAGCAACCTTCCAGAAGTTTCCGGCCGTTAGAGTACTTGCCTCAGGGGTTGATCGGTATAAACACCGATTGAATGCGCTTGAAAGTATGGATGCAACTTACGTGATGCAATCACCAAGCAATAAGCCAATTTCTCGATCTTAGGGTAATTCCTCTCTGCCCCCCGTTAAACGCTTGCTAACATAATACACCGGCCTCTGGACTCGATCCTCCTCACGAACCAAAGCCGCACTTATCGCATGCGGGGATACAGCCAAGTATACGTATAACATCTCGTGGTCAACTGGTTTTGACAGCATTGGTGGACTCTCCAGATGCCTCACCAGATTCCGGAATGCTTCCTCACAACTAGATGTCCATTCAAAATTTCTCTTCCCCTTCTTTATTATATCAAAGAATGGGATGCACTTGTCAGTTGCCCTGGATATAAATCGACTTAGCGCAGCTACTTTTCCATTCAAACTCTGCACTTGCTTTATAGTCCTGGGCGCTTGCACATCTCGAATAGCTTGGATCTTCTCTGGATTGGCTTCAATTCCTCTAGCATTGACGATGAATCCCAAAAACTTCCCCGATGCCACGCCGAAGGAACACTTCAGAGGGTTGATCTTCATCCCGTAAAACCTGAGTATGTCGAACATTTCAGCCAAGTCTCGAATGTGGTCGTTTGACCGTCGTGACTTCATGAGCATGTCATCCACATATACTTCCATCGTCTTGCCCAGCTGGTCCTTGAACATTCGATTCACTAAACGCTGGTAAGTTGCCCCTGCATTCTTCAATCCAAAGGGCATTATTACATAGCAATACAGTCCGACATTTGTCACGAAGCTGGTGTGTTCTTGGTCCGGAATATGCATCGGGATTTGGTTGTACCCTGAGTACGCATCCATAAATGACAACAGCTCGTGTCCTGCGGTGGAGTCGACCAACTGATCGATCCAAGGCAACGGGAAACTGTCCTTCGGGCATGTTTTGTTCAAGTCGGAATAATCTACACAAGTCCTCCATTTCCCATTCGCCTTTTTTACCAGCACGGGGTTGGATACCCATTCAGGGTAGAGGGCGTCGCGGACGAATCCATTTGCTTTGAGTTTGTCCACCTCCTCTCCGAGAGCGGCGGACCTCTCCGGATCCATTCCTCTCCTTTTTTGTTTAACCGGAACGTATCTTGGGTCTATGTTCAACATATGACTCGTGATGGCGGGGGAAATCCCACACATATCAGAATGCATCCAGGCGAAAACATCAAGATTCGCCCGGAGGAAGTCGCTAAGGTCTTCAGTCATCGCGGGGCCAAGCTGTGATCCGATCTTCAGTATTCGCGAAGGGTCGTCACGGCTAACTGAAATGTCAACTGTTAATTCAGCCGGCGCCGCCTTCTCTTCCCTGGGTTTCTCATCGTCGTCTCTCGGATCTATATCTCCGAAGATCCGAGAACTATGCCCAAGCCAGGGCTCGGGCACTACTTGTCAATTATCCGTATTAAGGATGCGGACGAGATTGTCCGCAACCTTTCCCTTCTCCCTCCGATGGGCCTCTCGGAGCTCAGCCACATAGCAGGAACGACCAGCTGCTTGGTCGCCATGAACAATACCTACTCCTTTGTCAGTCGGGAACTTCAAAGTTAAACACCACGGGGCTATCGCTGCCCTAAACTCAGCCAGGGCCGGCCGGCCCAAGAAAACGTTATATGGAGAATCCACATCCAGAACTACGAAGGGTAGAATTCGCACCCTCCGACGCTCGCCTTGTCCCAGTTCAACTGGTAACTCGACATACCCCACTGCATCGGTCGTAGTGCCATTAAAGCCGTGAATACGAGCTTTGGATGGTTTCAAGTCTTTCGTTTCCATTTTCATTTGGTCGTAAGCCTTTTTGAAGATTATGTTGACAGAACTTCCGCAATCAATCAGAATTCTTTTTACATATGTTGGTCCGATCGTCGCAGATATGACCATCGGGTCGATGGTCGGAGCCTCTACCTGATCAGCGTCTCTGTTTCTGAACACTATATCGTCTGTCATTACGCGCTGCTGCTTAGCAGGGGTCCCATCCTCCACGTTCGAACAACACTCAAAATCTGCATGCTTAAGGGAACTTGCATATCGCTCCATCTCTTGCCAATTCTTATCTACGGGGTGAGGTCCGCCGATAATTGTATTTATGACTAGTCTACCTACGGTTCGGGCAGGCTCCTCGGGATGATGCGGAGCTGGTGCACGACCTGGGTTGAACGTTCCCTGTCCTCCTTCCTGTGGATCCTTCACAAATTCTTGCAACTTATTTTGCCTGATCAACTTCTCGATAGCGTCGTGCAGGTGTCTGCACTCTTCCGTATTGTGCCCATAAGTCTCATGGAAGCGACAATATTTCCCGGTCCGCTTCTGTTCCTCGGTTGATTCTTTTGGACGTGGCTTTCTGTATTGAAAAGTATTGCAGGTGGATAGGTAAATGTTCTCAAGCGGTGCGTTCAGCGGAGTATACTCACTGTAGCTTGGAATTCTCGACTTCCACTTCCCGCTTCTCTCTTCTTCCCTTGATTTCTTACTACGGACTACTTAGGCTGCTCAGGCTTGTTCTGGACATTGACTTGGACCTTTCCCGAGTTGTCTCCGGACTGCTTCACAGCAATGTTGCTTTTCATAGACTCTTGGACGGGTCCTGGTGCCTTATCTCGTCGTACCCACCTAGCTTCCTCTCTTCTTGTGAACTGGTGTGCCTTTGAGTAGAAACGCTCTAGCGTAGTCGGAGGTTTTCCTGCCAACCAGTCTCCAAACTCAGAATCTGGATCCACACCTCTCATTACCGCCATTAGAATTGCATGATCATTGGGATTACTGACTTCAGTTGCCGCAACATGGAATCTCTGTAAATATTCCTTCAACGACTCCCCAGGATTTTGGATTACACTTGACAGAGACATTACGTCCTTTGGACGTGTAGTGTGTATCCTGAACTGCTCAATAAACTTCTTGGCCAATTCCTCGAAATTTGATACGGACCGCGGAGGAAGTCGGGTGAACCACATAGTAGCGATCCCAGATAGAGTAATCGGAAAGCATCTACACTTGGTGGCATCATTTGCTCTAGCTGAATCCATCATCCATTCGTACCTCATGACGTGCTGTCTGGGGTCAGTCTTTCCCTCATACGCAGGGATAGTAGGCATACTAAATTTTCTGGGGTACGCCGCCTGCAACACAACATCCGTGAATGGAGTATGACTTCTTGACACTCCCCGGTCATCATTCGATAAGCCCTGATTTTCTTTCATCAATTGCCTGATCATGGCTGTCAGATCTGGTGTCTGTATGGAAGGCGGGAGGATAAGGTCTGTTCTACGTGCCTGTCCATGCTGATGCCTCCTCTCCTGGTGATCTGCCAGTCGCGCGTCTTGGGGTTCGACATCGTTAGCATTTTGATGGCCTGGGCCTCCATCCTCCGTTTGCACTCCGGTCCTGAAGTTTCCAGCTCTTGCTTGGTTACGGTCTCCAGCTGTTTGAACATCAGCTTCTGCTCGTGCAGCTTCAGTCTTACGTCGTCTGCGCTTGGGAGGTCCATCAAAGGAAGTTGAGCTGTCAGATGAAGAGTAAGGAGCAGGATTGCCCCCAGCATTCTGTTGCTGCTGTTGAGTGAGTTGTGCCATCAGGTTGGCGTTAGCTTGCATCTGCTCTCCTAGTTGTCTCCTGCTTTCCCTAAGTTCTCTCATCAAGTCATTGAACTCTACTCTGGTGACAACTGGAGTCTGTTCTTGAGCGGCAATTCCTGCACTCGGAATCGCTGGTTGATTGCTAGGTCCTGCTTGTTGCACGCTAGCAGTCTCGTGGGCATCCGCATTATGAGAAGCTGACCTGGTACGTGGTCCTGCCATTGTAGAGTTATTGGTATGAACTCTAAGTAGAATCAACGGATGTCCTATCAGTGAGTCGGATCTTCTTTGGGGGATTTGTTCAACCCAGTAATTTCAAAGTAGATCCTTGAGGTCTGAGAATTCAATTCTCAGTGAAAGCACCAAAGTGTTAGCACCAAAATTGGTCACTAACCTCGTAGAGAAAGATTGTGTAGAGATATAAGTGATGAAGATAAATTAAACAGAGAAGACAATGCTAATTTAAATGCAGAAAGTAAGAACACCAAATTTATAGTGGTTCAGCGTAATTGCCTACGTCCACTTTGAGATTAAACTTTATTGATCTTCCTTATTGTTGATTACAAATACAATTCGTGAATCAAATGCTTGAATGAAGTTGTTAAGTAGAGAAGATGATTCTCAAAAATGGCAGAGTCTCCCCGGTGTTCTCTCCAAAAAAGGATCCTCTTCACTGTAACCCTGCCCCTCTATTTATAGACAAAAAATGGGCTGGACTTCCCAAGTGGGCTTGGTAGCCGAACGCTCTAGCCCAGGTGTAGTGTTCGCTGCATGCCGAACCAGGTATGCCGAACGCTTTGACGCCGAACAGTCCTTTCTGTGCCGAACGATCCCTTCCATGCCGAACAGTCCTTTCTGTGCTGGATGGTTCGTTCGATTATGTGGGAAGTGCAGGATGGTTGCAGCTGAAGCCGATCGCAACTCTATCTGAAGCTTTTGGTCGAATGATGCATGCTGGCCGAACGATAGTGTCATGTTGAATAGTAATGTACACCGAACGTCTCTTGGATGCCGAGTATGCCCGTTGTCGAGTACTCCTGCTGCTGAGTTCTGCTTTATGCCGAACACTCCTGCTTCTGAGTTCTGCTTTATGCCGAACACTCCTGTCGCCGAGTATTCCTATCGCCGAGTTCTATTGATGCCGAGTATTACGCCGAACGCCGAACACTACTTGACGCCGAGTCTTCTGGATGCCGAGCACTACGGATGCCGAGCACTATGGATGCCGAGTACTTCTCCGAGTACTAGTTGCCTGGTCAAATCTCCAGGAAACACCTTACTAGTTGCCTGGTCAAATCTCCAGGAAACACACCCGAAGATTGTCATAATAATTTCAATCGAACAAGTCCAAAAATTAACCGACGAAGTAAACGCAAGCGTTTCATACCACTTGTTTTGCTAAGCCGTTTAATTATAGTTTCTCATACGAATGAGGTATAGGTTTGTGTATACTAATAGATTAGAAAATGGTTTTATAAACGAGCTTTGTATTAAAAATAGAGTTGAAATCGTCTTTGTAAAAGAGTTTGAATATCTACTACTAGTATAGAAACCTTTGTATTTTAAAGTGACGAATCACAGAAATGATTGTAGAAACAATCAATCACCAAAATCCACATTCGAAGACGTGAATCAAATCCAAAGAAATCGATACCGAATCCATAAAATTAGATATTCTCAAAAGTCCCAAAAAAGAAGTCATCAAAGTCAATAATAAATGATAACAATAAATCGGATAATCACGAATCGATAAGAATTGGAACCTCAAGCTAAATAGGCAAAAATAAGCAGGTCAGTCGACTGGCCTTCTATAGTCAGTCGACTGAACCATAAACTTGAAAATTTCATTTCCTGCAGTCAGTCGACTGACTGCAGAGGCCAGTCGACTGACTGCAGAGGCCAGTCGACTGACTGCAGAAAACAGAGACTTCCTGTTTTCTGCACAGACCTAGATATGCTTGGTTTCTACAGCCAGTCGACTGACTTCAGAGGTCAGTCGACTGACTGGCACTGGGAATGTTTTTCAACCTATCCAAATGAAGAGCAAACTCTTCCAAATTGCGATCGGGTGAGCAATGGGCGTTATGGGTTTATGCCAATCGATAACCCAGCCATATAGGCTCTTCGATACACCACCAAAAGCATGATCAAACATCAAAGCTAAGATTTTTAGAGTTTTAGACTTCAAAACACCAAAAATTGAAATGTTCACCAAATCAATCCAAATCAAAATCAAATGAACATGTAAAGATGTTAGGAATTCATACCTAACAATCGAAGATAGTTATAGACATAGATGTGAGATAAAAATCTCACCTTAAAACCCAAAAACGATGAAAGAGAAGCTTGAAAGCAAAGGAAGATCAACTACTCTTCAACTTCAACTCTAGAAGCTTGAATCTAAGCTCAAAAGAAGAACATTTCCTAAGTTAGGTTTAGAAAATTTCTGAAATTAAAGAGAGAATGAGTTGGAGAAGGTGAAGAGGAGGCTTACCTAAGCTTCTCTTTGATTTTGGAGCTAACACTTGGATTTGCAAAGAAGATTAGGGCTTAGGAATTCTAATTCCTTTTCTCTTCCCCCATTTTTCTAAAGCTAGAGTGTTAGGAAATATTATGAAGGAGTGAAGAGGAGTGGAGTGGAGTTGTGTTGATATGTTGGGTTAATGGGCTGAAACCCAAACCCAAAACCCTAAATGAAAACATCAAAATTTTACTCAACTCCAAACATATCGATGTTTATACTCAAAAAAGTTGCAAATGCCATTTTGGACTCAATGGAGGTGGTCTCGAGTCCCAATTCGACCGTTTACAAAAAGTAGCTTTTCGGACTTTAATCCGATTAACGATTCTATATTTAAATAAAACATTTAAATATAAAATTCATTAAATATGCAGGTTGTTACAGGGAGGGCCGAGCTTCAAGTGGCCATAGGCGATGGTGTGCATGGCGTAGGCGCTTCGAACGGTGGAAGTTGATCATCTCATCGACGAAGAAAGAGGGCGCGATAATTCAAGAAGCAACGGCGGCCGATGGGTTATGTGCATACGTGAATGATGAAGAAGGAAGGGGCATGGCCTAGTTCAGTAAAGATAGGAACGAACGCCTAGATTTGATTAAGGGTACTTTTGGCACAGGTCCTTATTAAGTTTCAAAATTCACGAAAAGTCCTTCACTAAATTTCAGTGTAAATTAGGTCCCTGTTTTTTATTTATGATTATTGCAGAGCATGATGCAACATTTCATAAAAGTTGCTGACATTTCCGCAACATTTCTGTACACTCTGAACATAGTTAATGAAAGTTGCTGAAATATCAACACTTATTTATGAAAGTTGCTGATATTTCAGCAACATTTATGTACACTGTGAACACAGTTTATGAAAGTTGCTGAAATATCAGCACTTATTTATAAAAGTTGCTGACATTTCAGCAATAATTTTTCTTTGTTTTTACAATAAAACTTTGACACGGATAGTTGCTGAAATATCAGCACTTATTTATAAAAGTTGCTGACATTTCAGCAATAATTTTTCTTCGTTTCCAAAAAACAGGGACCCGCTTTACAATGAAACTTTGACAGGGACCCGCTTTACAATATGAAAGTATGATAGGGATGCCTCCCTAATTTCCACTTTGATTAAAGGTTAAAAATAGAAATAAAAATTGAGAATTATATTATATATAAATTTGTATAAACTTTAAAATAGCATATCTTCTACATACGTGGTCAAAATCAGAAGAAACAAATTGCGTTGGGTTCGTTTTGACGAACACTACGTGATGGAGCTAGATTGGAGTTGATTAGAGCTAACAAAAATTTTGGGTAAAATTAAACGCCTGTTTAATTTTATTTGAAGTAAAACGCTGCAATGTCTATTGGAACCAATGTGAGTACAACTCACTCTTTCTGACTCGTTTATATTTTTATATATGTAAGAATAAATTTTATTTATGATGATTAATGATTGTTTGGATGATATATGATATATTATATATATATATATATATTGGTTTGAATATATTCCTGCATATTTTAGCAGATGAGACCCTATACGTTCCCGTGTTTGAGCGGATGACCCTTTGTACGCGCGTCTGCCTCAAAGTGATCATTATACATATTTTCTAATATGTATATTTGTTGCAAGTTACAGTTTGGAGGGATCCAACTGGATTCCTCACCAATGTTGATTTTTATTGACAGATATTGTTATATATGCTGTTATCATGTGATATATGATGTTTGGATGTCGTGATTGTTATGATTAATGTGAATTCCCATATTAAGCGTTGTTGTAGCATTGGGCCTTATTTTGGAAATTTAAAATATTAAATTTATGATTTCAATTTAATAAGGATTTCAAAGTGATTTTGAAAATATATTATTTTTGAATTGTTAAAGGAATGGAGTTATTTTAAATAAATAAAAGTTATAATTTTTATGTTATAAAAATTATGGCTTTATGAAATATATTCAAAAATATAGTTTTGGAAATATAAGTTAACTATTTTGTTAAAATAAGTTAAAGTGGGAATTTTGAACTTATTTTAAATGGTTTATACATATGAGATTTATAAAATTGATATTTTATAAAGAAAAAGGAATGGCATTATAAAGGAATTTTATAAGTGTTAAAATTGAGTTATAGTTGAATCTTATCAGTAAATAAGATTTATAAATAGATTACAAAAGAATGAATTTGTAAATAAGAGATTTATAAGTGGATTAACTTATAATTGGATTTTGACTTATAAATGAGATATAAATGGAATTTGTTAGTAAAGGAATTTTGTATATGGAAGTTTATAAAATATAAATGTGAATTATAAACACTGTTTTATAAATGTGAAATCAATTTAACTTGATAAGTAAATATGTAAGTTTATTAAAGGAATTATATTCACGATTTTGGACAGTGAATAATCCTTTAAATTAAATGTGCAGAAGTAATGAATTCGATAAAGGAATTATATTAACGATTTTGGACAGTGAATAATCCTTTAAATAAAATGTGTAAAAGAATGAATTTGGTAAAAGGAATTATATTCACGATTTTGGACAGTGAATAATCCTTTAATTAAAATGGATGTTTTGGAAAGTGATATTATAAAATGGAATTTAAATGGTTTGAAAATAAGATGATTTGTAAATTTACTTATTATTAAAATAAGTATACGGAAATGTTTTCCAGATATCCATTAAGTGAAATGGTTTTGAATATTATCTTTTTAAAGATATTTTGAAGTGAATAATTAGGAAGTGTTTTGAATTATAAACGATTAATGAAATCAGGCCCAGTGATTACTTAAGTGCAAGATTTTGTTTGTTGCTTTGATAGTTAAATAACCGACTATCAAATTTGGTCATTTTAGTTCCTCGACTTGATGTGGGAACTATTTAGTCATACACTTAGTACGTAGCCATCTGTGTAGGCTTGATTATCGTTTGTGTTGAGGATTTTAATTCGTATAGTGCGGAGTGATGACTCCAATCTATCGAGCTTCCTTCTTGGCTGAAGGATAGCCAGTTGAAATTTGGAAACGTGATATGTCTATGAGACTTAGTTTTTGTGTGAGGTTGAGAAACGCTTTTGCATTGTTGGTGCGAAGAGACCGGGATCAGATTTATCTGAAAACCACTTCGGACCAACATATATACGACGATTGTGCAAGTTGGCCGATGATATTGATGTTTAGGAATTTCATAGTGAAGGACCGCTTGTTGATCATTTGAGGTTAAAATCCCATTATACATAGAGTAGCAGTAGTCTCTTCGTTATGAAATATCCAATGCAAGGACTTCGCTACGTACTAATCCCATTAACTGAAGGGTACCTCATTAACACCACAAACCTAAATTCATCTTAGTTAAAACTGGCTAATGAAAAATCCCATTAACTTACCATCCTTGAGATTGAAAGTTACCAAAAGATGTTAAACAAATGACACAAGACATTCCTACCAAGACCTCGAGCGGCTACATCAGTTGCAGCCACTATTGGACTATTGCCTTTAAACTCTGACAGAACCCAATCTCTTTCGTACCTTATTAAATATACTTTAAAATTGTAGCTTTGTATATCAGTCTAACATTAGAATATTTCAGTTGGTAAATAAAATCTTCAAGTAGAAAAAAGCCAATTATCCACACATCAATCAAATAAAATCTTTCAAACAGTAAATAAAAACACAACAAACCATGCTAAATTTTGATTGTATTGTCAATATTCCAAACCTTAAACGAACTCACAACAATAATCTTCCAAAATGTAAATTGAAAATGAACTTAAAACACAAGCACAACAAATTGCAATGTTAGTACTCAAAATCATAATCGACATCCACTACAACAAAAACGTACTTTCACAACTGCCAAAAACAGTTAATAATCACCGTGCATTCATATTTTTGTGGATCCATTGCTTCGACTTCAGTTAATAATCTAGAAATTACTTATAAGTTGTTAACCATAGGTGGAAGGAGAAAAACATGAGCAATTAAATTGTGGTAGTATTCAGCATATGAAAATTGGAAAATTAAGCTGGTTGAGAAAATAAAAGGATATAAGCCAATATATTTACTAACCAGGAGTTGAGAAGATATCATACTGATTATTCCTTTTTTTAACCAAGTAAGACAAGGTAATAATTTATGCTACCTTGACATTTGGAGACTACTAAGCTTTCTGTCAGATGCATAAGAAACTCCTATAGTTTCCATACTCTTCAGGACAGAAGCACACATTTGACTGATGGTTTAAATTTATGTTCATCCAAGTTTAGAAATTCTTTCAATTACATAACACCGTGTATTCTTCTTATCTGATGTTCCATCATAAGTTCAAATCGACAACAGCAGTACAATAATTTGGAAAGCTTCTTGTCCATTTAAGAATATGATTCTTATAAGTGTTCAAGCGCAGCTTTAGATTAGTCGTGACTAATGCAGCTCTTTTAGTTCTGGAATAATGAGTCGACATTAACTATAAATATCACGAGAGGTCCAAACACTCAAAAGATAACAAAAACCTTTGCTCAGTTGGAATGAATTATAGTTTCATGAACATCAAATAGGAATTTAGACAGTTATCAATGTATGAAGTAATCATAATCTTAACGATACCATACCTATATCAGCGGCAATGACAAGCAGATGGCAGAAAAGAGCGCAGCTAGGGTTCGCGGGTTTCGTCGATGGCAACGACAGCGAGCGGTGGTCTGGCTTCGTGGATGGCTAGGGCGGCGAGCGTGTTTAGCTTCATGGAATATGGCAAGAGCGGCGAGGTAAACGAGATGGGGTTAGGGTTTTGTATGAAATTTTGACGGTGAGTTTTAGTGCCGAGTGAGTAAATTGAGCGGCCAAGAAAAATGAAGGGAGGGAAGTTGAAAATTTTGATGAGGTGGAAAGGGAAATGTATCTATTCAAAAGACAACTGGAATGGACAGTTATTATAATTGAGTAATTACAACTGGTACAAAAAAAGCAGTTGTTATAGACGTATATTGCAACTGCTATATAGATAAAGTTGTTAAAAATACCTTCGTTACAACTGTTAGAAATAAACAGTTGTTAAAAATAACCTATAACAACTGTCGGTTTGTGTTAGTTGTAAACTAAAAGTTGTAATACGACTGTTTTGTTGTAGTGTACTAATCCTAGGGATTTTCTGACAGGATGTGGTAGGAAAGTACCTTCGGTTTATCCTATTCCTGGACAACTTGTATGGACGAGTGTTTGACATTGCATTACTAATGATTACTTACATTAGTTTTTACAAACGTACATTTGTTTGGTGGCGGAGAAGGCAACTTCTCTTAGCTTAACACCCTTCCTTGAGACGTACGAGCTCAAGGGTTGTATTTTTGTGAAAGGCAATTAGTAGTCAACGGAAATGGCAAATGTGGCATTCAAAGATGATGTGATATGTGATATGTGAAAGGTAATCGATACCTTTTTGGCCTCACTCCTCGGAAAATGACTAAAATAGGGATAGGAGCAGCAAGGTTAAAATGGGTCGCTCCCATTAGGAGGTGTCATCACTCTTCTAGATATATCTTTACATGCTATGATGTCGTGTATCTGATACGTGCCCTTAGAGGTGTGCCGACTTTTCGGAAAAGTAGTCCCTTTACCCAATCATTTGTATGGAAATCCAAAATCCAATATGTGCCTGCCATTTTCTATTGTAGGAAGCCTTGTATTACAAGGTGTATGCTGGAATTTATTAATGTAACAATTTCAGCTATTTTAATATAATTTGTGTGCAATAGACACTATTATAATATAATGAGAATTTGATATGAGATGTTTTGGTTACCGTAAGGTAAAAACCTTGTCGGTATTTATTTAATACTCGGTCTTACGGGATACCTTTTGTTTTGATAAAGGAAAAGTTTTGATAACTTTATAAATTTAATTGAGGTGTGTTTTCTCACACTGGTTTACCAGACTGATTCGGGTGTTCTTCCTTGTCAATGCTTGGGTCAGACCGAGTATATTAATAGGTTCAGATTTGGTGCTTTTGGAGCTTCAGCAGGCGAGTGGAGATCTTTATGTCGTATACACGTATCTATTTATTATTCCGCTGCATTGCTATTGATTGTTGTTGTTGTTGTAAATCATCAGCATTTGTGAGGATAGGTTATTATAACTATCCAAGCTGATGATATTTATTGTGTACTCTAATATGGATTTATGTATATTACAGTTTCTCTTTGAAAAGATTATTGATCTATATTATATGTTATTCCGCTACGATGTGAGATTCTATATTGTTTTGGTTCTGCTTCTCTCTTTTTCTTCTCTTCTCTTCTTCTTTCTTCTCTCTTTCTTCTCACCCTCCTTTTGCTTTCTCATGATTTTCTGCAATCGGTGCACTCTGGTTCGGACATGTGTGGTTTATTGTCGAATTTAGAGGGTGTCGAGTGCGGTTCATCACATATACCCTTACTACAACATCATAATGAACTCTTTACAAAAGCACACTCGGTCATCCTTAACATTTAAGGACATTATATATGATGCACTTTGCATAAGCTGATCAAAATGACATTTCAGCAATCGAGTTCTTAGATCTGTCTTGCAATATAGGTCTAATGTTACATTTAATAATAATATAACCTTTATTGTAATCAACCAAATTGAATACTCGATCTCATAGTATGGTTTATTTTTTTTACTTCAAATGGATTAATTTCATCAAAGTAGCGTACATTACAAACTGTGATTGTTCACCATTAACACTTATATGTGATAATGTATGGATCAAATATCCATAGTCATGTATTTCTTTTGAGTTCGAAACTCATAGTAATCTACGATCTTGACCAAATAAACTGTGAGCGACCAAATTACGAATGCATTAAGTAGTTATAAAATTTGGCACTTGCATTGGTGTAGAAAACATTAACAAATAAGAAGTATTTAATAGTGTGTGTGTGTGTGTGTATATTATATTTTTTTTGTCAATCTTCAATTCATTTCAATTTATTTATTTTAATTGACAAACGTTTTATCAATCATATTAAATGCACAAATATATCATTGTAGATAATTATAACCTTATTTAACATATGTTTTTACAATATTAGAAAGGTTCAATGTTATCATTTCATTTTTCTAATATTGCTCCAATAGTTTTTTATGTTTCTTAAGATCCTAAGATGAAACGTAGAAGTCTTTCAACTTCACTAGTGGGTGTTAGAACTCATCTATCTTGGGATTCTGACCTTGAGTTTGCTCAATAAATCATAGCTCCACAAACGACGGATAACTCCTTATCGGTTGTATCACATAAAAATCCTTAACACATGGTTCCTTTTCCTATTCTCATTTCGACCTTGAGTTTTCTCAACAAATTAAAAGAGATTATTCACTCGTACCAACTATATTGCGATGGCTTAAATATAGTATATGTAACAACCCACATATCGGAAGGTTTAAATCGACAATAAACCATACATGTCCGACTTAAACAATCCGGAACATAGATGATCAATAGGGTTAATTAAGAAAAATAAGAAAAGAAGAAGAAAAGAAACACATAATCTCGCAGTGGAACAATAAAATATAATAATCAAATAAATAGTTCATGAAGCTGTTTATACTATACATTGATTATAATCTATAAAACATTTATCAGAGTTATATATACATCAGGGATAAATAAATAATGCAGCAGACAACATGATGCAGGAATAATAATAGTAATGATATACCAAATCTTCATCTTCGTCCTCTAGAATAAATCTTCAATAAGCTGAAAACTCAAGGCAGACCCGAGCGTAATGAAAAGACAAAACACTCGAGTCAGAACTAAAATATTCTTACGTGAGTCAAATCGATATCACATATAACATGAGTGCCATGGCGTCAGAGATGTTTATGGGATTTCATATCTCCTATCCAGTGTATAACGTGCGTGCAATAACTCAAGAGATGTTACAGGATTTTCCATTCCTTAAGGATCCATCAAAATACTTATATGTAGTAGAATATGCTACATGTATAATGTCTAATCAATAAAATAAATATTTTTCTTAGCGTTAAGGCTTTACATTAATCCACCTTAACGCGTTTTTAAGCATTGGCGTATAGTTTGCATATAAAACACAAGTAACCCGTCGGTGGATAGGGATGCGCCATGATACGACAACACTAAATCAAAATCGTAGTGGTCTCGTATAGGGATAAAAGTTTGACAAGGCACGTGAGGCAATGCCCAAGGTAGGATACTACTAGTTTACCCTTCTTGGCTGGTGGTAACGCATCATAGCCATGACCTCCCACCGCGTACATCCATCCCATATCGAGTTAAGGGGAGGTTATCCCAAATCGAGGTGCACCAATCGAAACCAACAACAAGAGTAATAATGTGGACCGAGGCCAAGAAAATCGAAGAACGGATGTTCGCTTAGGGTAGCTAGTCCGCTTGGCCGGTACGGCTCCTGTTTTAGTCATTTTGTAACGACTCGGATTTTTGGTCGTTGATTTTGAACATTTAATTTATTTTAAATGTTGAGTTTTGAAATGTGAATAGAATTTTAATATGGAATTTAATGATCAAATAAGTGGAATAAAACTTAAGTTTCAAATATAGCGATTTATTGGATAAATTTAATTGTTGAATTAATATTGGAAATCCTTTAAATAATTGAATTGGAGTAGAATATGAATCGAAAATGAATTCTAATGTTGATATAAATTCTACTGGAATTATAATTGAGTTAGTAAGTTATTAAAACTTAAATTTTAAGCGATTTCGTAAAAATAGGAAATCGTCAATTTAATCGACGATTTAAAATAGCAATCCGGGGCATAGTCTCAGAATTCGATGAAACTAGTTCCATTGGATCCATAATAGTATGTTATTATCGGATTTCAAATTTCGTAGCATTTGGATTCACCGTTTGGTCGCACGATTTGAAAACGCCTTGGAATAATTTAATTGAATGTAATTTAAACAGTCGATTTAAAAAGCTATCATCCACATACGATCGAATTGGGGCTTGAGGCTTGTTCCATTGGGTTCAGAATAGTGGTATAACATTAGGAACACTTGGCAGCACACCTCCATAGGGGTTTAAAATTTCGTGATATGTAGTATGAGATATTTAGAATTAAATAAAAATATATACGATCAAATCAAAGTCAAGTCTAAGCCGACCAACATCGTACCCCAGCCCCCCCTTTCACGTTTAAATCAAGTCTCCCCCCTTTCTCTTCAGTTAAATCCATAAACAAAAATCACATTCGTTTTAAAAAAAAAGGTAAATCGATTCAGATCGCAGCAGAAAAAAAATAGGGATCGAATCGCGATCGAGACGAGTCGCGAGAGTTTGGGGATGTGGGTGCGATGTCAAAGATGGAGTGCACACGTATGAAGGCGTGGGTTTCTCGAGTGGGTTGTGCACGCGAGTCGTAGGTTGCGCTGACAGTAACTGATGATTGGTCACGATTAGGGTTTAGGTTTAGGGAGATTGAAGGTAGCGTTCGAAGGAGGAGGCGACGCGATGGGTTATTCGTGGGTTCGTGGGTTCAAGGGGATGGTGGTCACGAATTTCCTATAGTGGAGGCGAAGACGCCTAGACGCGTGCAGGTGCTGGGTCGCGTGATTGGCAGATTCGAGCGAGGGTTGTCGTTAGGAGTTTTTGGGCTTTCGTTTGGGCGCAAGCGACCGAGGAAGAGATTTAGCAGGAAGGTGGAAGAATGGGGGGTCTTGGTCGAGATGTACAATTTGTGTACAGTTTGCATCCCAGTTTGGGTATAGCAAGCTAGGTGGAAGTAAGGGTGGAAGCAGGGGGTCTTATCGTCACTGTTTGTCTACAGTTTGCGTGCGCGGATGGTTGGTGGGCACGTACGCGTTAGCGGCAGGTTGTTGTAAGGTCGAACAGAGGATGCTCGTGCGTGTGGATGGTTGAGCGCGTACAAAGGAAGACGGGAATGTACGAAAAAGTTAAGGTAATTTGAAATTTAAATTTAAATTGTTATTAGTTTTATTAATTACAAATTGAAAAAATTAACTTATAAAAATTCATAATTCATTTATACGAGGTCTAAAAATCATGAAACAAGTCGAGATTGGAATGGTTTGCAAATTAATAACAAGGTGATAAATTCTCACTCATTTGGATTGCCGAAATTAAATTTAATAGTTAAAATTTATTCTGGATGTTTGGTTGAATTTATTAATTATTATCTATTGAATGATATCATATAGTGTATATATATAATATATATATATTAGTAGTTGGATATATTTCCTGTTGTTAGAGCGGATGAGACCCTATGTGCCTCGCATAATAGCGGATGACCCTATATATTGCGATATCTCACTCGAAGTGGGATTGGTATATTTATGTTGTATTAACATCTGTGGATGCAGGAAAATAGGTTGGAGGGATCCAACTGGATTCCTCAAATTTATATTGATTGTTTTTCATATATAATAATATATGATGTGTTAGAATAATCTATTACAGATTATTGTTGTGATGTGAATTATTGGATGCTATAGTAGCACTGGCCTAACTTTTGGTATTTGTAATGCACCAAAATTTTGAGGAAAATTATTTTAATAAAATAATTCAGTTCTAAAATATTTAGATTAAATGTTGAAGGATTTCTTGATGAAATGATGTGCAAGAGTATGTGTGCACATGCACACTGGAAATGGCACAAGGAAAAGGTTTAAGATCTCTGAAAAAAAATGATGATAATAAAATAAATAAACAAAGAAAGGAAGCATTTCAAATATGATTTTGAAATGTGAATTATTAATCCAATTAAAATATGTTTTTCTGTATACATTGAAATTAAATACTCTTTATGAAATTGGATATGTATACATACTGAAATTAAAAATATATTTGTATATTGAAATTAAAAAAATATGAAACATATGCATATGAATATTTTTACAGGAAGTAAGGAAGAATTAAATAAATACATATATGTCTATACACAGGAACATTTTTCTTTGAGTAGAAATATATTGGAACTAAGCAAGAAAAATAACATTAAAATGGTATGAGATATAATACAAGCAAGTATGTTATGTATAGTCAAAAATAGAAAGAGGGGGATTTCCAGAAATAAACAGATGAGTAAATTTAGTTAAGTCACACACTTTTCACATGACTTAGGTGAGTGGCCATTTTCTGAAAAAGTAAAGAAAAGAAAATGCAGCCTTAACTAATTGATATGGCCGGGGTAATCAAGGATGAAAATATGAAAACATAAAATGCAAAATACATGATGTTAGTCGGGACAAAAATGGAATTCTGCCTTGATAAAAACCCTAGTGAAAATGCTTATAAATAAGTAGTTATAGCCAGGGAAATCATTTTTACCCGAGATACTTAAAAATAAGAAAGGAAGAAAACATTTTAAAGGAAGAAAAAAAATACTCAAGGATTTTCTGAATCAACTAGAAGGGGATATTTAGGTGAGTAATCTCACTAGATTCATGGCATTAAGACCTGATATGAGGCAGCCAAACTTTTATGTTGCTATTGATATTTTCTGGTTTTTGTTAAACATAGTTTTATTAATATTCTTTGAATGGTTTTGATTTGATATAATGTTTTGTTATGGATGCTCTATGGATGGCCTTGATCTGATAAGATGTTTTATTATGGATGTGCGTGCTACTGTTTTATTATATTCTGAAAAGCTAAGGCATCAGATCTTGAACTTAGGGGAAGAATACTTATAACTGATATGGAATCATGGCAAGTAAATCTCAACAGAGAAAATAAAATAAGCTGCAATATACATTGTATAAGTGTTGAGGCTTTAGAAAAGGTATTAGGGGTGCAATATAGATTTCTATGTGCTGAGTCCCTGATCAAATAGCAAAAAATCTATAAGACAAAAATTATGATTTAGCTAGATCTTGAATCTGGCTCAATCATAGTTATTTGCAGATCATAATAATTCATTATGCCATGTTTCTATTCTCAGTGTAAATATTCTTGTACTTGATTCAAAGACAGGATATATGTTAGCAATATTCTTGAAAATAATTATTTGTTTGCCTTTGGAAAATATGCTTGCAGTATTACAGGGGTGTTTCAATGAACACAGTGACATGTTCACTTTCCTATCTGATGATAGGATTAAATAAATACAAATTAGTAAATGAACTAGGAACTGTGAGCCAAGAAGGCTGCTGGAGTGCTTGTCATATTTGAAGTATGCAAGTTTGGCACATGGTTTGTTTAAGCCCTGAGATTTTGTGCAATGATGTGAATTAGTTCATTGCAATATGTCCCTGTGATTCCTTGATAGCAGATGAGGCTAGGATTTAAGTGATATATATATATATATATGTAAAGGCTATGCATAAATTATGAAATAAGAGTATGAGTATTTCTTAGATTTGTTGAATTGGAACCATGATTGTTCCAGGGTATCTAAGTGCTGCAGATTGATGTGAATTCTTGCATAAACATGCTTGTGCTAATGGTTAATTTATGAAGTCATTGCACTTGCATAACAATTTATCTGACACATAGTAATATAGTTGATTTAAGAAAATTGCTTAAGCAACTGGCTAGTATTCATGTATCATTTATTTCCTTAATATCATGAATATATTGATGTTGCACATACCAGATCATAGATCTGACCCTTGCTTGCTCATGGCACATGGGGGTGTCTCATTTTAAATGAGGCAGCCACCAATGCTCTTTCAGGTAATGCAGGAACTAAGTAGAAAGTGAAGTTATGGCTAATGAGAAGGAATGAATGAACATGCTTGCTAGTTTTAATAAGAGCCTGTAATGATTTTATATGCATGTATTCATGAGAGAGTTGTGTTTGAATTTATTGATATGTAATGAACTTACTATGTTTGATTAAACTAGTTGTTTTCTGTTGAATCTTGCTAAGTATTAAAGTTTAAAAATTAAAAGATCACCTGAGTTGAATCAAGGAAATTAAGCTTAAAAGTTACCTGTGAAAATCTGAGAGAATAATAAAATTGTATTGAGCATTTGTCATACAAAAATTTATATGTATTAGTCAAGTTTCATTCATTCAAAAGCAGTTAGTTATGAAGTTGAAATCTGGCTTTAAACTTAAAGAATATTTTTAAGTATTTAGTAGCTTTTTATTGAAATATTTTGTAGAAAGTGCAACTTCACTTATAAGTTGTTTAAAAAAAACATATCTAAAGAAGGCTTAGGTGCTTTGCAACTAAATGGTATTCCAATTGCCATGACCAAAGTGTTTGGTTGATCAAGTAGGTCAGTGATTTGATAAGTAAGTGCTCTTTAAAAATCCTTAGTTCATTTTGGTAAATGTTGTACTAAACTCTTCTTCAAGTATTATTGACTAATATGCATATTAACTGGTTTGCATTATCAAACCAGTAAATACTTTTTAATTAAGATTTGGTTCATCCCAAAATATGGTGGTTATTTACTTATAAATCATTTTCATATCAAGTACTTTTATCATCTCAAACTCAGAAGCAAATGATTAAATGACCAGTTTAAGGTAGTGTCAAATTGATGGAATCAGAAACAAGAGAATAATAAAATAGCTTTAATTTCTGAGATAATTCCATCAAGATAAATTTTTGAAATTCTTAGATAAAACAAGCACGATTACTATATTAAACAAGATTTAAGCAGGACCTACATATATAAATAATAAGTAACAAAGAAAAATATTTAAGTGGAGGTTTAGATTTAAACTTAAAACAAATTCAAATCAAACAGAACTTGGTCTTGTTTAGAAAAAAAATTTATATTACTCTGATTTAAACAAGAGGAACACATACATCCTCATATGTATGTGCATATCTTTTTGAACATACTGATATATCTATATTAGTGGTAATTTTGAATCCTGGACAAATTGTTTGAAAAGAAAATGACTCTGAGAATTAAATTGAATTGTAAATGCAAAAAAAAAAGATTTCCTAGAAAATATAGGTAAAATTTGGAGGGTCGTTTCAGTTGGTATCAGAGCAAATGGTTGCATTGATTGTTGAATACTATAGAAATGTATTATATCTGTTTGTTTTGGATGAAATAATTTAGATAGGAAAATATTAACTATAGAAAATACTCACAGTACACTAATACTATTTGCCCATAACTTGGTTAGCAAACCATGGTAGGAAGGGGATCACATCATGCAGGAACAAGTGCACCACAAATGCTTGATATGCAAGAGTTTGTAAAGGTTTTAAGGGATGGAATTGGGCATAGGCCTGAGAATCCACATGAGGAACTTTCAAAATTATTAAAGGCTTATACAAACTTGGGAGGTAAGAGTTTTGAAGGGACTGAGAATATGATGGAAATTCAAGCCTGGTTGAGAACACTGGATAGGATTTTCAATGACATGCAGCTTGATGATCAGAGGAAGAGGCAAGTGGCTTCAAGACAGCTGAAAGGAGTAGCTTTAGGCTGGTGGAAGGTGATCATAGCTGGGAGAATTGAAAATGAAATCACTTGGAATCAATTCAAGGAGATGTTGGAGGCAAGATTTGTACCAACATCAGCTAAGACCACATTACTTGAAGAATTTATTAGACTCAGGCAAGGAACATTGAATGTCACTGAGTATACTCAAAAGTTTGAGGGATTATCCAAATATGGAGCAATGCTAGTGGCAGATGAAGCATCCAAAAATGATAGGTACATTAGAGGTTTGAACCTAGGACTTAGCAGAGCCATGCTACCATATGCAGATAGGACTTTTGATCAAGTAATAGATCTGGCTTTAAAATTGGAACAGCATGATAAGGAAAGAGAGAAGTACATGAATTTTAAGAACCAAAGTAACAAGAAGAATAAGGGAATATATCACCCTTATGATAAAAAGAAGGAGGAGACAGACAACAAGAAGGCCAATGACACCAAGGCTAATGATGTTAAGAAGAAATTGGTCTGCCATCATTGTGGAAAGGAAGGACACATTAAACCAAGGTGCCCAGAGTTAAAAGGAGGAGCCTTCAAATGCTACCTATGTGGGAAAGAGGGGCATATGAAGAGGAACTATCCTGAGTACAAGCAGCAAGGGAAGTTAGCAAATCTGGAGGGCAAGAGCAAATCTACAATGGAAATTAATGCTGATAATCATAGCCAAGTGGAAGGTACATTACTTATTTGTACCATACCCATAGTAGTAGTATATGATACTGTGGCAACTCACTCTTTGATTTCTTATGAACTAGTCAAAATGCTAAAATTGAATTGCATATTGGTTGAAACTCCATTGCTTATACAAAGTCCACTATGGAGTTCTAGTGTTTTAAACATGATTTGTGTGGATGTGAAATTAAACATAGTAGGAGATACTTTTATTTCCAATTTATATGTTTTGAACTACCCAAATATAGGTGTAATATTGGGGGTAGACTGGTTAAGGAAATTTAAAGCCATAATTAACTTAGAATCATCCACCATATCATTGCAAAATCTTAGAGGCCAGAGAATCATAATTTTATGTGAAGTGGCTAAAGAAAGGAAATTATATCATTTAATTGACTTGGAAAAAGATTCCAGTGAACTTACTATTGAAGAAATTCCCATAGTCAATAAATACTTGGATGTGTTTGGGGAGGTTAAGGGTGTTCCACACCATAGACCAGTAGAGTTTCAAATCAATCTTATTCCCAGAGCAAGCCCAATAATAAAGAAACCCTATAGAATGGGGCCAAGTGAACTAAAAGAATTGAAAAATCAGTTAGAAGAATTAGAAAGCAAAGGATTTATAAGGCCAAGTAATTCATGCTGGGGTGCTCCAGTAGTGTTTGTGAGAAAACATGATGGTACTTTGTGAATGTGTATAGATTACAGAGAGCTAAATAAAGTTACTATTAAGAATAAATACCCATTGCCTAGAATTGATGATCTCTTTGATCAACTCAGTGGAGCTAAAATATTTTCTAGGTTAGACTTAGCATCTGGGTTCCATCAGATGAAGGTTGAGGACTCAAGTGTTAAGTACACTGCATTTAACACCAGATATGGTTTGTATGAGTTTCTAGTTATGCCATTTGGGCTGACAAATGCCCCTTCATATTTTGTAGATTTAATGAATAGAATATTCAGAGATTATTTAGACAAGTTTGTGCTAATTTTTATTGATGATATTTTGGTTTATTCCAAAATAGTAGAAGAGCATAAAAATCATTTGCATCTGGTTTTTTCTAGATTGAGGAAAAAAGATTTAAAGGAAAATTTTTCAAAATGTGCATTTTGGAAAGAGGAAGTACATTTCCTTGGCCATGTTATTTCTGCAAAAGGAATTTCAGTGAACCCCAATAAGGTTGTAGCAATTCAAGCATGGAAAAGACCAAGTACAGTGAGTGAGGTAAGATTATTTATGGGGATGGCAGGATATTATAGGAGATTTATAAAAGATTTTTCTAAAATGTCATCACCACTTACAAATTTAACTAGAAAGAATCAAGTGTTTATATGGACTGAAAAATGTGAGCAAGCTTTTATCAAAATAAAGGAAGCCTTAGTTAATGCACCAGTGTTGAGAGTACCTGAAGGAAATGAGGGATTAATTGTGTATACTGATGCAAGTGGCTCTGGGCTAGGGGCTGTGTTGATGCAACAAGACCAAGTAATAGCCTATGCATCTAGGCAATTAAAGCCACATGAAACTAGGTATGCAACCCATGATCTTGAACTAGCAGCAGTAGTGTATGCCTTAAAGCTTTGGAGACATTACTTATTAGGTGCCAAATTTATTTTGTACACTAATCATAAGGCACTGAAATATCTATTCTCACAAAAAGATTTAAACATGAGGCAACATAGGTGGGTGGAGTTTCTAGCTGCCTATGACTTAGACATACTTTATACACCAGGTAAAGCAAACAAAGTTGCTGATGCTCTAAGTATACAACATGCTAAATTAGCCATGTTGATGATAGAAGAATTTAAGGACTTGTCTTTGCTGGCTGAATTAGAAATCGGGGAGAATGGCTGTGTGCACATGGATGTACATGTGCATGGTGCACAGGAAAATAGAGGGAAGTTGAGCTTGATGACACTTCAATCTGAATTAATTTTGAAGGTAAGTAAAATGCAAGACCAAGACCCTGTTATAGTTGAGAAGAAAATTCTCATATCAAAAGGGGAAGAAGTGACAAATTACCATATTGATAAAAATGGTTATTTAAGAAACCAGGATAGAATATGTGTTCCAGAAAACATAGAATTGAAGGAGGAAATATTAAATGATTATCATAAGAGTAAGTACTCCATACACCCAGGCAGTACAAAAATGTATCAAAATTTGAAAAGAAATTTTTGGTGGAAGGGAATGAAGTCAGATGTGGCCAAACATGTTGCAAGGTGTATGACTTGCCAACAAGTTAAGGCAGAAACACAAAGACCATCAGGGTTGTTACAACCTCTTGGCATACCACAGTGGAAATGGGAAGATATATCTATGGATTTCATAGATGGACTGCCTAGATCTAAAAGAGGAAACACAAGTATATGGGTGATAGTAGATAGGCTAACTAAAGTGGCACATTTCATTCCAGTCAAATCAGAAAGGAATGCACCAAAATTAGCACAAGTATTTATGAAGGAGGTGGTAAGATTGCATGGCATTACCAAAACCATTGTGAGTGATAGGGATACCATCTTCACCTCAAGATTCTGGAAAAGTTTTCAAGAAGCCATGGGGAGTGAATTATGCTTAAGCACTGCCTACCATCCACAATCAGATGGACAAACTAAGGTGGTGAACAAAGTTCTAGAAGACTTATTGAGAGCATGTGCATTGGATTTTGGAGGCAACTGGGAGGATCATCTCCATCTAGCTTAGTTTACATACAATAACAGCTATCAAATCACCATAGGGATGGCTCCATTTGAAGCCTTATATGGAAAGCCATGTTTATCACCTGTATGTTGGGTAGAGACATGAGAGAGGGCTGTTTTAAATCCTTAATATGTAAAAGAGACTACAGAGAAAATTGGGCTAATAAGAAAAAGGATAGCAGCAGCTCAAGACAGGCAAAAGAAGTTTGCAGACATGAAGAGGAAGCAGGTGGAATATGGAGTAGGAGACTTTGTTTTCATCAAAGTTTCACCCATGAAAAAGGTCCTGAGGTTTGGCAAGCAAGGTAAGCTCACACCAAGGTATGTTGGACCCTATAAAATTTTGGAAAGAATAGGCTCATTAGCATACAAATTAGAACTGCCAGAAGAAATAAAAGCAATGCACAATGTGTTTCATGTATCACAACTTAGAAGATGGGTACATGATAAGGAAGAGATTTTGGAGAAACCCACTCAAGTCCAGATCAACCCTGACATGGTTTATGAGAAGGAACCAGTGGGGATTTTAGCTAAAGAAGAAAAGAAATCAAGAAGTAAAACTTTGAAACTGGTGACGATCCAGTGGAGTCTTGATCCAAATGACTGTACATGGGTGTTAGAGGACAAGATTAGGATAGATTATCCTAAGCTTTTTGCAGATTAAAGGTAATTTTTAAAAATTTCTGGAAAATCTAATATATATGGTTGTTATGATTTAATTTGTTTGCTTATGCATATGTTTGATGGTATCCTTAGAATCAGTAAATGCTTGTTATAAGTATTAGAAAAATTGTGAGGACACAATTCCTAAAAGGAGGGGTGAATGTAATGCCCCATAATTTTAAGGAAAATTATTTTAATAAAATAATTCAGTTTTAAAATATTTAGATTAAATGTTGAAGGATTTCTTGATGAAATGATGTGCAAGAGTATGTATGCACATGCACACTGGAAATGGCACAAGGAAAAGATTTAAGATCTCTGAAAAAAAAATGATGATAATAAAATAAATAAACAAAGAAAGGAAGCATTTCAAATATGATTTTGAAATGTGAATTATTAATCCAATTAAAATATGTTTTTCTGTATACATTGAAATTAAATACTCTTTATGAAATTGGATATGTATACATACTGAAATTAAAAATATATTTGTATATTGAAATTAAAAAAATTATGAAACATATGCATATGAATATTTTTATAGGAAGTAAGGAAGAATTAAATAAATACATATATGTCTATACACAGGTACATTTTTCTTTGAGCAGAAATATATTGGAACTAAGCAAGAAAAATAACATTAAAATGGTATGAGATATAATACAAGCAAGTATGTTATGTATAGTCAAAAATAGAAAGAGGGGGATTTCCAGAAATAAACAGATGAGTAAATTTAGTTAAGTCACACACTTTTCACATGACTTAGGTGAGTGGCCATTTTCTGAAAAAGTAAAGAAAAGAAAATGCAGCCTTAACTAATTGATATGGCCGGGGTAATCAAGGATGAAAATATGAAAACATAAAATGCAAAATACATGATGTTAGTCGGGACAAAAATGGAATTCTGCCTTGATAAAAACCCTAGTGAAAATGCTTATAAATAAGTAGTTATAGCCAGGGAAATCATTTTTACCCGAGATACTTAAAAATAAGAAAGGAAGAAAACATTTTAAAGGAAGAAAAAAAAATACTCAGGGATTTTCTGAATCAACTAGAAGGGGATATTTAGGTGAGTAATCTCACTAGATTCATGGCATTAAGACCTGATATGAGGCAGCCAAACTTTTATGTTGCTATTGATATTTTCTGGTTTTTGTTAAACACAGTTTTATTAATATTCTTTGAATTGTTTTGATTTGATATAATGTTTTGTTATGGATGCTCTTTGGATGGCCTTGATCTGATAAGATGTTTTATTATGGATGTGCGTGCTACTGTTTTATTATATTCTGAAAAGCTAAGGCATCAGATCTTGAACTTAGGGGAAGAATACTTATAACTGATATGGAATCATGGCAAGTAAATCTCAACAGAGAAAATAAAATAAGCTGCAATATACATTGTATAAGTGCTGAGGCTTTAGAAAAGGTATTAGGGGTGCAATAGAGATTTCTATGTGCCGAGTCCCTGATCAAATAGCAAAAAATCTACAAGACAAAAATTATGATTTAGCTAGATCTTGAATCTGGCTCAATCATAGTTATTTGCATATCATAATAATTCATTATGCCATGTATCTATTCTCAGTGTAAATATTCTTGTACTTGATTCAAAGACAAGATATATGTTAGCAATATTCTTGAAAATAATTATTTGTTTGCCTTTGGAAAATATGCTTGCAGTATTACAGGGGTGTTTCAATGAACACAGTGACATGTTCACTTACCTATCTGATGATAGGATTAAATAAATACAAATTAGTAAATGAACTAGGAACTGTGAGCCAAGAAGGCTGCTGGAGTGCTTGTCATATTTGATGTATGCAAGTTTGGCACATGGTTTGTTTAAGCCCTGAGATCTTTGTGCAATGATGTGAATTAGTTCATTGCAATGTGTCCCTGTGATTCCTTGATAGTAGTTGAGGCTAGGATTTAAGTGATATATATATATATGTAAAGGCTATGCATAAATTATGAAATAAGAGTATGAGTATTTCTTAGATTTGTTGAATTGGAACCATGATTGTTCCAGGGCATCTAAGTGCTGCAGATTGATGTGAATGCTTGCATAAACATGCTTGTGCTAATGGTTAATTTATGAAGTCATTGCACTTGCATAACAATTTATCTGAAACATAGTAATATAGTTGATTTAAGAAAATTGCTTAAGAAACTGGCTAGTATTCATGTATCATTTATTTGCTTAATATCATGAATATATTGATGTTGCACATACCAGATCATAGATCTGACCCTTGCTTGCTCATGGCATATGGGGGTGTCTCATTTTAAATGAGGCAGCCACCAATGCTCTTTCAGGAAATGCAGGAACTAAGTAGAAAGTGAAGTTATGGCTAATGAGAAGGATTGAATGAACATGCTTGCTAGTTTTAATAAGAGCCTGTAATGATTTTATCTGCATGTATTCATGAGAGAGTTGTGTTTGAATTTGCTGATATGTAATGAACTTACTATGTTTGATTAAACTAGTTGTTTTCTGTTGAATCTTGCTAAGTATTAAAGTTTAAAAATTTAAAGATCACCTGAGTTGAATCAAGGAAAATAAGCTTAAAAGTTACCTGTGAAAATTTGAGAGAATAATAAAATTGTATTGAGCATTTGTCATACAAAAATTTATATGTATTAGTCAAGTTTCATTCATTCAAAAGCAGTTAGTTATGAAGTTGAAATCTGGCTTTAAACTTAAAGAATATTTTTAAGTATTTAGTAGCTTTTTATTGAAATATTTTGTAGAAAGTGCAAGTTCACTTATAAGTTGTTTAAAAAAACATATCTAAAGAAGGCTTAGGTGCTTTGCAACTAAATGGTATTCCAATTTCCATGACCAAAGTGTCTGGTTGATCAAGTAGGATCAGTGATTTGATAAGCAAGTGCTCTTTAAAAATCCTTAGTTCATTTTGGTAAATGTTGTACTAAACCCTTCTTCAAGTATTATTGACTAATATGCATATTAACTGGTTTGCATTATCAAACCAGTAAATACTTTTTAATTAAGATTTGGTTCATCCCAAAATATGGTGGTTATTTACTTACAAATCATTTTCATATCAAGTACTTTTATCATCTCAAACTCAGAAGCAAATGATTAAAGGACCAGTTTAAGGTAGTGTCAAATTGATGGAATCAGAAACAAGAGAATAATAAAATAGCTTTAATTTCTGAGATAATTCCATCAAGATAAATTATTGAAATTCTTAGATAAAACAAGCAGGATTACTATATTAAACAATATTTAAGCAGGACCTACCTATATAAATAATATGTAACAAAGAAAAATATTTAAGTGGAGGTTTAGATTTAAACTTAAAACAAATTCAAACCAAACAGAACTTGCTCTTGTTTAGAAAATTTTTTTTATATTACTCTGATTTAAACAAGAGGACCACATACATCCTCATATGTATGTGCATATCTTTTTGAACATACTGATATATCTATATTAGTGGTAATTTTGAATCCTGGACAAATTGTTTGAAAAGAAAACGACGCTGAGAATTAAATTGAATTGTAAATGCAAAAAAAAGAATTCCTAGAAAATATAGGTAAAATTTGAAGGGTCATTTCAGTATTTTAAATACCATAAGTATTATTTTTGGACTCTTAAAGGATTTAAAAGGATATTTTGAATGGAAGAATATTTACATAGAAATTTGGATTATTCTTAAGAAATTGATTTGGATAAAAACAATAATTGATTTTGGTTTGTATTTAACTATTCGTAAAAATATTTTAAATAGAGATTTTAAAAATAATTTATATAAAGGATTTTTAAACGATGGATTTTTAAACGATATTTCTGGAAAATATGAAAAGAAGTTGAAATCGATATAAAAAATAGATTGGCAAAAATAAATGAAATTTATTAAGAAATCGATTTATAAAATTGGATTTTATAAATGAAATTAGTTTTATAAACAAGTGGAAACTCAAAGAAGTTTATAAATTCATAACGATCCTTATAAATAAGGGTTAAACGATATCAGTTGATAAATTAGTAATATAAATTCATAGGGTAAATTTATATCAGAATATGGAAATCGGTTTGAGGAAAAATAGTGGTTTCTATTTTTTAAATGTGAAAATGGTTATGGGAACGGAAGTGAAATCGATGTGTAGTGAAACAAGTGGGATTTATAAATTGAAATTAGACATTGGAATTTTAAAAATATATTTTAATCGAGAAGTTAAATTGTTTCAAAAGAGAATTTTTATATATTCAAACTATGTAATTTAAAGCTGTTTAGTAATAAAATACTTCGAAAGTGAATTTTTCAAATATTTAATATTAATTGAAATAAATTTCTAATTTTTATAATAAGCTTCATAAAATCAATTTGTTATTTGAAAATGAAATAGAGAATGAAGTATCAGTGTTTATTTAAGTTTATTAAAATTTTAAATAATTACATAAACGTGTTTTTAAAAATAAATTATCATTCTTTAAAAATACTTATTATACATATATAGAGTTTTGAAATTGAATTTATTTATAAACTCTCTCGAGATGTGGAAACGGATATGATTTTTAGAAGTTGTAAATGGATAGACGAGATTATACGTGAGTATAATCGACTTTGGAAAATGTAAAGGAATTAATATAAATTCCAGAAATGTAGGAGATAGGATAAGAAAAACTCCTAAGTATTGATATTAGAAATGATTTCAAAAAATGGATTATAATATTTTCCTAAGTGAGAAAATGACGGTTTTTGAAAATATTTAGAGACAAAGGATTTATATCGAGATATTTTCTAAGTAATGGATTATAAATCGAAGTTGGAAATATTTCACTAAGTGTTGAAGTGAGGTACGGGTGGAGATATCCTGTTATGGAAACAAGTATTCAGAATGTTTCCAAATATTTATAAATTTGAAATAGATTTGAATATATATCTTTGTAAAGAAATTTTGAAATGAATGTTTTAAAGAATTATAAACAATGGCCTAGTGACTGCTTATGGATGTTATTTGATAGTTAAATAATCGACTATCAATATTGGCTAATTTCGTTAATCGTTTCGAAGAGACCGGGATCAGATTTCATTATTCGAAAACCACTTCGATCCGTACGAATGGATATCGTGAAGATAGTGAAGACGGTGATTCGGTTTGTCCAGACCCAAGACAACTTGTATAGACGAATGCTATCAGAACATCGTCATTTGAGGACGACGAGCATTATAAGTGAAATTGTTCTTGAAAGGTAATCGTAGCCTCAAGCCTCATCAACCGGAATGACTGAAAATCAGGAGAGATATAGCAAGGCTAAGTGGGTCGCACCCAATTAGGGTATGTTATCACCTTTCTAGATACCCTCAGATTTATTATAAATTATGGATACGGTGGTGCATGGAAAAAGAGCTCTCGATAAGGGTGGGAACACCCGGGGTGATAACATATTCGGTTCTATCCAGGTTAGGGATATGGCCGGTCTTATGTTGTAGGGGATCCCGGCGAGGTCCTCGGTACATTTTTCTAGCTGTGTACCATGATAGGTGTTACCCAAGTGCCTAGTCATTGTATGGAATCCATTCTCCAATATGCGCCTTACGGTTTTGATTGTGCCCAATTATGCTGAAAAGTGAGATGCAAGCATTTCAGCTATTTTCTATTTACTTTGTTTAGACACTATTATAATATCAGACGATTTTGATAAAAATGTTTTGGTTATCGTAAGGGAAAAACCTGTTGTGTTTATGTGTGACATGGTCTTACGAGATACCTTTGTTTTTAAAGGATTTTGATAAAAGTTAATAATTCAATTTGAGTGTGTTTTCTCATGCTGGTTTTCCAGACTGACTCGGGTGTTATTTTATTATAATGCTTGGGTCAGACCGAGTATTAAAGATTCAGGATAGGATGCTATGGAGCTCAGGAGACGAGCTGGATGACAAGACGTATTTCCGTACTTGATTTGTATTTCCGCTATGTGAGGACAAGTTATTAAACTATCCAGATTAATTGTTGTCTATTGTACTCTGATAATGGCATGTATATTAACAGTACAGTTATTGTATTTAAAATCTATTATTATATATTATATTTTGTTCCACTGCGATTATGAGATTCTGTGTTGTTGTTTTCTGTTTCTTGTTGTATCTTTTTTCTTCTTAACCCTAATGATCTGGTATTTCTGACACTCGATTGCTCGGCGTTCTATATAGTGAACGTATTAGTGTTGATTTTCGAAGGTCGAAAATCCCGTGTTCGTTACAGTGGTATCAGAGTTGAAGGTTAAGCGAGAACCTTGGCTCTGGTGGGGATTACTCATTAGAGATAGGGTCAGTAGAACCCTAGAATGAGTTTGAGTGTATTAATAGATATGAGCGCGTATTTGTTAGTGAATATAAAATGGTTTATATTGTGTAGATTAATCTGTTGGGTGTATATAAATTCTAGTCGAGTAGTGGGATGCCACGACATCGATAAGGGTTTCTAAACACTTGAATAGAGTAATTCGACACAGTATGGTTTTGGGAGTGGGTAAAAGAAATAATTTTACCCAAATTATATTTTGATATAAAAGAAATAATTTTCTGAAACTATCATAGTATATTGGTGTGTTTGGTTATTATTATATAATCAAAAAAGTTATAAAATTGGAAATGGTTTATTAAAACCAAATTAGATTGTATAAGAATGAATTATACGGATGAGTTAAAAACTAAAAATGGATTCAAACCAAAATTTGGAAATTTAAATCCTGGAGCTTTTGGAAAGATTTTCCAAGGCATTTTGAAATAAATATTGGTGATATTATTTTTGGACTAGAAAATGCTTTAAATTGGATTTAAAAATGGATTTTGGAAGTGATGAAGCATTGAACTCACTTCATTCACTGGAAAATAATTCTGGTAATGACGGCCGCATCATCAGTATTCATTTCGAGTTTCTAAGTGACGGATTGCTACCAAGGTGGTTGGATATGGAGATTTTTGGGGAAAACAAGTGTTGTTTTGGAAATTCCAAAAGGAATTGTTATGGAAAAAATATCAGGTTGATTTTGAAAATCCAAGGAAGTGATTTGTTAAAACAAAGAGAGTGTATGTGTGTGTGTGTATTTGATTTCAAAGTGATTTGAAATAAATATCGAGTATTTGAATTTTGAAATTCTTATTAAATGTTCTAGAAATATCAGAAAATAAGTTATGAACTTATAATTTGTGAATGATTTTAAAGAAAATATGGAAATTGAACCTTAGAAGTAAATTTTAACTCGAATAAGTTAAAATGAATAAAATTTAACTTGAGTTACGTTAAATAAAATTGGATTGGAAATGGTACCGATTGGGATTGAGATATAAAATTAAATGAATTGAATTGAAAATGAATAAGCGAATGGAACAAATAAATATAAGAAAGGAAAGTGTGGAGCATTGGAGTTTGGAATGGAAATTTAACTTAAGTTAAATAAAAATTTTAAGTGGAAAAGAAAATTCTGGAATTGTGAATAAATAAAGTTTGAATAGTTGACAAAAAAATTGGAGTTAATGGAATGAGTATATATTTAAGCTATAAAGTGTTGTATAATCTTGAGTTAATAGTAATAAAATGTGAATATACTCAAGTATAAAATTGATGGAATTGTGAAGAAAATAAGTTGTGTAACTTATAAAATTGAAAAGTGAAATAAAAAACCAAAATAAAAATGGTTTGATATTTTAGTGAAGGAATAAAAATCCGAACTTGAATTATAAAAGGAATTTGAACTCAAGTAAATTGAATAAAGTGATTTTTGAAAGGAAAATCGGATTTTGAACTATAAAATGGAAGTGAACTAATTTGATAAATTAATTAGTTAATTGAATATGGGAATGGAACTTAACTTGGTTATGTAAATGAAATTGTGGATGAAAATTTAAATTGAATGTGGGACTTGAGTTATAAATGAAATTCGACTTAAAGAGTAAGAGAATTAATTATATTTGAAATGTTGTCGAATAAAATAGAAATGAATTGAAATAGTGATGACTTAAGTTATAAATAAATTCAATTCAAGTGTAAATAAATTGAATATGGCCTTGGATGTCATTTAAATAATTTCGAGAATGAATTTGAGTATGGGATTAAATTTGAAGTGGATTGAGTGAATGAACAAATTAAATAAATTAGGAAATCGAATGGAATTTGATTAAATAAGAATCAATCTAAAATTGAAATGGGATTTGATTACAATAGAAATGAGCTTAAGTATATGATTGAATTAATTGGAAATAAAATGAATTTACTTAAGTTAATATGGAAGCTTAGCTTAAATAAATGTATGAAATGGTTCATAAATAAATTAGCATGGAATGATTCCGAGCTTAATAAAACGGTTTTGAATATAATGAATGTGGATATGAATGGAATGTAAATGAATTAATTGAGAATTAATTTGAAATGAGATAGAATTAAATATAAATTGATTCGGAATCAATTTGAAATAGTTATAAACTGAAATGGTTATTTTATTAAATAAATATCACCGAATTTGCATTAAAAAAATTGTCGTTGACGAAAACGGAAGTAAATAAAATTCTGCGAATAAATGGGAAGTGGACAAATTCGTTTTGAAATCAATTTGGAATGGATATGAGTTTGTTTGGTATAAATATGTATTGAATGCAATAATTGGGTTGTAAATCATTTCGAATTGAATGAAAAGGTATAGGGATCGATTGAAAGTAATTAAATTAGTATCGAAACCCTATAATCGCTTATAAACATATGTATGGCTTGTTGGTTTATGAATTCATGTGTTTAACTAGCTAAATGGATGAAATGTTATAAAATTTCATATTTTTGGTACTTATGTGTTTAAATTGAGTAAACACAGGTATATGGAGCTGTTTTGCTTGATTTTGGTCGCGCAAACTGCATATAAAATAAGCCGCTCGCTTAAAAATGCTAAAATAGGGTACGTTTTCGGATTAAAAATCGCAAAATATATAAATGTTGATATATATTGTGTTTTCCGACCGTGTGGGTCGATATATATGTTTTTATCCCTCTTTTCATATTGCAAAAGGCTCTCCGTACAAGGGAGACTCTGCCAAAAAAATTTGAAAATTTAGGGTGTTAGAAAATTTTTGGAAATTTTTTGTTAACGGTAATTTGATTTCGAATTGTAATTAGAATAAAGGATTTTGGAATTAGAATTGAAAACTAATTGTTTTGGTTGGAACTGAAAGATTAGAAAAGTGAAATATCGAGTTTTAACTAAGTGGATTTTGTTAAGTTAATGGGTTTGGAGCATTTTCCTGCCTTAGCAATTTCGGGGACGAAGTTCTTTTAAGGGGGAGGAATGTAACGACCCTGATTTTTGGTCGTTGATTTTGAACATTTAATTTATTTTAAATGTTGAGTTTTGAAATGTGAATAGAATTTTAATATGGAATTTAATGATCAAATAAGTGGAATAAAACTTCAGTTTCAAATACAGCGATTTATTGGATAAATTTAATTGTTGAATTAATAATTGGAAATCATTCAAATAATTGAATTAGAGTAGAATATGAATCGAAAATGATTTCTAATGGTGATATAAATTCTACTGGAATTATAATTGAGTTAGTAAGTTCTAAAACTGAAATTTTAAGCGATTTCGTAAAAATAGGAAACCGTCGATTTAATCGACGATTTAAAATAGCAATCCGGGGCACAGTCTCGGAATTCGACGAAACCAGTTCCATTGGATCCGTAATAGTGTGTTATTATCGGATTTCAAATTTCATAGCGTTTAGATTCACCATTTGGTCGCACGATCTGAAAACGCCTAGGAATAATTTAATTGAATTTAATTTAAATAGTCGATTTATAAAGCTATCTTCCACATACGATCGAATTGGGGCACGAGGCTTGTTCCATTGGGTTTGTAATAGCAGTATAACGTTAGGAACACCTGAAGGCATGCCTCCATAGGGTTCAAAATTTCGTGATATGTAGTATGAGATATTTAGAATTAAATAAAAATACATATGATCAAATCAAAGTCAAGTCTAAGCCGACCAACATCGTACCCCAGCCCGCCTTTCACGTTTAAATCATGTCTCCCCCCTTTCTCTTCAGTTAAATCCACAAACGAAAATCTCATTTGTGTAAACAAAAAAAGGAAAATAGATTCATATCGCAGTAGAAAAAAAAGGGATCGAATCGCGATCGAGACGAGTCGCGAGAGCTTGGGGATGTAGGCGCGATGTCGAAGATGGACCGCGCGCGTATGACGGTGTGGTTTTCTCGAGTGGATTGTGGACGTGAGTCGTAGGTGGCGCTGGTGGCAACTGATGATTGGTCGCGATTAGGGTTTGGGTTTAGGAAGATTGAGGGTAGCGTTTGAAGGAGGAGACGCCGCGATGGGTCATTCGTGGGTTTGTGGGTTCAAGGGGATGGTGGTCGCGAATTTCCTGTATTGGAGGCAAAGACGCCAGGAAGCGTGCAGGCGTTTGGTCGCGTGATTGGCATATGCGAGCGAGGATTGTTATCGTTAGGAGTTTTTGGGCTTTTGGTTTGGGCGTAAGCGGCCGTGGAAGAGATTTAACAGGAAGGTGGAAGCAGGGGGGTCTTGGTCGAGATTTACAGTTTGTGTACGGTTTGCATCACTGTTTGGGTATAACAAGCTAGGTGGAAGCAGGGGGTCTTGTCATCACTGTTTGTGTACAGTTTGCATGCGCGGATGGTTGGTGGGCACGTACGCGCTGGTGGCAGGCTGCTGTAAGGTCGAACAGAGGATGCTCGTGCGTGTGGATGGTTGAGCGCGTACAAAGGAAGGTGGGAACGTATGAGTCAGTGAAGGTAATTTGAAATTTAAATTTAAATTGTTATTAGTTTTATTAATTACAAATAGAAATAATTAACTTATAAAAATTCATAATTCATTTATACGAGGTCTAAAAATCGTGAAACAAGTCGAGATTGGAATGGTTCACAAATTAAAAACAAGGTGAGAAATTCTCACTCATTTGGATTGCCGAAATTAATTTTAATAGTTAAAATTTATTTTGATTATTATCTGTTGAATGATATAATATATAGTGTATATATAGTAATATATATTAGTAGTTGGATATATTTCTCGTCGTTGGAGCGGATGCGTAAAGACCCGCAAATCCGTCTTCCGAAAACTCGACACCGATACGTCCACTGTACCAAATTGTCGAATAATCGAATGGCGGAAACGTGAAACTTTAGGGTTAAAAGAAGAGGTAGAAGAAAAGATAGAAGAAAAAGAGAGAAGAACAACACAGAAAACACAGAACAGGAACAATATCAGAATCTCACATATCGCAGCGGAACGATATATAATAGATAAATCAATAATCTTTAAAACAAAAGACTATATCAGTTTATACATACATCAATCATCAGAGTTTACAACAATGGACAGTTATATAAACTTGTCCTCATACAGAATACACAGCGGAATAAATAACAAGTACGATAGTACGCTTTGCCATCCAGCTCATCTCCAAAGCTCCAGAATATCCTTAATATCCTGATAAAATAACTCTAGGCTGCCCGTGTGGAAAATTATGGGCACCCAGAGTTTAGAAAGGGAACAATAAACTCCAGGTCAGTCATGGTGACTGGTGTGAGATCGTAAAACAGTTATTTTTGCAAAGAAAATAAAACAACTTCGCAATGCTTTTGGAAAATGAAACTACCATAAGGCCTCCCACCACACACACAATGCAAACGCAGAATTGGAGGAGATTTCTCCTTATGATAGTCAAAAATGCTTACTACGCAAATCAGTTGATATTATTATTAATGTCTAGTGTGGAAAACATTTTCGAAAGTATAATATCAATCTTAGCCAACATACAACTATTGTTGTATGTCTACTATAGCTACTACGTTCAGTAGCAGGTTACCGCCACATCCCATAGCAGGTAATACAATTAAAAACCGTACAGGGTTCGTAGTGTTTCTTTGGATTTCCAACAAATGATTAGGCTAAGGAACTTCCTTACCAAAATAGAAACGCCTCTGGAAAGACGCCCCGGATCCTAACCGGATCTCTGCAAACAAAGGCCGACGCTACCTCACGCTGTACAGCTGTAACTAGGTAACTAACACACTGACGCTACTTCACGCTGTACAGCTGTAACTAGGTAACTAACACACAAATATGTCATCCCCCGGTCGTAACCAACCTTTATCCGAGGATCCTCAATCGAAAAGCAACAGCCACAAAATATAATCAACATAGGTAAAATATCTGGGCTCCATACCATGATATCACCTTTTATCCAGAAGGAAATGGCATACCCTAGGGGCGCTACCCCTACAAACCTTTGCCGCACATTCCTGTTTCGACCATTACCGGGTTGTGAGGCTCGACGAAGTCTCGTCCACAAAGCCACGCTTTTTCACAAAGCCACGCTTTGATCCACAATTGATCAACAGCACTTCGTGTGCCACATTACCAAATTGGGAATGTATCACTAGTAACCATCAACTACATAACCTCTGAGCTCGTACGTCTCAGAGAAGGGTGTTAAGCTAAGAGAATAAATTCTCCGCCACCAACAGAAATGTATTTGATAGAAACCAGCTTTACATCTCAAAGTGTAACGTCAGACACACATCCATACAAGTCCGTTCCGGGATCGAACGGAACCGAAGGCACTTCCAAAGAAGCCCTTGCAATCCGGATATTCACTAATCACGTCCGGACTTCCCATCACAAAAAGAGTGATATAAATCTCTATACCGGAGCAACTCGGTGCAGAGACATTCGACAGGTTGTCCTTTCATTTTCACAAATATTCGGTCTTCACACCGGTCTTCAAATGCTATCCATTCGCGGCGTATCACTATTCGGAATGGGTTATATGACACAAAGGTCCTCTCCCGACTTAACCGAATAATGAGCGTTTGTTTTAAAAAAACAAATCAAGTGCCATTTCAAAGGCAAATATTGATAGTCGGTTATTTAACTATCAATAACATTCATAACAAACATCCAATTCAAATAATTTTTTCCCAAATTATTTATTTCAAAATATCTTCAAAAGATATATATTTTCCACACTTCACATTTGAAAATCAATTTCAAATCATAATTTACACTTCACATTTGAAAATCCATTTCAAATCATTTTATGGTCCATTTAAACCAATTAGATAAATCCTTATCGATTTATTTCAAATTTACATTTCAAGTTTGTAAATTTATTTCCACACTTCATCACTTTGAAAATCCGATTTCAAACCATATCTTCCACACTTTAAAAATAAATCAATATTTATTTTTAAAACAAATTTCCCTTTCCTTTACCAATTCTATTCGGAATTTACATTCCCAAAAATCCACTTTTACACGATTTTCAAATCGTTTTCCAAATATTTATTTTCAACCCCGAATCAACTTTAAAAAAATTGATTTCTCCATTTTATTTCAAATCCCCAAATCGAATTTCAAATTGATTTCTGAATTTACTTCAACACCGGAATCACATTTCAAATTGATTCTAACTTTTAATCCCAATTACCAAATCATTTTACAAATCGATTCCCAAATTTATTCTCAACACAAAAATCAATTTTTCATTCAACATTAAATAAGTTTTCATATGGATTCCTCAAAGATTTATTTCAAATACCCAATCAATTATCAATTTGATTTCAAACAAATTTATCTCCTTTTAAATAAATTCTTTTTATTTTTCCAAACCATCTAAAATTCAATTTTAATTTCAGAAATCCAATTTCATTTATTTCTGGTATCCAACGATATCAAAAACACATTCGGCTAAATTATAGCTCTCAACAAATTCAATCACAGATATAATCATACACAGATTATAAATAATCAATTAAACAACATATGCAATCAATTCAAATGTTTTGAGGAATCCTGTTGGATCCCTCCAACCTGTTTCCCTGCATCCACAGATGTTAGCACAATACCAATTCCACTTCGAGGTGGAATATCGCGGTATATGGGTTTTATAAAAATATCATCCACTTACTAACGGCGCAATAGGGTCTCATCCGCTATACGAGGCGGGAAATCAATCAATCCAATATATATATATGCCAATATGTATATATTGCTATATATATATATCCTACTATATCTAATATCACAATCCAAACAGGCAATCAAATCAATCAATAACTGCAAAAGAAAATCCACTTTCATTTGAGTGAGAAGATCTCACCTTTGCTTTTAATTTTGCAATCCATTTCCATTCCGATCATTTCTTCATTGTATTAACCTTGTATAAATAATTATACAATTCTATTAATATTCGAATCAATCGAATAACAAATTTCTAATGTGATAAGTTTCAATTATACAATGATTTTAAATTTCAAAATCTATATATTTCCAAACCTTATCTTTATATATTTTATGTAAGAAAAACAGAAATTTCCTTTACTGTTTTAAATTTCTAACCTATATTTATTTTCTTTCCAAAAATCAAAACTGTAAATTTCTTTACATATACATTTTCAAAACTGCATATAGAATAATTTATATCGATTTTTATAGAAATCAAATTTATAAATATAACTTCAACACCTTTGAACTTTTTACATAAAAAACAGAATTTCCTTTTTCATTTGAAACTATATATATATATATATATATATATATCAAAACAAAAATCTATATGAATTCAAACTCTTTGCTACTTTTAAGTTCCAACTGAAATAATTTCTTTTTTTCATCTTCTGTTTCATATACATATACATTATTTTCCAATCAATCAGAAATTTATACTTACTGCCGAGATGCCCTTTGAATGAAACCCCTAGCTTGATTCGAATCACTCCCTTCTACAGCTAACGTGCCACGAAAACCGACCCCTAAACACCTGGAACGACGACGTGCTCGCCTCCAGTCGATAACGCGACCCTCAAAGGCGCACCACCCAGCATTGCCTTGATCGATTCTGCGAGCCCTCTCAAAATCAAATAACCAATCGCAATACACCTCGCCCAAATCTGCTCGAGGACCCACCACCACCACTCAACTATGGCGACGAATGTCACGAGTGTCGATCGCGAACCTTCCCAGCTCGAGTTCGAGCGTTCGCCTATCTCCCTTATTCGCCTGACTTCACTAACGAATCGCGGCAGAAAGCCCCAACCCCATCTCGCCCCAAATCGAGATCGCGACCAAACCCCCCTACTCATGTCGCGCGCGTAGCTATTGAATTCGATCTGAAATTTTTTTTCCTCTTTTTTTTTCTGAGGAGAAAGGGCTTCGGCCATTTTTGTTTTGTTTTTAATTTGAAGAAAGAACTCGGCTATTCAATTTTTTTTTCTTTCGTTTACTTCTTTTGTATACACGTGGATTACAAAGGAAGGAGAGCAGAAGACACAATGGAGTGGTTGCTTGTACGAGTGGAGGCAACGATTTGAAAGCAAAAAGCTGTGATGTGAAATAATATCAGCTGATGGTTGACTAATATAAAGATTCAGTTTAAATTCAAATTCAAACCGTTCGATAAATGCAACTCAAAATCTTGACCTCCTATCGAGGCGTGCCGCTAGGCGTTTATAATGTTATACGCCTATCCCGAACACAATGGAAAAGGTTTCGGCTTCAAATTCGATCGTATGGAGAAGATAGCTTTTTGTATCAGTTATAATATTAAATTTTTTATTTAATTTCAGCGCGTTTGCTTATCGTACGGTCAAACGATCACTCCAAACATTACGAAAATTGAAACCCGATAATAATACAACATTACGGATCCAATGGAACTGGTTTCGTCGAATTCCGAGACTGTGCCTCGGAACGCTATTTTTAAATTCAATTTAAATGATATAAATTCAAAACTGAACAAAACAGTTTCAATTTCAATTCTGAAACTTTTATTGTCTTCGGTATTATCAATATAAATTTTCTAAGCCTTCAGATTATTTGTAAATCAGCTTAAGATTGAAGATTCAAATTTTTATCCAGTTTCAATAATTAAATTCAACAATTTAATCGCTAAATTCATTTTGATATTTGAATTTCAAATTAAAATTATCATTCGAATATTTAAATCAATTAAATATTCACATTTTAAATGCCAAAAATTCAGGGTCGTTACAGGATGAGACCCCATGCGCCCCGCATAATAGCGGATGACCCTATATACCGCGATATCCCCCTCGAAGTGGGATTGGTATTTTTATGTTGTATTAACATTTGTGCATGCAGTGAAACAGATTGGAGGGATCCAACTGGATTCCTTAAATTTATATTGATTGTTTTTCATATATAATAATATATGATGTGTTAGAATAATATGTTATAGATTATTGTTGTGATGTGAGTTATTGGATGTTATAATAGCATTGGCCTAACTTTTGGTATTTTAAATACCATAAGTATTATTTTTGGAATTTTTAAGGATTTAAAAGGAGATTTTGAATGTAAGAATATTTATATAGAAATTTTGTGACGCCCCACCTCTATACCCACGCTAACCAAGAACACTACGGTGTAGTGCTGTCAATTAGCACGGAGAATAAGGCTGTTGAGGAGCGACCATCCATGTAACTTCTTTGTGCGAGCACCGATATGTCAAATAGAATAGAATGCATATCTTTTAAGGAGGAAATCCAACATACCGATACAAACACAAAGCTATCACACGGTGGCTATATATAATCTTCGGAAACAAACATAGAAATAAATGTAACATAAATCAGTCACAGACAATTCATATCACAGAGGTGGAAATAGATATGAATATAACACATGAAAGTGTACATCAGAGTAGTGGTCAAATAAGATCCACAATAACACAAAAGAATAGATACAAGTGCAAGACAACAGAATATGTATACATCAAGGAGTCTCAATCTCAAATGTATACGACAAAAACTACTAAACTAGAGTAGTTAGCCAAAAGTCAAATGATGGCTCCAGATAGGAAGTCATGAGGAAGCACCTGTAAAATCTCAGTCTGACCCGAGTATTATTTAAGAAGAAAATAATAAACGGATCAGTCTAGCTATAATTATCAGATAAAATGAGATAGAATATGAGATATGATAATCGAACGTATGATAACAAAAAGGTGTCATACTATGATAAGTATACATTAGAAATCCCACAAAAGTCATACAATATCTCAATAATCTCAAAACAGAGAAAAGAATGTCATATTCTTAATTTAATTCACCAAGCCACAATAAAATGACATACTCATCAATGTCAATGGTAAAAGCTGGTGAAACATAAAATTCTAGAAATCAATAATTAGAAATCCAGAAATCAAAAGAAAGAGGATTGCCATTCCCATAAACTGAACACCGACGCACCTAGAAAGGTTCGCCCCATGTAAAGTCTAGCATCGATACACCTAGAAAGACGTACCCCATGCAAAGTCGAACATCGACGCACCTAGAAAGATACGACCCATGCTCTAGCATCGACGCACCTAGAAAGATACGCCCCATACATAAATAGACATCGACGCAACTAGAAAGATACGCCCCATGTAATGTCTAGCATCGATACACCTAGAAAGATACACCCCATGCAAAGTCAAACATCGACGCACCTAGAAAGATACGACCCATGCATAGACGAACATCGACGTACCTAAATAGATACGCCCCATGCCCCGACTTATTGAGCTGATTGCTCCACGAAGTAAATAAACATCGACGCACCTAAATAGGTACGACCCATGTTCTAGCATTGGCGCACCTAGAAAGATACGCCCCATGCATAAATAAACATCGACGTATCTAGAAAGATACGACCCATGCGATAAATGAGACGAAGCTCAATAAAATGAGGTACAGTCCTTCATACGGACAAAGAGACATCGCACACTGCTAGTCTAAACCATAAAATGATCATCATCGATCATGAAGAAGTGTCGATTACACTAAGCTAGTAAATATAAGAGTTTAGCTTCATGTCCCATAACCACTTGCTTAACTCAAATATTTACGAACAGATTGTAGATCTCCACTAGGAAATTGTCACAAGAGTTTCAATATGTGTGAATCGAAATCACACCAATGAGGTATAGACTAACCTTGAAGATAAAGAGATTTGTGTGAATCGAAATCGCACAAATGGTGTCTAGTCTAACCTCGCAAACAAAGAGACATCTCTCAATCGCTAGTCTAAATCACAAGAATGATCATCATGATCATAAGGAAGTGTCGATTACACTAAGCTAGTAAATATAAGAGTTTAGCTTCATGTCCCATAACCACTTGCTTAACTCAAATATTTACGAACAAATTGTAGATCTGCACTAGAAAATTGTCACAAGAGTTTCAATCGAACAAGTCCATAAATTAACCGACGAAGTAAACGCAAGCGTTTCATACCACTTGTTTTGCTAAGCCGTTTAATTAGATTTTCTCATACGAATGAGGTAAAGGTTTGTATATACTAATAGATTGGAAAACGGTTTTAAGAAACGAGCTTTGATATTGAAAATAGAGTTGAAATCGTTTTAATGAAAGAGTTTTGATATTTAATACTAGTATAGAAAACCTTTATATTTTGAAGAGACAAATCATAGAAGTGATTGTAGAAACAATCAATCATAAAAATTCACGTTCGAAGACGTGAGTAAAGTTCAAAGAAATCAATTCTCAAAACCATCAAAGTAAGAAGTTCGGTTAAATGGCTTTCGGATAAGATTGCTTACGCAGAGTTGTACGGTATGACCTTTCGAAGACAAGTTACAAAATGATTGTAGAAACAATCAATCATCAAAATTCACATTCGAAGACGTGAATAAAATCCAAAGAAATCGATACCAAATCCATCAAAAATGGATATTCCAAAAATCCCAAAGAAAAGGTCATCAAAGTCAATAAATATGATAATAACAAGTGGGAATCAACACGAATCGGTTAACTTTGGATATCCACATAAAAATAGGATGATATTCAAAAATCAACAGCTACAGACGTCTGTGGGAAATCCACAGACGTCTGTCGACTACTTCGGGAAATAATTTTCCTGAAGCCACAGACGTCTCTGGGAAATCCACAGACGTTTGTCGCCTGTTTCGGGAAATCATTTCCCTGAAGCCACAGACGTCTGTGGGAAATCCACAGACATCTGTTGCCTGAAGCAGGACAGAATTTGCATAGCCCATATATGGGCAAACCAACACATCTTTTCGGATTCGGAGCGATTGAATGAGAAATGGCAACAAAGGATTTATGCCAAGCGTCAACCCAGCCTGATAAGCTCTTAAATGCACCATAAAAATCATGATCAAAGGTCAAAGTTTGGATTTTTAAAGAATTGAACTCAAAACACTAAAAATTGGGATATTCACCAAATCAATCCAAACCAAGTGCATTTGCACAAGAATAAGTGTTAGGAATTCATACCTAACAATCGAAGATAAATATAGTTTAAGATGTGAGATAAAAATCTCACCTTTGAACCCAAATCAATGAAGAAGAAGCTTGAAAGCAATGGCAATGGAAATCACTCTTCAATTCCAACTCAACAAGCTTGAATCAAAGCTTTAAAGAAGGACATTCCCAAAGTTAGGTTTAGGAATAAACTGAAATTGATAAGAGAATGAGTTGGAGAAGATGAAGAGGAGGCTTACCAATGGGCTCTCTTTGAATTTGGAGCAAGAACAAGAATTTGCAAGAGGAACTAGGGCATGGAGTTTTAATTTCCAATCTCTCCTACCATTTTTGCTTTAGAACTGAGCAAGAGGAGGAAGTGAGAGTGAATGGGGAGGGATGGTTCAGTTTGGGGTTTAAGTTGGCAAAGAGGCTGAACCCAAAACCAAACCCAAAGTGCAAATGGTCAAATTTTTGACTAGCTCCAAACATATCGAAGCTTACACTCAAAAAGATCGCAAACGACATTTTGGACTCAATGGAAGTGGTCTCGAGTCCCAATTCGACTGTTTGCAAAAAGTAGCTTTTCGGACTTCAATCCGATTAACGATTCTATATTTAAGTAAAATATTTAAATATAAAATCGATAAATATGCGGGTTGTTACAAATTTGGATTATTGTTAAGAAATTGATTTGGTTAAAAACAATAATTGATTTTGGTTTGTATTTAACTGTTCGTAAAAATATTTTAAATAGAGATTTTAAAAATAATTTATATAAAGGATTTTTAAACGATGGATTTTTAAACGATATTTTTGGAAAATATGAAAAGAAGTTGAAATCGATATTAAAAATAGATTGGCAGAAATAAATGAAATTTATTAAGAAATGGATTTATAAAATGGGATTTTATAAATGAAATTAGTTTATAAACAAGTGGAAACTTAAAGAAGTTTATAAATTTATAACGATGTTTATAAATAAGGGTAAAACAATATCAGTTGATAAATTGGGAATATAAATTCATAGGGTGAATTTATATCAGAATATGGAAATCGGTTTGAGGAAAAATAGCGGTTTCTATTTTTGAAATGTGAGAATGGTTAAGGGAACGTAAATTCGACATGTAGTGAATCAAGAGAGATTTATAAATTGAAATTGGACATAGGAATTTTAAAAATATATTTTTATCGAGAAGTTAAATTGTTTCAAAAGAGAATTTTTATATATTCAAACTATGTAATTTAAAGCTGCTTTAGTAATAAAATACTTCGAAAGTGGATTTTTCAAATATTTAATATTAATTGAAATAAATTTCCAATTTTTATAATAAGCTTCGTAAAATCAATTTGTTATTTGAAAATGAAATAGAGAATGAAGTATCAGTGTTTATTTAAGTATTTTAAAATTTTAAATAATTACTTAAATGTGTTTTTAAAAATAAATTATCATTCTTTAAAAATACTTATTATACATATATAGAGTTTTGAAAATGATTTGAATTTATTAATAAACTCTCTCAAGATGTGAAAATAGATATGATTTTTAAAAGTTGTAAATAGATAGATGAGATTATAAGTGAGTATAATCGACTTTGGAAAATGTAAAGGAATTAATAAATTTTAGAAATGTAGGAGATAGGATAAGAAAAACTCCTAAGTATTGATATTAGAAATGATTTCGGAAAAATGGATTATAATATTTTCCTAAGTGAGAAAATGACAGTTTTTGAAAATATTTAGAGACGAAGGATTTAAATCGAGATATTTTCTAAGTAATGGATTATAAATCGAAGTTGGAAATATTTCACTAAGTGTTGAAGTGAGGTACGGGTGGAGATATCCTGTTATGGAAATAAGTATTCAGATGGTTTTCAAATATTGATAAATTTGAAAGAGATTTGAATATATATCTTTGTAAAGATATTTTGAAATGAATGTTTTAAAGAATTATAAACAATGGCCTAGTGACTGCTTATGGATGTTATTTGATAGTTAGATAACCGACTATCAATATTGGCCAATTTCGTTAATTGTTTCGAAGAGACCGAGATCAGATTTAATTATTCGAAAACCACTTCGATTCGATCTGAGCGTTACGAATGGATATCGTGAAGATAATGAAGATGGTGACTCGGTTTGTCCAGACCCTGAACAACTTGTATGGACGGATGTTATTAGAACATCATCATTTGAGGACGATGAGCATTCTAAATGAAATTGTTCTTGAAAGGTAATCGTAGCCTCAAGCCTCATCAACCGAAATGACTGAAAATCTAGGAAGATGCTACAAGGCAAGTGGGTTGAACCCAATTAGGGTATGTTATCACGTTTCTAGATACCCTCAAATTTATTATAAATTATGGATATGGTGGTGCATGGAAAAAGAGCTCCCGATAAGGGTGGGAACACCCGGGGTGATAACATATTCGGTTCTATCCAAGTTAGGGATAGGGCTGGTCTTGTGTTGTTGGGGATCCCGGCGAGATCCTCGGTACATTTTTCTAGATGTGTACCGTGATAGGTGGTACCCCAGTGCCTAATCATTGTATAGAATCTATTCTCCAATAAACGCCGTACGGTTTTGATTGTGCCCAACTATGCTGAAACATGAGATGCAAGCATTTCAGCTATTTCTATTTACTTTGTTTAGACACTATTATAATATCAGACGATTTTGATAAAAATGTTTTGGTTATTGTAAGGGAAAAACCCGTCGGGTTTATGTGTGATGTGGCCTTACGAGATACCTTTGTTTTTAAAGGATTTTGATAAAAGTTAATAATTCACTTCGAGTGTGTTTTCTCATGCTGGTTTTCCAGACTGACTCGGGTGTTATATATTATAATGCACGGGTCAGACCGAGTATTACTGTAACGGCCCGCTATTTTGGACCATACAAATCGACAATAAAACCACACATGTCTGACTTGAATTGCTCAAAATACCGCATTGTAAATAAAAATTTGGCAAACTCAGCATATACAGTAAATAAATAATCACATATCATAGACACAGAGTAATATAATGCAGTGGAAACAAAGAAATAGTAGTTCATGAAGCTACTATATAAATACATCAGAGTTAAGTAAGATAAAATAGGAATACCAAGATACAACAGGAGTAACAGTATGAAAATCAGGTATAACTCAGAATACAACCGGAATCAACTGGATAACAAAATGAATAGATATCTGGTTCTTCAAAGCAAAACTCCAGCTCCAAAGGTGAGTCTCGAATGCTGTATCACTCAGTCTGACCCGAGCGTAAAGCAAAACACAAAACACTCGAGTCAGGACATACATACTTATACAATGTAAACCAACTCAAGTGAACTGTAATAAAGCTACAAGTAACTTAAAGAATGCTTGGGATCGTCCATTCTTTACGGATCCGTTAAACTATCTACTATGTAGTAATATTCGCTATTATAATAATGTCTAATATAAAATAAACATACTTTTAAATAGCATTAAGGAGTGACCCAATATTCCCCTTAACACGTAATAGTCCTAGTAGTCTATCCAGTATTAGCATACTCCCAAAATGGGGGCTACCCTCGATACTCCACAGGCTACGGGAGAAATCACAAATCGTAGTAAAGCTCGATATGGTAAGTGACACGGCACAACTAGGCAATGCCAGGGTAGATATACCAATTATGCATCCGGGCTGGTGGTGACGCATAGCAGCCACTACCGCCCACCTCGAACAACACTCCCAAATCAAGGGGTGCACCCAATCAATCACAAAGTAATAGAATGGTATCGAATAAGTGTGTCAGATCAGAGGTGCTACCTCATTGGCCCGTCAATCGCTTCTGTTTTAGCCACTTTATGTCAACTCACGAGAGTTGGGTCCACGTATATACCTTTAGGATCGTCGCCACCATCTTACTTCATTTTGGAAACTCCACCACGTACACAGTTGTTAAATAGGTTTTCGGTATCGACAAAGAGTATGTCCATATCCGATCCCGGTCTCTTTAACAACCAATCGTAATTATAACCCGTGGTTATAAATTTTAAAACAGTTTATATTTCAAATCAAAATACATCCTTTAAACCATTTCAAAATCATATCATTTATTCAAAATAATACATACTTTCAAACCCAAAACATATCCATTTCAAAACCAATTCAAAAATATATCATTTCCATTTCAAAACCAATTCAATAATATATCATTTCCATTTCAAAAATCAAAGCAAATATATATCATTTAAAATTCCAAACTAAATCAAAATATTTCTTTCAAAAATCAAAGCAATAATATATCATTTAAATTCCAGTACCAAATCAATATATCATTTATATTTCAACCCAAATTTCCAAATCATTGAAAGTTTCTTTCAATTTATTAAACTTGAAATATTCTTTTAAATCATCTTAAGTCAAACCACCTTATAAAGTCATATCCTTAAATCTTTTTATTTCAACAAGTTTCAAATTAATATATATTTAAAGACAATTCTTAATTAAATACAATTCCAATTAATTTCATTTCCAAACCATAGTACTTTCAAAGTCATAACAATTCTGAAACCAAACTTTTTGAAACCAAAATACTTGGAAATCATAACACTTGAAATATTGTCATTAGGACCTCATAATACTTAGAAAAATCATAATACTTCTAAATTAATATTCATTACCAAAGTTATAACACTTTAAGTTCATTCATTCAATTATACCAATTTCAAACATTGTATTAACTCATAAATTTCAAAGTGGTATATATTCAAATCAAATTAATTCATTTACACCATTTAAATATGAAGTCATTATACTAACAAATCAAATATTCAATTCCCAAAAATTTAGCCTTTCTGAGCTCATTTATTCACTTAAATACTTCAAACAATTTAAATTTCAGCTTTCGCAGCACTTAGAAAATGCTACGGTAAGTTACATTTGAAACAATTCAATTCAGCAAAGACAGCATTTTAAAAACTGTTGTAATAGTCCAGTTTTAGTTGAAAAATAGTTCAATTCAGAAAAGACAGCATTTACAAAACTACTGTAATAGTTCAGGGTTCTATTTAAAGATTTTAGTTCAATTCAGCAAAGACAGCACTTGTAAAGTGCTGTGATAGCCCTTAGTTAATTTTTCTTTTAGTTTACTTCTGTGACTACAACACTTACAAAGTGCTGCAGATTCTATTTAGTTCAGATTTTAGTTCATTTCCAGAAACGATAGCATTTCTGAAGTGCTACTAAATGAATTTCCAGATTTTATATAGAATTACAGCCATAAATAAACTTCAATTTAAATCATTTTAAACTTATAAAAATCATATTTTTCCACATAAAAATTTTCATTTAAATACCTTTAACTTATGATTTTTATAAAGTGAATTTTTACAATAAAATCAAATTTTACAAAATTTAATTCAAGTGTATCATTTTCTTATTCTTTCCATTTTTAACAATTTCTCTTTACACTTAAATTTAAATTTCATAAATAAATAAAACTTAATTTCCATTTTTATTTAATTAACTTAATATCTCATAAAAAAATCAAATCACAAGTTTCCAAATTAAGTTATGTTGAAAATCACAATTTTTCCATTCATTTATTTAACATATTTAACACATAGAAAAATCATTTTCACTTTATTAAATCATTTTAAAAACCAAATTTAAATCAAAATATCAAGATTTACATTTTTAAAATACTTAAAACTTCCAGAAAAATATATATAATAACCACGGGTCTGTATAATATTTTCTAACCTAGGTCAAGTGATACGGATAATATATCATTTCAGTTCGTAGTTTAGAAAGAAAAATCCGGGTTTTATCATTTCAAACCCGCAATCCTAGGGAATTAAAATAAATAAAAATCGTTCAGGCTTATCATTTCAGCCCATAACGATCTTTCCCTATTCTAAAGTCCGTTCGGGTATGTATCATTTCAACCCATAGTGATTCTACTCTAGAGGGAACTTGCAGTGTGATAAACAGAATAGAATAAACAGTAGAATAAAATAATGTATAACAGATGATGTGACAAGTTAATAACAGGGTTTAATCATATAATTTATAACATAGGCAGGTATAACATAATATAATTATTTTTACACTTTCACTTGCTATCAATTCACAGTTATATAAGTATAAATGTCAGGTGTGATTACTCACCTTTTCAAGCTGGAGTTTGCGAATCAAGATATACAGAAAAATTCCAGAAATCACGATACGACTCTAGATTCAAGTGGAGAGAGTGCTAAGATATAAATCTTGTATTCAACACAAAACAAAGCCAAAATAAAATATAGATTAATACAAAGATTAATTGAAACAAGATTGGAAATAAAGTAGACAAGAACATCACCAAGCTTTCGAACAAGTTTTGCTTGATCTCTACCCAACTTTTCTCGACCACAACACTATATAGGTTCGGCCACACCTAATTTCAGGTTGTAATGGGTCAGGTTTGGATCACAAAAGGCATGGGCTATAAGGAATAGTAAGTGGTAGAGGTTACATAACATGAATACAAGGAGTTAAGGCACTAAGGTGGAGTTTTGGTGAACTTTTTTGGCTTGGCTACATGGGTCTATGGCTCGGCCATGGCTTGTACAGGTCAGGTCAGATCGGGACAGAGGCTATAGTGATGGGTAGTGGTGGTATCTAGGTGGTGGTGAAGCATGGGGAGGTGGCCAAGGCAATCTAAGGTGATGGTGATGAAGACTAGGCTCAGTTAGGCATGTTTTACGGAGTTTGCAACATTTTTGTGGAGTTTTTGGTCATGGGAAAGATATGGCCAGATCTGGTCAGAGGAAGAAGAGGTGATAGGCGGTGGATGGTGAAGAGGAGGAGGTGGTGGAGGCTATGGCGGAGGCAACTAGAGTGGAGAGCATGCAAAGATATGAAGAAATCATGGCCAAAACATGCAAAAAGGAAGAAGAAAAGGTGGAAAAAGAGAGAGAAGCCATTACTATATTTTCAGATCTGAAATGATGGCTGCAAATTTGTGAATGAGAAAGCATTTTCATGTGATAAAGGAAGTAAATACTCATGGCAAAAATAAGGAATGAACGGCAAAAAATATTGAGGAGTTATGGTATGAAATCAATGGATGGAAAGCTAAAGTGGTAATAAATCAAAACGTAACGTATGCCTCCACTTAAAAATAGATAACGTATCCTAATTGATGTGTTACCTGAAAGGTGTATACAAGAAGCTTTCACAAACCAATAAATACAATAAAGTTAAATAAATACCTTTTAAAGATATGACCTTTAAAATCAATAACATATATATATTGAAACTAGACTTAAAATTTCAAACAAAAATGCAATTAACTTTGGAAAATTATAACAACCCTTCTAAACAAATAAAAAGTCAAGTAAATAAGATAAATGCTGAACAAAATAAAGTGTAAATGAAAATAAAATAAGGTCTTAAGAAAATAGAAAAATAAATAAAGAATTATTTTATATAATTGAAACTAGAAATTAAAAATTGTAAACAAAAGACAACTGACATTAGAAAAATTTCAATTACACTTTTTAAAATGTTTTAAAACTAAAATATATATACATAACATCATGATACACATGTAAAAAATAAATTAGAACATGACATAAAAACAAAATATTATTTATATAAAATTAAAATAACAATTTTGTTAAATACAACAAATTACATCCAATAGTGTAAAAGGCATAACTTTCACAATATTAATCAGATTTCAACGAAACGAAAAGCAGTATACTTGAAATTTTATTTACTTTCATAATAAAATATAAAATTAAAACTTTTAAAATTTTAAATTAGAAGTCAAAGTTTGAACATATTGACCAAAATTCACAATTTTGGAAAAATACTCTATTTATTCATGTTTGGGATTATAATTCACATACAAATCATAATTAATATTTAAAGTAACAAAATTTTCCATTTAATAGATAAAATAAAGTTTTTAAATCAGGAAATTCAAATTGAAAATAATTACAAAATACAGGGTTGTTACACTCTCCCCCACTCAAAACTTTTCGTCCCCGAAAAGGAATGAGGTACGGGAAAACACAGAAAAGGATAGAATGAAATAGGATTAAGACAAAATGACAAGAAGATTGAAATTATACCTGATAACTGTTGTTATAGGTAAGTTTAACAAGGTGGAGATGATCCTCCCAAGATCCTCCAGAATCAATAACACGAGCACGAAAAACACGATTCATCAAATCTATAAAGAAAGCAGGAGCATTAGTCAAACCAAAAGGCATGACTAACCATTCATAGAAAAACCATTCTCAGTATGGAAAGCAGTTTCGGGAATACTTTCCTCAGCAACCCTGAGTTGGTGAAAATCAGAGGCAAGATCAAGCTGAAAGAGAACAGTGGCTCCAAGGCTAACCAATTCGAATTTGATTTCCTACTTAGAAGGTAGGAGAATGGAAACAACTAGAAAGAAAAATAGATTGGAAAATAGAATAAGATAATAAATTTAAAACCATGAAAAGTTCAACTTCCATTAATAATTAATTTCATTCATTTGATTTCACTTAAGTTAAATGAATCTTAATTAATTTAAATCTCATTATCTCATCATCAAATCAACAATTTATAAAGTCATGAATTTGAACAATCATTTATTATATTCATCTTTATTCATTAAATTTCATTCTTCTTTATTCCACTTAATATATCAAATCCTATATATATTAAGTGTATTTCACTTATTATAACTATTCCAATTTATTTATAATTTCTTTTAAATATCATTATATTGTAAATTATTCAATTAACCCCTTTTTTTCTATTTACCTCTATTGATCCTTTATAAATAAAATTTAAATGTATAACATTTATTATAACCACTTAAGTTTTATTTATAAAATTCTCTTTATTTTGTATATTATCCAATTACATATTCAACTTCTGAATAATTTAGGTAAGTTATATTGGAATGCAAGAGAATATTATACAAATAAAATTTTCTGAACTCAATTATCCAAGCTTAAATATTTATTCAAAATTTGATTTCCTTTTATAATTGAAATTATCCTTTAAGATAAAATTTAAGAATTAGATTTCCGATTAACTTCAAACTATTTTAGAGATAATTAAATATACACAATATATATCAAATCAACTCTTAAATCACATATATTATAAATCAAGTCATAATTAGAAAGCCAAATAAATTTAATTCTCCAAAGAAAACTGTAGCAAAACTACAGGATGGTCTCTTCGCTTCGAAACTCAAAAATGAATGTCGATGATGTTGCAGTCATCACCGAAATTATTTTCCAACGACAAAGAAAAGAGCACTGATTTACAAATTAAAAATCCTTTGAAACAATTTCTACTAGAAATACTTTTAAATAATATATCCTTTTAAAACTTTCAAAACAAAGTTCAAAATCATCGGAAATTTAATTCTCACATTCTTGATTTAAATCCATTTAAATTTCCCAATTAATTTATACCATGTTTAATTATTTAGATATGAAACTAAAGCCAATGATTATAAAATACATACAAAGTAAAATATTATTTCTTAACACCCAATTCCATTAATTATCAAAATTCAGAAAATTAACCTTATGCATATAATAATTATACAAATTTTATCCATCTACTAAATAAAAAAACCATATTGTGTCAGTTTGTTCTGTTCAAGTGTTTTGGAGATCCTATCGATAGCGTTGATCAGACGAATCGATCGGAAACCTAAATCAACATCAACAACTCAAACAACGCAATATATAAACATCTTTAAAATATAAAAATTTCAAATACAAGATTAATTTTCAAAATAAGGATAGGGATTCAGATTTGATGGACTCAAATCAAAGAGAATCCTGATTTGAATATAAGTTGGAGACAAAAGATAAGATGATTAAACAACAGAATAAGGAGAGGGATCAGTTTAGATAAATCGCGGGCAACCTTAACCGGGTCAACCGTGACTTAAAGAATAAGATCGATGTGAATTTTCTGGGGTAAATCTACATTCGATCTCAAGAGACAGAATTCGGAATAATAAGAGATACTAGCATCTATACCGAGGATATATAAATCTTCGGTGAATCAATGCTTTTTGTAAAGGAGTTTCACCCCTTTACAAGTCATTCAGAGGTTGGCGAGACCGTCGATTTATTATAGAAATCATTCGAAGTGGAGTTACGGGATACTCCAGAATCTAGAAGACACGAATAGGGGAGGACAAGAATGGACTTTGGAACCGAAGGGAACGTTCCAAAATTCAAAGGAAACCGAATCGAAGAAGAAGGAATTCAAGTTCGAACGAAAGTGATTCTGTAATTAAATTTACTCTATATGCTGAGTTTGCCTAAAACCAGAGCTCCGATACCAACTATAACGGGACACCGCCAATGGGGTAACACCCACTGTAGCATACATCGGTACCTGTGTTCTGCTTTTTCGGCCAGCCTCTCGACTGCACCAACCCCGCGGGACATGTAGGAGTAAGAGTCATCCGCTCGCTACCCAAACCAAATGCGAGAACCCCCCATCATGCTGCACCAGTGTAACAACCCTATATTTTGTAATTATTTTCAATTTGAATTTCCTGATTTAAAAACTTTATTTCATTTATTAAATGGAAAATTTTGTTACTTTAAATATTAATTATGATTTGTATTTGAATTATAATCCCAAACATGAATAAATAGAGTATTTTTCCAGAACTGTGAATTTTGGTCAATATGTTCAAACTTTGACTTTTAATTTAAAATTTTAAAAGTTTGAATTTTTTAATTTTATCTTTTATTATGGAAGTAAATAAAATTTCAAGTATACTGCTTTTCATTTCGTTGAAATCTGATTAATATTGTGAAAGTTATGCCTTTTACACTATTGGATGTAATTTGTTGTATTTAAAAAAATTGTTATTTTAATTTTATATAAATAATATTTTGTTGTTATGTCATGTTCTAATTTATTTTTACATGTGTATCATGATGTTATGTATATATATTTTAGTTTTAAAACATTTTAAAAAGTGTAATTGACATTTTTCTAATGTCAGTTGTCTTTTGTTTACAATTTTTAATTTCTAGTTTCAATTATATAAAGTAATTCTTTATTTATTTTTCTATTTTCTTAAGACCTTATTTTATTTTCATTTACACTTTATTTTGTTCAGCATTTATCTTATTTACTTGACTTTTTATTTGTTTAGAAGGGTTGTTATAATTTTCCAAAGTTAATTGCATTTTTGTTTGAAATTTTAAGTCTAGTTTCAACATATATATGTTATTGATTTTAAAGGGCATATCTTTAAAAGGTATTTATTTAACGTTATTGTATTTATTGGTTTGTGAAAGCTTCTTGTATACACCTTTCTTTAATTTATAGGTAACACATCAAATAGGATACGTTATCTATTTTTAAGTGGAGGCATACATTACGTTTTGATTTATTACCTCTTTAGCTTTCCATCCATTGATTTCATACCATAACTCCTCAATATTTTTTAACGTTCATTCCTTATGTTTTCCATGAGTATTTACTTCCTTTCTCACATGAAAACACTTTCTCATTCATAAATTTGCAGCCATCATTTCAGATCTAAAAATATGGTAATGGCTTCTCTTTTTTTCCACTTTTTCTTCTTCCTTTTTGCATGTTTTGGCCATGATTTCTTCATTTCTTTGCATGCTCTCCACTCTAGTTGCCTCCGCCATAGCCTCCACCACCTCCTCCCCTTCACCATCCACCACCTATCACCTATTCTTCCTCTGACCAGATCTGGCCATACCTTTCCCATGACCAAAAACTCCACAAAAATGTTGCAAACTCCTTAAAACATGCCTAACTTAGCCTAGTCTTCATCCCCATCACTTTAGATAGCCTTGGCCACTCCCCATGCTTGGCCACCACCTAGATACCACCACTACCCATCACTTTAGCCTCTGTCTAGATCTGACCTGACCTATACAAGCCATGGCCGAGCCATAGACCCATGTAGCCAAGCCCTAAAAGTTCACCAAAACTCCACCTTAGTGCCTTAACTCCTTGTATTCATGTTATGTAACCTCTACCACTTCCTATTTCTTGTAGCCCATGCCTTTTGTGATCCAAAACTGACCCATTACAACCTGAAATCAGGTGTGGCCGAACCTATATAGTGTTGTGGTCGAGCAAAGTTGGGTAGAGATCAAGCAAAACTTGTTCGAAAGCTTGGTGATGTTCTTGTCTACTTTATTTCCAATCTTGTTTCAATTAATCTTTGTATTAATCTATATTTTATTTTGGCTTTGTTTTATGTTGAATACAAGATTTATATCTTGGTCTCTCCACTTGAATCTAGAGTCGTATCGTGCTTTCTAGAATTTTTCTGTATATCTTGATTCGCAAACTCCAGCTTGAAAAGGTGAGTAATCACACCTGACATTTATACTTATATAACTGTGAATTGATAGCAAGTGAAAGTGTAGAAATAATTATATTATGTTATACCTACCTATGTTATAAATTATATGATGTTAAACCCTATTATTAACTTGTCACATCATCTGTTATATTTTATTTTATTTTACTGTTTATTCTATTCTGTTTATCACACTGAAAGTTCCCTGTAGAATAGAATCACTATGGGTTGAAATGATACATACCCGAACGGACTTTAGAATAGGGAAAGATCGTTATGGGCTGAAATGATAAGCCGGAACGATTTTTATTTATTTTAATTCCTTGGGATTGCGGGTTTGAAATGATAAAACCCGGATTTTTCTTTGTAAACTACGGAGTGAAACTATATATTATCTGTATCACTTGACCTAGGTTAGAAAATATTATACAGACCCGTGGTTATTATATATATTTTTCTGGAAGTTTTAAGTATTTTAAAAATGTAAATCTTGATATTTTGATTTAAATTTGGTTTTTAAAATGATTTAATAAAGTGAAAATGATTTTTCTATGTGTTAAATATGTTAAATAAATGAATGGAAAAATTGTGATTTTCAACATAAGTTAATTTGGAAACTTGTGATTTGATTTTTTTATGAGAGTTTAAGTTAATTAAATAAAAATGGAAATTAAGTTTTATTTATTTATGAAATTTAAATTTAAGTGTAAAGATAAATTGTTAAAAATGGAAAGAATAAGAAAACGGTACACTTGAATTAAATTTTGTAAAATTTGATTTTATTGTAAAAATTCACTTTATAAAAATCATAAGTTAAAGGTATTTAAATGAACATCTTTATGTGGAAAAATATGATTTTTATAAGTTTAAAATGATTTAAATTGAAGTTTATTTATGGCTGGAATTCTATATAAAATCTGGAAATTCATTTAGTAGCACTTCAGAAATGCTATCGTTTCTGGAAATGAACTAAAATCTGAACTAAATAGAATCTGCAGCACTTTGTAAGTGCTGTAGTCACAGAAGTAAACTAAAAGAAAATTTAACTAAGGGCTATCACAGCACTTTACAAGTGCTGTCTTTGCTGAATTGAACTAAAATCTTTAAATAGAACCCTGAACTATTACAGCAGTTTTGTAAATGCTGTCTTTTCTGAATTGAACTATATTTCAACTAAAACTGAACTATTACAACAGTTTTTAAAATGTTGTCTTTGCTGAATTGAATTGTTTCAAATGTAACTTACCGTAGCATTTTCTAAGTGCTGCGAAAGCTGAAATTTAAATTGTTTGAAGTATTTAAGTGAATAAATGAGCTCAGAAAAGGCTAAATTTTTGGGAATTGAATATTTGATTTGTAAGTATAATGACTTCATATTTAAATGGTGTAAATGAATTAATTTGATTTGAATATATACCACTTTGAAATTTATGAGTTAATACAATGTTTGAAATTGGTATAATTGAATGGATGAACTTAAAGTGTTATAACTTTGGTAATGAATATTAATTTAGAAGTATTATGATTTTTCTAAGTATTATGAGGTCCTAATGATAATATTTCAAGTGTTATGATTTCCAAGTACTTTGGTTTAAAAAAGTTTGGTTTCAGAATTGTTATGACTTTGAAAGTACTATGGTTTGGAAATGAAATTAATTGGAATTTTATTTAATTAAGAATTGTCTTTAAATATATATTAATTTGAAACTTGTTGAAATAAAAAGATTTAAGGATATGACTTTATAAGGTGGTTTGACTTAAGATGATTTAAAAGAATATTTCAAGTTTAATAAATTGAAAGAAACTTTCAGTGATTTGGAAATTTGAGTTGAAATATAAATGATATATTGGTTTGGTACTGGAATTTAAATGATATATTATTGCTTTGATTTTTGAAAGAAATATTTTGATTTAGTTTGGAATTTTAAATGATATATATTTGCTTTGATTTTTGAAATGGAAATGATATATTATTGAATTGGTTTTGAAATGGAAATGATATATTATTGAATTGGTTTTGAAATGGAAATGATATATTTTTGAATTGGTTTTGAAATGGATATGTTTTGGGTTTGAAAGTATGTATTATTTTGAAATAAATGATATGATTTTGAAATGGTTTAAAGGATGTATTTTGATTTGAAATATAAACTGTTTTAAAATTTATAACCACGGGTTATAATAACGATTGGTTGTTAAAGAGACCGGGATCAGATATGGACATACTCTCAGTCGATACCGAAAACCACTTTATCAACTATGTACGCGGTGGAGTTTCCAGAATGAAGTAGGATGGTAACGACGATCCTAAAGGTATATACGTGGACCCAACTCTCGTGAGTTGGCATAAAGTGGCTAAAACAGGAGCGATTGATGGGCCAATGAGGTAGCACCTCTGATCGGGCACACTTCTTCGATACCATTTTATTACTTTGTGATTGATTGGGTGCACCCCTTGATTTGGGAGTGTTGTTCGAGGTGGGCGGTAGTGGCTGCTATGCATCACCACCAGCCCAGATGCGTAATTGGTATATCTCCCCTGGCATTGCCTTGTTGTGCCGTGTCACTTACCATATCGAGCTTTACTACGATTTGTGATTTCTCCCGTAGCCTGTGGAGTATCGAGGGTAGCCCCCATTTTGGGAGTATGCTAATACTGGATAGACTACTGGGACTATTACGTGTTAAGCGGAATATTGGGTCACTCCTTAATGCTATTTAAAATATGTTTATTTTATATTAGACATTATTATAATAGCGAATATTACTACATAGTAGATAGTTTAACGGATCCTTAAAGAATGGGCGATCCCAAGCATTCTTTAAGTTACTTGTAGCTTTATTACAGTTCACTTGAGTTGGTTTACATTGTATAAGTATGTATGTCCTGACTCGAGTGTTTTGTGTTTTGCTTTACGCTCGGGTCAGATTGAGTGATACAGCATTCGAGACTCACCTTTGGAGCTGGAGTTTTGCTTTGAAGAACCAGATATCTATTCATTTTGTTATCCAGTTGATTCCAATTGTATTCTGAGTTGTACCTGATTTTCATACTGTTACTCCTGTTGTATCTTGGTATTCCTATTTTATCTTACTTAACTCTAATGTATTTATATAGTAGCTTCGTGAACTACTATTTCTTTGTTTCCGCTGCATTATATTACTATGTGTCTGTGATTTGTGATTATTTATTTACTATATACGATGAGTTTGCCAAATTTTTATTTACAACGCGGTATTTTGAGCAATTCAAGTCAGACATGTGTGGTTTTATTGTCGATTTGAATGGTCCAAAATAGCGGGTCGTTACAATTACTGTTTAGGATAGAATGCTATGGAGCTCAAGAGACGAGCTGGATGTCAAGACGAATTTCCATACTTGATTTGTATTTCCGCTGTGTGAGGACAAATTATTAAACTGTCCAAATTGATTATTGCCTATTGTACTCTGATAATGGTATGAATATTAACAGTACAGTTCTTGTATTTAAAAGTTGTTATTATATATTATATTTTGCTCCACTGCGATTGTGAGATTCTGTGCTGTTGTTTTCTGTTTCTTCTTCTATCTCTTTTCTTCTTAACCCCTAATGATCTGGTATTTTCGGCACTCGATTGCTCGGCATTCTATACAATGAACGTATTAGTGTCGATTTTCGAAGGTCGAAAATCCCGTGTTCGTTGCATATTTCAAATTGGCACAAGTGCAGGCTAATCCATCATCGTTCTCTTTCTTTAAATCCAACAAACATATGCCAGATCCAACCACTTCATTATGGATCATCACTACACGTACACAATTGTTAATGCGATTCCAATATTGACATAGAGTATGCCAATAAGAGGCTGCGGTCTCTTTAACAACCAAACGTCGTTTTACACACCGGTTGGTACTTTTATATTTCGAAAACGATTCGCACTTAATATCAAAATATCATATTCGCTTCAAAATAAAATTCATTTCGAAATCATCACATTTACCCAAAGTATACCATTTCACTTCAAAAATCATTTTCGTCTCAATATCTCAATTTTGCTTCCAAAATCGTTTCGAATTTGAACTTAGGTTATGACTTCATTTAACCCAATTCGTATTTAAATCAACAATTTAAATATAAACATTCCCACCTTGATCCGTTTGACTTTTAGAAAATAACTTGAATATTTTAAAATAGTTAAAATAGTTTAATATAAAATAGTTTGAGTATTGAGGTGGTTTATATAATAAAATAGTTTGGAATTAAAATAATTTGAATATGTAAAAAGATAGATTTTAAATAGTTTATATTAAAAATACTTTTATTTGAAAATAGTTTCAAAGTCAAACCGATTCAATTCCAAATCAAATCTCAATTTCCATTTCCATTTAAATCAATTCAGTTTCAATTTTGAATTAATTTCGATTCCAATTTCAATTCCAAATTAATTTTAGTTCCACTACAATTTAATTTCCTATTCAATTCCAAATTAATTTCCTAATCCTCACATATAATTCAATTCCAAACTCAATTTATAAATATCATTTTATATCACTTTTACTTAGCAATATTCAAAGTTCGAATAAAAGTCCAATCTTTTAAAACAAATCAATTTCTGAAATTCACATCATAGTTCGATTATAACTTCAAAATCCCAACTTCAATTATTTAAGACGTTCCTGTTATCAAACTTAAATTTCAACACTTCGAGCTCAAGTTCAAAAATAGTTCGATTTCCATAAATTCGATTTTCATTTTTTTAAAATCAAATTAGTTAAATAAATTTCAAATCAGAATTTTAAAAATCATTTAATTTAACCAATCCGGTGTCCGTATATAATTTTCTATCCTATGGCCAAGTGAATAGTTATTTCGATTTAATTTCAGGGATGGATATATATCATTTCAATCCAAAATAAATGTCATAGGTATATATCATTTCAACCTATTCCTTAATTTATTCAAAATAATTTGATTCATAGTTTTATATACTTAAATAATATACAGGATGATAGCAGGATATATCAAAATAAATAAACATTCAAATCATCCAAAACATCAATCAATTTTCATCCATCAGAATCAATCATCCAAACAATCAATAATTCACAACAACTAACAAATTATCATTGATCGGGAATTTTACTAACAGTTTAATTCCAATTCAATTTAGCCGTCAATTTAAATTTCTATCAGTTAGTTCAGATGTCCATTGAAATGTCAATTAAAATTATCAAACACTGATCAACATATTTAAACCATTTCAAACTTTTAAATTTAACTAACATAAAAGTATTCTAGTATGTCGTGAGCGTTATAAAACACTCACCTTTTATTTTTGTTGTCGCTTTCGCGTCTTGATTCGATTAAATTCGAACGCATTCGAATTTAACTGAAAAATCTACAAGCTCCAAATTCTACCAATTAGATCCTATAGCAAAGATCTCTCTAATACGAATCCAACGCCACTTGTTGTGTTAAATTTCGATCTCGCATGCAGAAGTTGTAGAATTATGAACATTTGTTTTAATTAAAATAATTAATGTACTCCATTACAATTTTTTTTGAGTTAAATTACCTACTTAAACTAAGCCCATCCCACACAAAAACCTAATCCAATATTACCTTCCCCCCTTCTCTTCCTTTCTTTTCTCTTTTCTTTTTCTTTTTCTTTCTTTCTTTTTTTCCCTTTTCCTTCTTCTGTTTTAACGGCCCAAGGCCCATCAACCCAGACCCGTTTCCCTACTTCTTCCCCATTTCTTTCTTCTCCACTCTCCATTCCCTGTATACGCAATATGCATGCATGAACTTCCCGGTACATGCACACGAGACCATCCTCTCCCGGCCACCATTCAACACCTCGACCCCTCCGTTCAACTCGCCTTCGTTCCTCCTTCGATTTCACCCCTTCCCGCTTCACCTCAACCCCCCATACGAACACGACCTGACAGCCAACCGTGCCTCCCCTATCACCACTCGACCGCCAATAAGCAGCCGCACCTCACCAAAACCTAGGCGCTGCCTGTCCTCCACCTCATGTGTGACGCCCCACCTCTATACCCACGCTAGCCAAGAACACTACGGAGTAATGCTGTCAACTAGCACGGAGAATAAGGCTGTTGAGGAGCGACCATCCATGTAACTTCTTTGGGCAAGCACCGACATGTCAGGTAGTATAGCATACATTTCATTTAAGGAGGAAATCCGACATACCGACACAAACTCAAAGCTATCACATAGTGGCTATATATAATCTTCGGAAACAAACATAGAAATAAACATAACACAAATCAGTCACAGACATCCATATCACAAAGGCGGAAGAAGATATGAATATATATAACACATGTAAGTGTACATCAGAGTAGTGGACAGAAAGATCCACGATAATACAAAAAGAATAGCAACAATGTGCTATACAAAAGAATAAGTACACAACATAGAGTCTATATCTCAAATGTGTACAACAAAAACTACTAGTCTAAGTAGTTAGCCAAAAGTCAGAGTAATCCAAAGGAGAGGTCAAGCAGAAGCACCTGTAACATCTCGGTCTGACCCGAGTATTATTTATAAGAAAATAATAAACGGATCAGTCTAGCTATAAATATCGGATGATATGGTATAAAGTAAAAGACATGACATGAAACACGTAATAACCATAAAGGCATACTACTGTAAGTATGTAATTGAAAATCAACATGAGATTAATCAATATCACAAGAATCTTCTCAAAGATAAAATAGGGTATCATACCCTAAACTTGTATTCATAACAAGTCGATGACACACGAATTCACCAATGCACAAAAATTGATAAAACTTATCAATAGAAATCACAGAAATTGGTGAAGCACAAAATTCCAGAAATCATCACAAGAAATCCAGAAATCACAAGAAAGGGGGGAGGCCTATCACAAGAACGGGAGCATGAAAACTCACCAACACGTGTAACACAAGAACGAGAAGCTATCTCATGGAAGCTATCCATTAAATTTTGACACACGAACGGCCCGAAGACCATGGGGCGCTACCCCACATATGTGATGGTGAAACATCACACAAACGGCGTTTAGTCTCCCTGTAGACAAAGAGACATCGCACAATTGCTAGTCTAAATCACAAAAATGATCATCATGATCATCAAGAAGTGTCAATCACACCAAGCTAGTAAATATATGAGTTTAGCTTCATGTCCCATAACCACTAGCTTAATTTAAATATTTACGAACAAACTGTAGATCTGCACTAGGAAATTGTCACAAAAGGTTCAGTCGAACAAGTCCAAGAATTAACCGACGAAGTAAACGCAAGCGTTTCATACCACCTGTTTTGCTAAGCCGTTTAATTAGAATTCTCATCCGAGTGAAGTAAAGGCTTGTATATACTAATAGATTGGAAAACGGTTTAGGAAAAAGAGCTTTGTAATAAAATAGAGTTGAAATCGTTTTGATGAAGTTTTGATATTTACTACTAGTATTGAAACCTTTATATTTTTGAAGTGACAAATCACAAAAACGATTGTAGAAACAATCAATCATCAAAATTCATATACGAAGACGTGAATCTAATCCAAAGAAATCGATACTAAATCCATCAAAATGGATATTCATATAAAATCCATAGAAAGAAGTCATCAAAGTCGGTAAAAGTGATAACGTCTAATCGGATCGACAAAACTCGATTAGCATTGGAAGTTTTACTCAAAATAAGGCAGATAGGCAAAACTGGGAATCTCCAGACGTCTAAGGGGTTGGTCCAGATGTCTGGATTTAGTCTCTGGAAATATTCCAGAAAACTATCCAGACGTCTGAAACCTAAAATCAGACGTCTGGGGAAAAGTCCAGACGTCTGGATTTGGTTTCTGGAAATATCCCAGAAAACCAACCAGACGTCTGAAAACATAAATCAGACGTCTGACATCTTTTCAGAGGTCTGGAACGATAGTTCAGACGTCTGAAATTAGTCACTGCCCTTTTTATTTTTCTTCCGTATGTTATTTTTCACCAGGAGGCAAAACCAGACGTCTAGCATTGACCTCCAGACGTCTGAACACCTAATCTGGGCAGAAATTTACCTAGGCCAAGATGGCCAAAACGTTCTCGAAAGCGATCGAGCAAGCAATGACAACTAAGGATTTATGTCTAGCGACAACCCGGCCTTAAAGGCTGCTCGATACACTCCGAATATCAATGTCCAAATGCCCACAGAAGGATTTTCATAAAATTGGACCCAAACACCAAAATTGAAGGATTCACAAAACCAATTCAAATCACAACAAGTGAACACGAAATAGATGATAGGAATTCATACCTAACAACAAAGATAATTATAGGCATAGATGTGAGATAAAAATCTCACCTTTAAACCCAAAACAAATAAAGAAGAAGCTATAGAGCAAATGGCAAGAGCAATCGCACTTCAATTCCAACTCAACAACCTTGAATCAAGGCTAAAAAGAGAAACACTTCCTAAGTTAGGTTTAGGAATTTCTGAAATTGATAAGAGAATGAGTTGGAGAAGAAGAAGAGAAGGCTTACCAAAGCTTCTACTATTAGTTTGGAGCTAGAACTTGATTTTCAAAAGAAAACTAGGGTTTGGAGTTTTAATTTCCCATTCCTCTCTCCATTGTTGTAAAAGCTTGAGTATTAGGAAATAGAAATGAAGTAATGAAGAGAAGATGGGGTCAGACTTGGGTTAAATGAGCTGAAACACAAACCAAAGCCCTAAGTGGAAAAGTAGCAAAATTTTACTATATCCAAACATATCAAAGTTTATACTTAAAAAGATCGCTAACATCATTTTCAACTCAATGGAAGTGGTCTCGAGTCCTAATTTGACCGTATGCAAAAAGTAGCTTTTCGGACTAAAATCCGATTAACGATACAATATTTAAATAAAATATTTAAATATAAAAATCGATAAATATGCGGGTTGTTACATCATGAGTCCAAAAACAACATTCATTTCCCTTAGTTCTTCCCCTATCTCACGAAATCCCCAACCCTAGTCTGACTTGTTAGGAACTGAGATGTTGGTTTTGATGACAACAATCTTTTTAACTTATCTTATTATAAAATTTATACTAACACTATTGTCTAGATAGATATGTATATGCAAGAACTATGCAGGATATATATATATATGCAGGTATTGATTACTGCAGACTGATCAGTATAAAGACTCAAGACTCAAGATACAGAATGGAGATATCAAGATCGAAGACTCTAGAGTATCAAGATCAAGATTTCAAGATAAGTGTCTAGTTTTTGTTAAAACTTCATAATAGCACGGAAATCTTCATTCCAAATTTCATTTGGGATGGAACCCATTTCTATCTTCTTAGTGGCTTACAAACCCACGACAAGTAGCTTACAAACCTACGACAAGTGGCTTACAAATCAACGAATATCCTGGTTTTGTACAAGTTCTCGAGTCCTGATGTGATGAGATATTCTGCAGGAAGAAGCTTGCAAAACTACTTCAAAATGGTTTTTCAAAATGATTTTCAAAACTGCTTTTCAAAATGTTTTAGCCTTAAAAATTATCTTTTCAAATGATTTTCAAAAAGATGTTTTAGCCTTAAAATATTCTTTGTTTTTGTTTTTAAATAAACTTTTGTTTTAAACTTCGTTTGTTTTTAAAACTATCTTCTGATTTTTAAATATTCTTTTATAATATATATATACTTGAGATTTAAAATCAAATTTATATATACATTCTGAAAATATATTTTTCTACTCTTCTTTATTTTAAAACATAGGAAAATTAGTATATTTTACTCCAGAATCATTTCATCTTGTTTTCCTTTCAATACCATTTTCAAGACAAATTTTACATTGTTTTTAACTAAGGGATGTCGACATCATGGGATACCCCATGTCGACATAGTGGCCGTTAAATCAAAAGTTTAAATTTTCAAAAGAAGTGTCTATTCGTTTAAATCTCTTCACGAATGGTTATGACCGTTACTGGTCTATAAATAGCCTTCACAAACGAATTTTTAACTAACTATTTTTATTTTCTTCACTCCTTCTCCACAAATCCATATTCTAAAATTTTCATATTTTTAAGATCGTGCCGAAATTCTACCGAATTCCCAAGTGAATCAAATTAGAATCTCATTCTTGTTTGATTCTCTGCCCTCTCTCGAAGATCAAAGTGCTATTCAGAGTTATAGGATCAATTTGTAATCAAAAGTTTATCGAGTCTCTCTATAAGGTGTGGTTGTGCTTGGAAATCAATTGGGTGATCTTGTGTCCCATAAATCAAGAGAGTTTGCCCCGGACTCGAAGACAGGAGGGTACCTCAAGGCCTTTAGAAATTGGGGATTGCAATCTCGACATTGGTATAATAAAAATCTGTACGAGGTGTTTGCCTAGGTGCAGGACTGGACGTAGGGTAACTCCGAACCAGTATAAAATCCGTTGTGTTCTTTCCTTTTACTGCTTTTTATTTACTTTCTGCATCTGTGTTTGATTCTATGATTGTTATGTGATTAAGTTCTGCATTTGTGTGTGTCATAAATTTAATTTAGTCCATATAAGTCTTAGAATTCATTAAACAGTATTCACCCCCCCTCTATTGTTAAATTAGCCTTAAAGTCCTTAATCCGCACTCCCTTTCATGACTGTCCTTGTGACGACCGCCCATGACCCCTGCACTGAACCTAGAGAAAGTGCGCTGTAAAGTGTGCCAGGCAGCCATGGACGATTGTCAAGGTAAATTAAAAAAAACAGAATCTATCGTATTACTCACAACGCATGGACAAAATACAATAGAACATATATATAGTGAAGCTTCACAGAATAGAATCTCATCAATAAAACTTCATAATAGTTGAATACAAACATCTGAATAGTCAATACAACAAGCCTCACTACATATCACTCAGAGAATACAAAGCAGCGGAACATCCAGTACATATAGTAAGAAGTAATATGCAATACTCCAGCTCGTCTTCGTCATCAACATTGTGGAAAGCAAGAACATCACCTGTCACCTGCTACCTAGTCTGCCCGTCCCAAAATGGACGAACAGCCCAAGGCAATAAGAGTTAAAAACATAAAGCCTTGAGTCAGACAACAGTCTTAGTGAGCGGTAAATTAACTAACAACATACCAAAAGAGTACAAAGGAAAAAGGAATAGGAATACAACCCTCCCACTCCAACCTCTTTCTACAGTGATAGCCCCCTGACACACACTAAGTAGAAGCAAACATAGTAAAGCACACAATTTAAGGTAAAGCAATTATCACTCGAGTCAAGGGCGATGTTTTCCAAGTACAAACCCTCAAGGCCTAAACCAAGATCAGATAAGCACCCAGAAAATACCACTCTTGAGACCGAATGACGATACAACCAAACATCCATGACTCTGGCTATCACTGTTATCATTGCTTCGATATCACCGTTAATTGAATGACCGGTACATTCTTTCAGCCGTCCGTCAAGGGCTAATGGAAACCCCGGTTCTAGACATAACTCCCGCACGTCATCGTGACCCGTGCCTAGGACTATCGAATCTGCCCAGAGTACTTGACTATCAATCATTAGCCTTTAGGGACTATCGAATCTGCCCAACGTACTCTTGCTTTGAGCATGCTAGAACCTTCAACAACGATAAGACCTCAGCCTCCTAGTCATCCTCCTCGATGACTATTTCCATACTAGCTCAAGCGCCTCTCGAGCAAACCATTATCCTCAACTCGAACCATATCACCGAGTTATCAACATGCTTGGAATGATCCCGTCTGGATTAGACCAAGACTATTTCATATCATACTTCGCTTCATCACATACTCACAAAGTCTCATCTCAACATCATCATCAAATCTATGCATAAGAGCTTCACCATCTGCTACATATGCCACAAGCAGCTTTCCCAATTCAAGAGCCTTTCTCTTAGCTTTTGAATCATCTTCGGTCTAAATCAAATCATCAATCATCTAATTCATAGTAATCAATCAAATCAAACATTAATCCAAACAATCAAGCATTTAAATATGATCTAAGTAGACAATTATCACAATAATGGCAATTTCATAATTAAAGAGTTGAAAGTCTAATAAGCATGAAAACATGAACAATATCTCTATAATCTTGATGAATGAACTTGCATAGGTTAACATGTAGTAAAATGGATGCCAAATCATCATGAACAATGGATCTATATGGATCTATACTTAGGATTAGGAAAATGCATGGAAATCACTACTTTAACACCAGATCAAGCCAACGATCCGATATACTCCTTTGGATCCGTGTGAGAGATAATCACCACTCACCAAATCACCTAAACAACCCAAAATCAACACGCTTCAGATCTGGACAGCGAAGGATCAAACTCGATCTATCACGAATCCGCTTCAAACGATGAAATCTCTTTTCGAAGAATGTAGATCTTCAATCTAAGCTCTTCGATCTTCGATTTGATCTTTGATATGGATGGAAGGAATCACTAGATTAGAGTGGAGAAAAGAAGTGAAGAAGTGTAGAAGTCGAGCTCTCAAAATGGCAGCACTTCGTCGCTTCAAAAATCCGGATCCCAAAAATTGAGAAATGGACGAGTATTTATAGCTGAAATTCCTTAACTCGTCTGCCTTCTTAGGTCGTCTCCGACTTAAGCCTCCCTTTGCCTTACGACCTATGACTCAGCAACTAACCCCTAAGTCGGTAACGACTTAACACATGCGCCTATACGACCTAACGAAGATACGTCTTAACATACGCGCGCATTCTCACGTTCTACGACTTAATGCTTTGCCGACCTACGACTTATCAAAACCCACTAGTCTATGACTTATAACTTAGAAGGGCCTCCGACTTAACAGATAACTAGGTTACGACTTAACCGGGTTATGACTCAACTCCTAAGTCGTCTACGACTTAACGTACCCAGCAACCTATGACCTAAGCTCATGTGTGCCTCTACGACCTAACGACTTAGCACACACTCGACCCAGCAACTATACCACCTTAACGAGTCAACTGGGATACGACCTACGACCTAACAGTGTCGCGACTTATGTTCCTTCGACCTAACACCTTCGCGACCTAACATCTGCACGCGACTTACGACTTAAGCCTTTGCGCGACTTATCTAAACACAGTGCTTAGGTTGCTTACGACCTAACTTTACCCAGACATAAGTCGCTTACAACTTAACACCTTAACTCGCTAACTCGTTTAGTCCTTAGGTCGCAGACTTTTCTTAAGTCGCTCACGACTTATCACATAAGTCGTTAACAACCTAACCATGCTAACTACTGGTTCTTCCTAGGTCGCTGCCAACCTATCCCTTAAGTCGTACACTCCCTAAGTCGGTCACTCGACCTAAGCCACCCCACACGACCTAATTTTCCCCACGACCTAACTCTTAGGTCGCCACTCACCAATTCCTTAGGTCGTTGCCGACCTAACCCTTAACATACGACCTAGGAATTAAACTCTAAACGTCTTATCAACAGTGTGACCAAATGTCAACTGTTTTACGATGTTTCGATCCGTAAAATACGGGTCGTTACAGTCCTCCATGACCTATCCCCAAATGGCAATCAAATCCTATATAACCCATACCAGTATGAAACCCGTTGTGAATTAGGAGTTTTAAGACTGATTTCAGATTTTTTTTGTGGAGCCATTGTGGAGCTATAAATTTTTAAAACGCCGATCCCTTTTTTCTCTAGCAATGTTGATATAGCAAGAGATGGATGGGAGGTCACGTAGAAGAGGGGTGGGCTCTGTACAAGGTAGGTCGGCTGAAGGAACGTAATTTGGGCTGATGAGAAAGATTGGAGGCTGGTCAAATCAATATATATATATATATTATTTTATCTTCGAAAATATCTAGCTAAAATTTTCGGATCCCAATCGAGGTGTGCCACCAGGCATTCACAATGTTATACCCCTATTCCGAACACAATGGAGCGAATTCCAAAACCTAATTCGATCGTCTGCAGAAGATAGTTTTTTGAACCCAACTATAATATTAAATTTTCGATATAAATTCAATGCGTTTCTATCCCGTACGACCACACGATAATTCCAAACGCTACCAAATTTGAAATATGATAATAATACACTATTACGGATCTAATGGAACTAGTTTCATCAAAATCCGAGACTGTGCCCCAGAAGGCTATTTTTACTTGTTAATTTAAACGAGTTATTTTTAAAATCGAGTAGATCACTTTTAAATTCAATTTAAAATTTTATTTGTCTTTATTCTTATTAATAGAATTTAATAAGCCTTTGAAATTATTTCTATCCAGCTTAAAATTCAAGATTCATTATTTAACCAATTTCAAGTATTAAATTCAAGATTCATTATTTAACCAATTTTAAGTATTAAATTCAATAATTAAATTATCCAATAAACCACTATATTTGAAATTAAAGTTACTTAACCTACAAAATTAACCTTTCAATATTTAAATTTAATTTAATATTCCAATTTCAAATCACCAAAATTTTGAGTCGTTGCATTCTCCCCCCTTAAAAGAATTTCGTCCCCGAAATTGCCAAGGTAAGAAGAATGGCCCAAAACCCATCAACTTTCCCAAAACAAATTAGTTAAAACAACTTCCCAAAATCAATTTGTTGAAACCACATTATCACTTTTACTAATTTCCAAATTCATCCATAGATTTCAAATAATATTATTTACTCAATCATTTCAAATTATAATCCAAAATCAAATTTTAGTTATTAAAAAAAAATTCAAAATTTTTTAACTCCTAAATTTTTGAAAAATTTCGCCAGCGTCTCCTTTGCGCGGCTAGATCGGAACAACTACAAAATGCCACTACGGGCCCAAACCAACAAAAGGAAACAAAAGCCAAGTGGCTCAATCATAAAACCATCAAATCAAATGACAGAATAAAAATGTACCTTTTTGTCGGCAATCCAAAATTTTCTTGATTTTAAATACCTGCATCTTATTTACCAATGATATAATTTAAAATCATTTTATATTTTGCATTTTCAATTTCCATTATTTGCTTCACTCAAGCCCGTACGATGTACATATATCACACGTACGCAATATCAAATCTGATCGCTCACCCGATCACACAATTTCACTTCCGAACTAGTATCGTTCACATGACTCTCTAGTGCGGACTTAGATCTGGTTCCTTGATCTGAAACCGTCATTCTCCTTGCATAACCATATACTATGATAGAGAATTCCAAAATCAACCAAAAATCCATATCCAGTGTTCGTCGTGGAGAATCGAGTGAAAAATCCTAACTCGGATCGATATAAATTATCTCGAAATTCTGTTCTCGAATCTATATCAAATCATTATGCGAATAACATAATATACGTACAACTTACGTATTCATTTCAATTGATTCTTATCTATACCCAATTCCTCTTATTCACATTCATTTCATTTACAATCAATTATCCACAATCATTATTCATATTGCTTTATTCACATTCATTATTTAACTTAGTATATTTTTCAATACCAATTAAATTCTCATCGAATTTTCTTAAGTCAATTATAAACGTTTTATACAAAATTTCTTATGTTTATTACCACTTCACCACTTAAGTTTATATCCATATCTATTCAAATTAAATTTCAATACCATTTAACTCAATTCATTTGTTTAAATTTTAACCATATTCCAAATCAAATTCAACTCACTAATTAATACAATTAGTTCATTCCTTAACTCATTTCCAAAATTTATTTTATTTAACCTATCTTAGGCTAATTTTCTTTCCATAATTCATTTATACTTAACTTGAGTTAAGTTTAATTCCATAGTTCAAATTCCAGAATTTTCTTTTTATTCCATTCATATTCAATAATTTTAATCATTGATTTTACTTGCTAATTTTCAAATTTCATAAGTTATTAAACTTATTTTCTCATCATTTTTTTTCCGATAGAACATTTAAAAGAAAACCCCAAAGTTTAAACACCTTGTTCTAAAGTATTTCAAATCAATTTTGAAATCTCATATATATATATACATACATACATATATATATATATATATATGCACACACACTCGCACACACACACACACACAAAATTCCACTGGTATATCAAATCATCCTTTTGAATTTCAAAACCAATACCAGTTTTCCAAACAAAACTCCAATTGGTAGCAATTTCTCCTTGGATACTCGAAAATAAACGTCGATGATGCTGTAGTTGTAACAACCCGCAATTTGATGATTATATATTTAAATATAGCATCTTTAGTTGGATTAAATTCCAAAATGTGACTTTTTGTAAACAGTCGAATTTGGACTCGAGACCACTTCCATTGATTTTAAAATGACGTTTACAACTTGTTTGAGTATAAACATCGATATGTTTGGATTTGATTAGGATTTTGGTATTTTAATTTGGGCTTTGGGTTTGGTTCTAGCCACTAACCCAATAATAGAACCCAAACTTCTCTACCAAATACCCTAACTCCTCTCCCCTTCATTCATTCTACTCATAATAATTCCTAACACTCAAGCTAAAGGAAAAATGGGGGAAAGAGGGGAGATTAGAAATTCCTAAGCCCTAGTTTTCTTAGGAAATTCAAGTTCTAGTTCTAAAATTAAAGATAAGCTTAGGTAAGCATCCTCTTCATCTTTTCCATCTCAATCTCTCTTCAATTTTCAGAATTCCCTTTAACCTAACTTAGGAAATTCATTTCATTTGATAATAGATTGAAGATTCTAGAGGTGTTGTTGAAGAGAAATCAATCTTAGCTTGTTTTAGAGCTTCTCATTCCTATATTTGGGTTTAAAGGTGAGTTCTTGAACTCACATCTATGTCTATAGTTTTCATTGTTGTTAGGTATGAATTCGTAACATCTATTTCATGTCCAGTTGCTTTTGATTTGAATTGATTTGGTGAATTTCCCAATTTTGGTGTTTTGAAGTCAAAATCTTTAAAGATCCTACCTTGGATGTTTGGACATGATATTTGGGGTGTATCGAAGAGCATATAGGACTGGGTTGTCGCTTTGCATAAATCTCTAGCCTCCGTCGCTTGTCCGATTGCTTCCGAATTGATTTGGCCATCAATGCCTAGGCAAACTATTGCCCAGTACAGGCAACCAGACGTCTAGTTGAAGAACCCAGACGTCTGGTTAGGGCACCAGAAGCAATAAAAAAATGGTAGAAAAATAAAATGGCAGAGCCTAAGGTCAGATGTTTGGTCCTGTTTAAATTTGCCTATTCTGGCTGTTTTTGAGTGGATTTCCGATTTTTATCAGTTTTTGTTGATCCGGTTAGTTGTTGTCGTATATTATCGACTTTGATGACTTCTTTTCTGGATTTTTGGGAAAATCCATATGATTGGATTTGATATCGATTTTTATGGTTTTAATTCACGTCGTCGAATGTGGATTTTGGTGATAGATTGTTTTTACAATCATTTTTGTGATTTGTCACTTTAAAATACAAAGGTTTTTATACTAGTAGTAAATACTCAAACTCTTTCACAAAAATGATTTCAACGTTACTTTTAATATAAATCTCATTTTTAAATCTGTTTTCCAATCTATTAGTATATACAAACCTTTACCTCATTCGTATGAGAAATCTAATTAAATGACTTAGCAAAACAAGTGGTATGAAACGCTTGCGTTTACTTCGTCGGTTAATTCTTGGACTTGTTCGATTGAACTCTCGTGACAATTTTTGAGTGGAAATCTACAATCTATTCGTAAATATTTAAGTTAAGCTAGTGGTTATGGGACATGGAGCTAAACTCATTTATTTACTAGCTTAGTGTAATTTACACTTATTGATCAATGATGATCATTTTATGGTTTGGACTACGATATGCATTGTGTTTTTGTCCGCGTGGGGGACTATACCCCGTTATGTAGAGCTTCGGCTCAATTTGGTGGGGTAGCGACCGATGGTTTATTGACCATTCGTGAAGCAATCGGCTCAATGAGTCTGTGCATGGGGCGTATCTTTTTAGGTGCGTCGATGTTAGGCTCAATAGTGTTTCTGTCCCCAGGGCATATCTTTTTAGGTGCGTCGATGTTCGGCTCATTACGAGTTAGCGACCCATGGGATAGCATCTCGTTTGTGATACACGTGTTGGTGAGTTTTCATGCTCCTATTTGTGATAGGCCTCCCCCTTTGTGTTTTCTGGATTTCTAATTATTGATTTCTGGAATTTGTGTTTCACCAATTTTTGCCATTTGCATTGATATGTTTTGCCAATATTTGAGGTTTGGTGAATAAGCTAAAGAATATGATATTCTTTTTGGATATTTGAGGATATTTGAGATATTGTATGATTTTCATTGTTATCAAATATATGCTTTTCACATTATGGCATTATTGTTATCATATATTTTTATCATATCACTTATCCTATCTCATCTTATATGATGTTTATAGCTAGACTGATCCGTTTATTATTTTTCTTCTTAAATAATACTCGGGTCAGACTAAGGTGTTTGAGGTGCTTCCACTTGACTTCTTAGCAGGGACTAGCTTCTGACTTTTGGCTAACTACTTTAGCTTAGTAGTTTTTGTTTTTATACATTTGAGATAGAGACTCCTTGATGTATACATATTCTTTTGTCTAGCACTTGTACCTATTCTTTTGTGATGTAGTGGATCTTGTATGACCACTACTTTGATGTTCACTTTTATGTGTTATATTCATATCTGTTTCCTCCTTAGTGATATGAATATCTGTGACTGATTTGTGTTATGCTTATTTTATATTTGTTTCCGAAGGCCTCATAGCCACTGTGTAGTAGCTTTGAGTTTGTATTGGATATGTCATATTTCCTCTTGAAATGAAATGCATGTTATACTATCTGACATATCGGTACTCGGACAAAGCAATTACACATATGGTCACTCCTCAATAGCCATATTCTTCGTACTAGTCGATGTCATTACCCATAGTGTCCTTGGCTAGTGTGAGTATAGAGGTGGGGCGTCACAGCTTGGTATCAGAGCCAAACTTCGGAACAATGTAGAATAATCTAGCAAGGATCATTGTCCTAAGTCTCTCTTAGGAGTCGTGCCTTAGGATTTAATTCGAGTCTTAGGACCTGTTCTATCCTATTTTCTTTTATGATGCCTTGTTTTATCAGTCAAGTTTGTTTGATATTCCTTCTCAGAATAACCTTTTTTCTCTTCTTTCTTTCTTTCTTAAAGAAGAGAAATGGTGAGACCTGGTCGTCCCAGCGTCGGTCAATCCAGTGCTTCTTCTCAGGATGGCGTATTCATGTCTGCCCAATAGATTTTGGATCTTGTAAAGAATGCCCAAGCTATCGGACCCATTCCTGAGCCTACTCATCCTAAATCCGAGTTTGCACGCTTGTGCGGTGATTTTACCAATTTGGGTGGAAGGCCATTCAAGGGTTCGGAAAGCGTTATAGAAGTCCAAGCTTGGCTTAGAACATGCGATCACATCTCGCATGAATCTTATGGATCTACATCGAGTCCAAGTGGCTTTTAGCATGCTCCAGGAGAGAGCACTAGATTGGTATGAGCTTTTGATTTCGGAAATTGTTGAAGTGGATCTTACTTGGGAGCAATTCCGAGAAAGGTTCGAGTTGAAGTTTGTGCCAAAGGCTGAAAAAGTAACTTTAGCTCGATGCTTTATTGACCTTGTTCAAGGTGAATCTTCTATGACAGATTATGTCGCATCTTTTGAATCCCTCTCTAAATATGGGGTCGAGTATATTAATACCCCTTTGAAGAAGAATCAGAGGTTTATCTATGGGTTGAATAAGAACCTCAAAAATCCTTTAATTTTGAAACTAGAAGTTCCTTTCGTTCAGCTTGTAGATATTGCTCTTCGACTTGAAGAGGTCGATAAAAAAGTGATGGTGATGTTAGGGGTGCCAAACAGAACTTCAATAACAACAAGAAGAGGCAACTCAACAGTAAGTTCAAAGGCCCTAATCCTAACAAAAAAGGGAAGCAAGCAACTTTGTTAGCAAAGACTCCTACCTCTAGTCGTGGAGAATGCTACAATTGTGGTTCTAAGGACCATTATGCAAATAAGTGTCCGAAGCCCCTTACTTGTCGCTATTGCAAAAGTTCGAGTCATTATATATCTTCATGTCCCAAACTTCAAAGCAAGAACGAGGGAAAGCTGAATGTTTTGCAAGCCCCTATTAACACTTCTCTTGGTCAAGGTATTTCTCATTCTATCCTTAATGGTATTATTATGTTCCGTGATCATCCTATTTGAATTTTTTTTGATACGTGTGCATCTCACTCTTTTATATCAAAGGAACTTGTTAATACTTTGTCTTTAAACATTATAGGCTTGATGACTTCATTAAGAATTGCGAATTCGGTTGATGGATCCACAACACTCAGTTTATTTTGTAAGCTTGTTGAAATTATTTTATGTGATTATGCTTTCCGTGCCGATTTGCATGTTATGCGTTACTTAGGTTTCAGAATGATTTTAGGAATGGATTGGTTTAACTGTTATGAAGCCCACATCCTATGTCCCGAGAGGACTATCCATCTTCGACATCCTCAATCTGTTAAGCATATTTCTATTGTTCTTAGAGATTCAGATTCCAATTCGGTGGCATCCTTGTATTCTCTAAATCCACATGATGACGATGATGAGGAAGATGTCATTTCCCTCATTCACATTGTTTGTGAATTTCCCGACATGTTTGAACCCATTTTAGGATTACCACCTAAGCGAGCAATTGAGTTCAGAATTAATCTAATTCTTGGAGCTCTACCTGTCACTCGTCCTCCTTATCGTATATCCAATAAGGAAAATGAGGAGATGCGTAAACAATTATCCGAATTGGAAGCAAAACAGTTTATTCATTCTAGTTCCTCTCCATGGGGAGCTTCAGATAAATTTTTGAAGAAATTCGATGGTACACTTAGGCTTTGCGTTGACTACCGCAAGCTTAATGATCTCACCATCTAGAATAAATATCCTTTACCTCGGATTGATGATCTATTCGATCAACTTTGCGGTGCTAGAGTCTTTTCAAAGTTAGACTTAGCAACCGGTTTTCATCAGCTTCATATTGCAGAGGATAGCATTTCTTTGACATCGTTCCATACTCGTTATGGATATTATGAATGGCTTGTTATGCCATTTGGTTTAACGAATGCTCCAGCTTATTTCGTTGACCTTATGAATCGAGTTTTCAAAGACTTCCTCGATCGATTTGTTCTCATCTTTATAGATGATATTCTTGTTTATTCTAAAACCGAGGAAGAGCATGAAAAACATCTTCGGATTGTGTTGGAAACTCTTAGGAGCAATCAATTGAAAGAAATTTTTTCTAAGTGCCACTTTTGGCAATCCCGTGTGAAATTTTTTGGACATATTATTTCTGAATCTGGAATTTCCGTGGATCCTTCAAAGATTGAGGTGATTCAAAATTGGAAGAGACTGGAGAGTGTGACGGAAATTCATAGCTTTCTTGGATTGCCGGGCTATTACCATCGGTTCATAAAAGACTTTTCTAAAATTTCCGTACCTCTTACTAGTTTGACAATAAAGGGAGTTAAGTACATTTGGTCAGACGAATGTGAAGCTGCTTTTCAGAAGTTAAAAGAACTCCTTTCCGATGCTCCTATTCTTGTGATTCCTCAAGGGAACCAAGACTTTATTGTTTATACCGATGCTAGTCGGGTTAGTTTAGGAGCCGTTCTCATGCAAAGAGAACATGTTATCGCTTATGCTTCTAGGCAATTAATGCCTGCCAAGACTAGATATGCCACTCATGATTTAGAGCTCGCGGCCATTGTTTTCGCCCTTAGAATTTGGCATCATTATCTTTTGGGAGAGAAATTTGTTCTCTACACCGATCATAAATCTTTGAAGTATTTGTTCTCTCAAAAGGAACTTAATTTGCGTCAACAACGTTGGCTCGAATTCCTTGCATCTTATGATCATGATATTCTCTATACTCCCTGAAAGGGAAATCGTGTTGCCGATGCCCTTAGTCGTAAGCAGCAAGCAGTTGTTTCCATGATGATATCCGAATGGAATGATCTCGAGACTTTGTCCACTTGTGAGATTCTAGATCATGAATCCGATTCATGTTCGTCTCTTGTTCTATGTAGCCTTGAGGCTCATCCATCTTTTTTAGACCGCATTCTTGAAGCTCAAAAGCATGATCCCGAATTGGCTCATCTTAGCCAAAGTTGGAGGGATAGAAATATTAATGGTTTGAAAGACTTTGATATTAATGCTCGCGGAGGCATTCGAAAATATGGTAGACTTCTTATGCCAAATATTAGTGATCTTCGCAAAGACATTTTAGAAGATTCTCATGGTTCTAAATTTACCATTCATCCTGGTAGTAGTAAAATGTATGCGGACATGAAACGACTTTATTATTGGGATGGAATGAAATCTGATATTGCTAACCTTATTAAGCGTTGCATGACTTGCCAACTCGTAAAGGCCGAGCATCAAAAGCCCGATGGGTTATTGCAACTTTTAGACATTCCCGTTTGGAAGTGGGATCAAGTCTCCATGGACTTTATTGACGGTCTTCCCCGTTCTCGTTCAGGTCATGATAGTCTATGGGTGATTGTAGATAGACTTACAAAATCCGCCCATTTTATTCCCGTTCGGTCCAATCGAACCATACCTCTTTTGGCCAAACTCTATGTTAAAGAAATTGTTAAATTGCATGGAGTTCCTACTTCTATTGTTAGCGATCGTGATCCATTATTTACTAGTGGATTTTGGAAGGGTCTTCAAAAAGCTTTGGGAATGAAGCTTAATTTTAGCGCCGCTTATCATCCTCAGTCTGATTGATAAACGGAGCGTGTGAATCAAACTCTTGAAGATCTCTTTCGTGCATGTGTTCTTGATTTTGGTGGAAGTTGGGAAGATCATATTTCTCTTGTTGAGTTTTCCTATAATAATAGCTTCCAATCTAGTACAGGTATGGCACCTTTCGAGGCACTCTAGGGAAGGCCATGCTGATCTCCTTCATGTTGGCTTGAAGCCGGTGAGAAGTCGGTTTTAGGTCTAGATTTTATTCGTGATACCACATAAAAGATTGACCTTATTCGTCATAGGATGAAAGAAGCTCAAAGTAGACCAAAATCCTATACCGATAACCGAAGAAGGAATTTGGAATTTTCTGTGGGGATTTGGTATTCATTCGTGTTTCACCTATGAAGGGTGTTGTGCATTTCAGTCGATCGAGAAAATTAGCACCTCGATATATTGGTCCATTTTCCATCACCGAACGCATTAGTTCCGTGGCTTATCGCCTTTTATTACCGGCTCAATTTTCTGCTATTCATGACGTTTTTCACGTTTCTCAACTACGGAAATGCCTTAGAGATTCCGATTCTATTCTTGAGCCCGGTGTTATTGAAGAAATTGAGGTTTCACCTAATTTGACTTATGAGCAACATCTTATTCGTATCTTTTCTACGGAGGTTAAACGCCTTCGTAATAAAGATGTTCCGCTTGTGATAGTTCAATGGTACTCAAATCCTAAGGATTGCTCATGGGAATCCAGAGAATTCATCGAGCAAACTCATCCGGACTTACTCTCTTGTGCTTCTTAAGGTGAACTTCTCACATCAAAATTTTCTTTTGTGTTGTTATGCTTTAAAGTGGTTGTTACTTTTTATTTTCTTCTTAAGTATCGTGAGGACACAATTTCTTTAAGGAGGGGAGTCTGTAACAACCCGTAATTTTAGGATTATATATTTAAATATAGCATCGTTAGTAGGATTAAATTCCAAAATGTGACTTTTTGTAAACAGTTGAATTTGGACTCGAGACCACTTCCATTGATTTTAAATGACGTTTACAACTTGTTTGAGTATAAACATCCGTATGTTTGGAGTTGATTAGGATTTTGGTATTTTCATTTGGGCTTTGGGTTTGATTCTAGCCCACTAACCTAATAATAGAACCCAAACTTATTTACCAAATACCCAAACTCCTCTCCCCTTCATTCATTCTACTCATAATAATTCCTAACACTCAAGCTAAAGGAAAAATGGAGGAAAGACGGGAGATTAGTAATTCCTAAGCCCTAGTTTTCTTAGGAAATTCAAGTTCTAGTTCTAAAATTAAAGATAAGCTTAGGTAAGCATCCTCTTCATCTTCTCTATCTCAGTCTCTCTTTAATTTTCAGAATTCCCTTTAATCTAACTTAGGAAATTCATTTCATTTGATAATAGATTGAAGATTCTAGAGGTGTTGTTGAAGAGAAATCAATCTTAGCTTGTTTCAGAGCTTCTCATTCCTATATTTGGGTTTAAAGGTGAGTTCTTGAACTCACATCTATGTCTATAGTTTTCATTGTTGTTAGGTATGAATTCCTAACATCTATTTCATGTCCAATTGCTTTTGATTTGAATTGATTTGGTGAATTTCCCAATTTTGGTATTTTGAAGTCAAAATCTTTAAAGATCCTATCTTGGATGTTTGGACATGATATTTGGGGTGTATCAAAGAGCATATAAGACTGGGTTGTCGCTTGGCATAAATCCCTAGCCTTCGTCGCTCGTCAGATTGCTTTCGAATTGATTTGGTCATCAATGGCCTAGGCAAACTATTGCCTAGTACATGCAACCAGACGTCTGGTTGAAGAACCCAGGCGTCTGGTTAGGGCAGCGGAAGCAAAAAAAAGGCAGAAAAATAAAATGGCAGAGCCTATGGTCAAACGTCTGGTCAAAACCAAACAGACGTCTGGTCCTGTTTAAATTTGCCTATTCTGGCTGTTTTTGAGTGGATTTTCGATTTTTATCGGTTTTTGTTGATCCGGTTAGTTGTTGTCGTATATTATCGACTTTGATGACTTCTTTTCTAGATTTTTAGGAAAATCCATTTGATTGGATTTGATATCGATTTTTATGGTTTTAATTCACGTCGTCGAATGTGGATTTTGGTGATAGATTGTTTTTACAATCATTTTTGTGATTTGTCACTTTAAAATACAAAGGTTTTTATACTAGTAGTAAATACTCAAACTCTTTCACAAAAATGATTTCAACGTTACTTTTAATATAAAGCTCATTTTTAAATCTGTTTTCCAATCTATTAGTATATACAAACCTTTACCTCATTCGTATGAGAAATCTAATTAAATGACTTAGAAAAACAAGTGGTATGAAACACTTGCGTTTACTTCGTCGGTTAATTCTTGGACTTGTTCGATTGAACTCTCGTGACAATTTTTGAGTGGAAATCTACAATCTGTTCGTAAATATTTAAGTTAAGCTAGTGGTTATGGGTTATGAAGCTAAACTCATTTATTTACTAGCTTAGTGTAATTTACACTTATTGATCAATGATGATCATTTTATGGTTTAGACTAGCGATATGCATTGTCTCTTTGTCCGCATGGGGGACTATACCCCGTTCTATAGAGCTTCAGCTCAATTTGGTGGGGTAGCGACCGATGGTCTTTTGACCATTCGTGGAGCAATCGGCTCAATGAGTCTGTGCATTGGGCGTATCTTTTAAGGTGCGTCGATGTTCAGCTCAATCGAGTTTCTGTCCACGGGGCATATCTTTTTAGGTGCATCGACGTTCGGCTCATTACGGGTTAGCGACCCATGGGATAGCGTCTTGTTTGTGATACACGTGTTGGTGAGTTTTCATGCTCCTGTTTGTGATAGGCCTCCCCTTTTGTGTTTTTTGGATTTCTAATTATTGATTTCTGGAATTTGTGTTTCACCAATTTTTGCCATTTGCATTGATACGTTTTGTCAATATTTGAGGTTTGGTGAATAAGCTAAAGAATATGATATTCTTTTTGGATATTTGAGGAGATTTGAGATATTGTATGATTTTCATTGTTATCAAATATATGCTTGTCACGGTATGGCATTATTTTTTTTAGCAAAGGCTAGCGGGGTTAACAGGGCCCATACCTGATTTTATTGCAATAAAAACAATAAAATAAAAATAGCTTGTAACGAATACAAGCTACAAAATACACACAGGGAAAAAACTATAAAAAAAACAGGCACACTTAGAATACAAAGCAGGAAAAGAAAAGGGAAAACAGACAAAACCCGAAGCAGACCACCAGCTACCTCCAAGCATAACTCATAGCAGTAGAAAAAACAGGCAGTCTCATCAAAGCATCATAAATTTCATGCTTAAGAGCCTTCCATAATATATCCCCATCCCTCCTCTTCTTTTCAAAATAGATCATATTTCGTTCAGACCACACAATGATCAAATACTTCTTGAGGCAAATAGAAAGAAATCTAGCTTTCATGGTTCTCCACCTTGTAGCTTTGTATATCATGTCCATATCAATAGGGCTAAGAGTTGATAGAAAATTACTACCAGCAAGCTGCATCATTTGTCTAAATAGTATCAGATTAAAGCTGCATTCAAAAAACAAATGGTGGGTGGTCTCAGGGTAGTTAGAACAGAATAGGCAAGAATCACCAAGATTGAGACCCATCTCCATCATCCTACTTTTAGTTAACAAGGCATTTTGAACAACCTTCCAATGCATTAAATTTTCTTTGGGCATAGAATCAGAAGACCAAATGATTTTGCTCCACTTAAAAGCCTGGATACTCCCAGAAAGAATCAGGTGATTGTATACATGAGAGACAGAATGGGGTTTGGCACTCCATTGAACAAAATCAACCTCAACTGGAGGGTAGTTATTACTTTGTAATTCATTCCAAACAGACCTGATATATTGATTGGAGGTGTATGGTAACTATAAGTTGCCTTGACATATAAAATCAACTGCCTTAGCAGAATTGGCAACTCCAAACTGAATTACTTGTTGATAGCTGAATAGTTTTTTCAATATCACACCAGAGGCTACCCACAGGTCAAACCAAAACTTCACTTCAGAAGTGGTAGCCATCTTATGAACTATCATGGGAAGTAAGATGTTACGCAAGCCAAGCAACTTTCTCCAAGTCCAACTACAAGTTTGTGGAATAGGCACACTCCACAAGCTTTTCCTTCCTATTCTATGGGCCCAAACCCAATCAACCCACCCACTGTTCTTCCTGGCAATTATTGAATTTAAATGTGTACTGGTAGCAGCAACATTCCATTTCATGATGTTTATAACTCCTAGTCCTCCAGAATTTCTACCTTTCTCAAAAAGACTGAAAGAGCAAGGCAGAGGTTTCCTGTTATATATAGAACCAGTCCAAAAAAAATCTTAACATGGCACCTCTAATCAGATTCAAAAGTTTAGCAGGCAAAAGGAAAGCTTTGGACCAATAAATGACCATAGAAAAGCAAACCGATTTGATAAGAACTAGCCTTCCTACCTGAGATAAATATATGTTTGCCCACCTATCTAATAATGAAACAATTTTGGTGTACAGAGGTAGACAATCAGAGAGTTTTAATCTAGAGGTTAAGAGAGGGAGGCCAAGATATGTCATATTTGAGTCCATAAGCCGAAGCCCGGAAATTTGCAGCAGAGAAAAGGAAAGTTGTGCTAAAATATCAGCAAAAGTAATACTGGATTTGGTACAATTAAGCAGCAAACCAGTCATTTTGTAGAAATCGGTCAAAGAACTAATAACACACTGAATCGATGAAAGATGTGGCTTAGTGAAAATCATTACATCATCAGTAAACATTAGAGTAGTAACATTTGTAAGCTTACACTTAGGGTGGTATCTAATCTGACAGGAAGAGTACTTGATATTCATGAATCTGGTGAGGACCTTCATCACTAGAAGAAATAGATAAGATGAGATGGGGTCACCCTGCCTAATTCCTTGCCTACTCTTGAAATACCCCACATGTCGACCATTCAGAACAATAGAGTAGCTAGGAGTTGATATACATTCATATACCTATCCTACAAAAGGCTTAGGAAATTTCATTAAAGCCATAATTCGCACTATAGAGGACCAGTGTATCGAGTCATAAGCTTTCGTGAGATCAAGCTTTAACATAGCTGATGGAGTTGCATTAGATCTCCCATACCTACATAGAAGCTCTTGGGCAAGAAGAATGTTGTCAAATATACTTCTGTTAGGTAGGAAAGCAACTTGATTCTGTGATATAATTTGAGGGAGGACTCACATTAATCTTGTGGCAATGAGTTTGGAGATACATTTGTACACCACATTACAACAAGAAATAGGTCCATAAGAAGATACAGAACAAGCATCAGGAGATTTTGGTATTAAGACAATGTTTGTAGAGTTAACTTCAGATAGAAGAGAGCATTTATTAAAAAAGTTATGTACAGCCTTGTTGAAATCATGTTGAACAATGTCCCATCATGTAATGAAGAAAAGAACATTAATACCATCGGGACCATCACTCGATTTTCTGTTCATGGCAAATAGAGTATGTTTAATTTCTTCATCAGAAACCTTTTCAACAAGCAAAGAAGACTGCAAACTGGAGATAGTTGGTAGTGGAATTTCGTTAAACATATCTAGGTCCGGATTAAAGTCAGAGGAGTTACCAAATAAATTCTCAAAATAACTAAGAAGGGCTGCATCAATTTGTTCAGGTGAGGAGGCTAGAGAACCATCAAGAGTACGTATCAAACATATATTTTCTTTAGCTTGCTTAATTTTGATTGAAGAATGAAAAAACTCAGTGTTACGATCACCATAGTGAAACCACTTACAGTGCAACTACTGTTGTTTCATCCCACTTTCAATATCAAGGGCTTTGTTAAGTAATGTGCAGAGCTTTCCTTCCTCCTCAGCTGATATGGAGTCCTGAGGGTTATTCATCATAAATTCTTGAGCTTGTTTATACCTAGTCTTCAAAAGAGTTGACTGCTTTGTTCCATCCCCATGCAATTCAGCAACCCAAGTTCTCAATAGATTTTTAACAAGTTTGAGCTTCCTGTAAAGAATAAACATAGGGTTACCATAACAATGTGAGGACCATGCATTACCAACAATTGGTTCGAATTCAGAGGATTGAGTCCAATCGTTAAAAAATTTGAAACTTCTTTTTTCTTTTTTCATGGAGGGACCAGAAGATAGAATCAATGGGGAGTGGTCAGAGAGGATTGGATGTGGAAGATTGACTGAAAGATTAGGCCAAACGGAGAGAGATTTTAAGTTGTAGAAAGCATGATCAATAGTGGAGAAAGTTCTAATTCCACTCCTGCTTCTATTATTCCAGGAAAATCTTGCACCAGAAGTTTGAATTTTGAGGAGATCAGAATCAGAGATGGCAATGTTTAAAGGAAGGATGTGCTTGGGGAATAAGGGCTGACCACCATACTTATCATCAAGCTAAAGACAGCTATTAAAGTCACCCATGACCAACCATGGATGTGATTGTTGCCTAAGATAAGGTAAGAAGTCAAAGAGATTTTGTCTTGAAGCAGAGGAGTTATCTGCATAAATAAAAGTAATGTAGAATGAAGTTTGAGTTTGTTGACAGGTGACTTTAGTGTGAATGAATTGCCTAGAAGAAAGGATGGAGGATAGGGAGAATGTGGTAGGATCATAGAGGATTAAAATCCTACCAAACTCAGCATTAGAAAGATTATGGAAAAGTTTCCAATTAGGGTTAATGTATTTAGCAGCCCTAATAGTGAGAGTGAGGTTGAGTTTTGTTTCAAGAATAGCTATTAATTTAAGATTATGAGAGAGAATGAGATTTTTAACTTGATCAAGTTTGAAGTGGAAATGAGCACCTCTTATGTTCCAAACTCCTATATTTTGTATCATCATAAATCTAGAGAGATTGGTGGATTGTGTTTTTTCTGCTCCTAGTTGCAGGAGAATGTGGATCAGCAGGACCAGATTTGAAATTTGGATTTTTCTTTGATGTTGTTCTTTTATTACTATCATTTTTACCAAGGGTTGTGTCTTCACACACCTGTTTTCCTTTGTCAATCCATCCTGGAATGATAGTATTATTAACATATGGAAACTGAGCTGAAGTTGAAGGTGGAGGAGAAGATGAGAGGATGTGAGAGATAGGAGGATCTGTAATAGGAGTAGAGGAAATTTGAAGAGTAGGATTGGAGGAAGAACCAGTAGTGCCATTTTGCATGGAGCAGGCAAGTTCAAATATGTTATTAGCATAAGAGCTGATGTTGTATGTTTCTGAAGCTTCAGAACCTTGCATATTTGTGTCATTTGTTGCTACCATTTGATTTTGTTCGTTTTCAGGTTGAAAAAGAGAAGATTCTTGATTGTTGCATGCAGAGGAGGTATGCACGTGCACAGGAGAATCACTGTGCACTCTTGTTATGTCATGTATTTTACCACTACCAGTACTTCGGGGCAAACTGTGGAATTTACTATGCCTTCTTCGAGAAACTCTCCCTCCTCAATGCCTATGTCAATTCCATTTTCTTTTTCCTTATCCACTAGATCTGCTACCCCAAAATCCTCATTTTGGTCATTTGCTAGCACTTGAAACCTATTCACCGTACTATTAACCGAGACATGATGGGAAACTGGATTTTGATTAACTTTATCAGGTTTGTCCTTGGTACCCACCCCATCTTTACCATTAGCACACTGAACAGTCCCAGTGCCTATTACCTCCCTTTGGATTTCACTAACTTCATTTAGACTGATTCCTTTATTCTTCTTTTTATTATAAGTGACCTTTTTCCAAACCTGCTTCTAGTTTCTAGTCTTGCTCAACACCTCTTGTTTATCTTTTCCTGACCCATAAACACATGGGGATTCTTTTTCATCATGATTAGCAACCTCATTATCTTTTGGTGCAAACAAGCAGTTATGATCAGAATGACCAAACTCACTACAAAATACACACACTTCTGGCTTCTATAAATAATCTACTGTAACTAGTTGGTCGCTACCATCCATCAGTTTAACTAGAAAATTATTCACAAGTTTTTTGTCAGGTTTAACTTCTACAAGACATTTAGCATAAGTTATCCTGTCTAACCTCTCTGTTGACTGATCAATGCACAAAAACTTCCCAACCCTTGATGCCAACCAATTAATACCATAATGCGACCAGGCATAAAGAGGAATATTATATAATTTAATCCAAACAGGAATAGAGCGTATTGTTCCACAACTATTACCTACTGTAACATCCCACGGCTTCAAGTTGAATAGTTTGTTTCTCATTATGATTGGATCAGCCTCAGAAATCCTATGTTTGTCATCTGCATAAGTAAAACTGAAGAGAAAGAGAACCCCATCAGACTTAACATTAACATCACATTTTAGCTTCCATACTTTCTTCAGATGATACACAACAGTAGTGTACGTTAGTGGCTTGTCTAGAAAAAACCCTACAAGGCAGTCCTTCCAAACATCAGTACCAGCCTTTATAATTTCACTTGATGGCATGAGAACATCACCAGAGAACTGAAGTGGAATTTACTGAGGAACATAAGTGCTTGCATTATGAGGCTTGGATTTGAAAAGTGAAGTCCAAGGCAAAGAGTTAAGAGTGGAAGAAGGGTTGACAGGAGTAGAGGAGCAATGGAGATCAGAAGGAACAGACGTAGGAGGAGGAAGAGAGGACTGCTCAGCAACTGGTTGAGGAGGAGGGTCAGGAGTAGGTGGAGGAAGAATGGGTGCAGTAGCTGTGAGAGGGACGGAATGGTGATGTTACAAGGGAGGAATGGGTAAGACAGAAGGAACAGTAGAAGGTAAAGGTAGAACATAAGAAGGAGGAACGGTCCCCATGAAAAAAGAAAGTGGAAAGTGTAGAAAAAAACTGCGGTATTATATTATTGTTATCATATATTTTTGTCATATCTCTTATCCTATCTCATCTTATATGATATATATAACTAGACTGATCCGTTTATTATTTTTCTACTTAAATAATACTCGGGTCAGACCGAGGTGTTTCAGGTGCTTCCACTTGACTTCTTAGCAGGGACTAGCTTCTGACTTTTGGTTAACTATTTTAGCTTAGTAGTTTTCGTTTTTATACATTTGAGATAGAGACTCCTTGATGTATACATATTCTTTTGTGATGTAGTGGATCTTGTATGACCACTACTTTGATGTTCACTTCTATGTGTTATATTCATATCTGTTTCTGCCTTAGTAATATGAATATCTATGACTTATTTGTGTTATGCTTATTTTATATTTTTTCTGAAGGCCTCATAGCCACTGTGTAGTAGCTTTGAGTTTGTATTGGATATGTCAGATTTCCTCTTGAAATGAAATGCATGTCATACTATCTGACATATCGGTACTCGCACAAAGCAATTACACAGATGGTCGCTCCTCAATAGCCTTATTCTTCATGCTAGTCGGCGGCATTACCCCGTAGTGTCCTTGGCTAGTGGAGTATAGAGGTGGGGCGTCACAGTAGTCATCACCGAAATTATTTTCCAACGACCGAAGTGAGTTATGTGCTTTTATTCCCTTTAAAACCATTCTTAATATTTTTATTCAAAAATACTTCCAAAATAATACCATCATTATTATTTTTCCAAAACACTTTGAAATACATTTCAAAATTTTCAGAGCTTAGATTCAAAACTCCTCAATTTAAATCCATTTTAATTTATAAGTCACATTTATAAATTATACTTACATAATTTCACTTCCTTAAAACATTTCACAAATGTTTTATCATTGTTTACTTTATAACAAACTTCTTTTATTAAGGCACAACAACCAATTAATGATAATAATCAATATTATCATTCCAACAACGAAATGCCTTATATATACTATAATAATTTCTGAAAAATTATTTCTCTATATATAAAGTAATCCAGTTAAAATTATTTCATTTACCCAATTTCAAAACAATATTATGTCGAGTTGCTCTGTTCAAGTGTTTGGAGATCCCTATCAATAACGTTAATTACTCAAATTGACCAGGATCCATATGCCACTCAACTGACCAATCAACACAATATAAAACAATTTTATATCACTAAAAAATACGCGCTCATATCTATTAATACACTCAAACTCATTCTAGGGTACTACTGACCCTATCTCTAATGAGTTACCCCATCAAAGCCAAGGTTCTCGCTAAACCAAAGCTCTGATGCTAACTGTAACAACCCACATATCGAAAGGTTTAAATCGACAATAGTCCACACATGTCCGACTTAAACAATCCATAACATAGATGGTCAATGGGGTTAAATAAGAAAAATAAGAAAAGAAGAAGAAAACAAACATAGAATCTCGCAGCGGAACGATAAAATATAATAATAAAATAAACAGTTCATGAAGCTGTTTATAATATACATTTGATTATAGTCTATACAGCATTTATCAGAGTTATATATACATCAGGGATAAATAAATAATGCAGCAAACAACATGATGCAGGAATACTAATAGTAATGATATACCAAATCTTTGTCTTTGTCCTCTAGAATAAATCTTCAATAAGCTGAAAACTCAGGGCTGACCCGAGTGTAATGAAAAGACAAAACACTCGAGTCAGGACTAAAATATTTTCATGTGAGTCAAATCGATATCACATATAACATGAGTGCCATGGCATCAGAGATGTTTACGGGATTTCACATCTCCTATCCAGTGTATAACGTGCGTGCAATAACTCAAGAGATGTTACGGGATTTTCCATCTCTTAAGGATCCATCAAAATATTTATATGTAGTAGAATACGCTACATATATAATGTCTAATCGATAAAATAAATATTTTTCTTAGCATTAAGGCTTTACATTAATCCCCTTTAACACGTTTTTAAGTATTGGCGTACAATTTGCATATAAAATACCAGTAACCCGTCGGTGGATAGGGATGCGCTGTGATACGACAACACTAAATCAAAATCGTAGTGGTCTCGTATAAGGATAAAAGTATGACAAGGCACGTGAGGCAATGCCTAAGGCAGAATACTACCAATTTAGCCTTCCCGGCTGGTGGTAACGCATCATAGCCATGACCGCCCACCGCGTACATCCATCATTTTTGTTTCAATATCTCGATTTCGATTCCAAAATCATTTCGAATTTGAATTTAGGTTATGACTTCATTTAACCCAATTCGTATTTAAATCAACGATTTGAATATAAACATTCCCACCTTGATCCGTTTGACTTTTAGAAAATAGCTTGAATAGATTAAAATAGTTTAAATAGTCAAAATAGTTTAATATAAAATAGTTTGAGTATTGAAATGGTTTATATAATAAAATAGCTTGGAATCAAAATAATTTGAATATGTAAAAAGATAGATTTTAAATAGTTTATATTAAAAATACTTTTATTTGAAAATAGTTTTAAAGTCAAACCGATTCAATTCCAAATCAAATATCGATTTCCACTTCCATTTAAATCAATTCAGTTTCGATTTCAATTTGAATTAATTTCGATTCCAATTTCAATTCAATTTCAATTCCAAATTAATTTTGATTCCAATTACAATTTAATTTCAATTTCAATTCCAAATTAATTTCCAAATCCTCAAATATAATTCAATTCCGAACTCAATTTCGAAATATCGTTTTATATCACTTTTACTTAGCAATATTCAAAGTTCGAATAAAAGTCCAATCTTTTAAAGCAAATTTCACATCATATATCGATTATAACTTCAAAATCTCAACTTCAATTATTTAAAACATTCATGTTATCAAACTTAAATTTCAAACACTTCGAGCTCATGTTCGAAAATAGTTCGATTTCCATAAATTCGATTTTCATTTTTTTTTAAATCAAATTATTTAAATAAATTTCAAATCAAAAATTTTAAAATCATTTAATTTAACCAATCCATTGTCCGTATATAATTTTCTATCCTATGGCCAAGTGAATAGTTATTTCGATTTAATTTCAGGGATGGATATATATCATTTCAATCCAAAATAAATGTCATAGGTATATATCATTTCAACCTATTCCTTAATTTATTCGAAATAATTCAATTTACAGTTTTATATACTGTAAATAATATACAGGATGATAGCAGGGTATATCAAAACAAATAAACATCCAAATCATCCAAAACATCAATCAATTTTCATCCATCACAATTAATCATTGAAACAATCAATAATTCACAACTAACCAATTATCAATGATCAGGTATTTTACTAACAGTTTAATTCCAATTCAATTTAGCCGTCAATTTAAATTTCTATCAGTTAGTTCAGATGTCCATTTAAATGTCAATTAAAATTATCAAACAATGATCAACAAATTTAAACCACTTCAAACTTTTAAATTTAACTAACATAAAAATATTCTAGTACATCGAGAGCATTATAAAACACTCACCTTTTATTATTGTTGTCGCTTTCGCGTCCTGATTCCGATTAAATTCGAACGCGTTCGAATTTAACTGAAATTCTGCAAGCTCCAAATTCAACCAATTAGATCCCATAGCAAAGATCTCGCTAACACGAATCCAACGCCACTTGTTGTGTTCAATTTCGATCTCATATGCAGAAGTTGTAGAATTATGAACATTTGTTTTAATTAAAATAATTAATATACTACATTACAATTTTTTTTTGAGTTAAATTACCTACCCAAACTAAGCCCAGCCCACGCACAAACCTAATCCAATATCACCATCCCCCTTCTCTTCCTTACTTTTCTTTTTCTTTTTCTTTCTTTCTTTTTTTTTTCTTTTTCCTTCTTCCTTTTTAGCGACCAAGGCCAATCAACCCAAACCCATTTTCCCCCTTTCTTTCTTCTCCACTCTCCATTCCCTATACATGCAATATGCACACACGAACTTCCCTTTACACGCACACGAGACCATCCTCTCCAGGCCACCGTTCAACACCTTAACCCCTCCATTCAACCGGCCTTCACTTCCTCCCTCGATTTCACCCCTTTCCGCTTCACCTCAACCCCCTATACGAACGCGACGTGACAGCCAACCGTGCCTCCCTTGTCACCATACGATCGCCACCTAGCAGCCGCACCTCACCAAAACCTGGGCACCACCTCTCCTCCACCTCACAAGTCCAAAAACAACATTTATTTCCCCTAAGTCTTCCCCTATCTCATGAAATCCCCAAACCTAGTCTGACTGTCCTCCATGATCTCTCCCCAAATGGCAGTCGAACCAAATATAACCCATACCAGTATGAAACCCGTGGTGAATTAGGAGTTTTAGGACTGATTTCAGATTTTTTATGGAGCCATTATGGAGCTATAAAATTTTAAAATGTTGATCACCTTTTTTTTCTCTGGCAATGTTGATATAGCAAGGGATGGATGGAAGGTCACTTAGAAGAGGGGTGGGCTTTGTATAAGGTAGGTCAGCGGAAGGAATGTAATTTGGGCTGATGAGAAAGATTGGAGGTTGGTCAAGTCAATATATATATATATATAATTTTATCTTTGAAAATATCTTGCTAAAATTTTCAGATCCCAATCGAGGTATGCCGCCAGGCGTTCACAATGTTATACCCCTATTCTGAATGCAATGGAGCAAATTCCCAGACCTAATTCGATCGTCTGTAGAAGATAGCTTTTCGAACCCAACTATAATATTAAATTTTAGATATTAAATTCGACGTGTTTCAATCCCGTACGACCAAATGATAAATCCAAAGGCTACGAATTTTGGAATCCGATAATAATACACTATTACGGACCCAATGGAACTGGTTTCGTCGAAATTCAAGACTTTGCCCCATAAGGCTATTTTTACTTGTTAATTTAAACGAGTTATTTTTAAAATCGAGTAGATCATTTTTAAATTCAATTTAAAATTTTATTTGTCTTCATTCTTATTAATAGAATTTAATAAGCCTTTGAAATTATTTTTATCCAGCTTAAAATTCAAGATTCATTATTTAGCCAATTTCAAGTATTAAATTCAACAATTAAATTATCTAATAAACCACTATATTTGAAATTAAAGTTAAAAAACCTATAAAATTAACCTTTCAATATTTAAATTTAATTAAATATTCCAATTTCAAATCACTAAAATTCTAGGTCGTTACAGTATATGTACCTTGAGTCTACTCGCAAATGCATATATTATCTTACCTCGTCTATTCAATATATTAATAATACTACACATAATATCCTAAGCTTGAGTTTGCTCAACAACTAAGGAGTATGCAAGTAATTTATTAATATATACGGTAGAGGAAAACATTATAATGGAGATTCATAATCTTTTATATATTGTATTGAGTGATATCAACTTATGAAATAATGTATTTCTTCTGAAATACCCTCATGATTCAAGTGTCGGACATATCAGAAGACACAGTATACCTACATTTACGTATATATTTATTCCTTAAGTCTAATTAGGTTTCTTTAATGTTTCACCTTTAGTTCATACATTCATATCATATAAGTTTTATTATTATAATTTTTATATTTCATATTACTTATACAATAGTCTTATGTATAATATTATATTAATTAAATATGATTTAACTAATTTTAATTAATTAACTCTTTAATTAATTTTATATTAGTATTCTAATACAACTTTTATATTGGACATGTGTAACAACCGCCTTTCTCGCACTGAAAGACGAGCCATTAAGGGTAGAAGAATAAGAAAGATAAGAAGAAACCACACCATCATAGAATCTCACCACGAACCAGAACAACATATAATAGATAACATAGGATATTACATTGTCATTTCCATAATAATTATATGTCAGCGTCATTACAATACAATTTTAACCAGACAGTTATAACAACCCGCCCATCACGAAATACATAGATCATACATAAACACAATGGAATAAGATAATAACTAGCTAACGGTGAAGCTAGCTTCTCTAGCTCCTCCAAAATGCAATCGTAAGAAACCTGGATCACTTGGCTACTCATAAAAATTTGAGTACCCAAGAATTTTAGGAAAAGAAAATAAAACTCTAGGTGAGACATGGGTCTGGTGTGAGTAAACTCAAACAACTTAATTTTTTACTTTTATAAAACACTTTGAGAATCAAAGGTATATCGTAAGACCATGCCGCAAATAAACACGGACGGGTTTTTACCTTACGATAACCAAAACATTTTATATAGAAATTCAATGATATTATGATAATGTCTAGGGTTTTTAGGTAAATAATGAACACAACCAAAATTGTTACATTAATTAAATTCCAACATAATAGGTATACAACTAAGACCGAAGGCACTTATTGGGAAATGGATTCCATACAATGACTGGGCTACTGGGGTACTACCAGTCACAGGACACCTCTAGATTTGTGTACCGAGGTCGAACCTATCGACCCCTACCAACACAAGACCAGCCTACCCTTTACTGGATAGTACCGAATAAGATCACCCCTCGGTTGGGATCAACAACTGTACCGAAGCATACATGAGTTGATAGTAGAGACTCTCGATAGGGATGACCTTACCCTAATGGGAGCGACCCACCTAGCCTTGCTACATCTCCCTTATTTTAGTAATTCCCGGTTGATGAGGCCTGAGGCTACGTTTACCTTTATTATACCATTGCCACTTTGAATGCTAACATTGCCTTCCAGATGTTGACACAATGTCGGCATTCATCCATACAAGTCGTTCAGGAGATGAACAAACCAAAGGCACTATCTCTACTATGCCTATTTTGGAATCACCCTCAAGGTTAGTAGTAAATAGCCATTGCACTTCAATGTCTACATCTTGGACCTTGACTTCATAATTTCAAATTCGACCGCATACGTTGGTGTGAAATGGTTTTCAGATCATAATTCCTATATGATCCCGGTCTCTCCAAACCAACGTTCGATAATTTAAAAGGGTCAAGTTGTTTATAGTGGACCATTCCACTATCAAGGTGTAAGATTTATATATGAACATACATCTGATATGCTTAGATTATTATGACCCGCTTATCGAAATTAACCCCTTTGTATTCATCACGATCCCGAAATGCGGTATTTGTGATAAGTACAAGTCGACTTACTTCTAGTAAAACGTGTCAACTTTTTATTACAACTACTTTGATTCATTTGGCTACTTAATAGCATGAACAAGAGATCCTCTGTTTTTAAAATAATTAACATAAAATAAGAAATTTGGTTAAAATAAATAACCGATATAGTTTTGAAAGAAACTTTAAAATAAATAAGCTTTGATTAAATCATAAGTTTAAAGCTCAACTAAACTTTAATTAATCTTAACTAAATCAAAAATCATACTTTAAACCTTAATTAATTAAAAATTTATTTATAATTAAACTTTAATTAAATAACATTCATTTAAGAATTAAACCCAAATTAAGTGGATAATTTACCTTTGTTAATTAAATAACTAACTCTAATTAAATAATTAATTAAAGTAAATAAACTTGATTAAATAAAAATTAATTTCTTTTTAACTTAATTAATCATTATTTAAAACTTCCTTAACTAAAAATAATTAACTTGGTTAATAATTTCTTAAACTCAAATTACTTAACCTAATTACTTAATTAATTAATTTATAATAATTACCCTAATTAATAAATTGTTAAATAATTAAAACTTAAACTTTATACTTACTTAATTTGTTTGAAATGAGTTTTCAAAAACAATACAAAAGAAAACATTTTAAAACTTGAAATCATGAAATTTTCCGAAATACATCCATAGCGACTATCGCTATGAGCGCAGTTCGCTAGAGTTGATTTCTATGTGAAAACCTCACTTTAACTCTAGCTACTACATGTTTGAAACACAAATGGAAGAGTTTTGAAAACTTAAACAATAGGTGAAAACTCAGAAAAACATTTACTAAATTCAAAAACTAGAAAACTAGCTTTTGTTCCCATATCGGATCTCAAGTCCTTTGCGACTTTTCAAGGTGCTAACTTCACAACAATTACATCACATACACTTAGTTTTGTTTCATAACACACTACCATCATATCATAACCAACCATTCACATATCCATATCCAAACATATCATTTAGCATCCAAATCACAAATCCAAGATCAAATACAAACTTATAATCATATGCCATCAAAACAACATAATATCTCAACACAATCAACATTATATTCTCACAACATATAATTCATTAAAATCAAGTTATTTTATTTTCCAAAAATAAGAGTTTTACTCACCTAAACTTTACTAATTCAAGGCAAACTTTTGCTAAAACTTGAATATGAGCTAGAACTTGGTCTTAACTTGCAAAAATGGAGTCGTTGAGTGGCTAAGCACCTGTATTAGGCTCGACCATAGGGTATGTTGGCTACGGACATGGGGTTTTAGGGTGGATGGGCTTGCAACTTTAGAAGAGGAGGTGTTGTAGAAGTGTTTTTGTGAACTAAAGAGGAGATTTTTAGCAAAAGAAGTGATTTTTCTTATTTTAGAATTTATGAAGAGAAGCCATGGATGTTTATTCAAGCTCTTAGGAATTTTGAAATGAAGAGGAGGATTGTAAAAATGAGAACATGAAAGTTAAGGGGTATATATAGGCTTAGGAAAATAATTAAAAATGTATAAGTACTTATAATTAAATATGTATGCATGCACCTCCATCCCCTCCCCCTCATTCCGTCCTCATCTTGTAATCCCCTCCATCTTGCACTATTCATGCCATATCTCAAGCATTTTGAGTTGAAAAAGGATATTTTTATTTATGTTATGTATATATATTTTTATTAAATAAAATCTTCTTTTATCTTATATGTTTATATACTTAAGTGAGAGAACATATACATGCATATATACAAGTACACACCATGTTAAAATAGTTTGCAATGTGTGCATGTGTGTTTACAATAGTGCTATGACATATTAGATAACTTTTACCCAATGAAAAATCAATATTTCGGAAAATAATTTCCGGTCAGATTTTCTATTCCTCTATGAACCATATATATTGGTAAAAAAAATTTGAGAACGATTTTATTATAATTAGTTATTATTTAAAATAGTTTTATTTGTAAATAAAAATTCATTTATTAATTATTTAAAAATATAATTAAATATCCATTCAAATAGCGATCAAATTCTGGGTTGTTACACTCTTCCCCCTCAAAAGAATTTCATCCCGAAATTAGCAAACAAGGAGATATATCAAACTATGCAAAAAGCTATATATTCATATCATAGTCACATACAAAGACATGTACTAAGCATCCATAGCAAACAAACATACACTATACATACAACTTACGACTAGCTATCTTAACATCAACTCGGGATAGGCTTCTATCATATGATCCACGGTCTCCCAAGTGCAGACTCTTGGATCCTCACTCCACTGAATCTTGACTAGTCACACTACCTTGTTATGCAACTTCTTTTCATCCTGATCCACAACATAAACTGGATGTCTAACCACTGTCAAGTTCGGTTCTATCTCCAATATCTCTTGAACCGATGGCTCCACAATCAAAGATGGGTCATGAATATATTTTCTCAAATGAGACATGTGGAACACATTATGAACACCTGCCAATCTCTCTAGCAACTCGACCCTATAAACAAGAGATCCGATCTTCTCAAGAATACGGAAGGGTCCAATATACCTAGGAGCTAACTTTCCAGCTTTTCCAAATCTAACAGCTCCTCTTATTTGAAATCTTTATGAACACAAAATCTCCAAACATAAGTTTGAAATCTCTTCGCCTCTTATTAGCATAACTCTTCTGGCGATCTTAGGCCTCCTTCATTCTTTTCTTAATCACTGTAACTTTTTCGGTAGCCTCTCGGATCATGTCCGACCCAAGTACTAATCTATCTCCCGTCTCAACCCAACATGCTGGTAACTTGCACGACCTTCCATATAGGGCTTCATAAGGTGCCATACCGATGCTTTCTTGTTAGCTATTGTTGTAGGAGAACTCAACTAAATGCAAACGATCCTCCTATGATCCACCAAAATCCAAAATACATGCTCTCAAGAGATCCTATAGAATCTAATTCACTCGCTCCGTCTGTCCATTTGTTTGGAGGTGGTTTGCTGTACTTACGCTCAACTTTGTTCCTAGAGTTGTTTGTAATGCTTCCCAAAATTAACTAGTAAATATGGGGTCTCGATCACTTACTATACTTATAGGAACTCCATGCAACCTGACTGTCTCTCTCATAAAAATTTCAGCTAAAGAAGTAGTGATCCTTGTTGGTTTCATCGGAATAAAATGTGCGCTCTTGTTACCCGATCCACGATAACCCACACTCCATTTCCTCTTCTGGTTCAGAGTAAACCATCGATAAAATCCATTGATATCATTTCCCATTTCCAATTAGGTATTTTCAAAGGTTGAAATAATCCGGCTACCTTTTGACGATCACCTTTGATTTGTTGACAGCATGAACATCTACTTACAAAGATAGAGATATCTCTCTTTATTCCCTTCCAACAAAACATCCGCTTCATGTCCCTATGCATCTTAAAGACACCTGGATGGATATCAACTTAAAACGATGGCATTCTGACAAAACTTCCTACCTAAGACCGTTGACATTCGATACACCGATCCGTCCATTCATCTCAAAACTCCTCGGTTATCAATCTTAAAACTTGTACACTGCCCCTCCTCAACCGTCCTGATGATTGCCACTAAGCTTCTGTCCACTCTTTGCTTGCTCCCTATTGTTTCTATGAGTGTCGGGGAACCTCTAATAGAGTCAAAATGGCACTCTTACTTAAGGCATCCACCACCACATCAGCCTTCCCTGGCATATAAAGAATATCCAAGTCGTAAGCCACCAGGAACTCCAACCACCTCTGTTGCCTCAGGTTCAGATCCTTCTAAGTAAAAAGATACTTTAGGGATTTATGATCTGTGAAGAGCTCGAATTTTTCACCTAATTAAAGAAAGAAAACTTACTCCTAAAATCTCTAAAGATTAGAAAGAAACTAAGAGGAATAGAAGGATCCTTACCCAACAAGTAGTGTTTCCACATTTTCAATGCAAAGACAACAGCCAGCAACTCCAGATCATGTGTCGCATAGTTCTTCTCATGAGGCTTCAACTGCTTGCTTCAACTACCTGCTTGCATACGCAATCACTCTACCATGCTGCAACAAAACAACACCTAGTCCCATTCCACAAGCATCTGTGTAAACTGTGAATCCGCTATTTCCATTTGGAACAGCCAAAACTAGTCCACTGGTCAATCTCTTCTTCAATTCTAGAAATGCCTCTTCACACTTTGGAGTCCATACAAACTTTTCCCCTTCTTATTCGGCTTAGTCAAATGGGAGGAAATATTAGCATAATCTTAAATAAAACTCCTATAGTATCCAGCCAAACCTAAGAAACTACGAACCTCAGTAGGAGTCCTCGGTCGCTTCCATTCCTGAACAGCTTCCACTTTTATTGGGTTCTCTGAAATACCTTCTCTTATCACAATATGTCCTAAGAATCTTACTTACGATTTCCAAAAATGGCACTTAGAAAATTTTTCCTTTAGGACATATCTCCTTAATGTTTCTAACACCACTTCCAAATGATGCTTATACTCCTCCTCGGATTTGGAGTAGATAAGGATGTCATCGATGAAAACTAACACAAACTTATTAAGAACTTCTCGGCAAACATGGTTCATGAGATCTACAAAATATGCAGGTGCATTGGTTAGCCTGAAAGGCATAACCAACCACTCAAAGAAACAGTCAGGGCCTCTAAATGCAGTTAAGAGTATACTATCTTTAGCAACCCTCAACTAATGAAATCCAGTAGCTAGATCCATCTGAGAAAATACCGTAGCTCCATGACATTGGTTAAAAAACATCGATGCGGGGTAAGGGATACTTGTTCCTAATTGTCAGCTTATTCAACTCCCTATAATCCACACACAACCTTAAATATCCATCAGACTTATCCGCAAACACCATAGCAGACCCCCAACTCGAATGATTGGGGCTAATCAATCCTCTCCTTAACAGGTTACTGGTTTGCTTTTCTAATTCATTGCACTCTTTCAAGGCCATCCTTCTCTTGGGTTGAACCACAGGCCTTGCACCATGGACCAAATCAATGCAGAACTCTATCTCCCGGTGTGGGGGTAAGCTATTGACTTCTTCAGACACATCCAGAAATTTTTTAATAGATTCTACATAACTTAACTCATCCTAGGATGATTCCAGGGCATACGAGAAACTACACATATTAATACCAGGATTCTTGCATGATACTTAAGCAATTATTCCCAACATAGTTGCTAATGATACAGTCCTGTCAGCACAATCTAAGATTGCTCTATACCCCGATAACCAATCAATACCCAGAATAATATCAATTCCTTTAAAGTCTAAGACATATAGATCGCAAGAAAAGTGATGAGAAATGTAGGAAATTGGCACATTCTCACAAATCATATTCAAATGGGTTACACCACCTATGGGGTTAGACACACACATAGGGTTTTCTATGATACTTAGAATAAGATGAAAATTTTCTACTAATTCTAAAGGGATAAAACTATGAGAGGCACCGGTATCAAATAATGCTCGAACAAAAATACCATTAATCAGTAAGGTACCTTCAAGGACGCCTTTCCCCTACACATCCATTGAAGTAGACGGTTCATTCTTAATGGTGTACATCTTGGGCTGCTACGCCTTCTTCATGAGTGGGCAGTCTTTAATCATATGGCTCAGCTGGAGACAATTGAAATAAAGCGACTTCAGGACCATTGGAGAGATGGGTCTACTTTGCTGCTTAGGAGCTTCATGGTTCGACAGGACCTTGAAATATGGCCTTTCTGCTTGCAAAGGTTACAACTAATATTCTTGAACTTTTCCCCTTATTTTCTCGTAGATTCAACTTCCTTTTATTTGAATTGTTACCACTCGTATTTCCACCGGTCGATGATCTTGGAGTAGGCTTCTTCTTTTCCAAGGCCTCGTACCTCAGAGCCATATAAACTAAATCCACAAAAGTACCTTTAACATGAGCAGTCATTTTCTCATGGTACTCTTCTCTCATACCCAAAACAAACATCTCATTTTCCTTTAATAGGGTGTTGATCAATTTCGGTCCAAAATAAGATAGCTCATTGTACTTCATCCCATATTCTCCTATAGATATATCCCCCTGCTTTAAGTCCATGAATTTCCGGTACATCCTAGTCCTCCCTGCTATTGGAAAGAATTGGTCCTCAAAAACTTCTTTAAATCGGGCCCACGAAAACTCTTCTTCTGGAATATTTGCAGTAAGGGAGTCCCACCAAGCTGCTGCTCTCTCTTGCAATCGCCATGCTGCTAAGAACCTTTTCTGTTCATCGGATAAGCCAAGTTCTTTAAAAATCTTTTCGCAAGATCACAACCAAGCTTGCACTTTCATGATAGACTCACTTTCTTTAAACAGTTTCCCTCCTAGGTTGGTGTAACCTTGCATAAGGTTGCGAAATTCACTCTTGGCTTCTCTGGCACTGCCTCTTCGGCAATCCGAATTCGTCCAGGATTTAGGGTTCAACTATTTGTAGTTCTAGTGCTACCGCCTCCCCTACCTCGTCTACCTCGGTTACTCATGTCTTACTACTTGCATATAGTAAGATAACTCTTAAAATACTTGGACAAGATAAATCTTGAAAGAAGGATACTAATCAAACCTATCAAGCTGATCTATCTATCAGAGGTGTGTATATAGGTATATGAATAAAAATTACAAATACGCACTCTTGAAGTTGACCTCAACCAAAGCCTAGATATTCGCTTAATATAAGCTCTAATACAACCCGCCTTTTTCGCACCGAAAGACGAGCCATTAAGGGTAGAAGAAAAAGAAAGATAAGAAGAAACTACACCATCACAGAATCTCAGCACGAATCAGAACAACATATAATATTATATAGTCATTTCTATAATAATAATACATCAAAGTCATTACATTACAACTTCAACCATATAGTTATATCTACCTGCCCATCATGAAATACATAAATCATACATAAACATAGAGGAATAAGATAATAACTAGCTAATGGTGAAGCCACCTGCTCCAGCTCCTCCAAAATGCAATCGTATGAAACCCAGATCACTTGGCTACTCATAAAAATTTGAGTATCCAAGAGTTTTAAGAAAATAAAATAAAACTCCGGGTCAGACATGGGTCTGGTGTGAGTAAACTCAAACAACTTAATTTTACTTTTATAAAAAACTTTAAGAATCAAAGGTATCTCGTAAGACCACGCCGTACAATACGAATGGGTTTTTGCCTTAAGATAACCAAAACACTTTATACAGAAATCCAATGATATTATGATAATGTCTAGGGTTTTTAAGTAAATAATGAACATAGCCGAAATTGTTACATTAATTAAATTCTAGCACAATAGGTATACAACTAAGACCGAAGGTACTTATTGGAAAATGGATTCCATACAATGACTGGGCTACTGGGGCATCGCCCTTCACAGTACACCTCTAGATTTGTGTACCGAGGTCGAACCTATCGACCCCTGCTAACACAAGACCGGCTTATCCTTTACTGTAAATAAGATCACCCCTCGGTTAGGATCAGCAACCGTATTGAAGCATACATGAGTTGATAGTAGGGACTCTAGATAGGGATGGCCTTACCCTAATGGGAGCGAATCACCTAGCCATGCTGCATCTCCCATGTATTACTCATTCTCGATTGATGAGGCCTGAGGCTACGTTTACCTTTATTATAGCATTGCCACTTGGAATGCTAACATTGCCTTCCAGAAGTTGACACAATGTCAGCATTCATCCATATAAGTCGTTCGAGAGGTGAACGAACCAAAGGCACTATCTCCACTACACCCGTTTTGGAATCACCCTCAGGGTTAATAGCAAATAGCCCTTGCACTTCAAAGTCTTCATCTTGGACCTTGACTTCATAATTTCAAATTTGAACGCTTACGTTGGTTCGAAGTGTTTTTCGGATAACAACTCCTATCTGATTCTGGTCTCTCCAAACCAACGTTCGATAATTTAACAGGGTCAAGTTATTTATAGTTGACCATTCCACTATCAGGTCTAAGATTTACATATGAACATATGTCCCATATGCTTAGATTATCATGACCCGCTTATCGAAATTATCCCCTTATATTCATCACGTTCCCGAAATGTGGTATTTGTAATAAGTATAAGTCGACTTACTTCCAATAAACATGTCAACATTTTATTTACAACTACTTTAATTCATTTGACTACTTAATAGCATGGACAAGAGATCATCTGTTTTTAAAACAATTTACTTAAAACAAGATAGTTGGTTAAAATAAATAACTGATAGAGTTTTTAAAGAAACTTTTAAATAAATAAGCTTTAATTAAATCATAAGTTTAAAAATCAACTAAACTTTAATTAGTCTTAATTAAATCAAATATCGTACTTTAAACCTTAATTAATTAAATAAAATATTTTTAATTTAACTTTAATTAAATAACATTCATTTAAGAAATAACCAAGATTAAGTGGATAATTAACCTTTAATTAAATAACTAACTCTAATTAAATAACTAATTAAAGTAAATTAACTTGATTAAGAATTTCCTTTCATCTTAATTAATCATTATTTAAAACTTCCTTAATTAAAAATAATTAACTTGGTTAATAATTTCTTAAACTCTAATAACTTAACCTAATTACTTAATTAGTTAATTAAATAATGATTACCCCAATTAATAAATTATTAAATAATTAAAACTTAAACTTTAGACTTACTTAATTTGTCTGAAATGAGTTTTTAAAAACAATCCAAAAGAAAACACTTTAATACTTGAAATCGTGAAATTTTCTGAACTGCATCCATAGCGACTATCGCTATGAGCGCAGTTCGCTAGAATTAACGTCTAGGTGAAAACCTCACTTTAAATCTAGCTACTACATGTTTGAAACACAAACGAAAGGGTTTTGAAAACTTAAACAAAAGATGAAAACTTGGAAAAACATTTACTAAATTTAAAAACTAGAAAACAAGCTTTTGTTTTCAAATTGGATCTCTAGTCCTTTGCGACTTTTCAAGGTGGTAACTTCACAATAATTACATCACATGCACTTGGTTTTGTTTCATAAGCACATTACATCATATCATCACCAATCATTCACATATCCATATCCAAACATATCATTTAACATCCAAATCACAAATCCAAGCTCAAATACAAACTTATAATCATATGCCATCAAAATAACATAATATCTCAACACAATCAACACTATATTTTCACAGCATATAATTCATCAAAATCAAGTTATTTTCTTTTCCAAAATCAAGAGTTTTACTCACCTAAACTTTACTAATTCAAGGCGAACTTTTGCTAAAACTTGGATATGAGCTAGAACTTGGTATTAACTTGCAAAAATGGAGTCGTTTAGTGGGTAAGCACCTATTTAGGCTTGTCCATAGGGTATGTAGGGTATGGCCATAGAGTTTTAGGGTGGATGGGCTTGCAACTTTAGAAGAGGAGGTGTTGTAGAAGATGTAGAAGTGTTTTTGTGAACTAAAGAGGAGATTTTTAGCAAAAGAAGTGATTTTTCTTATTTTATAATTTATGAAGAAAAGCCATGGATGTTTATTCAAGCTCTTAGGAATTTTGAAATGAAGAGGAGGATTGTAAAAATGAGAACATGAAAGTTAAGGGGTATATATAGGCCTAGGAAAATAATTAAAAATGTATAAGTGCTTATAATGAAATATATATGTATGCATGCACCTCCATCCCCTCCCCCTCATTTTCATCCTCACCTTGTACCCCCTCCATCTTGTACTATTCATGCCATATCTCAAGTACTGATATTTTATATATGTTATGTATATATATTTATTAAATAAAATCTTCTTTTATCTTATATGTTTATATACTTTGGTGAGAAAACATGTACATGCATATATACATGTACACACCATGTTAAAATAGTTTGTAATGTGTGTTTAAAATAGTGTTATGACATTTTAGATAACTTTTAACTAATGAAAAATCAATATTTCGAAAAATAATTTCCGGTCACATTTTCTATTCCTCTATGAATCATGTATATTGGTAAACAAATTTTGAAAACAATTTTACCATCATTAGTTATTATTTAAAATAGTTTTATTTATTAATAAAAATTCATTTATTAATTATTTAAAATATAATTAAATATTTATTTAAATAGCGATCAAATTCTAGGTCATTAGAACATGTCTACTATAACCTTTATTGTATATACTATAGCCTTTATAATAGTACCTATATAGTAGATACACACACATGATATGACCTTTATAGTATAATCATATATCTTATATATTTTTATTTTTATATAATTAATTAACCTTTAATTGATTTATTTAATAAAACATTTTTAATTAAATTATATTAATTTCGAAAATTTATCTTATATACATACATGTATACTTATGTTATCTTAAACACTTTAAAATAACATAACATATATCAATATACATAATGCATGCATATAAGTATTAATTAATTAACTTATTTAATTTATTTATTTTATTAATCGTATTAACAAATTTTAAATTTCAAAATTAATATTTAAATATTTTCAAACATTTTGAAAATTTATGTTATATTATAACCATTTATAATAAACATGTTTTTATTTTAAATTTAACTTTTAAATTGAAAATCTTGTCTTAATTATCAAAACTATTTTGAAAGTTAGCCCAAGGCATAGTTCAAATTGGGCCTTTTTTGTTAATGGCAACTTTTAGGCTCTCTTCACCTTTCAGGCCGGTAACCAGGTAGGATGAAGCACTTGATTATCTAATTCTAATCCTAGACATTACCTTTCTAGACACCGCACTAAGTGGGCGAGCTTAATTAGTTAGCACTAACATGATTAATTTAGACTGTATAGGCTATTAGGCTCTAATACCATTGAAGCTCCGACCAAACCCATTGGGGGTGACATAACTAGGTACCTCAAGAGCGAGTTTTACATGCAGCATTTAGACTAGCACAATCATCATAGGACATGTAAAGGTAAGGGGAAATGCTTCATCATAGATCAACCTCCTATCATGCTAGTTGCTGGGATCGAACCTAGGACAGTCCAATATACCAAGTGAATGCCTCAATCAACCTCACTCTACTACCATTGTTGGAACTGGGCCAGCCCGTAGTCAAGTTAAGGGGTAAATTTCAAAAAAAAATCTTTTTGTATCCATAAGGCCTATGAAGTTATAGGAGATTTTAGATCTAATCTAAAAGGTGTTTCAAATAAATCCTTATTTTATTTTATTAGTTTGAAAGAGTTTGAATTTGATAAAAATTAAATGAATGAGTGTATCAAATACACCTATGTATGTAGCAGTTACTTGTTGAAATTTATTTTAAGAAGGAAATCTTTTATTTCCTTTTCTAATACTTGTGCAACTAATTAAGGAAATAAACAACATTAATTAGAGAGAGAGTGAAACCTTTCATTTCTCTTTCTCTGATTAGATTGATAATTTGTTAAATAAACATGTAAACATTTCAATTAATTAAATGTTTTAGTAATGCATCAACAAACATTTAAATATATGACAATGTAAATAACTAATATAAACCTATGTGCAAATACACACACACATCTAGATATTGGAATTTATACCTATTGTGTGTGTGTGTGTATATGTACTTACATATACATGTTACATTCTCACATGCATATCGAAAATATAAATGCCAAAGTATATACTTATGTTTGAGTATACTACAATATATGTATATGGTTTGTATAAACATATTGATAGTACTATATGTATATAGTTTAGACATATATATATATATATATATGTAATCTTTGTTGCCACTTATAGTTTACATTTACATAAATAAAAGGTATGAAAATAATTCACATAAAGTGACAATTAATGTAAGAGTAAATTAGAAGAGTGAAGATGGAAAATTAATTTATATTGCAGTTAAATCTAATCAAAGCTAAGTGAAAAAGGGAAATAATTGTAATGACCCGATAATTTTAATTGTTTTAATAACGTAATTAATTGAATTTTGTGAAATTTTAAATAATTGAGTTTGGAAATGAAAAATTTGATATTTGGTATGCGTCTATTTAAACGTAGCAAATGTCAGATTTTCATCACATAATATGGAAGTTTATTTTGATGTGTAATTACAATTTAAATCGGTTAATATTTAATTGAAATAAAATATTTTTCAAACCTGAAAAATTTTATATAAGAAAAATGTTTAATATTTTATGAGTGAGACGTCATCTTTCGTTTCGTCAAATTGGACTTTTCTAACATCGTTTATCTTATTTTCAATGAATTTGCAGGAGTTTGGCAGCGAATATCGACTTTTGAGAGGATGACCGTATCACCCATATCTGTGTACCGTTCTGATCGTCTCGTCGTGCCGATCTCCGCATTATATCTATTCGTGCATTTTGGTGGTCGGTACGGGTCGAAATTGATGAAACTATTTGTTGTAACGGTACCTATTTGAGCCTCTTGAATTTCCTATATCCTTCCACTATCCACGTGGAATCAAACTGTCATGAACAATTATTATTTTAGCTTTTGACCTTTTCTATTCCAACGTCTCAACAATTTTGCTGGTTCACTTTCATTATTTGGTTCGTTCTCTTTCTCTACATTTCCTTCTACCAGGTTTCAATTGAAAAAAAAAAGGAAATAGAGAATATAATAAGTCGCTTGTATATTGAACCATCCCTGCTCATTTGCTTTCCATCGAAACCCTCCCTATCGCCATTCCACCAAGACTATTCACCATCTTCTCATGGTAGCCCAAGCAACCATTTGCCTACTCACGTGCTTGTGCCTCTCATCCTCCCTATAGCAGCCGGCTTCAACTTCTTCTCTCCACCTCCCGCTCTATCAACACCCACACTGACTGCAACAGCACTTCACGCATCGCCTACATCCACCACTTCGAGGCAGCCAGTCTGACCGAAAACCCCACACCACAACTTCCTCCTATAGCCGTAACCAACCCCGCATCACCAATCTCTCTATCGGATCCACCACACCTTGTGACAACCATATAGCAGTTTCATGGCCGTAGCCTCACCTCCAATTGCTACTCCTTCCTCCACCATGCTTTGGTTCATTCTATGCTCTTATCTATGTTGTTTTATAATATATAAGTGTTGTTCGTATGTAGGTATAGGCTATATTATATTTGCAGTATATATGTGTACAGTGGTTTATATATGTTATATAGTATTTTAATAATATGTTTAGATATTCGTTTGGACCCCTTTTGAAAAGAAATATACTTTTATAATATATGGGTTTTATAACTTCTGATTTGAGAGGATATGTTATATATTATATATATGAAAATTTATGCATCGGTTTATATATTATTATATATATAGTTTGTATATACATTGCTTATATATTTGATCTGTTAGTTATAATATAAAAGCTTATATTAGTTTATATATATAGAATCTGTTTGTTTATAGATGTGTATGGGCTTATATTTGTTTATATATATATATATATATATCAGTTAACTTGTTCATGTATATATACTATGCTAAAGAAGTTTATATTCAAGCTAGTTATATATATGTATATTTAATATGAAGCCTGCAACCATATCACCCATTCCAGTCCTTCTCTATTATATGTATGTATATAATAAGATTTTTATTTTAAACTTATGATTTTGAAACAGATTTTTGTAATAAGCTTAATATATATATATATATACATTTTATTAAAGTATCTGTTTAAATTAAATAATGACTTTAAAATTTATATATAGTTTATATATAATTTCACTTATATATTTGTTTCATCGAATCCAGTTTCATCATGCCTCGGTTTTGTCTCGCCAAGGTCCAAATTGGTCATATCAGCTTTTTGATTTGCTCGTGTCTGTATTTGTGTGCGGGTTCGTGTTGTTCTCCTGTTTCTCTCTTGCCTCGAAAGGTGAGAAATCACTCACGATTAACTTTCTTATATTTAATAAATTTGATTTCACTTGAAACGACAATTGAAATATGCTGTTAAATTTAAATTGCTAGTTATTAATTGTTAAATATGATATGCCATTATCTGCAATTGTTCACCTGTGATATATGACACCATATCCTACTGTATATATTTTATTTAATTTATCACTAATGATATATACCTGTTATTGATATGCTATATTTTATCATATTTGTCCTCACTCTGCAAGTTCCCTGTTAATTTATGGGTTGAAATGATACATATCCGAACGATTTTGTAGAATAGGGGAAAATTGTTATGGGTTGAAATGATAAACCCAAGCGATTTTCATTGATTTTAAATTTTTGGGATTGCGGGTTGAAATGATATATACCCGTAGATATTTAAATCACGGATTGAAATGATAAATATCTGTATCACTTGACCATAGGATAGATAATTATATACGGACACCGTTGGTCTATATTTTGAAAATGATTTCCAAAGTTTTGAAAGGAAATATTTGGGTTTTAATTAAAATGATTTTTAAAATATAATATATAAATGAAATTTTTATATATGTCTAAATTTTAGATTTTTAAATTTATATGTTTTGGAAATTCTAAATTTATAAGTTAGTTTTGGAAAATAAAATTTTAAGATTTTTCTTATAATTTTATTATTTTAAAAATATATATAATAAGATTTAATGCAAAAATACATCTAATAATAAGATTTAATTTAATAAAATTTAATTTAATTAGTTATAATATGTTTAAGTATTTATTTAAATTTATATTAATATTTTAAAGATAGATTTTTCTAACTTCAATAATAAAAGGTAGGGAAGATAGATTAATGTTGACTTGGAATTTAAATTGGTTAAAAATTGAATTTAAATAAGAATTGAATTGAACTTATTAGTTTTGAAATTTTGAAAGATATGATTTATAACTTGATTTGATAAAAAATGATTAAATGAATATTCTCAACTTTAAATAAAATTGAGACTAAATATTTAATATTGATTTAAATATATAAATTGGGATTTAAATAAATTGTTACTAAAATGGTTAAGTGAATATTTTCCAATTTGAATAAAAATTAAAGTTAAATTTTGAAATATAAATGATGTAAATGTTTGAATATTTAAACCCGAATCTTTGAACTTTAAATTGAAATGGTTAAGCTGGAATTGATTCAAATTGAATTTTTGGAATTTAAGATGATTTGAATCGATTTGCGAAATTGGAGGAAACTATTTTATTATATAAAGTATTTTTAATATATAAACTATTTTAATATAAATAATTTTAATATATAAACTATTTTAATTTATAACTATTTTAATATATATACTATTTTCAACATCTCAACTGTTTAGGTGGAAAGTGTTATGATTTCAAAAGTGTTATGATTTCCCAAGTGTTATGATTTCAAAAGTGTTATGATTTCCAAAGTGTTATGAATTCCAAAGTGTTACAATTTCAAAAGTGTTATGATTTCGAAAGTATTATAATTTTGAAAGTGTTACAATTCTGGAGATGAATATTATATAAAGTGACTAATGATATCGAATTGATATGGGTTTGAAATGAATATAATATTTTGATACGAAGTATAACTTACTTGAAATGAAATGACCACGGTGTGAAATAAGCGGTTGGCTGTTAAAGAGACCGGGATTAGATATCGTCATACTCTCTGCCAATACCGAAACCACTTTAACAACTATGTACGTGGTGGATATAACGACCCGAAATTTTCAACCATTCGCATCCATTATAAGTGTATAGGTAGACACTCATGCCGGAGTTGAATTGCTCAAAATACCGCGTTGTAAATAAAAATTTGGCAAATCTCAGAATATACAGTAAATAAATGATCACAGATCACAGACACAGAGTAATATAATGCAGCAGAAGTAAAAGAAATAGTAGTTCATGAAGCTAATATATAAATATATCAGAGTTACATAAGATATAACAGAAGAAATGAAATACAACAGAAGTCTCAATATGATAACCAAGTACAAGGTGAATAGAACAACAGAACTGAGATAGATAAAACTAGATAAGCAGATAATCTCCAGCGATTCCAATCTCCAGAAAGTGGAATCCAAATCTGTGAATACTCAGGCTGACCCGAGCGTAAATAAAAATACAAACACTCGAGTCAGGACATACATACTTATACAATGTAAACTAACTCAAGTGAACTGTAATAAAGGTACAAGTAACTTAAAGAATGCTTGGGATCGCCCATTCTTTAAGGATCCGTTAAACTATCTACTATGTAGTAATATTCGCTATTATAATAATTTCTAATATAAAATAAACATACTTTTAAATAGCATTAAGGAGTGACCCAATATTCCCCTTAACACGTAATAGTCCCAGTAGTCTATCCAGTATTAGCATACTCCCAAAATGGGGCTACCCTCGATACTCCACAGGCTATGGGAGAAATCACAAATCGTAGTAAAGCTCGATATGGTAGGTGACACGGCACAACTAGGCAATGTCAGGGTAGATATACCAATTACGCATCCGGACTGGTGGTGACGCATAGCAGCCACTACCGCCCACCTCGAACAACACTCCCAAATCGAGGGTGTGCACCAAATCAATCACAAGTAATAGAATGGTATCGAAGAAGTGTGTCCGATAAGAGGTGCTACCTCCTTGGTCCGTCAATCGCTCCTGTTTTAGCCACCTTATGCCAACTCACGGGAGTTGGGTCCACGTATATACCTTAGGATCGTCGCCACCATCCTACTTCATTCTGGAAACTCCACCGCGTACACAGTTGTCAAAGTGGTTTTCGGTATCGACAGAGAGTATGTCCATATCCAATCCCGGTCTCTTTAACAACCAATCGTTATTATAACCCGTGGTTATAATTTAAAACAGTTTATACTTTAAAATAGAATATCATTTCAAATCCAAATCTTTATCAAAATAAAGATTTAATAATTCAAAACCATTTCAAGATATTTAAAACATCATATCATCTCAAAAACTTCATTTCAAATCATTTCCATATCAAAATATCATATCTTTCCAAAACTTCTTTTCAAATCATTTAATATATCAAAATATCATATCTTTCCAAAACTTCATTTCAAATCATTTAATATATCAAAATATCACATCTTTCCAAAACTTCATTTCAAATCATTTAATGTATCAAAATATCGTATCTTTCCAAAACTTCATTATCAAATCATCATTTGAGTTCAAATCCAATTATTCAACTTTAAATACTTTTTTTAAATTCAAAGATATCATTCATTTATTATCATTTCAAGTCACCTTTTAAATAGTTTATATTTTAATCAAAATAATTCATCTAAACCATTTAAAAGTGTAATTATTATACTTTTAAGTCAAGTATTCAATTTTCAAAGTTTCAAACCATTTTGAGTTCATTTGCTAAGTCAAAACCCCTAATTATTAAAATTTCAGCCTTTCACGGCATTTAGAAAAAGCTGTTATAAGTTATATTTGAAACATTTTAATTCAGCAAAGACAGCACTTAAAAACTACTGTTATATCTCATTTCTAGTTGAAAGATTTGTTTAAACAGCAAGGACAGCATTTCCAGAAATGCTGCGGTAGCTCAGATTTCAAAACAAAGGTTTTATTTGATTTTAACAAAGACTGCAGACTACTACAACATTTCCAAAGAATGCTATAATAGACCTGAGTTAAGTTTTTGCCTATTAGTTTAACTACAGCAACTGCAGCATTTCAGAAATGCTGTAATAGCCCTTTTATTTAATTTTTAGTGTAATTCAGAACCATAGCATTTTTGAATGCTATTAAAAGTGATTTCCAGCTTTTTAGTGTATTTCTAGCAATTAAATAACTTCATTTTAAACTCTTTAAACATTTTAAAATCATAATTTAACATTAAAAATGTTCATTAACATATCATTAAACATTTTGATTTTTATTAAACCAATTTCTTATAAATAAATCCAAATTTCAATAATTTCACTTATTAGTTCAAGTGTATAATTTCCTTTTCTTCACTTTCAACAAATAAACTTAACATTTCAAATTTAATTTACCATTTCATAAATTTAACTAAATTTCCAATTTTATTTAATTAATTTAAACCTTTAATTAAAACCAAATTTACATTTCTCAGTCAAGCTATATTTTAAAATTACAATTTAAGCATTCATTTATTTAACCACTTAAATTCATAGAAAAATCAATAATACTTTAATAAATCACTTAAATTAAAATTTAAATCAAATTATCATATTTACCATTTTCCAAATATAATTAAATTTCCATTTTTATTCATATAACTTTTTTTTTGCAAAGCCAGCGGGGTTAGAAATGGGCCCCTACCATATATTGATATACCAGGAACGGAGTACAACGAAGAAAATAAGAAAACAAAGGAAACAGGCATATCAAAGAAAAGAAATAAAAAACACCAAGACTAAACACAGAACAGAGAAGGAAAACCACTACAATCTAATTAAGGCAGACAAGAACCTATGTTCGAATCGATGACTTGAAGCAGCAATACCAAACTTCAAACTCCCAATGATTTTATCTTGCATTTGAGTATAAGATTTCCTTTTAGCACAGAAAATTATGGCATTCCTTTCTTCCCATATCAAAGTAACGAATATTTTAAGAGTGAACAGAAAAATGTAGGTTGATTCCCCTCTCCATCTAGTTGCCTTGAAGATGATATCCCATTCCTCAGCACTGTCATTTGCTACACGCCTACTAGATATGAAGGAATTTGTTAAGCACCATAAACTGTGAACATAAGAACAGTTAAAGAAAAGGTGGTGAGTGTCCTCATCCGCTGCCTGGCAGAAGCTACAAGTAGTATCAATGCTGAGACCTCGCTGTCTCAGTTTAATTTTAGTTTTCAATGCATTGCCAAATATTTTCCATAACATGAGGTTCTGAGCCTCAGAGTTGTGATTCAACCAAATTCGCTTATGCCAACTGAGCAAAGCAGTATTAGAGCCGCATACAAATTGCTTATACATTGCACCAATCTTGAATCTGCCATTGCAACAGGACCATGTTATACCATCATGAGGATGAAATTTAACCTGTCTACCTCTCAACTGATTCCAAAGTTGTCTAACACTGTGATTGCTTGAAAAAGGGAGATCAACTTTACCATAGTTTATACAGTCCAGAGCAAGGGCAGATGGACTAATTCCAGATTGCATTTGTTGGTTGTAAGTAAGCCTGAGACGTAATATAGTACCATCCTTAACCCACGGGTCATGCCAGAAAGACAAGCAACCATTATAACCAATTTTACTTCTAGCAAATGGGAGAATATCAGATCTAATTTTGAGAATACTACGCTAAGTCCAGCTACACGAGTGAGGAATATCCATGGTCCAGAAGTTTTTGCTGCCAATGATATATTTGTATGACCAATTCACCCATAAACAATCTTTATGATTCAAAAGATTGTCAATGTGATAAACCATAGCCGCACGGTTCCACAGAAGCATGTTTTAAATTCCTAGACCTCCTCTGGATTTTGGTCTTTCGAGATTGAAGAACGCACATGGGGAGAGCTTATTGGAAATAATCGAACCATGCCAGAAAAAATTTGACATAGCAGTCCTTATCATTTTGATTAACTTGGTAGGAAGGATGAAGGACCGAGACCAATACACAGTAATGGAGAAAATAATGGAATTAATTAGAGTGAGCCTACCTGCTTGACTAAGCAATATAACTTAAATATCATTTTAACCAAAATTCCAAATTCCAAACTTAAGTTATATTTCAATAATCCAATATAACCATTCATTAGTTACATTTTAACTCATAGAAAAATCATAATTTCTTTATTTTAAAACATTTCAAAATCTATTTAAATCAAATTTCATAAATTTATATTTTTAAAATACTTAAAAAATATCCAAAACACTTTATAAAATAACCACGGGCCTCTATATAGTTTTCTAACCTAGGTCAAGTGATACAGATATGTATCATTTCAATCCGCAGTTTAAAAAGAAAAATCCGGGTTCTATCATTTCAAACCCGCAATCCCAAGTAAAATAAATGAATTTGAAAACCGCTTAGGCCTATCATTTCAGCCCATAACGATTTTCCCTTATTCTAAAGTCCGTTCGGGTATGTATCATTTCAACCCATAGTGATTTCTATACTAACAAAGAACTTGTAGTGTGACAAACTGATAAAAATAATAAAATAGCATGATATAACAGTAACATATGATATAACAGGTGTAATAACAGGTGTGAACATCATATGATAATAATATAAGCATATATAACATAATGATATACATTACAGATTCAAATGGTGTCGGTTTATCAGTTATATAGGTACATATTGTCTGGTGAGAATAACTCACCTTTTTTTATGCTGGAGATATCAATTAGAATGACACAACGGATCCAGAAGGCACGACCTTTGATTTGAGTGGAGAGAAATAGCCAAGATATCATCTTGTAAACAACCCCAAAATAAGACAATATAACTTATGAATATTCAACCACAATATTTTAAAATAAATTGAAATTGAAAAGCAACAAAGACAAGATAACTTGACCTTGCTACAACCATTCAAAAGCTCAGCCAAGGGGGTTCATTTTCTCAGCCTTGATGATGATGAGTGTGGGAGAGACAAGGTTAACTTCCTCGAATACATAAGACAAAACAATACAAACAATATAAGTTTCAAAACAAATTACGCCTAAACACCATAAGAAATCAAAGCCCAAAACAACTTCAAATGGTTTGCACTTGTTCTTAACTTCACATGGATCAACAAGGGATGGATTTAGCACAGCCATGGCATGCACTAAGGTCTGTTTTGGGTCGTATAGGGGTCGGCCATGCATAGAGAAAATGGTGCACTAGTGGTGAGGCAAGAGGCTAACACTTCAAGGCAAAAGTATGGATTCAAGGCAACTAAAGGGCTCGGCCTAGGTCATGGAGGACATGGCTATCTCAGGTGGGGTCAGTAGGTGGTGTGCAGAGGTGTCTCAGGTCTGAAATAGGCTGGTGGTGGTGGTGGTTGGTCGGCCTAGGTGGTGGAGAGAGGTGGTGGAAGGAGGATGTGCTTGGCTATGGGATCTAGGTGATGTTGCATCAAAACTATGGTGGTTCTTCATCACATAGGGGCTAGGCTATGGCATGGGAAGGGGCTGGAGGAGGTGTTGGTCAGAGGGGATGGTGGTGGAGGTGGCCAAGGTGGTGGATGTGGTGTTGGCCGATCCAAAGAAGAGGAGGACAAGTGCAAAATCATGTGAAAACAAAGGAAAACATAGAAAAGAAGAAGGTTTTTTACCCAAAAATCTTTGCAAATGATGATGGCCATGATTTTTGTGATTGAGAAGAGTTTGTATACGGAAATGGAAAGAAAAATAAGCAGCTGAAAGAAATGTTAAGGTCGGCCAAAGAAATTGAATGAAAAAGGTTGGAAAACGAAGAGACGGGAAAACAAAGAGCCTTAGGCAAACCAAGAGTCACAAACTCTTCAAATTTCCATTATTAATTTAAATTTTGTAAATACATATAAAACTGATAAATAAAGATAAAAACTCAGTAAAGAAAATTAATATATAAAATAAATAATTAAATTTTAATTATATAGCATTTAAATTAAGAAAATGGCTAAAATTTGCAAACTAGGCTTTAAAATTTAGAAATAACCTCAATACACTTTGGAAACATTTATTTTAATTTGAATACCTATAAAATGAATAAAATAAAGTAAAACACAGCAAATAAGAGTGAATGCAAAAAATAAATAAATAAATTTTAATTATATATAATTAAATTAAGAAAATAGCAAAGAAAAATAGAATTTAGGCTTTAAAATTAGAAAATAAATTCAACAAGCTTTGGAAAAATTATTTAATCACTTTAAAAGTATTAAAAGATAAAAATATACATAAAATAACATATTAAAACAAAATATGACATTAAAAATATAATTTATATGATTTAAAATAGACAATATTGCTAAATAAATCAGTTTATACACAATATTGAAATATACATAACTTTCACAATTTAACTCCGTTTCCAATGAAACGAAAAGCAATATTCAAGTTATTAAATATATTTTCATAATAAAAGATAAAATTTAAGATTTTAAATAATTTAAAATTTAAAAGTCAAAGTTTTGAACAGTTTGACCAGAAATTCACTTTTCAGTAAAATATTCAATTTACACCATTTTGAAATTATAATTCACTTAATAATCAACATTTGTATTTAAAAAAATGTAATGTTTGAAATAAACAAGTTTAAAATAATTTCAAAATAAAATAAAGTCAAATTTAAAATATATGCAAAATCTAGGGTTGTTACACTCTCCCCCACTCAAAACTTTTCGTCCCCGAAAAGGAAGGAGGTACGGGAAAGCATAGGAAAAAGATAGAGTGAAATTAGATTAAGAAAAGATGACAAGGAGATTGAAATTATACCTGATAACTATTGTTATAGGTAAGTTTAACAGGGTGGATGGCAAGCAATGCTCAGATTAAAATAAGTACCAAACATTATCAAAGATTATAGAAAGATTTCTAAACAGAAAGATTATAGAAAGATGCCTATACTAGTCTGTAGTAAGATGAGGAAAATAAGGACAACTAAAAGACAGTTTGAAAACAAGATAAGATAATAAGTTGGAAAACAAAGTAAGATCATAGGTTTGAAATTTCTATGGTTTCAGCTTAAACTGATAATTAATTTTACACAAGTTAAATAAATCTTAACTTTTTCTAATTTCATTATCTCATCATCTAATTTTCTTAAATTAACAGTCTCTAAAATCATGAATTTGATTAAAATTAAGTGTATAACATTCAATAAATTTAATTCTTCTTTATTCCTAATTATAATTAAATTTATCCCTCTCAATATTTTATCACCTATGTTAAATATACTTACACTTATTATAACTGTTTTAATTTATTCCTAATTCCCTTAACATCATTTAAATTGTAAATTATTCAATTAACCTTTTAGTCTATTTACCTCTGTTAATCTTTTATAACTAAAATTTAAGTGTATAACATTTATTATAACCACTCAAATTTCATTTATAAAATCTTTTTATATTGTATATTATCCAGTTACATTGTTAACTTCTGAAAATTAAGGTAAGTTATATTGGAATGCAATTGAGAATTTATACAAATAAAACTTTCTAAAATTAATATACAATATAAACATTCTAATTCAATCATTTCAAGCTTGAATATTTATTCAAAATTTTGATTTTCTTATTATACTTGAAGTTATTATTTAAGATAGAATTTAAGAATAAAACTTCCGATTCTTTTCAAACCATTTAGAGATAAATAAATGTATGCACAAAATTTGTGAAATCAAATTTTAAATCATATATCTATATATATATTATAAATCAAATCATCTTTTAGAAATTCAAATCAATTAGATTTCCCAAAACAAAGCTATAACAAAACTACAGAATGGTTTCTTCACTTCGAAACTCGAAAATGAAAGTCGATGATACTGCAGTCATCACCGAAATTATTTTCCAGCGACAAAGAGAAGAGCACTGATATTTAAACTTTAAAATTCTTTGGAAACAAATTTCTATTCAAAAATACTTTAAATAATATATCCATTTAAAGCTTTAAACACAAAGTTCGAAACCATCAGAAATTAAATTCTCAAATTCTTGATTTAAATTCATTTCAGTTCCCAAATCAAATTTATAAACAACTATTTATAAATTCATTTATAGAATGATAAATCAAGTATTATCATTTCAAATAATCAATTTAAATCAATTTATTAAGTTCCATAAATTTACTTATATCAAAATTTATTTCATTAACCAAATTTTAAAATAATATAGTGTCAGTTTGTTCTGTCAAAGTGTTTTAGAAATCCTATCGATAGCGTTAATCAGACGAATCGATCGGAAGCCCAAATCAACATCAACAACTCAAACAACACAATATATAAAACAAACATAGATTTACAAGTACAAATTCGAAATGTTTGGAGATATTTTGGAAACAAAGACAAGATGATTAATTGACAAAATATGAAGATGGATAAGCTTAGGTAAATCGCGGGCAACCTTAAGCGGGTCAACCGTGACTTAAAGAATAAGTTCAATGTGGATTTTCTGGGGTAAATCTACATTCGATCTCAAGAGATAGAGTTTGGAATAACAAAAGATATTAGCATCTAAACCAAGGATAGATATAAATCTCTGGTGAATCGATGCTAATTGTAAAGGAGTTTTCCCCCTTTTACAAGTCATTAGAGTATTGGCGAGACCGCCAATTCACTATAAAGCTCATTCGAAGTAGAGTTATGGGATACTCCAGAATCACAAGAAGATGAATAGTGAGGGACAAGAATGGATTTTGGAACCGCAGGGAACGTTTCAAAATTCAAAGGAAATCAAATAAAAATGAAGAGTTTCGAGCTCGAATGAAAGTGATTATGTAACTAAATTTACCATACATTCTAAGTTTTGCCTCAAAGCCAAAGCTCTGATACCAACTGTAACGACCCTAAATTTTCAACCATTCGCATCCATTATAAGTGTATAGGTAGACACTCATGCCGGAGTTGAATTGCTCAAAATACCGCGTTGTAAATAAAAATTTGGCAAATCTCAGAATAAACAGTAAATAAATGATCACAGATCACAGACACAGAGTAATATAATGCAGCGGAAGTAAAAGAAATAGCATTTCATGAAGCTACTATATAAATATATCAAATTTACATAAGATATATTAGAAGAAATGAAATACAACAGAAGTCTCAATATGATAACCAAGTACAAGGTGAATAGAACAACAGAACTGAGATAGATAAAACTAGATAAGCAGATAATCTCCAGCGATTCCAATCTCCAGAAAGTGGAATCCAAATCTGTATACTCAGGCTGACCCGAGCGTGAATAAAAATACAAACACTCGAGTCAGGACATACATACTTATACAATGTAAACCAACTCAAGTGAACTGTAATAAAGGTACAAGTAACTTAAAGAATGCTTGGGATCGCCCATTCTTTAAGGATCCGTTAAACTATCTACTATGTAGTAATATTCGCTATTATAATAATGTCTAATATAAAATAAACATACTTTTAAATAGCATTAAGGAGTGACCCAATATTCCCCTTAACACGTAATAGTCCCAGTAGTCTATCCAGTATTAGCATACTCCCAAAATGGGGCTACCCTCGATACTCCACAGGCTACGGGAGAAATCACAAATCGTAGTAAAGCTCGATATGGTAGGTGACACGGCACAACTAGGCAATGCCAGGGTAGATATACCAATTATGCATCCGGACTGGTGGTGATGCATAGCAGCCACTACCGCCCACCTCGAACAACACTCCCAAATCGAGGGTGTGCACCAAATCAATCACAAGTAATAGAATGGTATCGAAGAAGTGTGTCCGATAAGAGGTGCTACCTCCTTGGTCCGTCAATCGCTCCTGTTTTAGCCACCTTATGCCAACTCACGGGAGTTGGGTCCACGTATATACCTTAGGATCGTCGCCACCATCCTACTTCATTCTGGAAACTCCACCGCGTACACAGTTGTCAAAGTGGTTTTCGGTATTGATAGAGAGTATGTCCATATCCGATCCCGGTCTCTTTAACAACCAATCGTTATTATAACCCGTGGTTATAATTTAAAACAGTTTATACTTTAAAATAGAATATCATTTCAAATCCAAATCTTTATCAAAATAAAGATTTAATAATTCCAAACCATTTCAAGATATTTAAAACATCATATCATCTCAAAAACTTCATTTCAAATCATTTCCATATCAAAATATCATATCTTTCCAAAACTTCTTTTCAAATCATTTAATATATCAAAATATCATATCTTTCCAAAACTTCATTTCAAATCATTTAATATATCAAAATATCATATCTTTCCAAAACTTCATTTCAAATCATTTAATGTATCAAAATATCATATCTTTCCAAAACTTCATTATCAAATCATCATTTGAGTTCAAATCCAATTATTCAACTTTAAATACTTTTTTTAATTCAAAGATATCATTCATTTATTATCATTTCAAGTCACCTTTTAAATAGTTTATATTTTAATCAAAATAATTCATCTAAACCATTTAAAAGTGTAATTATTATACTTTCAAGTCAAGTATTCAATTTTCAAAGTTTCAAACCATTTTGAGTTCATTTGCTAAGTCAAAACCCCTAATTATTAAAATTTCAACCTTTCACAGCATTTAGAAAAAGCTGTTATCAGTTATATTTGAAACATTTTAATTCAGCAAAGACAGCACTTAAAAACTGCTGTTATATCTCATTTCTAGTTGAAAGATTAGTTTAAACAGCAAGGACAACATTTCCAGAAATACTGCGGTAGCTCAGATTATCAAAACAAAGGTTTTATTTGATTTTAACAAAGACTGCAGACTACTACAGCATTTCCAGAGAATGCTATAATAGACCTGAGTTAAGTTTTTGCCTATTAGTTCAACTACAGCAACTGCAGCATTTCAGAAATGCTGTAATAGCCCTTTTATTCAATTTTTAGTGTAATTCAGAACCATAGCATTTCTGAATGCTATTAAAAGTGATTTCCAGCTTTTTAGTGTATTTCCAGCAATTAAATAACTTCATTTTAAACTCTTTAAACATTTTAAAATCATAATTTAACATTAAAAATGTTCATTAACATATCATTAAACATTTTGATTTTTATTAAACCAATTTCTTATAAATAAATCCAAATTTCAATAATTCCACTTATTAGTTCAAGTGTATAATTTCCTTTTCTTCACTTTCAACAAATAAACTTAACATTTCAAATTTAAATTACCATTTCATAAATTTAACTAAATTTCCAATTTTATTTAATTAATTTAAACCTTTAATTAAAACCAAATTTACATTTCTTAGTCAAGCTATATTTTAAAATTACAATTTAAGCATTCATCTATTTAACCACTTAAATTCATAGAAAAATCAATAATACTTTTATAAATCACTTAAATTAAAATTTAAATCAAATTATCATATTTACTATTTTCTAAATATAATTAAATTTCCATTTTTATTCATATAACTTAAATATCATTTTAACCAAAATTCCAAATTCCAAACTTAAGTTATATTTCAATAATCCAATATAACCATTCATTAGTTACATTTTAACTCATAGAAAAATCATAATTTCTTTATTTTAAAACATTTAAAAATCTGTTTAAATCAAATTTCATAAATTTATATTTTTAAAATACTTAAGAAATATCCAAAACACTTTATAAAATAACCACGGGCTTGTATATAGTTTTCTAACCTAGGTCAAGTGATACAGATATGTATCATTTCAATCCGCAGTTTAAAAAGAAAAATCCAGGTACTATCATTTCAAACCCGCACTCCCAAGTAAAATAAATGAATTTGAAAACCGCTCAGGCCTATCATTTCAGCCCATAACGATTTTCCCTTATTCTAAAGTCCGTTCGGGTATGTATCATTTCAACCCATAGTGATTTCTATACTAACAGGGAACTTGCAGTGTGACAAACTGATAAAAATAATAAAATAGCATGATATAACAGTAACATATGATATAACAGGTGTAATAACAGGTGTGAACATCATATGATAATAATATAAGCATATATAACATGATGATATACATTACATATTCAAATGGTGTCGGTTTATCAGTTATATAGGTACATATTGTCTAGTGAGAATAACTCAACTTTTTTTATGCTGGAGATATTGTTGGGTAAATTTCTCACCCAGAAGATCTCAAGACCATGGAAAGCTAAACTTCATTCGGCATCCTCACCACATCCGAACCAGCCACCACCGAACGAGAGACACTCGCCTCCACCGAATCAAGCTTCCTACCGAACCACACTTCCCACCGAACCAATCTTACTACCGAACCACACTTCCCACCGAACCAAGCTTCCTACCGAACCACACTTCCCACCGAATCAAGCTTCCTACCGAACCATACTTACCACCGGACCAAGACGATGCAGAACCAGATTTGCCAGGCCAGATTGTATCAGCCCGGGCCCATCAGCAGCTGTATACATCCAAGACCCCTACCTCCAGCCTCACTCTATAAATAGAGGGGCAGGGGTACAACAATGGGGGACAAGTTTAGAGAGCTCAAGCGCGGAGAGAGCTTTCAAACAACTTTCTTTTACTTGTATCAAAGTTTTTTACTTGTAATCTAAAGAAGAAAAGAGAAATAACATATAAAGTGGACGTAGGCACATTCAGGCTGAACCACTATAAATCTGCGTGTCTTTTTACAGTTTAGCCCCTGTATTTCATATATTTGCATAAATCACTCAAATTACTAAGAACAACATAAGATCTACTAGATCATACAACTTTGAGGTGTTTGTCCATTTTTTGTGCAAACATTTTTGGTGCTTTCACTGAGAACTAGAAGCTCGAAGCTTCAGCTTCATCCACTTAACAGTTTTCCTAACAGCATCGTTCGCTACTTGGAAAACATGCCTCCCAAACTGAGAAAAGATGTTAACAAAGGAAAAAACATCGCATCCAGCAGTCTTCCTGATCCAGGTGTCACGAATCAAGTAAATCGTCCTCCTCCGGCAGCAGTAACAAATGAAGGACATGCTAGCCCAACCACTCCTGCCACAGAACAGGCTGCAGCAATTACTAGAGCAAATCTGGACATAGTTGTGGTTGAAGTAACTAACCGCTTCACGTCCCAGCAGGAAGCCTTGGTGGACCATCTCATGTCACGCTTAAGGGATGCTGAAGAATCCAACCGCAACACTGAATCATGGGGCGAATCCCAGTCTGGAGGATCTCAGAGACAACAAAGATCTTCCTTCTTCGAAGGAGCTAACGGCAGAAGTAGCCGTGGTAGGAGCCGAGACCGAGCACAGCCCGAAGTTAGGCCTGAGGAAGCGTTTGGTACCGAACCCAACGGGGAAGGTACCGGGCGAAGGTCAACTGTAGCTGAGCCTGTCATGCTGCCTAACTACAGAAACGCCAGTGAACGGGGCCGAGCTAGAGTCCAGCCCGAAGTTGGACCCGAGGAAGTACTTAGATCAGAACCCAACAGGGGGAGATCAAGGCAAGGGCCAACTGTAGCTGACCCAAGCATGCTCCCAGAAGATCAAAGGCAGCCACTGGAAAATATGAGGAATGATAGACGATACCATCCCTACAGGTCATCTGGACGGAATCAATCCCACAGAACAGAACCAAACTCATTTCTATCTGCTCCAAGTTCTGATGAAAGGATGGCACGCTTATTCAGAGAGTGTGTCCAACGGGAGCAAAGAGATCGAGGGATAGGCGCTAGGGTAACCAGCCCTTTCGCCCGCAATATCGAAATTGCTATCACCCCCCGAGAATGGAAGATGCCAACAATGGAACCCTACAAAGGAACCTCTGATCCCGTTGTACACTTACAAAGGTACACGCAGCATATGCTCATGAGTGGAGCAACAGAGGGAGTACTATGCAAATGCTTCCCGCTCTTCTTGGCTGATCTTGCTACCTCCTGGTTCTGTCATCTACCCCAAGGATCCATCAGCTCGTGGGAAATGTTGAAAGAAAAATTTATCAGTCAATTCCGCATTCATGTGGAGCAACCTAAGGACGCTTATTCCTTATCCAGCGTCAAACAGAAACCTGGAGAAAAGCTGCAGCAATACCTAACCAGATTCAACGCCGCAGCAGCCGCAGTTCAAGATGCCGATGAGAAGCTTATCCTAATGGCCCTCTGCAGTGGTGTGCATCCGGACACTAAATTTGCTAGAAGATTGACAAAAGAAAAACCAGCTACTTTACCCGATTTCTTCCATGAAGCTGGAAAATACATGAGGCTTGAGGATGCTGCCGTTGAGGGGCAGTCCGGACAGCAAAATAAGACGACCCATGGCAATGCCCCTGCTGTGGCAAGGGACGTTCGAAGAAATGATTCCAGAGACAATGCTGGGGGCAAGAAGGTAGAAAAGCGCCAATATCGGCCAGGACCAAGATTCGACACTTACACCCCTTTGAACGAGACCGTCGAAAATATCTTCCTTGCCACCCAAGGCGAAGTTAGATACAAACGCCCACCATACAAGAAAGAATCAGATAACGCACAGAAGTCTGGAAAATTCTGCCGCTTCCACGAATCTCATGGACATGATACCAACGAATGCCATCATCTCCGAGATCTGATTGAGGAACACATCAGAAGGAAGAAACTGGAACGTTATGTAAAAAGTCAAGACAGGACTCCAGCTCCTGCCAATGAAAACCGAAGGCTACCCTCACCAGGGACCGACAGAGGAAACCGCAACGCTAGCAGCTCTAGTCAAGAGAAGATAGTGGTCCATACCATCTCAGGAGGTCCGCACATCGCAGACAGAAGTTGGAGAGAGATGGAAAGATATGGGAAGTCGCTTAGAGACAATAAAGACTGTGTCAATACGGTTATAGAAGAGCGCCACCCAAAGCGGAAAGAAAGTGATGACATCACATTCAGTAAGCGTGACCTAGAAGGAAGACAGTGCCCTCACATGGATCCCATGGTTATCTCTGCCCGACTCGGTCCCGCCGAAGTTTACCGAATCCTGGTAGACACTGGAAGCTCTGTAAATATCCTGTTCAAACACGCATTCGATAAAATGAAGCTATCAATGAAGGATGTATCTCCCTGCGATAAACCACTACACGGTTTCACTGGAGATGCGAAGATGCCCCTCGGGCAGCTGGACCTCTTTGTTGAGATTGGAAGCCATCCCCGCTCCGTTGTAAGGAAACAGACGTTTGTGCTGATAGAAAACCATTTGGCCTACAACGCCTTCTTAGGAAGACAGCCTTGTCTGACTTCCAGATTGTCCTAGCCCCATGGTGCCTGAAAATGAAATTTCCAACAGACAATGGGGTAGGGGAAGTGGAAGGAGACCAGGATATTGCACGAGACTGCTATGTAACCGAACTTCGCAACAACCACAGGAAAGATAAAGGGAAAGGTGTAGAGATTGCCCTCTGCACAAAAAGCCTTGAAGCATAGCAACTAAAGAAAGCCCCTCCTCTTCGATACACCAGCGACCCTTTCAATGAATTAGACCCTAGGGACAAAGAGGAGGAGGCCACCGCCGAGCCTGCAGAGGCTATGGAGTTTATATCTGTAGACAAGCACGACTCATGTAGGCTACTGAAAATTGGGTCCCAGCTGAAAGCTGAATTGAAGGAACAACTCATTGATTTTCTCCGCCACAACTTGGATGTATTCGCTTGGTCACACGCTGACATGACCGGAATCTCCCCCGACATAGCATGCCACGTATTAAACATTGATCCTACCAAGGCGCCTGTAAAACAAAAAAAGAGAAGTATGGGGGCAGAGCGATCAGCAGCCCTCGATGAAGAAGTAAAGAATCTACTCGCCAATGACTTCATACGAGAAGCTGTTTATCCAGAATGGATCGCCAACCCGGTACTAGTAAAGAAGGCTAATGGGAAGTGGCGGACCTGCATTGACTTCTCCAACCTAAACGACGCCTGCCCAAAGGATTGCTTCCCGCTTCCCAGAATCGACCAACTTGTAGACAGCACAGCCGGGCACGAACTCCTATCTTTTATGGATGCATACTCAGGATATAACCAAATTCCTATGCATGCTCCCGACCAAGACCACACTAGTTTCATCACCGACCGGGGTTTATACTGCTACAAAGTGATGCCTTTCGGACTTAAAAATGCAGGAGCCACCTACCAGCGCCTCGTCAACAAGATGTTTGCAGGGCTAATAGGACAAACTATGGAAGTATATGTGGATGACATGCTGGTAAAGTCAAGGAAGGCCAAAGATCACGTAAGCCACCTAGGCGAGATGTTTCAAGTACTTCGGCAATATGGAATGAAGTTGAATCCACTAAAATGCTCCTTCGGTGTGTCGTCAGGGAAGTTCTTAGGATTCATCGTTCATGCCAGAGGGATAGAAGCAAACCCTGAACAAGTCCGAGCGCTAAGGGATATCAAGATACCTTCCACCGAAAAGGAAATGCAAAGCCTAAATGGAAAAGTGGCCGCCCTAAGCCGATTCATCTCCAAGGCAACGGACAAGTGCGTCCCCTTTTTCGAAGCCCTAAAGAAAGATAAAGGAAAGTTCGAGTGGACTGACGAATGCCTGACCGCTTTCCTTCACTTAATCGAACACCTCCAGAAACCACCGGTGCTCTCAACTCCAAGCGAAGGAGAAGAATTATACCTATACCTCGCTGTGTCATCCCACGCCCTGAGCGCTGCCTTGGTAAGGGAAGACAACCGCATGCAACGACCAGTTTACTTCGTCAGTAAAAGGTTTACTGGGGCAGAAGTCAGATATCCTAAACTTGAAAAGTTAGCATACTGTTTACTAATCACTTCACGAAAACTACGTCACTACTTCCAATCCCATTCCATCAAAGTTCTGACCGATCAACCACTGAGGCAGGTACTCCATCGTCCCGACACTTCCGGGCGACTACTTAAATGGTGTATTGAGCTGAGTCAATATGATATCACCTATCACCCTCACACCGCCATCAAGGGACAAGCCATGGCTGATTTCATTGCAGAGTTCACTACCAACGAGGATGAGGAGCAACTGGAAATAACAGAAGATATCAAGTGGAATCTCTTTGTGGACGGTGCATCTAACGAACAAGGCTCGGGGGCAGGTGTGGTAATAATCACTCCCAGGGGAAATAAACTGCACTATGCTATAAGGTTGGAGTTCGCTGCCACCAACAACGATGCAGAATATGAAGCAGTGATAGCTGGACTAGAAATTGCCATAGAAATCGGAGCCAATTCTTTGTGTCTTCACAGCGATTCTCAACTTATTGTTAATCAAATACTAGGAGAATTCCAAGCTCGAGAGGAACGACTCATAGCATATCTAAAGAAGACCAAGTTGCTTCTCAGCCGATTGGATCAGTACTTAGTCAAACACATCCCTCGGGAAGAGAACCAAGAGGCCGACGAATTGGCAAAGCAAGCGAGTATGAGAGACATCGCCATCTTCGGGGCAGTAACCATCTCAAAGCAAACGGTCCCAAGTTTTGAGCAAGTGAATCTGATAGCTGCAGCCGAAGAAGCAACTTGGATGACTCCCATCCGAAACTACCTACAAAGTGGCACACTACCCGACGGGCGTAATGAAGTCAAGAAAATCTTGAGGAAAGCGTCCCGCTATACAATACAAGAAGACATCCTCTATCGGCGCGGTTTCTCTAACCCATTATTAAGGTGTGTCGCCGGAAGGGAAGCCAAGGAAATCTTATCCAACATCCATCAGGGGAGCTGTGGAGATCACACCGGGGGGCAAACATTAGCAAAAAAGATACTCCGATACGGATATTTCTGGCCCACCTTAAGCAAGGACGCCTTAGATTTCGTCAAGATATGTGACAGATGCCAAAAATTTGCTAAGATTCCACGGCTACCAACAACTGAGATTACTCAAATGACCAGCCCTTGGCCCTTCGCAATATGGGAAATTGACTTAATCGGCGAGCTACCGATGGGCCGAGGCGGGGCCAAATATGCTATAGTGGCAGTTGATTATTTCACCAAATGGGTGGAAGCAGAACCTCTGAATAAAGTATCTTCAGCAAAAGTTATTAACTTCTTGATCAAAAATGTTCTGTGCAGGTATGGAGTCCCACTCAAAATCATATCAGACAATGGACTTCAGTTTGACAGCGAGGAATTCGCCAACTGGTGCCGAGAACACGGAATTCATAAAAGCTTTTCATCCGTAGCGTATCCCCAGGCAAACGGACAAGTCGAAGCAGTCAACAAAATTCTGAAAACTCTGATAAAAAAGAAGCTCGAAAAGTCAAAAGGCGCTTGGGTGGACGAACTCCCTACGGCACTATGGGCTTACCGCACATCTTTCAGAACATCAACGGGGCACACTCCTTTCTCTTTGGCTTACGGATCGGAGGCTATGCTCCCGGTTGAAACCATTGTGCCTTCCCACCGTAGGATCCACTATAACCCAGAAGAGAATGAAGAGCTCCTCAACATGTCTTTGGATCTAGTCAAGGAAAGAAGAAATGATGCAGTCCTTAAAGCAGCAGCCCACAAACAAAAAGTGGCGGCACACTACAACTCCAAAGTCAAGCATCGTACCTTACAGGAAGGGGATCTTGTCCTCAAGCGAATCTTCCCTCGCCCCGGAGCACTAGACCCAATCTGGGATGGACCATATGTAATTCATAAAGATCTCCACAACGGAGCCTATATTTTGTCAACAGTGGACGGAGAGGTATTCCAGAGGGCATGGAACATCCAACACCTCCGTCGATACTTTTCTTACCTTGTATTGCCCATATGAAGTGAATTAACAAAGAGAATCAGTGGACGTAGGCATTTTCGTGCCGAACCACTTTAAAAACCTTGTCTCTTTTTTAACTTGTTCCTTTGTATCATTGGCTGCTTGTTAACTTTATCCTTTTCTGTTGAACAAAATCCTGAGTATATAGCATTTCTATTCAAAGCACTCCACAACGCAACTTCACCTGGACAAGACCCAACAGGTACTATGTGAATCTATGCCCTCGCCAATGAGACAGTTTTGCTCCAGCATCCCTCTGCTGCGGGTTAACTCATTGCTCGCGACGGCCCTTAAAGCCAACTGTAATGAGCCGATTATAAGCCACCGAGAAGGCCGACTATAGCCGAGGCAGCTCATTACGGCGTTAGGCTCGCCGGCAACTGTGAACCGACTATAAGCCCCAACATAAGGTGTGGCCAGCCAGGGGCAGTTCACAGTTGACGATCGGCACCCACGCTAGCCGGCCACAGTAAATCGAATAATACCCACGATTACGGGCCATAATGGCCCGGGTAGTTACTGTGCGCGATCTCGGCTCCGATGTGTCTTAAGTGCGGCTGTGGTAAAAAAGAATTAACTCCCCGCGGAGGCGTAAGATGGGTGACGAATGTCTCCAAGACCCACAGCTAGGGAAAGTGACTACAAAACCCGTTTGCCACGAACTTAAGCACATCGAAGGCCTTCCGTGATTGGAAGTTTTACCTTTTCACGTATTTCAATTTTACTTAAAAAGCTTTTTCCCTATCCCCTATAACAATCCCTAAAGTACATGATACAGAGTAGGAGATACTCTCCAATGGGTGTAAGGACTCACAGTGGCAGGACATTCGACTACATTCCATGCTCGGTCATACAAGATATTCAAGACTTCCATCTACGATTAAAACATGAAAGGCGGTATTTTCTTCTTTTATGTACAAATACATGACTATAATCTGTTCACACCACACACTAATATTACAAGTCATGAAATTATGTTTTAAAACCAAAACCTGACATCAACCACAATTCAATTACAAGAATATGCATAGCTATATTTCTCATACGACATGTCGAAAAAGCAACAAACATTCAAGAAAATCAGCCCAAGTTAAAGAATTACACGTCAAAAATAAGACTATTTATTACAACTGGCAAAATATTACAACCTAAAGGCTACGTTACTATCTTTTCGACTAACATATACAACACTATCGAATCCACAAAAAGAGTTTTTCCAGGTATAATCAAGGAGCCGGCTGCAGTAGAGCTTTATCCTTGCCCTGTTGACCCCCTGTCCAGTCAAAAAAAAAAAGAGGACTCATTAGCAATAAGCAACCAAGTTGATGGAGAAACTAAAAAGGGAGACTTACCAGCGCCTGCTTCCTGACTATCCTGATCGTCATCCTCTACCTGCACGCCTACCTCCTCAGCGGCAGGCAACCGCATACCTTCCTTCACCGCCACCTTCTCCTCCTTGGCAAACTGGGCAGTGACCGCATCCATGCTGAAGGCCACGCCACCATCTTTATCCGCATCGGCCTTGGCCTCCTCCAGAGCCCGAAGATAGATCTTAGCCATGATTCTGGGATAATCATCCATCCAGGATAGGTTGCCCTGCTTCCAGGTTCGAAAGTACATGTCCTGGAGCATTTCGTCCACCATCCCCTCATTCTCCTCAAACTCCCTCATCCGGGCCTCGGAAGCCAACAACCTCCCAACGGCAGCATTCTCTTCGATCGGTATCTCGAGCAGTCGGCTAGAAGGGATCCCCGCATTGCCTCCATCTCCTCCCTCAACTTAGCTTGAGCAAGCTCTGCAGCCTCAAGTTTCCCGGACAATTCCTCCACCTGCTCGAGATCCGCTTTCCGAACCTCGTCCACCGTGGCAATAGCCATGTCAATCCGCTCTTTGCAAATAGCTTCCATTTTCCGCAATTCGGCCCGACTGGCCTCTTCCATGGTTTTCCTTAATCGTCCAGTAGCAGCCTCATGCTGAGAAATCTGAATAGCCTGATCCGCAAGCTGTTTGGCCTGATCCGAAACCACCAATCGAAGTCGGATATTGGCGCTCCCAATCTCCTCTCCGGCCTTAACCAGCCGGGCATGATGCCCCATCAGCTTCTTGGTCTCCTCTGCCACCCGATCAATATTAGCCTTGGCCTCGTCTCCCATAGTGATTATACGAGTAGTGAGTAAATCGAGATCTAAGGACTTAGCTTCATCAAGTACCCGTACCATGGGGTTGCGGGGGAGAAGGTGTTCACCAGTGGCTTCGCCAAAGGTAATATCATGAGAGCTCGGATCCAGATCAGGATGACCCGCAAATGGATTACGAGCCAAGTCAGGACGGTCGATATGAGTCATAGAAGGGTTTCCGGACAGGTGTGGAGAAGGTGCAAACTCGCTATCCTCCTCCGTGATATCATGAAGAGGCTGAGCCGGGAACTGAGGACCAGGCGAAGGTTCGGATAAAGGACGACTCCTCTTTCTCTGCTGAATACCCTCTTCGATAACCCCGAGAAGAGGACGGTAGCCGACTACATCCCCGGAGCGGTGGGTCGAAGGCTTCGGCTTGACAGAAGTTTTGGAAAGCTTGTACTGTTCAAGCCTGTGCCGAAAATCTGAGGCTTTGACCGTTTTACCTGCTCCTGATATGAAGAAAAAGTGTGACAAGCATATATTGTTCTATACTTCGAGAAAACACAGCAAATTAAAAGGAGAGAAACACATCTGTGGTTGTACAAACCCTGAGGAGGAGTAGGATACTGCAATAAGTCCTGAATTTCATTCCAGGACGGGAGCGGGTCATAAAATATTCCTAAGTCCCTATCATTAATGAAGCATGCAGGAGTCAAGAGTTCACCTTGAGTCGTCGGAGCCGCCTTGGCTGGAATGGTCTGAGAAGACTCGCTTGCACCGGTCCCGGCCTTGTCCGCTTTCCCGGTTTTCTCTACCAAAGCCAGATCTTCGTCCAGCCCCTCGAAAGCCTGGTGGAACGCATCATCCGTCCACTCCTGAATCTCGCCCGCTTGCCCAGGAAGCAAGGCCCCGATGCCATCACCACCTTTATCACCTTCCCGACCATCTCCACCCTCACCTCTTTCCTCCTCTATATCTTCCTCCTCCTGGGTAAGTGGACAGTTGCTGGGGGAGGGACCATCCGACTTCTTGAGTTTCTTACCTCCGACGGCTGGAGGTTTCGTGAAAGGTTTCCTCTTGCTACTCTCTACCGTAACACCTTCCTTGGTCTGAGCAGCCGCCCTCTCCTCCACCGTTTCCCTCAGCTTAACTACTGACTGCTGTGGAAGGATTAAGTTATACTCCAGAAGAATCGCATTTCTGATCAAGAAGGCAGATGATCTATATTTCCCGAGAATAGCTTCTATCTCAGCCGCCGTCTGAACCAGGCGATCAGTCTCCACAACCGCAAAGCCACCTGTCGCTAGCAAAAATGAGGAAGTATGAGAAGAAGCATCGCAATCGTAATGGAAATTATAAGTAAAAGCATCAACTTACATCCCGAAGTAAAGCGCCGAATTGAAACAGAGTCGTCCCTAACAAAGAACCATTCCTTCTTGAACATGCTGAATTTGGAATACAGATCCAAGACCGGCTTGAAGGTCACAGCTGACTCCAAGCTAATGTATGGGGACCCCTTCTTATAGCCCCTTAGGTTATATAGATACCGGATCTCTCGGTTGGAAGGAGCACGACCATACTTCCTCCGAAAAATGACGAAGAGGCTCACCAGTATAGCATAGGAGTTGGGTTGAAGCTGGAACGGGGCCACCTTAAGGTATGTGAGGAAGCTGGCTATCCAAGCGTTCAGAGGAGGGATGGCACCACACATGCAGTGGTATCTGCTGTAGGCGAAGTACCCTTCAGGAGGATCATACGGCATAACGTCTCTCCCAGGCAATAGCAAGCGCGCCCTATCGATTCCAAAGGATCGGGAAATGACATCGAGCTGCTCCTCCTTGAGGGAGCTAGGAAAGCAATCGGGCGGGGAGTCCAGGAGCTCCTGAGGGCCGTACCCGTCCACTAGTGATCTCGGGGCAGATCCGTGACGTTCTGGATTCGGCTGAGCTGGGGGCACGGCAGAGGAACCTCCTTCACCCCCGGATTTCTTTTTGTCTGATCGAGTTTCCACTTTACGAGACATTATCTGCAACACCAGAAAAACATGCTGTTAGAACGGAGGATGTAAACAAATAAACATCAGTAGCCCATTCGGTAATATGTAGTATAATCTTTCATTCGGTGGTAAAGCAACTCACGTGATTCGGCTACAAGTGATTCGGCTACAAGTGATTCAGCACATGTGATTCGGCACACGTGATTCGGCTACAATGATTCGGCGCACGTTGATTCGGCTGCAAGTGATTCGGTTACAATGATTCGGCGCACGTTGATTCGGCTGCAAGTGATTCGGCTACAAGCAATGTTCGGTGAAGAAATGCAATGGCATAAGCCTCCCATTTATATGAGGAGGTTGAATCATCGAACCACATGGTTCGTTTCTGGAGCCGGATGAGATTGCTCAAACTCAAACAAAGCAGGACATGCGCGCACGCACATCCTACTTTGGGGGGCAAATGTTGGGTAAATTTCTCACCCAGAAGATCTCAAGACCATGGAAAGCTAAACTTCATTCGGCATCCTCACCACATCCGAACCGGCCACCACCGAACGAGAGACACTCGCCTCCACCGAATCAAGCTTCCTACCGAACCACACTTCCCACCGAACCAATCTTCCTACCGAACCACACTTCCCACCGAACCAAGCTTCCTACCGAACCACACTTCCCACCGAATCAAGCTTCCTACCGAACCATACTTACCACCAGACCAAGACGATGCAGAACCAGATTTGCCAGGCCAGATTGTATCAGCCCGGGCCCATCAGCAGCTGTATACATCCAAGACCCCTACCTCCAGCCTCACTCTATAAATAGAGGGGCAGGGGTACAACAATGGGGGACAAGTTTGGAGAGCTCAAGCGCAGAGAGAGCTTTCAAACAACTTTCTTTTACTTGTATCAAAGTTTTGTACTTGTAATCTAAAGAAGAAAAGAGAAATAACATATAAAGTGGACGTAGGCACATTCAGGCTGAACCACTATAAATCTACGTGTCTTTTTACAGTTTATCCCCTGCTTTTCATATATTTGCATAAATCACTCAAATTACTAAGAACAACATAAGATCTACTAGATCATACAACTTTGAGGTGTTTGTCCATTTTTTGTGCAAACAGATATCAATTAGAATGACACAACGGATCCAGAAGGCACGACCTTTGATTTGAGTGGAGAGAAATAGCCAAGATATCATGTTGTAAACAACCCCAAAACAAGACAATATAACTTATGAATATTCAACCACAATATTTTAAAATAAATTGAAATTGAAAAGCAACAAAGACAAGATAACTTGACCTTGCTACAACCATTCAAAAGCTTGACCAAGGGGGTTCATTTTCTCAGCCATGATGATGATGAGTGTGGGAGAGACAAGGTTAACTTCCTCGAATACATAAGACACAACAATACAAACAATATAAGTTTCAAAACAAATTACGCCTAAACAACATAAGAAATCAAAGCCCAATACAACTTAAAATGGTTTGCACTTGTTCTTAACTTCACATGGATCAGCAAGGGATGGATTTAGCACAGCCATGGCATGCACTAAGGTCTGGTATGGGTCGTATAGGGGTCGTCCATGCATAGAGAAAATGGTGAACTAGTTGGTGAGGCAAGAGGCTAACACTTCAAGGCAAAAGTATGGATTCAAGGCAACTAAAGGGCTCGGCCTAGGTCATGGAGGACATGGCTATCTCAGGTGGGGTCAGTAGGTGGTGTGCAGAGGTGTCTCAGGTCTGAAATAGGCTGGTGGTGGTGGTGGTTGGTCGGCCTAGGTGGTGGAGAGAGGTGGTGGAAGGAGGATGTGCTTGGCTATGGGATCTAGGTGATGTTGCATCAAAACTATGGTGGTTCTTCATCACATAGGGGCAAGGCTATGGCATGGGAAGGGGCTGGAGGAGGTGTTGGTCAGAGGGGATGGTGGTAGAGGTGGCCAAAATGGTGGATGTGGTGTTGGCCGATCCAAAGAAGAGGAGGACAAGTGCAAAATCATGTGAAAACAAAGGAAAACATAGAAAAGAAGAAGGTTTTTTTACCCAAAAATCTTTGCAAATGATGATGGCCATGATTTTTGTGATTGAGAAGAGTTTGTATACGGAAATGGAAAGAAAAATAAGCAGCTGAAAGAAATGTTAAGGTCGGCCAAAGAAATTGAATGAAAAAGGTTGGAAAACGAAGAGACGGGAAAACAAAGTGCCTTAGGCAAACCAAGAGTCACAAACTCTTCAAATTTCCATTATTAATTTAGAATTTGTAAATACATATAAAACTGATAAATAAAGATAAAAAATCAGTAAAGAAAATTAATATATAAAATAAATAATTAAATTTTATTTATATAGCATTTAAATTAAGAAAATGGCTAAAATTTGCAAACTAGGCTTTAAAATTTAGAAATAACCTCAATACACTTTGGAAACATTTATTTTAATTTGAATACCTGTAAAATGAATAAAATAAAGTAAAACACAGCAAATAAGAGTGAATGCAAAAAATAAATAAATAAATTTTAATTATATATAATTAAATTAAGAAAATAGCAAAGAAAAATAGAATTTAGGCTTTAAAATTAGAAAATAAATTCAACAAGCTTTGGAAAAATTATTTAATCACTTTAAAAATATTAAAAGATAAAAATATACATAAAATAACATATTAAAACAAAATATGACATTAAAAATATAATTTATATGATTTAAAATAGACAATATTGCTAAATAAATTAGTTTATACACAATATTGAAATATACATAACTTTCACAATTTAACTCCGTTTCCAATGAAACAAAAAGCAATATTCAAGTTATTAAATCTATTTTCATAATAAAAGACAAAATTAAATATTTTAAATAATTTAAATTTTGAAATTTAAAGGTCAAAGTTTTGAACAGTTTGACCAGAAATTCACTTTTCAGTAAAATATTCAATTTACACCATTTTGAAATTATAATTCACTTAATAATCAACATTTGTATTTAAAAAAATGTAATGTTTGAAATAAACAAGTTTAAATAATTTCAAAATAAAATAAAGTCAAATTTAAAATATATGCAAAATCTAGGGTTGTTACAATGGAGATTCCAGAACGAAGTAGGATGGTTTGATGACGATTCTATATGGTATTTACGTAGCCCTGACTCCCGTGAGTCAGCTTAATGTGGCTAAAACAGGAGCTATACTGGGCCAAGTGAGGTCATTCCTCCAATCGGGCACATTTCTTCAATACCATTCTATTGATTTTGTGATTTGATTGGGTGCACCCTTTGATTCGGGAGTGTGTCACGTGGTGGGCGGTAGTAGCTACTATGCATTACCACCAGTCTAGGAGTGCAAATGGTACATTTACCCTGGCATTGCCTCGAGTGTCGTTTCACATGCCCTATCGCGCCTTCTACGTGTTTGTTTTGTACCGTACCTATGTGGTGTCCTCTGGGTAAACCACCGGTTTGATGGAGCGTATGGCATTGTATAGACTACGGGAATATATAAAATGTGTTAAGGGGGATATGGGTAACGCCTTAATGCTATTTTAATACATTTACTTTACTATAAACATATTATAATAGCGTATATTACTACATAGTAGATAGTTCCACGGATTCTTGAAGGATGGTAATCCCAACTATCCTTTAAGTTACTTGTATTCTAGTTGACCTTTCACTTTAGTTGAATTTATTAATATAAGAATGTTAATCCAGACTCAAGTGTTTTGTGTTTTGCTTTATGCTCGGCTAAGATTGAGTGTCACAGCATTTGAGACTCACCTTTGGAGTTGGAGCTTCACTTGGAGATTCATCTATATCTATTCAGCTTTCAGCTATCCAGTTGTTTTGTTCAGACTTGTCATCTGTTTGTATTCGAGACTAGATTGTATTTGAGATATTCTGTTGTATTTTATTTCAAACTCTGATGTTTATATGGAAGCTTCATGAACTACTATTTATCTATTCCGCTGCTTATTTTTGTAATACTCTATGTCTGTGATTCTGTGATTGATTTATTTACTATATATGCTGAGTTTTGCCAAATATAAATCAACAATCTGACATTTTGAGCAATTCAAGTCCAACATGTGCGAATGCGAATGGTTCAAAATACCGGGTCATTATAGTTGGTATCAGAGCTCTGGTTTAGGCAAACTTAGCGTATAGAGCAAAAATTTAATCATAGAATCACCTTTGTTCGAGCTTAAGTTTCTTCCTCTTTGACTCGGGTCTCCTTTGAATTCTGGAACTTTCCCCTTCGTTCTGAAAATTCATTCTTGTCTTCTCATGTCTGCATTCTTTTGATACTGGAGCATCCCATAGCTCTATTTCTATTGGTATCTATGAGACTAATCCATCGACGATCCCGCCAATCTTGTATGATTTGTAAAGGGGTGAAACTCCTTTATAACAAGCGTCGATTCGTCGGAGATTTCTATATCCTCGGTTTACGATGATGTTATTCCTTGCAAAGCCCGAATTGTTCTCTAGTAGACGACCGGGAAATTCTCTTTTGATCGAATGTCAAATACCTTAGAATTATGCAGGCAATTCTATATATTCGTTTGATTCTCAGCCTAGTGATCTTGACTACACCATGATAATCAGGAAATATCCTGATGTTTTGGTGAAGTCACATCTCTCCCATTTAAGCGGAAAACTGAATTTCTGCATCGATCTTATTCCTGGAATCTCGGTTGACCTGGTTAAGGTCACCCGCGATTAATTAAGTCTATCAACCCTTTCTCTTTTGTGGCTTAATTATCTTATCTTCCTTTCTAGTTATATTCGTAGTTGAATTCTCTCTGATTAAGGTCCCTCTAAATTTGAACCTCTATCCTTGTTTTGAATCCATTCTTGAATCACCTTGGGAGGGAGTGTATTGGTTATTAACATAAAAATGTTTTATATTGTGTTGTTTGAGTTGTTAAGGTTGATTTGGGGTTTCAATCGATTCGTCTGGCCCACGCTATCGATAGAAATTCTAAACCACTTGAACCGAGTAAACTGACACAATACTGTTTTCAAAAGTGGTAAAAGATAAAATTTTATGTATGGTTATATTTTATATATAAAAGTATAATTTTCTGAAGTTAGATAGTAAAATGAATTGGTTGTTAGTAATGATAATACTTGGTTATCATTTATTTCTTGGTTAACACTTCCAAATCATTAACTATTGTTATTTTAAATTGTAAATATGGTTATAAAATTTGATTTGAAAATGAAATGAATTTAAATTAAAGAGTTGAGAATTTAATTTCCAGTGCATTTCTAAATTTGGTTTTCCATATTTTGAAAAATATTATTTGAAAGTATTTTCGAATGGAAATTCATTTCAAAGAATTTTAAATGAAGTAAATCGGTACTCTCCTCTTTGTCGCTGGAAAATAATTTCGGTGATGACGGCAGCATCATCGACATTCATTTTCGAGTCTCGAAGTGGAGAGTTCCCTTAGTAACTTTGCTACGCTTTTGTTTTGGGAAAAACTTTGGATTTGATTTAAATTTCTTGTGTATAATTTGATTTATAAAATATATAAGTATATATTTATTTCAAAATAGTTTAAAGTGAAACCGAAAATTTAATTCTTAAATTCTGCGTTATGTTAGGGTTTTCAATTATTAAAATAAATCAAAATTTTTGTAATATTTGAAGTGTTTGAAATTTAAATTGGAATTTAAAATAACTTGGAACGGTTGGAAAAGGGATAAAATTTATGTGTATAATACTCATTTGCATTCTAAAATATATATAGCTTACCGAAAATATTCAGATGTTAAAATGAATGTGAATTTGTCATTAAAGGTTATACAGGAGAAACTTAAGTAATAAATTGTTCAAACAAAAATCTTGCTTAATAAAAATGTTGTAAATAAAAGGTAAATTTTTATAGTGTTTAATTATATTCAAAGACATTAATAAAACTTACCTAGGAAGGGTTTGAATGTAATTGAATAATATATAATAAGTAATAAGATGTCCTAAAATGATATTTTGTTCAGGGAATTTATAAATAATAATTGAATGATAAATTAAAAGGAAAAAATCAATTTGTTGAAAATGTGATTATAATAAATGTTTATATACTCATTTTTGCTGAATGATGTGTTAATTGAAATAAATTGAAAAATATATATAGAAAATCCTATTTAAATAGATAAATGTGAACTTAAGAATAAGTTGAAATTGATTATAAATAGAATTAACTTAAGAAAAATCAAATGGATTAAATAAATGAGTTAATTAAAATAAATTATGTTTTGAAAGGAAATTTTGTAACAAACCTTAATAAAATTGAAATTAAATCAACAGAATGAAATATCTTGATTGTAATCAACAAAATTGTGAATGCCGTGAATAGTAGTTGGTTAAATAAGATGGATTGAACCCAAATTAGTTGAATATTAATCAATTTAATAAATTTATGTGGTCTTTGAATTAACAATTTTTAATTAAATAAATAGAATAAAATAAATAGATATGATAAATGAGTTAATTTAAGAATGAATGGGTTTGAAAGAAATGTTGATAAATTGAAAGAAGATTCAAAATTTTGAATTGAATAACAATTTATTGATTTAATAAAATGGATTAAACAAAATTGTTGAATATTAATTGATTCAAATTGAAATTTATATGGTTTTGAATTTATTGTAGTATTTTGCATTCCAATCTATTTTCCTTTCTGTTACTTCTATCCTCCTACCTCCTTCCTTTTCAGGATGAAAAGTTTTGAGTGGTGGAGGGTGTAACGACTCGGTAATTTTAATTGTTTTAATAACGTAATTAACTGAATTTTGTGAAATTTTGAATAATTGAATTTGGAAATAAAAATTTGATATTTGGTATGCGTCTATTTAAACGTAGCAAATGTCAGATTTTCATCACATAATATGGAAGTTTATTTTTATGTGTAATTTCAATTTAAATCAGTTAATATTTGATGGAAATAAAATATTTTTCAAACCTAAAAAAATTTATATAAGAAAAATGTTTAATGTTTTCTAAGTGGGACGTCATCTTTCGTTTTGTCAAACTTGGACTTTTCTATCATCGTTTATCTCATTTTCAACGAATTTGCAGTAGTTTGGCAGCGAATATCGACTTTTGAGAGGATGACCGTATCACCCATATATGTGTACCGTTCTGATCGTCTCGTCATGCTGATCTTCGCAGTATATCTATTCATGCATTTCGGTGGTCGGTACGGGTCAAAATTGATGAAACTATTTGTCGTAACGGTACCCATTTGAGCCTTTTGAATTTCCTATATCCTTCCACTATCCATGTGAAGTCAAACTGTCATCAACAATTATTATTCCAGCTTTTGACCTTTTCTATTCCAACGTCTCAACAATTTTGCTGGTTCACTTTCATTATTTGGTTCGTTCTCTTTCTCTACATTTCCTTCTACCAGGTTTCAATTGAAAAAAAGGAAATAGAGAATATAATAAGTCGCTTGTATATTGAACCATCCCTGCTCATTTGCTTTCCATCGAAACCCTCCCTATCGCCATTCCACCAAGACTATTCACCATCTTCTCATGGTAGCCCAAGCAACCATTTGCCTACTCACGTGCTTGTGCCTCTCATCCTCCCTATAGCAGCCGGCTTCAACTTCTTCTCTCCACCTCCCGCTCTATCAACACCCACACTGACTGCAACAGCACTTCACGTATCGCCTACATCCACCACTTTGGGGCAGCCAGTCTGACCGAAAACCCCACACCACAACTTCCTCCTATAGCCGTAACCAACCCCGCATCACCAATCTCTCTATCGGATCCACCACACCTTGTGACAACCATACAGCAGTTTCATGGCCGTAGCCTCACCTCCAATTGCTACTCCTTCCTCCACCATGCTTTGGTTCATTCTATGCTCTTATCTATGTTGTTTTATAATATACAAGTGTTGTTCGTATGTAGGTATAGGCTATATTATATTTGCAGTATATATGTGTACAGTGGTTTATATATGTTATATAGTATTTTAATAATATGTTTAGATATTCGTTTGGACCCCTTTTGAAAAGAAATAAACTTTACAACTTCTGATTTGAGAGGATATATATATATATATATTATATGAAAATTTATGCATCGGTTTATATATTATTATATATATAGTTTGTATATACATTGCTTATATATTTGATCTATTAGTTTTAATATAAAAGCTTATATTAGTTTATATATATATATAATCTGTTTGTTTATAGATGTGTATAGGCTTATATTTGTTTATATATATATATATGTATGTATGTATATATTGTGAGAAATGCGGATTACGGATCTTAAGGCTAGAATTAACACTAGAGGGGGGTGAATAGTGTTTTAAGGAATTACTAATTCTTTTTGAGTTTATATCAATTTGAACACAGATGTATGCAATATTCAGACACATATATGATCACAGAATCAAACACAGATGCAGATATAAAGTAAAAGCAATAAAGGAAAGAACACACCCTCGATTTCAAGGCTACGAGGTACACTGCTCCAGATTCACAATCCTCTAGGTAGAGATACTTGATTTTACGAGCAACAAGTTTACCCGATTGATTTTCCAGGCTACAATCACACCTTCTCTCGCTCGATTGATTACAAAGAAATCTATAACTCTAAATAGCACTGGGATCTTGTTGAGATAATGATAGAGAATCAAACCAGAGATGATCTAGTTTGATTCAATGGTGATTTCAGCAGAGTAATGGTAAAAATGTATATAAAGAAATGTGGAAGAAGAAGAGAAGTGAAATCAGAGAAAATATCAATGTAAATTCGTTTAAAACAGCCCCTATTTATAGTAGAAAAACAGCCATGGCCCTTCGTGAAAAGATATGACGAATAGATACTTCCTTTGAAATTCAAACTTTTGAAATCAACTGTCACCTTGTCGACAAGGGGTACTTGGGGTTGTCGACATGCCTAAGTTATTTTTGATAATTTGTTTTTCTTTGAAAAAAATTTCTATCTTGTATTAAAAATATTTTAAACTTTATAAATAAGTATAGAGAATAATATTTTAGTATATACAAAATTTTACTATAATTTTATATTTAAATCTAAGTATAAATATTAAAAGTTAAATATATTATAATTAAAATATAGTTTAAAACCAAGGATAATTTGATATTGAAGATAAAGATTATTTTGAGGCTAAAAGTATTTTAAAACCAAGATAGATGTTTTTGATTTAAAAAGAAGATTTTGAAATCATTTTGAAAACAAGGTATAATTTTGTAAAACATTTGAATAAAAGTTAGTGGATACAAAACAATGTTCCACTAGATTTTTCGTAGGTTCCATCCTACTTAGGGTTCCATCCATTTAACGGGCTCGAAGTGGATTCCATTCCACGAATAAAATGGATTTTAAGATGTCAGTGCTTTTCTAGGAGTTTTAACAAAATTCCTAACTAAATTACTTATCTTGAAATCTTGAACTCTTGATAATCTTGATACTCATGAGTCTTGAATTTTGATATCTTCGATCTTGAGTTCATCAGTTCTTGAATCTCTATACTGTACAGTCTTCATTCTTTGGTACCTGCATATACATCCTGCATATATATATATATATATCTAAACAATACTGTTAGTATTTATATTTTATAATTTTATTCTAAGGTTGTTGTCATCAAAACCAACTTCTCAGCGACTAACAATCTCCCCATTTTTGATGATGACAACCTTTGTTTATAAAATATCACTTCTATCTTAATAACTCCCCCTAAAACTAATAACTCCCCCTTAATCTATGCCTAACTATCCTATTTTATACTTCTCCCCCTTTTTCATCAACGAAAACTAACTCCAAACTATATAACTCCCCTTACTCTTGTACTAAAGTACCTGCATTAATAAAATATATAATGGAGTATATAATAGATAGATTATGAGATAATTATACTGATAGACATGATAACTAATCAAAGATCGTATAAATATCATTGTGTATTTATACATATTATGCTTTGCACACCAATTATCAATCCACACCAAACCAAATCAAAGCAAATCAATCCAAGCAATCAATTCAAATTAAACAAAACAATCAAATAAAATCAAACATTACAAGAAACTTCCACCCATCCTTCTTCTCCAAATATAGGGTCTGCTTTAATGGCATCCCAATTTTCATTTTCATTGGTGAGAGAGATTGGAGGATGTGCTTCATTATCATCTTTGTGCAGGGAGGAAATCATCCATCGAATCGCATCGAAATGCTTTTCTTGTTCCTTGATCATCTTCATTTGACTAACCTCTAAGTGTCGCTGATTACGGAGAAAGAAAGAATATTCTTGAAAGAATTAAGGGTTTCTTCAAGATTCTCGGTCTAACTATGAATTGGATCGACCATATTTGAGTTTGTGAGAGGGAATATAGATTGAGTAGATAAGAAATGATTTTGAGTGATGAATTCTGGAAGAAATATGTATTTATAGGTGTAGAAATTCGTTTGAAATGAATAGACACAAGGTAGTTATTCCAATTCCAAATTTAAAATGAAAAGTCATTTCTGACCAGTACTTGTTGACAGGGTCTCTAGAGGGTTGTCGATAGGGTCAGTTAATTTTGATGACTCATTTTGATTTTGTGAATAATTGTGTGTGTGTATATATATATATATTTATGTAATATACTAACATTTATTCTGGAGATAGGATACGCTAGATAACAGAAAAGTAATTCAATTTCATTTCATAATAGAACGATACAATGATTAAACATTAAAAACTATACGAACATTCAAATTAAAACAAACTAAAACCAATACAACATGACATGAAAAGGTAGAACTATTTAGAGGATGACGAAGATGAAGATAATCCAAGCTTCTTGCTGACTTTGGAGAAAAACTTGTTCATCTTGGATGACATTTTATCCAATTTCTTACTAACGGATCGTTTAAGAGTCCGTTGATTCTCTACAATGGTCTTTTGATTTTTGAGTAAAGTTTTGTTGGTTGGATTAGAGGGATAGTCAATACTTTCCAATGATGTTTCACTTTCTTCTTCTATCCATTTCATCCCCTTCTTCTTCTTCTTCTTCCTCCTCTTCCATCTCCTCATGAGCCAAACGCTCTTCCTTTTCGGCAAGAGTCTCATATGGTTGAAAAACATATGGAATTTTCATAAGAGAAATGTTTGAGTGATTAAAATATTTTCTTGAAACAAATTCTTCTCCTTTGAAATCAACTCCAAAATAATTGAAAATCCGAGTGAGATAGATTCCATGATACAAAGTGTTTTCACCCATTTCAAACTTTTTGGGACGATGTTCATCCAAAATAATTTGCGCCCAATTAATACCATAATTTCCAAAAATAGCAAAAAGTGCTTTGCAAACTTTTGAAGTTGGATTGTTAAAACTCCCCGATCTTGGGGTCAAAGTATGTTGTAAAAGAAGATTAACAATTCTAGCTTTTGGTCGAAAGTTTCGATTTAAGAATTCAAAGTTATCATTTCCTTCGAAAATGTGATGAAATGTCTCACGATCATTTTCATCGATATTAAAACTAGAAAGATCCATTCCCGTGCTCTTGCAATTGAGGATGGTACCCAAAACATCACAATTTAAAATTATTCTAGTGCCTTGGACACTACTCCAAATTTCATCATCATTTCCATTATAAAATCCACGGTTGAGATTTGCATAGAAAATTTTAACAAGATTTGGATAACAAACAAAGTCATTTTGTGAAGCATCAACAAGACTAAGAACTTGGTTGTTTGCAAAAAGAGAATCGATTTCATAAGTAGAGAAATCTTGAAATAAAGCAAACTTTCCGGGATGGACTTTTCCATAGTTAGCATAGTTGATATATGCTTTTATAGCCTTCGGATTATTGAAAAGTTGCTCTTTTATATTTCTGGAAAGTCTCATTGTGGAAGGGTTGTTTGAAGAAGCCATTAGAGTAGAGAGTAGAGAGCTTGATATTTTGAAATAAGAGTTTGAATTTGAAAATGAAAGTGAAAAGTTGTGATAAGAGATAGTAAATAAATAGATTCTCAAGGGACAGGTTCTCTGGTCAAAAGGTGACTTTTCAGAGACTTGAATGAAGTGAAAAAATGGAGGGAAATTCAAACATTTGAATTCAAATTTGAATTTCAAATTTATGTACCCTTGTCGACAACGTGGGAGGGGCCTTGTCGACAGGTGTCTCTGAATTTTTATGATTTATTTCTCTTAATTATTCTAGTATATATATATATATATTTATTATTTTTAATGTCTATATAATATCTGGAATATTACTAGAATTATAGTATATTCCATAAAAATTATGATACTATTTAAAAAATAAAAATAATAATAAAATAATAGTAAAAATATAATAAAATAATAATAAAAATTTTAAAATTCAAACAACACACCAATTCAAAATCAACCAATCAAACATCCAATCCTAAGCATGAAATTTCAACCAATGTATTGTAAACGTGTACCTTTTTCTGAGTCTGTTTCTCTGAATTCGTTGGAGTCGTGAATTGCCGTGAAACACATATTTGAATTATCTGTCTTCTGATCATCATCGCTTGAGGACGAGTCTGAGTCATCTAGAGTAGCAGTAAATGCACGTTTTCGTTTCTTTGTGGAATCATTGTTTATAGGAAGATTTTGCTTATTTGGATGCAGACAGTCTCTTTTGATATGGCCTGGTTCATCACAGTTGAAACATTTGATATAGTTTGGCACTACATTATGATTACCAGAGTTCTTATAGTTGTTTCTCTTGAGATTATTCATCTTTCTGTATTTCAGGAATTTCCGAAAGTTCTTGGTCATAAAGGCTATCTCTTCATCATTATCGCTGTTTGAGTCTGATCCATCGGTCAATGCATTGAATGCAATTGATTTCTTTTCAGATGCTTTGCTTTCTCTTCTCCCAATCATTTGGACTTCAAACGACATTAGATTTCCAATTAATTCTTCTATCTTTAAGGTACTGATGTCATTTGCCTCTTCGATCGCAAGTGTCTTTTGATCCTATTCTGGAGTAAGAGAATTTAAGATTTTTCCGACTTGATCTTCTTGCGAAAATACCTTTCCCAAGGATATTAGAGAATGCACAATATCCTGAAATCTACTATACATATCTGGAATAGACTCATTAGGATTCATTTTAAATAATTGAAACTGATTTGTGAGCATGGAAATTTTGGTCTGTTTAACTTTGCTTGTTCCTTCGTGAGTAACTTACAAAGTTTTCCAGATTTCATACGCAGACTTACAAATTGACACTCTATTAAATTCATTCCTATCAAGTGAACAAAACAGAATATTCATAGATTTAGAGTTATTTTGTGCGACGGTCTTTTGCTCAGCAGTCCACTGTGAAAAATCAGTTGTGGGTTTAAAATATTCAGTCTGTGTGATATTCCAAGTGTCTAGTCCTATAGATTGTAAATATATTTTCATCCTACATGCCCAATATGCATAGTTATTGCCATTAAAAAGTGGTGGTCTGACAGTAGACTGACCTTCTACAAATGAACTAGTGATAGAGGTAATAGAACCAGTGTTGGTAGTAGTAACAGTACCAGCATTGGTAGCCATTTTGAAATTTTTCAAAATTCAGATTATGAAACTTTGAAAACCTCGCTCTTATACCAAATGTGAGAAATGCGGATTACGGATCTTAAGGCTAAAATTAACACTAGAGGGGGGTGAATAGTGTTTTAAGGAATTACTAATTCTTTTTGAGTTTATATCAATTTGAACACAGATGTATTCAATATTCAGACACAGATATGATCACAGAATCAAACACAGATGCAGATATAAAGTAAAAGCAATAAAGGAAAGAACACACCGGATTTTATACTGGTTCGGAGTTACCCTACATCCAGTCCCGCAACACAAGTATGGATTTCCTTTCAAAATCAATTCTTACAATTACAACCTCGATTTCAAGGCTACGAGGTACACCGCTCCAGATTCACAATCCTGTGGGTAGAGATACTTGATTTTACGGGCAACAAGTTCACCCGATTGATTTTCCAGGCTACAATCACACCTTTTCTCGCTCGATTGATTAAAAAGAAATCTATAAATCTGAATAGCACTGGGATCTTGTTGAGATAGTGATAGAGAATCAAACCAAGGATGATCTAGTTAGATTCAATGGTGATTTCGGCAGAGTAATGGTAAAAATGTATATAAAGAAATGTGGAAGAAGAAGAGAAGTGAAATTAGAAAAAATATCAATGTAAATTCATTTAAAACAACCCCTATTTATAGTAGAACAACAGCCATGTCCATTCGTGAAAAGATATGATGAATAGACACTTCCTTTGAAATTCAAACTTTTGAAATCAACTGTCACCTTATCGACAAGGGGTACTTGGGGTTATCGACATGTAATAAGTGATATTTACTAGCTTTTAGTAAATACTTGAGTTTCACCATACGGTATGGGATACCTTGGTTAAATTCGAGTATTCGTTAATAGGCTAGTAAATTCCACTCAAATATTCTATTCAATGAGTTATACCATATTTGACGAAGAGTTATTCGAAAGCATTTAAACCAATCGATGACACTAAGTCGATTATTAGTACTCCTCAAATTATAGAATTAAGGTTCTCAAAATATTTTTATCTTTTGAGTTTATTGTTTATAAACACTTGTTATGAATTTCCATAAGTTTATTTACTATTTTGATTAGAAATAAATTTTCACTTATTTGATAAAATATTCCATAAACCCGAATTATTCCAAATTTACATTTATGTACACAGTGTATCAAATTTCCATATAAAACATTTAGTTAATAACCCATATTTTAAAACCACTTTTATTATTCATCCAAATCCATTTATATATATATATATATATAAATTTAAAAATAATCTTGTATTAAAAATATTTTAAACTTTATAAATATACTTAACTATAGTTAACATACATAAATAAGTATAGAGAATAAAATTTTAGTATATATAAAATTTTACTATAATTTTATATTTGAATCTATGTATAAATATTAAAAGTTAAATATATTATAATTAAAATATAGTTTAAAACCAAGGATAATTTGATATTGAAAATAAAGATTATTTTGAGGCTAAAAGTATTTTAAAACTAAGATAGATGTTTTTGATTTAAAAAGGAAGATTTTGAAATCATTTTGAAAACAAGATATAATTTTGTAAAACATTTGAATAAAAGTTAGTGGATACAAAACAATGTTCCACTAGATTTTTCGTAGGTTCCATCCTACCTAGGGTTCCATCCCTTTAACGGGCTCGAAGTGGATTCCATTCCACGAATAAAATGGATTTTAAGATGTCAGTGCTTTTCTAGGAGTTTTAACAAAATTCCTAACTAAATTACATATCTTGAAAGCTTGAACTCTTGGTAATCTTGATACTCATGAGTCTTGAATCTTGATATCTTCGATCTTGAGTTCATCAGTTCTTGAATCTCTATACTGTATAGTCTTCATTCTTTGGTACCTGCATATACATCCTGCATATATATATATATAAACAATACTGTTAGTATTTATATTTTATAATTTTATTCTAAGGTTGTTGTCATCAAAACCAACTTCTCAGGGACTAACAATCTCCCCATTTTTGATGACGACAACCTTTGTTTATAAAATATCACTTCTATCTTAATAACTCCCCCTAAAACTAATAACTCCCCCTTAACTTATGCCTAACCATCATATTTTATACTTCTCCCCCTTTTTCATCAACAAAAACTAACTCCAAACTATAGAACTCCCCCTTACTCTTGTACTAAAGTACCTGCATTAATAAAATATATAATGGAGTATATAATAGATAGATTATGAGATAATTATACTGATAGACATGATAACTAAACAAAGATCATATGAATATCATTGTGTATTTATACATATTATGTTTTGCACACCAATTATCAATCCACACCAAACCAAATCAAATCAAATCAATCCAAGCAATCAATTCAAATTAAACAAAACAATCAAATAAAATCAAACATTACGAGAAACTTCCACCCATCCTTCTTCTCCAAATATATGGTCTACTTTAATGGCATCCCAATTTTCATTTTCATTGGTGAGAGAGACTAGAGGATGTGCTTCATTATCATCTTTGTGCAGGGAGGAAATCATCCATCAAATCGCATCGAAATGCTTTTCTTGTTCCTTGATCATCTTCATTTGACTAACCTCTAAGTGTCGCTGATTACGGAGAAAGAAAGAAAGAATATTCTTGAAAGAATTAAGGGTTTCTTCAAGATTCTCGGTCTAACTATGAATTGGATCGGCCATATTTGAGTTTGTGAGAGGGAATATAGATTGAGTAGATAAGAAATGATTTTGAGTGATGAATTCTAGAAGAAATGTGTATTTATAGGTGTAGAAATTTGTTTGAAATGAATAGACACAAGGTAGTTATTCAAATTCCAAATTTAAAATGAAAAGTCATTTCTGACCAGTACTTGTCGACAGGGTCTCTAGAGGGTTGTCGACAGGGGTCGGTTAATTTTGATGACTCATTTTGATTTTGTGAATAATTGTGTGTGTGTGTGTGTATATATATATATAATATACTAACATTTATTCTGGAGATAGGATAAGCTAGATAACAGAAAAGTAATTCAATTTCATTTCATAATAGAACGATACATTGATTAAACATTAAGAACTATACGAACATTCAAATTAAAACAAACTAAAACCAATACAACATGACATGAAAAGGTAGAACTAGTTAGAGGATGACGAAGATGAAGATAATCCAAGCTTCTTGCTGACTTTGGAGAAAAACTTGTTCATCTTGGATGACATTTTATCCAATTTCTTACTAACAGATTGTTTAAGAGTCCGTTGATTCTCTACAATGGTCTTTTGATTTTTGAGTAAGGTTTTATTGGTTGGATTAGAGGGATAGTCAATACTTTCCAAGGATGTTTCACTTTCTTCTTCTTCTTTTATTTCCATTTCATCCCCTTCTTCTTCTTCTTCCTCCTCTTCCATCTCCTCATGAGCCAAACGCTCTTCCTTTTCGGCAAGAGTCTCATATGGTTGAAAAACATATGGAATTTTCATAAGAGAAATGTTTGAGTGATTAAAAACTTTTCTTGAAACAAATTCTTCTCCTTTGAAATCAACTCCAAAATAATTGAAAATACGAGTGAGATAGATTCCATGATACAAAGTGTTTTCACCCATTTCAAAAATTTTGGGACAATGTTCATCCAAAATAACTTGCGCCCAATTAATATCATAATTTCCAAAAATAGCAAAAAGTGCTTTGCAAACTTTTGAAGTTGGATTGTTAAAACTCCCCGATCTTGGGTTCAAAGTATGTTGTAAAAGAAGATTAACAATTCTAGCTTTTGGTCGAAAGTTTCGATTTAAGAATTCAAAGTTATCATTTCCTACGAAAATGTGATGAAATGTCTCACGATCATTTTCATCGATATTAAAACTAGAAAGATCCATTCCTGTGCTCTTGCAATTGAGGATGGTACCCAAAACATCACAATTTAAAATTATTCTAGTGCCTTGGACACTACTCCAAATTTCATCATCATTTCCATTATAAAATCCACGGTTGAGATTTGCATAGAAAATTTAACAAGATTTGGATAACAAACAAAGTCATTTTGTGAAGCATCAACAAGACTAAGAACTTGGTTGTTTGCAAAAAGAGAATCGATTTCATAAGTAGAGAAATTTTGAAATAAAGAAAACTTTCCGAGATGGACTTTTCCATAGTTAGCATAGTTGATATATGCTTTTATAGCCTCCGGATTATTGAAAAGTTGCTCTTTTATATTTTTGGAAAGTCTCATTATGGAAGGGTTGCTTGTAGAATCCATTAGAGTAGAGAGTAGAGAGTAGAGAGCTTGATATTTTGGAAATAAGAGTTTGAATTTGAAAATGAAAGTGAAAAGTTGTGATAAGAGATAGTAAATAAATAGATTCTCAAGGGACAGGTTCTCTGGTCAAAAGGTGACTTTTCAGAGACTTGAATGAAGTGAAAAATGGAGGGAAATTCAAACATTTGAATTCAAATTTGAATTTCAAATTTATGTACCCTTGTCGACAACGTGGGAGGGGCCTTGTCGACAGGTGTCTCTGAATTTTTATGATTTATTTCTCTTAATTATTCTAGTATATATATATATTTATTATTTTTAATGTCTATATAATATTTGGAATATTACTAGAATTATAGTATATTCCATAAAAAATTATGATACTATTTAAAAAATAAAAAATAAAATAAAATAATAGTAAAAATATAATAAAATAATAATAAAAATTTTAAAATTCAAACAACACACCAATTCAAAATCAACCAATCAAACATCCAATCCTATGCATGAAATTTCAACCAATGTATTGTAAATGTGTACCTTTTTCTGAGTCTGTTCCTCTGAATTCGTTGGAGTCGTGAATTGCCGTGAAACACATATTTGAATTATCTGTCTTCTGATCATCATCGCTTGAGGACGAGTCTGAGTCATGTAGAGTAGCGGTAAATTCACGTTTTCGTTTCTTTGCGGAATCATTGTTTATAGGAAGATTTTGCTTATCTGGATGTGGACAGTCTCTTTTGATATGGCCTGGTTCATCACAGTTGAAACATTTGATATAGTTTGGCACTACATTATGATTACCAGAGTTCTTATAGTTGTTTCTCTTGAGATTATCATCTTTCTGTATTTCAGGAATTTCCGAAAGTTCTTGGTGATAAAGGCTATCTCTTCATCATTATCGCTGTTTGAGTCTGATCCATCGGTCAATGCATTGAATGCAATTGATTTCTTTTTAGATGCTTTGCTTTCTCTTCTCCCAATCATTTGGACTTCAAACGACATTAGATTTCCAATTAATTCTTCTATCTTTAAGGTATTGATGTCATTTGCCTCTTCGATCGCAAGTGTCTTTTGATCCCATTCTGGAGTAAGAGAATTTAAGATTTTTCTGACTTGATCATCTTCTGAAAATTCCTTTCCCAAGAATATTAGAGAATGCACAATATCCTAAAATCTACTATACATATCCGAAATAGACTCATTAGGATTCATTTTAAATAATTGAAACTGATTTGTGAGCATAGAAATTTTGGTCTGTTTAACTTTGCTTGTTCCTTCGTGAGTAACTTGCAAAGTTTTCCAGATTTCATTTGCAGACTTACAAACTGACACTCTATTAAATTCATTCCTATCAAGTGAACAAAACAGAATATTCATAGCTTTAGAGTTATTTTGTGCGACGGTCTTTTGCTCAGCAGTCCACTGTGCAAAATCAGTTGTGGGTTCAAAATATTCAGTCTGTGTGATATTCCAAGTGTCTAGTCCTACAGATTGTAAATATATTTTCATCCTACATGCCCAATATGCATAGTTACTGCCATTCAAAAGTGGTGGTCTGACAGTAGACTGACCTTCTACAAATGAACTAGTGACAGAGGTAATAGAACCAGTGTTGGTAGTAGTAACAGTACCAGCGTTGGTAGCCATTTTGAAATTTTTAAATATTCAGATTATGAAACTTTGAAAACCTCGCTCTGATACCAAATGTGAGAAATGCGGATTACGGATCTTAAGGCTAAAATTAACACTAGAGGAGGGGTGAATAGTGTTTTAAGGAATTACTAATTCTTTTTGAGTTTATATCAATTTGAACACAGATGTATGCAATATTTAGACACAGATATGATCACAGAATCAAACACAGATGCAGATATATAGTAAAAGCAATAAAGGAAAGAACACACCGGATTTTATACTGGTTCGGAGTTACCCTACATCGAGTCCCGCAACACAAGTACGGATTTCCTTTCAAAATCAATTCTTACAATTACACCCTCGATTTCAAGGCTACGAGGTACACCGCTCCAGATTCACAATCATGTGGGTAGAGATACTTGATTTTACGGGCAACAAGTTCACCCGATTGATTTTCCAGGCTACAATCACACCTTTTCTCGCTCGATTGATTACAAAGAAATCTATAACTCTGAATAGCACTGGGATCTTGTTGAGATAGTGATAGAGAATCAAACCAGAGATGATCTAGTTAGATTCATTGGTGATTTCGGCAGAGTAATGGTAAAAATGTATATAAAGAAATGTGGAAGAAGAAGAGAAGTGAAATCAGAGAAAATATCAATGTAAATTCATTTAAAACAGCCCCTATTTATAGTATAACAACAGCCATGTCCATTCGTGAAAAGATATGACGAATAGACACTTCCTTTGAAATTCAAACTTTTGAAATCAATTGTCACCTTGTCGACAAGGGGTACTTGGGGTTGTCGACAGGTAATAAGTGATATTTACTAGCTTTTAGTAAATACTTGAGTTTCACCATACGGTATGGGATGCCTTGGTTAAATTCGAGTATTCGTTAATAGGCTAGTAAATTCCACTCAAATATTCTATTCAATGAGTTATACCATATTCGACGAAGAGTTATTCGAAAGCATTTAAACCGATCGATGACACTAAGTCGATTATTAGTACTCCTCAAATTATAGAATTAAGGTTCTCAAAATATTTTTATCTTTTGAGTTTATTGTTTATAAACACTTGTTATGAATTTCCATAAGTTTATTTACTATTTTGATTAAAATAAATTTTCACTTATTTGATAAAATATTCCATAAACCCGAATTATTCCAAATTTACATTTATATACACAGTGTATCAAATTTCCATATAAAACATTTAGTTAATAACCCATATTTTAAAACCACTTTTATTATTCATCCAAATCCATTTTGATATATATATATATATATAAATTTATAAATAATCTTGTATTAAAAATATTTTAAACTTTATAAATATACTTAACTATAGTTAACATACATAAATAAGTATAGAGTATAATATTTTAGTATATATAAAATTTTAATATAATTTTATATTTAAATCTAAGTATAAATATTAAAAGTTAAATAGATTATAATTAAAATATAGTTTAAAACCAAGGATAATTTGATATTGAAAATAAAGATTATTTTGAGGCTAAAAGTATTTTAAAACCAGGATAGATGTTTTTGATTTAAAAAGGAAGATTTTGAAATCATTTTGAAAACAAGATATAATTTTGTAAAACATTTGAATAAAAGTTAGTGGATACAAAACAATGTTCCACTAGATTTTTCGTAGGTTCCATCCTACTTAGGGTTCCATCCCTTTAACGGGCTCGAAGTGGATTCCATTCCATGAATAAAATGGATTTTAAGATGTTAGTGCTTTTCTAGGAGTTTTAACAAAATTACTAACTAAATTACATATCTTGAAATCTTGAACTCTTGATAATCTTGATACTCATGAGTCTTGAATCTTGATATCTTCGATCTTGAGTTCATCAGTTCTTGAATCTCTATACTGTACAGTCTTCATTCTTTGGTACCTGCATATACATCCTGCATATATATATATATATATATATATATATATCTAAACAATACCGTTAGTATTTATATTTTATAATTTTATTCTAAGGTTGTTGTCATAAAAACCAACTTCTCAGGGACTACCATATATATGTATATATATGTATGTCACTTAACTTGTTCATGTATATATACTATGTTAAAGAAGTTTATATTCAAGCTAGTTATATATATGTATATTTAATATGAAGCCTACAACCATATTACCCATTCCAGTCCTTCTCTATTATATGTATGTATATAATAAGATTTTTATTTTAAACTTATGATTTTGAAAAAAAATTGTAATAAGCTTAATATATATATATACATTTTATTATAGTATGTGTTTAAATTAAATAACGACTTTAAAATTTATATATAGTTTATATATAATTTCACTTATATATTTGTTTCATCGAATCCAGTTTCATCGTGCCTCGCTTTTGTCTCGTCGAGGTCCAAATTGGTCACAGCATCTTTTTGATTTGCTCGTGTCTGTATCTGTGTGTGGGTCCGTGTCGTTCTCATGTTTCTCTCTAGCCTCAAAAGGTGAGAAATCACTCACGATTAACCTTCTTATATTTAATAAATTTGATTTCACTTGAAACGATAATTGAAATATGCTGTTAAATTATAATTGCTAGTTATTTAATTGTTAAATATGATATGCCATTATCTGCAATTGTTCACCTGTGATATATGATACCATATCCTGCTGTATATATTTTATTTAATTTATCACTGATGATATATGCCTGTTATTGATATGTTATATTTTATCATATTTGTCCTCACTCTGCAAGTTCTCTGTTAATTTAGAATTCCCTATGGGTTGAAATGATACATACCCAAACGATTTTGTAGAACAGGGGAAAATTGTTATAGGTTGAAATGATAAACCCAAGCGATTTTCATTAATTTTAAATTTTTGGGATTGCGGGTTGAAATGATATATACCCGTAGATATTTAAATTGCGGATTGAAATGATAAATATCTATATCACTTGACCATAGGATAGATAATTATATACGGACAACCTTGGTCTATATTTTGAAAATGATTTCCGAAGTTTTGAAAGGAAATATTTGGGTTTTAATTAAAATAATTTTTAAATATAATATATAAATGTTATTTTTATATATGTCTAAATTTTAGATTTTTAAATTTATATGTTTTAGAAATTCTAAATTTATAAGTTAGCTTTGGAAAATAAAATTTTAAGATTTTTCTTATAATTTCATTATTTTAAAAATATATATAATAAGATTTAATGCAAAAATACATTTAATAATAAGATTTACTTTAATAAAATTTAATTTAATTAGTTATAATATGTTTAAGTATTTATTTAAATTTATATTAATATTTTAAAGATAGATTTTTATAACTTTAATAATAAAAGGTAGGGAAGATAGATTAATGTTGAGTTGGAATTTAAATTGGTTAAAACTTGAATTTAAATAAGAATTGAATTGAACTTATTAGCTTTGATATTTTGAAAGATATGATTTATAACTTGATTTGATAAAAAGTGATTATATGAATATTCACAACTTTAAATAAAATTAAGACTGAATATTTAATATTGATTTAAATATATAAATTGGGATTTAATTAAATTGTTATTAAAATGGCTAAGTGAATATTTTCCAATTTGAATAAAAATTAAAGTTAAAGGTTGAAATATAAATGAAATTTATATATTGTAAATGTTTGAATATTTAAACCTGAATCTTTGAACTTTAAATTGAAATGGTTAAACTGGAATTGATTCAAATTGAATTTTTGGAATTTAAGATGATTTTAATCGATTTGCGAAATTGGAGGAAACTATTTTATTATATAAAGTATTTTTAATATATTAACTATTTTAATATAAATAATTTTAATATATAAACTATTTTAATTTATAACTATTTTAATATATATACTATTTTCAACATCTCAACTGTTTAGGTGGAAAGTGTTATGATTTCAAAAGTATTATGATTTCCCAAGTGTTATTATTTCAAAAGTGTTATGATTTCCAAAGTGTTATGAATTCCAAAGTGTTACAATTTCAAAAGTGTTATGATTTCGAAAGTATTATAATTTTGAAAGTGTTACAATTCTGGAAATGAATATTATATAAAGTGAATAATGATATCGAATTGATATGGGTTTGAATGAATATAATATTTTGATATGAAGTATATACTATTTGAAATGAAATGACCACGGTGTGAAATAAGCGGTTGGTTGTTAAAGAGACCGGGATCGGATATTGTCATACTCTTTGCCAATACCGAAAACCACTTTAACAACTATGTACGTGGTGGAGATTCCAGAAAGAAGTACGATGGTTTGACGACGATTCTATATGGTATTTACGTAGCCCTGACTCCCATGAGGCAGCTTGATATGGCTAAAACAGGAGCTATACCGGGCCAGGTGAGGTCATTCCTCCGATCGGGCACATTTCTTCGATACCATTTCATTTGCTTTTGTGATTTCATTGGGTGCACCCTTTGATTTGAGAGTGTGTCCCGAGGTGGGAGGTAGTAGCTGCTATGCGTTACCACCATTCCAGGAGTGCAAATGGTATATCTACCCTGGCATTGCCTCGAGTGCCGTGTCACATGCCCTATCGCGTCTTCTACGAGTTTGTTTTGTATTGTACCTATGTGGTGTCCTCTGGGTAAACCATTGGTTTGGTGGAGCGTACGGCATTGTATAGACTACGGGAATATATAAAATGTGTTAAGGGGGATATGGGTAACGCCTTAACGCTATTTTAATACTTTTACTTTACTATAGACATATTATAATAGCGTATATTACTACATAGTAGATAGTTCCACGGATCCTTAAAGGATGGAAATCCCAACTATCCTTTAAGTTACTTGTATTCTAGTTGACATTTCACTTGAGTTGAATTTATTAATATAAGAATGTTAATCCTGACTCGAGTGTTTTGTGTTTTGCTTTATGCTCGGGTCAGACTGAGTGTCACAGCATTTGAGACTAACCTTTGGAGTTGGAGCTTCACCTGGAGATCCATCTATATCTATTCAGCTTTTAGCTATCCAGTTGTTTTGTTCAGACTTGTCATCTGTTTGTATTCGATACTAGATTGTATTTGAGATATTCTGTTGTATTTTATATCAAACTCTGAAGTTTATATGGTAGCTTCATGAACTACTATTTATCTATTCCACGGCTTATTTTTGTAATACTCTGTGGCTGTGTTTTTGTGATTGATTTATTTACTGTATATGCTGAGTTTTGCTAAATATAAATTAACAATATGATATTTTGAGCAATTCAAGTCCGACATGTGCAGATGCGAATGGTTCAAAATACCAGGTCGTTACAATAATCAAGTGTAATTCTACTTTACCCCTTTTCGCAATCACCAATTAAACAAATAATTTAATACCATATGAGATTTCAAACCTAATTGATTTATTGAACCTAATGATATAATTGGATCTGAAACATAATTTTATATTTAGGTATAAACATATATGTAATGAACTTAATTTTGAAATATGAAACTGAATTACTTGGAAAGAAATCAACCAATTGAAATTTAATTTAACAAAGGTTTACAGTATCAAGGTATGAAGAAGACTTGATTATTTTATATACACAATAGAGAGGCATACACATGCGATATATAAACACACAATTTTATAATTCAATCTATTAAAATTTGATCTATGATTAAAAATGAACGACTATGACAACAAGAGTAATTTATTATAACAAAGAAGATATACAACAACATACAATACGATAACAAAAGAATGATTTGTTTTAGATCTCAAATGAAATAAAACATAAGTAATTTGGTTGGACAAAATATTAAACAATTATAAAAGGATTAACAAATCAATTCCAAAACTGTTAATTATTTTAGATTCAATTAAATCGTCAACATTAAAACCATATTCAAATAGAATTCACAGTTATTCACAGTACATAAAATAATTTTAAAACTGATTTTAATAAGTGGCTACAATTTACATATGTATAAACAAATTATTTTAAACATAATGGATGAATTATAAACTTACCCGATTAGCCTTGCCCTTCATCACACCTTGATTTGTGACTTCTCCTTATATTTCAAATAAATCGGCATCCCACCTTGCAAAAGATGAAAGAACCACCTTTCTTTAGTTTAATTTGAGGTTGATTTGAATCTGTTTTGATGTTTTCTAAAGACGTTTCAACCATGAATGAATGATAGAGAAGAAGTAAAAGTTATGTTTTGTTAAAGAAATCAAAATGAGGATATTTTGTTTTAATAGAACTAAAAGAACCTTTCCATTCCCTTATCAAAACTTCCTTCTTTAGTTCCTTTTTAATTTCAATCAATTCAATAAATTGATTTCCTCCTCTCACCATTATATGGCTAGTCCAAGCACATTTTTAATGTGCAAATTTTCCAAATAAACGAAAAAACTTTTATGTGATTATTTTATTATTTAAACCATGTTTAAAATTATACCGATATCGCATGTCGATATATGCAAAAATAACTTTTGTATATACATTTAAATAATTACCACCGACATTCAAACATCAAATAAATTAACAATAATTAATATTTCATAAATATTAAATAATTTAATCATTTTACAATATTTTACAAATTAATTAAACAGTGTGGTTTTCAAAGAAATAACAAATGCGGTTGTGTGACTTAGAGGTGTGAATTCAGTCAGCGATTAATATTGACAATTCAAATATCAATGTTCACATGTCACCATAGCTAGTGGTATGAAAGTTTGGCTAAATTCATCACTTACAGTTTTGGTAAAATCAAATTTCACACACACTTAAGCGGTACCATTTCGTCACAGTTATTTACAACAATTCTCTTTGTCAAAACTATATCACTTTGAACTTATGAATTTTGGTAATGGTCAAAATTATAATATCATTCATATTCAACTTTATAGTCCAAACACGAAGTCCTTGGTTCAATAATAACAATTATGATTAACCGAAATGCTTTAGCCTTTGACTTTTAGTTGACTTCAGTTGACCATGATACTAGCCTCATATAACTAAGAAGAGGAATCCCCTCTTGAACAGTGTTTCATTTCCAATGCTTCTACTCGACCCAGCTTTGAATGTCATGTCACGATTTAAACATAATCAAAATAGAGCTTCCAAATTAAAGATCAATGGTATATTCAAGTTAGGAGAACTATGTAGATCAATCACTTCGATATTTTCTATTTGACCTTAGTTATATTAACCAACAGAAAAGTATCGAGTGAGTCATTCTATAGTTATCCAATAATTATCAGTACGTAACCCCTTGGTACCCCTAATAATCATGACTAATACACTGAGAGTGTTACGTACTATAGTCTCAATGGATATATCGATATCAAGTCTCGATACATCTTGACTAGGAATATTTAAAAGATATTTATTTTCATTGTGATAAATTACTCATGGTTACAACACTTCATAACTATTATCACAACACATATCATATATGAATTTCTATTAAATATACTTTTAATTAAATTAATTAATATATAACACATTATATCAAGTATATAAAGAAAGAAAACACCTTTTATTTCAAACAAGATCAGTTATCGAGTTAGATGTATATAGCAATTACATAATTTCTCATAGGGCATATGCGTAACTCTATCATACACTCCCTTAGACTAACAAAGATACATTTCATAACATCAATACGTCAATTATAGTATGTATCTAGTCTTGGCATAAAGCAATATACACAAGTTTCCAGGATCGTGTAAATCATAATCAACACACATACAGAAACATATCCCAGATAAAACAACATAACACAAGCAATCAAAATATATTATATATATAACAGATGTCAGTGTATGGGGATATCTCAAATTGCATACATATATACATAGCTGATAACAAGATACAACCCAAAATTATATATATATACACATATATATATACATATATATATATACACATATATTTATATATAAAGACTGATAAAGCTACACCATCAGCCATTAATAGAACAAAACAGAACAAGTCTACTCAAACCATGAAGTACAATATAAACAACATCGTAACAGACTATAACTGTAAAATTGAATATATGATATTCCACCATCGTTTGTTTCTCCGTCCTCAAAATGCACCTTGAACTAGTAACATAGCCAAAAGAATACATCATGCATACTGAAAGAGTTAGTGAGTACCATAGGGACAATTAAGAAATTTGCTACATAATATAATTTTGTAGTCAATCTTGTTCATAGTAACAGTATTTGTTGTCTCTTATATACTTTATTATATTATGATATAATTAACTAATTAATTAATTTGAAGTATATGATAAGAGTATCCTTAAATAAAATGTTAAGTGATTGTAGTTGCAAATAGTTGCAATCATGAGTAATTAATCACAAAATAAAATGACATTTTGTTTTAAATATTACTGGTAAAGATGTTTCGATAAAAAAATATCAAAGTGTGTAACACTCTCCAAATGTTAGGTAGTGTATTAGTCATGGCTTCTAGGGGCACCAAGGATTTATGTACTTGTAGTTATTGGATAACTGTAGAATGACTTATCCAAGAGTTTCCTATTAGTTAATAACAACTAGGTTAAACAGAAAATTTCAAGGTGACGATGTTACACAGTTCCCTCGATTTGAGAATACTATAGTGGAGCTTTAATGCAAAACCACATTTTGATTATAGTTAAATTGAGGTATGGCGATGCATCGAGTGACTATAGTTGGATCCAAGTTAAAGCATTGGAAATTAAATGCTATTTAATAGAGAATTCATCTCCTTAGTTGTATGAAGTTAGTATCATGGTCAACTATGGTCAACTCAAAGTCAAAATCTCTAGCCATAGTTGTATGGTTAATAATAAATGTTATTATTGAACCAAGCACTTTGTTTATGGACTAACTGAGTTGAAAAAGGATGATACTAGAATTTTGATCGAAACTAAGTTCCATAAATCCTAAAGTGAAATAGTGTCGACGAAGAGAATGTGTGTAAATAATCATGGCTAAAGGTACCACTTAACAAAATATGAAATTGGATTTTTACCAAAAGATCTATAAGCAATGAACCTGGCCAAATTTCCACACCACTAGCTAATGTGATGTATGAACATTGATATTTAAATTATTCAAAATTAATTATTGATTGAGTTCACACCTTTGAGCCTCACAACCGTATTTGTGAATTCTTTAAAAAACCACATGGTTTAATTAATTTATAAAATTTTATAAATTGATTAAATTAATCAATATTTGAGAAATATTATTTATTACTAATTTATCAGATGTTTTTAGGTGTTCTTAGTAATTATTTAATGCATATATAAAAGTTATATTTGCACATATCGATATACGATATCGGTATACTTTCAAATGGGGTTTAAATGAGAATTTAGTACTTAAAGAGTTTGGAATGCACCGTAAAGATGGCAACATAAGTTAGCCATACATGGAAAAGAAATGGGTGGAATAATCAAAAATTAAGGAGGAATTCATTATGGAAATTTTAATTAAAAGAATCGGAAAGGTTCCGTTCTCTCAAATAATACTAATCTTCTGATTTAATTTCCTTTGGTTGTCTTCTTTCTCCTCTTTTCCTCCATCCATGTACGCGGTTTTCTTCTTCTTCCTATTTTAACTAAAATCAACTCCAAAAAAAATCAAATAATCAAACAAAAGTAACAACTATGTGGTCCATCTGACTCTTGCAAATATTGGATATTGATTTTTGAAATTCGAGGACAATTTGCAGATCAAGGTGCTACATATTGGCTAGATCCATAAGGTAAAATTCTTTTTCCGTATATATATATATTGTTATATCACTTTATAATGATTTTGTATAATATCATTACCTCATTATAACTTATAATTGACATCCATCTAAACAATTAATTAGTTGATGTGACTTAATTTAATTCAGTTGTTTAAAACTAAAAAATGTACATGTGTCTAAAATTATGATTTCAACTATAAATATAACTTGACATACATGTTTTGATGATATTCTAAGGTAATATATAACTTCAATGAGTTAAATAATATTGATTTGAAATAATTTGAAATGTGAAATACATTAATATCTTATTCAAAACTTAATTAATATGTTTATATTTTAAAGTTACTTTTGATTATTTTTTTATAAAATGAATTAAATTTGAATAATAAAATTAAATATTATATATATATATTAAAGGCATTTGAATTTTATGTTTATATTGAAACAATTTAACTTAATATGTATGTGTATATATTAGTACTTAATTCATTAAGGTTATTTTACATTTGAAGTTTGAATAAATCTTGCCAAACCAAATTTAGATATCCAACCTCAAACTTGAATTTTGGATTTTTAAACTGTTAATTTATGTTAGTTTTGTCAAAACAATCTGTAACGACCAGTAATTTTATCACTTTAATTTGGAATATTTAATTAGTTTTAAATATTTAAATGGTTATTTTAAATGGTAAATAATTTTTTTTAATAAAGATAATAAGTGATTTATAATGGTTTTATAAATATATACTTGTTTTATAAAGATATATAAACTTCGTTGCATTTTGGCAGATCAACGTCGTATTTTTACAATTGGATTTTAATATTATTTAATTTTTTATAACTTAAATAATAATGTTTTAATTTTTTAGAGAAACTTTTGTTTACATAAATAAACAGTTTGATTAAAAATAGAAAATGTGACCGAAGATTATTTTTGAGATTTTTGACTTTTTATCAACTGAATAAGCGCGTCGCATAATGGCAGTTTGTGATTTTGCGTCGTAAAAGTTAAATCAATATGTAGAATGGAATATGGCTCAGAATTATTCGAAAGAATAATTTATCGAACTCTTATATCTATATTTTACAAATGAAGAAGAAAAATCAAGATTTCATTAAATAAAATTTGAGTTATGTCCAAATCAAGTTTTTAAAAACATCGCGGTTTGACAGTTTTGGGAACCAAAGTGATAAATGCTTTAAAATGGATATTTTTAATTTTTAAAAATATGAAATAAATTTTATAAATATGTTGAAATGTTTTAAAAGGAATTTGAGTTATAAAAATGGACATATATGAAATGGAATTAGTGTTTTGAACAAAGAAGCTTTAAAAACACTATTCGCAGCAGTTTCGGTGACTTTTGCAGATTATAGTTTTAACTTGATTATTCTTTCCCAACCTTTTTAGTAAACTTTTCAAATGAATAAGTATTTTGAAGATGATTTGGAAGTTTTATAATTATTTTAAAGGAGTTTTAAGAAATGGTTAAAGGAAAATTGTTTTAAATCAATATTTGGAATTATGTTAAGTAAATGAAAATCATCTCAAAAAGATCGTATAAAAGAGTTTAGAGTTGATCAAATAACTTGACCACCTTGTAGGTAACCTCTCTAGACCCGAGCTTGGACAACCAGTGTTTGGGTTCCGCTCTAGCTATTCGGACTGGCCCAACGGAGAGGATAGTAAATTTGATTTACTGGAACCACATTTTCCTAAGATAAAAAGAGACTTGGAGATTTCCAAAAGTTAAACAAGATTTTATAATAATAAAATTTTGGTGATATATGAAACGTATCGGTTAAACTCTGTATTAAATTTCGAGGAGGGAACTTGTATTATCCATTTGAATTTAAAAGGCGATTTCGTCTTTATTCGACGGATAGTACGGGTTGAATATGAAAATTAGTATTGAAGTATAATTAGTATAATTTCTATGGATCCTTTTTACTCAATACAAATTGGTTTGGGTTTATAGTAAATGATGTCTTAAGTAACATTGTTTTTGACCTATTTAAAAGTTAAGAAATCTTTGTTAAGATTTAAATAAATGATTTGGAAATATTTTCCTAAGTAAAAGGTGAAATGATTTAAAATTATTCCAAAATTTAAAAAGAGTTTAATTAGCTAGAGAATTTTATAAATGAGGTTTCATTATCCCGTATATGTTGAAAAAGAATATGACCTAAAGATATATATCTCTAAGGAGATATTTTACTTGGATAAAGATATTGATAAATTAAATAATAATCACCTACATACTTGACATCTTTTATGATAGTTGGTTTGGAGAAACCGGGATCGAATTTGGGTGATTACTATCCGAAAATCACTTCGAACCAATATACGTTCAAAAGTGAAAACATGTTGAAGGCAATGATATTGAAGACGAAGATCTTCATAATGTAGGGCTGCTTGTCACTAACCTCTGGGGTAATTCCTTTATCATATATATGCTGGTAGTGGTTCCTTCAATTTGAAATCTTTGATGCATGGACTACTCACTACTAATCCTAAGGGTGATTCCCAAATAGGATGTAGTACAAGGAGTGCCTTTGGTTTGTCCTGTTCCTCAACTTGTATAGAGTGTTTGACATTGCATTTCTAAGACCACGTACATTGATTTTTACAAATGTACATATGTTGGGTGGTGTAGGAGGTAACCCCTCTTATACTTAACACTCTTCTTTGAGACGTATGAGCTCAGAGGTTGTTATTTTGTGGAAATCAATAATGTGTTATTAGAAATGGGAATGTGGCATTTAAAGTGGGATTTGTTTTGTGAAAGGTAATACATTACCTCAGGCTTCACACCAGAGATGGCTGAAACAGAGTATGTCATAAGGCTATGTGGGTCGCACCCATTAGGGTATGGTCATCACCTTTCTAGACCATGCTCTATATATCGGGTTTGTTATGTATTCTATGAGATGTCTCAGATAGATCAGGAATGATTGAGGTGATGTCATATTTGGTACTATCTAGGACCATTATGTTGGTCATCGGAAAGAGGTAGGTGCCAGATGCAAAGGACTGTTAGTATGTCGATAGTACATTCCTCTAGACATGTACTGTACGGAAGGTAGTCCCTTACCTACTATTGTATGGAATCCATTCTCCAATAAGTGCTTTCAGACTTAGTTGTATACCTATTATGCTGGAATTTAATTAATGTAACAGTTTTGGCTACGATTAATATGTATTTGTAATCTAGACACTATTATAATGTCACTGAATTTTACGTAGCAGTGTTTTGATTATCGTAAGGTAAAAACCTTTCCGTTTTTATGTGCGGTGTAGTCTTATAAGACACCCTTTGTTTTTAAAAATATCTGTGTTTTGAGTTTTCTCACACCAGTCCCATTACTGACACGAAGTATATTTTCTTTTCCCTTAAACTCTGGGTGCCCTATTTTTTCGGAAAGCCAAGTAGTCAGTCTAGCTTGAGCATTTTGGAGGAGCTTGGTGCAGAAGCTGGAGTTTCCTCTGTAGATAGTTATGCATTTTCATTTCTGCTACATTTGTTTACTATTTGAATTCAGCATTAGTAGGGACAGAGATTTATAACTGTCTAGGCTGAGATTAGGATAGACTTTGATGTATGTATTTAAAAATTTCCGATGTAAAGATTATATATTGAAATAATATATGTTATTCCATTCGTGTAAGATTCTGTTCTTTCTTTTTTTTCTTTTTACCCTTGATCTATTTGTCTTTCTGGCACTTGGATATTCGGCACGTAAATACCGTTGATGTATTAGTGTCGATTTCTAAGGGTCGAAAAGGCAGGTCGTCACACAATCTTTGTTATTAATGTTTGGATTTCATAATATTTTGTAACCATACATACATCATACATTAATCAAAAATAAATTAAGGCAGTTAATATGTATAAAAATAGCAAATATATACATGGTGGATATAAATCTCAGTATCCACACATGTATATATTGACCTTGTTGTGGTTTTGTTGTTATATGTCATGTTAAACATTTTATTATCGTATGCCAATTTTTCATAAACATTAGGTATGTTTTAGTTAAATGTTTGCAAAAGAAGAAGGTTGTTAATATCATCTTTTTATCTCTTTCCTTTACGGTCTTGAAGTAATTACGTCCAGATATACTACATTCTTTCCTATTTTAAACACCATATGATTCCATTACTATACATATTTAATATGCATGTAAAACCTTATACACACACACTATAACGATTCGCAATTTAATCACTTTGAATTCGAATATTTAATATATTTTTAAATATGCAGATAATGGTTTTTATAACTCAAATAAACCTCTTTTTAGTAATAACTAATGATGGTAAAGCTGTTTTAAAATTTGGTTTACAAGAATAATTAGTCCGGAGAAAATCGAAAGTGCGACCCAAAATCGTTCTTCGGATTTTCGGCTTTTCATCATCTAAAATTTGTCAGAACATGTTGTGTACAATTGAGTATATATATATATATACATATATATAAATAACATATGCTTTGGTTAGAGTTAAATAAGTTTAAAAATTTACTTAAAGAGATAAAGTTAGTTTTGACTTTTCTTTTTGAAAATTTAAAAAGAAAAGAAATGGAAACCGATAACATCTTGTCTTGAAAAGTGATGATGTAATGGAGAGGGGGAGGGTGGAGGTTGCATGTGGAGTGAGGTATGGGGTGGTGATGTGGCATCAAAAACATGGAAGGGTACGGTGCTTTAAAATTATAAAGGGCATTTTAGACTTTTCACTATTCCATTTTATTCAAAAGTAATTCTATTTTTTTCAATTCTTATTTTCATTCTCACTTTCTTTAATTCAAACTCCTATTCCTTTTCCAAGCTTCGATTTTCACTTCCATGACCTCTTTATAATTTTCAAATTAAAAATCCTTTCTTTTTCCACTTTAAAACCTTAAAACATTAGCCAAAATACTTCCTTTCTTCTCTACACCTCCTCTCTTTCAAAAACAAGTCCAAAACCCCCTACTAAGTCAAGGTCAAGCCTATATATGCCTAGGCCAAGCTAAATTTCACTTTCCAAGGCATTAAAAATCAAGTCTTTGAAATAAATATTAGATCCGAGTGTTGGTGCTAGGTTGTAGTAGCTTTGGTTTGCATTTGCATGGATTTTGGTGAGTAAGTCTCACTTTTAAAAAGAAAGATTTAAACTTATTATTATGATAACTTTATTATTGTGATAATAATAGATGGAAATAGCTTGTGTTTATATGTGTGGAAAGTAATGATTGTTTGGTTTTGTTCCTGCTTGAAGCGGATGACATATGGGATAATTTGTTAACAACTTAAGACTTAGTAGAAATGTGTAAGTAATTATTTACTAGTGATGCTCTCTCCATGGTGTATGGATGTTATTTATATTTGTATATATGTATATGCTTATGTTTAAGAGATGTTTGGATGAATATATATGACGTATAAAATATTTTATGGAAGTATTCGTATAGGGACTATCGCTATATCGACACATTGAAATATTATCTCTTTTGAAGATCTTTTTATTGATCTCATACTTGGGTTTTTACAAAAAAAATATTGGGTTGTGTTTTGACACTTTTAAATTTTGTTTGAACCAAGGTTTAAAGAAATTTTGATTTACAAAACAAGTATAGAAGTTATGGTCCATATAGCGATAGTCGCTATGGATGCAGTTTGAAGATATTTGGTTTCTTAAAGTAAAAGGTTATTTTAAGATATTAATAATAAATTGTTTTAATTAATCATTTTAATAATGATGTTTTAAAGTTAATTAATCATTTAATAATGATTTTTTAAAGATTAATTAATCATTTTTAATAATGATGTCTAAAGTGAATTAATCATTTTAATAATGACGTTCTAAAGTTAATTAATCATTTTAATAATGATATTTCACAGTTAATCAATCATCTTAATAATGATAATTAAAATTAATTAATCATTTTAATAATGATGTTTAATTGACCATATTAATAATGATGTTCAAAGTTAATTAATCATTTTAATATTGGTGTTTAAAGCTAATTAATCATTTTAATAATGATGTTTAAGGTTAATCAATCATTTTAATGATGCTTAAAGTCAATTAATAAATTTAATAAAGCTGTTTAAAGTTAATATTTTTGATGTGAAAGCCAAGCACAATTTCGGTTTCAAATGTTTAAAAGTTTGATTCGGTTATGGAAAGAATAAGAAATGTAATTTCTGTAAACGATATCGCTTATATAGAAAGGATTTAGTCATACTCTTAGCACTAAACATCGAGGTATGGAAACTCGTTTCTATCTCGAAGGTTAAAAATACCATCAAGGTAAAACTTAGAGGTAACACTACCTTCACAAGCCCGGCTTCATTTTTAACTGAGGGATAATACAAGTTTGAAATCGAGGAGTAGTGGGAAGGGTGTGAGATTTACTTCCTGTATATGATCATTTAATTATTCCAAATAATTGATTTATTGACTATCAATTATGTTATCTTCTTGTTGTATCATCGATCTAAGATGATTTATTGCTCATTTGAGCATTGATATCCTTTATCAAAAATGAATAAAACAAAAGAATGAGTGGGGGCCAAGTTATGTGGGGTTGCTCCCACTAGGTTATTATCACATCTACTCTAGATTAGTTTCAATTATATGCGCACTATGCTGTGAAATACTCGGATTCTCGGTAAGGTTGGTGGGGTCTAGCATAGAGGTTTTCGAGAGCCATCATAGTCCTCAAGTATATTTTCTAGAGGTATACTTTCGGTAGGGAGTGCACCCTCCTAGTCATTGTTGGAAAATTTCCCTCTTCTTGTTTTTGATTCAAACCCTCGAATTTATTTCTTTCTTAATTGCATCGGGAAGTGTCTTGCGCACTTCACGATGTTTAATTATTTATACCCACTACTTGTGGTTGGATGTTGTTCTTGTAAGGGAAAACCCATTCTACATTCGGTGGTGTGGCCTCACATATTATTGGTTATTTCTGCCATGGTTCAGAGTTTACTCATACGAGACTTATTTTCTGACCTGAGTTGTTTGTTTTCCCTAAACTCGCGGGTACTCATTTATATTTGAGCAGTTCGAGGGTGACAGGTTTCTTTAGGCTCTTTGAAGATGATGGACGAGCAAGAGTCTCCTTATCTATCCAACTATCTATTTTCGCTGTTTTTGATTATTTATGTATATGTATTTTGTATCCATAAGTGTAAAGGAAGGTTCTTATAACTGCCTAGGCTAATGGTGGTACGTTTTTTATAACTCGGATAACTCCATACTAAGGAGTAACCTTATGTACTATCGTATTGTTATATTATAGTTAAATGTTTCGTTGTGAGATTTTATGTTCTATTCTTTTATTTTACCCCATGACAACTCATCTTTCAGATGCTTGGACAATGGCACACGAATGACGTGGATGTATTAAATGTCATTCCTATGGGTTAGAAAGGTGGGTCATCACGGTTGGTATCAGAGCTTCGGTTGAGAGAACACCTTAGCCTTATTGGGGTAAAACTCATCAGAGATAGGATAAGTGATGCCCTAGAATGAGTTAATCTTGAGATAATGTATCTGTAATTTCTATCATAATAATATCTATCATTTAGAGCCTCGTTCTAGATCCTTTGGTGTTATTTTCTTAAACTATTTTAATCTTATCCTTGTATTCTAAAGATACCTATTATTTGTTCAGGCAAATAGAAGATGAATACAAGAACAGGAGGATGGAAAGGATTTGGAACTAGCACGACTACTAACAGCAGGGTACCTAGAAATGCTACTATACCAGTTGTAGATCCGGTAGAGGAAGTGGTAATGCAAGTTCGGTCCCCTATGAACTTTGCGACTTTATGTAAAGAATTTTACCACTTTAGGCACGAAACTGTTCTATAGAACTGAAGACATTTTTGGAGTGCAGATGTAGTTTTGATCTTGTGAAAGAATATTTGAAGATCTTCGATTGAAGGATGCAGAGAAATGGCTGTTAGCCTCACGACAACTTCAAAAGTCGATGATGGATTGGTGGGATTCAGTAGCAGCTAATACTCTAGAGGACGAGTTTTCTTGGGAATAGTAGTTCAAGGAAGTTTTTGAAGCGTAGTTTATCCCAAAATCCCAAAGGACTCAGTTGTTTAGGATTTTCCTTGATTTAAAGCAAGGTGATTTGACGATGTCACGGTTTGAGCATAAATTCAATGTTTTGTCCCATTTCGAACTTAGGTTGATAGACATACCACTTAAAAAGAAAGAAATGTTTTTGAATGTAATGCGACCAGAGTTCCAGCATGAAATAACAATTATCATCTTATGGGTACATTCACCAACCTTATCAGCATGGCATTGAGGTTTAAAGCTCTTGATATAAAGGAAGAAGTCCAGAAGGGAGTAGTGCCAGCAGTCAGTGCCAAGCTATTGTCAGTTATACTAGTTGGAGAAAAGCCAAATTTCAAACGCAGGTTTAAGGGGAAGAAGCAGTGGGCTGGAAAGAAACCCGAAGGTGGGGTTCTAGCGTAGAAGAAGCCACTTAACTTGGCTAATATTACATGTTTCAAGTGTAACAAGATAGGCCACTTCTCAACTCATTGCTCAATTGCCACATGTTACAACTACGGCCAGATGGGACATGTAAAGAATGAGTGCCCTTTTCCAAAGAAGGGGTCACAAGGACAGGCTTTTTCTATTGAAGAGATACTATCCCTTTCTTCAGGACAGAAGGGGAAGCAGCTGTTGTAACGTACATTATCCATCTATGATATTCCTATAAGAGTATTATTCAATATGGGTACTTCGCATTGTTTTATTTCAGTTGATCTTGTCATTAAACTTAACCTTAAACCCATCCTTGTGAGTAATCCTCTTTGTGTGTCAAACCCTATTGCGGGTTCGACCAAGCTTAACGTGCATGGTGTGTTCAATAGTACATATTTCTTGTCGAAATCATCTCTTTGTTTCTGATTTTTTTGTTCTTGGGTTCATGGTTTTTGGAGTGTTGTTGGCAACAGATTTCTTATCTAAGTATATAGCAATCTTGAATTGTGATTGTAGGATTGTCAGAGTTAGTGATGCTAGAGATGTTGATGTAAATATAAGTTATGAAAAGCCTAACGAATTAATAAGCATTTTTCTTTATTCACTCGAAGTAGCTAAAGAGAAGATAAGAGATATACCGGTTGTTCGGGATTTCACTGATATTTTTGATAAAGTGCAAGGTATACCTCCTCACCGTGAAGTGGAGTTCCATATTGATTTGATTCCAAGAACCAGACCTACTGTACAACCCTCATGAAGATTGGCTTCAAAAGAGAAGAGAGAATTAGAAGGGTAAACATTCGACTTGTTGCAGAAGGGTTTGATTAGGCGTAGTACTTCTAGTTGGGGATCGACGGTCGTCTTTGTTACAAAGGCGGCCATTTCTCTAAGGTTATATGTAGACTACCAAGAGTTGAACAAGAGAACCATCAAGAATAAATATAATTTACCAAGGATCGATGATATGTTTGACCAACTCAATGGTGCCCGAATATTTTCTCAATTGGATCTTACCATCGGTTTTCACTAATTAAGGGTAACAGAGGAGAGTGTGCCCTTAACTGCTTTTAGGACTTCAGATAATTTCTACGAGTGGTTAGTCATGCTGTTTGGGCTGAGTAATGCACCCGCTTATTTTGTGGACTTAACAAATCGAGTATTTTCATATATTCATAATAAATTTGTTCTCATCTTTATTGATGATATTCTTGTCTATTCAAAAATGAAGGAGGAGCACAAATATCATCTCTGTATCGTACTTAATACCTTAAGAAGTCATGTGTTGAAAGCTAAGTTTTCTAGGTGCCATTTTTGGAAATCCAAAGTTAGGTTTTTGGGGCATGTTGTTTCAGGAGAAGGCATATCAATTGACCCAGCTAAAGTTGTTGTAGTTCAGGACTAAAGAAGCTCGTAATTGCAATGGAAGTTTGAAGTTTCTTAGGATTGGCTAGTTTTTACCAAAGGTTCATCAAAGATTTCTCGAAGATTGCTTCTCATCTGACGATGTTAACAAAGAAAGTTGCTAAGTTCGTGTGGACACCTAAGTGTGATTAAGCATTCAATAAATTAAAGGAGAAGTTGACTAGTGCTCATGTTTTAACTAATTCCAGATGGGAAGGAGGTTTAACCGTGTATACAAATACTTGTGGTACCGGTTTGGAAGCAGTTCTGATGCAGCATGGGAAAGTTATTGCATATTTGAGTTGGCAGCTAAAGCCACATGTGAAAAATTATGTTACGCATGGTTTGGAGCTTTTGGCTATTGTACTCGCACTAAATATGAGGAAGCATTATCTTCTGGGTGAAAAGTTCAAGTTATACATGAACCACAAATCCTTAAAATACATCTTTATCTAGAAGGATTTGAATTTGATGCAGCAGAGATGGCTAGAGTTTCTTACTTCCTATGATCTCGAATTTCTGTATACCCTTGGTAAGGCAAATGCCATTGCAATGCATTGAGTAAAAATGTAGCAATGGTTGGAAACGTAGAAGTTAAGCCAATATTGAAGGAGAGGATTTCATCTAGTCAAGAAGAAGATCCTATTTTACCCGACTTAAGAAGGATGTCTAAGAAGGTGTTGTTTCTAGCTTTGAGATTGATCCCTGAGGAGTATTGAAAATGAACGGGCGCATATTTGTTCCAAATATTAATGGACTTAGGCAAGAAGTGTTAGACGAATGCCACCATTCAAAGTTATCTTTCCATCTAGGAGGGCCAAGATGTTCAAAGATATGAAGAGGGTATTATGATGGAAGGGGATGAAGCGAGATGTTTCGATCTTCCTAAGTCAGTGTGCAAACTGCCAGCATATTAAAAGTGACCAGCAAAAGAAGCTGGACTACTTCAGCCACTTGAGATCCTAAAGTGGAAGTGGGATCATACCTCTATAGACTTTATTAATGGGTTTCTAGGTCAAGAAGATCTGGGTTATAGTCGATCAGCTGACCAAGAGCTCTCATTTCATCCCCGTTAAGTCGACTTAGGCTGCTACAAGTCTATCGAGTTTTATTTGAAGGAGATTGTGAGACTTTGTGTATTCCTTATAGTATTGTAAGTGACCGAGATCGGATATTCAATAGTAAGTTCTGGGAGGGACTACAAACTCCTTTAGAGACTGAGCTAAGTCTGAGTACAGCTTATCATCCCCAGACAGATGGGAAAACAGAGAGAGTGAACCAGATCTTGGAAGATTTATTGCGGGCATGCATTCTAGACTTTGGGGATTCTTGGGAAGATCATTTACCCTTAGACGAATTTACTTACAACAACAACTATTAGGAAAGTACTGGCATGGCCCCTTTCATAGCTCTTTATGGTCGTCCATGCCGTTCTTGTTCATGTTGGGTTAAGTCTGGTGATAGAATTGTTCTTGGACCCGACATGATCTTAGAAGCCATTGAGTAGGTAGCTGATATTAGAAGAAAGATGAAGGAAGCGTAGGATGGGTAGAAGTGTTATGCAGATCGAAGGCATAGGGATCTAGAGTTCTCAGTTGGAAATTCGGTATTTGTTAAAGTTTGTTCATTAAGAAGCTTTGTGAGGTTTGGGAAATCAGGGAAGCTAACCCGTTTATATATTGGACCGGATTGGTAGACTAGCATATAAAGTGAAGTTACCAAATAGAATATCAGATGTGCAAACATATTTCATGTATCTCATTTGCGTAAGTATGTACACGACCCTTCGACGATAGTGGAACGGGAACAACAAGTTGATTTGGAAGTTCAGCCTAAACTAACCATTCTTAAGCGGGTTATTCGTACCGTCGCTCGAGATATAAAGTGACTGAGGACGAAAGATGTGAATCTTGTTATGGTTCGGTGGAGTGGAATGATATAGATTGTACTTGGAAAATTGATTAATATATTAAGGATTCTTATCCTGAGTTGTTGTCGTAGTTGTTTGTATTTTGTTGTATTTTTTAATGTACCCACCAGGTTGTGTTGGAGTCACTTTCTTTGTACCTGTTTGTTTAATGATATATTTGGGTTTCTTTTGATATCTTTTGTTGTATGTGATTAATTTCGGGGATGAAATTTTATGGAGGGGAGGATGTAACAACCCACAATTTAGTCACTATGAATTCGAATATTTAATATATTTTAAATATTTAAATAATGGATTTTATAACTCACATAAATCTCTTTTTACCAATAACTAATGATGATAAAGTTGTTTTAAATTTTGATTAACAAAAATAATTAGTTCGGAGAAAAATCGAAAATGTGACCGAAAATCATTTTTTTGATTTTCGAACATCGTTTAAAAGTTGTCAGAACATGGTGTGTATACCAGATATATATACACACACATATATAAAAATAACATATACTTCGGTCAGAGTTAAATAAGTTTAAATACTTACTTAAAGAGATAAAGTAAATCTGACTTTTCTTTTTGAAAATTTAAAAAGAAAAGAAATGGAAAAAGGTAGCATCTTGTCTTGAAAAGTGATAATGTGATCGAGATGAGGGGGAGGGTAGAGGTTGCATGTGGAGTGAGGTATGGGCTGGTGATATGGCATCAAAAATGTGGAGGGTATGGTGCTTTGAAATTATCAAGGGCATTTTAGACATTTCACTTTTCCATTTTATATCAAAGTAATTCTATTTTTTTCAATTCTTATTTCATTCTCAGTTTCTTCATTTCAAACTCTTATTTCTTTTCCAAGCTTCCATTTTCACTTCCATGGCCTCTTTATTATTTTCAAGTTAAAAAACCTTCCTTTTTCCACTTGAAAACCTTAAAACATTGGCCAAAATACTTCCTTTCTTCTCTACACCTCCTCTCTTCCAAAAACAAGTCCAAAACCCCGTACTCTAAGTCATGGCCGAGCCCATGTATGCCTAAGCCAACCTAAATTTCACTTCTCAAGGCACTATAAATCAAGTCTCTGAAAAGAAAAGTAGATTCGAGTATTGGTGCTAAATTGTAGTAGCTTTGATTTGCATTTGCATGGATTTAGATGAGTATATCTCACTTTTAAAAAGAAAGAATAAGTTTTATTATAGTGATAATAATAGATGTTAGTATCTTGTGTTTATATGTGTGGAAAGTAATGATTGTTTGGTTTGGTTCCTGCTTGAAGCGGATGACATATGTGATAATTAGTTAATAACTTGAGATTTAGTCCAAATGTTTAAATAATTTTTTACAAGTGATGCTCTCTCTATGTTGTATGGATGTTATTTGCATTTGTATATATGTATATGCTTATGTTTAAGAGATGTTTGGATGAATCTATATGACATATAAAATGTTTTATGGAAGTGTCCGTATAGCGACTATCGTTATATTGACACTTTGAAATATCATCTCTTTTGAAAATCTTTTTGTTGATCTCTTGCTTTGGTTTTTACAAAACAAATGAGTTGTGTTTTCACACTTTTAAAAAGTTGTTTGAACAAGGTTTAAAGGAATTTTGATTTATAAAACAAGTTTAGAAGTTATGGTTCATATAGAAATATTAGCCATGGATGCAGTTCGGAGATATTTGGTTTCCAAAGTAAAAGGTTATTTTGAGATAATAACAATAAATTATTTAATTAATCATTTTAATAATGATGTTTTAAAGTTAATTAATCATTTAATAATGGTGTTTTAAAGATTAATTAAAGATTAATTAATCATTTTTAATAATGATTTTCAAAGTGAATTAATCATTTTAATATGATGTTATAAAGTTAATTAATCATTTTAATAATGATGTTTTAAACTTATCATTTTAATGATGATGTGTTATAGTTAATAAATCATCTTAATAATGACATTTAAAGTTAATTAATCATATTAATAATGATGTTTAAAGTTAATTAATCATTTTAATAATGGTGTTTAAAGCTAATTAATCATTTTAATAATGGTGTTTAAAGCTAATTAATCATGTTAATAATGATGTTTAAGGTTAATTTATCAAGGATAATGATGTTTAAAGTTAATTAATAACTTTAATAGACCTGTTTAAAGTTAATATTTGTGATATGAAAGCCAAGCACAAGTTCGGTTTCAAAAGTTTAAAAGTTTGATTCGGTTCTGGAAAGGATAAAAAAACTAATTTTCGTAAACGATATCGCTTATATGGAAAGGATTTAGTCATACTCTTAGCACTAAACGTCGAGGTATGGAAATTCGTTTCTATCTCAAAGGTTAAAAATGTCGTCAAGGCAAAGCTTTGAGGTAACACTACCTTCACTTGTCTGGGTTCATTTTTAACCGAAGGATAGTACAAGTTTGAAATCGACAAGTAGTGGAAAGGGTGTGAGATTTACTTTCCATATACTATCATTTTAATTATTCTCAATAGTTGATTTATTAACCATTGATTCAGCTCACTTCTTGTTATATCGTCGATCTAAGATGATTTGTTGCTCATTTAAGCATTGATATCCTTTGTCGGAAATGACTAAAACAAAAGAGTGAGTGGGGGCAAAGCTATGTAGGGATGCTCCTATTTGGGTATTATCATATCTACTTTAGATTGGTTTCGGTTATATACGCACTAATATGTGAAATACTTGGATTCTCGGTAAGATTGGCGGGGTCCGGCTTGGTGGTTTCCGAGAGTCGTCATAGTTCTTAAGTATATTTTCTAGTCGTATACTTTCGGTAGGGAGTGCACCATCCTAGTCATTGTTGAAAAATTTCCCTTTCCTTGTTTTTGATTCAAATCCTTGAATTTATTTCTTTCTTAATTGCATTAGGAAGTCTCTTATGCACTTTGCGATGTTTAATTATTTATACCTGTTACTTGTGGTTGGATGTTGTTCTTTTGAGGGTAAAATCATTCTGCATTTGGCAGCATGGTCTCACATATTGTTGTTTATTTCCACCCTTCGTTTACAGTTTACTCATACTAGACTTATTGTCTGACCTGAGTTGTTTGTTTTCCCTAAACACTCGGGTACTCTTTTATATTTGAGTAGTCCGAGAGTGATAGGTTTCTGTAACGACCCGATATTTTCAACCATTCGCATCCACACATGTCGGACTTGAATTTCTCAAAATACCGCATTGTAAATAAAAATTTGGCAAACTCATCATATACAGTAAATAAATAATCACAGATCACAGACACAGAGTAATATAATGCAGCGAAAACAAAGAAATAGTAGTTCATGAAGCTACTATATAAATACATCAGAGTTAAGTAAGATACAATAGGAATACCAAGATACAACAGGAGTAACAGTATGAAAATCAGGTACAACTTAGAATACAACCAGAATCAACTGGATAACAAAATGAATAGATATCAGGTTCTTCAAAGCAAAACTCCAGCTCCAAAGGTGAGTCTCTAATGCTGAATCACTCAGTCTGACCCGAGCGTAAAGCAAAACACAAAACACTCGAGTCGGGACATACATACTTATACAATGTAAACCAACTCAAGTGACTTGTAATAAAGGTACAAGTAACTTAAAGAGTGCCTGGGATCGCCCATTCTTTAAGGATCCGTTAAACTATCTACTATGTAGTAATATTCGCTATTATAATAATGTCTAATATAAAATAAACATACTTTTAAATAGCATTAAGGCTTTACATTTTCCACCTTAATACGTAATAGTCCTAGTAGTCTATCCAGTATTAGCATACTCCCAAAATGGGGGCTACCCTCGATACTCCACAGGCTAAGGGAGAAATCACAACTCGTAGTAAAGCTCGATATGGTAAGTGACATGGCACAACTAGGCAATGCCAAAGTAGATATACCAATTACGCATCCGGGCTGGTGGTGACGCATAGCAACCACTACCGCCCACCTCGAAAAACACTCCCAAATCAAGGGGTGCACCCAATCAATCACAAAGTAATAGAATGGTATCGAAGAAGTGTGTCCGATCAGAGGTGCTACCTCATTGGCACGTCAATCGCTCCTGTTTTTGCCACTTTATGCCAACTCACGGGAGTTGGGTCCATGTATATACCTTAGGATCGTCGCCACCATCCTACTTCATTCTGGAAACTCCACCGCGTACACAGTTGTTAAAGTGGTTTTCGGTATCGACAGAGAGTATGTCCATATCTGATCCCAGTCTCTTTAACAACCAATCGTTATTATAACCCGCGGTTATAATTTTAAAATAATATTTTATACTTAAAAATAGAATATCATTTCAAATCCAAATCTTTATCAAAATAAAGATTAAATCAATTCCAAACCATTTCAATATATTTAAAATATCATATCATGTCAAAACTTCATTTCAAATCATTTTAATATATCAAAATATCATATCTTTCAAAAACTTCATTTCAAATCATTTTAATATATCAAAATATTATACCCTTTCAAAACTTCATTTCAAATCATTTTAATATATCAAAATATCATTTGAGTTCAAATCTAAATATTCAACTAAAATACCTTTTAAATTTAAAGATATCATTCATTTATTATCATTTCAAGTCACCTTTTAAATAGTTTATATTTCAATCAAAATAATTCATCTAAACTATTTAAAAGTGTAATTATTATACTTTCAAGTCAAGTATTCAATTTCCAAAGTTTTAAACTATTATGAGCTCATTTACTAAGTAAAAACCATAAACATTGAAAATTTCAGCCTTTCACAGCATTCAGAAAAAAACTGTTATAAGTTATTCTTGAAAACATTTTAATTCAGCAAAGACATCATTTTAAAACTGCTGTTAAATCTCAGTTTAGTTGAAATTTAGTTTAAAATAGCAAAGACAGCATTTCCAGAAATGTTGTAATAGCTCAGGTTCAAATTAAAGGTTTTAATTAAATTCAGCAAAGACAGCAGACCACTACAGCATTTACAGAACTGTTGTAATAGGCCTTTATTAAGTTTTTAGCCTTTTAATTTACTTCAGCAACTACAACATTACAGAACTGCTGTAATAGCCTCTTATTTAAGTTTTAGTTCATTTACAGAAATCATAACATTTCTGAATGCTATAAAAAGTAATTTCCAGATTTTAGTGTATTTCCAGCAAACAATAACCATCAATATTAAACCTTTTAAACATTATAAAAACCATATTTTGACATTCAAAAATGTTCATTAAAATTACTCTTTTAATTTATGATTTTTATAAGAAATATTTATAGTAAAATCCAAATTTCCAATAATTTTACTTAACAAATCCAAATGTACAATTTTCTTTTCTTCACATTTTTAACAAATAAACTTAACACTTATATTTTATTTCCATTTCACAAATTAAACTAAATTTTCAATTTTATTTAATTAACTTAAACCTTTAATAAAAACCAAATTCACATTTCCAAGTCAAGTTATATTTTAAAATTACACTTTTAAGCATTCATTTATTTGACCATTTTAATACATAGAAAACTCAATAACACTTTATTAAATCATTTAACTTCAAATTCAAATCAAATTATCATATTTACCATTTTCCAAATATAATTAAATTTCCATTTTATTTATATAACTTAAATATCATTTTAAAACAAAAATTCAAAATTTCCAAACTTAAGTTATATTTCAAAAATTCACTTTTACCATTCATTTAAATTACATTTTTAACTTCTAGAAAAATCCAAATTTCTTTATTTAAATGTTAAAAATCCAATTTAAATCAAATTTTCATAATTTTACACTTTTAAAAATATTTAAAATATTCAAAATACTTTATAAAAATAACCACATGCCTGTATATAGTTTTCTAACCTAGGTCAAGTGATACGGATATGTATCATTTCAATCCGCAGTTTAAAAAGCAAAAATCCAGGTTCTATCATTTCAAACCCGCAATCCCAAGTTAAAATAAATAAATAAATAAAAACCGTTCAGGCCTATCATTTCAGCCCATAATGATTTTTCCCTATTCTAAAGTCCGTTCGGGTGTGTATCATTTCAACCCATAGTGAATCTAATCTACAAGGAACTTGCAGTGTGATAAACAGGTATAAATGAACAGTTTAACAATAAATAACAGTAACAGATAATATGACAGGTAAAATAACAGGTTTAACATCATATAATTAATAATCATAGGCAGTTATAACATCATATATAATATTCTACACATTCAATTGTTATCAATTCACATTTGCATAAGTATAAATGTCAAGTGAGATTTACTCACCTTCTAAAGCTAGAGATAACAATTCAAGACACACAACCAACTCCGAAAAGCACGACAAAGCACGAATTTCGAAGCAAAGCACGGTGGAGACGAGTTCGATGGACCAAAGCTGATACGAGAATTGATTAAGTAATTAGAATTAGTCGATATAAATTCAACTAAATATATATATATATATATTATTAAAATCAAAAATGTTTATAGGTATATACCAAAATCGTTATTATATTTGAATTCATACGTTTAGAATACACATCAAGTTTATAATTTAAAATCAATAACACTTATAAAACCAAATGACTTACTTGTTATGATATATCTATAAACTCAAACAAGTCAAATGAACCTATATATATCCTGCCATAATGTAACTTATATAAAAGTATATATATATATATAAACTAACCTGATAACTAATAAACTATGCAGACTACACATGTGACCCACAGCCTATGCAAACCAACATTGTGCACTTGTATAAACATATTTATATATTATAGTTTACTCAAAATCAAAGCATATATTGAAAACTTAATATCTGTACATACTATAAATTTACAAACACAGTACAAGCACGCTACTCAGTACGTATGCAGTTATATTTAATACATACACTCTACAAAATAATATATATTTATATGTAGACTAAACTTTATAAACTTGTACTAAAACCCAACAGTTCAAATACATATGTAAACTATTAGCTCTAAATAAATATATACCGTAAAAATCTCGAATCACAACTAATATATATATAATATATACCCCACTATACACCCGTATAAATTTCATATAATATATATAATTTTGCATATATACAAGTGTAACGTTTGCTTTAGAAATACATCTGCACTCAACCGACTATATGGGTAAGTTTATATAACTTGTTTACAAACCAACAGCATATATATATATATTTTATAAAAACAAAAATCAAACAGGTTGTATAACTTATACAGATCGAAATACATATGTACACATTTCGAAATCTCCTCGGCCACTGCATATATCACAGGCAAAATGTACGCTAAAGTTTGAAATAGCTTATTCATTCTACAAACTAATACTTATACTTATATATACCTTATACAATATATATATATATATATAGGTGCAAACCAAAACAATACCACGTATCTCAACCAAATATATATATATATATATCTTACATACTTTCAAATTATGGCAGCAAATCAATGGGAAGAACGACAACTAGGAGGGGAAGGCACGGCTACAAGACTCGGGCGGAACAGGAGAGAGGGTCTATGCTAGAGGAGGGAGATCGAGCATAGAGGTGGAGGTTTGTGGTGATGGTCGCACGCGAGTCGAGGAGGAGGTGGTAGAGGGTTGCGTGAAGAATGGGGATGCAGCCATTGATGGAGTTCGGTTGGTGATTGCCTCGGCCATGGTGGATAGGAGCAGAATATGCAAGGGAGAGGAAAAATGACAGGGGATGAGAAAAGCAAAAGGCACACTGAATATATATATTTTAACTCTTCAAGTAACGCACAGAGGCAAAATAAATGTTAATATAAATTTGATACCGTTCGAATAGCAAAGGTCACAAGATTTGGATTCAGGGAAATACGTGAAGCATACTGCTAGACCATGTGGGACAATTGAATGGACTGTAAACAAATATTGAAATTTTGTGACCGATACGGTTATCCGTTACGCGAGTTCCGCCGCGTACCGGACACCGAAACACCAAAGTGAATATACCACAGAGATCGGCATGATAAGACGATCAAAACGGTATACAAATATCAGTGGCACGATCATCCAATCAAAAGTCGATATCGGTACCAAAATGTTGCCAATTTGCCTTAAATAAGATGAACGGAGCAATAACAGTCAAAATTTTTGGAAAATGAAAAATGACGTCTCACTCAGAATAGGATTTAGAAATTTTCTATAGAAAAATATTCAGGTTTGGAAAACATTTTATTACCATTGATTTTAACTGATATAAATTTAAATAAAATTACACAAGAAAATAAACTTCAATATTACCTGACGAAAATTTACCTGTTGCTATATTAAAATAGACGTAATCCAAATATAAAAAATTTATTTCAAGGTTCAAATATTTAAAATTCCACAAAAATCCAATTAATTAAATAAATAAAATCACTAAAATTTACTGGTCGTTACACTCTCCCCCACTCAAAACTTTTCGTCCCCGAAAAGGAAGGAGGTAGGAGAATAGAAACAACCGAAAAGAAAATAGATTTTGCAAAACAAAATGAAACAATTAAATTTAAATCATATGCATTTCAATTTAAATCAATTAATACCCAATAATTGATTTTAATCCATTTGATTTTACTTAATTTAAATCAATCTTAACTATTTACAAATTCATTGTCTTATTATCCAATTAAAAATTTCAAAAATCACGAATTTGAAAATCATTTATTATATCATAATTTAAGCAATAAATTTAATTCTTCTTTATTCCAAATTATTATTTAATTTATTCCACTTAATATATCTAATCACATATATTAAGTATATTTACACCTATTATAACTACTCCAATTTATTTATAAATTCTTTTAACACCATTTTTAAGTTATAAATTATTCAATTAACCTTGTATTCTATTTACCTCTATTAATCCTGTATAACTAAAATTTAAGTGTATAACGTTTATTATAACCACTCAAATTTTATTTATAAAAATCCTTCTATATTGTATATTATCAAATTACATGGTTAACTTCTAATAATTTTGGTAAGTTATATTGGAATGTAATTGAGTATTATACCAATAAAAATTTCCAAATTCCATTACTAAAGCTTAAATATTTATTCAAACAAAAAATTTCCATTTTTTTTCATTTTATAATTGAAATCATCCTTTAAGATAAAATTTAAGGATTAATTTCCAATTAACTTCAAACAATTTAGAGATAAATAAATATATACTTAATATATATATAAATCAAATTTGAAATCATATACCAATATATTATAAATCAAGTCATACTTTAGAAATCCAAATCAATTTATTTTCAAAGCAAAACTGTAGCAAAGCTACGAAATGGTCTCTCCAATTCGAAACTCGAAAATGGAAGTCGATGATGCTGCAGTCATCACCGAAATTATTTTCCAGCGACAAAGAGAAGAGCACTGGTTTGAAACTTTAAAATTCTTTGAAACAATTTTTACTAGAAATACTTTTAAATAATATATCCTTTTAAAACTTTCAAAACAAAGTTCGAAATCATCGGAAATTAAATTCTCACATTCTTGATTTAAATCCATTTAAATTTCCAAATTAATTTATAACCATGTTTAATTATTTAGATATGAAACTAAAGCCAATGATTATAAAATACATACAAAGTCAATTATTATTTCTTAACATCCAATTCCATTAACTATCAAAATTCAGAAAATTAACCTTATACATATTATAATTATACAAAATTTATCCATCTACTAAATTTAAAAACCATATTGTGTCAGTTTGCTCTGTTCAAGTGTTTTAGAGATCCTATCGATAGCGTTGATCAGACGAACTGATCGGAAACCCAAATCAACATCAACAACTCAAACAACATAATATATAAAACATCTTTAAAATATAAAAAAATTCAAATACAAGATTAATTTTCAAAATAAGGATAGGAATTCAGATTTGATGGACTCAAATCAAAGAGAACTCTGATTTGAATATAAGTTGGAGACAAAAGATAAGATGATTAAACAACCGAATATGGAGTAAGGATAAGTCTATATAAATCACGGGTAACCTTAACCAGGTCAACCGTGACTTAACGAAAAAGATCGTTGTGGATTTTCTAGGGTAAATCTATATTCGATCTCAAGAGATAGAATTCGGAATAATAAGAGATAGTAGCATCGTAAACCAAAGATACAGAAGTCTTCGGTGAATCAATGCTTTTTATAAAGAAGTTTCACCCCTTTACAAGTCATTAGAATATTGGCGGGACCGCCAATTCATTAGAAAGATTATTCGGAGTGGAGTTATGGGACACTCCAGAATCAAGAAGACACGAATAGGGGAGGACAATAATGGACTTGGAACTGAAGGGAACGTTCCAAAATTCAAAGGAAACCGAATCGAAGAAGAAGGAATTCAAGTTCGAACGAAAGTGATTCTGTAATTAAATTTACTCTATATGCTGAGTTTGCCTAAAACCAGAGCTCTGATACCAACTGTAACGGGACGTCGCTAGTGGGGTAATGCCCACCGTAGCATACAGCTGTACCTGTGTTCTGCCTTTACAGCCAGCCTCTCGACTGCACCAACCCCGTAGGGACATGTAGGAGTAAGAGTCATCCACTCGCTACCAAACCCAAATGCGAGAACCCCCTATCATGCTGCACCTGCCAAGTGCATAGGCAGACACACATGTCGGACTTGAATTGCTCAAAATACCGCGTTGTAAATAAAAATTTGGCAAACTCATCATATACAGTAAATAAATAATCACGGATCACAGACACAGAGTAATATAATGCAGCGGAAACAAAGAAATAGTAGTTCATGAAGCTACTATATAAATACATCAGAGTTAAGTAAGATACAATAGGAATACCAAGATACAACAAAAGTAACAGTATGAAAATCAGGTACAACTCAGAATACAACTGGAATCAACTGGATAACAAAATGAATAGATATCTGGTTCTTCAAAGCAAAACTCCAGCTCCAAAGGTGGGTCTCTAATGCTGAATCACTCAGTCTGACCCGAGCGTAAAGCAAAACACAAAGCACTCGAGTCAGGACATACATACTTATACAATGTAAACCAACTCAAGTGAACTGTAATAAAGGTACAAGTAACTTAAAGAATGTCTGGGATCGCCCATTCTTTAAGGATCCGTTAAACTATCTACTATGTAGTAATATTCGCTATTATAATAATGTCTAATATAAAATAAACATACTTTTAAATAGCATTAAGGCTTTACATTTTCCACCTTAACATGTAATAGTCCCAGTAGTCTATCCAGTATTAGCATACTCCCAAAATGGGGGCTACCCTCGATACTCCACAGGCTAAGGGAGAAATCACAACTCGTAGTAAAGCTCGATATGGTAAGTGACACGGCACAACTAGGCAATGCCAGGGTAGATATACCAATTATGCATCCGAGCTGGTGGTGACGCATAGCAGCCACTACCGCCCACCTCGAACAACACTCCCAAATCAAGGGGTGCACCCAATCAATCACAAAGTAATAGAATGGTATCGAAGAAGTGTGTCCGATCAGAGGTGCTACCTCATTGGCCCGTCAATCGCTCCTGTTTTAGCCACTTTATGCCAACTCACGGGAGTTGGGTCCACGTATATACCTTAGGATCGCCGCCACCATCCTACTTCATTCTGGAAACTCCACCGCGTATACAGTTGTTAAAGTGGTTTTCGGTATCGACAGAGAGTATGTCCATATCTGATCCCGGTCTCTTTAACAACCAATCGTTATTATAACCCGCGGTTATAATTTTAAAATAATATTTTATACTTCAAAATAGAATATCATTTCAAATCCAAATCTTTATCAAAATAAATATTAAATCAATTCCAAACCATTTCAATATATTTAAAATATCATATCATTTCAAAACTTCATTTCAAATCATTTCAATATATCAAAATATCATATCATTCCAAAACTTCATTTCAAATCATTTTAATATATCAAAATATCATATCTTTCCAAAAATTCATTTCAAATCATTTTAATATATCAAAATATCATATCCTTTTAAAACTTCATCTCAAATCATTTTAATATATCAAAATATCATTTGAGTTCAAATCTAAATATTCAACTAAAATACTTTTTAAATTTAAAGATATCATTCATTTATTATCATTTCAAGTCACCTTTTAAATAGTTTATATTTCAATCAAAATAATTCATCTAAACCATTTAAAAGTGTAATTATTATACTTTCAAATCAAGTATTCAATTTTCAAAGTTTTAAACTATTCTGAGCTCATTTACTAAATAAAAACCATTAACATTGAAAATTTCAGCCTTTCACAGCATTCAGAAAAAAACTATTATAAGTTATTCTTGAAAACATTTTAATTCAACAAAGACAGCATTTTAAAACTGCTGTTAAATCTCAGTTTAGTTGAAATTTAGTTTAAAACAGCAAAGACGGCATTTCCAAAAATCCTGTAATAGCTCAGGTTTCAAATTAAAGGTTTTAATTAAATTCAGCAAAGACAACAGACCACTTTAGCATTTACAGAACTGCTGTAATAGGCCTTTATTAAGTTTTTTGCCTTTTAATTTACTTCAGCAACTACAGCATTACAGAACTGCTGTAATAGCCTCTTATTTAAGTTTTAGTTCATTTACAGAAGTCATAACATTTCTGAATGTTTTAAAAAGTAATTTCCAGATTTTAGTGTATTTCCAACAAATAATAACCTTCAATATTAAACCTTTTAAACATTATAAAAATCATATTTTGACATTCAAAAATGTTCATTAAAATTACTCTTTTAATTTAAGATTTTTATAAGAAACATTTACAGTAAAATCCAAATTTCCAATAATTTTACTTAACAAATCCAAATGTACAATTTTCTTTTCTTCACATTTTTAACAAATAAACTTAACACTTATATTTTATTTCCATTTCACAAATTAAAATAAATTTTCAATTTTATTTAATTAACTTAAACCTTTAATAAAAACCAAATTCACATTTCCAAGTCAAGTTATTTTTTAAAATTACACTTTTAAGCATTCATTTATTTGACCATTTTAATATATAGAAAACTCAATAACACTTTATTAAATCATTTAAATTCAAATTCAAATCAAATTATCATATTTACCATTTTCCAAATATAATTAAATTTCCATTTTATTTATATAACTTAAATATCATTTTAAAACCAAAATTCCAAATTTCCAAACTTAAGTTATATTTCAAAAATTCACTTTTACCATTCATTTAAATTACATTTTTAACTTCTAGAAAAATCCAAATTTCTTTATTTAAACGTTAAAAATCCAATTTAAATCAAATTTTCATTATTTTACACTTTTAAAAATATTTAAAATATTCAAATACTTTATAAAAATAACCACGAGCCTGTATATAGTTTTCTAACCTAGGTCAAGTGATACAGATATGTATCATTTCAATCCGCAGTTTAAAAAGCAAAAATCCGGGTTCTATCATTTCAAACCCGCAATCCCAAGTTAAAATAAATAAATAAAAACCGTTCAAGCCTATCATTTCAGCCCATAATGATTTTTCCCTATTCTGAAGTCCGTTCGGGTATGTATCATTTCAACCCATAGTGAATCTAGTCTACAGGGAACTTGCAGTGTGATAAACAGGTATAAATGAACAGTTTAACAATAAATAACAGTAGTAGATAATATGACAGGTAAAATAACAGGTTTAACATCATATAATTAATAATCATAGGCAGTTATAACATCATATATAATATTCTACACATTCAATTGTTGTCAATTCACATTTGCATAAGTATAAATGTCAAGTGAGATTTACTCACCTTCTAAAGCTGGAGATAACAATTCAAGACACACAACCAACTCCGAAAAGCACGACAAAGCACGAATTTCGAAGCAAAGCACGTTGGAGATGAGTTCGATGGACCAAAGCTGATACGAGAATTGATTAAGTAATTAGAATTAGTCGATATAAATTCAACTATATATATATATATATTATTAAAATCAAAAAATTTTATAGGTATATAGCAAAATCGTTATTATATTTGAATTCATACGTTTAGAATACACATCAAGTATATAATTTAAAATCAATAACACTTATAAAACCAAATGACTTACTTGTTATGATATATCTAAAAACTCAAACAAGTCAAATGAACCTATATATATTCTGCCATAATGTAACTTTTATAAAAGTGTATATATATATATATATAAACTGACTTGATAACTAATAAACTATGCAGACTACACATGTGACCCACAGCATATGCAAACCAACATTGTGCACTTGTATAAACATATTTATATATTATAGTTTACTCAAAATCAAAGCATATATTGAAAACTTAATATCTGTACATACTATAACTTTACAAATACAGTACAAGCACGCTACTCAGTACGTATGCAGCTATATTTAATACATACACTATACAAAATAATATATATTTATATGTAGACTAAACTTTATAAACTTGTACTAAAACCCAATAGTTCAAATACATATGTACACTATTAGCTCTAAATAAATATATACCATAAAAATCTCGAATCACAGCTAATATATATATAATATATACCCCACTATACACCCGTATAAATTTCGTATAATATAAATAATTTTGCATATATACAAGTATATAGTAACGTTTGCTTTAGAAATACATCTGCACTCAACCGACTATATAGGTAAGTTTATATAACTTGTTTACAAACCAACAGCATATATATATATTTTATAAAAACAAAAATCAAACAGGTTGTATAACTTATACAGATCGAAAACATATGTACACATTTCGAAATATCTTCGGCCACTGCATATATCACAGCCAAAATGTACACTAAAGTTTGAAATAGCTTATTCATTCTACAAACTAATACTTATACTAATATATACCTTATGTTGGAACATAGGTTTTGATTACTGACAAGACACAACAATTCACGAATCTACGACTACAATAACATCCAGACTCATTTCCTCAATATATGGTTTGTATAGTTATATATTTTAACAAGAGTCATCAAATGTGTATATAGAGTCTAGTTTAGTGCTTTGTTAAAATCTTTCCTCAAGAATCATCATTCACATTCAAAAAAACTTGCATGCATATTTTAATCAAAATCAAGTTTTCAAAAAATGCATGGAGCGGGGCTCGAACCCGGGTCACTAGTTTAGAAGGCAAGTGCTCTAACCAAATGAGCTATAGCAGTTTTTATTTAACAACACAATTCAGTCGACTGAATACAGTCAGTCAGTCGACTGAATCTGTGCACTTTTGAATGCATATGCACGTTTTTGAATTCAGTCGACTGAAGTTCTATACCAGTCGACTAAACTGTATGCAACAGTCATATTTATGAAAAGACACCTCTTTTCTGAATAGTTGTCTTCCTCCCCAAGGGTTGCAACCATTGCTATTCGTAGAGATCTCTTCACTAGCAATTGCAACTTTTTAACTACTATATATATGCATGAATTTCAAGATCAAATCACTTCACTTACTTGCTTATACTTGAATCATATTTTCTAAATTTACCACTCTCTTGAATTCATACATTCATTGCTTACGTATTCATTTCCATATTCTTCAAGCAATTTGAAACTTCCTAATCTTCATATACATACAACTACACACATCATACTTGAGGAAAAGATTATAGGAAGGGTGTACTACAAGTGACAAATCCGTGATATTAGAACACACAAAGTCAAAACAATCTTTTGTATTTGTTGAAGTCATGTTCTGCTGCTTAGGCGTGTGAAGTCCTCTTCGGCTGCTGAGGCAAAATCCTATTCCGCTGCTCAGGTCCCTGTTCGGCTGCTCAGGGGTTGTATATACATGTTCCTCCGGGTTAAGTGAGGGTTAATAATGAAATTCCAGAAGGAGTCTGGGACTGGACGTAGGACGGTGCTCCGAACCAGTATAAAAATTCCTGGTGTCATTTTACTTTACTGCTACTATTATTTTCCACACTATTTATTTTTATACTCATATTCCACATCAGTAGATAAATTAGTTTATATCGCATTGCCACTACATTTACGTTGTTTACAACTGTTGGCCATTTCGATCCTATAGCATAGCACAGTCACTTTCATTTGGTATCAGAGCACTTTCACCTTATACAATATATATATATAGGTGCAAACCAAAACAATACCACTTATCTCAACCATATATATATATATATATATATATATCTTACATACTTTCAAATTATGGCAGCAAATCAACGGGAAGAATGGCAACTAGGAGGGGAAGGCACGGCTACATGACTCGGGCGGAATAGGAGAGAGGGTCTGTGCTAGAGGAGGGAGATCGAGAATGGAGGTGGAGGTTTGTGGTGATGGTCGCGCGCGAGTCGAGGAGGAGGTGGTAGAGGGTTGCGTGAAGAATGGGGATGCAGCCATTGATGGAGTTCGGTTGGTGATTGCCTTGGCCATGGTGGATAGGAGCAGAATATGCAAGGGAGAGGAAAAATGATAGGAGATGAGAAAAGCGAAAGGCACACTGAATATATATATTTTAACTCTTCAAGTAACGCACAGAGGCAAAATAAATGTTAATATAAATTTGATACCGTTCAAATAGCAAAGGTCACAAGATTTGGATTCAGGGAAATACGTGAAGCATACTGCTAGACCATGTGGGACAATTGAATGGACTGTAAACAAATATTGAAATTTTGTGACCAGTACGGTTATCCGTTACGCGGGTTCTGCCGCGTACCGGACACTGAAACACCGAAGTGAATATACCACAGAGATCGGCACGATAAGACGATCAAAACGGTATACAAATATCAGTGGCACGATCATCCGATCAAAAGTCGATATCGGTACCAAAATGTTGCCAATTTGCCAGAAATAAGATGAACGGAGCAATAACAGTCAAAATTTTTGGAAAACGAAAAATGACGTCTCACTCAGAAGAGGATTTAGAAATTTTCTATAGAAAAATATTCAGGTTTGGAAAACATTTTATTACCATTGATTTTAACTGATATAAATTTAAATAAAATTACACAAGAAAATAAACTTCAATATTATCTGACGAAAATTTACCTGTTGCTATATTAAAATAGACGTAATCCAAATATAAAAAATTTATTTCAAGATTCAAATATTTAAAATTCCACAAAAATCCAATTAATTAAATAAATAAAACCACTAAAATTTACTGGTCATTACAGTTTCTTTAGGTTCTTTGAAGATGATGGACGAGCTGGAGGCTCCTTATCTATCTAGCTATCGATTTCCTATTATTTCATGTATGTGTATTTTGTATCAGCAAGTGTAAAGGCAGGTTGTTATAATTGCCTAGGCTAATGGTAGTACTTTTGCTGTAACTCTGATAACTCCATGTTATGGAGTAACCTTATGTACTATCGTACGGTTATATTATAATCAACCATTTCGTTGTGAGATTTTCTGTTCTATTCATTTATTTTACCCCATGACAAATCATCTTTCAGATGCTTAGGCAATGACAGATGAATACCGTGGATGTGTTAAGTGTCGTTCCCAGGGGTTAGAAAAGTGGGTCGTCACCCACACACACATGAATATATTAGATGCATTCATACTCAATCAAATGCTATAATTAATTAACATAGATTTAATTAAACAAGAATTAAATAATATCATTAAATATGATTTCATTAAAATCACTAGATTGGATCTAGTATTAGTGACACTCATTAGACTTCATAGGTCCACTAAGACCCGAGTAGTGATTTTTTTTTGAAATATAACCACTTCACCCGCTATGAAACGGACCGTATTCCTTCACGTACAACCTTAGTCTGACATGAGGTTTTTAAACAAATAATAAATCCGAGTCGAGCTAGAAACAAGCTTTGAGTGTAATGGTGCAATACCATAATATGGGTGTAAGTGTTTGAAGTGACCCAACTTTCTTCTTCTATATTTTTGTGATTTTTAGTTGAGTTTTTTTTTACCAGAGATCGCTTCTTTTATTACCTCTTTCATTTCTTTTAATTAATTTCCCAAGATCCAGAATTTACTAATATAAAAATATCAGTATTTTAATCAAGTCATATCATTTATATATGTGAAGATATATAAATGTTTCTTTGCCTATCAGAGTGTAAAGTAGCAAAGAAATTTTATCACACAATATTTTCCATAATTGGAAGGTTTTGTGTCACATAGCTATTTCTACACTTTTAATCTTTTATTTGACTCAAGATTGACTAATACATGATTCAAGTGTTACCACCTTAAATTGACTCAGGATTAACTAATACATTTTCAGGTATTTTCATCTTGGAATGACTCAAGATTGACTAATACATGATTCAAGTGTTACCATCTATTATCTCTTCTTCATCTTCCAGATTATTCTCTAAACCAGATTGATTAATTTGTGGATTTATAACTCATGTATTTGATCTTTGGAATTCAGGAATTCATATAGGTTGCTTTAGGATGATAAAACATATTAAAACTTGGTTTGATCACTGGATCACCAATTAGTCTAGCCCAGATTCAGGATTCGGACATACACATGCACAAAACATGCACAAACATGCACAAGCAAATCAGGTCAAGAAAAATGCACATATCTAGGTTCATGAAGCATGTGATGATCATGTGAGTAATAGGATTGTAAACTGATCTAAAGGTCATACAGATTCTGATATATAGACTGGAAATGGTGTTGAATATGATTTAAAAAGATCTTTGCACATTCCTGGCTAAAAGCTTACATAGTGTGGTGTTCTGGATTTTTAAATACTTACAAAATTACTCTACATTCTTGTTGAGTCTATATTGTCTTTCCCAATTTCTGGCTTGCTAATTCAGTTTCATATTGAAGTCAGTTCCAGATTTTACCAATTCCAATTCCTATGTCCTTGTATACTTATGATTTTCAGGTTCTATGGTATCATAATCCTACCCTTGTTCTAGACCTTTCATAGGATTAAGTTGCATTTCAAATTAGCTTATACTATGGTCTGGTTTGCTTCAGAAATCTGAAGATTATGGCTTCAAACTTTTGCATGTACTTGTATCAATTACAAGACATGTACAAGCCTTACTAGTTAGCCAAGACCATGTTCAACCCATCCACTTAATACTTTAGCATATGTTTATTTTAAAACTACTTAAATTATATAGCTGAACATAACAAGCATGCCAAGGAGAATATATCCACATATTAGATTATATGGTATGCTCTTCTTCATTATAATCCTCTGGATTATTTCCAGAGTTTGCTACATAAATCAACAACTCACAAGCACATATAATACTTAAGCTTTCTTTACATGTTCTTTTCAAGAAAACAAAGCAAGTTTCAATCCTGGAAATACACAAGACATAAGAGAGTTTTCCTAGATTATTTATTACAATTAAACCTCTACTTCTCTAAAGCATTTTAAAACCAGCAAGTTCTTCAAACATCCATACAAGCAAGCTACTCAAGCATCTTTCCCTACAGCAACACTTTGAACTGCCTCAATGAAAATGAGACACCCCAAAGATTGCAAAGGCAACAAATAAGGTTAGAAAATATATTCTGGTGTGAGTGAAATCATAGTTTATAAATAACTTGTAATTACTAAACACTGTGCAGAGATTCATATGTTTGATGCTTATTTAAATTTATACTAAAATCTGAGTATATATATACACATATAAGCTCATACAAACATACATGCACACAAGCATTCATTCATCAACACAATTCAGTTATATGTACATATACTCCTATGGATTGATTCCTTTAATTCCATAGCTCAATTTTTCAATCCCCATTTATCATTTATTTGGTCTTAACTCTTGCCATTGAACACCATGTGTGCATTGCAAAGGGGCTCAATTCCGTTAACCCTTTACACAGAGGCCTACAGGACTTAAACAAGTCATGCACATACCCATCATCCATCTAATGATGAATAGATCAAGGCACTACTCCTAGATTAGCTTTATAATCTAGAGCCCATTCTCATTTTTCTTTCAGGAGAATTTTATTAATTCTTGAAATGCTTCCTATTCTTTTCTTCTTTTCATAAGTCAGAGAGTATTAAACCCACTCAGGGATTTCAGCCAGACATACCAAGTATCCATGTAAAACACCACATCCCATTTTAAGGTTATTTTTATTCAATCATATTTTCTAAGACCTGCATAAATTTATTTCCAGAAATATTCCCATTTCATACATAATTTTGGTGAAGTCATATAAAACCTTACATTTATTTTACTGTGAACATAGGGTAAGGTTTTTAAGAAAAACCCATAAAAACATATTGACTTGTGATTTGAACAAATCAGCACACACACACACACACACACACACACATATATATATATATATATAATATTGCATTGTTCATATCATTTTTAAAATGAACTAGACATAAGCATGAATCTCCTAATTCACACTGCTTATTTCATTCTTCATTAGTACCCTATTTCTCAGTAAAAATGTTTAACTCACTCCCATATAAAAACTAGATTATAAGTTATAGAATTCCTTTTTCTGTGATCAGGGTGTTTGTCTTTTCAAAGCATTAATCAAAACAATCAAAACAGATCAAAACATCAACCAAATACTCAGCCAAGACACCAACCGTGATCAACATTTATTTATTCAGAGAATAGAATTAAACAAAAACATGATATGATTTTATATAAGTAATATGGCTGCTCTTAACTTGGGTCTTAATGCCTTAAATCTCATAAAATGATTAATCACTCACCTTCCTTCTTCTTTTCCCGAGAATGCTTTAACTTGAAAACAGTGTGAGTTTGCTCTTCTTTTTCTTTCTTAAAATATCTTTCTGTTTTCCAAAAATAAACTGCTGCTTATCCTTTGATTTTTAAAACATTCAGCTAGGGTTTTAGTGGAGTAAAAACCCCATTTTATCCCCACATAAATAAGAGGATTTTGTATATGTTTTTTTATGGCTAAATATGCCATTTTCTTTTTGATTCTATTTCAGGTATTTCAGTTGCTTTTCTTCTTTTTTGTGTACATGCCATTTGCATGTTTCACCTACACACTATTTTCATGTGACTTATCTACATTATTTTTATTTTCTTAAGGCAAATCTGAAATGTTCACATATATATCTTTTTATCAATTAATTCTTTGCTAATGTTTCAAGCCATTTGTTTTCTCTTGATTATAAAATGTATTTATACCTATATAATATTAATCTGGTTTCATATATTTTAATAATCATAAGAGTTTATTTTATCACTCTATACTCCTCTGGCTACTTCTATGCAATATATATATATATATGAGATATGTGAATATAAAAATTATTCACACTTAGTTATTTTCCTTCTCATTATTATTTATTAAAGTTATTTTCTCCTCATTATCATTTACTGAAAACAACTATCCTCTTCCTTATTTATTTCACTTATTCTTGATATTTATTTTCAATTTATTTTATTCCTTGAATATTTTCCATTAACTGATTTTTATAAAAATTATTTTTATCTCAATAATTTGGGTCTACACATACTCTCCTCCTAAAAGGAATTGTGTCCCACAATTAGTTTTCTCATACATTTCCATCCAAATGTATACAAATCATAAATTCATTTCGGAAATTTCAGAAACTCATGCATTCAAAACCAATTAAACATACATAAGCACTGTTTAAGTTTATCAAAATTTTAGGCATACCTTTAAGTAGAAAATAGATTAGGATATTTATCTTTCATCTTATCTTCAGTCTCCCATGTACAATCACTCTCATCTAAACTCCACTGGATTTTAACCAATTTAATTATTTTATTTCTTAATTTCTTTTCTTCTCTAGCCATAATGCCCATTGGTTCCTTCTTATAAACAAGATTTTCTTGAATTTCAACTTGTGTAGGAGATTTCAGAATGGTCTCCTTATCATGCACCCATCTTCTTAACTGAGATACATGAAATACATCATGTATATTACTCAATTCCCCTGGCAATTTCAACTTATAAGCCAAAGTTCCTACTCTTTGGATAATTTCATATGGCCCTATATATCTTAGTGACAATTTTCCTGCCTTGCCAAACCTCAATATTTTTCTCATTGGTGAAACTTTGAGAAATACATAATTTCCCACTTCAAATTCCACTAGCCTTCTCCCTTTATCTGCATAGGCTTTTTGTCTCTCTTGTGCTACTCTCATTCTCTGCCTTACAAGTTCAATCCTTGCAGAGGTCTCTTTCACATGTTCTGGTCCAAGCAACACTCTTTCACTTGCCTCCATCCAGCATGCAGGAGATACACAAGGCTTCCCATACAAGGCCTCAAATGGAGCCATACCTATAGTGGACTAATAGCTATTTTTATAAGCAAATTCAGCTAAATAGAGATGATCTTCCCAGTTGCCTCCAAAATCAAGTATACAAGCTCTAAGAAAATCCTCTAAAATCTTGTTAACAATCTCAGTTTGCCCATCTATTTGTGGGTGGTAAGCTGTGCTCAAGCTTAATTCTGTCCCCATAGCCTCTTGAAAGCTACCCCAGAACCTTGAGGTAAACAAGGTATCTCTATCACTAATGATAGTCTTGGGGATTCCATGTAATCTCACTATCTCCTTCACGAATAATTGAGCTAATTTGTGAGCATTTCTATTTGTATTCACTGGAATGAAGTGAGCTGTTTTTGTGAGTCTATCAACCACAACCCAAATACTATCATTGCCTCTTCTTGTTCTTGGCAAACCATCCACAAAATCCATTGAAATGTTTTCCCATTTCCAGGTAGGCACTTCCAGAGGTTGTAGTAAGCCTGAAGGTCTTTGATATTCTGCCTTGACTTGTTGACATGTTAAACACTTTGCCACATATCTTGCCACTGCCCCTTTCATGCCTGGCCACCAGTAGTTTCTTTTAAGATCATGGTACATTTTTATACCACCTGGATGTATAGTGTACTTTGTCTTGTGATGCTCATCCATAACCTCTTGCTTCAGTTCTTTTATATTGGGTATGCAGAGTTTCCCTTTCTTTCTCAAGTAGCCTCTATCATCAACTTCATAACTTTCCACTGACATGCCTTGTGATATCATGTCCTTCTTTTCTTTTATATTAGTGTCTTGATTCTGCATATTTCCTATTTTATCAACCAGGGTTGATCTTAAGGAGATGAGACTTAATTTTCCATATTCAATCATGTCACTATGTACATTGTCTAATGCACCAATTACTTCTTTCATTTCTACTTCACTAAGGATTGTCAAATCCCTGAATTCAGTCATCATTAAGCTTGCCAATCTTGCTTGATGACTACTCAAAGCATCTGCTACCTTGTTAGCTTTTCCAGGGGTATATAATATATCAAGATCATAGGCAGCTAAAAACTCTACCCACCTATGTTGTCTCATATTCAAGTCTTTTTGAGAAAACAAATACTTAAGTGATTTATGGTCTGTAAACAATTCAAATTTTGTACCTAACAAGTAGTGTCTCCATAGCTTCAATGCATAAACAATGGCAGCAAGCTCTAGATCATGAGTGGCATATCTGGTTTCATTTGGCTTGAGTTGCGTTGATGCATATGCTATGACTCTTCCATGTTACATGAGTACTGCCCCTAACCCAGACCCACTAGCATCAATATAAACCACTAATCCCTCATTTCCCTCTAGAACTTGCAAGACTGGAGCTTCCATCAATGCCTTCTTCAATGATTCAAAAGCTTGTTCACATTTTTCTGTCCACATATATGGTTGCTCTTTTCTGGCTAGCTTGGTTAATGGAATGGCTATCCTTGCAAAGTCTTTTATAAACCTTCTATAGTAGCTTGCCATTCCTAAAAATGACCTCACCTCAGTCACTTATTTGGGTCTACTCCATGATTGCACTGCCATGACTTTGTTTGGGTCTACACAAATCCCTTGTTGAGATATAATATGTCCCAAAAATTTAACTTCATTCTGCCAAAATGTACACTTAGTAAATTTTGCCTTTAAATCATGTGCTCTTAATCTTGACAAAACCAGATGCAAATGCCTTGCATGCTCCTCTTCTGATTTTGAATACACCAATATATCATCAATGAAAACAACTACAAATTTATCTAGAAATCTCTGAATGTCCTATTCATTAAATCTACAAAATAGGATGGTGCATTTGTCAATCCAAAAGGCATTACTAAAAAATCATATAGCCCATATCTTGTGTTGAATGTAGTGTACTTAATACTTTCCTCCTCAACCTTCATTTGATGGAATCCAGAGGCTAAGTCTAACCTTGAAAAGATTCTTGCTCCATTTAATTGATCAAATAAATCATCAATTCTGGGGAGTGGATATTTATTCTTGATTGTAACTTTGTTTAATTCCCTGTAATCAATACACATTCTCATTGTACCATCATGTTTCTTTACAAATACCACTGGAGAACCCCAGTTTGAACTACTAGGCCTTATGAAGCCCTTCTGCTCCAATTCTTCCAATTGTTGTTTCAATTCCACTAATTCTTTAGGACCCATTCTTGTAGGCTTCTTGATGATAGGAATTGCTCTTGGGATTAATCTTATCTGAAATTCAACTTGCCTATTTTCTGGAACTCCTATAACCTCTCCAAAGACATCTGGGTATTCATTTATTACTTTTATGTCTTCTAGAATTAATTCTTTTTCAGTCATGCTCCACATTTGATTAAGGCAATTTGTTTTGGCTATTTCACTCATGACTATAATATTTTTACCATTTTCTGTTTTCAAAGAAATAGTAAAATTTTCCAAGTTCAAAATTGCTTTGAATTTACTCAACCAATCTACTCCTAGAATAATTCCTATTCCAGGATATTTTAACATAAACAAATCAGATTTAAACATATTTCCTCCTATGTTTAATTTTACTCCCAAACATTTAATTCCTAGCATGCAAGAACTACCTAAGGGACTCTGAATAAACAAAGGCTTATCAACTAAATTGCATGTGAGAGCCAATTTATTTACTATGTCTTGTGATATTAAGGAATGTGTAGCCCTAGTGTCATATATAACTGAGATCGGATAATCTTTAATTAGGAGTATACCTTCCAATTGTCCAGAATTTCCCACTGCATTTGCTTTTGCTTTGCCTTCCAATGCTCCTACCTTTGCTTCTTTTTGAACTTTGGGCAATTCCTTTTGATATGACCTTCTTTCCTACAATTATAGCAACTGAATGGGGCTTTCTTAGCTGCTTGACACCTATTACTCATGTGTCCTTCCTTGCCACAGTTGTAGCAAATAACTTTCTTCTTAACCTCCCCACTAGTAGCTCCTTCAACCTTCTTGTCTGAATTCTTCTTGTCATAAGGATGTGCTCTATTTTTCCCTTTCTTGTTGTTGTTATTAGCTCTCATGTTCCTAAATTTCTCCCTTGCATTATCATGTTGTTCAAAAGAAAGAGTGAGATCTATGACTTGATCAAATGTTTTGTCTTTGTATGGTAGCATTGCTCTACTTAAACCAGCATTAAGTCCTTGAATAAATCTTGAATTCTTTGATTCCTCATTCCCTATGAGCATGGTTCCATACTTAGACAAGCTCTCAAACTTTTGAGTGTATTCAGTCACACTCATTGATCCTTGCCTCAATCTTATAAACTCCTCAAGCAGTGTTGCCTTAGTTGTTGCTGGGACAAATCTAGCCTCAAGCATATCCTTGAACTGATCCCATGTTATCTCATTTTCTGGTCTCCCCGTGATGATTACCTCCCACCAATCCAGTGCTGCTCCTTTGAGCCTTCTGGAAGCTATTTGCCTCTTCCTTTGGTCATTGATTTGCATGTCTGCAAATATCCTTTCTAGGGTTCTTAGCCATGTTTGCACACCCATGACTCCTTCAGTGCCTTCAAAATCCTTGCCTCCTAAATTTGAGAATGTTTTCAGTAGCTTATATAACTCCTCATGAGGATTTTCTTCCCTCTGCACTGCTCCTTCCCTAAATTCCCTCACCAAATCTTGCAAATTGACCAATGGTGTTGCACTAGAGGATCCTGCTCCAGAGTTTGGTGGTCTTCCTACCATGATTTGCTATATAATTTACATAGCTAGTTAGTCTTGTTTTTGATTTAATTGTTTCAGTAATTTGTTCCTACTGAAAATATTTTTATGTGGTTTGTTCCTTAGGATTTCATCCAATATAAGAAAATTAGATTTTTTTTGCTATGTATTTTGTAACATAGCTCTGATACCAACTGAAGTAACCCAACTTTCTTCTTCTATATTTTTGTGATTTTTAGTTGAGTTTTTTTTACCAGAGATCACTTCTTTTATTACCTCTTTCATTTCTTTTAATTAATTTCCCAAGATCCAGAATTTACTAATATAAAAATATTAGTATTTTAATCAAGTCATATCATTTATATATATAAAGATATATAAATGTTTCTTTGCCTATCAGAGTGTAAATTAGCAAAGAAATTTTATCACACAATATTTTCCATAATTGGAAGGTTTTGTGTCACATAGCTATTTCAACACTTTTAATCTTTTATTTGACTCAAGATTGACTAATACATGATTCAAGTGTTACCACCTTAAATTGACTCAGGATTAACTAATACATTTTCAGGTATTTTCATCTTGGAATGACTCAAGATTGACTAATACATGATTCAAGTGTTACCATCTATTATCTCTTCTTCATTTTCCAGATTATTCTCTAAACCAGATTGATTAATTTGTGGATTTATAACTCATGTATTTGATCTTTGGAATTCAGGAATTCGTATAGGTTGCTTTAGGATGATAAAACATATTAAAACTTGGTTTGATCACTGGATCACTAATTAGTCTAGCTCAGATTCAGGATTCAGATATACACATGCACAAAACATGCACAAACATGCACAAGCAAATCAGGTCAAGCAAAATGCACATATCTAGGTTCATGAAGCATGTGATGATCATGTGAGTAATAGGATTATAAACTGATCTAAAGGTCATACAGATTCTGATATATAGACTGGAAATGGTGTTGAATATGATTTAAAAAGATCTTTGCACATTCCTAGCTAAAAGCTTACAAAGTGTGGTGTTCTAGATTTTTAAACACTTACAAAATTACTCTACATTCTTGTTGAGTCTATATTGTCTATCCCAATTTCTGGCTTGCTAATTCAGTTTCATATTGAAGTCAGTTCCAGATTTTACCAATTCCAATTCCTAAGTCCTTGTATACTTATGATTTTCAGGTTCTATGGTATCATAATCCTACCCTTGTTCTAGACCTTTCATAGGATTAAGTTGCATTTCAAATTAGCTTACACTATGGTCTGGTTTGCTTCAGAAATCTGAAGATTATGGCTTCAAACTTTTGCATGTACTTGTATCAATTACAAGACATGTACAAGCCTTACTGGTTAGCCAAGACCATGTTCAACCCATCCACTTAATACTTTAGCATATGTTTATTTTAAAACTACTTAAACTTTATAGCTGAACATAACAAGCATGCCAAGGAGAATATATAATACTTAAGCTTTCTTTACATGTTCTTTTCAAGAAAACAAAGCAAGTTTCAATCCTGGAAATACACAAGACATAAGAGAGTTTGCCTAGATTATTTATTACAATTAAACCTCTACTTCTCTAAAGCATTTTAAAACCAGCAAGTTCTTCTGTAACGACCCGTAAATTTCAACTGTTTTAATAACGTTATTAGTTAAAATTTTGTGAAATTTTAAACGATAAAATTTTGAAATAAAAATTTGATATTTGAAATACGTCTAGTTAAACATAGCAACCGGTAAATTTTCGTCCGAAAATATGAAAATTTATTTCGCACGTAAATTCACTTCAATTTAATCAGTTAAAAAGTGATGAAAATAAATGTTTCCGAAACCTAAATATTTTTACATAGAAAAATTCTAAACCATCTTCTGAGCAAGATGTCAGTTTGTCGTTTTTCCAAATTCGGACATCTTTGGCTCCGTCGATCTTATTTTTCAGTGCTTTTCTTGCATTTTCCGCCAGTTGGAAAAATTCGAATTTTATAATTCAAATCAAATCACTGGTATCTGTATACCGTTGTGATCGTCTCGTTGCACTGATCTTTACGGTATATTGGTTTGTGTATTTCGGAGTCTGGGAGACGGCGAAATCTACGGAACATTCCCGTACCGGGTTTGAAGTTTCGTTCTAAAATTTCCGTGCTTTTGGTTTACTTGTGACCATTGGGTGTCTATCTAAACTGTATAGCCATTGACATTTCATATTCCCGAAAAATTTATTGTCGTGACCATTCACTTTACCACTGTTCAAGAACGTGCTTTCGTCCTTTCATTTCCATTGGGTTCTGTCAAAACTTGGCCCAGAGAAATATTTTGTCACTTAAAAGTCACACTTTCATTCCTGTAGCCATTTCTTATACCTCCTCTGTTCCCACTCTTGCCCACACTTCATTTTCCCTGTTCATTGAAGAAAAGAAACCTGTTTGTTTACCGCTGCCTTATGCCTTGAAACCGACCCTATGACCTCAACCACGCCATGGCAGCCCCATCTCCAACCTTCGACCACCACCTTCCTCTTCCACGTCAGACCATATCTTCCGCCTCACCTCCAGCAGCTCCACACCGATCTCCCACTATAGCCGAGCTTCTCCAACACGATCACCAAACCCAACCTACCCGAGCATGCACGCATGGCAGCAAACAGACTGCGCCTACAACCGAAGCAGCTCTTTCCCCATGTCCTCTGACCTTCCGACACTCCTCCGCACCCACGTCCCATCACCGGCCGCGTCAAGCCTCGGCCATCTTGCCTACTCGCCTTGTGCCTGAAAACCGCCCTCCAAAAAAAAAAAAAAAAACAAAAAGGTAACAAAGTTTTTTAGTTAGAATATGATTTCATGAACTGTAAACATAATATACATAATGGTTTATATTATTTCTGCATATATAATAGTGTACAGTAAATTCTATATGTAAGTTTTTTTATATGTAAGTATATGATTTCAAAATCTGTAGGGATAATATATGTGAATTGTATTAGTGATATTTTAATTAGATTTAGCAACAACTAATATTTATATGTTATGTAGGTTATATATGTACTAGTTTATATTTGTATATAAAGTTGTGTAATACGTTAGTTTGGATATATATACGTAACTTATATATATTTTACAGTTTGTAGTTTATATTTTTTTTTATCTTGCAAAGTTGTGTATAGCATTATATATGTTCACAATGATATGTATTTGGTTACAGTATATTTTATTTGTGGGATTTCATATAAAAGTATTGTTTGAAAATGTAAATTATTTGGGTTATACGGGCTTTAACTTGAATACTGACTTTTAAAATATATGGGTTTAAGAACAACGATTTTTTTTTATTTGAAGTTGAGATTCTCTAGTATATGTCTGCAAGATTTCATTTCATTCGGATGTAATTTGTTACACCGTTTTGATGTCCGAAGTTGGACCGTTGAATGTTTTCAGCTGTACTTAGAATTATTCGCGCTGTTACAAACACGACCAGTGTCCATGTTTGACGCAGCGTATCTCTTTCATTTTCCATCGAAATTCAATGATTCTTTTTTTTATTGAAAGATGAGATTCCCTAGTTTATGCATGTCTAATTCCAGCAAAATCCGACATCGTTTGATTAGTGGTCGAGGATCTGGAAGTTAGACACAAGCAGCTGTTCTTTTGTACTTAGAAATTATTTTACACTGCTGCAAACACGACCTGAGTTCATGTTTGACGCATCGTATCTCTTCTGTCTTACGTCGGAATGGGTTAATTTTATTTTTAAAAAGAAGTCAAAGTTACCTAGTTTATGCCTGTCAAATTTCAGCCAAATCCGACATCGTTTGATTAGTGGTCGAGGATCTGTAAGTTAGACCCAGGCAGCTGTTCTTTTGTACTTAGAAATTATTTTACACTGCTACAAACATGGCCTGAGTCTATGTTCGTGACATCGTAACTTTTCTCGTCTCTTGTCCAAAACAAGTGAATCTTTTGCAGTTTAAAATACAAGTTTTGATCTTTATTCATACCAAATTTCAGACAATTTCGATCTCGGTAGCACATAGAATTATATTGTTAAACTGTGACGCAGGACATGTTTTATTTAGTGCTATGTTGAATGTTTTGATTTGATTTCATCGATTTCTGTTATCAGTTTTGATCGTTGAATTCGTGCCGATTTGTTTTGCTTGGATTCGTAACTCAATCTCTATGTCCGTATCAGTGTGCGTATCTATGTCATCTTCTCGTGCATCTCTAGCCTCGAAAGGTGAGCACTCACTCACGATTAACGTTCTTTTATTAGATTTGATTTCAATTGAAACGACAATTGAAATATGCTGCTATTAGTTAATGACACTGTTATATATGCTATTACCTGTTTCAGTTCACCTGTGACATCTGACACCATTATCTGTTAATTATTTATGCGATGATAGTACAGTTTGGCTGATAATTGATTGATTGTTGATGTTTATATTGGACGTTAAATTGTTAATGTTAAAATGATAAACAGTATGAAATTGAACTTGATATAGGATAATTAAATGTTAAATTTGATTAACTGACATTTGTATAATATGACCCCTTTAACTGTTAAATTTATTGACACGTAGGATTGTTAACTACACCTTGAACCATCAATTGTATGTTGTTTAAACTGATGATGTATGAAATTGTAAATAGATGACAAGTGGAAACCGTAATGTAATAATCTTTAATCTACATGAAATGATAGTGTAGATTCTAGAAATAATTATATTAATTCGTACAAATAACAATGCGAATTAATACGGTTATTTCGGGATTATTTGAATTGATTATTGGATTGATATTGATTGTTGTTATTGCTTGTTTATTTACTTTGACACCATCCCAGTTATCACACTGCAAGTTCCCTTTGATATGTTTTGATTTTGAATTGAATTGAAATCGGGTTGAAATGATAAATACCCAAATTGAACTTTGACTTAGGATAGAAAATTAAATAAAAACCCGATTGGTCAATAATTTGATTTGAAAATAAACGAAGATTTTATTTGAATAAAGAATATGGTTTTGAAATGAAGTTGAAATTTGAATTTTAATGAAAGGAAAATGTTAATATATAAAAATCTGAAACAAAATATTAACAATGTAATTGATGAAAGAAATGTTGTTTAATTTGAGAAATGATTAAATTAAGTTTGAAATTATAATTAAGTTTGAAATTATTAAACTTGGAAATGATTTAATAATTAAGTTGAAAATCATAATTAAGTTGAAATTATTAAACTTTGAAATTATGTAATAAATTAAGTTGAATTATTTAATAATTAAATAAGATTGAATTATTTAATGATTAAATTAAATTGAATTTTTGAATAAGTGAATTTTGCTTCGTAATAATTGAAATTGAGATTTCTTTATTAATTAAGTTTTGGAAATTATTTAAAGTAAGTAAATAAATAATTGAAATTGAATTTTCTTTAACAAGAAATGAAAATGTGATATTTTGGAATTAATGTAAGACTTGAAATGTAAAGAATTTGATTTGATGAATTTAATTAAATTAAATTTGTAAGTTTGATATAATGAAGTTGAATTTAAATAATGGATTTAATGAATTGGAAATTTAATGGAAATTGTTTTGAATGGCATAGTAACTTAACGAATATTGAATGAAATCGATAAATGAGTTTAAATTGATTTGAATGTTAAATAGAATTTATTTAAATGATTTCGGAATGAAACTTATATACGAACTTGAATCAATATGTGAATTGTTTTAAATAGAAATTGAAATCGAATTATAAGATTTTGAAACGGAAAATTGGAAGTTTTGAAACGAAAATTTGGAAATTGTTTAGAAAGACAAATGAAATCTTGATTTACGAATTCTATTTGAAATTGAAATTGATTTGGTTTTTGAAATATATAAACGACCAATCGGTGAAATAATTACGAAAGTTATTAAAGAGACCGGGATCGGTAATGGATATACTCTCTATCTGAACCGAAACCACTTTAATAACTATACGCGGAGTGTTGATCCAGAACGAAGTGGATGGTTTTGATGAACGCGTTGACTGAAGAAAGAGAACGATTTTGGATGACCCTTGACATGACTAAAACAGGAGCCGCACCGGGCCATTGAGGATCGCCATCTCTAGCGGACACACTTCTTCGATACCATATCTATTACTTTTGTGATTCGATTTGGGTGCACCCCTCGATTTGGGAGTGTTGTTCGCGGTGTTGGGGTAGTAGCTGCTATGCCCAACATCAGTCCGGATCAGGCAACTACTAGTATCCTAGTTGGTATCGCCTCATGTACCTTGTCATACTGATTATCCTATTCGCGACCACTACGATTTTGATTTGTACCTTTAGTATATGGATTGCCCTCTGGTGACTTCCGGTTTTGGGGAAACTACGGTCTTGTATATGCTTTTGGGAACAAACAGGTTAAGAGGTGTATGGGCCCTGCTTAACCCTACTTTGATATCTTTATATTACTGATAGACATTATCTACTTAGCGTACATTACTACCTAGTAGATAGTTTAACGGATCCTTAAAGGATGGTTATTCCAAACATCCTTTGAGTTACTTGTATTTCAATTGCTATTTCACTTGAGTTGGATTTATTAATATGAGAATGTTAATCCTGACTCGAGTGTTTTGTGTTTTGCTTTACGCTCGGGTCAGACTGAGTAGTTCAGCTTTCGAGACTCACCTTTGGAGTTGGAGCTTCGCTTGGAGATCCAGCTATCTATCCAGCTTTCAGATATTCGATGATTCCAGTGATGTATTCTGATTTGTATCTGTTACTCTTCCGTTGTATCTAGTTTAACTCTGATGTATCGTATTACTCTTCTGTTGTAAACTCTGATGTATTTTATATATTTATATAGTAGCTTCATGAACTACTATCTCTTTTATTTCCGCTGCACTTATTACTCTGTGTCTGTGATCTGTGATTATATCTATTTACTGTATATGTTCAGTTTTGCCAAATTTAAATTAACAACGCGGTATTTTGAGCAATTCAACTCCGGCATGAGTGTCTACCTATACACTTATAATGGACGCGAATGGTCCAAAATATCGGGTCGTTACAGTTGGTATCAGAGCTTTGGTAGCTCTAGGCAAAACTTAACATATAGGGTAAATGTATTTACAGAATCACTCTCATTCGAGTTTCAATCTCTTCCTTTGACTCAATTCCTTTGAATTTTGGAACGTTCCCCTTGGTTTCGAAATTCATTCGTGTCCTTCACTATTCATCTTCTTTCAATCCTGGAGCACCCCATAACTCCATTCTGAATGTTATCTATAATAGGTCGGCGGTTTCGCCAATCTTAGATGATTCGTAAAGGAGTAAACTCCTTTATAATAGGCATCGATTTACCGGAGATTCCTGTACCCTCGGTTTACGATGTTATCTATCTCATGCTATACCTGAATTCTATTTCTTGAGATCGAATGTCGATTTACCTCGGAATTCAGCATCGATCTTATTCTTGAAGTTACGGACGACCCGGTTAAGGTTGCCCGTGAATTAAATAAACTCATCCATTTCCCGATTGTGGTAATTGAATTATCTTATCTTCTGTTTCGAACTTATTTTCGAATTAAAATTCTCTTTGATTAGGGTCTATCAAAAATTTGAATCTCTATCCTTGCTTTGAAATCCATCCTTGTATCGTCGAGTGAGGAAGTGTATCTGTAAATTTATATTAAAAATGTTTTATATATTGTGTTGTTTGAGTTGTTGATGTGATTTGGGTTTCCGATCGATTCGTCTGATCAGCGCTATCGATAGGATCTCCAAAACACTTGAGCAGAGCAAACTGACACAATATTACTTTCAAATTTGGAAAATGAAATAAATTAGTTTGATTATATTGTGAAAGTATAAGTAAAATTTTCTGGAATTTAGTGGGTTAATTAAATTGTTTGCTTGAAATGATAATATTTGATTTCCATTTATTGTTCTAAATAAATTTATAAATACGGTTTATGAATTAATTTGGAATTTGAAATGAATTTAACTCAGAAATTTGAGAATTTAGTTTCCGGTGATTTCGAATTTTGGTTTTAAAATTTTAAAGTATATATTATTATTGGAAGTATTTTGAATAGAAATCGTTTCCAAAAATTTTTAAAAAATGTTGAAACCAGTGCTCTTCTCTTTGTCGCTGGAAAATAATTTCGGTGATGGCGGCCGAATCATCGACGTTCATTTTCGAGTTTCGAAGTGGAGATACTATTCTGTAGCCTTGCTACAGTTTTGTTTTGAAAAAATTATTTCGATTTGAATTTCTTCAGTATATTTTGATTTACATATATATAAGTATCTTATTTTAAAATTTAATTTGATTTGATATAAATAATATTATATATATCTCTAAATTGTTTAAAGTTAATCGGAAATCTAATTCTTAAAGGATGATTTTAATTATAAATAAAACCAAAATTTGGAATAAATATTTAAACTTGAATAAATTGAATTGGGAAATTTTATTTGTATATTGTTCAACTGCATTCTAATACAACTTACCTAAATCATTCAGAAGTTGAATATGTAATTGGATAATATATAATATAAATTGAATTTATAAATAAAATTTGAGTGTTTATAATAAATGTTATACACTAAATTTTGATTATAAGATGTCAATAGAGTTAGATAGGATAATAAGTAAAACTTAGTTAATAATGAAATAAATTGTTTGAAAGAATTAATAAATTTGTTTTGAAAGAATTAATAAATTGAAATTTGATCAACATATGAAAATACCTTGAATTTGAAAGAAATTAATAGATGTAAATTAATTTAAATCGAAACTTTTCTGTTTTAAATAAATTTATATGGGTTAAATATATGTGATAAGATATATTAAGTGAAATAAATTTATAATAATTTGGAATTAAAGGATTTAATCTGTTGAAAATAAAATATAATTATAATAAAAGATTATTCAAATTTATGGTTTTAGAAATTGTAAATTTAAGAAAATTGGATAATAAAATAATGAATTTAGAAATAGTTGAGATTTATTTTAGTGAAATTAAAAGGATTAAATCAATTATTGAATATCAATTAATTTAAATTTGAATTTATATGGTTTAAATTAATTGTTATTTTGTATTTCAAATCTGTTTTCTTTCTGGTTGTTTCTATTCTCCTACCTCGTTCCTTTTCGGGGACGAAAAGTTTTGAGTGGGGGAGAGTGTAACGACCCGTAAATTTCAACTGTTTTAATAACGTTATTAGTTAAAATTTTGTGAAATTTTAAACGATAAAATTTTGAAATAAAAATTTGATATTTGAAATACGTCTAGTTAAACATAGCAACCGGTAAATTTTCGTCCGAAAATATGAAAATTTATTTCGCACGTAAATTCACTTCAATTTAATCAGTTAAAAAGTGATGAAAATAAATGTTTCCGAAACCTAAATATTTTTACATAGAAAAATTCTAAACCATCTTCTGAGCAAGATGTCAGTTTGTCGTTTTTCCAAATTCGGACATCTTTGGCTCCGTCGATCTTATTTTTCAGTGCTTTTCTTGCATTTTCCGCCAGTTGGAAAAATTCGAATTTTATAATTCAAATCAAATCACTGGTATCTGTATACCGTTGTGATCGTCTCGTTGCACTGATCTTTACGGTATATTGGTTTGTGTATTTCGGAGTCTGGGAGACGGCGAAATCTACGGAACATTCCCGTACCGGGTTTGAAGTTTCGTTCTAAAATTTCCGTGCTTTTGGTTTACTTGTGACCATTGGGTGTCTATCTAAACTGTATAGCCATTGACATTTCATATTCCCGAAAAATTTATTGTCGTGACCATTCACTTTACCACTGTTCAAGAACGTGCTTTCGTCCTTTCATTTCCATTGGGTTCTGTCAAAACTTGGCCCAGAGAAATATTTTGTCACTTAAAAGTCACACTTTCATTCCTGTAGCCATTTCTTATACCTCCTCTGTTCCCACTCTTGCCCACACTTCATTTTCCCTGTTCATTGAAGAAAAGAAACCTGTTTGTTTACCGCTGCCTTATGCCTTGAAACCGACCCTATGACCTCAACCACGCCATGGCAGCCCCATCTCCAACCTTCGACCACCACCTTCCTCTTCCACGTCAGACCATATCTTCCGCCTCACCTCCAGCAGCTCCACACCGATCTCCCACTATAGCCGAGCTTCTCCAACACGATCACCAAACCCAACCTACCCGAGCATGCACGCATGGCAGCAAACAGACTGCGCCTACAACCGAAGCAGCTCTTTCCCCATGTCCTCTGACCTTCCGACACTCCTCCGCACCCACGTCCCATCACCGGCCGCGTCAAGCCTCGGCCATCTTGCCTACTCGCCTTGTGCCTGAAAACCGCCCTCCAAAAAAAAAAACAAAACAAAAAGGTAACAAAGTTTTTTAGTTAGAATATGATTTCATGAACTGTAAACATAATATACATAATGGTTTATATTATTTCTGCATATATAATAGTGTACAGTATATTCTATATGTAAGTTTTTTTATATGTAAGTATATGATTTCAAAATCTGTAGGGATAATATATGTGAATTGTATTAGTGATATTTTAATTAGATTTAGCAACAACTAATATTTATATGTTATGTAGGTTATATATGTACTAGTTTATATTTGTATATAAAGTTGTGTAATACGTTAGTTTGGATATATATACGTAACTTATATATATTTTACAGTTTGTAGTTTATATTTTTTTTTATCTTGCAAAGTTGTGTATAGCATTATATATGTTCACAATGATATGTATTTGGTTACAGTATATTTTATTTGTGGGATTTCATATAAAAGTATTGTTTGAAAATGTAAATTATTTGGGTTATACGGGCTTTAACTTGAATACTGACTTTTAAAATATATGGGTTTAAGAACAACGATTTTTTTTTATTTGAAGTTGAGATTCTCTAGTATATGTCTGCAAGATTTCATTTCATTCGGATGTAATTTGTTACACCGTTTTGATGTCCGAAGTTGGACCGTTGAATGTTTTCAGCTGTACTTAGAATTATTCGCGCTGTTACAAACACGACCAGTGTCCATGTTTGACGCAGCGTATCTCTTTCATTTTCCATCGAAATTCAATGATTCTTTTTTTTATTGAAAGATGAGATTCCCTAGTTTATGCATGTCTAATTCCAGCAAAATCCGACATCGTTTGATTAGTGGTCGAGGATCTGGAAGTTAGACACAAGCAGCTGTTCTTTTGTACTTAGAAATTATTTTACACTGCTGCAAACACGACCTGAGTTCATGTTTGACGCATCGTATCTCTTCTGTCTTACGTCGGAATGGGTTAATTTTATTTTTAAAAAGAAGTCAAAGTTACCTAGTTTATGCCTGTCAAATTTCAGCCAAATCCGACATCGTTTGATTAGTGGTCGAGGATCTGTAAGTTAGACCCAGGCAGCTGTTCTTTTGTACTTAGAAATTATTTTACACTGCTACAAACATGGCCTGAGTCTATGTTCGTGACATCGTAACTTTTCTCGTCTCTTGTCCAAAACAAGTGAATCTTTTGCAGTTTAAAATACAAGTTTTGATCTTTATTCATACCAAATTTCAGACAATTTCGATCTCGGTAGCACATAGAATTATATTGTTAAACTGTGACGCAGGACATGTTTTATTTAGTGCTATGTTGAATGTTTTGATTTGATTTCATCGATTTCTGTTATCAGTTTTGATCGTTGAATTCGTGCCGATTTGTTTTGCTTGGATTCGTAACTCAATCTCTATGTCCGTATCAGTGTGCGTATCTATGTCATCTTCTCGTGCATCTCTAGCCTCGAAAGGTGAGCACTCACTCACGATTAACGTTCTTTTATTAGATTTGATTTCAATTGAAACGACAATTGAAATATGCTGCTATTAGTTAATGACACTGTTATATATGCTATTACCTGTTTCAGTTCACCTGTGACATCTGACACCATTATCTGTTAATTATTTATGCGATGATAGTACAGTTTGGCTGATAATTGATTGATTGTTGATGTTTATATTGGACGTTAAATTGTTAATGTTAAAATGATAAACAGTATGAAATTGAACTTGATATAGGATAATTAAATGTTAAATTTGATTAACTGACATTTGTATAATATGACCCCTTTAACTGTTAAATTTATTGACACGTAGGATTGTTAACTACACCTTGAACCATCAATTGTATGTTGTTTAAACTGATGATGTATGAAATTGTAAATAGATGACAAGTGGAAACCGTAATGTAATAATCTTTAATCTACATGAAATGATAGTGTAGATTCTAGAAATAATTATATTAATTCGTACAAATAACAATGCGAATTAATACGGTTATTTCGGGATTATTTGAATTGATTATTGGATTGATATTGATTGTTGTTATTGCTTGTTTATTTACTTTGACACCATCTCAGTTATCACACTGCAAGTTCCCTTTGATATGTTTTGATTTTGAATTGAATTGAAATCGGGTTGAAATGATAAATACCCAAATTGAACTTTGACTTAGGATAGAAAATTAAATAAAAACCCGATTGGTCAATAATTTGATTTGAAAATAAACGAAGATTTTATTTGAATAAAGAATATGGTTTTGAAATGAAGTTGAAATTTGAATTTTAATGAAAGGAAAATGTTAATATATAAAAATCTGAAACAAAATATTAACAATGTAATTGATGAAAGAAATGTTGTTTAATTTGAGAAATGATTAAATTAAGTTTGAAATTATAATTAAGTTTGAAATTATTAAACTTGGAAATGATTTAATAATTAAGTTGAAAATCATAATTAAGTTGAAATTATTAAACTTTGAAATTATGTAATAAATTAAGTTGAATTATTTAATAATTAAATAAGATTGAATTATTTAATGATTAAATTAAATTGAATTTTTGAATAAGTGAATTTTGCTTCGTAATAATTGAAATTGAGATTTCTTTATTAATTAAGTTTTGGAAATTATTTAAAGTAAGTAAATAAATAATTGAAATTGAATTTTCTTTAACAAGAAATGAAAATGTGATATTTTGGAATTAATGTAAGACTTGAAATGTAAAGAATTTGATTTGATGAATTTAATTAAATTAAATTTGTAAGTTTGATATAATGAAGTTGAATTTAAATAATGGATTTAATGAATTGGAAATTTAATGGAAATTGTTTTGAATGGCATAGTAACTTAACGAATATTGAATGAAATCGATAAATGAGTTTAAATTGATTTGAATGTTAAATAGAATTTATTTAAATGATTTCGGAATGAAACTTATATACGAACTTGAATCAATATGTGAATTGTTTTAAATAGAAATTGAAATCGAATTATAAGATTTTGAAACGGAAAATTGGAAGTTTTGAAACGAAAATTTGGAAATTGTTTAGAAAGACAAATGAAATGTTGATTTACGAATTCTATTTGAAATTGAAATTGATTTGGTTTTTGAAATATATAAACGACCAATCGGTGAAATAATTACGAAAGTTATTAAAGAGACCGGGATCGGTAATGGATATACTCTCTATCTGAACCGAAACCACTTTAATAACTATACGCGGAGTGTTGATCCAGAACGAAGTGGATGGTTTTGATGAACGCGTTGACTGAAGAAAGAGAACGATTTTGGATGACCCTTGACATGACTAAAACAGGAGCCGCACCGGGCCATTGAGGATCGCCATCTCTAGCGGACACACTTCTTCGATACCATATCTATTACTTTTGTGATTCGATTTGGGTGCACCCCTCGATTTGGGAGTGTTGTTCGCGGTGTTGGGGTAGTAGCTGCTATGCCCAACATCAGTCCGGATCAGGCAACTACTAGTATCCTAGTTGGTATCGCCTCATGTACCTTGTCATACTGATTATCCTATTCGCGACCACTACGATTTTGATTTGTACCTTTAGTATATGGATTGCCCTCTGGTGACTTCCGGTTTTGGGGAAACTACGGTCTTGTATATGCTTTTGGGAATAAACAGGTTAAGAGGTGTATGGGCCCTGCTTAACCCTACTTTGATATCTTTATATTACTGATAGACATTATCTACTTAGCGTACATTACTACCTAGTAGATAGTTTAACGGATCCTTAAAGGATGGTTATTCCAAACATCCTTTGAGTTACTTGTATTTCAATTGCTATTTCACTTGAGTTGGATTTATTAATATGAGAATGTTAATCCTGACTCGAGTGTTTTGTGTTTTGCTTTACGCTCGGGTCAGACTGAGTAGTTCAGCTTTCGAGACTCACCTTTGGAGTTGGAGCTTCGCTTGGAGATCCAGCTATCTATCCAGCTTTCAGATATTCGATGATTCCAGTGATGTATTCTGATTTGTATCTGTTACTCTTCCGTTGTATCTAGTTTAACTCTGATGTATCGTATTACTCTTCTGTTGTAAACTCTGATGTATTTTATATATTTATATAGTAGCTTCATGAACTACTATCTCTTTTATTTCCGCTGCACTTATTACTCTGTGTCTGTGATCTGTGATTATATCTATTTACTGTATATGTTCAGTTTTGCCAAATTTAAATTAACAACGCGGTATTTTGAGCAATTCAACTCCGGCATGAGTGTCTACCTATACACTTATAATGGACGCGAATGGTCCAAAATATCGGGTCGTTACATCTTCAAACATCCATACAAGCAAGCTACTCAAGCATCTTTCCCTGCAGCAACACTTTGAACTGCCTCAATGAAAATGAGACACCCAAAGATTGCAAAGGCAACAAATAGGGTCAGAAAATATATTCTGGTCTGAGTGAAATCATAGTTTATAAATAACTTGTAATTACTAAACACTGTGCAGAGATTCATATGTTTGATGCTTATTTAAATTTATACTAAAATATGAGTATATATATACACATATAAGCTCATACTAACATACATGCACACAAGCATTCATTCATCAACACAATTCAGTTATATGTACATATACTCCTATGGATTGACTCCCTTAATTCCATAACTCAATTTTTCAATCCCCATTTATCATTTATTTGGTCTTAACTCTTGCCATTGAACACCATGTGTGCATTGCAAAGGGACTCAATTCTGTTAACCCTTTACACAGAGGCCTACAGGACTTAAACAAGTCATGCACATACCCATCATCCACCTAATGATGAATAGATCAAGGCACTACTCCTAGATTAGCTTTATAATCTAGAGACCATTCTCATTTTTCTTTCAGGAGAATTTTATTAGTTCTTGAATGCTTCCTATTCTTTTCTTCTTTTCATAAATCGGAGAGTATTAAACCCACTCAGGGATTTCAGCCAGACATACCAAGTATCCATGTAAAACACCACATCCCATTTTAAGGTTATTTTTATTCAATCATATTTTCTAAGACCTGCATAAATTTATTTCCAGAAATATTCCCATTTCTTACATAATTTTGGTGAAGTCATATAAAACCTTACATTTATTTTACTGTGAACATAGGGTAAGGTTTTTAAGAAAAACCCATAAAAACATATTGACTTGTGATTTGAACAAATCAGCACATATATATATAATATTGCATTGTTCATATCATTTTTAAAATGAACTAGACATAAGCATGAATCTCCTTATTCACACTGCCTATTTCATTCTTCATTAGTACCCTATTTCTGAGTAAAAATGTTTAACTCACTCCCATATAAAAACTGGATTATAAGTTATAAAATTCCTTTTTTTGTGATCAGGGTGTTTGTCTTTTCAAAGAATTAATCAAAACAATCAAAACAGATCAAAACATCAACCAAAGACTCAGCCAAGACACCAACCATGATCAACATTTATTTATTCAGAGAATAGAATTAAACAAAAACATGATATGATTTTATATAAGTAATATGGCTACCCTTAACTTGGGTCTTAATGCCTTAAATCTCATAAAATGATTAATCACTCACCTTCCTTCTTCTTTCCCCGAGAATGCTTTAACTTGAAAACAGTGTGAGTTTGCTCTTCTTTTTCTTTCTTAAAATATCTTTCTGTTTTCCAAAATTAAACTGCTTCTTATCCTTTGATTTTTAAAACATTCAGCTAGGGTTTTAGTGGAGTAAAAACCCCATTTTATCCCCACACAAATAAGAGAATTTTGTATATGTTTTTTATGGCTAAATATGCCATTTTCTTTTTGATTCTATTTCAGGTATTTCAGTTGCTTTTCTTCTTTTCTGTGTACATGCCATTTGCATGTTTCACCTACACACTATTTTCATGTGACTTATCTACATTATTTTTATTTTCTTAAGGAAAATCTAAAATGTTCACATATATATCTTTTTATCAATTAATTCTTTGCTAATGTTTCAAGCCATTTGTTTTCTCTTGATTATAAAATGTATTTATACCTATATAATATTAATCTGGTTTCATATATTTTAATAATCATAAGAGTTTATTTTATCACTCTATACTCCTCTTGCTACTTATATGCAATATATATATATATATGAGATATGTGAATAAAAAACTTATTCACACTTAGTTATTTTCCTTCTCATTATTATTTATTGAAGTTATTTTCTCCTCATTATCATTTACTGAAAACAACTATCCTCTTCCTAATTTATTTCACTTATTCTTGATATTTATTTTCAATTTATTTTATTCTTTGAATATTTTCCATTAACTGATTTTTAAAAAAATTATTTTTATCTCAATAATTTGGGTCTTCAAGTGTCAGAGATATATTTGATTGTCCAAAATATCAAATATGTCACACTCGCTAAACTATACACACCCACATATTATCACACATAAACACCATGTGTCACGACTCTAAATCATATGACTCATATCTCCAACTCTAATCAACCGAGGAACCGCTCTTATTCACATTTATGAGTTTCATCTTTATTATTATTCACGCTGCTTTAAGTTTTCAAATAAATGAGGTATTAGTTCACTATTGAATCCTACTCATTTTCACTCTATCAAACACTACATCAACACCATATATATAATCTATTTCATCGGTATATCCCTTGACCAGTATTACAGGTGCCCCCACATGATCTGTTAGTTGCACTATCTTTCTCATCTCATCCTCATTGGTGCACTCTATTGTGCATTGTATATCACCACATTTACATCTAATCATCCTAACACTAGTTCTTGTCTACGTGGTTGTGTTTGTCCCATAGAACATTTGGACTATAGTGGCAGTGGGACCAACTGCCATGATTCGAGGAGCAACCTCGGATTAGTATAACTAGGATGAATAACTATCATGTTTGGTAACTCACCTTGTATCGATTAGTTGTCATTGTCGTCATATACATTTATTTGTTCACAAATGGTGTCACTACGACATTTATCCCCATAAATGTCGTTTACATCCCGATGTCATTTAAAGGTTTCACATATCACATCATCATTTATATAGCATGAAAGTGAATCATATTCATATAGGCGTAGGATGATTATCTCATAACATGTCAACTTTATATAAGAAAATAGCTTATAACTAATAAGATTTAGGGGTATGCCCTAAAGGCAATTCTTTAGTTTGTTGTAAATTATTAACTCTGTAATAATATCTCATTCAAAATTAAAGGTATTTATTTGTTATTATATTTGTTATATAATTTAAATATATTTAATAGAAAATCCATAAATAATATGTTATGTGAATAATTACAAGGTGTTGAAGTCGTGAGAAAATTATCACAATATGAAATAATATATTATTTTAAATATTCCTGGTCAATATGTTTCAAGAAAGGACATCGATACATCTGTTGAGACCAGAGCATGTAACGCTCTCCAAATGTTAGGCAGTGTATTACTCAGGGCTGTTGGGTGGCACCAAGAGGTTACGTACGGGTAGTTATTGGATAATCATGGAATGACTCATGGAGGAGTTTCCTTTTGGTTAATAACAATTAGGTCAAACAAGAAATCTCGAAGTTACGATATTACAATGTTCTCTCGACTTGAGAATACTGTTGAACTTTAATATGAAAACTCTGCTTTGATTATAGTTAAATCATGGCATGTCATCCATCGAATGACTATAGTTGGGTCTAAGTTGAAGCATTAGAAGTGAAACACCATCCAAAAGAGAATTTGTCTCCTTAGTTGTATGAGATTAGTATCACGGTCAACTATAGTCAGCTCAAAGTCAAAATTTCTGGCCATGGTAGTACGATTAATAATAAATGCTATTATTGAACCAAGGAACCTATTTACGGACTAACTAAGTTGAATATAGATGATATTGTAATTTTGACCAAAACCGAATTCCATAAGTCCTAATGTGATATAGTGTTGATGAAGAGAATTGATGTAAATAATTATTACTAAAAGGTACCTCTTAAATTTGTAAAATTGGATTTTACAGATGAAACTTGTAAGCGATGAACTAGGTAAAACTATCACACCACTAGTTAAGGTGACGTGCGAACATTAGTATTTAAATTGTGTAAATATCAATCGCTGGCTGAATTGAATTCATACCTATGAGTTACTCAACCGAATCTATTCAGTCTTCGAAACACTGCTTGATTTAATTTATTTATAATAGTTATAAATTAATCAAATTAATTTATAGCTATGAAATAATTATTATTGTATTTATTATATTATGGTGTGTTTTATAAAATGGAATAGCCTTTAGATTTGTTTGGGGTGCTATTAGTAATTTATTGGGTCTGTACATAAAAATTACATACGTACGTATCGATATACCATTTCGATAAAGATTTAAATTGGATTTAAATTAAATAAATTGCTAGATGGGTTGATTGGGTTTTTACTTTATTTTGGATTCATAGACGGTCGATCAAGAATGAGGGGAAAAGAGGGTTCATTAGTTTTGAACTAATGAGAGATCTGTGAAGATATTTGTTCCTAGATCTCATTATATATTCAACCATTAGCCTGCACTTTCTTTTACTTTTTATCCTCCTCCCTCTTCATACTTGGCTGCAAATACCCTTTACCCTCTCTCTATTTTTCTTGCTTTAAATACATCCCATTAATCCAATACTAGTAGATCTGATGTTAGCACATCGTCTGGTTGCGTCAAAGAGTGGGGACCTGAGAGATCATTGAGGCTATCAAGATCTAGGTGTGAATCAGGGGCAAAGCTCATTAATTAAAATTCATTTTAGTTTATAGAACGATCTCAGCGTATTTTATCTTATATGTCACCTTGCATATATACGTATATACATACATACATATGTATGTATGTATGTATATCATTGCCTGTTATATTATATCTATATAATATTTGACATTGCTCTAAATAATTCATCTTATTATTATGATATGAGATTAAAATATATATCTATGTATGTGTGTGTTTATGCACACATATTTGTTTTCGACCAATAATTAAAAAACCGGTTTAAATCAATTTAAATGTGTATATATAACATTGTTTATTTATTCTGAACATAGATTAGCATTTTAAATGATTTATTTGTGAATTAAAATAAAATTAAATATTATGAAAATATTTTTTATTCTTTAAATTGATTTCAAAAATAAAAAAACTAGTCAAATTAATTTTAATTTAAAATAAATAAATATATTAAATTAATACTTTTGTATAAACAATGTACTTTATAGATAATAATAAAATTGCTTTCGGTTAAATACTTATTTTAAATTGCCAAAACATATATGAACGAATATATTTAATATATATATATATATTTATTTAACATATATATATATATATGTATTTATGTATGTATATTGTAACGACCCGCCAATTTATCACTTTGATAATTGTATTTATTTCTAAATTTATACAAATAAAAGGATAATATTCTTCCAAGTGATAATAAGTAATAATAATGTTATTTTGAATAAATATTTAAATAACCTCGAAATTTATATCGATGAGATAGCATTGAATTTAAATAATTAATTTATTAAGTTTAAGTTGAGATTTAATGATTTAATAATTATTTTAATTATCTAAATAATTATTTTAAATAAGGATAATTCATTTTGAATAGCTATAAAGTGATAATAAATCATTTTTAATAGTTTTATAAAGAGATATAATTGATTTGAAAGTATAAGAAAAAAATTGATATCGCTTTATCTATATATAATGGCAATACCCTCAAATGAAGCTTTTGAAATAACTATAATAACCTTCTGCTTTTTCTAGCATGATAAGAACGTTTGTGTAATTTCTATGATGCACGTTCTATATCCATTTACTATTTGCTTCCTCCTTCGATCTATATCCATTGCGGTTCACCTCCTTCCTCTCTGCCAGATTATATAAAACAATATATCGCTTTTATCCATTGCGGTTCGCCTCCTTCCTCCCCAACGCAAGGATCTAGGTTATTTTCATTGTTCTAAATTGTTGATTTCGGTACCTTTATGTTAACTCAACGTCAAAATTAGGGTTTTTTACTCAAATTATGCACCTTTATGTTGAATTTGTGTTTGTTAGATTTGAAACTCTAAGTGACATTACAAATATCGTCCATTTTTGTCTTAGGCTAGCTGCTTGCTTTTTCTGTGGAATTCGCCTCCTTCCTCCCCAACGCAAGATGTTAACTCCACGTCAAAATTAGGGTTTCTCAAATTATGCACCTTTATGTTGAATTTGTGTTTGTTAGATTAGAAACTGTAAGTGACATTACAAATATCGCCCATTTTTGTCTCAGGCTACCTGGTTGCTTATTCTGTGGAATTGCAGAGCCAGATTTCAACTATCCATCCCCGTCGCTGCACCCATAAAGGTATTGAATTCACTTTCAAATTTTATTCGTCTTTGTAAGCTTTAAACCTTTAGGGCTGCTAATCATAAACTTCGTTGATAATGGTATTGATAATATTGTGTTAGTTACTCTAGATAATATATTGTTCTACACATATAAAGTGATGAAAATTTTCATCAGTTGATGTTTATCAGTTTGTCCGTTGTTGTTGCTGAACTCTGTAAGCTAATGTGAGTTGGCCTTTAACTGATTTTATCTCCTATTTTATGTTTAGGCCTTTGTCTTTTCTTTTTTTGCTGCTTGCATCTAGTGTTTGTATATCTAATTTAGATGATTTTTGTGTGTCATTTCAATTTAATTTTTTATGAACTATCATGTAATTATCTGATAATGATGTTCTACTCATGATAGTGGTGCGAATGTTTTAATTTTTTGGTCTGCTTATTTTTTTGTTATTTTCTAACTTTTTAATTTGATTTATTTGCATTCATGAATCTACTTTCCCTTATTTATTTAACAAATCAGATTATTTTTTCGGGGAAATGCATATATTTATGGATGTGTATATTAATGCATATACACACATTTTCCTTCATGTGTGTGCAGTCAAATGTATATACATGTATGTGTCTATATATGAAATATTGGTCAATAGATTGTAATAGCCCCAACTTCTTGCTGCTCTTTCTATTTCCCTCAATGGAATGAAAGATGCGACTATAGCCTATTACTGCCCATTTGAAGTACACCTATGTACAGATACATGCTTCTGTATTCACTAAATTCACTTTGTTTTTTTACAGCAAATTTATTCCAAGCACTTTATGTGCTGCATGAATATTTATTCCAACTCTATGGATGCTTGGTTTGCTTCATATCCGCTTATTTACTTGCAGATAATTTAGGAAAAAATAGTTACTATTACTTATCAAACCAAAGGAAATTGTGGAAAAGTTGCATTCGAATTTGTCAAATTATTTCTTCTTTCCATCCTCATAAAGGTATGCTTATTCTTTTTATTTTTATTGAATGCTTAACTTTGTAATCAAACAAATATTTCTAATGGTTATGTTAGCTATTCATGCGAAATCATTAGTTCGTTATTTTTCTAATTGACTAGAATCCAAAATTCAGTATATGCTTCTTTCTGTGAATAATTGTTGTATTGCCAGGTTAATTTTGGTTAACAAAAGGGTTAATTTTGGTTAACAAACAAAAATTTAAAAAGCTCATACTAATCTTTCAACAGTTAGTTTTGTTTTACTTCCATGAATTTGTTAGTTTAATATTTCATTTCTAAGTTACTGCTGACGCAATTTAGAGGTGCAGCAAGTTATTGCCAAAGCAATTTAGAAATGATGTACATCTAGATGTTAATATCATGCGTCCTTACTAAATTCCAAACATATTTTTGATACATGCTTCATTGTTCCATGTTTGATAATATGTATCATTATGATATGTGGTTTTTAGTAATTTTGTTGACTATTAAAAAAAAATTTAAGGCCTTTTTTAGGTTATAGTATCATTTATAAGCTAATCAGTTGTCATGTGAGTTTGTATGTCGAATTAGCATTACCAACTGTTTCAAAATATGTGGATGAGTGGCCTTTTATTTATTTTCAAAATGTGAACTATTTCATTGTAGTTTAATGTAGTAACGGGACGTATGCTCATTAATTTGTTTCCAGATCACTTATTAGTCTTTTAGCTTTATTCTACTTAGTTTTGTTGGAAGTGAGCTTCTACTAACTTTGTTGCTTGCTGTTCATCATTTGTTTCAGACGATTGATTAGCTGCAAAAATGATTGTGCGTACATGCTCTTACAATATAGGAGTTTATTAAAAATACAGCTAGGTACTACCTATAAGCCATTAAGTAATGGTTTATGTACATTTTAGTCATTTTACCGGATAATTGTGTTTTTGGTGAGAGTGGATGAATGCAATTTGTTTCCTGATAACATGTTTATTCATTATTTGGTAATCAAACTGCTTTACAGTCACCCTTTGTCAACTGTTAGTGGGTTAAGTTAAAAATAATTAAATCATCTGTTTTACAGTGTTTTCATGCGTAAGTTATCTGTGGTATCTACTATGATGTTAATACTACTTACTACAACAATAAATTACAACATATATGTTCTTCCATTTCAACATAGTTACCTATCCAAGCCATAATTTCAGTAATCATATTATCATTACTGAAAAATCTTTTGACTCAATTCATTTATCAAGTAGTAAAATTCATTGTTACCTATTTTTGAGAGAATACAAATAACTTTAGTAGGTTAGAGAAAACTCAAAGCCTACATTAACGCAAAACATTTATTTTAAATTTTTTTACAATTCAGGGACAACTTTGACATTCAAAGATAAAAATATTAAGATTTTTCATCTATTTTTGAGAGCGTACAAATGAATTTAGTAGGTTAGGGAAAACTCAAACCCATGCACTTTTCAGATGAACAATTGTTAGTATAATTTCGAGTTGCCTATGTTCAATTAATATATTTTTTAGAAAATCATTATGTTTGATTACAGTCGTCAACCACTACATTAACACAAAACATTTATTTTAAATTTGTTTACAATTCAGGAACAACTTTGACATTCAAAGATAAAAATATTAAGATTTTTCATCTAATTTTTAGAGCGTACACATAAATTTAGTAGGTTACAGAAAACTTAAAGCCGTGCACTTTTCAGATGAACAATTGTTAGTATAATTTCGAGTTGTCTATGTTCAATTAATATATTTTTTTACAAAATCATTATGTTTGATTAAACTCGTCAACCACTACATTAACACAAAACATTTATTTTAAATTTGCTTACAATTTAGGGACAACTTTGACATTCAAAGATAAAAATATTAAGATTTTTCATCTATTTTTGAGAGCGTACAAACAAATTTAGTAGGTTAGAGAAAACTCAAAGCCGTGCACTTTTCAGATGAACAATTGTTATTATAATTTCGAGCTGTCTATGTTCAATTAATATATTTTTCACAAAATCATTATGTTTGATTAAAGTTGTCACCCACTACATTAACACAAAACATTTATTTTAAATTTGTTCACAATTCAGGAGCAACTTTGACATTCAGAGATACAAATATTAAGATTTTTCATTATATATAGATATTAGCCTATATTTTTAGCTAACCCACAATTTTAGTCAATTTTTTTTTACTACATGAAAATAGTGAATGATATTTGGTTTGAGGTTTTCTTCATTTGTGATCTTTGATCTTTAACCATCTCATAGTTATTTATCAAGCTGTGCACCTACGAGTACAAAACTTTTATATAATTAAATCAAAGGGAGAAGATAGTGGGATGGAAGTCAAAGATGCCCGTTTGCTGGACCAGAGTTGGATCTGGAAGGTACTAGGAAGAGAGATATGATACATTTTTAGATTTCTTGAATATTGTACTAATATTTATTATGGTGTGGTTTTCAATCATAATGGTTAGATTATATATCCATGTACAGGAATACATTAAAGAACCAACCGATAGCTTAGGAAGCCAAATGAAGAAGGAAATCAAAATGTATGTATTCACAAAGAGAGGCTTTCTCACAATAGTTACTGTTCTCACTTGCTTAGCACGGGCAAAGTAGCATGCAAAAAGATAACGGATGAACTTTGGAATGGCTAGAAGTTGTGTGGTGTTTGAAAGTATGTACTAATATATACAAAGGTATACATTCAAATTGCATCAAATGACAATCATCACTTTTGGTTCAATACATTTTGTAAACTATGGTGTGCAAAATGTAGTCAACTCACAACTTTAAGATGATATAGATGATACTACTACTACTCCTTAAAAGCATATCAGTGAATAATGTTTTCTTAATGTTATAGTGCTTATGTCGAATTGTACTTTACTATATTATGTGTTACGGTTGAGATATGCTTTTTAAACAAATAATCTTTCAGTTCAAATGATTTAAGCTTCGTTGGGACTACTGTGCCTTGTTGTGTCATGTTACAAAAAGGGTTTAAGTGCAATATTTTGTATCAATGTATTGGTTTTGTGAGTTTAAGGGATGTGTTGTAACAGGGAGAATACATATTCACATAACTATGTGTATTTGCAGTTGTGTTTGGGTAAGTGCGTGGGTTGTGTGTGTTGCTAGTGCAAGGAAGGTGAATGTATATTAGGTGTGTGTATATTATATGCATACACGTATCTCAGTTGTCATTGCTAGGGATTGCGTGGTAACGCATGGTAGGTACAAGAGTAACTCTTCCATCTGCTTTTTTGTTTTTCAGAAGAAAAATACAAAAATTGAATGACCGAATACAGCTAATAAAGAGTAGCCATCATGCCGGCTGTCAAACAAAGCAACCAGGTCCACAAGCTTCTAGCTGCAATACAAACTTCTATGTACAACAGCATATTATATTTAAACAAAGCACAAAAATTAAATAACCCAATACAGCTAATACAGAGTACCCATCATGCCGACTGTCAAACAAAGCAGGTCCACAAGCTTCTACCTACATTACCATATTATATATAGCATATTATATTTAAATGGGTCCACAAACTTCTATGTGCAGCAGCCTATTATATTCAAACAAAGCAAAATGTACTTATTCAAGCCGTTCTACTATGTAGGCATGTAAGTAGGAAACCATCCGTAAAATTATATCAACTGACCCATTATTTCTGCCGATTTTACTGTCCAGTTTATGTTACTAACTTCCACTTCCTATAATTTAATTATCTATGTCTATATAAACTATCCAGTATCTCTTCTCTATTTTAGACAAAATATCAAACTATATATTTTTCCTTCGTTATCATGCCTAAGGTAATTGATAACTATGTTTATTTTTATTGTATAATGCTTTTCTATCTTTATAAATTTAGTTATTATATGTTGTACTATAGGGTAAATCTACAGGTAACAAAACTGAAAATTCAATATGCACACGAAAGCAACAGCTAAAGCGAGCAGGGAAGCAACACTGTGATGAGTTGGTATAATAGTCAAACCCCTTCTCGGTTAAAATAGAACCATTCAATCAGTCATTAGAAACTTCCCTGCCTAGTGCAGTTAAACTGGAAAACGAAGACAGAGCTTTTAGCGAAACTATTATTGTTCAAGAATCAGAAGGAACCATGAATGTTCAAGAATCCAAAATAATTATGGACCAACCATCCATGGTCGATGACTGGGATGAACCATTTGCAAATGCTGTGGTAAATAACAAACTAACATTTTAATTTAATTATCCATATAACATACATTTATTTCATGATTCTATCTTTAACAGATTGAATGCAAGAAATTTGACAAGTGAAGATCGATATTTCAACGTAGCTTTCAAAGATTTATGCTGGATGTTTTTTTTTCATGCATTTTTATGTATTTATGTAATGCAATCCCTTAGGCATTATTGCACAATAAAGTTAGTTTTGTACGTTTCCTTGTTTTCATTTCATATGAATTTTTCATGGTTAAGGTTTGTAATAAAACAAAATCTTTGTCCATAAGACCTAATGGTATAATGGAGGGTATGCAGAGACAAAACAATGGGGTAATTGTTAATGTATAGGTTAGTATGAAATTACTGCAAAATGAATAGGGTTTTGGGGTGTTTATATATGGAGTAAAGAAGAGGAGGGGGAAATTGTCCCGTGACAAGCTCCTAAAATAAAATTGGCGGATTTAATTATAAGTCAAAGCAGGAAGTTGGGAAAATAAATCAAAATAGTTTTGTGTGCTGCCATGCTACCAAAATGTTCTTAGCAAATTGTTCCTTAAAATAAACACCATAAAATAGTAAAGATGTTAAAAAAGGTTTGTCACTTTGATACGTTAGAAAAAATTGTGTAAAAGGTGCATACATAATCAACTTAACGTTCTTATTAACTTGAAAAACTGAAGTCGGATTGCAGAAATATATACAAATACGTAACCAAAGTCAATTATGAATTTACAGCCATGCCTAACACACTCCTATAAGATTGCATATTGGATCCTTAACTCAACCAAATATATTGGCTCCTTAACTCAACCAAGTGTAACAGACGACAAATGATTAAGTAATGAAATGTTTAATCACGTGAGGGTTGTTGAACATATTGATAAAGTCAGACGCATTATTGAAACATTGGGGAAGATATAGTACTTTTCGACCTCATACACTTATCTATATATACGTCATTATGCACTCAATATATATAAATAGATATCAAACTTACTAATTCTGCACCGCTTCTCAGAAAGTTTTACCAATTTTGTTTAAAGTTGAATGCCACTGTTTTTCATTACTTAATTGGATGATTAGCTCAGATTTTAATCGCCTGTTTGACTGAAAGTGAGGCTAAAATGTAATCTATTTTTAGAATAAAAAATTGTAGCCTTTTTTAGACATAAAAACATCTTATTTTTATTCACCAATTGACTTCAAGCTGTAACGTGTACGTCCTCATTATAACTATGTGTTGCATGACAAAACTAACAGAAGATGTACCTACCACATATACATATTGCATAGGTGTATCCACACAATAACTGTACTATACATATTTTTAAACGTTATTTATTTACAAATTAACTCATAGTCAAATACTTGCATTTTATTATTGTGAATATATCATCTTTGATGGATATTGACATGACTATATATGTCATTGTTCTACAGGTTTACATATATGAAAATGGCAACCATACGTACATGAATAGAACTAGGCTGCTGTGTAAAAGCTTACCCTTGAATTGAAATGGTTGATGTGATACATTACTAACGGTACAAAGCATATTTTCGACGGAGTCCAATAATACCTGCTATAGTTTCTCATCTCTTACTCATTCGAAACATATGTTACTGTTACTCACACGTTATGTTTCTATATATAAGTAAATTGTTCAGTTTTATATCTTCACAATACAATTATTTTCTAAGCTAATCAAACAACCTCATATTGAACTTTACTGAATTGCTTTCATATTGTTCTGTTTATTATTATGGCTGAAATACAAAGAGAAAGACGAGGTGAGAGCTAACGGTCTAGACGTGAACATGCAAGAGAGCAAACTATTTCAAATAGAAGGTCCCAATCAACTGAAAACTCTCATTTGAGTCAACCAGGTATTTATTTTATTATTATAATTTTACCTACAACTAAATCCAAACGTGTTATAGGCTAGAATTTAATTCCCATCCTACCATCAACCACTACCATTTTTGCAACTAATCTTTCTGTTGGAGTTAAACATGCAAAGCTTTGTTTCATTACTGCTCTACGTTATATACATAATGAAAAAACACTATATTAGCTTTTGATAATATCTATCTAAAATGCGTTTTAAACATATTCATCTAAAATATACTTTGTAATTAAACTTTGATTAGCATTACATAATTGGTTACATAAAACTAAATATACATATACGGTCAAATATTGGGTGCACTGGAAACAAACAAAAACAGAATGTCAGGACTAAGCTAAAGTTATTCCCACTTAATGCATGCAACTTAATTTTCCTGTACACTAAGTCATTGCTGAGGAAAAAACTATCAGCCTTCTATTTGTTTACAACCAAAACGCAACTTAAATTGAGAACACAAATTCAATCCCCTAAACTGTAATGTGTACACTCTATATATAACCCATCCATAATATTAATGCTTATTAATGCTTTCATCCTATGTATGCATAGCCGCCCTCATTAGTTATATATCAACATTTCTTAGTTATTTATTGTATATATAAACCACGCTTAATTCACACAAAATTATTCTTAGCATTTAATTTACGTCAAAATCTATCGATGTCAGATGGAATGCACCCATACGAAGAAAGATATCTACGAGCATGACTAAATTTGTGATAATATAGCATAAATTAGCAAATAGTAATGGATTCATAGCTCCTACTTTTTGTCATGAATTGAAGATAATGCGTTGCATACCATAAAACACAACATCTTTTAGATCATTTCAACACCTGCATACATTCATACATACATATCAAAAATTCATCACAAAACTAATAAATCACAGTGATTATAGGGAGAGAGTTGCGTGTGCTTCCAACATGCTATTTGACCATGAAGCCTCTTCGGAGTTAAAATTGCACACAGCAATTTTAAAGCTTGCGACTGGCTTAATGAAGTTAAAATTGCACACATCCCATAAAGTCTTAATGAAAAGCATAAACATGAAGACTGCACTCACAGTACACTGCCAGGCACACATATATTTAACCTGTCATGGAAAATTAAGTTTAGATTGATTGCTATGGATAAATTAAAAAGAAAAAAAACATATAACTTCATTTCATTATATTTAACGAATACAGGTAGTCGTATATTGCACACGAATCATCTACCTAAAATACACCTTTGTCCTCACTTGCATAAACCAGAGATAGTATGATCATCTCAAATAATCGGTGACCCAAAATTTTGATTTAATCGTCAAAATTACAGTAATATGATGTTTGGCATCGCCATTATTGTTTAAGCATATGCCCGTATGCTATAGTATGATGAAGAATGTGAAAGGCTTGCGCTTTAGCTGGCGCAGTCCACACCATACCTTTGCTTTGAAATTCCTGGAAAATGTTAAAAAAATCGTGTTATGATTGCATTACAACATATAGTTTATAGACAAAGAGATTTGTTGTCAATTTGACAGCTTATTAGAGGTAGAAAATGGGTTGAAAGTTAAAATATTGATCATGACGGTAGTTAGGGATACTGCATGAGAACGTGGCTACAAAACATTTATAATGTAACAAAATTAAAAAGGATATTTTAGACATATCAAAAGCTTCATTTTCTGCTCTCTTTTTAATTACTTTCAGCTGCATATGGTATAATGGAGTGTATAACTGTTAACCCGCCTTTTGGCAAGGCCGCAGACAGACGGGTTTAACTTAATCAACTGCATGTTCGTCGAGGCTAGGGTACGATGGATATAGTCGACTGGATGGATGGATGACGCAACGTGCTTGGGAGATGGAAATATGATTGGATAAAGATGAATCAACTATAATTTGGGTTTGGGAAAGATGGTTCGGCATTAAACATGGTTCGACATGGTGGAGGTTCAGCACAAATGGTTCATCTGACATTCACGTTCGAATAGCGTTCAAGAGTACTTGGCATACATATAGCGTCCGGCATACATGAGTGGTTCGGCATTCCAGGAAAACTCGGCATTCAGTAGCGCTCGGCATCCAGGAGCGCTCGGCATTAAGAAGCGCTCGGCATTAGAGATCGTTCGGCATGATGGGCGCTCGGCATTAGAAACTGTTCGGCATCAGACATGGTTCGGCATGGTGGAGGTTCGGCACTAAGGATCGTTCGGCATTAGATGGAGCGCTCGGCATAAATCTCGTTCGGCATCTGGAGACGTTCGGCAGTGGACGGATCGTTCGGCATCAAGGATCGTTCGGCATTAGATGGAGCGCTCGGCATAAATCTCATTCGGCATTAGATGGAGCGCTCGGCATAAATCTCGTTCGGCATCTGGAGACGTTCGGCAGTGGATGGATCGTTCGGCATCAAGGAGCGTTCGGCATTGGATGGGTCGTTCGGCATACCTCACCTCGCTCGGCATCGCACCTCACACCTCGGTACCTCGATACCTCGCACCTCCATACCTCGATACTCCATACTTCGGTACCTCGCACCTCACACCTCGGTACCTCGCACCTCACACCTCGGTACCTCGCACCTCACACCTCGATACCTCGCACCTCCATACCTCGGTACCTCGGTACCTCGATACTCCATACCTCGGTACCTCGCACCTCACACCTCGGTACCTCGCACCTCACACCTCAGTACCTCGATACCTCACACCTCCATACCTCGGTACCTCGATACTCCATACTTCGGTACCTCGACACCTCGACACCTCGATACCTCGACACCTCGATACCTCGGTACCTCTGTATCTCGATACCTCGCACCTCCCCTCGTTCGGCATACGAACTGCTCAGGATTGGTCGGCATAATGAAGTAGGGTTCAGCTATGACCTTGATGGGCCCAAACTACTCAGGAGGCCCAACAACCTGGTTTTGCCTATAAATACAACATGTGGGTCTCCAGATGGGGGATCTTCTTTCTGCTCTCTTACTTTCTCTTTTCTAAGGCTAAGGCAACTCTGCCATTTTGTAACTGTAATCGATTATTACAGCAATAAGAAGTAAACTTCTGGAGTGGACGTAGGCCGGAGTTAGCCGAACCACTATAAAATCTGTTGTTCTTTACTGCTTTCATTTCAGTTTTAACCGTTCTTCACATTATTACTCTCTACATACATTCTATCTCTGAGCTGTGACTGGTATTTGGTGCTTTTATCTGGATTTGGGGGTTAGTGACCAATTTTGGCGCTAACAATAATGGACCCAAGGCAACAAAAATCAAATTGAAATAAATATAAATAGTATAAATTAATAGTTAACAAAGTTGAAGTTTATTTTTCATTTACTGTTTCAACTACATATTATATAAAAAAACATGATTCAAACTATATAGAACATTTATTATTTCTTTTAGGACAATCAATCATAAAGAAAGAGGACAATCAACTCAAACACGTAGAAGGCCAAGGATTCTAACATCTGATGTTCCCGATAATTTTTTTTAACTTAACTACTCACTTTCTCATTTACATTGTATTTTTGTCATTCTAATCATTCCAATGATGGTAATCATTTAGGATCATCTGAATATGAAGAACACATGATTACTCGATCCACTTTCATGACAAGCTATAATTGTGGTTGAAATTTTATTGCTACACAGTATTTTCACAACCACATGCTACCTGCTCCTACCTACTGCCCATTTTATGGCTCAAAGATATTCTTTCATGAGACATTGGAGATTTGCTGTAAGAATGGTAAAATTACCATTCAAAGACCAACAACACCTCAACAGCTACTAGATTTGTATATTGATCAAACCGAAGTTGGTACGCATTTTAGAAGTAACATAAGGTCTTATAACAATGCTTTTGCTTTTACATCGATGGGTACTAACATTGTAGCTTAGCAAATGTAATAAATGGAGTTTATTCATATCATGCACAAGGCTCTGTATATCATAGCATCGGTAGTTCTTTACCTATGCATGGAATGAGACCAAGATATTTGCAGTTATATATTTATGATACTGACCACGAGATTGAAAATAGACAACATGATAATGCAGCAATGAGGCCAAACCTACTTTTGATATTAAAACATATTTTAGATATCCACAATCCTTTTGTACAAGTATTTCGACATTTGAGCCAGCGGGATGATATACAAAATTGTAGAATAAGAATAAAAGAGCTTGCAGTAAATAGACACATTCATGAGTTACCAACCGCATCACAAGTAGCAGGTATCATTGTAGGAGATGAAGAAGATACCAATTTGAATAATAGGGACATTATAGTTCAAACAAGAAGTGGAAATTTACAAAGGGTTCAGATACTGCAGGGTTTTATGATCCATTACAATATCCACTTTTATTACCATATGGTGAACATGGATGGGATCTACACATACATAACAATGGAGCCACAACAATAAGTTGTAGAGCTTATTATTCTCATCTTTTGCAGGTGAATAACATACCATTTACCTTAACTTACTTTTATTTTTATAATCATTACTGATTTGTTTATGTGTTTAGATACGACCAATAGAGATGTCACTAATTTTTCATGGCGGTCGCCTATTGCAGCAGTATGTGGTTGACAATTATGTTAAAATAGAAACTACGAAACTAAGGTACCTCTGTAACAATCAAGATACTATTAGACCTGAATTATATCAAGGTTTACAGGATGCTCTAACTTCTGGAGAGATAACCGCCGGTTAGTAATACTTCATAACCAATTATTTATTATGTTTCTTTAACTTTATATGCAAAAATTATATATTGTAATTTTTTTTCATTTTACTATAACCTTTAGGAAATGTTGGTGTTCAAAAAATTCTTTCATCATCTCACACCGGTAGTCCTCGAGATATGCATAATCGATATTAAGATGCAATGGCAATAGTGCGAAGGTATGAAAAACCTGATTTATTTATTACAATCACATGTAATGTTAAGTGGTTAAAGATTACACAAGAACTACTACCCGGTCAACAAGCACAAGATAGACCCGATTTAACAACAAGGATATTTCATGCAAAATTAGAACAACTAAAACAGGACTTATATGAAAAAGGCGTATTAGGTAAAGTCATTGTGCATGTGCACGTCATTGAGTTTCAAAAGAGAGGTCTACCTCATTCACATATATTAATTATTCTACATGAAAATGATAAGATTAACAACCTTGACGATTATGACGCTTTAGTGAGGGCTGAAATCCCAGATAAAGATTTAGAACCATAATTACATGCTGCAGTTATAAAACAAATGGTTCATACTCCATGCAGTCGTTTCAACGCTAATGCCACGTGCATGAAAAATAATCAATGTAAGAAAGGATTTCCAAAGTCTTCTACACCTATAACTTTACAGGAAGTGATTTGTATCCGATTTATAGAAGACATGGTAATGGAATAAAAGTACAAAGAGGTGGACAAATAATTGACAATCGTTGGGTCGTTCCTTATAACCCTTATTTACTATTAAAATACGATTGTCAAATAAATGTTGAAATATGCTCAAGTATTACATCTGTGAAATATTTATATAAATATGTTTATAAAGGATCGGATCGTGTTTCTGTAAACGTATCTTCTAACACTAACGATGAGGACGAAATTTCTCGGTTTGTTAACGCTAGATGGATTTGTGCACCTGAGTCAATATGGCGAATATTTAAATTTCCACTAACTTCTATTTCTCCTTATGTTATAGGACTACGAATACATCTTCCAAATGCACAACAACTACAATTTAGTGCAAACGAAAACCTAGAAACTATTTTGAGTGATGAACATAGATCTAAAACAATGCTTACTGAATTTTTCACTACGAATATTAACGATGTAAATGCACGTCAATACATATACTACGAATTTCCTGGAAAATATTGGTAGGAATATAAACATAAAGAATGGATACGTAGACGAAACAATCGTAAGGTAATTGGTCAAATTTATACAGTATCTCCTACAAAAGGTGATCGATTTTATTTACGATTACTTTTAAACCATGTTAGAGGTCCGACAACTTTTACGCACTTACTTACCGTTAATGGAACTCAGTATAACACCTTTAAAGAAGCCGCAGAACATAGAGGTTTGCTCAAAAATGATAATAGTATAAAGGAATGTTTACGAGATGCTCAAACACACACATGCCCACCACTTTAAGAAGATTGTTCGTCACAATTTTAGTATATTGGGAGCCTTGCATGGTGCGAGAACTATGGGATGAGTTTTTACCATATTTAATTGAAGATTATCCTTCTACGCATACCATTAACCAAAATAATATATACTTAATAAATCGATGTCTTTTCGACCTTAATAACCTCCTAAAACAATATAACAAAACTATTTTTGACTATGACATCCCTCATAACAATTTAGATTTTTCCCACCACTATAATAGTTCAATCGTTATTTTAGAAGAACTATCTATAGAGATACCACAAACTGATATAGATTCTATAAATAACTTAAACACGGAAGAAAATGAAGCATTTCAACTGATCATGCATTGATTAAAAGAAAAAAATAACTCAATATATTTCATAGATGGTCCAGGAGGTATAGGAAAACCGTATCTTTATAAAGCGATTTTAGCCCATATATGAATCCAAGGCCTTATTGCTATTGTGGTTGCTACCTCTGGAATTGCTTCTCTAGCATTGCCTGGAGGTCGAACTGCGCACTCTAGATTTAAAATTCCTATCAAATTGGATTCTTCGTCAACATGTCACATTCCTAAACAATCTGATAATGCAAAACTATTGTGTTTGGCCACTGTTGTACTGTGGGATGAAGCAACAATGGCTCATCGTTATGCGTTTGAAGCCTTAGACAGAACGTTAAGGGACCTAACAGGTATAAATACACCATTTGGTGGGAAGATTATTATATTAGGTAGTGATTTTCGACAAGTACTACCCATTGTCGTAAAATGTACGATCATATTTGTGGACAAGTGTATATGTAATTCATTTAACACAAAATATGCGAGTGATAAACGATCAATCATATGTCGAATTACTTTTACGTATTGGAAATGGAATAGAACCTTATGTATAAGACGATCTTATTAAACTCCCAGATGATATTATTGTACCCAACACTAATGCAAGTTCTCTACGTCGTTTAGTTGAGGAAGTCTTCCCGACACTCCATGAAAATTTAGGTAACACTGATTATGTAATGAATAGATCAATATTAACACCAAGAAATGAAACAACGGATGAGATAAATAATACAACCATACATATGTTTCTAGGATAAGAACATGTTTATTATTCTTTTGATAGAGTTGAAGATGATACTACTAATTTGTATTAGCCGGAATTTCTAAACTTGCTTGCTTTAGGTGGCTTGCCACCGCATAAACTAACACTTAAAGTAGGATCACCAATAATGTTACTTAGAAATATAGACCCAAAAATTGTATTATGTAATGGAACAAGATTAATATGTCGTATCTTCCATAGAAATCTCATTGATGCAGAAATTACAGTTGGTCATTATCGTGGTACAAGGGTATTTATTCCACATATCCCCCTAAAGCCTTCTGAAAATATTAACATGCCTTTTAATTTAATTCGCAAACAATTCCCAATTATAATTTTCTTTAATAATTAATAAATCACAAGGACAAACCATTCCTTATGTTAGAATTTATCTTTCAGACCACGTTTTTAGTCACGGTCAACTATATGTTGCGTTGTCCAGAGGAGTTGCACGAAACTCAACAAAAGTTTTAGTACACGGAGGAAAAATTCCACGTAACAAGGGAACTCACACTAGAAATGTTGTGTACAAAGATGTTTTATTGTCGTGTAATAAAAACTTAAACTAATTAGAATTAAGAGTCTCTTTTCTGCCAAACTTTTTTAATATACATTATTCATCTTCATAATATCACTGAGTAATGTCATTCTACAATTACCAAAGGGACTTCATTATTTCACTTATATTTCAGTTACTTTTCTTAACCATGTATTAATTTATGCTCAACTTTGAAACTTTCATTTACATCAAAATATATAACAACAATAATTCTATATTTTTATGATCATTATACGAACATTTATTACATAAAATGATCCCTAAAAAAAAGTTTTTAACTCCACCATCACCTATTATTTACTGATGCCGGTCTCAACCCCAGATAAAGGAGGAGAGAAAACATTTTATGAACAAATGGTGACATTTTTCTTCATTCACGTAATCGGACTGCAACAATATATTCACGTTTTGTAGGTTACATTAAAACGAATTTAACTCACGGTTATCTTTGCACACATCCAACGGACGTGCCATACATACTGGTTGGTATAATAGCAATTATCATGAATAATTTTTAATATTAATTTATATGGTTTTATAATTCAAATATGATCATTCTAATTAATTTAAGTGATAAGAAAATGTTTTCAAATTTTGTTTACAAATATATGTACGTTAAAGTATAAGTGAAAATGTGACCCGGAATCGGTTCTCCGATTGGCAACGGTTTATCGAACGAAAGTTGTTCAGAATCAATGCAACGTTGTTTATATATGATGTACACATATATAACATACAAATTCATCCACTAACATGCACATGAACATATGTATTCATACATATATACTTATACACTTAAAAATACATACATAATATAAAATATATAAGATATTTTAAGCAAGCTTCCTCCTTAAGCTTACATAAGTCAACATATGCATAACCTAAATTGATGAAATCGATGGGCGCATGGGAGAGAGGGGTTTGGCCGTGCCTATGGGAGGGGGAGGTGTGTTGGAGAAACCATGAAATGGTGATGCAAAAGGTGATGTGTGCATGTCTTCTTTTACACTCTTCTTTTCATATAAATACCCTACCCTCTTCTCTTCATTTTCATTCCTTTTATTCTTTATATTTTATCAGCTTTATCTTCCACTTTAATGGCTTCTATCCTAAGAGAAATAATGTCAAAATTTATTTTAAAAGAAATTTAATTTTAATATATACATATATATACACTTAAGCACCTTAAAACTATTCCAAAACCCCACTCTTCCTCTCTACACTCCACGGACACCCACATACAAGCCAAAGGCCGAGCCTTCCACCTTCCCAACCCTAGGCCGTGAGCTCCTTTAGCCATCCCCAAGCAAGGCCGAGCCATCTTGGAGCTTAAGTCCGAAGGATCGTGAAATTTAGAATCCAAATAGCGGAGCTATAACCAATTTTTAGTTAGTCGTTTAAAACCGAGGTGAGAACTCCTAAACTATTATATTATATTTTGATGATGATATGATGTTTGAAAATGGATGTTTATTATGATTTGATCATCAAGTATGGATGTTTTCATTTGAATGTTGAAAATATATGCAAGTCACGGAAATACACGTCGATAAGCACAAAGGAAATCACTTTCCTCTACATTAATGAATTGGTGTGTATGGAATGTCAAATATCTTTAAAAAATGCTTTAAAATGAGTTTGAAATGTTGTATAAACATTTGAAAGTGTTTTGGCGAAGTTTGAATGAGAATTGAAAAATTAGTCAAAAATAGGCGCGTCGTGTAACGGCAGTTCGCGATTTCACGCCATAAAAGTCAAACAAGTGTAAAAGATGGAATATGGCTCGGGATTCTTCGACATAAGAATTTTCCAAACTATTATATACATAGTTTTCCAACGAAGAAAGGAAATCGAGATTTCGAGGAGTAGATTTTGAGATATGAGTAAAACAAGCTTTTTGAAAAATCGCGGTTTTGCTGTTCATGATCCAAAACTGGATTTCTTAGAAAATGATGTTTTAAAATTGTTTAAAAATGTGGAATAAATCTTTTAAAAATGTTTTGAATGTGATTTGAGTAATAAAAAAGAATTTTCAATTAATAAAAAGTCGTTTTGATCAATATAGCTTAAAAGAGCACTTTCCGCAGCACTTTTCTATAACTTTTGAAATATAGCTTTAAATTTAAAAATTCTTTTCCAAATCTTTTATAAATGTTTTTAAATGGATAATTAAGTGTTTTAATAATGAATTGAGGTTTTTATAACTTTATTAAAAGAGTTTAAATAAATGTTTAAAGAAAGGCTATTATAATTAAGTGGTTTAATCTTGGTTCTAAAAGCCGACGAGTAGACTGGATTTTTCTATTCATGAGATCTGGATGTGAGGTACTTAAACTAAGGAGATGTTCAGGAGAAACCAGTGCCCTGGCTCACCCGGCCTCTTTCCTGGGCGAGGGATAGATAAGGTCGAAATGTCAGAAACGAGTTAAGTATAAAAAGGTTTTAATTTTCCAAATTTAAATTAAATACAACTTGATTGTATAGAAATGATCTTCTTACACTTGGTGTTAAATCCCGAAGAGGGAAATCGTAATTTTCATGGAATTTAAAAGGTGATTTCGCCGTTATTTCACCCATAGTATTTGTTGAATACGGGAGTTGATATTGAGTAGAATTAGATGATTTCTATAGATTTTGCTCACTTAATATTTATTGGTTTTGGATTAACATCCTAGATAACATGGTTTTAGCCAAATCAAAATTATTAGTTTGAATTTAGAAATCTTTGTCAAGATTTAAATGAAATAATTTAGAGTTAGTTTAATTCCTATACTTAAAATTTATTGGTTTGGATTTATAGCAAACGATGTCTTGAATAACATTATTTTTGATCCATTTTAAAGGTTATGATTTGGAAATCTTTGTTAAGATTTAAATAAATGATTTGGAAATATTTTCCTAGGAAAAGATGAAATGATTTGGAATTTAAAAATGGTTTTATGTAATCAAAGTATTTGAGAAGAGAGGTTTAATGATTCCGTATACACCGGAAAGAATGTTTTAGAAATATATATCTCCAAAAGAAATTTTGGTAAAAAGCACATAATCAATTAAAGAATGATTCCCTATTCACAGAACCTCTTATTATCGATGATTGGTTCGAAGTACCAGGGACAGATCTGGGGTAATTCCTATCCAAAAACCACTTCAAACCAATGTATGCGTTCGAAAATGAAGACTTGATAAAGAAAATAAAGGATGAAGACCGAAGATTTTCGAGGTGAAAGGACTGCTTGTTGATAATTCTGGTTAGCTCCCAAATACTAAAGTAGCAGTGGTCCCTTCATTTCTAAAACTTTTTGGGTTACAAGGACTTTTCACTACTAATCCTAGGCTTAAATCTCAATAAGATGGGGTAGGACGGTGCCCTCGGTTTCATTCAGTCCTAGAATGAACTTGTATGGACGGATGTCTGACATCACATTCTTGAAATTTCATAGTTGACTTTTATAAATATAAACGTGTTTGGCAGCGGAGAAGGCAACTTCTCTTAGCTGAACACCCTTCTCTAAGACGTATGATGTGACGCCCCACCTCTATACCCATGCTAACCAAGAACACTACGAGGTAGTGCTGTCAATTAGCACGGAGAATAAGGCTGTGGAGGAGCGACCATCCATGTAACTTCTTTGTGCGAGCACCGATATGTCAGATAGAATAGAATGCATATCTTTTAAGGAGGAAATCCGACATACCGATACAAACTCAAAGCTATCACACGGTGGCTATATATAATCTTCGGAAACAAACATAGAAGTAATCATAACATAATCAGTCACAGACATCCATATCACAAAGGCGGAAAAAGATATGAATATATATATAACACTTGAAAGTGTACATCAGAGTAGTGGTCAGAAAGATCCACAATAATACAAAAGGAATAGCAACATGTGCTATACAAAAGAATACATCAATGAGTCTATATCTCAAATGTGTACAATCAAAAACTACTAATCTAAGTAGTTAGCCAAAAGTCAGAGTAATCCTGAAGAGAAGTCAAGCAGAAGCACCTGTAACATCTCGGTCTGACCCGAGTATTATTTATAAGAAAATAATAAACGGATCAGTCTAGCTATAAATATCAGATGATATGGTATAAAGTAAAAGACATGGTATGAACATGTAATAACCATAATGGCATACTACTATAAGTATGTAATTGAAAATCAACAAGAGATTAATCAATATCACAAGAATCTTCTCAAAGATAAAATGGGGTATCATACCCTAAACTTGTATTCATAACAAGTCAATAACACATGAATTCACCAATACACAAAAACTGATATCATATCAATGAAAATCATGAAAATTGGTGAAGCACAAATTCCAGAAATCAACACACGAAATCCAGAAAACACATAAAAAGAGGGAAGGCCTAACACATGAACGGGAGCATGAAAACTCACCAACGCGTATAACACATGAACGAGAAGCTATCTCATGGAAGCTATCCATTAAATTTTAACACATGAACGGCCCGAAGACCATGGGGCGCTACCCCACATATGTGATGGTGAAACATCACACAAACGGGGTTTAGTCTCCCTCGTAGACAAAGAGACATCGCACAATTGCTAGTCTAAATCAAACCACAAAAATGATCGTCATGATCATCGAGAAGTGTTAATCACACAAAGCTAGTAAATATATGAGTTTAGCTTCATGTCCCATAACCACTTGCTTAACTTAAATATTTACGAACAAGCTGTATATCTTCACTAGGAAATTGTCACAAAAGGGTTCAATCGAACAAGTCCAAGAGCTAACCGACGAAGTGAACGCAAGCGTTTCATACCACTCGTTTTACTAAGTCGTTTAATTCGATTTCTCATCCGAGTGAGGTAAAGGCTTGTATATACTAATAGATTGGAAAACGGTTTTGTAAACGAGTTTGGTATTAAAAATAGAGTTAAAAATGTTTTGATAAAAGAGTTTTGATATTTACTACTAGTATTGAAACCTTCATATTTTTAAAGTGACAAAACACAAAAATGATTGTAGAACAATCAATCACAGAAATTCACATACGAAGACGTGAATAAAATCCAAGGAAATCAGCTCAAAATACATCAAAGTGGAAGTTCTGTTGAATGTTTTTCAGATAAGATCCCCTACGGAGGGGGGTCCAGGGGGGTGGCAACCCCCCTAGGTGGGGGTGCGGGGGCAACACCCCCGCTATGGGGTTCGACCTGCCCGGTCAGGTCGCAGAGGTCCAGGGGGCAGCGCCCCGTCCAAAACGGTATGACCTAGTGAAGACAAGCGACCTAGTGAAGCCAAGCGACCTACGACCTAAAGGTAAAGCGGGCGAGCGACCTAATGGATAGGTGGTCGAGCGACCTAGTGGAATAGGTGGTTGAGCGACCTAACGAGGTTAATAAGGCCGAGCGACCTAACATAAGGCACGACCTATAATGTCTGGGCGACCTAAATAGGCGAGCGACCTAAGTGGTAAACAGGTCGAGCGACCTAAAGGAAGTGAAAGGGGTCAAGCGATCTAATAGTGGTGAGCGACCTAACTAGGTTGCACATGCGAGCGACCTAACAGGGGTGAAACCGAGCGACCTAGGGCCAGCGACCCAATGCAAACGACCTAAATGCAAATAGGTCAAACGACCTAAAGGAGGCGCGACCTAAGGCCAGCGACCTAAAGGTGAAGTGACCTAAAGGAGTAGCTACCTAAGGAAATGCAGGCCGAGCTATTGCCGAGCTACCTAACAACCCTGTGGCGAACGACCTAACTCCAAACGAGCTAATATGAGCATATAAGGTCGAACGACCTAGCTGCAAACGACTTAAGGCCAAACGACCTAAAAAGGAACGACCTAAGCACGCGAGCGACCTAAGTCCAGAACGAAGGTTTGTAAGCATGTCTTCTCCAATGCCGAACGACCTAAGCTCGGAATTTTGCCAAAACACTAAAAATTGGGTTTTTCACCAATTCAATCCAAACCAAATGCAAATACATGTGCACAAGTGATAGGGAATCATTCCCAACAGTCCAATGATAGATATAGGCAAGATGTGAGATTAAAAATCTCACCTTTTCACTAAAATGGATGAAGATGAAGCTTGAAAGCAAGGAGAAGCAATCCAAAGCTTGAATCCAATATCTTCTACTTGAATTTGGAGTTGAATGTTGGATTTGTAATTGAATTTGAGTTTGGAGTTTTAATTTCCCATTCCCACCACCATTTTTTTGATGAAGCTTGAATGTTAAAACAAATGATGAATGAAGTGAGGAAGAGGGTTGAGCTGAACTAAAGAAGGTGCAGTCCAAACCAAAGTCACAAGCGGGAAAAAGTAGCGAGAATTCCACTAACTCCAAACATATCGAAGTTTACACTCAAAACGATCGCAAACGTCATTTTGAACTCAATGGAAGTGGTCTCGAGTCCTAATTTGACCGTATGCAAAAAGTAGCTTTTCGGACCAAAATCCGATTAACGATAAAATATTTAAACAAAATATTTGAATATAAAATCGATAAATATGCGGGTTGTTACAGACTCCCCTCCTTAAAGAAATTGCGTCCACGCAATATATAAGATGGAATTAAAAAGTAACAACCATAAAAGCATATTAACACAAAAGAACTTTAAAATAAGAAGTTTACCTTAAAGAGCATGAGAAAGTAAGTCCGGATGTGTTCGCTCGATGAATTCTCTAGTTTCCCAAGAGCAATCCTTAGGATTTGAGGACCATTGAACTTTAACAAGCGGAACATCTTTATTTCGAAGTCATTTGATCTCCGAAGCAATAATTCGAACAGGATGCTGCTCATAAGTTAAATTAGGTGAAACTTCAATCTCTTCCACAACACCGGGCTCAAGAATAGAATCGGAATCCCGAAGGCACTTCCGTAATTGAGAAACATGAAACACGTCATGCATGGCAGAAAACTGAGCCGGTAATGAAAGGCGATAAGCCATGGAACCAATACGTTCAGTGATAGGAAATGGCCCAATATATCGAGGCGCTAACTTTCCCGATCGACTGAAGCGTACAACACCCTTCATAGGTGAAACATGAATAAATACAAGATCTCCCACAGAAAATTCTAATTTTCTTCTTCGATTATCGGCATAGGATTTTTGTCTACTCTGGGCTTCTTTCATCCTATGTCGAATAAGTTCAATCTTTTCTGTGGAATCACGAATAAAATCTGGACCTAAGACCAGCTTCACACCGGTCTCAAGCCAACAAGAAGGAGATCGGCATGGCCTTCCATAGAGTGCCTCAAAAGGAGCCATACCAATGCTAGATTGGAAGCTTTTATTATAGGAAAATTCAACAAGTGAAATATGATCTTCCCAACTTCCACCAAAGTCAAGAACACAAGCTCGAAGAAGATCTTCAAGTGTTTGATTCACACGCTCAGTTTGTCCATCGGACTGAGGGTGATAAGCGGTGCTAAAATTAAGCTTCGTTCCCAAAGCTTTTTGAAGACTCTTCCAGAATCCACTAGTAAACAATGGATCCCGATCACTAACAATGGAAGAAGGAACTCCATGCAGTTTAACAATTTCTTTGATAAAAAGTTTGGCCAGAAGAGGAACGGTTCGGTTCGACCGAACGGGAATAAAATGGGCATATTTAGTAAGTCTATCAACAATCATCCATAAGCTATTATGACCCGAACGAGAACGGGGAAGGCCATCAATAAAATCCATGGAAATTTGATCCCACTTCCAAACTGGAATTTCCAATGGTTGCAATAACCCACCAGGACTTTGATGTTCAGCCTTAACAAGTTGGCAAGTCATGCAACACTTAAGAAAGTTAGCAATATCAGCTTTCATTCCCTCCCAGTAATAAAGCCGCTTCATATCTGCGTACATTTTACTGCTACCGGGATGAATAGAATACCTGGAATGGTGAGAATCTTCTAGAATATCTTTACGAAGATCTCCAGTATTTGGTACGATAAGTCTACCAAATTTTCGAATGCCGCCACGAAAATCGATATCAAAGTCTTTCAAACCTTCAATATCGGTTTTATCCCTAAGATTTTGGCCAAGCAAAGCCAATTCAGGATCTAGCTGTTGAGCTTCAAGAATGCGGTCTAATAGAGAAGGATGAGCCTCAAGGCTACATAAAACAAAGGATGAACATAAATCGGAGACACGATCTCGAATTTCACAAGTGGATAAAACCTCGAGATCCCTCCATTCGGATATCATCATTGAAACAACCGCTTGTTGCTTGCGACTAAGTGCATCGGCAACTCGATTTCCCTTTCCGGGAGTATAAAGGATATCAAGATCATAAGAGGCAAGGAACTCGAGCCAACGCTGTTGGCGCAAATTAAGTTCCTTTTGAGAGAATAAATATTTTAAAGACTTATGATCAGTATAAAGTACAAATTTCTCTCCCAAAAGATAATGTCGCCAAATTTGAAGGGCGAAAACGATAACCGCGAGTTCTAAATCATGTGTGGCATATCTAGTTTCCGCCAGCTTCAATTGCCTAGAAGCATAAGCAATAACACGTTCTTTCTGCATAAGAACGGCACCCAAACCAACGCGACTAGCATCGGTATAAACAACAAAATCTTGGTTCCCTTCGGGAATAACAAGAATGGGAGCATTAGAAAGGAGTTCTTTTAATTTCTGAAAAGAAGTTTCACATTTGTCCGACCAAATGTATTTAACACCTTTCTTTGTTAAGCCAGTAAGAGGAACGGCAATCTTAGAAAAGTCTTTTATGAAGTGGCGGTAATAACCTGCCAATCCGAGAAAGCTATGGATTTCAGTCACACTCTCCGATCTCTTCCAATTTTGAATCGCTTCAATCTTTGAAGGATCCACTGATATTCCGGATTCGGAAATAATATGATCGAGAAACTTCACACTAGATTGCCAAAAATGGCATTTGGAAAATTTTGCTTTTAATTGATTGCTCCTAAGAGTTTCCAATACAATCCGAAGATGCTTTTCATGTTCCTCTTCGGTTTTAGAATACACAAGAATATCATCAAATAAAGATGAGAACAAACCGATCGAGGAAATCTTTGAAAACTCGATTCATAAGGTCAACGAAATAAGCCGGAGCATTCGTTAATCCAAATGGCATAACTAGCCATTCATAAGATCCATATCGTGTATGGAACGAAGTCAAAGGAATACTATCCTCTGCAATACGAAGCTGATGAAAACCGGTGGCCAATTCCAATTGTGAAAAGACTCTAGCACCACTAAGCTGATCAAACAGATCATCAATCCGAGGTAAAGGATATTTATTCTTAATAGTAAGATCATTAAGCTTGCGGTAGTCAACGCAAAGCCTAAGTGTACCATCGGACTTATTTACGAAAATAGCTGAAGCTCCCCAAGGCGAGGAACTAGAGCGAATAAGTTGCTTCGTCTCTAACTCGGATAATTGTTTGCGCATCTCTTCATTCTCCTTATTAGACATGCGATAAGGAGGATGAGTAATAGGTTGAGCTCCAGGTATAAGATTAATTTTGAACGCAATTGCTCGCTTAGGTGGTAGTCCTAAAACGGGCTCAAAGATGTCGGAAAATTCACGAACGACGCGAATAAGAGAAATGACATCCTCCTCATCATCATTGTCATCATCACGAGGATTTAAAGAATATAAGGATGCAACTAAAGCGGAATCCGAATCTTTAAGAATAATAGAAATCTGCTTAACAGATAGCGGATGTCGAAGACAAATAGTTCGCTCAGGACATAGGATATGAGCTTCATAACGATTAAGCCAATCCATACCCAAAATCATTCCAAAGCCTAAGTAACGCATGACATGCAAATCGGCTAGGAAAGAAAAATCACACAAAATAATCTCGACATCTTTACAAAGCAGACTAAGAGTTGCGGATCCACCAACCGGATTCGCAATTCTTAAAGAAGTCATTAAAGCAACAACACTTAAAGAAAAAGTATCGATAAGTTCCTTTGATATAAAAGAATGGGATGCACCCGTATCAAAGAGAACTCTAATAGGTTGATCATGAAATATAATAATGCCATCAAGGACAGAATGAGACATACCTTGACCGCGAGATGTGTTGCCAGGGGCTTGAGCAACGTTTAACTTTCCCTCCTTGTCTTGAAGCTTAGGTCATTGGTGCATAAAATGATCTGGACTTTTACAATAGCGGTAAGAGCGGGGCTTTGAACACTTGTTCGAAAAATGGCCCTTAGCACCATAGTTGAAGCATTTCTTATCACTGGGAGAAAATGCCTTTGCAGCAGGAGTTGCTTGCTTACCCTTTTTGTTGGGATAAGGACCTTTGAACTTGTTAGGCCTTTTCTTGTTGTTGAAGTTTGGTTTGGCAGCCACCACTTCAACATCACTATCCTTATCAGCTTCTTCAAGACGAAGGGCGATATCAATCAGTTGATCGAAAGAAACTTCTAATTTTAGAAGTAATGGCTTCTTGAGATTCTTGCTTAAGCCATAGACGAACCTCTGGTTCTTCTTCAATGGGGTGTTGATGTATTCAACCCCATATTTGGACAGTGACTCGAAGGATGCGACATAATCTGTCACGGAAGATTCACTTTGAACAAGGTATATGAAACGTCGAGCCAATGTCACTTTCTCTGCTTCTGGTACGAATTTCAATTCGAAGCGTTCCCGGAATTGCTCCCAGGTGAGATTCGCTTCATTAATCTCAGAAAGAAGAAGTTCGTACCAATCCAATGCTCTCTCTTGGAGCATACTGGAGGCCACCTGAACACGGTGAAGATCGACAAGATTCATGCGAGAAAAGATTCTATCGCATGTTCTTAACTAAGCCTGGACCTCGATAATAGTTTCGGAACCTTTGAATGGTTTCCCACCTAAGTTGGTATAATCGTTGCACAAACGTGCAAATCCAGACTTAGGATGAGTAGGTTCCTGATTAGGACCAGCTGCTTGAGCATTCTTTACTAAATCAAGAAGCTGCTGAGCAGTCATGAAAACTCCATCCTGGGGAGTAACAGTAGATGGTCCAGCTCTGGGATGGCCTGGTCTAGACATTCTCTTTTTTAAGAAAGAGAGAAGAAGAAAAAGGTTATTCACCAAATGAATATCAAGCAATCTTGATAGATGAAACAAGGAATCATAAAGAAAACAGGATGAATCGGTTCGAAGACTCGAACTAAATCCTGAAACACAACTCCTAAGGTGGACTTAGGACGATGATCCTTGTTAAGTTATTCTACATTGTTCCGAAGTTTGGCTCCGATACCAAGCTGTGACGCCCCACCTCTATACCCACGCTAACCAAGAACACTACGAGGTAGTGCTGTCAATTAGCATGGAGAATAAGGCTATGGAGGAGCGACCATCCATGTAACTTCTTTGTGCGAGCACCGATATGTCAGATAGAATAGAATGCATATCTTTTAAGGAGGAAATCCGACATATCGATACAAACTCAAAGCTATCACACGGTGGCTATATATAATCTTCGGAAACAAACATAGAAGTAATCATAATATAATCAGTCACAGACATCCATATCACAAAGGCAGAAAAAGATATGAATATATATATATATATATATATAACACTTGAAAGTGTACATCAGAGTAGTGGTCAGAAAGATCCACAATAATACAAAAGGAATAGCAACATGTGCTATACAAAAGAATACATCAATGAGTCTATATCTCAAATGTGTACAATCAAAAACTACTAGTCTAAGTAGTTAGCCAAAAGTCAGAGTAATCCTGAAGAGAAGTCAAGCAGAAGCACCTGTAACATCTCGGTCTGACCCGAGTATTATTTATAAGAAAATAATAAACGGATCGGTCTAGCTATAAATATCAGATGATATGGTATAAAGTAAAAGACATGGCATGAACATGTAATAACCATAATGGCATACTACTATAAGTATGTAATTGAAAATCAACAAGAGATTAATCAATATCACAAGAATCTTCTCAAAGATAAAATGGGGTATCATACCCTAAACTTGTATTTATAACAAGTCAATAACACATGAATTCACCAATACATAAAAACTGATATCATATCAATGAAAATCATGAAAATTGGAGAAGCACAAATTCCAGAAATCAACACACGAAATCAAGAAAACACATAAAAAGGGGGAAGGCCTAACACATGAACGGGAGCATGAAAACTCACCAAACGCGTATAACACATGAACGAGAAGCTATCTCATGGAAGCTATCCATTAAATTTTAACACATGAACGGCCCGAAGACCATGGGGCGCTACCCCACATATGTGATGGTGAAACATCACACAAACGGGGTTTAGTCTCCCTCGTAGACAAAGAGACATCACACAATTGCTAGTCTAAATCAAACCACAAAAATGATCGTCATGATCATCGAGAAGTGTCAATCACACCAAGCTAGTAAATATATGAGTTTAGCTTCATGTCCCATAACCACTTGCTTAACTTAAATATTTACGAACAAGCTGTATATCTTCACTAGGAAATTGTCACAAAAGGGTTCAATCGAACAAGTCCAAGAGCTAACCGACGAAGTGAACGTAAGCGTTTCATACCACTTGTTTTACTAAGTCGTTTAATTCGATTTCTCATCTGAGTGAGGTAACGGCTTGTATATACAAATAGATTGGAAAACGGTTTTATAAACGAGTTTGGTATTAAAAATAGAGTTGAAAATGTTTTGATAAAAGAGTTTTGATATTTACTACTAGTATTGAAACCTTCATATTTTTAAAGTGACAAAACACAAAAATGATTGTAGAACAATCAATCACAGAAATTCACATACGAAGACGTGAATAAAATCCAAGGAAATCAGCTCAAAATACATCAAAGTGGAAGTTCTGTTGAATGTTTTTCAGATAAGATCCCCTACGGAGGGGGGGTCCAGGGGGGGTGGCAACCCCCCTAGGTGGGGTGCGGGGGCAACACCCCCGCTATGGGGTTCGACCTGCCCGGTCAGGTCGCAGGGGTCCAGGGGGCAGCGCCCCGTCCAAAACGGTACGACCTAGTGAAGACAAGAGACCTAGTGAAGCCAAGCGACCTACGACCTAAAGGTAAAGCGGGTGAGCGACCTAATGGATAGGTGGTCGAGCGACCTAGTGGAATAGGTGGTTGAGCGACCTAACGAGGTTAATAAGGCCGAGCGACCTAACATAAGGCGCGACCTATAATGTCTGAGCGACCTAAATAGGCGAGCGACCTAAGTGGTAAACAGGTCGAGCGACCTAAAGGAAGTGAAAGGGGTCAAGCAACCTAATAGTGGTGGGTGACCTAACTAGGTTGCACATGCCGAGCGACCTAACAGGGGGGAAACCGAGCGACCTAGGACCAGCGACCCAATGCAAACGACCTAAATGCAAATAGGTCAAACGACCTAAAGGAGGCGCGACCTAAGGCCAGCGACCTAAAGGTGAAGCGACCTAAAGGAGTAGCGACCTAAGGAAATGCAAACCGAGCTATTGCCGAGCGACCTAACGACCCTGTGGCGAACGACCTAACTCCGAGCATATAAGGTCGAACGACCTAGCTGCAAACGACTTAAGGCCAAACGACCTAAAAAGGAACGACCTAAGCACGCGAGCGACCTAAGTCTAGAACTAAGGTTTGCAGGCCTGTCTTCTCCAATGCCGAACGACCTATGCCCAGAATTTTGCCAAAACACTAAAAATTGGGGTTTTCACCAATTCAATCCAAACCAAATGCAAATACATGTGCACAAGTGATAGGGAATCATTCCCAACAGTCCAATGACAGATATAGGCAAGATGTGAGATTAAAAATCTCACCTTTTCACTAAAATGGATGAAGATGAAGCTTGAAAGCAAGGAGAAGCAATCCAAAGCTTGAATCCAATATCTTCTACTTGAATTTGGAGTTGAATGTTGGATTTGTAATTGAATTTGAGTTTGGAGTTTTAATTTCCCATTCCCACCACCATTTTTTTGATGAAGCTTGAATGTTAAAACAAATGATGAATGAAGTGAGGAAGAGGGTTGGGCTGAACTAAAGAAGGTGCAGTCCAAACCAAAGTCACAAGCGGGAAAAAGTAGCGAGAATTCCACTAACTCCAAACATATCGAAGTTTACACTAAAAAAGATCGCAAACGTCATTTTGAACTCAATGGAAGTGGTCTCGAGTCCTAATTTGACCGTATGCAAAAAGTAGCTTTTCGGACCAAAATCCGATTAACGATAAAATATTTAAACAAAATATTTGAATATAAAATCGATAAATATGCGGGTAGTTACATATGAGCTCGGAGGTTGTATGTTTATGGAAGTCAATAGTGATCGATGGAATGGCAGTGTGGCATCCAATGGAAGATGATGTGCAAAGTAAAAGGTAATCATTACCTCAAGCCTCACACCTGGAAATGGCCGAAACAGGGTAGATGCAGCAAGGCTATGTGGTTTGCAACCATTAGGATATGATCATCCCCTTCTAGATATATTTCTACCTGCTATAACGTTCAGGTTTAAATTATTGTGGATGTATGTTGTGAAGGCCCTGGTATATGTCGGTAACGACCGAGGTAATAACATATTCGGTACTATCTAGTAAAAAAGGTAAGCCGTTCTTGTGTTGGTAGAAGGTAGATGTTCTGTGCCTCGATACATTCCTCTAGAGATATACTGCTGGAAGGTAGTCCCTTCACCTGGTCAGTTGTATGGATATCCATTCTCCAATAAATGCATGCCATTTTGTTTGTAGAACCCGCGTTTGTGGCTAGTATGCTGGAATTTAATAATGTAACAATTTTGGCTAGGATTAATAAGTTTACTTGCAAATGTTTTAAAGGAATGTCACTAAAAATAATATTCCTCATTTTTACGTAATAATGATTTGGTTATCATATAGTAAAAACTTGTTCCATGTTTATGTGCGGCGTGGTCTTATGAGATACCCTTTTGTTTTCAAAATGCGTATTTTGAGTTCTCACACCAGTCCCATGACTAACCCGGAGTTTATTTTCCTTTTCTTTAAACTTTGGGTGCCCTAAATTTTCCCGAGTAGCCTAGTAGTCAGGTTTAGTTTAGAAGAAATTTGGATGGAGCTCAAAGCATGGAGTCAGAAGATTTTTCTGAAGATTGTTTCCACCACACTCTTGTACTATAGGATTCCGGATTTGTAAGGATGGAAATTTATAACTGTCCATGTTTAAACTCTGATAAATGTATTTTAATTTCCCCTGTAAAGTTTTTATTGAAATAACATATGTGAGATTCTGTTCTATCTTTATTTTTCTTTCTTATCCTTGAGAATCCGCTTCTCTGGCATTTGGCTTTACGGCACGTGAATACTAAGGATGTATTAGTGTCAATTTTCGAGAGCCAAAGAAACGGGTCCTCACATTGTGGTATCGGAGCTTAGGTTGAGTGAACACCTTGGCTATGATAGGGTAAAAGACTCATCAGAGATAGGGTTAGTAATGCCCTAGGATGAGTAACTCATTAGAGATAGGGTTAGTAACGCCCTAGAATGAGTTTGAGTGTGTGTGTATTTGAGCGCGTATTTGTTAATATTATATACAAATGAATTTTATTTTATATGAAATCACCTTACCTAAATATATATATATTTGAAAATAAATAATATATTGGTAAATTTTTCAAAGAGTTTTCGAAATGATAAACATTTTTTACAAATAATCTTAAAAGCCATCTTTAGAAATAAATCTCGAAACATTTCTAAGCATTGAGCAAACCTCTCTACCAAAGAATTTGCTAGAAATTACCTACTACTTGTGTCTAAAAGAATAATTGTTTACCTTGTAGAAACCGTATAGGGGAAGTTACGTGAAAGGGGAGACTTCTAGAGCGAGTTGGGGCAAGAAGGATAACCTCATTATTCTCTCTAGCGACGAAGAAAAGCAACCAGAATATCCACCTATCAATGGTGGCTTTTCGATTGAAGGAGAATATGCCCCATACACTCGGAGGGGTGAAGATGGATATCATATGGCCATAATGCTTATACCGCCCCCAGCTCTAGAAGTAATTATGATCTCAGGCCTTAGGGGGAAATTGGATAGCAGATCCTGCTAGCTCCATTTTTGGAACCAATAGAAGAGATTAAGATGATGGAAGAAGAATCAGAACCCGTGGAAGAGGAAATAGAGTGCATGGAGGAAGAATCAGAGCCAATGGAAGACCCTGATGCTATCATATCAAGCAAATGTAGCAATGTAATATTGGATATGGACGGGGAACATGTCATATGGCAGGAGGAATCATCCAGTTCATACGTAAACTGGAATGGGATAGGAAGTAACAATAAAGAAGCAACAGAAGAAGAGGAAAAGGAGGGGGTTGAAGAATTTGAGAACCCTTAGAAGGAAAACATGCAAGGCTTGGAGGAGTTAGAAGAAGGAGGAATACCAGTCGGCATGGGACATGTCCTACGGAAGCAGTCATGGCTACCCCAGGTAATGGGAGAGATACCGGAAGAAGACGACAATGAGGCCGACAACGAATTGGACAGTGATGAAGAAGGATAAGGTGAAGTGATGATTGATCTGGAATGTTGGAGTCTACCATTACCTTTAGACTCGGAAGAATAAGAATAGCGTTTAGGGAATTGAGGATTATTCTAGTATGTATAAGTATGGATGGGATGTTTATTTTTGATTTGGTATTGTATTAGTGTAAGGAAGGGAGGGGAATTTTTCTTTTTGGACCCAAGCTTCGAAAAAATTAAAATGATGTAAGTGTGTGAGAATTTATAATATGATGTCGTCCTAACTTCTCATTAGTACCGATCTTTAAAATAAATATTTAAAGTTATTAATGAATGGTTTTGGATTTGCAGTAAACGATGTTTTAGAAACATGTAAAGAACGGGAATTTTCGACCCTCGAAAATTGACATTTATACGTTCACTGTATAGAATGTCGAGCAATCGAGTGCCGAAAATACCAGATCATTAGGGGTTAAGAAGAAAAGAGATAGAAGAAGAAATAGAAAATACAGCAACACATAATCGCACAATCTAGGGAACAAAAATATAATATATAATAACAGATTTTTAAACAAAAGAATCTGCAACTGTCAATATACATACAGTTTATCATAATACAACCATCACATAGAAATTTGGACAGTTATATTAACTTGTCCTCAAAAGTGCTAAATATACAACCTTCAATACACAGTGGAATATAATCAAGTACGTATAATACGTCTCTGTCATCCAGCTCGTCTCCTGAGCTCCATTGCAACCTAACCTGAATCTATAATACTCAGTCTAACCCAAGCATTACAATAAAGTAACACCCGAGTTTGTCTAGAAAACCAGCGTGAGTAAACATTCTTAAGTTGAATTGTTATTCATTTTTCAAAAATCCTTTGAACACAAAGATAAAGAATAAAACCGCGTCACCCATAAACACGACGGGTTTTTACCTTTTTCTAATCAAATATTTTATAGAAAAAAAATCCAGTGATATTATGATAGTGTCTAAGTATAATACTTATTAAAATAGCCGACATTATTATACCAGTATACTGGGCTCTACAATCAAAACCGTTAAGGTTCATAGTGGTTATTGGATTTAAGTTGTTTTCGGATAATGCTGATATCTGATTCCGGTTTCATCGAACGATCAACGAATTTGGTCAGATTTGATAGTCGATTATTTAACTATCAAATTTACACATAAGCAGTCACTAGGCTCTTTCTATAATTCCTTCCAAACATTTATTTCAAAATACCTTTATAAAGATATATATATATATATTCAAATCTCTTCAATATTCAATATTGAAACAATTTCAAATTCTTATATCCATAATAGGATATTTCCAACACTTAGTGATATTTCCAATCTCAAATTTGTAATCCATTACCTAGAACACACTTCCATATAAACCAATTCGTAGTTAGGCTGTTTCTAAAACCATTAAATTTCATCCAATTCAATTTCCTTTTAAATATACTCAACTTTTAATACACTACTAATATATATAAATTCTAGAAGCTTCAAATTTAATCAAAGCATAGATTATTAACTCAGTCCGCGATAAATGATCAGTATTAAATCCATTTTTACATCGGAACCAAACCGGTCTCAAATAATTGAGCCGAGTTATATAATTTTAAATCCATATTTATTAGTTAACCAAGGAAATCCAATAAATATGTTATTCTTAATAACTTCAGGAAAAAATTATAGGTTCATTAAATAATTAATTTATCAATTAACATATAATTAATCAAGTAAAATATCACTTATCTATTCACTTAAACCGTTTTAAATCATTAAATTTTCATATTGCAGAAAACTGGAAGTTATTAGTTCAGATAAAATTACTTGGTGATAGGATCTCGATGCAAAAATCTGCATGACGATTGGACTTAAAATGGAGAAGAAATAGGATTGTAATTTAAGGTTATTAAATAATTTGATTTGGATGCCAAACCCATTCAAACTGTCCCATCTACAACTTTTACCAAAACCCAAAACACTCTGTCTTCTCCCACCGGTCCTTCTTTCTTCCTTTTTCATTTATTTGAAGCAAGGGAACAAAGTTTAAAAACTTATAAACCTTTAAATAAATTACTCAGTTTAATTTTAAGCAACCCAGCCCATACCACACTTAATTCAGCCCACACAACCAAGCCCAACTCCTCTTTCTTTTTTTTCTCTTTTTTTTCTCTTCCTATCTTTTTTTTCTCCTTTACTTTTCTTCGACCCATCCAAATTTCCAGCTCAAACCCCTTCCCTTTTTCTTTTCTTTTCCTTCCTCCTGCTTCCTTATGCGCACACAAACTGTGCACGGAATCGTGCACATGCACCAGGCCTCCGATCATCTAGCCTTGCCGCTGACCAACTTCGCACGTCTCCCACATCCACAGCAACTCACCTGATCTCCTGGAACCACGATTGAACATTGGGTTCGAAATCGAACCTTCTCACCGAAACTGGAACAAAACCATACCCCTCCAAACGCCTCGTCACACCACCCACGACCACTATCCATTTCCAGACCTCATTCCTAGCTCCGCCACAACCTCCACTAACTTTTCCCTCCTACACGCAAACTTAATTCTCCCTTTCTTCTTCGCGGTTCCCCACGAACCGAGACCCAAAAACGAAGCACCCTAAACCCTAGAATCCCCTCGACTGGCCTACACACCCACCCAAAAATTACCGTACCATTTTTCATGGATCTGCCCTCACCTGAATCACCTCCACACCCAACCATTCACCAAAAAATTGATTGGGTTGCCGTAATTTGGTATTTCACCCAAATCTGGTCATCCCCAGATTTTGCTTTCCATATATCACTAAAAATACTCAAACTTCCTTCAAAAATCACGTTTCTACGCAACGAACATGCCGAGATGATCCATTCGTTGATTTATGAAAATTGGTTCGAGACCATGGTTTACCCATTCATGGCTTTTTTTTCTTGCTCCCTACTTGATAGATTTTAGTGAAACCAAATTTTAAAAAAGTACACTAAAAAAAGCATCTTTGGTTTTGGGATCGAAGGTTAAAACAAGGTGGATGATGGGTTATTTACTTTTGAAGCTAAAGTTTTAAAACTGTATTACCATGAAATGAGGAACAGAGGAGTTTTAAGAGAAGAAAGACAATGTTGTTGAGTACAGGGTGAACTATCATTCCTAACCTATATAAACTGAGTCATGTACATTCTGCAGATACATGTATATTTATCATATTACAAAGATCCATCCATATTTTCAGTTATGCATATATATATATATATATATATATATATATAGACACACACACAATCCCTAGTTCATAAAACTAAAATGGTTTACTCACTGTAAAAATTGAACATTGCTGCTTGAGTATTCTTCCTTCTAGATTTCAACCCTTAGCTTATTTATGATTTTAATGGCAGGTCTTTGCTTGTTTCATTTTTTGTATGCATGAACAAGACATGGTTAGGTGTATATATATATATAGGCTGAAAAGAACAGTAAGGCTATATGGTGGCTGTAGTGTTGTATAGGGTTTCATTTTCTCATTCATTTTTTTTCTTCCATGAAGGCTGATGTGATTTCATATGGATTGATTTGATTTCACAAGATGATTTGATTTTTGTGTGTGATTTGGTTTCATATGCGTGCTTGAATTGAAGTTTGCCATCATGATGTTCCTATGAATCTATATACATGCATAAATATGGATATATACATTTACATGCACATATTCTCACCATATATATATATATATATATATATATAATTACGTATACTTATTTTATATAACATATATGCATACACATATACTGATATATTTTGTCATATCTACACACATATATATATAATTTTGAGATATACCCAAATTTTCCTATATATAGATATTTATATTTCTATATGCATTATTTTCATAAACATAAACCCATATATAAAATCATAAGTTTGAAATTTTCCATTATGAAGTTTATACATTCATGTACGTGTATTTATTTGCATATATAATATTTTATAAACATATATACATACATATAAACTTATATATATTTTTGTCATCAAAATGGAGCTTGTATATATTTGTATATAGATATATAGATATTTTATCACGAGTTTGAAATGGTGAAATTTACACACACACACATAGATATATATATATATATATATAAATTTTCCTTATTTAAAAATTTACATTTTAAAATTTAATATAGTTTTCAAAATTAATAGATTCATATATTCAAATATCAGAAAAATTTTCTATTCAACTTATAAAAATTAATATTCCAATAATTAAAATTAGTTAATTATCCTAATATCAGATGGCTAAAAATCCGGGTTGTTACAATCTCCCCCCTTAGAACTTTTCATCCTCGAAAAGGAACGAAGCGATAACTAGAATTTTGATGTATATTACTAAATTAATCATCTTTTAAACATTTTAAACTTCTTACTCTTTTATTATACATTTTAGGATACATACGCCTTAAATTACATAGTACTACCAAGCTAGTTTGATATAAAAATATTTTTCATAACTTGATGTCTTAACAAGTCCATCCTTGTTCTTACAGAACTTAGTCATACGTTGATCAGGCATAGGACTAAAAATCTCTAAGTACTTAGTAGACTCGTTTCTACACCCAGTGAAAATACTTGAAAAACTTTTCAAAAATGATATGGAAAGTATCACACCCTTTTCCTTCTTTACCACCATGGATCGCGGTTAACACGATGATTGCATTGCCATCCCGGCGAAATCATAAGTAAACTGCAGGCATCGACACCCCTCGATTTACGCCATGGGAACACGATAGACCGCAGCTACACGATGGTGCGTCGCTATCCCAGCGAGACCGTAAGTAGTCTGTAGGCAATCTCTTCCCCTGAATTACGCTATCAAAACAAAACCACATAGATTGCAGCTACCGATGTTACGTCACTATCCCAGTGAAATCATATGTAGGTTATAGGCAATCTCTGCCTCCCAAATTACGCTATCGAACCACGATAGATCGCAGTTACACAAAGGTTTCATTGCTATCCTAGCAAAACCATAAGTAACTGTAGGCAATCCCTGCCTCTCGAATTACGTTACCAACTCTCATAGATCACAGTCACACAAAGGTTGCGTTGCTATCACAGCAAAACCATACGTAACTGTAGGTATAATACCCCTGGATTTATGCTATGCAAACCAATGATCACCAGGAACTCATGAGTTTTTGTCCGGACGTCCTCTAGGATCCCAATTCTAATTGAACCTACCCTGTGGATTCCAAGGTAGACCTACCCAGTGGATCTCCTACTTCAAATTTCAACTTTTGTGGCGGGTGCCTTTCCATACTTTAATTTCAAAACATATCATACTATATATATACAATATCTTTCAAATCATACATTTCATATGTATCACATATAAATTTCATATATATAAAATCGATACCTTTCAAATTGATAGTTCTGAATTCGTTTTATCCAATTTCCAAAATCGATTATCTGCCAAAATCAATTGTCTTTAAAAATCAATATTTTCCAACTATTTCAATTTCATTCTCATATACATATACGATCATTCATTCCCACTCGAATAATATTAGGATCAATAGTTTTTGGATCCACTTCATATTTATATAAACTCCATTTAGTATTTTCAAATACCTTCCAAAGATCATTTCCTTCTGGTTATAAATTCAACAAGGGGAGTTTGAATATATAACTAACATATATATTGTTATTAATTCCAAATCAAAGATTTCTAAGTTCGATTACTTTACAAAGTTATTTGTAACATTTTTTACTTCTTATAAAGTAGATTTCAGTAATAGTAACTATTCAACCTTTATTCTAATAAATTCCCACATTTTTGTTTTAAGTAATTATAAATTTACGTTCAAATTAATATAAAAAGTGATTTTATATAAGATCATATTTCTTCAAAAATATTTTACAACATCGATAGACTACGACAATAGTAAGTTAAAAAATATTACATCCATTCATCCATATAAAAGGTCTTACAAAAGGTCATAAAGCTTGACGCATTAACCACTACCTAGGAATGTAGGAAAGAACCGAGCCCTACTTATATTACAACGAACACTACCTGCCATTTCTCACCACTCCGCATCTTCTATAAAAAACTTCCTTAAGTATTTCCTGACATTTCGTCAAAATCGTCCGTGCAATTTATATCAGGGTCTCCCCATTTCTTGCATTTGCCACAAAAGAACTCTATACTCCCATCTTCATGGATGATTTCCACGCCATTCGTGGGGCATTTCACAACTTGCTTTTTATTTCATCTCTAGGGACAATTTCTAGCGATGTGTCCTGTTATTTTACAATGGTAGCAAATTGTTGACCTGTCAACTGATACTATGGGTTTATGTTTCATCTTCCTCACCTTAGGGTAATGGTTAGAAAATGTCCTTTCTCACGGCACTTAAAGCATGAAATCTCAAAGCGAAAACGTTTGACTTCCTCATTCTTTTTCTTTCTTGGTTTACTGCACTTGACGGCGTAATGTCCTTTATTGTGACATCTATAAGATATGATATTATCATAAGGAACTGGCCCAGCTCTTTCACTAATATGTTTCTCATGTTCCATTCTTGCTTCTTCCCATGCCTTACATGAAGCTTCTCTCTGCTCCCTATGCCTTTCCTTCCATTCTTCTCCTTTTGCAATCTTTTACAACTTGGACAAGATTCTAATAGGACTTCCTAACCTATAATTAAAACCTCGATTAGTTGAATTTCAATTATTATTCTTATTTCTCGGTATCTTCTTTATTTGTTCTCGATCATTTGTACACTTCTAAAGTTTCCAAGACATAAGTAAATTCATAAAACTAACTAAATTTTCTCTTAGCCATTTTCTTTATTACAAATAAATTCAATTTCCTTCGACTTTCTTATTTACTTATCATAAGTTAAATTCCAATGTCCATGGTTAAATTTTACAGTACAATTCACTAAATTGATAATTGGGTTCATTACAAATTTCCAAAATTCGAAACCCATTTTATTTTAAAAATCGTTTTGAAATCATTCATATATAGCTTCTTTTTCACCCCTTCTATCAAATCCATACCTTTCCTTTTACAATGTAATTTATTTAACTTCCATAAGTTAAATTCTAAAATTATCTTGGAATTTCAAACTTCAGGTTATAAGTTCAAACTTATTTAACTTAGCCTGAGTAAATTTTCAATTCGTTTAACCCATTTAAACTTACTCAATTTAAATTTTTACATTCCAAAATAAATTTTCCACACTTATTTTCTTATCAACATCACTCCCCCATTTATAAGTTCAAAAACTTATTTTCCTTTTGGTCCACTTCTCATTTTAATGGGAATCCCAGAATTCAAACACCCGGTATTTATTTCAAATCACCTTGAAACCATATATATATCCCATGTATATACCAAATCACACTTTTAAATTTTAAACCAACCTTGGTTTTTATCCAAAACAAATTCCTTTGGAATTTCCAAAACAACTGTTTTCAAAATAAAAATTTCCATATCAAATGACTACGAGAGCAGTCCGTCACCTAGAAACTCGAAAATGAACACTGATGATGCGGCCGTCATAACCAGATTTATTTTCTAGCGACTGTAGTGAGTTCAGTGCTTTATCACTTTCAAAATTCATTTAAACCAATTTTCATTCAGAAATATTTCTAAATAATATTACTTTTTATTTCTTTAAAACACTTTGAAACACATTTCAAAATTTCCAGGACTTAGATTCAAATCTTCACAATTTAAATTCATTTTAATTTATACGTCACATTTATAAATTATGCTTATATAATTTCACTTCCTTAAAACATTTCACAATGTTTTATCATTGTTTATTTTGTAATAAACATCCTTTATTAAGACCCAACAACCAATTTATGATAATAATCAATATTATCATATCTAGAAACCAAACGCACAGTATATTCCATAATAATTTTCTGAAAAATTTATTTCTTAATATATAAAAATATAATCAGGGTAAAATTATTTTATTTCAAAACACTTTGGAAAACATTTCTGAAAATCTCTGGGATTTAAATTCTGGTTTGAACCTATTTTTAGCTTAACCCATTTGTATAATTCATTCTTATCTAATTTCTATTTGGTTATATATATAACCACTTAATTTTATAATCTTATTTTGACTATAATAATTACAACCAATCACCTCAATATACTATAATAACTTCTAGAAATTTTTTTTCTTTTTATATCAAAATATAATCCTATATAAAAATTATTTTAAAATCGTTTATCCTTTAAAATTATTATATAAGAAAATAACAGGTACACTCTTATATGTAATACACTCAACTTATTCTAGGGTACTACTGACCCTATCTCTAATGAGTAATCCCCACCAAAGCCAAGGTTCTCACTTAACCTTTAGCTCTTATACCACATGTAACCACCGGGGATTTTTGACACTCGAAAATCGACATTTATACGTTTACTATATAGAATGCCGAGCAATCGAGTGCCAGAAATTCCAGATCATTAGGGGTTAAGAAGAAATGAGATAGAAGAAGAAATAGAAATAACAGCAACACAGGATCTCACAATCGCAGTGGAACAAAAATATAATATATATAATAACGGATTTTTGTACAAAAGAATCTGTAACTGTCAATATACATACAATTAATCAGAATACAACCATCACATAGAAATCAGGACGGTTATATTAACTTGTCCTCAAAAGTGCTGAATATACAGCCTACAATACACATGGGAATATAATCAAGTACGTATAATACATCTCTGTCATCCAGCTTATCCCCTGAGCTCCATAGCATTCTAACCTGAACTTGTAACACTCGGTCTGACCCGAGCATTACAATAAAGTAACAGTTGAGTCAGTTTGGAAAACCAGTGTGAGTAAACATTCTTAAGTTGAATTGTTATTAGTTTTTCAAAAATCCTTTGAAAACAAAGGATAAATCGTAAAACCGCGTCACCCATAAACGCGATGGGTTTTTCCCTTTACGCTAATCAAAATATTTTATAGAAAAAAATCCAGTGATATTATGATAGTGTCTAAGTATAATACTTATTAAAATAGTCGAAATTGTTATACTAGTATTCTAGGCTCTACAATCAAAACCGCTAAGGTACATAGTGGTTATTGGATTTAAGTGGTTTTCGGATAATGCTGATATCTGATTCTGGTTTCATCGAACGATCAACGAATTTGGCCAGATTTGATAGTCGGTTATTTAACTATCAAATTTACACATAAGCAGTCACTAGGCTCTTTCTATAATTCCTTCCAAACGTTTATTTCAAAATACCTTTATAAAGATATATATAAATATATATTCAAATCTCTTCAATATTCAATATTGAAACAATTTCAAATTCTTATATCCATAATAGAATATTTCCAACACTTAGAGATATTTCCAATCTTAAATTTGTAATCAATTACCTAGAACACATTTCCATATAAACCATTTCATAGTTAGGCTATTTCTAAAACCATTAAATTTCATCCTATTCAATTTCCTTTTAAATATACTCAACTTTCAATATACTACTAATATATATACTAATATATATAAATTCTATAAGCTTCAAATTTAATCAAAGCATAGATTATTTACTTAATCAACGATAAATGATCAGTATTAAATCCATTTGATCATCGGAACCGAACCGGTCTCAAATGATTGAGCCGAGTTACATAATTTTAAATCCATATTTATTAGTTAACCAAGGAAATCCAATAAATATGTTATTCTTAATAACTTCAGGAAACAAAATTATCAGTTCATTAAATAATTAATTTATGAATTAACATATTGTAACGACCCGTAAATTTTAATGGTTTTAATATCGTAATGAACTGAATTTTTGTGAAATTTAAAAAAAATGGAAATGGAATTTTAAAATAAAAATTTGATATTTGGAATACGTCCATATAAACATAGCTACCCGTAAATTTTCATCTGATAACATGGAAATTTATCTTCTTGTATAATTTTATTTCAATTCAAATCAGTTAATATCTGATGATAATAAAAAAAATTCCAAACTTGAATATTTTTACATAATAAATTTGTAAATCATCTTCTGAGTGAGACGTCATATTTTGTTTCTTCAAATCTGGACTGCTATTGCTCCGTTTATCCTATTTCTGGCAAATTAGCAGCATTTTCGATACCGGATATCGACTTTCGATAGGATGATCCTATCACTGATATCTGTGTACCGTTTTGATTGTCTCGCCGCGCTGGTCTCCGTGGCATAATTATTTTCGTATTTCGCCTTCCGTGGCAAAACGCTGCATGGCCAAAACAACGGTTTGTGACCGTTGTTTTGGAAATTTTGGCCCTTTTCTCCAACCTCCTTTGTGTCTTTTCAGTCAAAACGTGTTGAGCTGAAAAGTATATTCCTTGCGTGCATAGTTAGGAAAGAAATAAATGCATGATGTACGTGTTTGCGTGCGTACGTTCGTTGCTTTTCATGTGAGCAAATAACATACATATTATAATTTATATTATATAAACCAACCTATATCTACTACTTCTTCTGTAACAAATCTTCCTCCCCTCCTTTATATTTTCTTCCTGCTTGCTTATCTCACTGCTAGCCTCCCCGCAAACAACCATCACCGATCCACAGCCTCACGTCACGCGCTTAGCCCTCCGCGTGACACGCGCTCACCCGCCTCTACCCGGCTGACTGAAGCCACGGCACAGCCGAACTTGCCTTAAAACCGAGGCCTTCCTTTCCCTCCAGTATTTCCACCCAAACGTCACTGCTCCGATCTTTCTCCGACCATTCCTTCCCTTCCGCCTTCACCTACCCGGCAGCAAGACACAACCGAAACCTCCATCTCCTTCCAGGCAGCCTCGCAACACACCAAGGCCGAACCCGCCAACAAAACTGCTGCCCTCACCCTGCCAAACACAGCCGATCACCATCAGCTCGACAACCACCGTACCTCACCTCTCCTCCCATTGAAGCCCGATCCGACCACATACTCCCCACGTCAGCAAACCCCGTTGCCCCTCGCCACCTTGTGCCTATCGTGCCTCCTCCTTTACTCTTCCCTTCCATCCAATCACGTGTCGGCCTCGCCTATTTCGCGTGGAGCCACCCATCAGTCTCGGAGCCTCAAACCCATAGTCATGCTTAATCGAAGCCGACAATCACCATGGCTTTGTTTCTGGTAGCCTAACTACCCTACTTTCTAACCCTATGTATATATGTTAATGCAAGTTATGAATCTACTTATATATATATATATTATATATAAATCTAAAATTATATATATATATATATATATATATATTTTATAGAAATCTGCTTATATATATAAATCTGTTATATATATATTCTAACTGAGTTGTGTGTGTTTAAGTGTTATCGGTCATGCATAGATTATATATTAGTATACATGTTTATTTGTAGTGTATATATATATATTCCATGTTATATATGTACCAGTATATGCTTTATATATGTTTATATGTTAGTTTACTGTAAGTTTACATAACTTGTTAGTTATATATATAAGTTATATATTGGTTTTGTTGTTCATATGAAGTATATATATATATAAGATCTATCATATGTATATGTGTTTTTGATTTTTGTATGTGAGTTGGTATAATTTGTATCATGTGACAGTGTATATATTTGAATGGAATAGAGTAGATACCTATATTTTGTCATTTATAAAAGTATATGTATATAATAGTTGTTATTATTTTAAATGTATGTATATAACAGTTTTGGTTTTAGTATATGTATACCATAGTTTCTTTTCATTTTAAAGTGAAGGTATATATATATATATATTACAGTAAGAAAGATTATGTTTACAGTGTGATGTTGATATTCTGTAGTGAACAATATATACTATATATAAGTATCTTGTCTTCTTAGTTTATATGTATGTGTTATGCAAGCTGTACTTATGGTAGTCTATGTATAAATATAGGCTGTAAAGATTGAATATAATATGTATCGATACTTTGATTTTATGAGTATATATATAGCAGTAAGACATGGGTTTTATATCACAGTAGATTTTAGTATAATAGTAATGGATTTTGTAATAAAATATATATATATGGACTTTCAAATCATAAGTATGCTAGTTATAATATAAAAGCTAATTTTGTATTGTTACAGCCTAAATAGGGGCGACACTATATATATATATTTGATTATATAAAATTTCATGATATGATAATAAGTATATTTTTTATCATTGTATATATATCATATAAAGTGTGTTATTTATATTTTCTTTTAGCAGTATTTGTAGATTTGGTTATAGTATAAGATTTGCATAGAATAGTTATATAGGCTGCTTATGTAATTGTTCGGGTATGTATGATTTCAACACATAACGATTTTCTCCTATTCTCCAAGATCGTTCGGGTATGTATCATTTCAACCCATAGGGATTTCTATGCTAACAGGGAACTTGCAGAGTGATAACAGATATAAAAATAATAATATAACATTTCAACAACAGAGATATATCATCAATAACAAATTAAATAAACAATAGGGTATGGTGTCATATCCCACAGGTGAACAATTTCAGATAATAGCATATCATATCTAGTAATTATAAAATTAACAATTCAATTTAGTAGTATATTTCAATTGTCGTTTCAATTGAAATCAAATTTAATAAATATAAGAAAGTTAATCATGAGTGATTGCTCACCTTTCATGGCTAGAGATGGATGAGAATGAGGTGAGTTACGAATCCAAAGCAAAGCAAAATCGACACGAATTCAACGATCAAAGCTGATAAATAGGAATTGGCGAAATCAAGTCAGAACTGGACCGATGATGAAAAAGGGTATAAGTGAACTTATATATAACTATATATATATATATAAAAATATCATATGCTAAATTCAAACATATATTAGGTTAAATACATATATGTATTTCAAAATCCATTGTTTCCAATTAAAACACACATATAAAACAACATATCTACATATTATAATTTGAAATATATATATATATATACTTATAACAAATACATAAACAATTACATAAGCAGCCTATATAACTATTCTATGCAAATCTTATACTATAACCAAATCTACAAATACTGCTAAAAGTAAATATATATAACACACTTTATATGATATATATACACTGATGAAAAATATACTTATTATCATATCATGAAATTTTATATAATCAAATATATATATATACAGTGTCGCCCCTATTTAGGCTGTAACAATACAAAATTAGCTTTTATATTATAAATAGCATACTTATGATTTGAAAGTCCATATATATATTTTATTACAAAATCCATTACTATTATACTAAAATCTACTGTGATATAAAACCCATGTCTTACTGCTATATATATACTCATAAAATCAAAGTACCGATACATATTATATTCAAATCTTTAGAGCATATATTTATACATAGACTACCATAAGTATAGCTTGCATAACACATACATATAAACTAAGAAGACAAGATACTTATATATAGTATATATTGTTCACTACAGAATATCAACATCACACTGTAAACATAATCTTTCTTACTGTAATATATATATATATATACCTTCACTTTAAAATGAAAAGAAACTATGGTATACATATACTAAAACCAAAACTGTTATATACATACATTTAAAATAATAACAACTATTATATACATATACTTTTATAAATGACAAAATATAGGTATCTACTCTATTCCATTCAAATATATACACTGTCACATGATACAAATTATACCAACTCACATACAAAAATCAAAAACACATATACATATGATAGATCTTATATATATATATATACTTCATATGAACAGCAAAACCAATATATAACTTATATATATAACTAACAAGTTATGTAAACTTACAGTAAACTAACATATAAACATATATAAAGCATATATTGGTACATATATAACATAGAATATATATATACTATAAATAAACATGTATACTAATATATAATCTATGCATGACTAATAACACTTAAACACACACAACTCAGTTAGAATATATATATATAACAAATTTATATATATAAGCAGATTTCTATAAAATATATATATAATTTTAGATTTATATAATATATATATATAAGTAGATTCATAACTTGCATTAACATATATACATAGGGTTAGAAAGCAGGGTAGTTAGGCTACCAGAAACAAAGCCATGGTGATTGTCGGCTTCGATTAAGCATGGCTATGCGTTTGAGGCTCCGAGACTGATGGGTGTGTAACAACCCGCATATTTTACGATTTGTATATTTAAATATTTTATTTAAATATAGAATCGTTAATCGGATTGAAGTCCGAAAAGCTACTTTTTGCAAACAGTCGAATTGGGACTCGAGACCACTTCCATTGAGTCCAAAATGGCGTTTGCGACATTTTTAAGTATAAGCATCGATATGTTTGGGGTGGGGTGAATTTTGCTATTTTTCACTTAGGGCTTTGGGTTTGGGTTTTAGCCCAATAACCTAACATAACACCCTAGCTCAGTTCCCCCTCTTCTCTTCATTCACTTTCATTTCCTAACACTTTCAAGCTTTTGAGAAAAATGGGGGAAGAGAAAAAGAATTAGAATTCCTAAGCCCTAATCTTCTTTGCAAATACAAATTCTTGCTCCAAATTCAAAGAGAAGCTTTAGTAAGTATCTCCTTCTTCTTCTCCAACTCATTCTCTCTTTAATTTCAGAAATTTCCTAAACCTAACTTAGGAAATGTTCTTCTTTTGAGCTTAGATTCAAGCTTCTAGAGTTGAAGTTGAAGAGTAGTTGATCTTCCTTTGCTTTCAAGCTTCTCCTTCTTCGTTTTCGGGTTTAAATGTGAGTTTTTGAACTCACATCTATTTCTATAGATATCGTTGTTGTTGGGTATGAATTCCTAACACTTATTTATGTTCATTTGCTTTCGATTTGGATCGAATTGGTGAATTGTTCAATTTTTGGTTTTTGGAATCCAATTTTTGTAAAAATCCAATCTTTGATGTTTGAACACGTTAGTGGAGCGTTTCGGAGGGCCATATAAGGCTGGGTTGTCGTTTGGCGTAAATCCTCAGTCGAAGTAGCTCGTTCGTTCACTTCCATTTGTGTTATCGGATTTGCCCCAAAGGGGGCTAGGCTGAATATGCTCTTGAAGCAGGTTCAGTCGACTGAACCAGAAGGTCAGTCGACTGAACCAGAACATGAAAAATACTTAAGAGCAGGTTCAGTCGACTGAACCAGTGGGTCAGTCGACTGAACCAGACCCAGGAAATTGCTTGGGTCTGTATCAGTCGACTGACCATCTGGGTCAGTCGACTGACTATGGAGATACAAAATATGTATCCTTGTGTCAGTCAACTGACCCCGTGGGTCAGTCGACTGACCTGATTGTCTTAGCTAAATTGATTATTTTGTTTTTGATTTCCTATATTTATCAATTCATGATCTTCCAATTTGTTGTTATCATCGATTATCTATTCTTATGGCTTCTTTTTCGAGATTTTTGTGGATATCCATTTTTGATGGATTCGGTATTGATTTTGCTGGATTTGATTCACGTCTTCGAATGTGAATTTTTGATGGCTGATTGTTTCTATAATCATTTCTGTGCTTTGTCACTTTAAAATACAAAGGTTTCTACACTAGTAGTAAATATTCAAACTCTTTACAAAGATGATTTCAACTCTATTTTTAATACAAAGCTCGTTTATAAAACCATTTTCTAATCTATTAGTATATACAAACCTTTGCCTCATTCGTATGAGAAAATCTAATTAAAGGGCTTAGCAAAACAAGTGGTATGAAACGCTTGCGTTTACTTCGTCGGTTAATTTATGGACTTGTTCGATTGAAATCTTGTGACAATTTTCGAGTGGAAATCTACAATTTGTTCGTAAATATTTGAGTTAACCAAGTGGTTATGGGACAGAAGTTAAACTCTTATATTTACTAGCTTAGTGTAATCGACACTTCTTGATGATCGATGATGATCATTTTGTGATTTAGACTAGCATTGTGCGATGTCTCTTTGTCCGCGTGGGGGACTATACCCCATTCTGTTGAGCTTCGTCTCATTTTTATGGGTTAGCGACCCATGGTCTATGGACCGTTCGTGGAGCAATCGGCTCAATAAGTCGGTGCATGGGGTGTATCTTTTTAGGTGCATCGATGTTCGTCTATGCATGGGGCGTATCTTTTTAGGTGCGTCGATGTTCGACTTTGCATGGGGCGTATCTTTTTAGGTGCGTTGATGTTAGACTAGGCATGGGGTGTATCTTTTTAGGTGCATCGATGTCCGACTGTGCATGGGGCGTATCTTTTTAGGTGCGTCAATGTTCGGTTTATGGGATAGCGTCTCATATGTGATACACGTGTTGGTGAGTTTTCATGCTCCCCTTTGTGATAGGCCTTCCCCCCCCCCCCTTTGTGATTTCTAGATTTCTCGTTGTGATTTCTAGAATTTGTGTTTCACCAACTTTCGTGGATTGGCATTGATATGTTTTTGTCAATATTTGTGTTTTGGTGAATTATTTAAAGAATGTGATTCTTTTTGGTGCTTCGAGTTGATTTGAGATATTGTATGATTTTCGTTGTTATATGATGTATACTTGACATAGTATGACATTTATGTTATCATACGTTCTTATTATATCTCTGCTTATATCTCATTCTTTTATCTGATATTTATAGCTAGACTGATCCGTTTATTATTTTCTTATTAAATAATACTCGGGTCAGACCGAGATGTTACAGGTGCTTCTGCTTGACTCCTTATCTGGGATCATCTTCTGACTTTTGTCTAACTACATAGTTTTGTAGTTTTTGTTATTATACATTTGAGATATAGACTCCTTGATGTATAATTATTCTTTTGTCTCGCACTTGTATCTATTCATTGTGATGTAGTGGATCTGGATTGACCACTACTTTGATGTACATTTTTATGTCATATATTCATATCTGTTTCCGCCTTTGTGATATGAATATCTGTGACTGATTTGTGTTATGTTTATTTCTATATTTGTTTCCGAAGGTCACTTAACCACTGTGTGGTAGCTTTGAGTTTGTATTTGATATGTCGGATTTCCTCTTGAAATGAAATGTAAGTTATATTTTCTGACATATCGGTATTCGCACAAAGCAATTACACAGATGGTCGCTCCTCAACAGCCTTATTCTTCGTGCTAGTCGACGGCATTACTTAGTAGTGTCCTTGGCTAGCGTGTGCATAGAGGTGGGGCGTCACAGTATGGTATCAGAGCCGAACTTCGGAACAATGTAGAATAATCTAGCAAGGATCATCGTCCTAAGTCTCTCTTAGGAATCGTGCCATAGGATTTGATTCGAGTCTTCGTACTTTTCTATCCTATTTTATTTTGAGATGCCTTGTTTTATCAATCAAGGTTGCTTGATATTCATTTTGAGAATAACCTTTTTCCTCTTCTTTCTTTCTTTCTTAGAGAAGAGAAATGGTTAGACCAGGCCGTCCCAGCACCGGTCAATCTAGTGCTACTCCTCAGGATGGAGTATTTATGTCAGCTCAACAACTTTTGGATCTTGTGAACAATGCACGAGCTGTCGGACCCGTTCCAGCGCCAACTCACCCTAAATCCGGGTTTGTACGCTTGTGCAGAGATTATACGGCTTTGGGTGAAAGGCCATTCAAGGGTTCCGAAAACGTTATAGAAATCCAAGCTTGGCTTAGATCATGCGATCACATCTTTTCCCGCATGGATCTTATTGATTCACTTCGAGTCCAAGTGGCTTCTAGCATGCTCCAAGAAAGAGCATTAGATTGGTATGAGCTTTTGATTTCTGAAATCATAGAAGCGGATCTTACTTAGGAGCAATTCCAGGAAAGATTCGAATTGAAGTTTGTGCCGAAGGTTGAAAAGGTAACTTTAGCCTGACGCTTTATTGACCTTGTTCAAGGTGAATCTTCTGTGATGGATTACGTCACATCTTTTGAATCTCTCTCTAAATATGGGGTCGAGTATATTAATACCCCATTGAAGAAAAATCAGAGGTTCGTCTATGGGTTGAATAAGAACCTTAAAAAGCCTTTGCTTTTGAAACTCGAAGTTTCTTTTGATCAGCTTATTGATATCGCTCTTCGACTTGAAGAGGCCGATAATGAAAGTAATGTTGAAGATGTGGGTGCCAAATAGAACTTCAACAATAACATGAAGAGGCCTATTAAGTTCAAAGGCACCGATCCCGACAAGAAAGGGAAGCAAGAAACTTCTGTAGCAAAGTCTCCTACCACTAGTCGTGGACGATGCTACAATTGTGATTCTATGGACCACTATGTAAATGAGTGTCCGAAACCGCTTTATTGTCGCTATTGCAAAAGTTTGAGTCATCATATATTTGTGTGTCCCATACTTCAAGCAAGAAGGAGGGAAAGCTAAATGTTTTGCAAGCCTCTACTAGCACTTCTCTTGGTCAAGGTATTTTCCCTTCAATCCTTGATGACATTTGTTTTGTGATTATTTTATTCGAGTTCATTTTTATTTGGGTTTATCTCATTATTTTATATCAAAAGAATTTGATGATTCTTTCTCTTTTTAATTTTTGGGCTTCATGACTTCATTGAGAATTGCGAATTCGATTGATGGATCCGCAACACTCAATTTACTTTGTGAAAACGTCGAGATTATTTTATGTGGTTATTCTTTTCGAGCTGATTTGCATGTTATGCGTTACTTAGGCTTCGAGATTGATTTTTGGGAAAGGATTGGCTTAATCATTATGAAGCCCATATCCTATGTCCAATGCGGACTATTTATCTTCGACATTCTCAACCTGTTAAGCAGATTTCTATTGTTTTTAAAGATTTTGATTTCCAAATTTGGTGGCAACATTTTATTCTTTAAACCCACTTGATGAAGAAGATGTTATTTTTCTCATTCAAGTAATTTGTGAATTTTCCGAAATATATTTGAGCTTGTCTTAGGATTATCACCAAAGCATTCTATTGAGTCGTGTTAAGGTCTTTTCAGCTCGACCTTGCCAGCGGTTTTCATCAGCTACGAGTTGTGGAGGATAGCATTCCACTTACTGCATTCCGCACTCGTTATGATTCTTGTGAGTGGTTTATTCTGTCATTCGGTTTGACGAACCTTCTACCTTATTTCATCCATTTTATGAATCGAGTATTCTACGAATATCTCGATGAGACCATCCTTGTATTTATTGATTATGGATGAAAACAACAATTTAAAATTTGCGAATCCTTTTAATAAGATATTTACAAGTATGATTGGATTTTTGTTCTTAAAACGAGTAAAGAATATTTGTAAATTTTTTAAGGGACATGGTTATCATATATAAGATGATTTTGTGTTGTTTTGCCCATTGAGTGCTTTAAGAATTCTGGTCGATGCACTTGATCAACGGTATCGATAGGAATCTCCTAAACGCTATGATGAGACAGTTAGACACAGTAAATTGACTTGTAATAAGTAAATTTTTCTAAAAAGATGATTACATAAAGTTAATTATAATTTTGAAAGTCTTAGCTTTTCGGGAAAGAGGATCATTTAAAAGAACTCTTTTCCGACATTTTTATTCTTGCGATTCCCGAAGGGAATCAAGACTTTATTGTTTTTACCAATACTAGTCGTATTGGTTTGAGTGTCATTCTCTTGCAAAGGGAATGTGTTATCGCGTTTGCTCCTTGACAATTAAAGCTTGTCGAGACTAGATATGTCATTCATGATCTAGAGCTCGCGGCTATTGTTTTCGCTCTTAGAATTTGGATCATTATCTTTTGGGAGAGAAATTGTTCTCTACCCCGATCATAAGTTTTTGAAGTGTTTATTTTCTCGAAAGGAACTTAATTTGCGTCAACAACGTTATCTTATGATCTTGATATTCTTTGTACTCCGGAAAAGGGTAATCGTGTTGCCGATGCCCTTAGTTGTAAGCAACAAGCAGTTGTTTCTTTGATGATATCTGAATGGAATGATCTCAAGACTTTATCCACTTATGAGATTCAAGATCGTGAATCCAATTCATGTTCATCTCTTGTTTTGTGTAGCCTCGAGGCTCGTCCTTCTCTTTTGGACCATACCTCTTTTGGCTAAACTCTATGTCAAACTAAATTGCATAGAGTTCCTACTTCTATTGTTAGCAATCATGATCCATTATTTTACTAGTGGATTTTGGTAAGGTCTTCAAAAGCTTTGGGAACAAAGCTTAATTTTTGCACCGCTTATCATCCTTTGTCCGATGGACAAACTGAGCGTGTGAATCAAACTCTTGAAGATCTCTTTCGTGCATGTGTTCTTGATTGTGGTGGAAGTTGGGAAAATCATATTTCTCTTGTTGAGTTTTCTTCCTATAATAGCTTCCAATCTTGTATTGGTATGGCACCTTTCGAGGCATTCTACGGAAGGCCATGCCGATTTTCTTTGTGTTGGCTTGAAGCCGGTGAGAAGCTGGATTTAGGTCCAGATTTTATTGGTGTTCATTCATGTTTCACCTATGATGGGTGTTGTGCGTTTCAGTTGATCGGGAAAGTTTGCACCTCGATATTTTGGTCCATTTCCCATCACCAAACGTATTTGTTCCGTGGCTTATTGCCTTTTATTACCGGCTCAATCTTTTGCTAGTTATGACGTTTTCCACGTCTCTTTACTGCGGAAATACCTTGGAATTTCGATTTTTTATTCTTGCTGTTGAAGAAATTGAAGTTTCACCAAATTTGACTTATGAGCAACATTCTATTCGTATCATTACTTCGGAGGTTGAGCGCCTTCGAAATAAAGATATTCTTCTTGTTAAAGTTCAATGGTCCTCAAATCCTAAGGATTTCTCTTGGGAATCTTGAGAATTCATCGAGCAAACACATCCGGACTTACTCTTTCGTGCTCTTTATCTTATTTCAAATTTTCTTTTGTGTTGATATGCTTTTATGGTTGTTACTCTTTATTTTCTTCTTAAGTATTGCGAGGACGCAATTTCTTTAAGGAGGGGAGTCTGTAACAACCCGCATATTTTACGATTTGTATATTTAAATATTTTATTTAAATATAGAATCGTTAATCGGATTGAAGTCCGAAAAGCTACTTTTTGCAAATAGTCGAATTGGGACTCGAGACCACTTCCATTGAGTCTAAAATGGCTTTTGCGACTTTTTTAAGTATAAGCATCGATATGTTTGGAGTTGGGTGAATTTTTCTATTTTTCACTTAGGGCTTTGGGTTTGGATTTTAGCCCAATAACCTAACATAACACCCAAACTTAGTTCCCCCTCTTCTCTTCATTCACTTTCATTTCCTAACAATTTCAAGCTTTTGAGATAAATGGGGGAAGAGAAAAAGAATTAGAATTCCTAAGCCCTAATCTTCTTTGCAGATACAAATTCTTGCTCCAAATTCAAAGAGAAGCTTTGGTAAGTATCTCCTTCTTCTTCTCCAACTCATTCTCTCTTTAATTTCAGACATTTCCTAAACCTAACTTAGGAAATGTTCTTCTTTTGAGCTTAGATTCAAGCTTCTAGAGTTGAAGTTGAAGAGTAGTTGATCTTCCTTTGCTTTCAAGCTTCTCCTTTATCGTTTTCGGGTTTAAATGTGAGTTTTTGAACTCACATCTATTTCTATTGTTATCCCGCCTTTTGGCAAGCCCGTGTCACCAAGGGATTGACTAGTAACCAATGACAGCCCGTCCTAGAGATCAGTTATACACAGGCTCACTATGGATATCGATGAATTTTGTCCGAGTCCGGATCGAGCTAAAATTGATATGACATGACAACCTAAGCTATAAGAGTCAACGTTCCAAATCTCAAGTCAATCCGAGTTCGTATGCTGAAGTTGTGAACGATACAAAATTGGTTAAGAACAACCTTCTTTGACTCGCTCCAGTTCAAATCCATTGGAAGTGCACACTTCGACTCGCTCCGCTTCGAGCCATACTTTGACTCGCTCCGTTCGCAACCATCATAAGCCAACTTCGACTCGCTTCGCAACCATCGGAAGCCAACTGTGAATCGCTCAGAGTCGACTCACTTCACAACCATCAGAAGTGACTATTTCGACTCTCTCTGCTTCACCTCCATCAGATGCCTTCTTCGACTCGCTCCGCTCGAACCATTTTTCGACTCCATCGAGTTCGACTCCATTGGCAAAGCCACTGTTCGAATCCCTCAGGACGCTCCACTTCGACTCGCTCAATCAATACACACATCGACTCGCTCAAAACAGCATCAAGGACAGAGTGATCCAAAGACTCAAGTACCACGTCACTGAGTCGAACGGAAGCGAGTCGAACAGAGCGAGTCGAACGGAACAGCCAACCGAGAATCTCATTTTGTATCGATCATATCTCCTAATCTACAAGTCCAAATGCTATGAAATTTTCACAGAAGACTACGTGCATGCTAAAGAATGTCCACGCCAAATTTCAACTCCATTGGATGAAATCTTGATCGATACGAAATCTGTTCGTATCGATCACGGATCGGACCGAAACTTCACGGGCTTGGGCGCACGGGCCTGGTCACGTGCCAGAGAGGGTCTCCCGAGATCTGAGCGAAATACCAGCCTACTACACCTATAAGTAGACCCCCAAAACCAATAGAAAAGAGGTTCTTCTTCCTCTTTGAGATCTCCAACGCCCAGACTCCGCCGGATCCAGATTTGAACTCCATTGCTGTTGCTACCAACGAATTTGACTGCTGCAAATCATTGTTATTCGCTGTAATTTGCTGAAATCAATTGTAAACATCAAAGAAAGATCAATAAAGAAAACTACTTCATAGTGGACGTAGGCAATACACCGAACCACTCTAAATTCTGGTGTCTTCTTGCATGTTAATTATTTTCATATCTGAGATTTGGAGTTTTTGTTAGATAATTCCTCTTTTTCCATTTAATTTCTTCACTTTATCTCTTCAAAAACTCCCGAAGAGTGTTGTGCTCAATTTTGGTACAAACACTTTGGTGCTTTCACTGAGAAAAACCCAAATTTTCTCCCGCTCTTTGGATCTCCTATCTATATCGGATTGCATAAATCCAAGAAGAAGATCCAGATCTAGAACTTTGAAGCCCTTCCATTCTATTCAGATATGCATCAGATCTAGGAAAGGACTTTCATCACCTCACCATGGTAAGTACACGGACTACCTCTACAGCTACTGATCAGGGAGGACGGGACAGGCAAAATCCCGCGCAATTGCCTCCATCAAACCAAGATGCCTCCGGACCTTCAGATCCAACAGGTCTGGTTACCAGACGAGAGTTCCAGACGCTGTTCCAAGAATTGACCCAGAGTCGACAACAGCTTACAGAACAACTGCGCGCAAACGCAGAGTTGACCAACCAGCTAAATCGCCAAAGGAGAAGATGATCTAGAAGAGACCAAGGTTCCTATCCTTCCACAGAGAGTTCAGCCTCCTTCGATGGCCAAACCAGATCCACATGCCCACGGCTAGGTGTAAGCTACACCCAAGCCACGGGACACCAACCTGCTTCGAATCTTGGATAACCTAAAGCTGGACCATCCGCCAGTCTCTGTACAGAACCTTCAACTCGAGGAGGAGCTGCTCCTTACCATGTCACGGGCAACATTGCTACTACCACCACTGCCGGACGAGGAGGTGATGCTAGAAACCAAGCTGATCCTCAACGTAACCAACGAGAGCAGACTCCTGAGCCTTATGTCCCTGAGGATGTTGAACCAAGGAGGCGAGGCACGGACCGTCGACCGCGTCCAGTCCAAACTCGTGCTGTGGAACCCGACCACACCTTGGCACAACATGCTCCAAGTATCCGAGTGCAGGATATACCAATGATGATCCGACAAATGATCCGTGAAAGTCAGGGTCTCAGTAATGACAACTGGGGAATCTCCCGGAGTCATACCCCTTTCACCGATGACGTATTATATGCTGAACCACCTCGGCACTTCAGGATGCCAGCTTTGCCAGTTTATGAAGGAAGTTCTGATCCCAATCAACACGTCCTGAAATACGAATGGCTGATGAATGCTGCAAGAGCTGATGACGCAGTAAAGTGCCGTAGTTTCCCCATTTCCCTAGGGGGCATCGCTACCATGTGGTTCACTCGTTTGCCACCACGATCCATCTCTAACTTTGACCAAATGGCCACCAAGTTTGTCGAACAATTCCGTATGCACGTGGCGAGGCCTAAGGACGTTAACACTCTGTCTAGTGTTACATAAGCTTTCGGAGAAACACTTAGACGTTACTTGGAGCGATTACATGCTGCGTTTGCAGAAATAAGCAATCCCAATGATAACTCTATCCTGATGGCATTGACTAAGGGGATTGATGCTGATTCCGAGTTCGGAAATTGGTTAGCTTGGAAACCACCTGCGCCATTGGACCGTTTCTATTCCAAGGCAGCCCAATTCCTGAGAAGGGAGGATGCGAAACTATCTAGGAAGCAGGATGACGCAGGGCCCAACATCGAAGGAATACAAAGTAACATCGCTGTTAAACAATCCAGAGATAGTTCTTGGAAAATTAAGTTGAACGTACAAAACAAACAGAATCAGCAGAGGGACAATGGAAATCAAAACAAAAAACGTGATTAGACTCGTGGTCCACGGCGTAGAGCTTCCATACAGGAAAACTTGTATTTGCGGACCTGCAATACAATGCAGTACAAGAAACCTGCCCTGAATCCACCGACTGAAAGACAAATCCAAACAGGAAAATTATGTAGATTCCATGAGAGTTATGGCCACAACACCAATGAGTGTCGTCACTTGCAAGACCTTATTGAAAAACTAATACGTGAACGGAAGCTGGATCAGTATGTGCGGGAGCCGCAATCTGGTGGTGTGGGCCCATCAAATCAAAATCATGCATCGAATCAGGAAAGACAGGAGGAAACCGCTCGTACAGGCGGGAGGTTGGTCATCAATACAATAAGTGGTGGTCCTCACCCAGCAGATCGAAGCTGGAAGAAAATGGAGTCATATGCCAGTTCTATCAGGCATGCGGACTTCGAGTGTTGTAGTAGTTTTGATGAAGGGGCTCCGGCCAAGCAACAGAAAACGATGGCAGATGACATCGTGTTCAGGAACAGAGACACTGATAAAGTCGAAGCCCCCAATATCGATCCACTGGTCATCTCAGCACAAGTAGGTCCCGCTTGGATGAAGAGGATCTTAGTTAACAGTGGAAGCTCTGTGAATATTTTGTTCAAGCGAGCTTATGATCAACTGAAAATGGAAGCCACGTACTTGAAGCCTTGTCAATCCTGAGTCCATAGTTTCAACAGAAGTGATACTATACCCACTGGAATGGTGGAACTACCAGTAGAGTTGGGAGTTGGAGAGCGTGGAAAAGTATGGATGTTGCAGTTCATTGTTTTGGACATAGAGTCCCCTTACAATGCTTTCTTGGGCCGACCGGCCCTCGCTGAATTCAGGGCAACCATCGCCCCGTGGTGTTTGACTTTAAAGTTTCCCACTGATCATGGAATAAGAATCATTCAAGGAGATCAGGCTGCTACCAGAGCCTGTTATGTCGCTGAGCTGCGGGAAGCGCAGCGAAAGGAGAAATGAAAGGGCGTCGAGGAATCTCTCTGCGTCCGTTTTGCTAATAATTGACAATTAACGCCCGGGCCCAGCCCCGGGCACCCTAGCCAATTCCTCAAGGATCTTGACCCAAGAGAAACTGAAGACGAAGGAGAATCTAAAGAAAGTCAAGCATCCCCGGCCGAGCTGACGATTGATGTCCCAATTGATAATGACGATGATTCAAAAATGATAAAGATTGGGTCTAAGCTAAGCCAGCAAACTCAAGAGGAATTGGTTGAATTTCTACGAGCGAATCTTGAAGTATTCGCCTGGACGCATTCTGGCATATGTGGGATCTCGCTGGACATCGTGAGCCACACCCTGAACAATGACCCACGACATGTCTCGGTCAAGCAGAAGAGGCGTGGTATGGATCCAGAGAGATCTGCCGCCCTTAAAGAAGAAGTAGAAAAGCTTAAAGCGAACGGGTTCATCCGAGATGCGCTATATCCTGAATGGGTGTCGAATCCCGTGCTCGTCCGAAAGCCGAACGGAAAGTGGAGAACATGTGTCGATTATTCCGATCTGAATAAAGCATGCCCCAAAGACAGTTTCATGCTTCCCAGAATTGATCAGCTAGTAGATTCGACAGTTGGGCACGAACTCTTATCCTTCATGGACGTGTATTCTGGCTACAACCAGATACCGATGCATTTACCTGACCAATAACATACCAGCTTCGTAACCAATCTGGGACTTTACTGCTATAAAGTTATGCCATTCGGACTTAAGAATGTCGGGGCTACTTATCAACGATTGGTCAATCGGATGTTTGCCAATCAAATCGGGAAAACAATGGAAGTATATGTAGACGACATGCTTGTGAAGTCACGACCCTCCACCGACCACGTTAAAGACTTGGAAACTATGTTCAACATACTTCGAGAATACAAAATGAAGCTCAACCCACTGAAATGTCACTTTGGAGTTGCATCCGGGAAGTTCCTTGGGTTCATCATTAACGCTCGGGGAATCGAAGCTAATCCTGAAAAGATTTGGGCAATCAGAAATCTTGAAACTCCAAAGACGATAAAGCAAGTCCAGAGTCTTAATGGAAAGGTAGCAGCATTGAGCAGGTTCATTTCAAACTCCACTGACAAATGCATTCCCTTCTTCGATCTGATCCGAAAAGGGAAACGAAACTTTGAATGGACCACGGAGTGTGAAGGCACTTTCCAAGCACTAGTCCAACACCTATCCACACCACCTATCCTGTCGAAGCTCATTGATCATGAGAAGTTGTTTGTATATTTGGCAATATCAGAAAATGCTATCGGAGCTGCATTAATTCGAGAAGAAGACAAGATACAGAAGCCAGTATACTACGTCAGCAAGCGATTGACTGGGGCCGAAAGGAATTATCCGAAATTAGAGAAGTTGGCTTATTGCCTTGTTATTGGATCAAGAAAACTCCGACCGTATTTCCAGGCACATCCCGTTATTGTTTACACCGACCAGCCGTTACGACAGGTCCTTTCACGGCCTGAGACGTCTGGTAGGTTACTCATGTGGAACATCGAACTGAGCCAGTTCGATATCACTTACACTCCAAGACGGGCCATACAAGGATAAGTCCTAGCCGATTTCATAGCTGAATTTACCATTCCAGAGGACTTGCCCGAAACCAGCGAATACGTCTGGAAGCTTTATACCGACGGTGCATCAAACGACCGATGTCCGGGCGCTGGTGTTGTACTTGAAACTCCCGAAGGCCGATCCATATGTTATGCTTTGAAGTTCGATTTTCATGCGACTAATAATGAAGCTGAATATGAAGCCCTCTTAGCTGGCTTGAAACTTGCCAGAGATTTGAGAATCATCGCAGTGGAAATTTATTGTGATTCACAACTAGTTGTGTGTCAAGTACGGGGAGAGTATCAAGCAAGATATCGAAGGTTGGCTGCTTACTTAGCTCGAGTTCAGGAAGTGCTAAATCAGTTTGATTATTATGCCATTTATTGTATACCTCGTGAGCGCAACCAAAAGGCCGATTCATTGGCAAAGCTAGCCAGCACAGGTGAAGCTCAGCAAATGGGACTCATTCCCGTAGAAACGCTATCTTCCCCAAGCATCGACCGGACAGAAATAAACTGGGTATGCAAAACCATTCCCGAAAAAGATTCATGGATGACCCCACTCAGAAATTACATTGAGCACGGAACCCTGCCGGAGCGCAGAAGTGAAAAGAGACAAGTCCTTCGGAAGGCCTCACGATTTACCATCCAGAACGGACTCATGTACAAAAGGGGGTACTCAGTCCCTCTACTCCGGTGTATCGCTCACGATGAAATTAAACAAGTATTGCACGATGTGCACGAAGGAGAATGTGGCGATCACACCGGGGGGCAAGCACTTGCCAAGAAAATACTTCGCTACGGATATTACTGGCCGACCGTGAAACGCGATGCGTCGGACTATGCAAAGAAATGTGATAGGTGCCAGAAATATGATCGAATTCCTAGAGCTCCTCCTACCGAGAAAACGCAAATGGTCAGCCCATGGCCGTTCGCAATGTGGGGCATCGACATCATCGGTGCCCTACCTCTGGCGAAAGGTGGAGCAAAGTACGCCATCGTCGTGGTTGATTACTTTACAAAGTGGGCTGAAGCCGAAGCTCTCGCTACCATTACAACGAAGAAAGTAATCAACTTTGTGGTTCGTAACATCATCTGTCGATTCGGTCTCCCACACACCATTATTACGGACAACAGAACCCAATTCGACAGTGCTGAATTTAAAGATTTCTGTAAACAGTTTCACATCCAAAAGAAATTCTCTGCAGTTGCACACCCTCAGTCAAACGGATAGGTCGAGGCAGTTAATAAAGTTATAAAATCCATTCTGAAAAAACGACTCGAAAAGGTCGGGGGCAAGTGGGTCGATGAACTTCCTATGGCTTTATGGGCTTACCGAACAACCTACAAAACCGCAACCGGTCACACTCCATTCTCTCTCTCATATGGTTCAGAAGCCGTCATTCCAGTTGAACTAGAAGTACCTTCTCATCGTGTGACATACTATGATCCAAAGACGAATGCTATATTACTTGCTGAATCTCTTGATTTGCTAAATGAGAAGCGTGAAGAAGCTGATTTGAGGGCAGCTGCGCATCGAAGTCGAGTCGCCCAACTGTAAAACGCCAAGGTCCGCCCACGAACCTTCGAACTAGGCGATCTCGTCCTCAAAAGAATCTATCTGGTTCCTTCGCATATGAAACCGACATGGGAAGGACCGTATGTTATTGAACAAAGGCTTGGAGATGGCACATTCAAATTATCAACCGTCGACGGTCTTACTCTGCCAAGAGCCTGGAATAGCGAGAGCCTTTGCCGCTATTACACATGACAGCAATAAAATGCAATCTCTTCGAGCCAGAGTTGTGATTTACTTGAAATGCTTCATATGATCATCACTATGCACAAAGAGCTAAGTTCCACCACATGGTGGAATTTATTCAAATAGGGAGTGACTGTGATGCAACCAATCACTCGCTAAGTTAAACCCGAGCTCGGGGACCAGCCATCACATCAAAGTCAAGAAAGGATCGATACATGACAATCCTTCATTCAACTCCGAACTCCCAGAGTGCTAGTCGGAATATAAACATCAACTCCGGATTCCCAGAGTGCGAAACAGAGTATAAACATCAACTCCGAACTCCCAGAGTGCGAGTCAGAGTATAAACATCAACTCCGGGTTCCCATAGTGCGAACCGGAGTATAAACATTGACTCAGAACTCTCAGAGTGCGGGTCGGAGTATAAACATCAACTCCGGGTTCCCAGAGTGCGAAACGGAGTATAAACATCAACTCCAAACTCCCAGAGTGCGAGTCGGAGTATAAACATCAACTCCGAACTCCCAAAGTGTGAGTCGGAGTATAAACATCAACTCCGAGTTCCCAGAGTGCGAACCAGAGTATAAACATCAACTCCGAACTCCCAAAGTGCGAGTCGGAGTATAAACATCAACTCCGAACACCCAGAGTGCGAGTCAGAGTATAAACATCAACTCTGAGTTCCCAGAGTGCGAACCGGAGTATAAACATCAACTCCGAGTTCCCAGAGTGCGAACCAGAGTATAAACATCAACTCCGAACTCCCAGAGTGTGAGTCGGAGTATAAACATCAACTCCGAACTCCCAGAGTGCGAGTCGGAATATAAACATAAACTCCGAGTTCCCAAAGTGCGAACCGGAGTATAAACATCAACTCCGAACTCCCAGAGTGCAAGTCAGAGTATAAACATCAACTCCGAACTACCAGAGTGCTAGTCGGAGTATAAACATCAACTCCGAACTCCCAGAGTGTGAGTCGGAGTATAAACATCAACTCCGGATTCCCAAAGTGCGAAACGGAGTATAAACATCAACTTCGAACTCCCGGAGTGCGAGTCAGAGTATAAACATCAACTCTGGATTCCCAGAGTGTGAAACAGAGTATAAACATCAACTCTGAACTCCCATAGTGTGAACCAGAGTATAAACATCAACTTCGGATTCCCAGAGTGCGAAATGGAGTATAAACATCAACTCCGAACACCCAGAGTGCGAGTCGGAGTATAAACATCGACTCCGGATTCCCAGAGTGCGAAACGGATCGTAAACACCAACTTCAGGTTTCCAAAGCATGAATCGAAGTATAAATATCAACTCCAAACTCCCAGAGCGTGGGTCGGAGTACAAATGTCAATCCCAAGTCCCCAGATCGTGAACATATGATTAAAACTTAAGCCGGCGTGACCAACCGCAGGTAAACAAATGAGAATCCTCGGAGTGCGGATATGATCATCAACGATCAAACAAGCGTGGAAAAACCACTCGGTCTCCACTTGACTCAAACATCCGTTCAGTGGCACTAGGCTCAACATGACGAAAACGAGAAGCAATCGCTGACTGATGTTCTACAACTCATCCCCAAGAATGGGGGGCAGGACTTAAGCATCGACCATCGACTGAAGCGATGCGAGGTAAAAATTCAACTCGCTCCCCGGTCGCAAACCATGACCACAATACCAGAACATGGTGAACAAAAACAAACTTTATTCGGAAACTAAAACTTCACAAGTGCATTTCAGATATTGAAACACTTAGGGAAATACGCAATGACAGAAAAGAAGTCAAAAAAGAGAAGTTTCATTTCTATTGTTTATAGAAGAAGTTCGTATACAAGTTTCCAAAAAATTCCTACTAGCAGGGGCCAAACCCGCATCTATACACGGCCAATAAAATGCAAGTCAAAATAAACCGGGGAAACATGTTTAATCTTTCTTCTTCCTTGGCTTCCTTCTTGGTGTAGACCCGCTGGAGCCACCGCTAATCTTCCTCTTCGAGCCTTTGCTCTTCGGCGGTGGGTCTTCAGGCGAGGGCATTATATCAACATCCTCCTCCGAACTCGAGTGGATAGGAATGCTCCCTGCGGGCGGAGTTGGAGGGATAGGATCAAATGTGGAAGATGGCATGGCCACACTAGTGTCAGAAAATGTACCGCCAGGCGATATCATTCTAAGCGGAGCTGGACCAAGTGCCGCCGTCCCACCTCCAAAACTGCCACCATGCGCTGCGGCATCCATTTCAGCGGCGATTTGTGCCAAGGTTTCCTCTTCAGTACCCGAACGTGCCTCGCTAGGAGTGTCAATAGTCGGCATCAAAGAGCTTGTGGCAGGAACTCCTCCGCCCATGACGAATGATATGTCAACTAAAGGATCGCCATGACGGCAAAAGAGTTCTTCCATCAACTGCTCATCAAATACAAGTGTGCTTCCCTGAGCATCGTCCGGTGGGGCAGCTGCCCTTACGGTGACTGCTTCGGTCACAATAGCCTCCCGCGTTTGATATGATTGTTGAGTAGCAGGAGGCATGGCTGGTGCAGCATCAATCACTGGACAAAGAATAAGAGAACTGTTAGAACTTAACTCGAATGGAGATTTCGACTTAAGAAAGATATGTGGAATGTTCAGAATACCTTCCTCAGTTTGACTTGACGGCGGTGGAACGGCTTTAATCACTTGTGCTATAGCCGGAGGCATCTGCGGCTGATCCGGATCATAAGCAGGAATAGCTTGGGGATCGACCGCAGACGAGGATTCGGGCTGGGTTGACACTGGAATTTCGAGACTTGCCTCATGATGTTCAACCCCTAAACCCTCTCTTACTTCAAAGTGCTGGGCGCCAAGTCTTTCCTTCTCACACAAAATCATTGACTCGTGAAGAATCTTCTTTTCATCTTCAGTCAGAATGCGATTCTCGAGTTCAAATTCATCCACAGACTCGCCCTGATGCGCCTCCTTCTCTTCTTCAACCAGTTGGCCCCAAGCGTTATAAAGATGCGTTGGGTAATCGTTGAGCCAGGCTAGACCCCTGTGCCTCAACACGTTAGCAATGTAAACGACAAGGAGCTCTTCGATGTCAGCCTCTAGCCTAGACTCGACCGACTTCACTTTCTCCTCGACCTCAGCCTCCACCTTGTGGACTTTAGCCATAGCTACATCCCGCTCACCCTTAAGAAGAACAGTCTGCTCACATGCCTCCTGGGCTGCGCTGTTTGCATCATCCCTTTCCTTGGCCATGTCGGCGAATTTGGTCTTGAGTTCATTGAGCTCCTTGACCGTCGCATCCCGTCGGCGGTGACTGTAGTGTTTCAGTGGCCCATCTCCTCCACCAAGGCAACATGTGTCTGCCTCAACCTCTCCATGGCCACATTTGCTTCATCAGCTTTTTTGGTGGCCGCAATTTCAGATTTCCGAGAAGACTCGGCCTCAGCAGTGAGCACTTGAATGATCCGGTCCCTTTGAGCAAGATCGGATTCCATTTTCTCGAGTGCTTTGGCTCGCTCAAAGGCCACCTTAGAAGCTTTCTCTACAGCCTTTACCCACTCCCTGTACTGGGTGTAGATGTCATAAACGTAATCATGCATTGTACCTTCCACTCCAAACGGAATTCTTTTTAAGTGTGGTGGGAAGACATAGCCATCGAAGCAAATGTTCGGAAAGTCCTTCCTTATCTGAGCCAATTTAAGGGCCCCTTCTCCTGTGGGATCAGCTGGGACCTGCTCTATAATTATAGAGGCCGTGGTCTCGACTCTCTGAAGATGAGTCTCAGATCTCAAAGTATGGGAAGATGGCCTATGACGAGAAGGCTCTGGCGGGTGTGGAACAATAATCGGGGGTGGAGATGGAAGTCTAGGAGGAGGAGTGCGCGATCTAGACCGATGTCTGTATTCTCTATCCCTATCACGCCCGTACCTATCTTGGTTAGAGTACTCGCGGTCGCGATCTCTATCCGAGTCCCTCCTGTGGGAATCATAATAAGAAGAAGCCTTTTGGGCCGAGCGGAGATTCCTGAGCATCGATCATCTTCCAGACATAGTACTTGAAAATAAAGAATTAAGGAAGAGTTAGTAATTTCCTAAGTTGGACGATGTACAGTTGTGAATCATGTGGTGTAGTGAAGTGTATGCATGTGTAACCCCCCGACCAACCGGAAATGTCGGCCGCACTCATAGCAAGCGACCCGCTCAGTTCAAGAGCACTATCAAGCTCCTCCATCCCGCCGTCGTGTGGAGACGACACAAAATCCGGAATCGGGATATCGGCAAGCCCTGCAAAGGGATTCTCTACTTGCGGGGGAGGAGCCTCTGAAATTCTAATCCCCAGAACGGGCAAGGACACAACCACGGATTTAAATCTCTCAGATTTAGAGCGTTTGTGAGCAGCAGATTTGCCTTTTCTTCTTCCTCCCGGATCCTGGACATCGGCAGAAGGCCCAGCCGGGAGCTCGGTATCGGTAGGCGTTCTTTCTGGATCAACTTCTTCGGCTATCACGACTACGGGTGCTTTGCGCTTCACCCGTTTCTTCGGGGCCACTCTATGTATCCCTTCCAGTTGTATGCTCTGCCTCCGTTCTATCAGCCCGACAGTCCTCAAATTTCTGTCAGATAGGACCAAGTCGATATGTCTCTCTTTGCCCGGGAACGCTTGAAGAATCCGAACAAGCTCTCTGAAGTATGCGCCGTCAGGACGAGAGATTGCAGCTATAAAAAAGGAAAAGTATGTCAGTTTTGAAGTCAGTTACTAATATCTCAATGATTCAAGAGAGAAATGGCAACACTTACGTCTATCCAACCATCGCCTAGCAAATCCAGGGGGGCACTGAACGTAGAACCATTCAGTTTTATAATAACTTAGCCTTCCCCAGGAGCCCAGTACAATGTGGCAGTTTCTGACCGCTTCCAGGAAGGTGAAAGAAGGGATGTCTCCACGGCTCTTGACGTTGAATAAATATCTGATTTCGATCGGCTTCAGCGGTCGAAAGAGGATCTCCATAAACAGGACAAAGGTGTTGTTCAACAACGCATACTCGTTGGGATGTAGCTGAGATAGAGCAATGCCAAGAAACGATAACATCTCCCTTATATATTGGTTGAAGGGAGGGAGTGTCCCCGCTGTGCAAGCGTGACGGTTGAAAGCAGTAAACCCCTCCGGGGGATCGTGCGGCCTGTCATTTGGCCCAGGAAGTAGCACGTCGTCGAGCGACAAACCATGCCTTAAGAAAATCCGTCCTAGCATATCTTCGAAGATACCCGATGGCACTGAATCTTGCGGATTACAAATGAATCGAGCACCCAAACAATCGTCCGGAGCTGGGTCTATAACTTCGGCTTCAATAACTGGTATCTTGATGGATGGAGGAATAGAGCTCGGGAGTTCTTACTGCTGTGAACTTGAGGGTTCCATGAATAAGCTAGCTCATGAAAAATCATTGTTAAACAGGCGATAACGCTCGTGCATCCCCCAGTGTAAAGTGTGTGAGTGTGTGCTGTGCAGTGCAGTGCTGTATATCATTTGAGAAGATATACAGGATTAAAGAAAGCATGTAAACGACGAGACTTCGGAATCCAGTCGGAAGGACCGTCATCGCTGACCGTCACAACCATGCTGTCCAGCTATTAACTATCATTCCAAGTTAAAATTTGTTAACATTTTGATAAGTTCTAGTTTCGTCGACGAGCTTCAATAGGCAATCAGATATGCGGTGAAACGATTAAGTCCAGTTATGCAAGTTTGAGGCTCGTCGGAGTCAATTGTTCAAATGTGCAGGAAGTTTCAGATTATTTAATGTTCAATTCGTATCGCTCGCAAGGGCCGTGTTCGCATCGATAGATCATGGTCATTTGCATACGAGTTAAACTCGGCTAGAAGATTGGCGTGCAAGTTTGACTCGATCAAGGGGCTAAGGATTTCGAATTGATCGGAACGCAACACTTCGACTCAATTAAAACCTCCAGTTCGAATCGATCCGAGAGGGCTGCCCATTTCGACTCGTTCCAGGGCACTCCATTTCGACTAGTTCCAAGGCATTCCATTTTGACTCGTTCCAAGGCACTCCACTTCGACTCGACCCAAGGCCATCATTTCGAGTCGATCAGACGCAACCCCTTCGTATCGATCCACGTATTCAAAGCATTCGATTCGATGCGAAGCTCCACCATCGATCGATACGAAGGCCTCCGCCTCATCATCTCGAAACCCCCACTCCAGATCGACGCGAAGCTGAGGCCAAAGAATTTTCGATCGATCACAACTCTAATTGATTTGGTGTTAAAAACCCGAGTCTCATCGTTTACGCATGGATTCGCTTATTGGATTACCTAAATCTGTCAGTTAGTTCAAATGATTGAAGGTATGAATCGGTTCGAAGGCAAGAATGTTTCTTCTTTCTTCTTGAGTTTCTGAGCGATACGAAGGCAAGGAAGGAAAGCGAAAGGTAAAAAGTGGAAAAACGGCTAAGTACAAAGTATTTATATGGACTCAAAAGCAAAAGGAATAAACGATTCGTATCCCGGTGGATTCAAACACGCGTTTCGACTCCCTCTCCAGTGTGTCGATGCGAAGCTCCCCTTCGTATCTCTTGTCTTCAACTCTGTCTCCGATGCAGCAAAACAAGCAATCATTTCGACTCTGTCTCCCCTTCGACTCCGTCCCATGTCCAGTTCGACTCCATCGATACGAGACCACACTTCGTATCGATCACCTTCGACTCCGTCTCGTGTGCAGATCGACTCCATCAAATCACTGCTTCCAGAGGCCAACTCCATCGATACGAATTACCTATTCATATCCAGCGACTCCATCTATATCGATTCGAAATGCTCATGTCGCATCCCTAAATTCGATAAAAATCGTCTCCAATGTTTCAACCCTTCACATCGATTCAGGAGAGGGTCGTTACGAAGGAACATTCGAAAAGCAACTATCGAGCGTTGTTACCACGAATTTCACGTTGGTTCAGGAGAGGATCGATACAGAATTCAATATAAAATAAACTGACAACGACTCGTGAACGTGCAAACGTCAACGAGAGTCAGGTTAACATATATCCATGTATGTCGGACCAATATTCAATGTTCCAGATTTACAGGAATCAAAAACTCATCTAATAACAATTACAACAGCAAACAGCTAATCGCTAGCATACAGCAATCGGTTGCAACAATACAGGGTACAGCAGTTGACAGTCAACAGTTTACATTATCAAGAAAAACAGTCGAAGATTACAGCTTTCATCAAAAAGATGATAACTATTCAGAATGAAGATTGCAGCACTTCAAAGCACATCATGTTTTCACAAGACGTACTTTGGGGGGCAAATGTTATCCCTCCTTTTGGCAAGGCCGTGTCACCAAGGGATTGACTAGTAACCAATGACGGCCCGTCCTAGAGATCAGTTATACACAGGCTCACTATGGATATCGACAAATTTTGTCCGAGTCCGGATCGAGCTAAAATTGATATGACATGAAAACCTAAGCTATGAGAGTCAACGTTCCAAATCTCAAGTCAATCCGAGTTCGTATGCTCAAGTTGTGAACGATACAAAATTGGTTAAGAACAGCCTTCTTCGACTCGCTACAGTTCGAATCCATTGGAAGTGCACACTTCGACTCGCTCCGCTTCGAGCCATACTTCGACTCGCTCCGTTCACAACCATCAGAAGCCAACTTCGAATCGCTCATATTCGACTCGCTTCGCAACCATCGGAATCCAACTGCAAATCGCTCAGATTCGACTCGCTTCACAACCATCAGAAGTGACTATTTCGACTTGCTCCGCTTCACCTCCATCAGATGCCTTCTTCGACTCGCTCCGCTCGAACCACTGTTCGACTTCATCAAGTTCGACTCCATTGGCAAAGCCACTATTCGAATCCCTCAGGATGCTCCACTTCAACTCGCTCAATCAATACACACTTCGACTCGCTCAAAACAGCATCAAGGACAGAGTGATCCAAAGACTCAAGCGCCACGTCACCGAGTCGAACGGAAGCTGTAAAGACCCGCAAATCCGTCTTCCGAAAACCCGACACTGCTACGTCCACTGTAGCAATTGCCGAACAATCGGATGGCGAAAACGCGAAACTTTAATATTTAAAAGAAGAGGAGGAAGAGAAGATAGAAGAAAAAGAAAAGAAGAACAACAAAACAACAACAGATACAGAACAGAGACAATATCAGAATCTCACATATCGCAGCGGAACAATATATAATAGATAAATGAATATCATTTAAAAACAAAAGAATTATATCTGTTATTACATTACATCACATCATATCATCAGAGTCAATAAACAACAATGGACAGTTATATAAACTTGTCCTCATACAGAATACACAGCGGAATAAATACTATCAGATACAAATACTACGTCTCGTCCTCCAGCTTATCTCCAAGCTCCAGAATATCCAGAATATCCTGATAACATAACTCTAGGCTGCCCGTGTGGAAAATGATGGGCACCCAGAGTTTAGAAGGGAACAATAAACTCCGAGTCAGTCATGGTGACTGGTGTGAGATCGTAAAACAGTTATTTTTCTTTAAAATAAACAACAGAAGAATTTTAAAGTAAATTTCGCAATGCCTTTGGAAAATGAAACTACCATAAGACCTCCCGCCACACACACAATGCAAACGCAGACTTGGAGGAGATTTCTTCTTATGATAGTCAAAGATGCTTACTACGCAAAATCAAATTCTTTTTGATATTATTATTAGTGCATAGTGTAGAAAACATTTCGAAAGTAGAATATAAATCTTAGCCAGCATAGGTACCATTATAGTATGCTTGCTATAGCTGCCATATTAGATGGCAGGTTCTACAACTAAAACCGTACAAGTCACGTATTGTTTCTTTGGATTTCCAACAAATGGTCAGGCTAAGGAACTTCCTTCTCCACGATGGGTACGTCCCTGGAATAGACGACCCGAGAACCTAACGTTACGGTTAGATCTCTGCCAACACAAGGCCGGGTTACCTCTGCAAAAATAGGTAACTACTGACACGCGTATGCCATCCCCCGATCGTCACCGATCTTCCCGAGGATCCCCGATTCCAACAAACCACATAGATAATAATAATGCAGTAACCACAGAGGTTAAGTATCTGGGCTCCATACCATGATACCACCTTTATCCAGAAGGAATGACATACACTAAGGGGCGCTACTCCCTAAAACCTTGCTGCATCCTTCCTGTTTTGACCATTTCCGGGGTGTGAGGCTCGACGAAGTCTCGTCCACAAAGCTACGCTTTCTCAAAAAGCCCTGCTTCGGGTCAAACAAAATGATCAACCTATGATCACAAAGATATAAGATCAAACAAATGATCATATCACAAATGATCAAACACTGATCATTTCACAGCAACACTCAGTATGCCACATTACCAAATTGGGATATATTGCTGATAAATTTCAACTACATAACCTCTGAGCTCGTACGTCTCAGAGAAGGGTGTTAAGCTAAAAGAATAAATTCTCCGCCACCAACAGATATATATTTGAAAGAAATCAGCTTTATATCTCAAATTGTAACGTCAGACACACTATCCATATAAGTCTGTTCCGGGATCGAACAGAACCGAAGGCACTTCTCACGAAGCCCTTGCACATCCGGATAATTTTCAATCACGTCAGGACTTCCCGTCACTAAGGGTGATAAAACCTCTAAATCGGAGATCAGCCGATGTAGAGTAACTCGACGGTAATTCTTCCGTTTTCAAAAATATCCGGTCTTCAACACCGGTCTTCAATTGCGATTCATAACGACGTATCACATATTCGGAATGGGTTATACGACCCCATGGTCCTTTCCCGGCTAACCCGAATAGTGAGCGTAAATTTAAAAACAAGTGTGGCATTCAAATTCATCCAAACACAACGAATACCTATCTAAAGGTAATTATTGATAGTCGGTTATTTAACTATCAATAAAGATGTGCAACATCATCAGATTCCAAATAATTTTCCCAAATTATTTTATCTTCAAAAATATCTTTACTAGATATAAAATTTCCACACTTAGCCATTTGAAAACAAATTCAAATCAATTCCCATACTTCAAAAATAAATCAATATTTATTTTTAAAACAACTTCGCTTTCTTTTATAAATTCCGTATTGAATTTATACTTTCGAATATCTACTAATATTTGATTTTCAAATCGTTTCAATATTCAATTTCAATTTATCTTTACAAGGATAAATTCTCAAAATGTTCATTTCATATTGGAAAAGCAATTCCATACTTATTTAAAAATAAGTGTTTCACAAATCTATTCATTTTCAACACTTGAAAATATTCGATATACTTAAATCAAATTAAGTATATATTTCATTCTTTAAGGAAATCTATTTCTATAACACATTCATCTGAGTCAAAACGAATGTTACGTAAAACATCGTTACGACGACTCAAAATCACTAGTATAGGGATTCGGAATTTAGATAGATATATGAATCCCAATACTACATCAAAACATTTCCTTTCGGAAATCATTTACTATAACAACAGTGTTATAGTCCACCATTTCCTTAAATTACTCGAAAACGTCTATTTCAACAAGAACTGCGGAAATCTATGCTTTCGATTCATAATACATTTTAAAACATCTTTAAAATGTTTAACTTCATTTTTAATATCACTTTTTCAAAAATGAATCCATTTTACTAAACAATATATATTCACTGTCCAAAATCGTGAATATACTTCACTAACCCAATTTCAATCATCTCTACACATTTTTATCTCAATAAAAATTCGCTATCCAAAATCGCGAATATATCTTTTTTTAAAAATCTTCTGTATTTAATTTCTCAAATCCCATTGATTTTCGAATTTATAAAACAACGTTTATAAATTCTATTTCTATTTTATAACAACTTCGATTTAATAAATCTCCTTTTATTTACAAATTCGATCAATATTCCATTTAAAGGAAAAAATCCAATTTATAAGTTAATCTCTTAAAAATCCTTTATTCTACAACTTCATTCATTTTTAACTTCACAATATAAATCTGTTAATTTCATTTACTTATGAAATCCATTTATACCTCTCAATTTATAAATCTATAAATCTCGTTCACATATGATTTTTATTATCACTTCATCTTTAACACTTATAAAAACTCGTTTTATAATTCCAATATCTTAATTTATAAAATGTCAATTTTATACCCCTTTTTAAGTAAACCGTTTATAATATTTTAAAAATCTCAATTTAACCCATTTTATAAATCAATCAACTATTTATTCCAAAAATCACTTTTCGATTATATTTCACAAAGATCTTAACTTTTATAACTTTAATATTTGAACGTTTATTTATTTAAAATAAATCACTTCAAAATTTAATAAAACGTATAATTTCAAAGATCACTTTAAAAATCCTTTTAAATTAAAAGTCGTTATTTTAAAAACTTGAATCCAATGATGCAACGCATCAATTAGTCCATCACACATCAACATCATATATCATCATATGAGAACAGAATATATATCAATATCTGTAAATAAATAAATACAGTTGAGGAATCCAGTTGGATCCCTCCAACCTGTTTCCCTGCATCCCAAAAACGTCAGCACAATACCAATTCCGCTCCAGTACGGAATTATCGCGGTATATAGGTTTTTATAAATCCGCTTACTAACGGCGCAATAGGGTCTCATCCGCTATACGAGGCGGGAAATCATCAATCCAATATATACATATGCCAATATGTATATATTGCTATATATATAGATATATATCCTACTATATCTAATATCACATCGAAACAGTCAATCCTCAATCAATAACTGTAAATAATTCCACATTCAAATTTGAGTGAGAAGATCTCACCGTGATTTTAAATTCTGTTCCAGCGTTTATTTCGAATAAAATTAAACGCGCGTTTAATTTTACCCGAAATTTTCATTGACCCCGATCGCTTCCAATCCGGTTGCATCACGTAGTACACGACAAAACGAAGCCAATGCAATTCGTTTCGTAATTTTCTGACCTCGTATCAAAATATGGTTTTTGGGGGTGGAATCTGTATCGCAGTTTAAAGTTTATACCAATTTAAATATAATTAATAATTACAATTTTCTTTTAATTCTAAACCTTAGACAATTCCTGGCCGTTCGTTGCTAAGCCCCAAGATCTGGACCGTGAAACGCAACATCCTCCCTCCTTCCAGTTTTCGTTCGAGACAACGAAACCCAAACCGCCGCCCCTCCCCATCAATTTCGCAACCCACACCGTTCATCTCCTCGTCGATCAAAGGCCTCCATTCAACTCGCCATGACGAGCTCCACCATCAGCTGGAAGGGCTCGAAGCTCGGTGGTCCCCATGGCGTGAAAAACGTGTTCGACTCGAGCACGAACGCGGGCCAAAAGCTTCCAATCTGCAGCTCGAAATCCCATCTCCACCGTTGAATGGATAAGTCACGTTGAGTTTAACATTTTTCTAGTTGGAGATTTTTGCCAAAACTTAATGGATTTGAAGATAAGAGGGAGAGAAGATCGAGAGTTTCCGGCCATTTATCTCAAAACTGGCGGCTAAACGTGATGAAACCCTAGGGTTGAATTTCTTTGCAAATGAAAAGATGTAGGGGTTTTTATAGAAAAACAACGAAAACACTATTCATCAAAAAAAATTTCGAACTCCAAATGAAGCGTGCCGGCTGGCGTTTCTAAGGTTTACCCCACGTTCCGAACGCAATGGAACAGGTTTCGGAAGCTAATTCGATCGTCTGTGCGAGTTATGAAATTAAACGATCAATTTAAATTAAACCGATTTAAATCGATTTCGAGGCGTTTTGGCTTGCCCCGGACAAACGGTAAATCCAAAAATTACGAAATTTGAAATCTTACAATAATATCATATTACGGATCCGATGAAACTGGTTTCGTCGAAATCCGACACTGTTCGAAAAATGACTATTTTAACTCGCCGAATAAAAATTAAAATGATATCGATGCGTTTCGAGCTGCCACGGTCAAACGATAACTTCGATTGATACCAAAATTGAAATCCGATAATAACTAACTATTACGGTTCCAATGGAACTGGTTTCGTTCAATTCTGAGACTGTTCGAAAATTGGCTATTTTTACAGTCGATAATTAAATATTAAAATATTCAATTTTCACAGATTAACTCCAAATTCAATTTTAAGAGTTCTAAAATATTTCTATAACTCCAGTATGATTAAATCAAATTTTCCAAATCAATTTCAATCATTTTAAACTCGAGTTTCAATTATCTCTGGAATTTCACTATTTAATTTATCGATTTAATTATCAAATTAAATCCAATATTCGAAAAATAAATCATTCGACTTCTAAATTCCATTTATTAATATTTAAAATCAATTAAATATTCGAATTTTAATTATCAAAAATTCTGGGTCGTTACAAACTTCCCCCCTTAAAAGAATTTCGTCCTCGAAATTACAAGTTAGGAAAAAAGGTCCTTAACTCGTCTACTATTTTCTCAAATTCAAATAGTTTTATCACTTTATCAAAACAAATCTTTCTATTAAAGATTCGTTATCATTCAACTCATTTTCCAACTTCAATTATAAGTTTCTACCGCATTGTTTACTTCAAAATTCAAATTCGAGTTTTAAATTCAAATTTTAAACTTTCAAAATTTCTCAAAAATTTTCTAACGCCCTAAATTTTCAAAAAATTTCGCCAGCGTCTCCTTTGCGCGGCTAATACGGTACGACTACAAAACGTCCCTACGGACTCTCAGATTTCAAAAAGAAAAAGAAAAAGCCAAGCGGCTAGAGAAATAAGTCATCAAATCTCATATTCGAATTCAAATACTTACCTTTTGTCGAGCCATTCAAATTTATCTTCGAAATTAAATTCCAATTCCTTTATACCTGTATATCCTACTAGCCATAATATCTAGTTGCATATATTCAAACCATTTTGTACATTCAATTACAAAATTTTCAATATAAACTGCTTATATCATCTCTAATTCACTATTGAAGTTATATATTCACTTTCGTTCAATTTTTTTTCAGTTCACATTCATTTGAATTCAATTCACAATTTCAATTAAATTTGAATTCTATTCATCTTCAATTCTGAAATATTGAATTTCATCGATTAACTTTCATTTACAACTGCTTATTTTTAAATTAGTTTCAATTACCAATTCCTTACAAATTCTCATCTACTTATTCAAATTTGTTTTCAATATTCAGTTTCAATTCCAGTTTTATTCTTTCGTTCATTCCCAAAATTTATTTTCAATTTGCCATTTTGGTTTACAATCACTTATATTAAACTGGATTTCCATTCGAATTCAATTTACATTCATGTACTTGCAATTGCAATTCATTCATTCATTCACTAATTCCATTATGAATTTTTTTATCTTCAATTATCCTTTTTGAATTCTATTTTCATTTGTAAATCATATTTACAATTCATATTCATAATTTTTTATTCATATATGAATTTATTTCCTTATACTTTCAATTCACATTTATAGATTTCATTTGTTAATGAACTTTAATTCCAATTACATTTACATATTTTACATTAACAATTTCTATTTGTATAAGTTATCAATTCAATAATATTCCATAAATATTCTGATAAAGTATTCCAGAGTCTTTTCAACCTTTCAAAACCATTTTGAAAACTGTTCAAATCATCCTTTGAATTTCAAAACAAAATCCAAATTTTTCAAACAACTTCTATTCAAAACAATTTGGCAGCAATTCCTCTTTTGGAAACCCGAAAATGAACACCGGTGATGTCGCGATCATCATCGGAATTATTTTCCAGCGACCGAAAAGAGTTTAGAGCTTTTCATCTCTTCAAAATACTTTTCAAAACCTTCGAAATTCATTTTCAACTCCAAAAAGATTTAAACTTCCCAAATCTCCAAAATTCTCAAATTCTTTTCAAAACCTTTCCAAATACTTCTCTGGAATTCCGTTTTAAATTACAAATCACATTTATAATTTACATTCTCAAATTTCATTTATATGTGAATTTATTTCTTAACTTTGGAGTTTCGATTTCAATTTCTTATTTAATTTCAATGATAATAATTTACCATTATTACTTCCTAGCATCCATGCAACCATATACTATAGTAATTTACAGAAAATCATTTCTTTTCTATATAAAAATAGTTTTGGGAAAACTTATCTCATTTACCCTATTTAAAACAATACTGTGCTGAATTGTTCTATACAAGTGTTTAGAGATCCCTATCGATAGAGTTGTACGGACAATACCGACCAGAATCCATATACCACTCAACAAACCAATCATCCCAATATGAAACAATTTTATATTCAAATAACAAATACGCGCTCATATCTATTATTACACTCAACTCATTCTAGAGTACTACTGACTCTATCTCTAATGAGTAATACCCAACAGAGCAGGGTTGTCGCTTAACCATATGCTCTGATACCAACTGTAAAGACCCGCAAATCCGTCTTCCGAAAACCCGACACTGCTACGTCCACTGTAGCAATTGCCGAACAATCGGATGGCGAAAACGCGAAACTTTAATATTTAAAAGAAGAGGAGGAAGAGAAGATAGAAGAAAAAGAAAAGAAGAACAACAAAACAACAACAGATACAGAACAGAGACAATATCAGAATCTCACATATCGCAGCGGAACAATATATAATAGATAAATGAATATCATTTAAAAACAAAAGAATTATATCTGTTATTACATTACATCACATCATATCATCAGAGTCAATAAACAACAATGGACAGTTATATAAACTTGTCCTCATACAGAATACACAGCGGAATAAATACTATCAGATACAAATACTACGTCTCGTCCTCCAGCTTATCTCCAAGCTCCAGAATATCCAGAATATCCTGATAACATAACTCTAGGCTGCCCGTGTGGAAAATGATGGGCACCCAGAGTTTAGAAGGGAACAATAAACTCCGAGTCAGTCATGGTGACTGGTGTGAGATCGTAAAACAGTTATTTTTCTTTAAAATAAACAACAGAAGAATTTTAAAGTAAATTTCGCAATGCCTTTGGAAAATGAAACTACCATAAGACCTCCCGCCACACACACAATGCAAACGCAGACTTGGAGGAGATTTCTTCTTATGATAGTCAAAGATGCTTACTACGCAAAATCAAATTCTTTTTGATATTATTATTAGTGCATAGTGTAGAAAACATTTCGAAAGTAGAATATAAATCTTAGCCAGCATAGGTACCATTATAGTATGCTTGCTATAGCTGCCATATTAGATGGCAGGTTCTACAACTAAAACCGTACAAGTCACGTATTGTTTCTTTGGATTTCCAACAAATGGTCAGGCTAAGGAACTTCCTTCTCCACGATGGGTACGTCCCTGGAATAGACGACCCGAGAACCTAACGTTACGGTTAGATCTCTGCCAACACAAGGCCGGGTTACCTCTGCAAAAATAGGTAACTACTGACACGCGTATGCCATCCCCCGATCGTCACCGATCTTCCCGAGGATCCCCGATTCCAACAAACCACATAGATAATAATAATGCAGTAACCACAGAGGTTAAGTATCTGGGCTCCATACCATGATACCACCTTTATCTAGAAGGAATGACATACACTAAGGGGCGCTACTCCCTAAAACCTTGCTGCATCCTTCCTGTTTTGACCATTTCCGGGGTGTGAGGCTCGACGAAGTCTCGTCCACAAAGCTACGCTTTCTCAAAAAGCCCTGCTTCGGGTCAAACAAAATGATCAACCTATGATCACAAAGATATAAGATCAAACAAATGATCATATCACAAATGATCAAACACTGATCATTTCACAGCAACACTCAGTATGCCACATTACCAAATTGGGATATATTGCTGATAAATTTCAACTACATAACCTCTGAGCTCGTACGTCTCAGAGAAGGGTGTTAAGCTAAAAGAATAAATTCTCCGCCACCAACAGATATATATTTGAAAGAAATCAGCTTTATATCTCAAATTGTAACGTCAGACACACTATCCATATAAGTCTGTTCCGGGATCGAACAGAACCGAAGGCACTTCTCACGAAGCCCTTGCACATCCGGATAATTTTCAATCACGTCAGGACTTCCCGTCACTAAGGGTGATAAAACCTCTAAATCGGAGATCAGCCGATGTAGAGTAACTCGACGGTAATTCTTCCGTTTTCAAAAATACCCGGTCTTCAACACCGGTCTTCAATTGCGATTCATAACGACGTATCACATATTCGGAATGGGTTATACGACCCCATGGTCCTTTCCCGGCTAACCCGAATAGTGAGCGTAAATTTAAAAACAAGTGTGGCATTCAAATTCATCCAAACACAACGAATACCTATCTAAAGGTAATTATTGATAGTCGGTTATTTAACTATCAATAAAGATGTGCAACATCATCAGATTCCAAATAATTTTCCCAAATTATTTTATCTTCAAAAATATCTTTACTAGATATAAAATTTCCACACTTAGCCATTTGAAAACAAATTCAAATCAATTCCCATACTTCAAAAATAAATCAATATTTATTTTTAAAACAACTTCGCTTTCTTTTATAAATTCCGTATTGAATTTATACTTTCGAATATCTACTGATATTTGATTTTCAAATCGTTTCAATATTCAATTTCAATTTATCTTTACAAGGATAAATTCTCAAAATGTTCATTTCATATTGGAAAAGCAATTCCATACTTATTTAAAAATAAGTGTTTCACAAATCTATTCATTTTCAACACTTGAAAATATTCGATATACTTAAATCAAATTAAGTATATATTTCATTCTTTAAGGAAATCTATTTCTATAACACATTCATCTGAGTCAAAACGAATGTTACGTAAAACATCGTTACGACGACTCAAAATCACTAGTATAGGGATTCGGAATTTAGATAGATATATGAATCCCAATACTACATCAAAACATTTCCTTTCGGAAATCATTTACTATAACAACAGTGTTATAGTCCACCATTTCCTTAAATTACTCGAAAACGTCTATTTCAACAAGAACTGCGGAAATCTATGCTTTCGATTCATAATACATTTTAAAACATCTTTAAAATGTTTAACTTCATTTTTAATATCACTTTTTCAAAAATGAATCCATTTTACTAAACAATATATATTCACTGTCCAAAATCGTGAATATACTTCACTAACCCAATTTCAATCATCTCTACACATTTTTATCTCAATAAAAATTCGCTATCCAAAATCGCGAATATATCTTTTTTTAAAAATCTTCTGTATTTAATTTCTCAAATCCCATTGATTTTCGAATTTATAAAACAACGTTTATAAATTCTATTTCTATTTTATAACAACTTCGATTTAATAAATCTCCTTTTATTTACAAATTCGATCAATATTCCATTTAAAGGAAAAAATCCAATTTATAAGTTAATCTCTTAAAAATCCTTTATTCTACAACTTCATTCATTTTTAACTTCACAATATAAATCTGTTAATTTCATTTACTTATGAAATCCATTTATACCTCTCAATTTATAAATCTATAAATCTCGTTCACATATGATTTTTATTATCACTTCATCTTTAACACTTATAAAAACTCGTTTTATAATTCCAATATCTTAATTTATAAAATGTCAATTTTATACCCCTTTTTAAGTAAACCGTTTATAATATTTTAAAAATCTCAATTTAACCCATTTTATAAATCAATCAACTATTTATTCCAAAAATCACTTTTCGATTATATTTCACAAAGATCTTAACTTTTATAACTTTAATATTTGAACGTTTATTTATTTAAAATAAATCACTTCAAAATTTAATAAAACGTATAATTTCAAAGATCACTTTAAAAATCCTTTTAAATTAAAAGTCGTTATTTTAAAAACTTGAATCCAATGATGCAACGCATCAATTAGTCCATCACACATCAACATCATATATCATCATATGAGAACAGAATATATATCAATATCTGTAAATAAATAAATACAGTTGAGGAATCCAGTTGGATCCCTCCAACCTGTTTCCCTGCATCCCAAAAACGTCAGCACAATACCAATTCCGCTCCAGTACGGAATTATCGCGGTATATAGGTTTTTATAAATCCGCTTACTAACGGCGCAATAGGGTCTCATCCGCTATACGAGGCGGGAAATCATCAATCCAATATATACATATGCCAATATGTATATATTGCTATATATATAGATATATATCCTACTATATCTAATATCACATCGAAACAGTCAATCCTCAATCAATAACTGTAAATAATTCCACATTCAAATTTGAGTGAGAAGATCTCACCGTGATTTTAAATTCTGTTCCAGCGTTTATTTCGAATAAAATTAAACGCACGTTTAATTTTACCCGAAATTTTCATTGACCCCGATCGCTTCCAATCCGGTTGCATCACGTAGTACACGACAAAACGAAGCCAATGCAATTCGTTTCGTAATTTTCTGACCTCGTATGAAAGAGATATCGCAGTTTAAAGTTTATACCAATTTAAATATAATTAATAATTACAATTTTCTTTTAATTCTAAACCTTAGACAATTCCTGGCCGTTCGTTGCTAAGCCCCAAGATCTGGACCGTGAAACGCAACATCCTCCCTCCTTCCAGTTTTCGTTCGAGACAACGAAACCCAAACCGCCGCCCCTCCCCATCAATTTCGCAACCCACACCGTTCATCTCCTCGTCGATCAAAGGCCTCCATTCAACTCGCCATGACGAGCTCCACCATCAGCTGGAAGGGCTCGAAGCTCGGTGGTCCCCATGGCGTGAAAAACGTGTTCGACTCGAGCACGAACGCGGGCCAAAAGCTTCCAATCTGCAGCTCGAAATCCCATCTCCACCGTTGAATGGATAAGTCACGTTGAGTTTAACATTTTTCTAGTTGGAGATTTTTGCCAAAACTTAATGGATTTGAAGATAAGAGGGAGAGAAGATCGAGAGTTTCCGGCCATTTATCTCAAAACTGGCGGCTAAACGTGATGAAACCCTAGGGTTGAATTTCTTTGCAAATGAAAAGATGTAGGGGTTTTTATAGAAAAACAACGAAAACACTATTCATCAAAAAAAATTTCGAACTCCAAATGAAGCGTGCCGGCTGGCGTTTCTAAGGTTTACCCCACGTTCCGAACGCAATGGAACAGGTTTCGGAAGCTAATTCGATCGTCTGTGCGAGTTATGAAATTAAACGATCAATTTAAATTAAACCGATTTAAATCGATTTCGAGGCGTTTTGGCTTTCCCCGGACAAACGGTAAATCCAAAAATTACGAAATTTGAAATCTTACAATAATATCATATTACGGATCCGATGAAACTGGTTTCGTCGAAATCCGACACTGTTCGAAAAATGACTATTTTAACTCGCCGAATAAAAATTAAAATGATATCGATGCGTTTCGAGCTGCCACGGTCAAACGATAACTTCGATTGATACCAAAATTGAAATCCGATAATAACTAACTATTACGGTTCCAATGGAACTGGTTTCGTTCAATTCTGAGACTGTTCGAAAATTGGCTATTTTTACAGTCGATAATTAAATATTAAAATATTCAATTTTCACAGATTAACTCCAAATTCAATTTTAAGAGTTCTAAAATATTTCTATAACTCCAGTATGATTAAATCAAATTTTCCAAATCAATTTCAATCATTTTAAACTCGAGTTTCAATTATCTCTGGAATTTCACTATTTAATTTATCGATTTAATTATCAAATTAAATCCAATATTCGAAAAATAAATCATTCGACTTCTAAATTCCATTTATTAATATTTAAAATCAATTAAATATTCGAATTTTAATTATCAAAAATTCTGGGTCGTTACAGAAGCGAGTCGAATAGAGCGAGTCGAACGAAACAGCCAACCGAGAATCTCATTTCGTATCGATCATATCTCCTAATCTACAAGTCCAAATGCTATGAAATTTTCACAGAAGACTACATGCATGCTAAAGAATGTCCACGCCAAATTTTAACTCCATTGGATGAAATCTTGATGATACGAAATCTGTTCCTATCGATCACGGATCGGATCGAAACTTCACGGGCTTGGGCGCGCGGGCCTGGTCACGTGCCAGAGAGGGTCTCCTGAGATCTGAGCGAAATACCAGCCTCCTACACCTATAAATAGACCCCCAAAACCAACAGAAAAGAGGTTCTTCTTCCTCTTTGAGATCTCCAACGCCCAGACTCCGCCGAATCCAGATCTGAACTCCATTGCTGCTGCTACCAACGAATTTGACTGCTGCAAATCATTGTTATTCGCTGTAATTTGCTGAAATCAATTGTAAACATCAAAGAAAGATCAATAAAGCAAACTACTTCATAGTGGACGTAGGCAATACGCCGAACCACTCTAAATTCTGGTGTCTTCTTGCATGTTAATTATTTTCATATTTGAGATTTGGAGTTTTTGTTAGATAATTCCTCTTTTTCCATTTAGTTTCTTCACTTTATCTCTTCAAAAACTCCCGAAGAGTGTTGTGCCTAATTTTGGTACAAACATCTATAGATATCGTTGTTGTTGGGTATGAATTCCTAACACTTATTTATGTTCATTTGCTTTCGATTTGGATCGAATTGGTGAATTGTTCAATTTTTGGAATCCAATTTTTGTAAAAATCCATTCTTTGATGTTTGAATACGTTAGTGGAGCGTTTCGGAGGTCCATACAAGGCTGGGTTGTCGTTTGGCGTAAATCCTCAGTCGAAGTAGCTCGTCCGTTCGCTTCCATCCGTGTTATCGGATTTGCCCCAAAGGGGGCTAGGCTGAATATGCTCCTGAAGCATGTTCAGTCGACTGAACCAAAACATGAAAAATGCTTCGGAGCAGGTTTAATCGACTGAACCAGTGGGTCAGTCGACTGAACCAGACCCAGGAAATTGCCTGGGTCTGTATCAGTTGACTGACCATTTGGGTCAGTCGACTGACTCTTGGGATACAAAATATGTATCCCTGTGTCAGTCGATTGACCCCCTGGGTCAGTCGACTGACCTGATTATCTTAGCTAAATTGATTATTTTGTTTTTGATTTCCTATTTTTATCGATTCTTGATCTTCCGATTTGTTGTTATCATCGATTATCTATTCTGATGGCTTTTTTTCGGGATTTTTGTGGATATCCATTTTTGATGGATTCGGTATCGATTTCGCTGGATTTGATTCACGTCTTCAAATGTGAATTTTTGATGGTTGATTGTTTCTATAATCATTTCTGTGCTTTGTCACTTTAAAATACAAAGGTTTCTATACTAGTAGTAAATATTCAAACTCTTTACAAAGATGATTTCAACTCTATTTTTAATACAAAGCTCGTTTATAAAACCGTTTTCTAATCTATTAGTATATACAAACCTTTACCTCATTCGTATGAGAAAATCTAATTAAAGGGCTTAGCAAAACAAGTGGTATGAAACGCTTGCGTTTACTTCGTCGGTTAATTTATGGACTTGTTCGATTGAAAATCTTGTGACAATTTCCGAGTGAAAATCTACAATTTGTTCGTAAATATTTGAGTTAAGCAAGTGGTTATGGGACATGAAGCTAAACTCTTATATTTACTAGCTTAGTGTAATCGACACTTCTTGATGATCGATGATGATCATTTTGTGATTTAGACTAGCATTGTGCGATGTCTCTTTGTCCGCGTGGGGACTATACCTCGTTCTGTTGAGCTTCGTCTCATTTTTATGGGTTAGCGACCCATGGTCTATGGACCGTTCGTGGAGCAATCGGCTCAATAAGTCGGTGCATGGGGTGTATCTTTTTAGGTGCATCGATGTTCGTCTATGCATGGGGCGTATCTTTTTAGGTGCGTCGATGTTCGACTTTGCATGGGGCGTATCTTTTTAGGTGCGTTGATGTTAGACTAGGCATGGGGTGTATCTTTTTAGGTGCATCGATGTCCGACTGTGCATGGGGTGTATCTTTTTAGGTGCGTCAATGTTCGGTTTATGGGATAGCGTCTCATATGTGATACACGTGTTGGTGAGTTTTCATGCTCCCCTTTGTGATAGGCCTTCCCCCTTTGTGATTTCTGGATTTCTCGTTGTGATTTCTAGAATTTGTGTTTCACCAACTTTCGTGGATTGGCATTGATATGTTTTTGTCAATATTTGTGTTTTGGTGAATTATTTAAAGAATGTGATTCTTTTTGGTGCTTCGAGTTGATTTGAGATATTGTATGATTTTCGTTGTTATATGATGTATACTTGACATAGTATGACATTTATGTTATCATACGTTCTTATTATATCTCTACTTATATCTCATTCTTTTATTTGATATTTATAGCTAGACTGATCCGTTTATTATTTTCTTATTAAATAATACTCGGGTCAGACCAAGATGTGACAGGTGCTTCTGCTTGACTCCTTATTTGGGATCATCTTCTAACTTTTGTCTAACTACATAGTTTTGTAGTTTTTGTTATTATACATTTGAGATATAGACTCCTTGATGTATAATTATTCTTTTGTCTCGCACTTGTATCTATTCATTGTGATGTAGTGGATCTGGATTGACCACTACTTTGATGTACATTTTTATGTCATATATTCATATATGTTTCCGCCTTTGTGATACGAATATCTGTGACTGATTTGTGTTATGTTTATTTCTATATTTGTTTCCGAAGGTCACTTAACCACTGTGTGGTAGCTTTGAGTTTGTATTTGATATGTCGGATTTCCTCTTGAAATGAAATGTAAGTTATATTTTCTGACATATCGGTATTCGCACAAAGCAATTACACAGATGGTCGCTCCTCAACAGCCTTATTCTTCGTGCTAGTCGATGGCATTACTTAGTAGTGTCCTTGGCTAGCGTGTGCATAGAGGTGGGGCGTCACAGGGTGGCTCCACGTGAAACAGGCGATGCGACACATGATTGGATGGAAGGGAAGAGTAAAGGAGGAGGCGCGACAGGCACAAGGTGGCGAGGGGCAACGGGGTTTGCTGACGTGGGGAGTATGTGGTCGGATCGGGCTTCAATGGGAGGAGAGGTGAGGTACGGTTGTTGTCAAGCTGATGGTGATCGGCTGCGTTTGGCAGGTTGTGGGCAGCAGTTTTGGTGGAGGGTTCGGCCTTGGTGTGTTGCGAGGCTGCTTGGAAGGAGATGGAGGTTTCAGTTGTGGCTTGCTGCCGAGTATGTGAAGGCGGAAGGGAAGGAGTGGTCGGAGAAAGATCAAAGCAGTGACGTTTCGATGGAAATACTGGTGGGAAAGGAAGGCCTTGGGTTCAAGGAAAGTTCGGTTGTGCTGTGGCTTCAGTCAACCGGGCGGAGGCGGGTGAGCGCGTGTCGCGCGGAGGGCTAAGCGCAGGATGTGAGGCTGTGGATCGGTGATGGTTGTTTGCGGGGAGGCAAGCAGTGAGATAAGCAAGAAGGAAGAAAATATAAAGGAGGGGAGGAAGATTTGTTACAGAAGAAGTAGTAGATATAGGTTGGTTTATATAATATAAATTATAATATGTATGTTATTCGCTCACATGAAAAGCAATGAATGTATGCACGCAAACAAGTACATCATGCATTTATTTCTTTCCTAACTATGCACGCAAGGAATATACTTTTCAACTCAACACGTTTTGACTGAAAAGACACAAAGGAGGCTGGAGAAAAGGGCCAAAATTTCCAAAACAACGGTCACAGACCATTGTTTTGGCCATGCAGCGTTTTGCTACGGAAGCCGAAATACGAAAATAATTATACCGCGGAGACCAGCGAGGCGAGATAATCAAAACGGTACACAGATATCAGTGATAGGATCATCCTATCGAAAGTCAATATCCAGTATCGAAAATGCTGCTAATTTGCCAAAAATAGGATAAACGGAGCAATAGCAGTCCAGATTTGAAGAAACGAAATATGACGTCTCACTCAGAAGATGATTTACAAATTTATTATGTAAAAATATTCAGGTTTGGAAAACTTTTTATTATCATCAAATATTAACTGATTTAAATTGAAATAAAATTATACAAGAAATTTTTTTTCCATGTTATCAGATGAAAATTTACCGATAGCTATGTTTATATGGACGTATTCCAAATATCAAAATTTTATTTTCAAATTCCATTTCCATTTTTTTTTTAATTTCACAAAAAATCAGTTAATTACGATATTAAAACCATTAAAATTTACGGGTCGTTGCACTCTCCCCTACTCAAACTTTTCGTCCCCGAAAAGGAACGAGGTAGGAGAATAAAAACAACCAGAAAGAGAAGATAGATTGAAATACCTAATCCAATAATTAATTTAAAACCATATAAATGTCATTTATTTAGAAAAAATTAGTTTATATTCAATTAATTGATTCCAATTCATTTTATTTAATCAATCAAATTTATTGTGTTCACATTTTATTGGTTTTATTTCCATATATATATATATATATATATTTCCATTCAATTGATTTGGTTTCAATTTATTAATATTTATTATAAAATTTCTTTAAAAACAGCATTTATTTGATTTAACTTATTTATTAAATCCACTTGACCCTAGTTAAGTTGATTTCACTTAAAATTTCAATTTCACTACTCTTAAGTTCATATTTATTTCCTTAAATAGCATTCTTTTCCTTTCTCTTATTTAATTTATCCCACTTGACATATTTTACAGCATATATTAAGCGTATAATCATTTCCTATAACCATATATTATTTAACAAATAAACTTTCTCTCATTTTTTCAATTTATTATTAAATTTATTATCTGTAAATTCCCTTAACAAAATATCATTTTGATATCCCATTACTTATATCATAGTGTATATTATCCAGTTACATTCTAATTACATTTAAACCTTTCTAGGTAAGTTATATTGATGTTTTCAGAGTGTAATTAAACACTATACAAATTTTCTTTTATTTACAACATTTATATTAAGCTAGGTTTGCTTTGAACAATTTATTACTTAAGTTTTCTTCTTGTATAACCCTTTATTATATCCTAACATTTTAACTTTTTGAATATTTTTAGGCAAGTTATATATATTAGAATGAAATATGGTATTATACAAGTAAGTTTTATTTACATTCAACTATTTCAAGTTGGTTTAATTTCATTTATCATTTCAGATATTCCAATCATTCAAACATTTCACTTTACTTCAATAATTGAAACTATTTCTTAATATAAAACTTGAGATCCAAATTTCCGGTTTCACTTCAAACTATTCTGAAATAATTATATACATATATATATTATATAAATCAATTTATACATAAGAAATTCAAAAAAAATTCATTGTCCAAAACAAAAGTGCAACGAAGCTGCTACGTGGTCTCTCCACTTTGAGACTCGAAAATGAAGGTCGATGATGCTGCAGTCATCATCGAAATTATTTTCCAGCGACAATTGAGGGGAGTACTGATTTTCCTCATTTTTATAATCCTTTGGAAACAATTTATATTCGAAATGCTTTCAAATAATATTTTCTTTCAAAATTATGAAACCAAATTTAGAAAAGCACAAGAATTTTAATTCTCAAATCTTTAATTTAAACTCATTTCATTTCAACGTCAGTTTATAAACCATGTTTTGTAAAATTTCAACTTCTTATAACATACAACAATAATTAATGGTTGACAAACAATAAATGATAATATAGTATTATCATTTCTAATAACCAAATCTTATTGACTATACAATTTTAGAAAATTATACTTTTATAGATATAAAATACAACTATACATAAAATTATTTCATTTACAAATTTTTGAAAATAATATTGTGTCAGTTTGTTCTGTTCAAGTATTTTAGAATTCCTGTCGATAGCGTTAGCTAGATGAATCGATTGAAACCGAAAATTCAAACTTAACAACTCAAACAACACAATATAAAACATTTTTATATTAAATACAAATACACTCCCTCACTCGATGATCTAGAATGGATTTCAAACAAGGATAGAGATTCAAATTAGAAAGACTCTAATCAAATAGAATTCAACTAGAAGATAGGCTCGATAGGGAGATAGGATAACTAAATTACAAAAGAGGAAGATGGATAGACTTATATTGATCACGAATGACCTTAAACGGGTCAACCGAGATTCCAGGGATAAGATCGATGCGGAAATTCAATTTCCCACTTAAATGGGAGAGATGTGACTTCAAACATCAGGATGAAATTGCCAATTGAGGTGGCAAGATATTCACAGATTCATTATAGAGATCAGCCGAAGTGGAGCTATGGGATACTCCAGAATTAAGGAAACATGAATAGGGAGAGACAAGAATGGATTTCAGAACAAGGTAGGGTTCCAAAGTTCATAAGAAATCCAAATCAAAGAGGAAGGAATTCAAGCTCGAACGAAGGTGATTCCGTAATTAAATTTACTCTATATGCTAAGTTTTGACTAAACCAGAGCTCTGATACCAACTGTAACGACCCGGTATTTCGTGCCATTCGCATCCACACATGTCAGATTTGAATCGCTCAAAATATCGGATTGTTAATTTATATTTGGCAAAACTCAACATATACAGTGAATAAATCAATCATAGAATCACCGGCACAGAGTAATATAGCAATAAGCAGCGGAAGAGATAAATAGTAGTTCATGAAGCTACTATATAAACATCAGAGTTGGAAATAAAATACAACAGAAATATCAAATACAATGAAGTCTCGAATACAAGCAGATGACTCCTCTGAACAAATCAATTGGATAGCTGAAAGCTGAATGGATATAGATGGATGGATCTCCAAGCGAAGCTCCAACTCCAAAGGTGAGTCTCAAATGTTGTGGCACTCAGTCTGACCCGAGTGTAAAGCAAAACACAAAGCACTCGAGTCAGGATTAACATTATTATATCAATAAATCCAACTCAAGTGAAATATCAACTGAAATACAAATAACTTAAAGGATGTTTGGGATAACCATCCTCTAAGGATCCATGGAACTATCTACTATGTAGTAATATACGCTACTATAATATGTCTATAGTAAAGTAAAAGATATTAAAATAGCGTTAAGGCGTTACCCATATCCCCCTTAACACATTTTATATATATTCCCATAGTCTATACAGTACCGTAATTCCTCCGTAAACTAGAGGGCTATCAGAGGGCACTCCATAGGTATGGTACAAAACAAACTCGTAGAAGGCGCGCTAGGGCATGTGAACACGGCACACGAGGAGATGCCAGGGTAGATATACCAATTGCACTCCCGGACTGGTGGTAACGCATAGCAGCTACTACCGCCAACCTTGGACACACTCCCATATCAAAATCGAGGGGTGGCCACCAAATCAAATCACAAAAGCAATAGAATGGTATCGAAGAAATATGCCCGATAGGAGGAATGATCTCACTTGGCCTGGTATAGCTCCTGATTTTAGTCACATCTAAGCTGACTCACGGGAGTCAGGGTCACGTCATACCATATAGAATCATCGCCAAACCATCCTACTTCATTTCTGGAATCTCTACCACGTACACAGTTGTTAAGTGGCTTTCGGTATTGGTAGAGAGTATGACAATATCTGATCCCGGTCTCTTTAACAACCAATCGTTATTATAACACCGCGGTCATTTCAAAATAGTTTACTTAAAAACCAAAATATCATTGCCATTTCAAAACCATATCAATACGATATCATTTCCATTTCAAATATATGCATTTCCAAAATTATAACAATTTAAAGTAATAACACTTTCAAAACCAAAACACTTGAAAGTATAACACTTTGAAATCATAATACTTCTCATTCAAACCATTTAGATATAGAAAAATAGTATATGCATAACAAAATAGTTTTAAAATAGTTTATATAAAACAATTATAAGTTAAAATAGTTATATTAAAATAATTGGCATATTAAAATAGTTTATAATAAAGATAATTTATATTAAAAATGATTTATATTAAAATAGTTTTATATTAAAATAATTTAAAAAGTAAAATATAAAATAGTTTTAAATATAATTTAAAAATACTTTATATAATAAAATAGTTTCCTCAAATTTCACAAATCGATTCAAATCAACTCAAATTCCAATTTAATTAAATCTCGACTCATCAATTTCAATTCGATTCCGTTCTCAATAAACCATTTCAAATTTTATCGATTTCAAATACAGATTTGAACCACAAAATGAACCATTTAAATTTCCATATATTTCAAAGCTTTAAATATTCACAACTTTAAAATTTAATTTGATAATTTCATATATATCTTAATTTAACACCATTATTATTTGGTTTTGAAATATCCACTTAATAAATCCAATATCATTTAAATACATCTCAAATTACAAATAATCTAAATATTTCCTTCAATTTATTTAAACTTGAAATATTCATTAATCACTTTAAACCAAAATCAATATTTATTAAACCATATATTTCTTTCCAAATCCGTAAAAATCATTTTCAAAATATTAATATATATATAGACCAACGGTGTCTGTATATAATTTTCTATCCTATGGTCAAGTGATACGGATATTTATCATTTCAATCCGTAATTTAATTTATATACGGGTACATATCATTTCAACCCGCAATCCCAAATTCAATGCAATGAAAATCACTTGGGTTTATCATTTCAACCCATAACGATTTTCTTCTATTCTACAAGATCGTTCGGGTATGTATCATTTCAACCCATAGGGATTTCTATGCTAACATGGAACTTGTTGAGTGATAACAGATATAAAAATAATAATATAACATTTCAACAATAGAGATATATCATCAATAACAAATTAAATAAACAATAGGATATGGTGTCATATCCCACAGGTTAACAATTTCAGATAATAGCATATCATATCTAGCAATTATAAAATTAACAGTTCAATTTAGCAGTATATTTCAATTGTCGTTTCAATTGAAATCAAATTTAATAAATATAAGAACATTAATCGTGAGTGATTACTCACCTTTCAAGGCTAGAGATGGATGAGAATGAGGTGAGTTACGAATCCAAAGCAAAGCAAAATCGGCACGAATTCAACGATCAAAGCTGATAAATAGGAATTGACGAAATCAAGTCAGAACTGGACCGATGATGAAAAAAAGTATAAGTGAACTTATATATAACTATATATATATATATATAATCATATGCTAAATTCAAACATATATTAGATTAAATACATATATGTATTTCAAAATCCATTATTTCCAATTAAAATAGACATATAAAACAACATATCTACATATTATAATTTGAAATATATATATATATATATATATATATACTTATAACAAATACATAAACAATTACATAAGCAGCCTATATAACTATTCTATGCAAATCTTATACTATAACCAAATCTACAAATACTATTAAAAGAAAATATAAATAACACACTTTATATGATATATATACACTGATGAAAAATATACTTATTATCATATCATGAAATTTTATATAATCAAATATATATATAGTGTCGCCCTTATTTAGGCTGTAACAATACAAAATTAGCTTTTATATTATAACTAGCATACTTATGATTTGAAAGTCCATATATATATTTTATTACAAAATCCATTACTATTATACTAAAATCTACCGTGATATAAATCACATGTCTTACTGCTATATATATACTCATAAAATCAAAGTACCGATACATATTATATTCAAATCTTTACAGCCTATATTTATACATAGACTACCATAAGTACTATATGTTTGAATATGTTTGAATTTAGCATATAATTATATATATATAGTTATATATAAGTTCACTTATACCCTTTTTCATCATCGGTCCAGTTCTGACTTGATTTCATCAATTCCTATTTATCAGCTTTGATCGTTGAATTCATGCCGATTTTGCTTTGCTTTGGATTCGTAACTCACCTCATTCTCATCCATCTCTAGCCTTGAAAGGTGAGCAATCACTCATGATTAACATTCTTATATTTATTAAATTTGATTTCAATTGAAACGACAATTGAAATATACTGCTAAATTGAACTGTTAATTTTATAATTGCTAGATATGATATGCTATTATATGAAATTGTTCACCTATGAGATATGACACCATATCCTATTGTTTATTTAATTTGTTACTGATGATATATCTCTATTGTTGAAATGTTATATTATTATTTTTATATATGTTATCACTCTACAAGTTCCCTGTTAGCATAGAAATCCCTACGGGTTGAAATGATACATACCTGAACGATCTTGTAGAATAGGAGAAAATCGTTATGGGCTGAAATGATACATACCTGAACGATCTTGTAGAATAGGAGAAAATCGTTATGGGTTGAAATGATAAACCCAAGTGATTTTCATTGCATTGAATTTGGGATTGCGGGTTGAAATGATATGTACCCGTATATAAATTAAATTACGGATTGAAATGATAAATATCCGTATCACTTGACCATAGGATAGAAAATTATATACAGACACCGTTGGTCTATATATATATATAAATATAAATATTTTGAAAATGATTTCTATGGATTTGGAAAGAAATATATGGTTTAATAAATATTGATTTTGGTTTAAAGTGATTAATGAATATTTCAAGTTTAAATAAATTGAAGGAAATATTTAGATTATTTGTAATTTGAGATGTATTTAAATGATATTGGATTTATTAAGTGGATATTTCAAAACCAAATAATAATGATGTTAAATTAAGATATATATGAAATTATCAAATTAAATTTTAAAGTTGTGGAATATTTAAAGCTTTGAAATATATGGAAATTGAAATGGTTCATTTTGTGGTTCAAATCTGTATTTGAAATCGATAAAATTTGAAATGGTTTATTAAGAACGGAATCGAATTGAAATTGATGAGTCGAGATTTAATTAAATTGGAATTTGAATCGATTTGTGAAATTTGAGGAAACTATTTTATTATATAAAGTATTTTTAAATTATATTTAAAACTATTTTATATTTTACTCTATAAATTATTTTAATATAAAACTATTTCAATATAAATCATTTTTAATATAAATTATCTTTATTATAAACTATTTTAATATGCCAATTATTTTAATATAAACTATTTTAACTTATAATTGTTTTATATAAACTATTTTAAAACTATTTTATTATACATATACTATTTTTCTATATCTAAATGGTTTGAATGAGAAGTATTATGATTTCAAAGTGTTATGATTTCCAAAGTGTTATAATTTCAAGTGTTATTACTTTAAATTGCTATAATTTTGGAAATGCATATATTTGAAATGGAAATGATATCGTATTGATATGGTTTTGAAATGGCAATGATATTTTGGTTTTTAAGTAAACTATTTTGAAATGACCGCGGTGTTATAATAACGATTGGTTGTTAAAGAGACCGGGATCGGATATTGTCATACTCTCTACCAATACCGAAAGCCACTTTAACAACTGTGTACGTGGTGGAGATTCCAGAAATGAAGTAGGATGGTTTAGCGACGATTCTATATGGTATGACGTGACCCTGACTCCCGTGAGTCAGATTAGATGTGACTAAAATCAAAAGCTATACCGGGCCAAGTGAGATCATTCCTCCTATCGGGCATATTTCTTCGATACCATTCTATTGCTTTTGTGATTTGATTTGGTGGCCACCCCTCGATTTTGATATGGGAGTGTGTCCGAGGTTGGCGGTAGTAGCTGCTATGCGTTACCACCAGTCCGGGAGTGCAATTGGTATATCTACCCTGGCATCTCCTCGTGTGCCGTGTTCACATGCCCTAGCGCGCCTTCTACGAGTTTGTTTTGTACCATACCTATGGAGTGCCCTCTGATAGCCCTCCAGTTTACGGAGGAATTACGGTACTGTATAGACTATGGGAATATATATAAAATGTGTTAAGGGGGATATGGGTAACGCCTTAACGCTATTTTAATATCTTTTACTTTACTATAGACATATTATAGTAGCGTATATTACTACATAGTAGATAGTTCCACGGATCCTTAGAGGATGGTTATCCCAAACATCCTTTAAGTTATCTGTATTTCAGTTGATATTTCTCTTGAGTTGGATTTATTGATATAAGAATGTTAATCCTGACTTGAGTGCTTTGTGTTTTGCTTTACGCTCGGGTCAGACTGAGTGCTACAGCATTTGAGACTCACCTTTGGAGTTGGAGCTTCGCTTGGAGATCCATCCATCTATATCCATTCAACTTTCAGCTATCCAGTTGATTTGTTCAGAGGAGTCATCTGCTTGTATTCGAGACTTCATTGTATTTGATATTTCTGTTGTATTTTAATTCCAACTCTGGTGTTTATATAGTAGCTTCATGAACTACTATTTATCTCTTCCGCTGCTTATTGCTATATTACTTTATGTCGGTGATTCTGTGATTGATTTATTCATTGTATATGCTGAGTTTTGCCAAATATAAATTAACAATCCGATATTTTGAGCGATTCAAATCCGACATGTGTGGGTGCGAATGGCACGAAATACAGGGTCATTACACATATAATTAATCAAATAAAATATCACTTGTCTATTCACTTAATCCATTTTAAATCATTAAATTTTCATATTGCAGAAAACTGGAAGTTATTTGTTCAGATAAAATTACTTGGCGATAAGATCTCGATGCAAAAATATGCATGAAGATTTGGCTTAAAATAGAGAAGAAATAGGATTGTAATTTAAGGTTATTAAATAATTTGATTTGGATCCCAAACCCATTCAAACTGTCCCATCTACAACTTTTACCAAAACCCAAAACACTTTGTCTTCGCCCACCGGTCCTTCTTTCTTCCTTTTTCATTTATTTGAAGCAAAGGAACAAAGTTTAAAAACTTATAAACCTTTAAATATAATACTCAGTTTAATTTTAAGCAACCCAGCCCATACCACACTTAATTCAGCCCACACAACCAAGCCTTACTCCTCTTTCTTTCTTTTTCTCTTTTTCCTCTTCCTATCTTTTTTTTCTCCTTTCCTTTTCTTCGGCCCATCCAAATTTCCAGCCTAAACACCTTCCCCTTTTCTTTTCTTTTTCTTCCTCCTGCTTCCTTACGCGTACACGAAAAGTGTACAGAATCGTGCACATGCACTAGGCCTCCGATTTTCTAGCCTTGCCGCCAACCAACTTCGCACGTCCCCCATGTCCATAGCAACTCGCCTGATCTCCTGGAACCACGATCGAACACTGGGTTCGAAATCGAACCTTCTCACCGAAACTGGAATAAAACCATACCCCTCCACAAGCCTCGTCACACCACCCACGACCGCTATCCATTTCCAGACTTCGTTCCTAGCTCTGCCACAACCTCCACTAACTTTTCCATCCTGCGTGCAACCTTTACTCTCCCTCTCTTCTTCGTGGTTCCCCATGAACCGAGACCCAAAAACGAAGCACCCTAAACCCTATAATCCCCTCGACTGGCCTATACACCCACCCAGAAATTACCGTACCATTTTTTGTGGATCCGCCCCCACCTGAGTAACCTCCATACCCAACCCTTCGCCATGAAATCGACTGGGTTGCCGTAATTTGGCATTTTATCCAAATCTGGTCATCCCTAGATTTTGCTTTCCATATATCACTAAAAATCCTCAAACTTCCTTCAAAAATCACGTTTCTCCACAACGAACATGCCTAAATGATCCATTCGTTGATTTATGAAAATTGGGTCGAGACCATGGTTTACCCATTCACGGCTATTTTTTTCTTGTTCTTACTTGATAGATTTTAGTGAAACTAATTTTAAAAGAACTACACTAAAAAACAAGCATCTTTGATTTTGGGATCGAAGGTTAAAATAAGGTGGATGATGGGTTATTTACTTTTGAAGCTAAAGGTTAAAACTGTATTACCATGAAATGAGGAACATAGAAGTTTTAAGAGAAGAAAGACAGTGCTGTTGAGTACAGGGTGAACTATCATTCCTAACCTATATAAACTAAGTCATGTACATTCTGCAGATACATGTATATTTATCATATTGCAAAGATCCATCCATATTTTCAGTTATGCAGATATATATATACACACGCATGCACACACAATCCCTAGTTAATATGTGATAACCCAGATTTTTGGACATCTGATGATTGAATAATTAATTGATTTTTTTACTATTGAGATACTGATTTTATTTAGTCGAACAAATAAAATTCTGATAATTAATAATATTCGGATATATATAAATGGATTTGAAACTATAATAAATGTTGAATTATAAATCTCTGGAAATGATAAATCTTATAGTAAATTAACATTTATATATATATGTAAACTTTATCATGTTGAAAATTATAAGTGTATACATATACAAGTATATAAGTGTGTATATATACATATGTATATATATGTCATGAGAAGTAAAATATATGGAAGTTTTTAAAAGTGTGGATATATATATATAAGATAAATACAAAACCTAAATAAATATAAATTATAGGCTTTTGGACATGTGTAGGCTTAAGAGGGATATATGTAAACAAGAGGCAATTGTTTTCTTTTAAATTGAGAAAAAAAATATAAATAATAAAAATGATTATATAGCAAAGGCAAAAGGCTGTATACAGTTCAAAAAATTTCTCATTGTCATTTTCTCAACTCTTTCCTTTCTTTCTAAAACCAAAACCAGAAAAGAAAACAAAAATTAAACTTAAAGCTTTCAAACTGAAACCAAGCAATAACTTCAAGTTTTAACCTGAGCAAAGATTTAAAGCAAGATTTAAATTCAAATTCAAGATCAACTCAACTAAGCAGTAGATCAAGTTGCAGTTCAAAGATCAAAGAAATCAATTTCTAGATTTCAAAAGCTTCCCTCTGTTCAACAATACAGTGAGTAAACATTTTTTTTAAAATCTGTTTATATTTTGATGCATGTGATAAAATCTTGTAGTGATGTTGTGAATCATGTTTGTATGTATGAATTAATTTGTTACATGTATAGAAATAAAAAGAAATGTCTGTGCATGTCTGTGTATAAGTATATACAGGTCTCTGTTGTGTAACAGGCTAAATAATACCTTATATAAATTCATATCTCTTTATATAAACACTTTTAGGTTATGATCTTTAAAGGAAATCTGTTTGTAATAACAAAATTTGATTTTTAAAAATATTATTAAGTGAAATTAACAGGTAGGATTTCTGGAAACAAGAAATGTTAGAGAAAAGAAATTCAAGTCAAAATTTTGATTTTTAAAATTCCTAGTTTTAATTATATAAACTGATTCGTATTGAAAAATGATGAATTTTGATAATCATATCATAATTTTTAATTTTGGGTTTGAGTAGAATTTTTGAGTTGAACGGGAATTGCAATTTCGTCGATCGATGATGGGTGGAGCCGCGGGTTGAAGCTGGAGGTGGCTGGAAGTCTGGAGATCAATGGAAAAATAGTCGAGGATTTTATAGTTCGTCAAAGTGTTGTCGACGGCAATGTAGGGTTTAACGACCAGATTTGGTCGACGTTGTAATCGAGGAAATTGCGTGGTCATGGGTGAACCGGAGTTGATCGCGAGTGGGGAATTAGAAGCGTAGGCAAATGACGGAGTTCTGGTCGTGATCGCGAGGTCGCAGTTGGATGTAGGCGGCGGAACGAGGAGGATTTGGTTGATCGTGTTGGTTTCCAGTGGTTGCTCGTTTGCTCCATTTTGATTCCCAGTTAGTATTGATGAACTGGGTGGTCGGGATGACTGAAGAGAACGTTGGCGACTGGTTGGTGATCGGAAGGTCGGTCGGAGAGGCGTGGGCACGGCGTGCACGTGCACGAGGGCTCATTCGTATCTGATGATATCTGTGTTGTTTTGGCATCGGGAGAGAAGAATTCGACTCGGGTTGTAATAGGGTTTCTCTCGGGTTGATTCGCGAGATTATCGAAGGGGAGTGACTCGAGTTTAGCTTGGAAATTTTCAGCTGGGGCCGGGTATTTTCGATAGGATGTTTTAACCTAGGGTTAAGAGCAAAGGTAAAATTGTTAACAAGTTTAAAAACAAAGAAATGAAAGGTTTTCAAAGTAAAAGAAAATGTTAACATGGTTTCAAAGTTAAATATTAAACAAGTTTCAAAAATAAATTATAAGTCAATGTTTTGAATTTAAATTGTTTTGATTTGAACTAATTATATATTAGCTAATTAATTAAATTAATCCCCAAGTCTTTAATAATTAATTAATGTTTAAAGGATAATTAATTAATGTTTAAAGGATAATTAATTAATGTCAATAATTAATTAATAATAATAAATGGTTTAATTAAGGTTAATTAAGCAGGATTTAAAAGTAATTAATTTATTTGTGTTAATTAAATTAGTTAGAATTGTATAACTAGTTATCTTGCTTATGGATGATTAAAATCGTATTGAATGTTTGGATAAATGTCTCTAGTCTAATAAGTTGTGATGTTCTGTGATATGATATGTTTGGGTTGAACTGTGATAATGTGAGTTATTTATCATTGATGAATTGCTGTGTAAATTGACATCTTGTATTTATAAATTGAATTGTTTAAACTTAAAACAACTTTGCTTAAAAGATGACATTTGATTCGAAGAAACCGGGATCGGATATCAGCGATATCCAGAACCACTTCGATTAGAAATCTATAATTCTTTATAGATTTAATTGTAAATCAAATAGGTTAGAATGGAATAAATTAAGTAAACTAGACCATTGAAACTAAGTAACGGTACTTAGACATTATTTTGTGAAATAAGTGTTTGGCTATAGAATGATTAGAACTCGTAGTGAGGTACGAGTTACCCTGGGTTTTCAAAGAAGCTTTACAACCATAGCTTTTCAAGTTAAATGGGTTTACTCACGTAGGTTTCCAGCCTGACTCGGGTGTTACTTTATTGTAATGCTCGGGTCAGACCGAGTATTACAAATTTTCAGGATAGGACGTTCCGGAGTTCAGGAGACGAACTGGATGACAGGGACGTATGGAGTATATTCCGCTGTGTATTGGAGATTGTAGTGATAGTATTCTGGGACAAGTTGTTATAACTGTCCAGATTATTTTGTGATGATTGTACTCTGATATATTGTTTGTAAATTGACAGTTACAGCTTTTCTTTGTATAAATGCTGTTATTTGATATTATATTTGTTCCGCTGCGAATGTGAGACTCTGTGTTTGTTTTCTATTTCTTCTTCTACCTCTTTTCTTCTTTACCCTAACAATCTGGAATTTCCGGCGTTCGATTGCTCGACACTTCTACAGTGAACGTATTAGTGTCGAATTTTCGGGGTCAAAAATTTCGGGTCGTTGCATAATAAAACTAAAATGGTTTACCCACTGTAAAAATTGAACACCGTTGCTTGAGTATTCTTCCTTCCAGCTTTCAACCTTTAGCTTATTTATGATTTTAATGGCAGGTCTTTACTTGTTTCTTTTTTTTGTATGCGTGAACAAGACATGGTTAAGTAGATATATATAGGCTGAAAAGAACAATGACGCTATATGGTGGCTGTAGTGCTGTAACGACCCGTAAATTTTCGATAATTAAAATAGCTAATTTAATAAGAATTCATAATTTAATGTTGGAAGAATTAAAAATTTGTAATTTATTTATGATAATAATAACTAGAATGAATTGCAACAATATTTATCTAAGTTAATTATTAATGAATTGAATGAAATTCCAATCAATTGAAATGACTCAAATGTTATAACTTGGTTATAAAGGAAATATAAGGAAAACAAATGTAAATATTGGTTTAACTAATAAAATAATATATAGTCAATGGTAATGGAATCTAATTAGTATTATATAGGTAATTGTGACACTTGTTTGTAAATAATAAACTTATAAGTGTGATTAAAAGTTAATGGTGATAATTATTATAAGTTACCTGTTTATTTAGTCAGTCGAATTGAATTTGGAAACCAATTGCAATTGAAATGAAATTTTATATATTAACTGGGTTTATAATCAATAACTGAAGTTGAATAACAAATGTTGGATGCACTGCATGTGAATAAAGTAATTGACTGATAACAAAAATTTATTCAAAATCTAATATTGGAATTTGTTGAATATTGAACAATTAAATTATTTAAATTTAATATTGGAAATTAATTGAATAACGGGAATTGAATAACTGTATAATGGAAATAGTTGTTCTATAATTTGAATTCGTTTTTAAAGATTTAATCTTATAAGTTCATTTTTAAATATTTCAAAAGATAGTGAATTATTGAATAATCAAAATTGTTTAAATTTAATATTACAATTATTTGAATAATTAAATTCTGAATTAACTATGATTGAAATGATATCGGAAATTGATATAAATTTTATTTAAACAACAATTAAGATTGTGAACATTCAAAATTGGATTTAAAAGTGAATAACTAGAAATTGAAAATTTTATATTATAATCGAGACGTTAAAAATAGCCTTCCGAGGCACAGTCTCGGAATTCGACGAAACTAGTTCCATTGGATCCATAATAGCGTATTATTATCGGATTTTAAATTTCGTAGCGTTTGGAGTTATCGTTTGGTCGTACGGGTTAGAAACGCGTTGGACTAAATATCGAAAATTTAATATTTTAATTCGATTCGAAAAGCTATCTTACACATACAATCGAATGAGGCCACGAAACACGTTCCATTGCGTTCGAAATGCGGGTAAAACATAATAAACGCCGGGCGACACGTTCCGTTTGGAGATTGTTTGGAAAAGTATGTAAAAATTGGAAAATATTAATAAAATAATGTTCTATACACATATATATATATTGTGCAAATAGTAGAGCCTAGGGTTTTTCTCATAGCCGCCGGCATTTGCTTTCAATGGCTGAAACTACACCTCATTCCCCCTCGATTTTCTTCAAATCCATCAACTTTTATCATAAACTTCCAACTACAAAATCGAAGAGCTTGACAAGCTCTATCTATCAAACGGTCGAGATCGTCATTGGAGCTTCGTAGTGGCCAAAATCTGCTCGTGTGTGTCGCGCGTTTGGTCACGTTTTTCCAAGCAATGGGGTAGTCGAGCTTCGAGTGGCACACGGTGGTGGAGATGTGAGGTATGGCCTTCGATTTGAAGGCGCCTGATCGTCTTCCTATGGCCTGAGGGAGGGGCGGCGATGAAGGATGTGTCGTGTGCGTTTGGGTTTCTCAACCTGGAAATTGCGTACGAAGGGATGAAGGAGAAAGAACGTGCGACCTGATCTTCTTCATTCAATATGCACGGCTCTGATGCGTTCAGGTTGAATAAAAAGAATTTTGTTTTGAAGTATATATACAAACTTATAAATGACATATATCATGCATACGAGGTCGGAATCGGATGAAACTAGCGACGTCGGAATTGCAGAGACGAGATTTACGCTGCAGTGCAGATCCAGGAGTGTTTTGAGCTCGATAAAATTTTAGGTTAAATTGAACGTGCTCGATTTAATTTAAAATTTGAACGATTGGCAACGTAAACTTAAGGTGAGTGTTTTATAACACTCACAACGTACTAGAATATTCTCATGCTAGTTAAATTGGTTTTTATGAAGTGATATGATTTTGATTGGTCGTTGTTGATAAATTAATTGTCACCTAGATTGTCATTAAATTTAATGTTAGTAATTTAACTCGACAGTCAAATTGAAATTATAATTTAATTTGTAACGGCCCGGTATTTTCAACCATTCGCATCCATTATAAGTGTATAGGTAGACACTCATGCCGGAATTGAATTGCTCAAATTACCGCGTTGTAAATAAAAATTTGGCAAACCTCAGAATATGCAGTAAATAAAATCACAGATCACAGACACAGAGTAAAATAATGCAGCGGAAGTAAAAGAAATAGTAGTTCATGAAGCTACTATATAAATATATCAGAGTACATAAGATACAATAGAAGAAATAAAGTACAACGGAAGTATAAATAAGATAACCAAGTACAAGCTGAACAGAGCAACATAACTGAAGTCGATAGAACAAGACTAGCAGATAATCTCCAGCGATTCAAATCTCCAGAAGGTGGAAATCCAAATCTGTGAATACTCAGGATGACCCGAGCGTAAAGCAAAACACAAACACTCGAGTCAGGACAATATATACTTAAATAATATAAACCAACTCAAGTGAACTGTAATAAGGTACAAGTAACTTAAAGAATGCTTGGGACCGCCCATTCTTTAAGGATCCGTTAAACTATCTACTATGTAGTAATATTCGCTATTATAATAATGTCTAATCAGTAAAGTATAATCATATAGAAAATAGAATTAAGGGGATGGAGAACCTTAACGCGGTCGGATCTTAAAATCATAATCGTAGTAAAGCTCGATATGGTAGGTGACACGGCACAACTAGGCAATGCCAGGGTAGATATACCAATTACGCATCCGGACTAGTGGTGACGCATAGCAGCCACTACCGCCCACCTCGAACAACACTCCCAATCAAGGGTGGCCACCAAATCAATCACAAGTAATAGAATGGTATCGAAGAAGTGTGTCCGATAAGAGGTGCTACCTCCTTGGTCCGTCAATCGCTCATGTTTTAGCCACCTTATGCCAACTCACGGGAGTTGGGTCCACGTAACATACCTTAAGAACGTCGCCACCATCCTACTTCATTCTGGAATCTCCACCGTGTACACGGTTGTCAAAGTGGTTTTCGGTATCGACAGAGAGTATGTCCATATCTGATCCCGGTCTCTTTGCCAACCAATCGTTATTATAACCCGTGGTTATAACTTTTAAAAACAATACTTTACTTCAAAATAAGATATCATTTCAAAATCATGTCTTTATCAAAATAAAGATTTATCATTTCCAAATCACTTCAATATTCTAAAATATCGCATCCTTTCAAACTTCTTTTCAAATCATTTTAATACATCAAAATATTATATCTTTTCAAACTTTATTTCAAATCATTTTTATATATCAAAATATCATACCTTTGATAGTTATACTTCGAAACCAAAATCATTTTATTTCAAAACTATGTTCATTTCAAAACAACATCATTTCCATTTCAAACATATATTCACCTTTCAAATAGTCTATACTTTCAAAGTTATAACTCTTTTGAAACAAAACATTTGAAATCATTATACTTTGAAAATCACAGCATTTCGAAATCATATATTTAAAATCATCTTTTAATTCTATACATTTACAAACTTATTAAATTCAAACCATCAAATTTCAATTCAATTACAGTTTACCAACAAACCGTTTCAAATCTTATCAATTCCCAATATAGATTAAATCCACAAAATACAATATTCAATCTTTAGTATATTTCAAAACTTTAAATCTCCCACATTTCATAAATCCAATATCATTTAAATAAACTCAATTAATATATACTTCAAATATTCATTTATCAAATAAATTAAATAAGTCAGAATCAAGTATCATTTCAAACTCATTTCACAATATCAAAATATTATTCAAAACACCATTCATTTTTATTCATTTAAATACCATTTAAATCCATTCATTTTATTAAATTTAAATACCATTTTAAACTCACATTAGAAATCAAATTCTTCCACTTAAATATCTCTTCATTATCTTTAGAAATTTAACATTTAATTTCCCAAAATTATATCATTTTCCAGAGATTATTTTTCATTAAAATTAATTTAAAACAACAAAATATAGTTTCCGTAGCACTTATAAAATGCTACGTAAAGTTATAGTTTAAAACAGTTAATTAACAAAAGACAGCGTTAAATGCTGTAATAGATTTCTTTTAAGTTTCAATTAACTTACATGTTAAGTTTAACCACTATAGCACTTACAAAGTGCTATAATAGCCTTTATTTCAAATTAACCTTTTAGTTCATTTAAAACACTACAACATTTACAAAATGCTGTAATATCCTTTACATTACATTTCAAAATGCTGTTAAATCATATTCAGAGTTTTATTTACAATTCCACAAATAATTAACTTTTAATATAAATCATTTTAACTTATAAAATCATATATTTCACATTTAACACAATCATTTAAATACCTTTATTTCTATGATTTTATAAAGTCAAATTTCAATACAAAAATCAAATTTAATAACAATTAAATTTTCATTTCTTTAATTAAATTATTAACTTAACAACTAAGTTTAAATTTCCAAAAATATAGCTTATTTCCATTTATTTTACTTAATTAAAATTTCACTTTTAAAAAAATTTCACAAAATTCAATTTAAGTTATATTTCCAAATTCAGCTTAAATGTTCATTTATTCCATATTTTAATTTATACAAAATCATTAACACCTTTAAAACATTATTATTACTTAATAAAAATCATTAAATTCATCTTTAAATCAAATTTTTCAAATTTTCTTACTTTACAAAAATTCCATTTATAAACAAAATCATAAATTCCAAAATTAACTTATATTTCAAATTCTACTTCACCATTTACTTAATTCACTTATTTAATTTGTAGAAAATCACAAATACTTCATAGAAATCATTTTAATGAAATTTAAATCAAAATACCATAATATTTACATTAAAAAAAGTATTTTAAAAATTTCAGAAAAATATATAAACCACGGGTCTGTATATAATTTTCTAGCCTAGGTCAAGTGATACGGATATGTATCATTTCAATCCGCAGTTTACAAAGAAAAACCGGGTTTTATCATTTCAAACCCGCAATCCCAAGTAATATAAATAAATAAATAAAAACCGTTCAGGCCTATCATTTCAGCCCATAACGATTTTTCCTTATTCTAAAGTCCGTTCGGGTATGTATCATTTCAACCCATAGTGATTCTAATCTACAGGGAACTTGCAGTGTGATAAACTGATATAAATAAACAGAATAGCATGAGATAACAGTAATAGATGATATAACATATGTAATAACAGGGGTAAACATTATATGATCATAATATAACAGTTACAACAGGATGATATAATTTTTACAGATTCAAATGGTGTCAGTTTACTAGTTATATAAGTACACATTGTCTGGTGAGAATTACTCACTTGTTCAAGCTAGAGATGACAACCACAAACACACAACAAAGATTTCCAGAGGCACGAGAGCACGATAATTATTTGAGTGTGGGAGAGCCAAAGCTAATTGCCTTGTCACATTCAAACCAAACAATTACAAACAACATAAGATTTCAACCCAAAAATTCAATAAACAATGCTAGAAATGGATGCATAAACAAAGTCAAAGTGTTTGCACTTGCTTCCTACCACCTATGCTTCAGCTCCAGATCTGAAATGGCACGGCTAAAGGCATGGTTTGGATCAGGTATGGTCTGGAAAAGGTGCGGCTACAAGGTGATGAAGGTGAGTGGAAGTTACAAGGTGTTGAAGGCAATGGAATACCAAAGGGTTTCAAGGCAAAGTGTGGCTTTTGTTGCACCATAGGGTTCGGCCCCTTGCTGATGTGGCTTGGCCATGGTATGTGGTGGTCAGGTGGTGGCTGGAGTGTGGGCCAGAGGTGGTGGAAGGTCAGGTCAGAGGTGGTGGTGGTGGAGGTAGTGGTGGCAAAAGGTGGTAGAAGGAGGAGATGACAATTCTAGGTCATAAGTGATAGTTTGTGATGGGTTTTGGTGGATTTTGTGTAGATCTTGGACTTGGATTGGTTAGGCCTGAGGAGGAGGGTTGCTAGGATGGGTGATGGTCAGAGGAAGGGGGTCGTGGTGGTCGGCCAAAGCCTGGAGGAGGAGGAACCAAACTATGAAGGTAGAGAGCATATGCAGTTTCAATAGAAAAAACATAGAAAACAAGGAAGAAAGAAGGAATTTTTACCCAAAATTTTGAAGCCATGGCCGTGATTTTTTTGGAGGAGAAAGAGAAGTGTTTGCGTGAACAAAATGAAAAGAAGTCCGCTGAAAATAATAGGGTATGCATGGCCAAAAACATTGAAGAGAGGAGTTGAGAAAGTGAAAGGTCGGGAGGTGAAAAGCCCATAGAAATTTCAATAGTTTAAAACTTTTCATATTTCCTCTAATTTCTTTTTAAGTTTTATATAACTGAAATATATATATATATATAAACTCAGATAAAATACGAAAATTTAGTAAATAAACAAAAATAAATTAATTAATTATTAATTATATAAAATTTAATTAAGTAAAACAGCAAAAATTGCAGCTAGTCTTGAAAATATGAAAAATAAATGCAATGAACTTTGGAAAAAGTTTGTGGACTTGTAAAACATTTATAAACAAAGATAATAACATAAAATAAAAATGCATTCACAAAATGAATAAATAAATTTTAATTAAATATAATTTAATTGAAGAAAATAGCAGAAAAATAGAAACTAGCCTTTAAAAATAGAAAATAAATTCAATACGCTTTGGAAAAATTATATAATCACTTTAAATTATTTAAAAGACAAAATTATACATAAAATAAAATACTAACACATATTAGAACAAAATATGACAAATAAAATATAATTTAAAATAGACAATATTGCTAAATACATCAGTTTACACACAATATTGAAATATACATAACTTTCACAATTTAACTCCGTTTCCAACAAAACGAAAAGCTGTATCCATGGAATTAAATCTATTTTCATAATAAAAGATAAAATTTAGGAATTTGAAATATTTAAATTTAAAGTTCAAAAGTCAAAGTTTGACCAGTTTCAATAGAAATTCACTTTTCAGTGAAATATCCAATTTATACTAGTTTGAACTATAAATCACTTAATAGTCAACATTTATATTTAAAATGAAATGTTTGAAATAGAAAAAGTTTAAAATAATTTAAAATAAAATAAAGTCAAAATTTAAAATATAGGCCAAAATCTAGGGTTGTTACACTCTCCCCCACTCAAAACTTTTCGTCCCCGAAAAGGAATGAAGTACGGGAAAACACAGCAAAGATAAAATTGAAATGAGATTAAGACAAGATGACAAAAGATTGAAATTATACCTGATAACTGTGGTTATAGGTAAGTTTAACAAGGTGGAGATGGTCTTCCCAAGATTCTCCAGAATCAGGAACACAAGTACGAAAAGATCCTCTAGAATCTGATTCACTCTTTCCGCTTGACCGACAGTCTGTGGGTGGAAAGCAGTGCTCAGATTTAAAATGAGTACCAAAGATTATAAATATTATAGAAAGATTTCTAAGCAAAAAGATTATAGATATATGCCTATATCCGTCTGTAGCAAGATAAGGAAAAATAAGGACAACTAACAGACAGTTTGAAAACCAAAATTAGGTAATAAGTTTGAAAAACAAAATAAGATAATAGGTTTGAAATTTCCATGGTTTCAGCTTAACTGATAATTAATTTTACACAAGTTAAATAAATCTTAACTATCTCTAATTTCATTATCTTATCATCAAATTTTCTTAAACAAACAATCTCTAAAATCATGATTTGATTAAAATTAAGTGTATAACATTCAATAAATTTAATTCTTCTTTATTCCTAATTATAATTAAATTTATCCCTCTCAAATATTTTATCACATATGTTAAATATGCTTACACTTATTATAACTGTTTTAATTTATTCCTAATTCCCTTAACATCATTTGTATTGTAAATTATTCAATTAACCTTTTAGTCTATTTACCTGTGTTAATCTTTTTATAACTAAAATTTAAGTGTATAATATTTATTATAACCACTCAAATTTTATTTATAAAAATCTTTTTATATTGTATATTATCCAATTACATTGTTAACTTCTAAAAATTAAGGTAAGTTATATTGGAATGCAATTGAGAATTATACAAATAAAACTTTCTAAAATTAATATACACTATAAACATCCTAATTCAATCATTTCAAGCTTGAATCATCTATTCAAAATTTTGATTTTCTTTTTATACTTGAAGTTATTATTTAAGATAGAATTTAAGAATAAAATCTCCGATTCCTTTCAAACCATTTAGAGATAGATAAATGTATGTACATAATTTGTCAAATCAAATTTAAATCATATATCTATATATTTTATAAATCAATCATATTTTAGAAATTTATATCAATCAAGTTTCCCAAAACAAAGCTGTAGCAAGACTACAGAATGGTTTCTTCACTTCGAAACTCGAAAATGAACGTCGATGATGTTGCAGTCATCACCGAAATTATTTTCCAGCGACAAAGAAAAGAGCACTTAATTTTTAAACTTTAAAATCCTTTAGAGACAAAAAAAAATTTATTCAAAAATACTTTAAATAATATCCTTTTAAAAATTTTAAACACAAGGTTTGAAATCCATCGGAAATTAAACTCTTTAAATTTCTTGTTTTAAATTCATTTCAGTTCCCAAATAAATTTATAAACAACTATTTATAAATTCCTTTGTAGAACAATAAATGATAAATCAAGTATTATCATTTTAAATAATCAATTTAAACCAATTTATTAAGTTCCATAAATTTACTTATATATTAAAATTTATTTAATTAACCGAATTTTAAAATAATATTGAATCGGTTTGTTCTGTCAAAGTGTTTTAGAAATCCTATCGATAGCGTTGATCAGACGAATCGATCGGAAACCCAAATCGACATCAACAACTCAAACAACACAATATATAATAAAATATAGATTTAAAAGTACAATTCAAAATGTTGGAGATAGTTTAGAAACAAAGACAAGATGATTAATTAACAAAATATGAAGATGGATAAGCTTAGATAAATCACGGGCAACCTTAACCGGGTCAACCGTGACTTAATGAATAAGAGCAAATGTGGATTTTCCTGGGGTAAATCTACATCCGATCTCAAGAGATAGAGTTTGGAATAACAAAAGATATTAGCATCTAAACCAAGGATAAATATAAATCTCTGGTGAATCGATGCAAATTTGTAAAGGAGTTTCCCCCCTTTTACAAGTCATTAGAATATTGGCGAGACCACCAATTCACTATAAAGCTCATTCGAAGCGGAGTTATGGGATACTCCAGAATCAAAAGAAGATGAATAGTGAGGGACAAGAATGAATTTTGGAACCGCAGGGAACGTTCCAAAAATTAAAAGGAAATTCGAATCAAGAGGAAAAGATTCAAACTCGAACGAAAGTGATTCTATAAATAAATCTACTCTATATGCTGAGTTTTGCCTCAAAGCCAAAGCTCTGATACCAACTGTAACGACCCGGTATTTTCAACCATTCGCATCCATTATAAGTGTATAGGTAGACACTCATGCCGGAATTGAATTGCTCAAATTACCGCGTTGTAAATAAAAATTTGGCAAACCTCAGAATATGCAGTAAATAAAATCACAGATCACAGACACAGAGTAAAATAATGCAGCGGAAGTAAAAGAAATAGTAGTTCATGAAGCTACTATATAAATATATCAGAGTACATAAGATACAATAGAAGAAATAGAGTACAACGGAAGTATAAATAAGATAACCAAGTACAAGCTGAACAGAGCAACATAACTGAAGTCGATAGAACAAGACTAGCAGATAATCTCCAGCGATTCAAATCTCCAGAAGGTGGAAATCCAAATCTGTGAATACTCAGGATGACCCGAGCGTAAAGCAAAACACAAACACTCGAGTCAGGACAATATATACTTATATAATATAAACCAACTCAAGTGAACTGTAATAAGGTACAAGTAACTTAAAGAATGCTTGGGACCGCCCATTCTTTAAGGATCCGTTAAACTATCTACTATGTAGTAATATTCGCTATTATAATAATGTCTAATCAGTAAAGTATAATCATATAGAAAATAGCATTAAGGGGATGGAGAACCTTAACGCGGTCGGATCTTAAAATCATAATCGTAGTAAAGCTCGATATGGTAGGTGACACGGCACAACTAGGCAATGCCAGGGTAGATATACCAATTACGCATCCGGACTAGTGGTGACGCATAGCAGCCACTCCTGCCCACCTCGAACAACACTCCCAATCAAGGGTGGCCACCAAATCAATCACAAGTAATAGAATGGTATCGAAGAAGTGTGTCCGATAAGAGGTGCTACCTCCTTGGTCCGTCAATCGCTCCTGTTTTAGCCACCTTATGCCAACTCACGGGAGTTGGGTCCACGTAACATACCTTAAGAACGTCGCCACCATCCTACTTCATTCTGGAATCTCCACCGCGTACACGGTTGTCAAAGTGGTTTTCGATATCGACAGAGAGTATGTCCATATCCGATCCCGGTCTCTTTGCCAACCAATCGTTATTATAACCCGTGGTTATAACTTTTAAAAACAATACTTTACTTCAAAATAAGATATCATTTCAAAATCATGTCTTTATCAAAATAAAGATTTATCATTTCCAAATCACTTCAATATTCTAAAATATCGTATCCTTTCAAACTTCTTTTCAAATCATTTTAATACATCAAAATATTATATCTTTTCAAACTTTATTTCAAATCATTTTTATATATCAAAATATCATACCTTTGATAGTTATACTTCGAAACCAAAATCATTTTATTTCAAAACTATGTTCATTTCAAAACAACATCATTTCCATTTCAAACATATATTCACCTTTCAAATAGTCTATACTTTCAAAGTTATAACTCTTTTGAAACAAAACATTTGAAATCATTATACTTTGAAAATCACAGCATTTCGAAATCATATATTTAAAATCATCTTTTAATTCTATACATTTACAAACTTATTAAATTCAAACCATCAAATTTCAATTCAATTACAGTTTACCAACAAACCGTTTCAAATCTTATCAATTCCCAATATAGATTAAATCCACAAAATACAATATTCAATCTTTAGTATATTTCAAAACTTTAAATCTCCCACATTTCATAAATCCAATATCATTTAAATAAACTCAATTAATATATACTTCAAATATTCATTTATCAAATAAATTAAATAAGTCAGAATCAAGTATCATTTCAAACTCATTTCACAATATCAAAATATTATTCAAAACACCATTCATTTTTATTCATTTAAATACCATTTAAATCCATTCATTTTATTAAATTTAAATACCATTTTAAACTCACATTAGAAATCAAATTCTTCCACTTAAATATCTCTTCATTATCTTTAGAAATTTAACATTTAATTTCCCAAAATTATATCATTTTCCAGAGATTATTTTTCATTAAAATTAATTTAAAACAACAAAATATAGTTTCCGTAGCACTTATAAAATGCTACGTAAAGTTATAGTTTAAAACAGTTAATTAACAAAAGACAGCGTTAAATGCTGTAATAGATTTCTTTTAAGTTTCAATTAACTTACATGTTAAGTTTAACCACTATAGCACTTACAAAGTGCTATAATAGCCTTTATTTCAAATTAACCTTTTAGTTCATTTAAAACACTACAACATTTACAAAATGCTGTAATATCCTTTACATTACATTTCAAAATGCTGTTAAATCATATTCAGAGTTTTATTTACAATTCCACAAATAATTAACTTTTAATATAAATCATTTTAACTTATAAAATCATATATTTCACATTTAACACAATCATTTAAATACCTTTATTTCTATGATTTTATAAAGTCAAATTTCAATACAAAAATCAAATTTAATAACAATTAAATTTTCATTTCTTTAATTAAATTATTAACTTAACAACTAAGTTTAAATTTCCAAAAATATAGCTTATTTCCATTTATTTTACTTAATTAAAATTTCACTTTTAAAAAAATTTCACAAAATTCAATTTAAGTTATATTTCCAAATTCAGCTTAAATGTTCATTTATTCCATATTTTAATTTATACAAAATCATTAACACCTTTAAAACATTATTATTACTTAATAAAAATCATTAAATTCATCTTTAAATCAAATTTGTCATATTTTCGTACTTTACAAAAATTCCATTTATAAACAAAATCATAAATTCCAAAATTAACTTATATTTCAAATTCTACTTCACCATTTACTTAATTCACTTATTTAATTTGTAGAAAATCACAAATACTTTATAGAAATCATTTTAATGAAATTTAAATCAAAATACCATAATATTTACATTAAAAAAAGTATTTTAAAAATTTCAGAAAAATATATAAACCACGGGTCTGTATATAATTTTCTAGCCTAGGTCAAGTGATACGGATATGTATCATTTCAATCCGCAGTTTACAAAGAAAAACCGGGTTTTACCATTTCAAACCCGCAATCCCAAGTAATATAAATAAATAAATAAAAACCGTTCAGGCCTATCATTTCAGCCCATAACGATTTTTCCTTATTCTAAAGTCCGTTCGGGTATGTATCATTTCAACCCATAGTGATTCTAATCTACAGGGAACTTGCAGTGTGATAAACTGATATAAATAAACAGAATAGCATGAGATAACAGTAATAGATGATATAACATATGTAATAACAGGGGTAAACATTATATGATCATAATATAACAGTTACAACAGGATGATATAATTTTACAGATTCAAATGGTGTCAGTTTACTAGTTATATAAGTACACATTGTCTGGTGAGAATTACTCACTTGTTCAAGCTAGAGATGACAACCACAAACACACAACAAAGATTTCCAGAGGCACGAGAGCACGATAATTATTTGAGTGTGGGAGAGCCAAAGCTAATTGCCTTGTCACATTCAAACCAAACAATTACAAACAACATAAGATTTCAACCCAAAAATTCAATAAACAATGCTAGAAATGGATGCATAAACAAAGTCAAAGTGTTTGCACTTGCTTCCTACCACCTATGCTTCAGCTCCAGATCTGAAATGGCACGGCTAAAGGCATGGTTTGGATCAGGTATGGTCTGGAAAAGGTGCGGCTACAAGGTGATGAAGGTGAGTGGAAGTTACAAGGTGTTGAAGGCAATGGAATACCAAAGGGTTTCAAGGCAAAGTGTGGCTTTTGTTGCACCATAGGGTTCGGCCCCTTGCTGATGTGGCTTGGCCATGGTATGTGGTGGTCAGGTGGTGGCTGGAGTGTGGGCCAGAGGTGGTGGAAGGTCAGGTTAGAGGTGGTGGTGGTGGAGGTAGTAGTGGCAAAAGGTGGTAGAAGGAGGAGATGACAATTCTAGGTCATAAGTGATAGTTTGTGATGGGTTTTGGTGGATTTTGTGTAGATCTTGGACTTGGATTGGTTAGGCCTGAGGAGGAGGGTTGCTAGGATGGGTGATGGTCAGAGGAAGGGGGTCGTGGTGGTCGGCCAAAGCCTGGAGGAGGAGGAACCAAACTATGAAGGTAGAGAGCATATGCAGTTTCAATAGAAAAAACATAGAAAACAAGGAAGAAAGAAGGAATTTTTACCCAAAATTTTGAAGCCATGGCCGTGATTTTTTTGGAGGAGAAAGAGAAGTGTTTGCGTGAACAAAATGAAAAGAAGTCCGCTGAAAAGAATAGGGTATGCATGGCCAAAAACATTGAAGAGAGGAGTTGAGAAAGTGAAAGGTTGGGAGGTGAAAAGCCATAGGAATTTCAATTGTTTAAAACTTTTCATATTTCCTCTAATTTCTTTTTAAGTTTTATATAACTGAAATATATATATAAACTCAGATAAAATACGAAAATTTAGTAAATAAACAAAAATAAATTAATTAATTATTAATTATATAAAATTTAATTAAGTAAAACAGCAAAAATTGCAGCTAGTCTTGAAAATATGAAAAATAAATGCAATGAACTTTGGAAAAAGTTTATGGACTTGTAAAACATTTATAAACAAAGATAATAACATAAAATAAAAATGCATTCACAAAATGAATAAATAAATTTTAATTAAATATAATTTAATTGAAGAAAATAGCAGAAAAATAGAAACTAGCCTTTAAAAATAGAAAATAAATTCAATACGCTTTGGAAAAATTATATAATCACTTTAAATTATTTAAAAGACAAAATTATACATAAAATAAAATACTAACACATATTAGAACAAAATATGACAAATAAAATATAATTTAAAATAGACAATATTGCTAAATACATCAGTTTACACACAATATTGAAATATACATAACTTTCACAATTTAACTCCGTTTCCAACGAAACGAAAAGCTGTATCCATGGAATTAAATCTATTTTCATAATAAAAGATAAAATTTAGGAATTTGAAATATTTAAATTTAAAGTTCAAAAGTCAAAGTTTGACCAGTTTCAATAGAAATTCACTTTTCAGTGAAATATCCAATTTATACTAGTTTGAACTATAAATCACTTAATAGTCAACATTTATATTTAAAATGAAATGTTTGAAATAGAAAAAGTTTAAAATAATTTAAAATAAAATAAAGTCAAAATTTAAAATATAGGCCAAAATCTAGGGTTGTTACATAATTGAAATTAAATTACTTGATATTGATAACTATGAAATTTGCTATGAATTATATTGTCTCTTTGGATGATTGAATTTGATGGATGCTATTGGTTGATATTTGAATGTTTGGATGTTTATTTGTTATGTATATCCTGTTATCACCCTGTGTATTATTTACAGTATATAAAGTGTAAATTGAATTATTTCGAAGAAAGTAAGAAATTGGTTGAAGTGATATATATCCATCCCTGAAATTAAATTAAAATAACTGATCACTTGGCCATAGGATAGAAAATTATATACGGACACCGGATTGGTTAAATTAAATGATTTGAAAATTTTGACTTGAAATTATTTAAATAGTTTGATTTAAAAGAGATCAATATCGAATTTATTGAAGTCAAATTATTTTGAACCTGAGCTCGAAATGTTGAAATATAAATTTGGTCAATGAAATGTTTTGAATAATTGAGTTAGGATTTTTAAGTTATAATCGAATTATGATTTAAATTTCAGAAATTGATTGATAAAAAGGATGAGATTTTATTCAAACTTTGAACTTTACCAAGTAAAAGTATTTGGAAATTTGGATTTCAAATTGGATATTGAAGTTAACTTGATTTCAGTGTTTTGAGTCGATATTTGAAGATTGAGCCAGAAACCGATATGAATTAAAATTGAATTTATTTGGATTTGAAAATGGAATTGAATTAATTTGAAATCGAAATCGAAATTGATTTGAATTGAAATCGAAATTGATTTTAATTGAAATGGAAATTGGAATTGATTTGGATTAGGAAGTTGGAATTGAAATGGTTTGACTTGACGCTATTTCATTTTGGTTTCCTAAGTTATTCTGCAATATAAACCATTTTAAATACTGAAACTATTTTATGTTAAACTATTTTAACTTATATTAACTATATTAAATTATTTCAACCTATCTTAAATCATGTTAAATTACTTTCATCTATTTTAAATCTACTTAACCCAATTTAATTTATTTTAAACTAATTAACCTATTTCAATTTATTTTAATTATATTTAATCTATTTTAAAGCTATTTAACCTATTTAATTATATTTAATCTATTTAACTATATTAAATCAATTTAAAACTATTTTGGAATCTATTTTAAAATATTTTAGAGTAATTTAACTATTAATTCATTAAACCATTTTTAAAACAATTTAAACTATTTTCTATAAAAAAAATTTCAAGCGAGTCAATAGGGTGAAATATTTATATTCAAATCTTGGATTTAAATACGAATTGGGCTAAATTAAGTTATAACCTAAATTGAAATTCAAAACGACATTTGAAATTGAAATGAGATACTAAGGCGAAATGATTTATAAAATGGAATAGTATGTTTTGAGTACATACGATGATTTTGAGGTGGATTTGATTTTGAAGCGAATATGATATTTTGATATCAATTATGAAACGGTTTGAAATGTAAAAGAGCCATCCGGTGTGTAATAAGCGATTGGTTATTAAAGAGACTGGGATCGGATATGGATATACTCTCTGTCGATACCGAAAACCACTTTGACAACTGTGTACGTGGTGAAGATTCCAGAAATGAAGTAGGTTGGGTTGGCGACGATCCTATATGGTATGACGTGACCCTGACTCCCGTGAGTCAGCTTAGATGTGACTAAAATCAGGAGCTATACCGGGCCAAGTGAGGTAATTCCTCCTATCGAGCATATTTCTTCGATACCATTATATTGCTTTTGTGATTTGATTTGGTGGCCACCCCTCGATTTTGATATGGGAGTGTGTCCGAGGTGGGCGGTAGTAGCTGCTATGCGTTACCACCAGTCTGGGAGTGCAATTGGTATATCTACCCTGGCATCTCCTCGTGTGCCGTGTTTACATGCCCTAGAGCGCCTTCTACGAGTTTGTTTTGTACCATACCTATGGAGTGCCCTCTGATAGCCCTCCTGTTGACGGAGGAATTATGGTACTGTATAGACTATGAGAATATATAAAAATGTGTTAAGGGGGATATGGGTAACGCCTTAACGCTATTTTAATAGTTTACTTTACTATAGACATATTATAATAGCGTATTGCACTACATAGTAGATAGTTTAACGTATCCTTAAGAGATGGAAAATCCTGTAACATCTCTTGAGTTATTGCACGCACGTCGACACTGGATAGGAGATGTCAAACCCGTAAACATCACTGACGCCGTCACACTCATATATATATTTACGATCGATTTGACTTACATAAGGATATTTTAGTCCTGACTCGAGTGTTTTGTCCTTTCATTACGCTCGGGTCAGTCCTGAGTTTTTCAGCTTATTGAAGATCTATTCTGGAGGACGAAGACGAAGATTTGGTATACTATTACTATTATTATCTCTGCATCATGTTGTCTGTTGCATTTTTTACTTTTTCTGTTGTATATGTATAACTCTGATAAATGTTGTATAAATGATAATCAAAAGTATATTAAACAGCTTCATGAACTGTTTATTTGATTATTATATTTTATCTTTCCGCTGCAAGATTCTATGGTTGTTTCTTCTTCCTTTCTCTTATTTTCTCATTTACCCCATTAACAATCTCCCTTTTGAATGGTTTGGAATCGACATGTGTTTGATTGTCGATTTAAGCTGTCCAAAAAGGTGGGTCGTTACAGTTGGTATCAGAGCTTTGGTTTAGCGATAACCTTAGCTTTGTGGGGTAACTCATTAGAGAGGGTTGGTAGCACCCTAGAATGAGTCTGAGTGTATTAATAGATATGAGCGCATATTTTTTTAGTGATATAAAATTGTTTTATATTTTGTTGGTTGATTTGTTGAGTGGCTTATGGATTCTGGTCAATACGAGTAATTAACGTCATTGATAGGGATCTCTAAACACTTGAACAGAACAATTCGACACAGTATCCTTTTGAAATTTGGTAAATGAAATAATTTTGCCCTAATTATATTTTGTATATAAAGAAGTAATTTTCAGAAATTATTATGATTTATTTAGCTTGTTTGGTTGTTATGGATGATAATATTGATTGTTGTCATTAATTGGATATTGTATTTTAATAAATAAGGTTTATTACAAAATAACCAATGATAAAAATTTGTAGAACGTTTGAAGGAAGTAAAATTTTATAAGAATAGTTTATAAAGGTGACTTATAAATTAAAATAGATTTAAATTGAGATGTATTGAATTTAAGACCCGGGGATTTTGAAATGGTTTCCAAAGCTTTGAGGAAAATGTATAGTGATATGAGTTGAGAAATATTTATGGAAATATTTTCAAAGGATTTTTAAAAAGGAATGAATTCATTACTCCCCTCTTCTGTCGTTGGAAAATAATTTCGACGATGACTACGCAGCATCATCGACATTCATTTTCGAGTCTCAAAGTGGGAAGACTTCTGAGAAGCTTTGCTTCGAAATTGTTTTGATAAATGGATTTTTGGTTTAAACTCTAAGGTATGATCTGATATATAAAAGATACAAGTGTATATATTTATTTCAAATGATTTAAAATGAACCGGGCATTTAAATTTCTAGGTTCTATTAATTCATAATTTTTCAAATTATTTGAATGAAATGTGAATAACCAGAACTTATAAAATAAAAGAATCAAGAATTCTAAGTTTAATGTTTTGAAAAAAAAACCTTAGAGTTGAAGTGTAACTCTTAAAAATTGAAAAGTAAAGAAAATTTAAGCAAGTGAAATTGTGAACATTCTAATTAAGTAAAATGAGTCCTATTAATTTGTATAATACCAAATTTGAATTCTAATAACATACAATATGACTTACCAGATGTTAAAAGTTAAAATGATGATTTGGATATGTAATGGGATATTATTGTAACGACCCGTAAATTTTAACTGTTTTAATATCGTAATTAGTTGAAATTTTGTGAAATTTTAAACGATAAAATTTTGAAATATAAATTTGATATTTGGAATGCGTTTAGTTAAACATAGCAACTGGTAAATTTTCGTCCGAAAATATGGAAGTTTATTTCGCCCGTAAATTTACTTCAATTTAATCAGTTAAAAAGCGTTGGAAATAAAACATTTTCAAAACCAAAATATTTTTACATAGAAAAATTCTAAATCATCTTCTGAGCAAGATGTCAGTTTGTTGTTTTTCCAAATTCGGACATCTTTGGCTCCGTCGATCTTATTTTTCAGTGTTTTTCTTGCATTTTCCGCTATTAGAAAATTCGAATTTTTATAATTCAAATCAAACTACTGATATTTTTATACCGTTTTGATCGTCTCATCGAGATGATCTCTGCAGCATATTTGTTTTGTGTTTCGGAGACTAGTAAAACAGTGAAATCTACGGAACGATTTCCATATTGGTTCCGAAATTTGAGTTTTGATCTGATGACCATTCAACTTTCCTCTGTGTAAACCCAATAGCCACCAACATTTATTATTCCAGCTTTTGATCCTTTATTTTTCCAACCATTCATTTTCTTTGTCTTTCAATCTACTTTTGCTTTGACAATAATTTTATAATATAAGTTTGCTATCAACCTGCTCATCTTCCATGTTCACGTGAGCCTGCTTGTTTCTCTACCGTCCTTTCTCTTCTTCTCTTTCCATTCGCTTTGATCTAAAAAAAATTTATATAATAGATTCCATATTTATGTGCTGAAGCTTATATTAACGAGATTGGCTGGCTGCTCACTCCTTCCTGTGCCTAACGCACCCTCATCAACCACTGGCTGCACCCTTGTCGCCATCAACGCATCACCCACCGTCATCTCCTCCTTCACGCAACCCCGCGACTCACCTACGTCTTCTCTTCTTCCTGCCTCCGTTCCATTTCATCCGCCTTGCCCACCCATTCGAACCTAACCCGGCCTTTCCTCCACCACACTACCTTACGCCGCCACCATTAGCCACCCTCCGCCCTTGCTGCTCCAAACTCCGCCTGGCATCGAGCCCGTGCCTTCTTCGACCACAACCCTTCCATTCATGAACCCGAGCCACCCTCATCCAAAACTCCACAACAGCCCAGATCTGCTCGGCCGCAAGCAGCTCTTCCGCCACCAAGCTCACTACCGACATCCCAGTCCCCTCCAAATAGCCATTACCATACCCTCACAGCCGAGCTCCACACACCCTCAACCCATCACAGATGACTGCGTCCAGCCCCTCTCCTCTGACTGGCCGAGCACATAGCAAACTCCTCTTTATAAATAATAATAATAATACATGTAAGCTTTTGTATATATTTTGTATGAAGTCTGCATATGATTTTGCTAGCCGCATATACATATTCGTTTGCATACATATATATTCTGATATAGTCTGCATATGACTTTGTTAACCGCGTATATATACATTCGTTTGCATATATATATATATATATATATATATAGGTGTATATTATATAAATCTGCATATATTAGCCTGAATATATATATTTAGTTGTATATTATATAGTGTCTGCATATATTAGCCTGAATATATATATTTAGTTGTATATTATATAGTGTCTGCATGTATTAGCCTACATATACATTTTGTTTGCATATATATAGTGGTCTGCATATATTTATTTGAATAGCCTGCATATCTATTTGATTGCATATATATAGCTTACATACATAATTGTTTGTATATATATGTATATATATATACTGTATAAAGATTTTTTTTGATTTTTTTTTATATAAATATCGATATGTTTATTTTATGTAATATATATATATATTGTTTTCATGGATCTCTAGTTCACATTGCTTTGCTGTTTCCGTTGCTGTCCGGAGATTTCTCCGCAACTCTAGCTTGTCCGTGCGTGTCTGTGTCACTGTTTCCACTCTCATTGTTTTCTAGCCTCGAAAGCTTTGACCGTCGTGCCAGTTCATTCATTGAATCGTGTGCATCTAGCATTGCTTGTAATCTGTAGCGCATTTCTTTGACAAATTCCTCTAGCCTCGAAAGGTGAGCACTCACTCACGATTAACGTTCTTTTATTTATTAAATTTGATTTCAATTGAAACGACAAATTGAAATATGCTGCTGTTAGATATTTACACTATTATTACCTGTATTAGTTAACCTATGACATCTGACACCATTATCTATTATATATGAAATGATAATCCAGTTTGATTGTTAAATGACTGATTGTTTGATGTTTACAATTGGACGTTAAAGTGATAAATATTATGCAAGTAAATTTGACGTAGGATAATTTAAAATTTTTGAATTGACATATATGTTTAATTTGATTAGTTGAATATGACCACTTTTATTTGTTAAATTAATTGACATGTAAAATAGGGATAATTACACTTTGAACTATTGAACGTATGTTGGATTAATTGTTGTAGTGTTAAAATTGAAATCAAATGACAAGTGAAGAACCGTATAAATATTAATGTAATAATCTTTAATCTACATGAAATGATAGTGTAGATTCTAGAAATAATTATATTAATTCGTACAAATAACAATGCGAATTAATACGGTTATTTCGGGATTATTTGAATTGATTATTGTATTGATATTGGTTGTTGTTATTGCTTGTTTATTTACTTTGACACCATCCCAGTTATCACACTGCAAGTTCCCTTTACTATGCTTTGATTTTGAATTGAATTGGAATCGGGTTGAAATGATAAATACCCAAATTGAACTTTAACCTAGGATAGAAAATTAAATAAAACCCGATTAGTCAATAATTTGTTTTAAAAATAAACGATGATTTTATTTGAATAAATAATATGGTTTTGAAATGAAGTTGAAATTTGAATTTTAATGAAAGGAAAATGTTAATATTTAATAATCTGAAACAAAATATTAACGATATAATGGATGAAGGAATATTGTTAATTTGAGAAATGATTTGATAATTAAGTTTGAAATTATAATTAAGTTTGATAATTAAGTTTGAAATTATAATTAAGTTTTAAATTATTAAGTTTGAAATGAATTAATAATTAAGTTTGAAATTATAATTAAGTTTGAAATTATTAAACTTTGAAATTATTTAATAATTAAGTTTTGAATTATTTAATAATTAAATAAGATTGAATTATTTAATGATTAAATTGAATTGAATTCTTTAATAAGAAAATTGAACTTTGAATAAGCGAATTTTATTTTGTAAATAATTGAAATTGAGTTTTCTTTATTAATTAAGTCTTGGAAAATTATTTAAAGAAAGTAAATAAGTGAAGTTGAATTTCTTTAACAAGAAATAAATGTGATTTATTGAAATTAATGTAAGTCTTGTAATTGAAAGAATGGATTTGATGAATCTAATATAATTCAAAATTGTAAGTTTTGATTTAATGAAGTTGAATTTAAGAAATTGATTTAATGAATTGAAAATTCGAATAGAAATTGTTTTGAATGACAAATTACTTAACGAATATTAAATGAAATCGATAGATGAATTTAAACTGATTTGATTGTTAAATTAAATTAAAATAAATGATTTCGGAATGAAACTTATATACGAACTTGAATCAATATTTGAATTGTTTAAAATAGAAATTGGAATCGAATTATAAGATTTTGAAATTATGATTTGAAAGTTTTGAAACGTAAATATTGGAAATTGGTTTAGAAAGACAAATGAAATGCTGGTTTACGAATTGAAATTGAAATTGAAATTGATTTGGTTTTTGAAATATATAAACGGCCAATCAGTGTAATAATTACGAAAGTTATTAAAGAGACCGGGATCGGTAATGGATATACTCTCTATCTGAACCGAAACCACTTTAATAACTATGCGTGGAGTGATGATCCAGAATGAAGTGGTTGGAATGGTGTCTGTGATGACTGAAGAAAGAGAACGATGATGGATAGCCTTGACACTTGTGTCAAATTGGAAATGACTAAAACAGGAGCTGTGCCGGGCCAATGGAGGATTAGCTACCTCAAGTGGACACACTTCTTCGAACTACTTATACTTGTTGTCGATTGGTGCACCCTTGATTTTGGGAGTGTTGTTTCACGGTGTTGCAGGCGCTGCGGCGTTGCGTTCTCACCAGTCCGGATCAGGCGAACGGTAGTATCACTACCTTGGGTATTGCCTCATGTGCCTTGTCATACTTGTATTCCATTTATACGCGACCACTACGATTTTGATTTGTACCTTTAGTATATGGATTGCCCTCTGGTGACTTCCGGTTTTGGGGAAACTACGGTCTTGTATATGCTTTTGGGAATAAAATGTGTTAAGGGTGGAATGGGCCATGACTTAACGCTATTTTGATATCTTTATATTACTGATAGACATTATCTACTTATCGTACACTACTACATAGTAGATAGTTTGACGGATCCTTAAAGGATGGTTATTCCAAACATCCTTTGAGTTATTTGTATTTCAATTTCTATTTCACTTGAGTTGGATTTATTAATATAAGAATGTTAATCCTGACTCGAGTGTCTTGTGTTTTTGCTTTACGCTCGGGTCAGACTGAGTGTACCAGTATTCGAGACTCACCTTTGAAGTTGGAGCTTTGCTTGAAGATCCAGCCATCTGTTCTGCTTTCAGTATTCGATGATTCCGGTGATGTATTCTGATTTGTATCTGATATATCGTGGTACTCTTCCATTGTATCTGGTTTAACTCTGATGTATCGTATTACTCTTCTGTTGTAAACTCTGATGTATTTTATATATTCATATAGTAGCTTCATGAACTACTATCTCTTTTATTTCCGCTGCACTTATTACTCTGTGTCTGTGTTCTGTGATTATTTATTTACTGTATAAGTTCAGTTTTGCCAAATTTAAATTAACAACGCGGTATTTTGAGCAATTCAACTCTGGCATGAGTGTCTACCTATACACTTATAATGGATGCGAATGGTCCAAAATGGCGGGTCGTTACAATTATACAAGTAAGCAAAACCTAAAAGTAATGTAAATATACAAGTAAGCAAAACCTAAAAGTAATGGAAATATACAAGTAAGCAAAACTTAAAAGTAATTAAAATGTATATAAATGGAAATTTGGTTTTGATAAAAATGTTATATAATTAAGTATAATATGAAATGATGAATGGCTAAATGGAATAAGTAAGTAGAACTTAAGAAAACCGGCAAATGAACCAAATAATATCTTTGTAAATTTGTTATATAATTGAATATAAATTTGCAAAGAAATTGTGAAATTGAATTTATGACCTTTGAGATAATTATAAACTTAGATAAAGTCCAACTTCTTATATATGACTTTATAGAATAATTATAAACTAAAGTGGTGATTAATAAAATGTTCCACAAATAAATCTGTTATTAACTGAAATTATGAAAATGATTGTAAATAAAAAGGGATTTGGTATAGCTAAGAATCAATTGAAAAAGGAAATTGAATTTAATAAAATTATATAGAACATTTAGAATGAACTTAAGTAAGTAAATTCTATAGGATGATGTTTAAGAAATGGTAGTATAAAAGAATATGCTATGTAAAGAAATGGATATACTAAGTAAATAAGGGGTATGAATAATGCATTGTGAATAATCAATTGTAAATGAAACGAGGGTAAGTAAAATGATTTAATATAGATAAATTGGATAGAAATTTATTGAAAGTTAATACGTAAGTTGTACGTATAATATTTCATTCGCATAACAATTTGATTCAGATTCGAGCATAGAATTTCGAGATAATTTATATCGATCCAAGTTAGAATTTTTTACTCGATTCTCGACGGTGAACCCTGGATATAGATTTTTGATTTGATTCTGGAATTCTCTATCATAGTATATGGCTATGCAAGGAGAATAACGGTTTACGACCAAGGAACCAAATCTATGTCCGCACTAGAGAGTCGTGTGAACGATACTAGTTTGGAAGTGAAATTTTGTGATCGAGTGAGTGGTCGGATTTGATACTGCGTACGGATGATATATGTACTTCGTACAGGTTTAAGAAAGGCTAATATTGAAAATGAAAATGGAAAATATAAAATGATTTTAAATTATATGATTGGATATCATTGATAAATAAGATGAAGGTATTTAAATAAAGAAATTTGGATGGCCCGACAAAAAGGTACGTGTTTATTTGTCATTTGATTTGATGGTTTTATGATGGAGCCACTTGCCTTTTGTTTTCTTTTGTTGGTTTGGGGCCCGTAGAGGCGTTTTGTAGCTGTACCGATCGAGCCACGTAAAGGAGACTCTGCTGAAATTTTCTGTAAATTCGGGTGTTAGAAAATTTTCAAGTTTTAAAATTTTATAACTTGTTTGAATAACTAATTTGTAAATTTCGTAAGCCAATCGGAGTAGCATAGTGGAAGCGTAGTAACGACTTTATAAATAAAATTTCATTGTTTTATAAATTGATAATTTTGAATAAAATATATCAAATGTTGATTTCTTTACTTAGTTCCTTTTTCCTTCTTTTTCCTTTTCGAGGACGAAAAGTTTTGAGTGGGGGAGAGTGTAACGACCCGTAAATTTTCGATAATTAAAATAGCTAATTTAATAAGAATTCATAATTTAATGTTAGAAGAATTAAAAATTTGTAATTTATTTATGATAATAATAACTAGAATGAATTGCAACAATATTTATCTAAGTTAATGTGACGGCCAGCAAATCCTTACCCTCTGAATCGACAATAAACCACACATGTCCGACCCAAAAAGCACAGACTGACGGAAAGTCGGGAGAAAGAAAAAAAGAGAGAAGAAAGAGAGAAAATAGAACCAAACAGAACAATATAGAATCTCACATCGCAGCGGAAAACATATAATATCATATCAATGATCTTTACAAAACAGAAACTGTATATACATACATTAATAAGAGTACAACAATCAATCACTAGTTATCAACTTGGATAGTTATAATAAACTGTCCTCACAAATGCCGATAATATAAACAACTAAGCAATGCAGTGGATAATCAAAAATCAAAATAGATACGTGTATACGAAAATGAAGATCTCCAGCTCTCCTGCTGAAGCTCCAAAAGCACCAAAACCGAACCTGTAAATATACTCGGTCTGACCCAAGCATTGAAAGGGAAGAATGCCCGGATCAGTCTGGTAAACCAGCGTGAGAAACACACTCAACTGAATTTATTAAATTACCAAACTTTTCCTTTATCAAAACAAAAGTATCTCGTAAGACACGCCCACACATAAACACGGACATGTTTTTACCTTACGATAACTAAAACATTTCATATCAAATCATCTTATATTATACTAGTGTCTAGTATATACAAAAAATATTAATCATAGTCGAAATGGTTACCCATATAGCATTTCGAGGCTATTCATTACGCCTTTACAAACAAAATCGCAGCTCGTAGTGGGGTTTGGATTTCCATACAAATGACCAGGTGAAGGGACTACCTTCCGAAGTATACACCTCTAGAGGTATGTACCGAGGAACCTCATAAAGGAACCTCTACCAACACAAGACCGGCCCACCTCTATAACTAGATGGTACCGAATATATCATCCTCCGGTCGTTACCGACCTTTATCGAGGGCCCTCGAAGCATACAAACCACAATAATCAGATACACGGCGTCATAGCGTGTAAAGATATATCTAGAAGAGGATGATCATACCCTGATGGGAGCGACCCACTTAGCACTGCTGCATCTAACCCTGTTTTGGTCATTTCCAGTTGATGAGGCTAGAGAGGTAACGATTACCTTTCACAATCACAATCACATCACTTAGAATGCCACACGGCCATTTCTGTTGACTACTAATTGCCTTCCACAAAAATACAACCCTTAAGCTCATACGTCTCAAGGAGGGTGTTAAGCTAAGGGAAATTGTCTTCTCTGCCACCACTGATGTACATTTGTAAAAACCAATGTACATAATCTATAGAAATGCAATGTTAGACAAACATCCATACAAGTTGTCCAGGAACAGGACGAACCGAAGGTACTTTCCTACCACATCTGAAATGACCCTCCTATTTCTATTCTAATTTCATAAGGAATTTTATTTTATTTTTAAGGTAAAGAGGATATATAAATATATATATATATCATCCATTGCATTATAATTCTCAGGGTCAATATCTTCTCCAATAAACCAAAATATATCCAGGATCACAATAATTAACCAATATAAATATATCAGTACATTCACAAAGATAAGCACATACATGTGAGGATGTATATGCCTCTCTTGTTTGAATCAGAGTTCTGGAAAACAAGAGGATGTTGGATTGCTAGTTTATTTTATATTTTGACTAAACAATCCACTGGAAACATACACATTAGTCTGTTTATACTAACTAAGAAGTGATCAAGTAATAATCAGTAGTAAACAAGCTTTTAATATAGATGTTTGTGTTAAGCTCTGAATAGTGACAAAATCAGTATAAAAGAAAGTGGATCCTAAGGGAACACAAGCAACATCTAGGCGTAATGGAAACGCGCCTAACTTATACATGAAAGGTCACGAGTTCGAGTGCTATGCTGGTCGGTTCAAACACAATTTTGGGTTTTTCTTTTCATTTTTTTTTTCTTTTCATTTTTCTTCTGTGCAGTTTGGAATCTGTTATCTACCTATCTGCATATATATATCTATATTTTATTTTTGCCTACATTCTATCATACAAAACAATAATTCTTGCTTAATTATTTTTGAAACCCATTTCTACAACCTGGATGGCTTCAGGTTTTATATGAATTAAGAGTATGGTTCTTGGGTTTTGAGGATGATAGAGGTGTTTATCATTATTCAGGTTTGTATTTCTTCTTATAAGATCTGTCTGGCCTTTAAAATGCATTTGGTTAAAATCTGAGTAAAATTCAGATTTCCATTACAAGCACAAAGGAAAAGATATGGTAATGTTTGCACTAAACATATTTATGTGCATATATATCTGCAACTATTTGGATCTGTCTTACTCTTCCCTATTTACAAATCCTTTCTAAAAGAAAAATATAGTACATGGGACATTTGTATGAAACAAGTTTAACTATAGAAACCTTGCAGCCATATAAAACCTTTAACCTATGCCTATTTCTTTTGCATACATATGCTATATTAGAAAATAAAACCATTTAAATTTTCTGAGAATCAACTCTCCAGATTTTCCAAAACTTAAATCCTTTCCAAAGATTCATGATTGACTAGTGCATTTATAAAGTGTAATCATTCAATTTTAACATGGTGTTCTTGCTAAATCTACTTACAAGATTTGATTAAAATTCTTTTAAACATAACAGATATTCAACTTAATTCATAGTTTCCAGATACAAATCAATCTCTTAACAAAATGCCTAACAAAATATCCATCCAATATTCAACACTTAATACAATTAGCAATTTAAATTGTCAATACATGCAGATTTCAACATTTAGGCTCTTATCTAACTAAGTTTTAGCATGCTATATCTTCTTCTCAAGGCCTTGCTCCTACTCCTACTTAGTTGCTGCAATCCCTGAAAAAGCATTTGAAACTGCCTCATTTTAAATGAGACACCCCAGATGCCATTAGCACACTAGGGTCAGACACATGTCTGGTATGAGAAAATTCACAAAAGCAATTTGTTAATTGGGTTAAAATCAAGTTAAGTACAAATACATAAGGTTCTGTCCTTTGGAATCAGGTAAATACTTGTGTGCATGCTCTGTGACATTGTGCATGTGCACACTTTAACTTTCTTTCCAGAGACTACACATATGAATATGGCACATACATTCAAGCATACAACTCAATCATAGACAAACAATCATTCATACCAAACAGGAAAATAACTAATATGAGTTAAATCACTTATTCAATTCTCATATTTCAAATCTGGGAAAAACTCTAGTTTTCTCATCTGCTCAAGTATTATTTCCTTGGTATATTTATCTATCCTTGGTCTCATCTGCAATATTTATGAATCAATGGACACACTGTAATGAACTAATTCACTCCATTACACAAAGATCTCAGGACTTAAACAAGCCATGTGTCAACTTATGTTACTCAAGCACACAAGTCATTCCTGTAGTGTTCTTGACCCCAATTTCCTAATCAGATTTTAGTTAATAATAACCCCTTTTGATTGTTCATGACCAAACCATTCAGTGATCCAATAACTGAAAACATCTATATCATGGTATCTCATATTATTCATGGCCATACAGAAACAACAAGCAAACAACCATTGGTGACTACAAAATAAGGTTCTGTATATATATATATATAGATATTCATCCTGGTATATTTTTCTTTAAAGGAGTTTAGGCAGCTAACATTGGCTTATAGCTTCTGGGAGAGTTTTTTTTTCTTTTGCAAACATTTGTGCTTGAGTTAAACTCAGGATGACCTGGTTTCACTGAATCACAAAATTTGGTTTGCTATGTATTTTATTGAATCAGGAGCATCAGCACATAGGCAACCCTATTGCACCCCTAATTCCTTTTTATTTCAAGCCTCAGCACTTATACATGAGTATATTGCAGCTCAACATTATTTACATCTTTCTGGGTTGAGCCAAAACCAATGCTACTTACCTTTTCTCAACATTTTATTTTCTGGGTATTTGTTTATATCCCTAAATATTAACATATCAGAGATCTGAGTGTATAAAACAGACATGTATGCTAACAACACATAAAACTTTGTCATAATAAAACAAGTGATCAACCAAAGAAAATCAAAACATATTCAGGTTTAAATTCACAGATAAACATTCATATATGAAAATACTCTTTTAAGAAAATACTTTTAACTGGCTGCCTACATTAGGACTTATTGCCTTAGATTTTTGAGTGAGTTTTCTCACCTAGCTCTCTCCTTTGTTTCCTTAATTAACTGATGAACTCCTGCTCTTATCCTCAAGCTCTCTTTCTTCCCTTGTCCTATGATTTCTGTGGTATTGTTTTTTTTTTTTTTTCAAAATTCTTTTCTGAGGAGAAGAGGAGGCTGCTGCATATACATGTATATATATGCAGGGTCTCCCTTAGGGTTTTGGGTGTTGGCTAAAGCCATTTTTGCCCACCAGAAAATCATGTTATCTGAATTTTAAACCCAAAGTTTTACCCCTTCCCGGCTTAATTTGGGTGAAGAGAAAAGTGGTTACACATTTTTTTCAGAAATTTGCTTTTCAGAAAATACTTTTCCCCCTTGTCTACAATCATGCTAAAAATGTGACTTGGTTTTGTTATTTATTAAATACTCTTTTCTAATTCTGCCTATACCAAGAACTTCTCTGTTTTATCTTATTTTCCTATTTTTAGCTTTCATGTAAATGGTATGTACTTCCTTCATTTATTTATAAGAGAATTATTCCTTTTTATATCTCCATTCTTTTCATTTCTGCTTATATTAAAATGTGTCTGTATATTTTTTTTCACTAGTTTAAACTCTAGTATTTTATTAACACATATATATTTGTATATAAGTCTTTCTGAAATAATTAGTATTCCCACCTATATATTCATACATCATTCTATACTGGCACACACACATATGCACATGTACACTCAAATTATTCAGTAGCACTCATATATACATTTACTTATGCATACTACTTTTAAGAATTTAATCTACATATATATATATTTATATATATATATTTCCATACACATCAATATGTATGTATTCTTGGAGTTCAGGGTTTTAGCTTATATTCATGTGCATTTCCTGTGCACTCATGTACACACACTGATACACTATCAAGCTATATCAATTCCTCCTTTAAAATTTATTTAAAATTTATTTTAAATTCATTTATATTTTTCAGGATAAATTCCAAAAATCTTGGGTCATTACATACACCCCTCCTTTTAGAAATTGTGTCCCATAATTTTCCTAAGCTTAAAATAAATTTTAAACTTAATTCAGAGAACAAGTATATTCTCTACTAAATAGATTCTTAGTTCTATACTAACTAAAAATATATTCCTCCAAAATAAAGAAAACAATCAAAGATCAGAATTACCTTAATCTGAAAATAGCTTAGGATAATTCATCCTAACCTTGTCTTCTAATTCCCATGTGCAATCACTAGGATCTAGACTCCACTGTACCTTCACAAGTTTCAGAGACTTATTCCTCAACTTCTTCACATCTTTTGCCAAAATTCCCACTGGATCCTTTTCATAAATCAAATTAGGATTTATCTGCACTTGGGTTGGGGTTTCAAGAATTTCTGCCTTGTCATGGACCCACCTTCTCAGTTGTGACACATGAAAAACATCATGTATGCCTTGCATGTTTTCTGGTAATTCCAATTTATATGCCAAGGGACCAATTCTCTCCAGAATTTTGTATGGTCCAATATATCTTGGGGTTAATTTGCCTTGTTTTCCAAACCTCAACACATTTTTCATGGGTGAGATTTTGATGAAAACAAAATTTCCCACTTCATATTCTACCTGCCTCCTTCTCATGTCTGCAAATTTCTTTTGCCTATCTTGAGCTGCTGTCATTTTTCTTCTTATCAACTCAATTTTCTCCTTGGTTTCTTGTATGTACTCAGGTCCTAAAATAGACCTTTCTCCTGCTTCTACCCAGCAAACAGGTGACAAGCAGGGTTTACCATATAAGGCTTCAAATGGAGCCATTCCTATGGTGCTTTGGTAGCTGTTGTTGTATGTAAATTCAACTAGATGAAGATAATCTTCCCAGTTGCCCCCAAAATCCAGTATACATGCCCTCAACATGTCCTCCAAAACTTTGTTTACCACCTCAGTCTGCCCATCTGATTGAGGATGGTAGGCAGTACTTAAACATAGTTCACTTCCCATTGCTTCTTGAAAGCTTCTCCAGAATTTTGAAGTGAAGATGGTATCCCTATCACTCACAATGGTTTTGGGAATGCCATGTAACCTTACCACTTCTTTTATAAAAATTTGAGCTAGTTTTGGTGCTGTTCTTTCTGACTTGACTGGGATGAAGTGTGCTACCTTGGTTAGCCTATCAACTATCACCCATATGCTTGTATTACCTCTCTTAGATCTAGGCAGTCCATCTATGAAGTCCATAGATATGTCTTCCCACTTCCACTGTGGTACACTAAGAGGTTGCATCAACCCTGATGGTCTTTGAGTTTCAGCCTTGACTTGTTGGCAAGTCATACATTTGGCAATGTACTTGGCTATATCAGATTTCATCCCCTTCCACCAGAAGTCTCTCTTCAAATTTTGATACATTTTTGTGTTACCTGGGTGTATGGAGTATTTACTCCTGTGATATTCATTCAATATCTCCCTCTTCAATTCTATGTCCTCTGGTACACACATCCTATTCTGGTATCTCACATAACCATCTTTATCAATGTGGTGTTTCATTACTTCCTCCCCTCTTGAGAGGAGCATTCTCTTCTCTAATAAGTGAGCATCTTGTTCTTGCATTTTTCCTACCTTCAGAATTAAATCTGGTTGAAGTGTCATTAAGCTTAACTTCCCTTTATCTTCTTGTGCACCATGCATCTGCACACAACCATTCTCCTCAATCTCTAACTCAGTTAGCAAAGACAAATCTTTAAATTCTGCTATCATCATCATAGCCAATTTAGCATGCTGTCTACTTAGAGCATCTGCTACTTTGTTTGCTTTGCCTGGTGTATAGAGTATGTCAAAATCATAGGCAGCTAAGAACTCCACCCATCTATGTTGCCTCATGTTCAAATCTTTTTGTGAAAATAAATATTTTAGAGACTTGTGGTCAGTGTAAAGTTCAAACTTAGTGCCTAATAAATAATGTCTCCAAAGTTTTAAAGCATATATCACAGCTGCTAATTCGAGATCATGTGTGGCATACCTTACTTCATGGGGTTTAAGTTGTCTGGATGCATATGCAATGACTTGGCCTTGTTGCATCAACACTGCACCCAAGCCAAATCCACTAGCATCAGTGTATACCACTAATTCTTCATTTCCATGTGGTACCTTTAGAATTGGAGCATTCACCAATGCCTCCTTCAATTGTTCAAAAGACTTTTCACATTTTTCTGACCAAACAAAAGCTTGGTTCTTCCTGGTTAGGTTAGTGAGTGGTGTAGAAATTTTTGAAAAATCTTTTATAAACCTTCTATAATACCCTGCCATCCCCATAAATGACCTCACTTCACTCACAGTGCTTGGCCTCTTCCATGCTTGAATAGCCACTACTTTATTGGGGTTCACAGAAATTCCTTTGGCAGATATAACATGGCCAAGAAAATGTACTTCCTCTTTCCAAAACACACATTTTGAAAATTTTGCCTTTAAATCTTTTTCCCTTAGCCTAGACAAAACTAGGTGCAAATGATGCTTATGTTCTTCCACTGTCTTGGAATAAATCAAAATGTCATCTATAAAAATAAGCACAAACTTGTCTAAACAATCTCTAAAGGTTCTGTTCATTAAATCTACAAAATAAGATGGTGCATTGGTCAAGCCAAATGGCATAACTAAAAATTCATACAACCCATACCTAGTGTTAAAGGCAGTGTACTTAATGCTTGATTCTTCCACCTTCATTTGATGAAAACCAGATGCTAAGTCTAGTCTAGAAAATACTTTTGCCCCTGCTAATTGATCAAAAAGATCATCTATTCTTGGCAATGGGTATTTATTTTTAATAGTTACCTTGTTTAATTCTCTATAATCTATGCAGAGTCTTAAGGAGCCATCTTGCTTCTTAACAAATACCACTGGTGCTCCCCAGCAAGAATTACTTGGTCTTACAAAACCCTTTTCTTCCAATTCTTCTTATCATAAGGGTGATACCTCCCCTTACCTTTCTTGTTATTATTACTCTTAAAATTTCTGAACTTCTCCCTTTCCTTGTCATGCTGTTCCAACCTCAAAGCTAAGTCTATCACATGATCAAAAGTCTTGTCTGCATAGGGTAACATGGCTCTGCTAAGTCCTGGGTTCAGACCTTTTATGTACCTATCATTTTTAGATGCCTCATCTGCCACAAGCATTGCTCCATATGTGGAAAGCCCCTCAAACTTTTGAGTATATTCTGTGACAGTCATGGTTCCTTGTCTAAGTCTAATGAATTCTTCTAGCAAGGTAGTCTTTGCTGATGCTGGTACAAACCTTGCCTCCAACATCTCTTTGAATTGATTCCAAGTGATTTCATTCTCATTCCTTCCTGCAATGATTACTTCCCACCAGCCTAAAGCTACTCCTTTTAGCTGTCTTGAAGCCACTTGCCTCTTTCTTTGATCATCAAGTTGCATGTCATTGAAAATTCTTTCCAATGTTCTCAACCATGTTTGAATTTCCATGATACTCTCTGTCCCTTCAAAGCTTTTGCCTCCTAAATGAGTATATGTCTTAAGCAATTTTGAGAGTTCTTCATAGGGATTTTCTTGCCTTTGTCCTGCCCCATCCCTAAATGCTCTCACCAAGTCTTGCAGATTGACCATTGGTGGTGCATGGGAAGATCCTGCTCCCTGATTGGGTGGTCTCCCTACCATAGTTTGCTAATAATAATTTACATAGCTGGTTAGTTTGATATTTAGTTCCTTTTAATTTTATTTCTATCTAAGAACTTGATCCTTACTTCTACTATGTTGAATAACATAGCTCTGATACCAACTGAAATGACCCTCCTATTTCTATTCTAATTTCATAAGGAATTTTTTTTTAAGGTAAAGAGGATATATAAATATATATATATATCATCCATTGCATTATAATTCTCAGGGTCAATATCTTCTCCAATAAACCAAAATATATCCAGGATCACAATAATTAACCAATATAAATATATCAGTACATTCACAAAGATAAGCACATACATGTGAGGATGTATATGCCTCTCTTGTTTGAATCAGAGTTCTGGAAAACAAGAGGATGTTGGATTGCTAGTTTATTTTATATTTTGACTAAACAATCCACTGGAAACATACACATTAGTCTGTTTATACTAACTAAGAAGTGATCAAGTAATAATCAGTAGTAAACAAGCTTTTAATATAGATGTTTGTGTTAAGCTCTGAATAGTGACAAAATCAGTATAAAAGAAAGTGGATCCTAAGGGAACACAAGCAACATCTAGGCGTAATGGAAACGCGCCTAACTTATACATGAAAGGTCACGAGTTCGAGTGCTATGCTGGTCGGTTCAAACACAATTTTTGGTTTTTCTTTTCATTTTTTTTTCTTTTCATTTTTCTTCTGTGCAGTTTGGAATCTGTTATCTACCTATCTGCATATATATATCTATATTTTATTTTTGCCTACATTCTATCATACAAAACAATAATTCTTGCTTAATTATTTTTGAAACCCATTTCTACAACCTGGAAGGCTTCAGGTTTTATATGAATTAAGAGTATGGTTCTTGGGTTTTGAGGATGATAGAGGTGTTTATCATTATTCAGGTTTGTATTTCTTCTTATAAGATCTGTCTGGCCTTTAAAATGCATTTGGTTAAAATCTGAGTAAAATTCAGATTTCCATTACAAGCACAAAGGAAAAGATATGGTAATGTTTGCACTAAACATATTTATGTGCATATATATCTGCAACTATTTGGATCTGTCTTACTCTTCCCTATTTACAAATCCTTTCTAAAAGAAAAATATAGTACATGGGACATTTGTATGAAACAAGTTTAACTATAGAAACCTTGCAGCCATATAAAACCTTTAACCTATGCCTATTTCTTTTGCATACATATGCTATATTAGAAAATAAAACCATTTAAATTTTCTGAGAATCAACTCTCCAGATTTTCCAAAACTTAAATCCTTTCCAAAGATTCATGATTGACTAGTGCATTTATAAAGTGTAATCATTCAATTTTAACATGGTGTTCTTGCTAAATCTACTTACAAGATTTGATTAAAATTCTTTTAAACATAACAGATATTCAACTTAATTCATAGTTTCCAGATACAAATCAATCTCTTAACAAAATGCCTAACAAAATATCCATCCAATATTCAACACTTAATACAATTAGCAATTTAAATTGTCAATACATGCAGATTTCAACATTTAGGCTCTTATCTAACTAAGTTTTAGCATGCTATATCTTCTTCTCAAGGCCTTGCTCCTACTCCTACTTAGTTGCTGCAATCCCTGAAAAAGCATTTGAAACTGCCTCATTTTAAATGAGACACCCCAGATGCCATTAGCACACTAGGGTCAGACACATGTCTGGTATGAGAAAATTCACAAAAGCAATTTGTTAATTGGGTTAAAATCAAGTTAAGTACAAATACATAAGGTTCTGTCCTTTGGAATCAGGTAAATACTTGTGTGCATGCTCTGTGTCATTGTGCATGTGCACACTTTAACTTTCTTTCCAGAGACTACACATATGAATATGGCACATACATTCAAGCATAAAACTCAATCATAGACAAACAATCATTCATACCAAACAGGAAAATAACTAATATGAGTTAAATCACTTATTCAATTCTCATATTTCAAATCTGGGAAAAACTCTAGTTTTCTCATCTGCTCAAGTATTATTTCCTTGGTATATTTATCTATCCTTGGTCTCATCTGCAATATTTATGAATCAATGGACACACTGTAATGAACTAATTCACTCCATTACACAAAGATCTCAGGACTTAAACAAGCCATGTGTCAACTTATGTTACTCAAGCACACAAGTCATTCCTGTAGTGTTCTTGACCCCAATTTCCTAATCAGATTTTAGTTAATAATAACCCCTTTTGATTGTTCATGACCAAACCATTCAGTGATCCAATAACTGAAAACATCTATATCATGGTATCTCATATTATTCATGGCCATACAGAAACAACAAGCAAACAACCATTGGTGACTACAAAATAAGGTTCTGTATATATATATATATAGATATTCATCCTGGTATATTTTTCTTTAAAGGAGTTTAGGCAGCTAACATTGGCTTATAGCTTCTGGGAGAGTTTTTTTTTTCTTTTGCAAACATTTGTGCTTGAGTTAAACTCAGGATGACCTGGTTTCACTGAATCACAAAATTTGGTTTGCTATGTATTTTATTGAATCAGGAGCATCAGCACATAGGCAACCCTATTGCACCCCTAATTCCTTTTTATTTCAAGCCTCAGCACTTATACATGAGTATATTGCAGCTCAACATTATTTACATCTTTCTGGGTTGAGCCAAAACCAATGCTACTTACCTTTTCTCAACATTTTATTTTCTGGGTATTTGTTTATATCCCTAAATATTAACATATCAGAGATCTGAGTGTATAAAACAGACATGTATGCTAACAACACATAAAACTTTGTCATAATAAAACAAGTGATCAACCAAAGAAAATCAAAACATATTCAGGTTTAAATTCACAGATAAACATTCATATATGAAAATACTCTTTTAAGAAAATACTTTTAACTGGCTGCCTACATTAGGACTTATTGCCTTAGATTTTTGAGTGAGTTTTCTCACCTAGCTCTCTCCTTTGTTTCCTTAATTAACTGATGAACTCCTGCTCTTATCCTCAAGCTCTCTTTCTTCCCTTGTCCTATGATTTCTGTGGTATTGTTTTTCTTCTTTTTTTTTTTCAAAATTCTTTTCTGAGGAGAAGAGGAGGCTGCTGCATATACATGTATATATATGCAGGGTCTCCCTTAGGGTTTTGGGTGTTGGCTAAAGCCATTTTTGCCCACCAGAAAATCATGTTATCTGAATTTTAAACCCAAAGTTTTACCCCTTCCCGGCTTAATTTGGGTGAAGAGAAAAGTGGTTACACATTTTTTTCAGAAATTTTCTTTTCAGAAAATACTTTTCCCCCTTGTCTACAATCATGCTAAAAATGTGACTTGGTTTTGTTATTTATTAAATACTCTTTTCTAATTCTGCCTATACCAAGAACTTCTCTGTTTTATCTTATTTTCCTATTTTTAGCTTTCATGTAAATGGTATGTACTTCCTTCATTTATTTATAAGAGAATTATTCCTTTTTATATCTCCATTCTTTTCATTTCTGCTTATATTAAAATGTGTCTGTATATTTTTTTTCACTAGTTTAAACTCTAGTATTTTATTAACACATATATATTTGTATATAAGTCTTTCTGAAATAATTAGTATTCCCACCTATATATTCATACATCATTCTATACTGGCACACACACATATGCACATGTACACTCAAATTATTCAGTAGCACTCATATATACATTTACTTATGCATACTACTTTTAAGAATTTAATCTACATATATATATATTTATATATATATATTTCCATACACATCAATATGTATGTATTCTTGGAGTTCAGGGTTTTAGCTTATATTCATGTGCATTTCCTGTGCACTCATGTACACACACTGATACACTATCAAGCTATATCAATTCCTCCTTTAAAATTTATTTAAAAATTATTTTAAATTCATTTATATTTTTCAGGATAAATTCCAAAAATCTTGGGTCATTACAACATCCTATCGGGAAATCCCTAGGATTAGTAGCGAATAGTCCTCGCATTGGATATTTCATAATGAAGAGACCACTGCTACTGGATGTGTATTGGGATTTTAAACCCAAACGGTCAACAAGCAGTCCCCCACTATGAAACTCTAAAAATATCAATATCATCACAAGCAACCTGCACAATCGTCGCATATACGTTGGTCCGAAGTGGTTTTCAAATAAATCTGATCCCGGTCTCTTCGCACCAACAACGCAAAAGCGTTTCTCAACCTCATACAGAAACTAAGTCTCGTAGACTTATCACGTCTCCAACTTTCAACTTTCTATCCTTCGGGCCAAGAAGGAAGCTCGATAGATTGGAGTAATACTCCGCACTATACGAATCATCATCCTCAACACAAACGATAATCAAGCCTACACAGAAGGCTACGTACTAAGTGTACGACTAAATAGTTCCCACATCAAGTCGAGGATCTAAAATGGCCAAATTTGATAGTCGGTTCTTTAACTATCAAAACAAACAAACAAATATTCAGCACCACAACAATCACTAGGCCCTTTAATTAATCTTTTATTAATTAATTCACTTGCCATATATTCACTTCAAATTATCTTTTAAAAAGATATAATCTCAAAACCATTTCAATATTAGAAAACATTTCCATATACTTATTTAATAATAAGTAATTCACAAATCTCTTTATTTTCAACACTTAGAAGATATTACATATACTTAAATCAGGATTAAGTATATAGTTTATTCTTTAAGGAAAACATACTCTTTAAACACATTTATTCGGGTCAAAACGAATGTTGCACAAAACATCGTTACGACAACCCAAAACCACTAGTATAGGGATTCGAAAACAAGATAGATATATAAATCCAATATACTATACAAAATATACTTCTGAAAATCATTTTCTATAACAACGGTGTTATAATCCATCATTTCCTTATTTCTCGAAAACGTCTATTTCAACAATGAATGTTGAAATCTATGGTTTCGATACTCAACACATTTTAAAACATCTTTAAACCATTTAACTCTATTTAAAATATCACTTACCAAAACATTTATTTAATTTAAAATATTATTCACTGTCCAAAAATCGTGAACATAACTCTCTAACCAAATTCAATACTTCTACACATTATTTATTAAAGGATTATCCACTATCCAAAATCGTGGATATACTTCGTTTACCAAATCCAATATTTCTACATATTATTAAAGGATTATCCACTGTCCAAAATCGTGGATATAATTCCTTTAATAAACTTCTATATTTAACTTATCAAATTCGATTGATTTCGGATTTATAAAACAATGTTTATAAATTCCATTTATATATATATATATTATAAAACTTCCATTTATAAAATTTCTTTATTTACCAATTCCATATAAATCTCATTTATATACCAAAAACCCAAATTTATAAGTTAATTACTTATAAATCTCTTATTTATAAAATCCATTCATTTTATAACTTCATAAATTCACAAATCTTATTACTTATAAAATTCACTTATAACTTCGTTTTAACATTTACAAAGATCCTTTATAATTCCATCACTTTTGATTTATAAAATATCAATTTTATAAATCTTATATATAAACCATTTTTAATAAGTCAAAAATCTCCATTTAAACTATTTTACCAAATAATCAACTTTATACTTCCAAAAACCACATTCTGATTATATTTCATAAAAACCATAATTTTTATAACAATAAAAATTATAATATTTATTTATTTAAAATAAATCCAATTCTTATCAATTCAAAATTAATAAAACATCGATTTCCAAAATCACTTGAAAAATCCTTTTTAATTTGAAATCTTCACTTTAACATTTTAAAATTCCAAAAATAGGCCCAATGCTGCAACAACACTAAATACATCAATCACGGCATCCAAAACATCATATATCATATGATAACAACATATATCATAATATCTGTAAATAAATCAACAGTGTTGAGGAATCCAGTTGGATCCCTCCAACCTGTCGCCTGCAACAAATATACATATTAAAATATGTGTACAATATCCGCTTCGAGGCAGACGTGCGTACAAAGGGTCATCCGCTCATACACGGGAACGTATAGGGTCATCTGCTCCAATAGGCATGAATATATCCAAATACCAATCAATATATCATATATCATCCAAACAATCATCAATCAACATAAAATAAATTTATTCTCACTTATATAAAAATATCAGTGAGTCAGAAAGAGTGAGTTGTACTCACATTGCTTCCAATAGCAGTTGCAGTGTTTTATTCCGAATAAAATTAAACGCACGTTTAATTTTACCCAAAATTTACACTAGCTCCAATCAACTCCAAACAGCTCCATCGCGTAGTGCTCGTCAATACGGACCCAACGCAATTTGTTGCATCCAAAACGGACCTCGTATGAAGTTACAATGTTTAGAAGTTTATACGATTTTTTTAATATAATTAATTCACGGTTTTATTTTATTTTTCAAACCCTACAATCACGGCCATTCAATTTTGCAGAAAAAGATCGTGGCTGCTCGACTTATCTTCTCCATCTCCAGGTTACCACGCACGAACAAAACCCATGGAGCCGCCACTTGCCACCAATTTTCGCGAACCCCACGATCATCTTCACGTCAATCGAGCAACGCCGTTCGAAAGCTCATCTCGTGCTCCGCACCTGGCCAGCAACCGGCCCCACTCGGCTACCCCATCACGATGCGGTATCCCCTAAAACGCATGACCTTTTAATTAAGATTCTCGCCAATCTACCACCTTGATTTCAATCATAGCCGTTCATATCGAGGATCTCGACGAGCTCTATATTTCTCATGTTGAAGGTTTGTTGAAATATTACATGGATTGGGAGAGATCGAAGGGGGAAGAAGATGATTTTCTAGCCATTGAATATGTAATGGCAGCTAGCCCTAACCCTAGTAGGGTTTTGTAAAAATAAGAAAAATCAAGTCCTTTTATAGAAAATTCTCGCGCACTATTCATCAGAAAATTTTCCAAACTCGAAACGAAACGAGCCGCCTGGCGTTTATAATTTTTTACCCTTATTTCGAACACAATGGAATATATATCGGAAGCCAATTCAATCGTATTTGAAAGATAGGTTTTCGAACCGAATATTTAAATTTAAAATTTACTTAAACAGATTTCTACGCGTTTTAGCTTGCCTCGGACAAACCGTAAATCCGATTGACACGAAATTTGAAATCATACAATAATATAACATTATGGATCCAATGAAACTAGTTTCGTCGAAATCCGAAACTGTATGAAAAATGGTTATTTTCATTCGTCAATTAAATATTAAAATATTCAATTTTAACAAATTAACTTTTTATTCGATTTTAAAAGTTTACTAACATTATTCTAATTCAAATATGATGTATTACAACTTTATAAATCATTTTTATTCATATTAAATTCAAATTCCAATTATTTACACAATTTCAAATATTAAATTAACAATTTAATTATCCAATTAAATCCTTATATTTCAAATAAGTTATCCAGCTTATAAAATTAACTTATGAATATTTAAAATCAATTAAATATACTAATTTCAAATGATAGAAATTCTGGGTCGTTACAGTTAATTATTAATGAATTGAATGAAATTCCAATCAATTGAAATGACTCAAATGTTATAACTTGGTTATAAAGGAAATATAAGGAAAACAAATGTAAATATTGGGTAACTAATAAAATAATGTATAGTCAATGGTAATGGAATCTAATTAGTATTATATAGGTAATTGTGACACTTGTTTGTAAATAATAAACTTATAAGTGTGATTAAAAGTTAATGGTGATAATTATTATAAGTTACCTGTTTATTTAGTCAGTCAAATTGAATTTGGAAACCAATTGCAATTGAAATGAAATTTTATATATTAACTGGGTTTATAATCAATAACTAAAGTTGAATAACAAATGTTGGATGCACTGGATGTGAATAAAGTAATTGACTGATAACGAAAATTTATTTAAAATCTAATATTGGAATTTGTTGAATATTGAACAATTAAATTGTTTAAACTTAATATTGGAAATTAATTGAATAATTGAATAACGGGAATTGAATAACTGTAACGACCCACTATTTTGGACCATTCAAATCGACAATAAATCCACACATGTCAGACTTGAATAATTTAAAACAATAGATTGTTAATTTAAATTTGGCAAAACTCAGCATATACAGTAAATAAATCAATCACAGAATCACAGACACAGAGTAATACAATAATACGCAGCGGAATAAATAAATAGTAGTTCATGAAGCTACTATATAAACATCAGAGTTAGAAATAAAATACAACAGAATATCTCAAATGCAGTGAAGTCTTCAGTACAACAGATGACCTCTCTGAACGAATCAACTAGAATAGCTGAAAGCTGAGTCGATAGTTGGATCTCCAAACGAAGCTCCAAACTCCAAAGGTGAGTCTCAAATGCTGTATCACTCGGTCTGACCCGAGCGTAAAGCAAAACACAAAACACTCGAGTCAGGATTAACATTCTTATATCAATAAATCCAACTCAAGTGAAATATCAACTGAAATACAAGTAACTTAAAGGATGTTTGAGATAACCATCCTCTAAGGATCTGTGGAACTATCTATAATGTAGAAATATACACTATAACACTGTGGTCATTTCAATTTAATTTATACTTCAAAACCTAGATATCATTTCATTTCAAATATATCTATTTTCCTAAATAATTTATAAAGCAAAGTATTTATAATTTCCTCAAGTCTCACAAATCGATTCAAATCAACTCAAATTCCAAATTCCAATTTAATTCAATCTAAAATTTTCCATTTTAATTCAATCTAAATTTTTCCATTTTAATTCAATTCAGTTTCTAAATAACAAATTCAAATTATATTGATTTCAAATGCAGATCTGAATCACAAAATAAACCATTTAAATTCCAATATATTTCAAAGCTTTAATATTCAACAATTTCAAAGTTAAATTCAACAGTTTCATATAGCTCTTGATTTAACTTCATTTATTATTTAATCAGGGAATATTCACTTAATAAATTCAATATCATTTAACTAGCTTAAATTACATTTTTACTAAATATTTCCTTAGATTTATTTAAACAAGAAATATTTATTAAATTACTTAAATCAAACCCAAGTTATAAATCATATCTTAAATCTCAATTTCAATAAGTTTCAAATCGGTTTAATTAAATAAATTGTCTTCCCAACCTTAACTTATTCAAATTATTACTGAAATCTATTTTGAAACATAAATTTAAATACTTAACCATAATATATGTATTAAAACAATCTTAATTAAATTAAATAATTTAAGAATCAACATTTATTAAACCATATATTTCTTTCCAAATCCATAGAATTTATTTTTTTAAAATATTTATATATATGGACCAACGGTGTCTGTATATATATCTATCATATGGTTAAGTGATACGGATATTTATCATTTCAATCCGTAATTTAAATATATACGGGTAGATATAATTTCAACCCGTAATCCCAATTTCAATTCAAATGAAAATCGCTTGGGTTTATCATTTCAACCCATAACGATTTTCTCCTATTCTAAAGTCCGTTCGGGTATATATCATTTCAACCCATAGTGAATTCTATACTAACAGGGAACTTGCAGAGTGACAACTGATAATATAAAATACAACAACAGACATATATCATCAATAACAATATAATATAAACAACAGGATATGGTGTCATATCCAACAGGTGAACAGTTACAGATAATAGCATATATAACAATTTAAATAACTACAGCAACATATTTCAATTGTCGTTTCAATTGAAATCAAATTTAATAAATATAAGAACGTTAATCATGACTGATTGCTCACCTTTCGAGGCTAGAGAATACAGAAGGTGACACGGATACGCCTATTGATACGGACTCTGAAATTAAATTGTGAATTCAAGCAAAGCAAATCGGTACGAATTCAACGATCAAAGCGGATTGGCACGAATTGACGAACAGACCTGATAATACGAATAAATGAAATAATCAAAACCGGGTCGATGAAAATAATTGGCATAAGTGAATATATATACGACTATATATACTATATATAAAATTATATACAACTTAAAATTTAAATAAGAAAATAACTTATAATCTTTAAAACAACTTCATACATACAATATATATATATATATACTAACACTTTTGTACTAAACTTATATAACTAGTATATATATTCTCGAACAGATAAACAAATGTTTAAATATGAATACCTTAAATAAAACTATTATATATATGTAGATTCACCATCAAATTATTATATCTAGATACCTACAGCATAAACAAACTGATATATATATATACTAACTGTTACAAAATCCTAAGAAAACTTGCTATACAAATATATATATACTAGAAAAGCTGCGGCCATTATAAAATCAAAACATATTATATACTTAAACAATAAACAAACTATAACAGAATAATATAATTTATATCAATAATAGAGTACAAACTTTATATAACTATATATAAATATACACCTACATCATTATTATATACAAACATAAGGGTCGAAAGATTTTCATACAAGCGAAAAGTATATATCACAGCCTATATATTCGTGCAGACTTTAAAACAATTAAAATACAAAATATAATATATAATACCTATCTATATAGTTCGTAAACTTGCATATGAATATAACTGGAACATATATATACTTCAATATGTACTTTAAAACTTCCGTTCAAAATAAAATCTACACATACATATTTTATTCCAAACTCTATACAAAATTATATACATATATATTAGAAATGAAATATATATAGGATAAAGCCAAAGTGTACACATTACACGTTAAAAAATTCAACCTGCTTCTGAATATCACAATAGATTTATCGTATTATATATATTCAAGATCAACAGTTAGATGATGAAACACAAACAAACCCATATAAACTTTATAAATATATACCCTCAAATAAATCTTCTTTGTTCCTTCAAATATATATATATATATATATATATGTAAAAATTCAAATTCAATATTATAAAATCCACATAACTCACATAAACTAACAAATATACATACTCAGACTGTCATATATATGAGCCATATAGTAAACTTTTTTAGAAATAAATGTATATACGGTGACAATATATATGACTTACGAAAATATATAAATAAACAACATACTATATATATACAAATAGATAAACATATACATATAAATCAACTTACAACAATGCAACAGCGGAGGGGAAGGCTCGGCCGAGATAGAGGCTTGCGGGGTGGGTAGCAGGCGGAGCTTGGGTCGAGTGTGCTCGGTCAGGTGGTGGCGGGTTCAGGGGAAGGCTTGGAGATGTCGAAGTGGTCGAGGCCGGTCTAAGTGAAAAAGGAGGCGGAGGTGGAGCACATGCTAGGCACGGCGGAAGAGAGAGGGGAAGCGAGCACGGTTTTGGCATTGGGTGTTTAGCCGAGAAAAGAAAAGGGAGGGGAGAAAAATATACAGAGGAGGAAAAAAGAAATTGGAGCATTGAGTTTCTGAAAGGAAAGAAAAAAAAATATATATAAAGAAAGATGGGCAGGCAAACGAAGTGTGGACAGGGAGATGAGCCAGAGAGGCAGAAAAAAAAACGTACCAGATGTAATAAAGTAAAATGATGGGAATGGTAACGTCTGTCCATTGATTCTACAACATTTATTAAAGCAATTATCTTGCTTGGATGACACGGTTCAAAATTCGAAAGAAAGGGAATCAAAAGTCATGAATTTTTGATACCCGTACAATACATAGTTTGATTGTTCCCGTCGTGTACCGGAGCTCAAAACACACAAATGAATATACTGCGGAGATCAGCACGACCAGACGATCAAAACGGTATACAAATATCAGTGGTACGATCATTCGGTCAAAAGTCGATAATCGGTACCGAAAATGCTGCTATTTTGCCAGAATTAAGATAAACGGAGCAATAGAAGTCCAAATTTGGAAAAACGAAAGATGACATCTCACTCAGAAGAAGATTTAGAAATTTTCTGTAGAAAAATATTCAGGTTTGGAAATAAATTTATTACCATCAATTATTAACTGATTTGAATTTAATAGAATTACCCAATAGAATAAACTTCCATATTATTAATTGTAAATTTACCATTTGCTATATTAAATCAGACGTAATCCAAATATCAAATTTTTTATTTCAAAATATTATTATTTAAAATTT